>CM065819.1:65863500-67268500 GCA_033398695.1 Orobanche coerulescens
TAAAATTCAGTTCATTAAGGATGGTCTGAATAAGGAGAATTTAGATGATATCGAAATTTCTCTTGACACGCATCCTAGTGGACTCGTACATTACGGAATTCGATGTTTGTGGAATAAATTCCAACGAATATGAACAACGTCTTGGGAATCGGCGTTTAAAGACCTGTTTTCCAATTTGTAAGAAAATTGGATGGGAAGCTTCTCCCGACTCATAGAAGGCGTTTAGGCCGTTTCAACGTAAAATCGAGAGGAAGATGTGAGCCACAATCACAACTCTGTACATACACGTAAGTATCTTTTATTTTGTCGTGTGGTGAGATTTTGAATAAAAATATGATACTCGATAAAAGCTTTCATTATTCTATAGAGTAGTTGAAGAACAATCAAACGCAATCACAAACTTGTTAAACAATTTTTACCTTCTTTTTCTTCTATAAATAAACTTTGAGCTTGTTTCTTTCATTCATCCCTCAAACTTGCACTTTTCTCTGTTTCTCTCTAAAAAAAATTTTCTTTTCAAAAATGGAGTCATCATCTTCAACAAAAAAATTTAGCACAGTCTGCATTTTTGGTGGAGCTAGTTATGGAAAAGAGGCATGCTTTCTTTGACGACCCACAACTAGGGTCTTAACTTAGGAGAAAAATGAATTCATGTAGTTTACGGAGGAGGAAGTCTAGGATTAATGGGACGAGCTGCTGCTTCTGCCTATATGGAAGGAGTAAGAGTGTTGGGAATAATCCCAAAACCTCTGGCTGAAAGTAAAATCACCGGGTCAACTATTGGAGATGAGTTTAGATCTGTAAATATGCAAGATCGCATAACTCACATGATAAATAATTCTGGTGCCTTTATCACCCTTCCCGGTGGTTTTGGCACCCTTGAGGAACTTTTTCATGTGGTTACCAGAGCTCAGCTAAATGTTCATCAAAAACCAATAGGTCTGCTTAATGTCAATGGTTTCTTTGATGGTTTACTATCTTTCATCGACTACTCTGCTGAAAAGGGTTTTATTTCCGAGCGTGCTAAATGAATCATAGTCGTTGCAACAACACTAGAAGAACTAATCAAAAAACTCAATGAATTTGTTCCTCAACCAGATCCAGCTCTAGCTAAAATTGTCTGGATGGAAGATTTTACCGTGAGAAAACAAAAAGTGGATTCATTCCTCTCCCTTTGATATCCCATGTCGGACCTCTTTTATTTTTACTTTCTGTCGTGTGTAATAATAGTGGTAAATGGTGGCAACTTAAGGAGTTTCTTCTTGATCTCTTGACGCGCATCTATTCGCGATTTATGTATTGTTATTTTATTACTGTAATTTTTATTGTGTTTTTTTTATAATAGCATTGATAGCAGCGTAAGGCGACTCTTCGGACTTTCTTGATGCGCATCTTAAAAATTGTGTTATACTTCCGAGTATATTTTATTTTCTTTTGTTGTGTGCCTCGTATATTTATTCTCTTGTAGATTCTAAAAGGCGTTGGCTCAAACATCAACTCTCTTAACAGGGAGTATTCTGTTTTTTCTGCATTGCTTTTTATTTTATTTTTAAAAAAAACTGAGGACAGTTTTATTTTCAAGTTTGGGGGTGGTTTGTTTTATTATTTTGGTGTGTTGTAATTTTGGTGTGTTTTGATTGATTTGGTTATTTGCCTTAATTTTTTTTATATATATATATATATATATATTAATAGTATTTTGATTTTTGAGATTTCTAAATCTGGCCATAACACCAATAAATTAGCTATATACAAACTTCTAAAATCGTTTTAACCGGTAAAAAAATTGTATATTCCAAAATTTTTTGAGCCTTAATCTCTCTTTTCAAGCCTTGTAATTATCATATAAAATCGAGTCATTCGTTACCTTGAGAAAAGAAGAATCAATCGGTTGATGAAAAATAGAACTGAAATTTACTTAATTTGTGGAGTTTTTGATTTTTCATGCTTAAACTAAGAAATGATTTTCTGCAAAAATTCTATTCCCTAAAAAAAAAGGAGTAATTGGTGAAAAGAGCTACACGTTAGCAAATAACGGTGTGAAAGCTATCACCTAAAAAAAATGACGAAAAGGAGAAGTGTTGAGCAGCAACATCTGCCTAAGTTTGGGGGTCTTAAGTTTTTCGAAAAATAAAGGACTAACCATTGTTGGTGCGTAGCTGCCGTCTCAGAAAAATTGGTGAAAAGAGCTACATGTTAGCAAATAACGGTGTGAAAGCTATCACCTTTTAAAAAAATGAGATAGAAATTGTGTTAGTGAAAAGAGCTACACGTTAGCAAATAACGGTGTGAAAGCTATCACTAAAAGGAATGTAGTTTATGAGCAGATTTGAATTAATTAGCGGCTGGATTTCAATACACTCAATTTTGTGAAAATCACAATATTTGATGACGCCAATAAAATTCTTCTTCATATTGAGTCGAAAAATAAACGAGTGGTCGAGAGCAACCATTAAAGGGAGTCGTGTGTATCACGAGTGGGAAAGAAATAATCAACCTTTTGGGGGGAAACCTTACATTTTGGAATTACAATACTAAAACCGTGTTTTAACTTCAAAATCATTTGTAGATTTATTTTGAATCTTGATTCATTTATATCTACTGTATAAGCTGCTTGTTGTGTATTAATGGCATTTTGATCTTCTTTTTCTCTTTTTATATTTTAATTTATGTGATTATTAATTTTTCTTATTTTTATTTTTGGAGCATGAATAATAAAGAGTCTTGCTCGGGACTAGCAAGAATTCAAGTTTGGGGGTGTGATAAGTGTCAGTTTTGTACACTTATCCATGGTTTGTATTGATAAAATTCACCCATAATTGAGCTAGTCTACTCGTTTTTTGCTTTTAATTAATTAGTTTTTATAATTTTATTTTTATCGGATGATGATCGGATTAAATAACTGATTTACTCAAAAAATAACATGTTTATTAAATATTCTCTTTGTTTAATTTTGATATATTCATGTTGTAGGGCTTTCCGAGACGAATTCAGCAGTCTTTCCGGATTCAAAATCAGAGTTATATATCAAAAGTTATCATCCGAATAAGATTTGGGGGCAAAAACGCAAAGTCTGAGAAATTCTGGGCTGAAAACGTAACTATCAAAGCATCCAGTAAACAATTTGACGAAGCCAAGTTACGGCCGTAACATTCAGGAGTTACGGCCGTAAGTCATCCTTGTTACGGCCGTAACTCCTGAATGTTACGGCCGTAACTCTTGACAGATTGTTATGATTTGTCTAATTTTTTATACTTTTTGTGTATTATTGAGGGGATGGCTGGCATTGATCCGATCTAATGTAATAATGCTGGAATTTTGGAGCTATTAGATGACTTTAGGTGTATAAATAGCCCCCTTAGATCCTTCATCATTCACCATTCATCTTATAATTTTCCATGTTTTGTAAACTTTTCTTTTTGTGTGAAGAACACACTTGTGTTCTTGGGTGATCTTTGTAAGTATGGTATAGCATATGTTGTTCAGAGAGTTTATTGCTTCTATCTCCTTTATCTACTAAGGGAGTTAGGATCAATTCTTTCTCTTGATTCAACTAATAATGACCACAAAAGCTTGTAATATGTATAATAAATCCTTCATGGGTTAAGTAATCTTTAGTTGGGATTATAAACAAGGTTAGTCATGTTATTTATGTTTGTATAAAGATCTATTGTGAATTACTTATTATTGTGTGTGATTTTCATTGGTTTAACAATCTTTATTTATTTGGCCAATAAATGACGATATTTGTGGTCTTCATATGTTTCGAAAGAAAATATGTTTGATTAGATCAAATGATCTTCACTCTAAGTTGTTCTAGGGGATAGAAATATACCTCTAGTCCTTAGATGATTCTTTGAGTTATTTTCATAAATCCTAATGCTATGTATTGAAGCCAATCAACATAGAAATATAGTGGATTGATTCAATATGTAAGGGGCGTTTTATAGTTCGGAAGAGAAACCGTCTTTTTAAGGAAAATCGAATCTACACAACATAATAAGTAAATTCATCTTATGATCTCCTATACACCTTTTATAACTAATGACAAACTAAGTTTGTAATCCCAACTATTTCATTTTATCGTTTAATCAATCTATTATTATTGCAATATTTTTATTTTCTTAAAATATTAAAACTAATATTGTATTTTCTTTGCAATTATTAAACCAAACTTTTTAATTGTGTGTTTCACTTATCTTAGTATCTATAAAAATAGACTAATAGTGTATAATTCAAATTATAACCAAACTTCCTTGTGGGATCGATAAACCGGACTCAAAAAGTCCACTTTACTACTTGATACGATATCGTGCACTTGCGATAGTTACACTAAAAACGTGTCAATAAACACTTGGTTCATAAATTGCATGAATACAGCAGGTGCATTAGTGAGACCAAACGGCATCACTACAAACTCATAGTATCCGTAGCGAGTTCTGAATGCTGATTTTGGAACATCAGATTTCTTAATCCTCAACTAATGATATCCTGATTTCAGGTCGATTTTAGAAAATACTGTCGCTCCTTGCAATTGGTCAAACAAATCATCAATCTGTGGCAACGGATACTTATTCTTAATCGTCATTTTGTTCAGCTCTCTAGTGTCAATACATAGTCGAAGTGACCCATCCTTCTTCCGGACAAAAAGAACTGGTGCTCCCAAGGGCGAAACGCTTGGCTGGATATAGCCTTTGTCCAGTAACTCTTCCAGTTGCTTTTTCAACTCGTACATCTCAGTAGGTGCCATATGATACGACGCCTTAGAAATTGGTGTAGCTCTGGGTTCCAGCTCGATGGTGAATTCTACATCCCGTCATGGAGGTAGTCCAGGTAACTCGTCAGGAAATACATCCAGAAATTCGCTCACAACAGGAATGGATGAAAGTTCCATAATTTCGTCTTCTTTCTTCATTGCATAGCACCAGTATGTCGTACAGCCTTGTTTCAACAATTTGACAGCTTTCATTGCCTTGATCATCTTTCCTGAGCTTCCTGGTTTCCATCCTTCAAACAATATTTCGGAACCATCATCAGCGATCAGCGAGATATTCCTCTTTCGGTAGTTTACAATAGCTCCATATCGATTAAGCCAATAATCTCCGAGTATCAGGTCGTCTCCTTGCATTTCTATCATAATCAGATTTGAGAGCCACTCTCTGCCTCCAAATAATGCAGGGAAATCTCTAGTTTCTAAGTTTCCAACAATCCTCTCTCTGTTCGGTAAACCCACAACATAAGGTTCACAATTATGAAAACCAGAAATATTCAAACAATTTACACAAGACAAGGATATAAAAGAATGCGTAGCTCCTGTATCGAATAAAACGCTAACTGGATGGGAAAGGATCTGAACAGTACCTGATGCGACAGCAGCATCCTGATCGTCTGTTATCCTCATCTCGTACAGACGTGGGGGAATAGATCCGGAACTCACCGTACTCTTTCGGTCCCACTGTCCTCTACCTCGTCCGCAGCCAAAATTCTGAGGCATCTGAACACTTTGCTGTGTCTGTTAGATACTGGCTTCTCTCTGAGCTGGCTGTGATGTACGGGTTCCATTGATCTTGGTGGAATCCTTGCAAAACGTTGCACGGTGCCCTTCCTGTTCGCAATCAAAACATGTAACTGGAGTAAGCAAATCATCACGCCAAAGGTGGCCTGGGCGACCATAGTTAAAGCACTTCCTAGATGTATCCGTCGTGGCTGACACTGCTCCGAAATTCTTTCCGCTCTTAGATGAGTGCGGAGGTTTCTTGAAAGAGTGAAAGGATGACTGGGCTTTGCGGGGCCCACTGCTTTTGTACTCTATGAAACTACCAGAGACTTTATCCTTCTTGGATTCTGCAAACTTTTCCATCGCTGCTTCTTTGATCTCATACGCAATGCTTTATCCTGATATTGACAAAGAGTGGTACATTCAAAACCGGACATGTACCTCTGGATTTCTGGTTTCATCCTCATATCAAAATGGATCATCATTTCCGCATCTGTTCTGACTAGGTGTCGAACAAACGCCATCTGTTGGTTAAACATCTTAATCGTTTGGGATACTGGCTCGTCTGATGGCTGTGCGGAGAAAAATTCTCGAACACTGGCTTCCCTTACAGGACGAGGGCAGTACTGAGCTTCCATCATTAATTTAAATTCTGTCCAGTCAGCATCATGATCTATAGGCCGGATGGCTTCCCACCACTCGGATACTTCCCCTATCAGAAAGTACTGAGCAATAGAGGCTCTCCGGTCGTCTGGGCAACTAATTCCGGCAAAAATTTTCTCCAATTCCTTCAACCAATGGTCCCATGTGGGAGTCTCAGAAAAGCCGTCGAATTTAGGTGGTTACATCTTTGCCACCTTCTGCAACCATCAGTTGTAACACCCTGAGATATTCGGAATAATTACAGCGCCGTAAACCCTTTAAGTAAGGATTTACAAGGCAAATTAAAAGAAAGTAAATATAAATCAACAGTGCCACTGAATTTTGAAATACAGAACCGGTTCAACTTGTAACACCCCAAACTAGGCGGATATTACAGTGCCGTGGACCCCCGACTGGGACCCACCAGGCGGATGAAAATGAATGAATTACACAGGGTGAATGTAGTACCGAACCACATTACAACATTAATTACTCCGATGAGGAGTTTCATACAACACACCCAGGATAAAATAGAATACATGTGTATCTTATGTGACGATAAAATACACAACACTGAATGAAACGAGTATTCAAACGGAATGTCTGCAGCGGAATAAATAAAGGAAACATAAATGATCGAGCAGATCGGGACAGATCGGGGCCCCTTTCTAGTATCACTGGGACTCCTCGACGTCGGCGTGTTCTCCCCGTGCCTTTGCCTTGCCTGGACACGAAAAACAAAGTCCCCAAACGAGTCGATTACGTAACAACAATCTCAAGAGTTGAAATTACACAATCATGAATTAATCGAAGTTATGAAATATTCTTAATTATGAATTTATCAAGAGGAGTATCATAGTACGCCCGTAATGTGCATGCAAGTGTAAAAGACGAATGACCGGACACACCCGTCCTTGTACATAATTAGTCTCACGGAGGTAAGAGTTACCGTGTGCAAGGTCCGATGTATCGGTTAACCAAATACATGACAATCGTGTGCCCGACTAAAAATTCCACACACCACACCCGCCACGCAATATGAACCCTAAGGTCACATGAACGAGAATGACCATGATGAATATCAATGAATAATAATTAGACTAGGCCAAGATGACTCACCGATATGAAAGTAATAGTGACGTGATTGATAACCCAGTGAAATGATTTGGAACCGTCGTTCCTCGTGAATGAAATGATTATTCGACAATTACAAGTCTCAAAATGATTAATATTATGATGAATGAATTATGATTATGAGCAATCAACAACAAAAGGAATGAGTATCCTTTTAACCGAGTAAGAATTAACTTACTCAATACCGATGAAGAATGTCCGTCCACGAACAACGCCCTAACCAAGATACCGGTCGAACAACCTTGAATAACAATCATTACCAACAATTGTTCAATACACGAATCAAACACGAATATAACGAACTCAAAACGTCGATACGATAAAACTAAGTCCATTGCGGCATTAAATCAAACACGTTGCGTCCAAACTCCGATTGTTTACAATCAAACTTCAATATACCTATATCAAATTCCCAAGAAGTGTTTCAAACCAACAAAACATCTTCCAAATGATCAATAATCCGAAATGAATATCCGAAAACGTGATTATAACGACAATTAATCGAAAACCCCCAATTTCAACTCGATATTCAAAGTGTTCTTGAATAATCCCTCAATAATCCAATGAATCCTTATACAAACTCATAATCATATACATATCCCTTCATATAACATGATTATAACGTCCAAAACATCATATCTCAACATAAAATCGAAGTCCAAGGTGTCAAGAAATTACCTCTTGAATATCCAACCAATTCGATCCGATGAAAACGTGTAAAACGACTATCCAAGCTTCCCGATGATTTAAGTTGATTAAAAATACACACTAAAATGATAATTGATGAAGAAATCTATCCCTCAATTTATTCTCTCTCTTTTGCAGTTGAAGAAGATGTAAAAAATGAGTGAAATGCTCAAAACCAATTTATAGGGGTTGACTCGGCCAATGGCTCGACCGTGCCCGCCCGACACGGTCGTGGCGCGCAGCTGGCCGGCAGGGACTCGACCGTGTCTGCTTGACACGGTCGAGGCGCGAAGGGGCCTACCGGCGTGATCCGTCCGGCGCTCGGCAATGACTCGACCGTGTCCGAACACGGCCGGGCCTGCAAGCGTCGCTGCGCTAATCCGGAAGAGCTCGACTCGGCCGTGCTGCACGACACGGTCGGGTCTGAGGCAGACGCCGCACTTTCCGGACGAGTACGGCACGGGCCGTGTCGGACGACACGGCCGAGTTCGTTCGGCAGTGATCGGCCAAAACTGAAAAATGAGCGGTCGAGCTAAAACGACCATAACTCTCTCGTCCGGACTCCGATTGACTCACCGTTTGAACCATTGGAAAGCTAACTCGATGCTCTATAATATTGCAAAGATTTAGAATTTTGGGAGTTACCAAAAATTAATGGTGATCTAACAAAGTCGAACTCATATGAGGAAAGTTGAAACGATGAACAATAACGATACTCAACTCGAAGTTTTTACGAACGGTGAACACGGTGAATGAACATGATTGATGAATGATTATAATTGAGTGAAAATAGACTGAGTGACAATTACAGATCGATAATTACCGAATGAAAATGAATGAATTACAACCGGTATTACATACTCCCCCCTTAAAAAGAGTTTCGTCCCCGAAACTAAGGGTCAAACAACTCGGGATAACTCTCCCGCATAATCTCCTCGGTTTCCCAAGTGGACTCTTCGACTCCATGTCTGGACCACTGAATCTTGACCAAAGGAATCGACTTATTTCTCAACTGTTTGATTCGCCGCTCTAAAACTCGTATAGGACGCTCCTCATATGAATGATCGTCGGCGATCTCAATTTCGTCGGCTGCAAAGATGTGACTCGGGTCGGCAACATACTTTCGCAACCGAGAGACATGAAACACATTATGAATTCGGCTCGAGCCGGAGGTAAAGCCAATCGATAAGCTAACTCGCCTACTCGATCCAAAATTTCAAACGGTCCAATGAATCTCGGACTCAACTTCCCCGTTTTCCGAAACGGAAAATACCTCGACTGGGATACCTTGACCAAGACGTGGTCACCCGTCTCGAACTCTAGTGGTCGACGGCGACTATCCGCATATGATTTCGCGACTGAAATACAACATACGACTCTTGATCAAAGCTACCTTCTCCCGGGCGGCTATAAGCATATCGGGTTCGGTGCCGATTGATTCTGACAAGTCATCCCAACACAAGGGAGATCGACAACGACGACCGTACAAGGCCTCGTAAGGTGCCATCTTAACGGAAGCATGCCAACTATTATTATACGTGAACTCGATCAATGGTAGTTGGGCTTCCCAATCGTCCTTCCAATCGAGGACGCATGCCCTCAACATGTCCTCTAATGTCTGTATAGTCCTCTCTGATTGTCCGTCTGACCGAGGATGAAAGGCGGTGCGAGATTGAGCCGAGTTCCCATAGCACGGTGAACTGATTTCCAAAAATGAGATACAATCGTCCGTCACGATCGGAAACGATACTCTTAGGAGTACCGTGCAGTCTTACTATCTCCTTGATGAATAACTGGGCCAGTCTCTCGGGACCCCACGTATCCTTGATCTCAAGGAAATGAGCTGATTTAGTTAAACGGTCCACAATCACCCAGATCGTATTCATGCCACGACGACTCATCGGCAAACTCGTGATGAAATCCATAGAAATGTCTTCCCACTTCCACTCTGGAATAGGGAGAGGTTTGACATACCCGTCGCTGATGTTCAATCTTGACTTGTTGGCAAGTTAAGCATCTCGAAACAAATTCCGCGACTTCTAGCTTCATATTACTCCACCAGTAATTTTGTTTCAAGTCCTTATACATCTTGCTAGACCCCGGATGAACAGAATAAGGGGTAGCATGAGCTTCTCTCAAAATCGAGTTTTTTAACTCGTCATTCGCCGGCACGCACAACCGGTTCTTAAACCTCAAAAGTCCATCCTCGTGGACCACGAATCTGAGGCTCTCCCGAGCCACATCCTCACGAATGCGCAACAATCCGGGTCCGAACCCCGATTCTCCCCGATTGCATCCTCAAGAGATGATGAAATCTCTAACATACAAAGTCGTCCCGAACTCGCCGGCTGCACCTCGATCTCGGGTCTAAGGAATTCTGTTGGAGCTCCTTCGAATTGTTAAACGAGCAAGCATCGCTCTCCGAATGGACTTACGACTCAAGGCGTCGGCGACAACGTTTGCCTTGCCCGGGTGGTAAAGGATCTCAATATCATAATCCTTGATTAGTTCTAACCACCGCCTCGCATATTTAATTCCTTCGAGTAAATATATACTTTAAACTTTTATGATCGGTGAATATCGACAAGTGACGCCATAAAGGTAATGACGCCAAATCTTCAAAGCGAACACCACTACCGCTAGCTCAAGGTCATGTGTCGGATAATTAACCTCGTAAGGTCTCAATCGCCGTGAAGCATAGGCAATAACCTTCCCGTTATGCATGAGTACACATCCGAGACCCCGTCCGACGCATCACTATAAACCACAAATCCCTCCTTCCCCGCGGCAAGGAAAGTACAGTCGACATTAACCGGCTCTTGAGTTCCTCAAAACTCCACCGACACGTCGGACCACGTGTATTTCCTATCCTTCCGCAAAAGGTTCACAATGGTTGAGCAATTTTGGAAAATCCTTCCACAAACCTCCGATAATAACCGGCTAATCCGAGAAAGCTTCGGATTTCCTTAACATTCTTCTGAGGTAACCAATTCTGGATAGCCTCCGTCTTCGAGGATCAACACGCACTCCATCCGATGAAATTACATGTCCGAGAAACGTCACTTAGGACATCCGTAACTCACATTTGGAAAACTTCCCATAAAGTTGTTCTCGTCTCAACACGTCGAGCACTTGATGAAGGTGAAACTCGTGTTCCTCCGGCCACGAGAATAAATCAAAATGTCATCGATGAAGACAACAACAAACCGATCCAAAAAGTCGATGAAGACCCGATTCATTAACTCCATGAATACCGCAGTGCATTAGTCAATCCGAACGGCATAACCACAAACTCATAATGACCATAACGCTGCGTTGAACGCCGTCTAGCGATATCCGACTCTCGAATCCGCAATCGATGATATCCAGATCTTAAGTCGATCTTGGAAAATCAAGCTCCTCAAGTTGATCCAAAAGGTCATCGATACGGGGTAAAGGATACTTATTCTTGATTGTCACCTTATTCAACTCCCGATAATCGATACACAAGTGAAAAGAACCATCCTTCTTTTTGATGAACAAAGATCGGTGCTCCCCACGGACGCACTCTTCGGATATAACCTTTCTCGAACAATTCCTCAAGTTGACTCTTCAACTCTCGCATTTGATCGGGGCCATTCGGTGCGGTGCCTTCGATATTGGGACGTACTGTGCTCCAACTCAATCGTGAATTCCACATCCCTCTGTGGAGGCAAACCAGTAACTCGTGCGGAAATACATCGGCATATTCCCTTACTACCGGAATATCCGACAACATTATCGATGATTCCTCGGTTTTGGTCATATAGCACCAATAACCGACACATCCTCGATCGAGTAATCGCACCGCTTTCATCAAATTAGTGACCTTACTGCAGTAGGGATTACCTCCTGAAATACACATTCAACCCCATCGTCTCAAATGATAGTAATCATACGCTACGGACACTAATGATGGCATCATGACGATCCATCCAATCAATACCCAAGATGACGTCGTCTCTCGGCAAATCTACCACGATAAGGTTCGGCCGCCATACACGACCATGGCGAATAGGACAATCTCGAATCTCACGACACGATGATTCGCCTACCATCGAGTAGACCAATGACATAAGGCTCACAACTAGTAGCACTACCTGCACGTAGTCTACTCAAACATGATTCGAAATGAATGAATGCGATGCACCAAGATCAAAAAGGGTACACACAAAGTTGAGATAGAATATCGAGTGTACCGAGATCATTTGGGCCTCGGATCATCGGTCTTCTTCATCTCATAAATCCGGGTTTGCTAGTCCCAGACCGGACGCTCCCGTCACGACTATAGGCTCCACCTTTAGTCGCCTCCCGCTGCTTTAAACGACGCCGATTGAGTGGCCCGATTCGAACGGCCGACTGCTTCGGGCTCGAGATGACGCTGAGTAGGTTTGGAGTCCCTACGGCAAAACGGGCCCTATGCCCAGCAATTCCACAATTATGACACGTGATCGCCTCTGTCTCGGACACTTGGTACCGAGGTGACCAAGTTCCCCGCTTATAACAGTGATGGCCGAAATGGCCGCCGAGACCGTGATTCCGCGGTTTAGACGACACAGAGGTCGCTCGTAAAAGCGGAGCCCGCACGGGTTTCTTGAAAGTTGCCTCACCGCCTTCCGACCGATTGCGATTCTTCGATTTCTTGCTAGCAGACAAAGGTTGCCGCTAGCAATTTCCTTAGCGAAGCTCGTAGGTGAGAGCTTTCTCAATGAATTCACCAACGTGGTGCAATTATGATTAAGTAATCAAGTCTCATACGGGGTTTCACCTCTTCCGAAATAATTAATCTTATCCGCCTCGGAATGAATGATAGATGAGGCAAACTAAGAAGTTCCGAAATTTCTCGGCAATGGCGAGAACATCCTCGTCTGTTGAGGGGTCGGGGTGAGTAATTGACAGCCTGGCCTCTATGAGTGGGGCCGGATAATATCTCTCCATCATGAGAGTCTTGAATCGCTCCCAAGTACATGATCCTTCTGGGCTTCAACGACAACCACTAAGAATGTGCGCTCTTACCTGTAGTAAGCCGCAACAGAAACTTTGTGTCCCTCGGGACACTCTACCATAGCAAACAACTTCGAAATGCTCGAGCCAATGAATAATATCCGCCGGCTGCACGAGCCCTCAAAAGTAGGTGGCCTTTGGCAGAGATGTCGCCGATGATATTGCTCACATTCCTCTCTTGCCTCTCGAGGTGGCGGCGGAGGAGCCTCGTTGATTTTGATTAGCCGAATTTTGCATCGTCTCCATTAGTTGTGTCATCTCGAGTCATCCGGCCATCATGCCCCGCATAAAGGCGAGTGGATCGATCCGAACACCTTCGACCGAGCCGTGTCCCGAGTACGACTCCCGAAAGTGAATGATCACGCCCGGTGAATGAGTGGCAATCACGCTAGATGAGTTAACATTATTCCTCGCGTTCGCACGTGTGTTCGCACGAGTTCTCGGGATTCGGCCCGCACCACGGCCTCGTCCTCCGCGTCCTCTTCTTGCTCTCTCCATACTGAAGTAGGAAAGTCACATGATGATTATAATCCCCGCATGAATATCACGTTATGATTATGTCATGAGATGACGAAAATGAGTATACATGTTCTAACTTAGTGATTATATGAATGATTTACTGAAGTGACATGATTATCTGATAAAATTCTTGAAGTGATTATCTTGAATAACTTAATAAGATTGATAATATGACCATCCAGATAGACAACTGAGTAATAAAAGGAATTAAGTGATTAATGAGTTAATATGATCGTTCTGATCATTAACTGAGTATTGAAATGAATTAAGTGATTAATGAGTTAATATGATCATCCTGATCACAATGAATGATGATGTTTGAGGATTGTTAATTGATGAATGATGAATGAATGATTATTGCCAGAAATTATACCATGGCGTTAGAAATCTTACAGTTCTTTCGGTCTGATTGGCTCGGCATTTGCACAGGTCACACATGACACGAAAGTCCAATGATACTAGTCTGATGACGATGACTTCAAATGAGACATGACTCGGAAGGTAGTATCCAAAACCACGCTCCGATACCAACTCTGTAACACCCCAAACTAGGCGGATATTACAGTGCCGTGGACCCCCGACTGGGACTCACCAGGCGGATGAAAATGAATGAATTACACAGGGTGAATGTAGTACCGAACCACATTACAACATTAATTACTCCGATGAGGAGTTTCATACAACACACCCAGGATAAAATAGAATACATGTGTATCTTATGTGACGATAAAATACACAACACTGAATGAAACGAGTATTCAAACGGAATGTCTGCAGCGGAATAAATAAAGGAAACATAAATGATCGAACAGATCGACAGATCGGGCCCTTTCTAGTATCACTGACTCGACGCCGCCGTGTTCTCCCGTGCCTTTGCCTTGCCTGCACGAAAAACAAAGTCCCCAAACGGGGCCGATTACACGTAACAACAATCCTCAAGAGTTGAAATTACACAATCATGAATTAATCAAGTTATGAAATATTCTTAATTATGAATTTCGCTGAAGAGGAGTATCATAGTACGCCCGTAATGTTCTGTGCAAGTGTACAAGACGAATGACCGGACACACCCGTCCTTGTACCTAATTAGTCTCACGGAGGTAAGCGTTACCGTGTGCACGGTCCGATGTATCGGTGAACCCAATACATGACCATCGTGTGCCCGACTAAAAATTCCACACGCCACACCCGCCACGCAATATGAACCCTAAGGTCACATGAACGAGAATGACCATGATGAATATCAATGAATAATAATTAGACTAGGCCAAGATGACTCACCGATATGAAAGTAATAGTGACGTGATTGATAACTTGAAATGATTTGGAACCGCTGCTCCTCGTGAATGAAATGATTATTCGACAATTACAAGTCTCAAAATGATTAATATTATGATGAATGAATTATGATTATGAGCAATCAACAACAAAAGGAATGAGTATCCTTTTAACCGAGTAAGAATTAACTTACTCAATACCGATGAAGAATGTCCGTCCACGAACAACGCCCTAACCAAGATACCGGTCGCCGAACAACCTTGAATAACAATCATTACCAACAATTGTTCAATACACGAATCAAACACGAATATAACGAACTCAAAACGTCGATACGATAAAACTAAGTCCATTGCGGCATTAAATCAAACACGTCAAGGCCCAAACTCCGATTGTTTACAATCAAACTTCAATATACCTATATCAAATTCCCAAGAAGTGTTTCAAACCAACAAAACATCTTCCAAATGATCAATAATCCGAAATGAATATCCGAAAACGTGATTATAACGACAATTAATCGAAAACCCCCAATTTCAACTCGATATTCAAAGTGTTCTTGAATAATCCCTCAATAATCCAATGAATCCTTATACAAACTCATAATCATATACATATCCCTTCATATAACATGATTATAACGTCCAAAACATCATATCTCAACATAAAATCAAGTCCAAGGTGTCGAAGAAATTACCTCTTGAATATCCAACCAATTCGATCCGATGAAAACGTGTAAAACGACTATCCAAGCTTCCCAGATGATTGAAGGTGATAAAAAATACACACTCAAATGATAATTGATGAAGAAATCTCTCCCTCAAGTTATTCTCTCTCGGTTGCAGGTGAAGAAGATGGAAAAAAATGAGCTGAAATGCTCAAAAAACCAATTTATAGGGGTCGACTGGCCAACAGCTCGACCGTGCCCGCCGACACGGCCGTGGCGCGCACTGCCGGGCAGGGACTCGACCGTGTCCCGCTTGACACGGCCGAGGCGCGAAGGGGCCTACCGACGCTGACCTGCCTCGCGGCGCCGGCAATGACTCGACCGTGTCCCGAACACGGCCGGCCTCCGGCGCTGCCATCGCTAATCCGAAGAGCTCGACTGCCGCGCTGCATTTACACGGCCGGGTCCCGAGGCGACGCCGCACTTTCCGACGAGTACGGCACAGCCGTGTCGGACGACACGCCGAGTTCGCTCGGCAATGATCGCCAAAATCGAAAAATGAGCGGTTGAGCTAAAACGACCATAACTCTCTCGTCCGGACTCCGATTGACTCACCGTTTGAACCATTGGAAAGCTAACTCGATGCTCTATAATATTGCAAAGATTTAGAATTTTTGGAGTTACCAAAAATTAATGGTGATCTAACAAAGTCGAACTCATATGAGGAAAGTTGAAACGATGAACAATAACGATACTCAACTCGAAGTTTTTACGAACGGTGAACACGGTGAATGAACATGATTGATGAATGATTATAATTGAGTGAAAATACACTGAGTGACAATTACAGACTGATAATTACTGAATGAAAATGAATGAATTACAACCGGGTATTACACAACTGATCCAATGAGTTAATTTATACAACCATATCGAAGATGACATTATTAAAACACACGTACTCGAGTACTAAAATGAACCAAGAAGACAAATCACAATAACAATAATCATCAACCACATCACTGAGCCATCTCATCGTCATGTCGGTACTGTGGTTGCCTCCCCGCTCCTCGGCTACCTGAACATCAAAACAATGTCCACCCCCGAAGGGGTTAGCAAAACAATGCTAGTACAAGTATCATAACACATAAATCATCAGTGCATCATAAAACATGCAAAACGGACTTCCGTCATCGGAATCCAACGATGTGAATCCTCACGATTCCGTCAACACATTACAGGGTAATCCAGCGATCCAGCGCCCTTGGTATAGATCCCCATGATGATCCCGTCGGACCAACGCATGGTGGAAAACTCGTCAGCCGATCCAGCCTCAAAGATAGATCCCCATGATGATCCCGTTGGACCAACGCATGGTGGACATTCGATCCAGCGCCCTCAGCATAGATCCTCATGACCCCCTCAGATCATTTATAGCATAACCAATCAATTATGCATACATCTATGCATTTCAATATGTTCATCAATACGAACAATTAACAACGAATATCACGAGAAATTAAAGAAATGAATCTCATATTCGACAACATGAACAAAACTATATGCATGATCAACGTTCCAATATAAATCAAACTCAACATATGATACTTGCCTCGAAAATGGCAAGAATGAAATACTCCAACAAAATAACACGCGCCCGTATGTCACCGCCCCTCGATCGTCCCCTATGCAAGGCTCGGACCCAAGAAATAATAAAGAATTCCTCTAATGTCGTACGAATGTCTAACAATCCGGTTTACGGCCGCAAGCTCTAAAAATGAATTCTGCCTGGTCTACTTAGCGTGCGCTACGTACTCAACGTAACGTGCGCTAAGCCTGCCCATTAACGTACGCAAATAATCAAGTCTAGCGTACGCTAGCCGTATCGTGATCCTCTCTCGATCACCGATCTGCCCCGCTCGATGACATAATGTACGTTACATACCAAACGTAGCGCACGTTATTCATTCCCGATAGCGCACGTTAATATGCCTATATTAGCGTGCGCTAACTATGTATGGCAGTTTACTACTGGACAGAAACTTGAGTTAAAGGTGATGAAACTCATGAAATATTCAGTGTTAATACATGCCATTTCCGTGCATATCATGCTTATACGGTTTGTGAAAGATCTTTACGTATTAAATGACTATGAGATACAAGGATACATATAATCATCACAACACCATAATTCATCTTTGATCTTCAAGAAATATCCTAAGTCCAATCCATTTCATGTCCCAAAACGTATGGTTTCCTTTATGTAAAGACATAAGAACTTGGTAATCTCCATATACTGGTCATAATCGGTTTTGAAGATACATGAATATGCTAGGAGTTCAAACACTAAAAGGTTCAATGGTATATACGAGGAAGAAGTACCGAAACATCGAAAATATCCTACTAACACATGATGTTCGACTACTTACGAATTTAACTGACTGATAATCCCAATATCATGACCAAAACATCCTTCAGAATACTACTAATATTGGTGAAGAATCACCTACCTCAAAGTAGCGAAGAACACGAAGGAACTTGAAGAAATCCAACACCGAGAGCTCGAACACCAATCTCCAATGATCTACAATCTTCAACTTGGGTAGGATGATGATATGAAGGGTTTAGGATGAAGAGAGTGACTCTCTAAGTCCAAGGATTCGGATGTGGGAAGTGAAAAGGCTGAAAATACAAAAAAGGATGCTGTCTTATTTATAGAAAGTGGTTATTAGCACGCGCTATTCCATACTTATAGCGTGCGCTAACGGTTTACTGACTTTACTGTACTCAGCATTTAGCATGCGCTATCCTCATATGAGTAGCGTGCGCTACCGCGTTGACTTGGCTTTTTCCCGAAAGCCATCCAAGTTCATCCCGACATAATCCGACCGAGATCCGCAGCCGATCTCACCTACCACCCTGTCTCAATCATGCTGACTACGTGTAGCGCGCGCTAAGGTTCATACATAGCGTGCGCTACGGATCCAAATTAGCGTACGCTACATATAGTCGATAGTGTGCGCTACATGCGCAGAATCAAAATTTAGATCACATTCATGAAATCATGCGCTTAACAACACCGGATCATGAAATACGGAGAATAATAATCAGATCAAAATGCAACAATTACAATATCACAAGGTTCAATTACATATCAGAAATCTCGGGTATTACATCCTTCCTCCCTAAAAAGAAGTTTCATCCCGAAACTTAAGATGAAAACAACTCTGGATATCTAGTCTTCATACTGTCCTCCGTTTCCCAGGTGGACTCTTCAACTCCGTGTCGTGACCATTGTACTTTAACCAAGTGTATTGGTTTATTCCTCAATTGTTTGATCCGACTCTCAAGTATCTTGATTGGCCTCTCTTCGAAGGTACCGTCATTAGCTATCTCGATCTCGTCGAAATCAATGACGTGACTGGGATCTGGAACATACTTCCGCAATTGGGATACGTGAAACACACTGTGAACGTGACTCAGAGATGGCGGTAAGGCCAACCTGTATACTAAATCCCCAACTCTCTCGAGGATCTCAAATGGCCCGATATATCTCAAACTTAGCTTTCCCTTCCTCCTAAAACGGAAAATCCCTCGTGTAGGAGACACCTTCAATAGTACGTGGTCCCCAATGTCGAACTCTAGAGGGCGACGACGTACATCTGCATAAGACTTCTGTCAACTCTGGGCAGTCAACAGTCTTTCCTGAATCAAAGCTCTCTTCTCTTGAGTCTGAACTATCAATTCCAGTTCCGTCCCGATCAAGTCCGAAGAATCATCCCAGCACAGGGGTGATCGGCATCTTCTCCCGTACAAAGCTTCAAATGGTGCCATCTTAATAGAAGCATGCCAACTATTATTGTAGGTGAATTCAATCAACGACAAATGAACTTCCCAATCAGTTGACCAATCCAAAGCACATGCTCTAAGCATGTCTTCTACTGTTTGTATAGTCCTTTCGGACTGACCGTCCGTCTGAGGATGATAAGCCGTGCTAAAGTTTAGCTCGGTCCCCAAAGCCCTGTGAACTACCTTCCAGAAGTGCGACACGAAATGACCATCTCGATCAGAAATAATGGTCTTCGGTGTCCCATGTAATTTGACTATCTCTGCAATAAATACTCGCGCCAATCTCTCGGGTCCCCACGTGTCTTTAATTCCTAGGAAATGAGCCGACATGGTTAGTCTATCAACTATAACCCAAATCATGTTCATTACCGTCTTGGTCCTTGGCATATTGGTGATGAAATCCATCGAGATATCCTCCCACTTCCATTCGGGAATCGGAAGCGGTTTTAACATTCCGGCAGGTCGCTGATGTTCAATTTTAACCTGCTGACAAGTCAAACACTTCGAAATGTACTCTGATATGTCTTTCTTCATATTTCCCCACCAGAAGTTTTGTTTTAAATCCTTATACATCTTACTACTGCCTGGGTGAATAGAATAGGGAGCGCTGTGAGCTTCCTTCAAAATTATGCGTCTCAAATCATCATCATCGGGAACGTAAAGTCGACTTTGAAATCTCAGGACCCCATTATCTTGTATCACGAATCCTGGGGCCTTTCCTTTCTTTACTTCGTCACATAATCGAAGGATCAGAGAATCGTTCAACAGCTTAGATTTGATTTCCTCGACTAGTGATGAAGTCAGTTCCATCACATATAGCTGCCCTTGGATTCCTGGTGCCCACACTTCAATCCCTTCGCGGATCAGTTCTCGTTGAATGCTGGTTTGGGATGTAAGTGCTTCCAACACTAGAAGAGAAACAGGTTTACGGCTCAATGCATCGGCTACTATGTTTGATTTACTCGGATGATAGAGGATTTCCAAGTCGTAATCCTTGATCAATTCCAGCCACCTTCTCTGCCTCATGTTTAATTCCTTCTGACTGAAAATGTACTTAAGGCTCTTATGATCTGTAAAGATCTGGCAGTGAGTGCCGTACAAATAATGTTGCCAAATTTTCAAGGCAAAAACCACAGCTCCAGATCATGAGTCGGGTAATTAACCTCGTACGGTTTCAACTGCTGAGAAGCATAGGCAATCACCTTACCCTCTTGCATCAACACACATCCCAGACCCTGATTTGAAGCGTCGCTGTATACCATGAATCCATCAGTCCCGTATGGTAATGCTAATATAGGTGCTGTCGTCAGTCTCTTCTTAAGTTCGTCAAAACCAGCCTGGCATTTCTCATCCCACGTGAACTTTTTAGTTTTCTGTAATAGCCGAGTGAGCGGATGAGCAATTTTGGAAAATCCTTCTACAAAACGGCGATAATATCCAGCAAGTCCCAAGAAACTCCAGACTTCTTTCACGTTATTAGGAGCTTCCCATTCCAAGATTGCTTCGACTTTCTTCGGGTCCACCTGAACTCCGTCAGCTGATATCACATGCCCAAGGAAAGTTACTTCCCTAAGCCAGAACTCGCATTTGGAAAGCTTTGCATACAGCTGTTCCTTCCTCAAGATGCTCAAAACCACACGCAAATGCTCAGCGTGCTCATCTGTGTCTTTCGAATATATCAAGATGTCATCGATGAAGACGACCACAAATTTATCTAAGTATTCTAAGAATACCCGATTCATCAATTGCATGAATACCGCAGGAGCATTGGTAAGTCCAAATGGCATCACTACAAATTCATAATGCCCATACCGGGATCTGAAAGCAGACTTTGGTATATCCAATTCCTTAATTCTCAACTGATGGTATCCTGATCGCAAGTCAATCTTCGAGAATACCCTTGCCCCTTGCAGTTGATCAAACAAGTCGTCGATCCGAGGTATAGGATACTTATTCTTGATCGTCACTTTGTTGAGATCCCTGTAATCAATACATAATCGGAGGGATCCGTCTTTCTTCCAGACAAAGAGAACGGACGCTCCCCAAGGAGAAACGCTAGGTTGAATATAACCCTTCTGTAATAATTCCTCTAGTTGCTTCTTTAGTTCATACATCTCGGTTGGCGCCATGCGGTATGGTGCTCTGGAAATAGGAGCGGCTCCAGGCTCTAATTCGATAGTGAACTCCACTTCTCTCTGCGGAGGTAACCCAAGGTAGTTCGTCAGGAAATACATCTGAGAATTCATTTACAACTGGAATAGATGAGAGCTCTACTCCTTCTTCTTTCCTCATGGCATAGCACCAAAGTCCATGACATCCCTGCTTCAGTAATTTCATGGCTTTCATTGCTTTGATCAATTTTCCCGAGCTTCCCGGTCTCCATCCTCGGAATAAGTGTTCAGATCCGTCATCAGCAATGATAGAAATGACTCTCTTTCTGTAATTCAGAATAGCTCCATAACGGTTGAGCCAATCGTCTCCGAGAATTAAGTCATCACCATGTATGTCAACTACAATAAGATTTGATGGCCAGTCTCTCCTTCCTATAGACACTGGAAAATCTCTAGTTTGTAGGGTTCCCACAATTTTCTCTCCGCTCGGTAATCCCACAATATAAGGTTCACAATCATATAAGCACGAGATTTTCAAACGATTAACACAGTTCAATGATATAAAAGAATGCGTAGCTCCTGAATCGAATAAGACACTAACTGGTTGCAAAAGGATCTGAATCGTACCTGATGCAACAACTGTGTTCTGATCATCTGACTTCTTCATCTCGTAAATACGCGGAGGAACGGACCCAACGCTAGATGCTTCTCTTTTTCCAACATTCTGCTGCTGGAAACCACTTTGCTGCGTCTGGTTTACACTAGTGTCCTTCGGAACCGGTGCAGGAGTGCGAGTACCAAAAGATCGAGTCGCATTTCCACAAAATGTTGCGCGATGCCCTTCCTGTCCACATTCGAAACAGGTCACATCAGGCGCGAAACTGTCACGTCGAACATGCCCCGCTTTGCCACAGTTATAACATTTCTTCCCTGCATCTGAAATGGTTGGTGCTGCCCGGAACTTCTTTCCACCTTGAGAAGGATGCGGAGGCCTCCTGGATGAATGAAAAGTGGACTGGCCCCTACGAGGCCCACTACTCTTATTCTCCTTGAAGTTGCTAGACACCTTCTATTTCTTTGCTTCCGTTGACTTCTCTACTGCCGCCTCTTTCATATCATAGGCCAGAGCCTTGTCCTGATACTGTCGCAAAGTGGTACATTCAAATCCGGACATATACTGCTGAATTTCCGGTTTCATTCGCATGTCGAAATGGAAAATCCTTTCCGCCTCAGTTATGACCAAGTGGCGCACATAAGTCAGCTGGTGATTAAAAGTCTTTATCTCGTCGGTCACAGATGCCTCTGAATTTTGTGGTGCGAAAAACTCCCGGACTCGGGCCTCCCTAATTGGGCGAGGACAATACTGTGCTTCCATCATTAATTTGAACTCCGTACAGTCAAAATTATGCTCCTCAGGTCGAATGGCCTCCCACCAGTCGAAAGCCTCCCCCGTCAGAAGATACTGGGCGACCGGAACCTTTCTATCATTGGGACAGTTAATCCCCGCAAAAATCTTCTCTAACTCCTTCAGCCATTGATCCCAAGAAAGCGTCTCAGCAGAACTGTCAAATTTCGGAGGGTGCAATTTGACCACCTCAGTAAGCCATTTGTCTCCCTGATTATCCACGTTATGCTGCTGTCCCATCGCCGTCTGCATGCAATCAACAACTTGAGCAAACTGGTTTATCTGAGCAACCACCTGCTGAAGCACTCCCGGCACATTAGGATCTGCATTATTATTTGCTGATCCCTGCTGTCCTCTAGAATGGGAATCGGTTTGACTAGCAGATATCTCCGGGGTAGACGCCGAATCCTCCTGTCTCATATTTCCACGTCCGCGTCCACGACCACGTCCGCGTCCACGACCTCCTCTCAACATATTGTAAACACAAATACTCAATATCCAGGGCAAACTTTCTAAAAGAAAGTCCATCAATGTTCACAAAACATGAATTAACTAAAACGGTAGTATTTGAGATTAGGAAACTTACAACCACGGTCCACACGACGATGCTGGCTCAGCAGTGATGTTACAAATGACCAATAATCAAATAACGTAAATAGACCCAACTAACCCGACTGCCAAGATATCCATGAATCTTAGCTCCGATACCATATTCTGTAACATCCCGAGATATTCGGAATAATTACAGCGCCGTAAACCCTTTAAGTAAGGATTTACAAGGCTAATTAAAAGAAAGTAAATATAAATCAACAGTGCCACTGAATTTTGAAATACAGAACCGGTTCAACTGATCCAATGAGTTAATTTATACAACCATATCGAAAATGACATTATTAAAACACACGTACTCGAGTACTAAAATGAACCAAGAAGACAAATCACAATAACAATAAACATCAACCACATCACTGAGCCATCTCATCGTCATGTCGGTACTGTGGTTGCCTCCCCTCTCCTCGGCTACCTGAACATCAAAACAATGTCCACCCCGAAGGGGTTAGCAAAACAATGCTAGTACAAGTATCATAATACATACATCATCAGTGCATCATAAAACATGCAAAACGGACTTCCGTCATCGGAATCCAACGATGTGAATCCTCACGATTCCATCAACACATTACAGGGTAATCCAGTGATCCAGCGCCATTGGTATAGATCCCCATGATGATCCCGTCGGACCAACGCATGGTGGAAAACCCATCCAGCGATCCAGCGCCCTCAGCATAGATCCTCATGACCCCCTCGGATCATTTATACCATAACCAATTAATTATGCATACATCTATGCATTTCAATATGTTCATCAATACGAACAATTAACAACGAATATCACGAGAAATTAAAGAAATGAATCTCATAATCGACAACATGAACAAAACTATATGCATGATCAACGTTCCAATATAAATCAAACTCAACATATGATACTTGCCTCGAAAATGGCAAGAACGAAATACTCCAACAAATGACATGCGCCCGTATGTCACCGCCCCTCGATCGTCCCCTATGCAAGGCTCGGACCTAAGAAATAATAAAGAATTCCTCTCATGTCGTACAAATGTCTAACAATACGATTTACGGCCGCAAGCTCTAAAAATGAATTCTGCCTCGACTACTTAGCGTGCGCTACGTACTCAACATAACGTGCGCTAAGCCTGCCCGTTAACATTACGTACCAAACGTAGCGCACGTTATGCATTCCCGATAGCGCACGTTAATATGCCTATCTTAGCGTGCGCTAACTATGTATGGCAGTTTACTACTGGACAGAAACTTGAGTTAAAGGTGATGAAACTCATGAAATATTCAGTGTTAATACATGCCATTTCCGTGCATATCATGCTTATACGGTTTGTGAAAGATCTTTACGTATTAAATGACTATGAGATACAAGGATACATATAATCATCACAACACCATAATTCATCTTTGATCTTCAAGAAATATCCTAAGTCCAATCCATTTCATGTCCCAAAACGTATGGTTTCCTTTATGTAAAGACATAAGAACTTGGTAATCTCCATATACTGGTCATAATCGATTTTGAAGATACATGAATATGCTAGGAGTTCAAACACTAAAAGGTTCAATGGTTTATACGAGGAAGACGTACCGAAACATCGAAAATATCCTACTAACACATGATGTTCGACTACTTACGAATTTAACTGACTAGATAATCCCAATATCATGACCAAAACTTCCTTCAGAATACTACTAATATTGGTGAAGAATCACCTACCTCAAAGTAGCGAAGAACACGAAGGAACTTGAAGAAATCAGACACCGAGAGCTCGAACACCAATCTCCAATGATCTACAATCTTCAACTTGGGTAGGATGATGATATGAAGGGTTTAGGATGAAGAGAGTGACTCTCTAAGTCCAAGGATTCGGATGTGGGAAGTGAAAAGGCTGAAAATACAAAAAAGGATGCTGTCTTATTTATAGAAAGTGGTTATTAGCGCGCGCTATTCCATACTCATAGCGTGCGCTAACGGTTTACTGACTTTACTGTACTCAGCATTTAGCATGCGCTATCCTCATATGAGTAGCGTGCGCTACCGTGTTGACTTGGCTTTTTTCCGAAAGCCATCCAAGTTCATCCCGACATAATCCGACCGAGATCCGCAACCGATCTCACCTACCACCCTGTCTCAATCATGCTGACTACGTGTAGCGCGCGTTAAGGTTCATACATAGCGTGCGCTACGGATCCAAATTAGCGTACGCTACATATAGTCGATAGCGTGCGCTACATGCGCAGAATCACAATTTAGATCACATTCATGAAATCATGCGCTTAACAACACCGGATCATGAAATAAGGAGAATAATAATCAGATCAAAATGCAACAATTACAATATCACAAGGTTCAATTACATATCAGAAATCTCGGGTATCACATCGGTCACCTCGATTTCCCATGTCTGGGATACCTTGTTGTCGATCTCCCTGTTGTAACCCTACTGCCACCTGCATTCGGTCCACGACTTGGGCGAACTGAGTCATCTGGTTCACCACCTGACGAAGAATTTCGGGCACAGCAGGTTCCGGTTCATTATTAATAGATCTCTATGGCTCGCCTGAGCTGTGGCTGGCCTAATTAGAAGGCGAAGCTTCTCTTTTGGCATTCCTTCATCCGTATCCGCGACCGCGACGACGTCCACGTCCACCTCTCAACATACTGTAAGAATAAATACTCAATATACAGGAAACCAAATCGTTCTAATGTACGAGTATAAAGAGATACAACAAGTAAAGAACGAGATAGAGTTTAGGAACTTACAACCACCGTTCGCATGAAGACGCAGGCAGTACAGTGATGTTATTCGTGGCCGGTTACCTCAAAAGACATATATGACCCCTATTTTATCCCAATGGCCAAGATATCCATAATCTTAGCTCTGATATCATATTCTGTAACACCCCCAATATAGTCAGGAATATTACAGCGCCGTAAATCCTTTACATAAGAATTTACAAGGCTGAATAAATGAAAAGACAATAACAGATACTAAATCATTAAACCACTGAAATAAAATACGACAGTGCTGGTTCAATACCAAGAATGCAAATATCCAAATGAAGAATAATAATACAGCACTGAAATCCAAACATCACGAATTACGACAAACTCGAGTACTTATTAAAATAACCAACAACAGACAATAAACCGGGCCGGAACATCACTATGCACCCTCGTCGTCATGCAGCTCCAGTAGTTATTTCCCTGCTCTCCTGGATCCTGAACATAAACAAATGTTCACCCCCGAAGGGGTTAGCACAACGATGCTAGTACAAGTACAATAATCATACAACAGTGATGTAATCAAACAATTATCATAACAAGTTTCTCCAACGAGAAACAACAACACATATCACATCATAACAGTCTCAACATACTGATGGTATTCCAACGATCCAGTGCACACAACTATAGATTCCCATGATGATCCCGTCGGACCAACGAACTACCTGTCCAACGATCCAGCGCACACAGCTATAGATTCCCATGATGATTCCCGTCGGATCAACGCATGGTGGACATTTAATCACAACACATGTACATAATACAATCACAATATTACTGACATAATGTAAACAATTTTAATTAAAGTACTTGCCTCGGTTCGAAGACAAGAATAAAGCTTCCACGAATATCAAAACACTCGAAGGTTGTCCCCTTCGATCAGTCACGATGCTAAGCTCGAACCTTAACAAAAGAAATAATATAGAATTCATCTCAAGTCGTACGGACATCTAACAATCCAAAAGACGGTCGGAAGTTCATAAAACGTAATCTGTCTAGCTTGCTTAACGCACACTACGTATCCTAAGTAGCATACGTTAAGGCTACTCGTTAGCACACGCAATTATACGTAGTCTAGCATACGCTAACCATGCACGGTCAGAACCTCACTGATCAGTCGATTGATTCGTCTGATAATATAACGCACGTTATGTTCCCAGCGTAGCATACGTTAACTTATGCCCGATAGCGCACGTTAACTATAAAGCTTAGCCCGCGCTAAACACGTATAACAGTTCTTACCTGGGCAGTCGACTATTCTAACGGTGATGAAACTTACGAAATCCTCAGTGTTTAATATATGTTATCTCCATGCATATCACGTTCATCTTTTTACAAATGATCTCACAGACTCAAACATCTTCGAGATACAAGAATACGTGTAATTATCACAACATCATATTCCTTCTTGATTACAATTCTCATGCGAAGTTTGGTGTTCTTAAGGTCGATGCACTAGATCCCAATATCATCATTACATCCTGATTTAACCATGAAGATGAATTAACCATTCCAACTTATGAGAAAGGATGCAAATCTTCTATGATTCTCTCCTAAGTCCGTTTAATAAAAGTGATAACAATTTTATGTCTACGAATTATGGTAACGTCATCAATACGGATAATCGATCTCAGAATATTTCTCCCATCATTCGACGTGGTAAGATGCTAGTCATGATGATTCCAACCATGATATCTTAAGTATAAACATTCCAACTTATAAACATGATGTGGTTTGGATAAATCACCAATGGAACTCAATATCTTGATAGCATAATCCTCATATCCTTAATAACACGAATCCAAGGTAGGAGATAGTATTAACATACCTTAAGCTGAAGAAAACACTAAAATAATAGGTAGACTTCAACCCCGGTTGCTTGTCACTCCAAAGTAAGTTCCTTATTCAATGATCAAGTGTAAGTAATCTCCAATCTTCAATGATCAGTTAAGGAGGGTTTATATGTGTTTAAGAAGTAGGGAAGGCTCTCTGGACTTTCCAAGATATGAATAACGAGTGAAGAAACGTAAACCAAATGAAATGAGGGTGCTGTCCCTTATATAATGTTTCTGCACATTAGCTGATCAGCGCACGCTATTCTACTACCCTTAGCGCACGCTAATAAGCGTTGACTCCAAAACTGTCCAGGTTCGCTCTCAGGAATCTTATCCGGACCCATGTCCAGCTGGCGCATGTGCTATCCGCCTAGCTCAATAATTGACTGCCTAACGAATGCAATTCTTCATTCGAAGCGTGCGCTAGTTTTAGCCGATAATGCAGGTTAAGCTACATTCTTAGCATGCGTTATCACGAGTTTACATGAGAAAATTTACATGATGCTATACTCATGTACAAAAAAACAAATGTGAGAAATATCACACTCCAATTATCAAGATCACAATTCTGAATAATACAGGGCTCAAATACAGATGAAATACTCAATAATAAATCGAGATATTACAAATATAGAAACCAACACCATTGGAGTCTTTGAAAATGAAATGCCATATAGGGAATCTTAGAAAACGCAAATCTTTTAGGAACTCATGACCTAGGATTGTCAAAGGCCTCTAGGAACTCATATCCTAGGTTTGTCAAAAGCCTCTAGGAACCCATGTCCTAGGTTTGTCAAAATCCTTTACATTGGAAACATGCCCAACGGTCAATCAAAATGTTTGTCGACTCTTGTCACATATACCGCATACAACAATCATAACACTCGTGATCCCTTGTCACGTGGCTCTGTAGGTTAATCAACCCGCACGGACTATGCCAAGTACAATAACCATAACACCGCGAACTCATGTCACGAGTCAAACACAACAAACATAACACTCGTGATCCATTGTCACGTGGCTCCGTAGGTTCATCAACCCGCACGGACTATGCCAAACACAAATATCATAATATCGTGAACTCTTGTCACGTATCAACACAACAAACACAACACTCGTGATCCCTTGTCACGTGGCTCCGTAGGTTCATCAACCCGCACAGACTATGCCAAACCAAAACAATCACAACATCCAGTCCCGACTCCATGATCTCTTATCACGAGTCACCGTAGGCCCCGTCGAACCCACACGGTTACACGTACTGTGTCCTAACCCCATGATCGACTGCCGTGTGTCATTGTAGGCCTCGTCAGACCCGCACGACTGGACCTCAGCACCACATACTAAGTTCCAATTCCATGGACCCTTGCCATGAATCCTCGTAGGCCCCGTCAAACCCGCATGAGGGAACTTAGCATCACAACACATATCTTCACAGTTACATTCACTTTTCACCAAGTCCATTCACGGCAAATCAATCACATTGATCACTACAACATCACGCATCACGCGCACACAACACAATCTCAACACGCAAATCATCATCATCATCAACGACACACGACCAGCATAGCTCATAACCAATACACAATACATTGCACAACCATGTTTACAACCAAGCCAACACGATTATCACAATCCTGCACACAAAACACGATACACAATACATATATCTAAGTAACATAGTCATCACCAGTCCCATACAATGGGTAACACATAACCGATTCACACGAACCACATTTTCAAAGATAAACCAACCACCAAAACACAACACACGATTTCTAATCACAAGACACAAGTTGTATAACAAGATACTTGCCCCAGAATCGGCACGCAAATACTCCGACGAACACGGCTGGACCGAAGTGCCTCGAGACCTACAACTTCGGGAAGACACAACGAAAACACAATCACAACGAGGTTCCAGACCAACAACAATGGAAATCACACCAAACTATCGAAGAAAGACTCATTGAAACATTTAATCGAATATTAAATGTTCCCAGTTCTTCAAGAACACTAAGATCATCAACCGGGTTGAACGAACCGAAGATATAGATATACAATCCATAAATCATGATTAATAACATCATACAAAATCAATCGATTCATCAAAACGGACTAGAATCGAAATCAAGAGCAAAACCCCAAAATAGTTTGAAAAAGTATTTTCAAATAATTACCTCAATCCGGATGAAGAACAAGGATTAGATGTTGTTAATCCACACTAAAACCTTGATGATTATGTTTAAGGATGAAATATTGATGAACTTTTGACAAAATTTCGTTTGAAATCGCCCAAATCGCCAAATGAAGAGGAAGAATGAAGAAATGGGTTCAGAAACCTGTTTCTCACGTTTTATGCTGCTGCCAGACCAACCCGACCGTGTCGGATTTGACACGGTCGTGTCACATGGGCAGAGGTGGCTTTATGTAGATAGTTTTTACAAGTATGAACATAACTTTCTCATACAAACTCGGATTGACTCGCCGTTTGAACCATTGGAAAGCTAACTTGATTATATATCATACTGTAAAGTTTCAGTATTTTTGGAGTTTTCAAAAATTTCTGGTGATTTTACAAAGTCGAACCTAGATATAGAAAAGTCGAAATAGTATGCCGATTAGTCCGAAACAATATAAAATCTCCCTAGAATGATGAAAAATGCTGAACAAAATATGTCCAAAATATGTCAATAAACACAAACGAGTCGCTAGAATCTAAAAATATAGAAACGAAAATCCCGGGTATTACATTTATGTCAGTCCAAGATAAACCGTTTTCCTTTTCTTATTGGATAAGGAATCAACCTTTCTAGCTTTCTATCGGCACTAGAAAAACCTACTTGGATTTAGATTATGATTCTAACATCCACGATCCTAATAAAACCGAATAAAATCTATAATCCTTTTTTTCTCTCATGTATGGTTGAGTGAATTGAACACTCAAACTCTTATGAATTAAGCTCGATTACAACAACAATAATATATATAATGTATATCAGATGCATAGCAATTTGCTTGATGTTGTTGTTATAAATAACAACAAATGCATTGATATTAATAGGCTCCAAAGCCTAACTAGCCGTTAGTGCCTGTCTTCTCTAGCTTGCGCTATTTACTCCTTTAGCGTGCGCCAAGTCGTGTTGCGTACGTGAACATTGCTTGGTTACATACGTTAACTGTTGATCAGATTAGTCCAGTGGCTTCTTCCACTTTCTTTAGCGTACGTTAATTTGATCCGTAGTGTGCGCTAATATATCATGAGATAGCCGTTGACATGATGACATACTCCATGACGTCATCGATCCAAGTTTGAATTTGAATACTCATAGCGTGCATTAACTTTACAATCTTGCATACGATATTGCCTTCGTAGCCCGCGTGAAAATAATACACTAGCGTGCGTTATCTGCATGTGACCGTTGTAATTGTTGACCTTCTGGAATCCTCCAACGGGCTTATATTCAAACTTAGCGTACGTTACTTGCTAGTATTGTGTACGTTAACTCTTCTTCATTGCCTGCGCTAGTTTATGTACTAACGTGCGTTATCTGCATGTTTCTTTGCTTTTTTGTCCGTATCTTGCGTCTTCGACTTCTTGATGATTAATTGTTGTTTTTCTTTGTTCGTCAATACATAATCAAAACCTTTAATATATGTGTATGGAATAGAATATTTCAACAATCTCCCCCTTTTTGATGATGACAAAACAACAAATGTTCGATGGGATTAACACCTGTAAATACAAAAATATACAGATCAAAGTTTTCGGCTTTGTCTATTTCGTTAGTTTTCTCCTCCCTCATACCTTCTTCTTCTTCTCCCCATTTATTATTTTTCCCCATTACATCTTTTCATTTTTCTCCCTCTTTTTGTCATTAGCAAAAAGTACATTTAGCCGACGAAAAATTATTATGAAAAAATTGGTGAAACTCCTCCTGAATATATTAACTCCCCTTGAGTTAAATAACCATTTGCTTGAATAATTAATTTTGAATTTTTAGGATCCAACCGACTCTTGGTCGTTTTTATTTGGTAAATAAATGATATTTGGTATTATGGTTCCTTTAGGAATCCATATCTTCTTTATTTTTATCATCCGTCTTGGGCTTTTACAATCCGAAATATGATGCTCGATTTTCAAATATTTACCACATTGGGGTATTTTCAAATTTAAGGATTCATTTTTATCACTTTGTGTGAATCCTAATCCTTGTTTATTTAACGAAAATTTTTGAATCGACAGTAATTTTTCAAATTTGTCATTACCGCAAGAAAATTTGTTCATTAAATTTTTAAGTTTGTTTTGAATTTTTGGCAACTCATCTTTTCATTTATTTTTTCTTTCTAAATAAAGAGAATATTCGTTTTCAATTAATTTCTTTTTTCTTGAATTTTAAAAATTTCATCTTCCAATAATTTATTTTTCATTTTGAGGGATTTGTTATCTTTTAATGAATTTTGAAAATCTGTGTAATAACTCGAAAGCAGTAAACAGTTCATCTTGAGATGAGGTATTTACCTGACTTTCATCATCACTGTCGTCAAACGAACTCCTTGCCATGAGTGCGAGATTATTTTGAATATTTTCATCTTCATCTTCTTCGTCACTCCATGTGGCTATTAGCACTTCCTTCTTAGAAGTCATGCCACGATAATTTTTTGCAATATGGCTGGGTTTTCCACAATTTCGACAATTATTGTCAAACCGATTTCACTTATTCCGGGCTTACGAGTGGATGGCTTTTCTTCGCCGGTTTAATAAGTTTTGATACTTATTGATGTTCTTTGCATAAAATGCTGATTCTTAATCATTATCATCCATCGAGATTTCTTGATTATTAGCCGACATCTTCTTAGCTTTTAAAGCTAGTGTTTTCTCCTTGAGTTTTGGCTTGGCATTTTGACATTTAAGCACAATTTCGTAGTTGATTAGCGAGCCGACAACGGAGTTAAAATCAAGAGTGTTGAGATCTTTAGATTCCATGATAGCCGTAACCGTCCCATCCTATTCACGATGTAGTGATCTTAATATATTCTTGACTTTTTCACTACTCGATAATGGTTTCCCAAAATATGCTAGTTCATTTGTGATGACCGAAAATTGGTCGAGCGTGTTTGTTATGGCTCGTCTGTAATATCCGACAGTAATTTCTTATCTACTGTTGTATTATTCGGATAATTTGAGTATCATTGTAATCATGTTACATTTAGTTAATGTTTATTGATGTCGGGATATATTTTTTTTGGTCGGATTGATGTCGGGATATATCAGAATAGACTTAATTATAACTGTCAATCGCATTATGGTTGATTTCTTGACATTGTGTAGATTGTTACATTTTTGGGCTAGGTTTTCTGTGTTTAACGTACGCTAAGATTTTCACTTAATGTACGCTAATTCATTGGCTTTACGTACGTAATGGAGTTCCGGTTACATATGTAATGCTGAGAATCGTATCTGATCTCAACTTTCGGCATGAGGGGTTGGACATGATCCGGATAATTGGCCTTTTCGAGGCAGCCAAGTTGACGTACATTACGTACTTAATGCTGAGGATATAACTGTAACACCCCGAGATATTCGGAATATGTTACAGCGCCGTAGACCCCTACATGGGACCTACCAGGCTACAATAGAAAAACTCCACTCGACTAACCATCTTGGTTAGCGAGGATACACAATTAAATAACATGACATATAAAGATACGCCGAGCAACCGCAAAATAAGCATCAACCAACAACGTGACAATTTAAAGCAATACAATACGGAGTTTGAAACAAAAGCCTAAGTACTCATGAGTACAATCTATAAGTTTAAAATCTGGGAACAACCATATCGAAATGGACAAAGGAAATAGTAGACCCAAATGCACATGTCAACGACTCGCCAATATCCTCGTATCGTCTCCGGTGCTCGCTCGTCCGGATAATCATAACCTGAAATCCATAACAAGAATTTCCCCAAAACGGGTCCCCAAAGGGGTTAGCAATTACGCTAGTACAAGTAATTAAGGCAAACCAATCGCTTACACATTTCATAGTACATGCACCAATATCGTTTCAAAAATCAAAACTAGACATGTCTTTTCCGGAAACAAACAGTCAAACAATTTGCCTTGGGAACAGAGTAATATCATAGATTCCCGCACGAGGCCTCTAAGGACCCTCCCGCGCTGGCTATATCACAAAACAAAACACGCACATGCATCGCCTTGGGAACAGAGTAATATCATAGATTCCCGCACGAGGCCTCTAAGGACCCTCCCGCACTGGCTAGCTAAACAAACTCGTGAAATCCAGGGCGGCAGCATAGATTTCCCTCCTTGACCCCGTCGGGCCAACACGAGGTGAGTTACACACAAGTAATATACATCACCATTTCATGTTAAGCTTAAAGGTTTCCAAAAATACTTGCCTTGAATAAGAGACGGCGCAACGAACGAAAGGAAAACACCGACGACCGATAGGAGCCGGTAATCACGAACCTAACGATACGAATGACACAATCATCACCAATTCTAACTAAATACGGAATTGGAAACACCCGAAAACCCTCCTACGATTTATGTGTATTCGTATCAAACAACGACGAGGGCGGATCGCAACCAAACCCTCTCGATTATGTAAATATCACGAAATACATCATGAGTTCGTAGGAGAACAAGAACAATGACGAGATTAATCATAATCAACAAGGATTAATCAACAATACGAAGCAAATCGAACAATACACCCGAAAATCCCCAAATCCTCCAAGGTAGGTTATAAGAGATTTTACCTTGATTTGAAGATGAACGATGGATGATTAGTGATAGGTGGATGGTATGATACTTGAATATGCTCTTACAATGGAGTTTGGATCGAAATCGGTCGAACCCTAGCTCCTCGCCGCTCCGTCGCGAAAAGGAAAGAGAGAAGTGAGAAATGAGGAAATCGGGCCGCCGCCGCTTTATATATCGGGCAGTGTTACGGCCGTAACACACCCACATACGGCCGTAACACAGAACATTACGCCGTAACCGACTCTCTTACGGCCAGAATCGCCTCTCGGAAAGAACTGGGTAAAATTTATGAACGACACTTACGGCCGTATCAAGACACCATTACGGCCGTATCAATACTTACGGCCAGAATTTCTAGCATGTTACGCCCGTAACTCCCCATCGGAATCAAGTATGTAAAACGAACTCATATTACGGCCGTATAAGGGAAACTTACGGCCAGAACTCTCAAGCATTACGGCCGTAATAATGCGGCTTACGGCCGTAACATAGCCCGAGACAAAGAAGAAGAAATCAATCACTTCTCGACGAGGAAATGATCGGGAAGTAACGAGACGATTCGCTACCAACCGATATACTTCCAATGATTCACGCCAACGACAAAAGATATAAAATGAAACGTGATTCCGAATGTCCAAGGTTCAGAACAACAAAGATAACAAGAATACCCTAAACTTAGGAAAATTACGAAATGGCCCAAACGTTCACAAAACCGCGATATGACGTCGGATTAACAAACCGGAACTCACGATACGAACAACTCAACTATACGAACTCGTGAAACCAAAGGGATTAGAAAAGCGAGCGAGTTCTACGAGAATCGAACGTCCGTGCCATAATACATGACATAAAACGGAATAATATCAAAACATCACCAAGATCATCCCCGATGGAGAAACTCCAAGAATAGCATAGATTCAAAATGTCGACATGGTTACAAGCGAGCTACCAAAAATAAAAATACACCAAAACGGGAATATCGGACAAAGAAGAAAAATGCGGATATTACATTCTACCCCTCTAAAAATAAGTTTCGTCCCGAAACTTAAGAAACAAACAACTCGGGGTATCTAGCACGCATGCTATCCTCGGTTTCCCAGGTCGCCTCCTCGACACCATGCCTCGACCACTGCACCTTGACCAAGGGAATGGTCTTATGCCTCAGTCGTTTCTCCCGATGCTCTAAAATCTTCAAAGGACGCTCCTCAAAAGTAATATTCTCGAACGTCAATCTCCCCATAGTCGATGATGTGACTAGGATCCGGACATATTTCCTCGGTGGGAAACATGAAAAACGTATGAACATGACTCAGGGCCGGGGGTAACGCCAAACGGTATGCTAACACACCGACTCGCTCGAGAATCTCGAAGGGTCCAATAAATCTCGGACTCAACTTCCCCTTCTTCCCGAAACGGAAAACTCCTCTCATCGGCGACACCTTCAGCAAGACGTGGTCTCCCACCTCGAATTCTAAAGGTCGACGACGGACATCGGCATATGACTTCGCCGACTGGGCGCCAACATCCGTTCTCGAATTAATTCTATCTTCCGTCTCGTCTCTAAAACGACATCCGGTTCGGTCCCGACCAAATCGGACGCCTCATCCCAACAAATCGGCGATCGACATCGCCGCCATAAAGTGCCTCATACGGTGCCATCCGACCGACGCGTGCCAACTATTGTTGTACGTGAATTCGATCAATGGCAAATGCTCCTCCAGCCATTGCTCCAATCGAGAGCACAAGCACGCAACATATCCTCAAATGTCTGGATGGTGCGCTCCGACTGTCCATCTGACTGGGGATGAAAAGAGGTACTCAAATGCAAACGGGTACCTAACGCCTTATGCACCGCCTGCCAAAAGTGGGATACAAAACGACCATCACGATCCGAAACAATAGACTTCGGAGTACCGTGAAGCCTCACAATCTGTGCGATAAATATACGGGCCAACTTCTCTGGGCCCCAAGTGTCCTTGATGCCCAGAAAATGTGCCGACTTGGTCAGACGATCAACAATCACCCAAACCATATTCATGCCCGATCTCGACCTCGGCAAACTCGTAATGAAATCCATCGATATATCTTCCCATTTCCATTCCGGAACGGGAAGTGACTGCAATAACTCAAATGGTCGCCGATGCTCGATTTTGACTCGACAAGTCAAACATTTTGCTACAAATCGCGCGACCTCCTCCTTCATATCATTCCACCGTAAATTCCTCCTCGTGTCCTTATACATCTTACTCGAACCAGATGAACGGAGTAAGGTGTAGCATGGGCCTCGCGCAGTAATACTGTCTCAACTCTAAGTCGCTCGGTACACAAAGCCGACTGAATCTCAAAACACCATCCTCATGGATTACAAAGCCGAGACTTTCCCTTAAGAATGTTCTCTCGGATTTGAGTAATCATCGGATCCTCCAACTGCTTGACTTAATTTCATCGATCAAAGACGACGAAATCTCTAAAGCACAAAGTTGCCCGACATCCCTGTGCAACAAAACCTCAATATCTAACTCGATCAAAGTCCGCCGAAGCTCGATCGAGACGTAAGGACCTCAAGCGTTCGCAACGCAATCGGTTTCGACTCAAGGCGTCGGCCACGACGTTCGCTTTGCCTGGATGATAAAGGATTTCAAGGTCATAATCCTTAATCAGCTCTAACCACCTCCTCTGCCTCATATTCAACTCCCGCTGAGTAAATATGTATTTCAGACTTTTATGATCGGTAAAAATCTGACATGCCGAGCCGAAAAGATAGTGACGCCAAATCTTGAGCGCAAAAACGACTGCCGCTAACTCCAAATCATGAGTAGGGTAGTTAAGCTCATATGGCCTCAACTGTCTCGACGCAAAGGCAATGGTCTTGCCGTGCTGCATCAATACGCACCCAAGACTCCCGCCCGAAGCATCGCTATAGACGGCAAAACCCTCGTTGCCGCACGGCAACGCCAAAACCGGGCTGAAGTCAAACGCCTCTTCAGCCTCCTCAAAACTCGATCGCCTCTCGTCATTCCGCATTTAACTTCTCGGACTTATGGAGCAATCGTGTAAGTGGCCGAGCCGCCGAGAAACCTCACGAACCTACGGTAGTAGCCACCAAACCCAAGAAACTACGAATCTCCTTCACATTCTTGGCGGTGCCCAATCCAACACCGCCTCAATTTTCATGGATCCACACGGACTCCCTCGGCTGAAATCACGTGACCCAAAAACATCACTTCCTTCAGCTAGAACTCACATTTCGAGAACTTCGCATAGAGTTGCTCGGTCCTCAAAATGTCTAACACTATCCGCAGATGATGGGCATGCTCTTCCTCATTCCTCGAATAGATAAGAATATCGTCAATGAAGACGACAACACACTTATCCAAATACTCGATAAAGACTTTGTTCATCAATTGCATGAACACCGCCGGCGCATTAGTTAACCCGAAAGGCATAACTACAAACTCGTAATGTCCGTATCTCGTCCGAAAAATTTGCTGCACGTCGGACTCTCTCACCCGAAGCTGATAGTACCCCGATTTCAAATCAATCTTCGAGAATACCGCAGCTCCCTGCAACTGGTCAAACAAGTCATCGATTCTTGGCAAAGGATACTTGTTCTTTACGGTCACCTTGTTTAGTTCGCGATAGTCGATACACAAACGTAGTGAACCATCTTTCTTCCGCACAAACAGGACCGGTGCGCCCCAAGGCGAGGCGCTCAGTCGAACATACCCCGACTCAAGAAGCTCACTCAACTGCTTCTTCAACTCTGACATCTCTGAAGGTGCCATGCGATACGGCGCCTTCGAAATAGGAGCCGTGCCTGGCTCTAACTCTATAGTAAACTCGACCTCACGATTCGGTGGCAATCCCGGTAACTCGTCAGGAAATACATCAGCAAACTCACTAACGACTGGAATCGACGAAAGCTCGACCCCACCATTATCAGCCTTCAAGGCGTAACACCAATAACGAGTACACCCCTTCCGCAGGAGTTTCATCGCCTTTAAGGCATTAATAACGAACTTCTGGTTTCCCCTCTTCTGCCCTGCGAAAGAGTGTTCGGTGCCGTCCTCGGCTAACATAGTGATGATTCTCGTGCGGTAGTTCATGATCGCGCCATTCCGCTCGAGCCAATCATCCCCGAGAATCAAATCCTCACCCTCGATACCCACGACAATAAGGTTAGAGAGCCAAGCCCTCTCACAAATAATCACAGAACAGTCCCGGACTTCTCGATCACCGACAATTCTATCACCGCTAGGAAGTTTAACGATGAAAGGCTCACAAGGTGACAAGCAGTCGAGACTCAAACGGCGTACACACTCTAGAGAAATGAATGAATGCGTATCACCCGAATCAAAAAGCACACTGACAGGATGAGAATGGATATGAACGGTACCTGTCACCACAGTAGCTGCTGGATCATCGGCCCTCCTCATCTCATAGATACGCGGGCAGGCGAGCCGACCTGGAAGCTCCACCCTAGCGGGCTGACCCCGACCCCTACCTCGGCCGGCACTCGGTGGAGGCGGCGAGCAAATGAGCCACGGTTCACACTCGGCTCCAACGGCATCGTTGAGAAGAACGGGCGCCACGAAGCCGTTTGATCTGCTCGCAAAGGGGCCTTGTGGCCTAGCTGCCCACAAGTATGACAGTAAACTTGGACGAGAACACCGCGGCTCCTATGGCCCGCACACCACGCTTAAAACATGTGGGTTCACGAGCGGAGGTTCCGCGGCACCGAAAGCTCCCAGAGAAACGAGCCGAACCGCCGTTGAAATACTTGCACTTGAGATTTCTGGCCTCCACTCTTGGGACTGAGAAAATTTCCGACCGACTTCGCTTCTTGCTCTCATGAGCCAAATCACTCGCCGTTCGACATATCATAAGCAAGAGCTCGACTCGATAATCCTTCAAGGTAGTACAGACGAGCCTGCATATAGTCCCGAATGGACAGTTTCATCCTCCTGGAAAATGGAAAATTTTGTCGCTCTCGGCGACAACTGGGTCTTCACATAACCTGGCCTCCTTGTTAAAGTCGGCAATGGCCTCGAGATACGGGATATCCCGTGGTTGAGCATCGTAGAAAGCATGCACTCGAGCCTCGTCTCGACCGGCCACGGACAATACTCGCCTCCATCAACTCCGAAACTCGCCCACGAAGCAACATGATCTTTGGGACCGACGGCCTCCCACCAATCTGTAGCATCTCCCGTGAGGAAGTATTGAGCAATAGGGACCTTACGGTCCTCGGGGCGATTGGTAGCAGTGAAGACTTTGGATATCTCCTTGATCCACCCTTCCCGGCCGATCGGGTCCGAAGCTCCCGAACGAGGAGGATGCATCTTGATGACATCCTGAAGCGGCGATCCGCTCCGCCCCGATTAGCGTGGGCCTGGTTGGGGTTCTGGACCACTGAGCTATAGCCGCCATCTGGTTAACCATTTGCCGCATAATGGCCGCAATACCAAGATCGGCGCGCTCCCGAGAAGAAGCATGACTATGACGGTCACCGTGCACGCCGGCCTCGAAGAATGTGACGTGGCCGCCCCACCGGCTGCCCCACGTCCTCGGACGCGTCCACGACCACGACCACGACCACGGTTACCTTCGGCGTCCATACTGGTGTTAAGAGATAACAGAAGTACATTGATGATGAGTAAGGGAGGAAAAAGAAACTTCAACTCGAAAAGCAGAAATACAATGTAAGAAAACAAAGGACTGAGTAAGAAAACTTACGAGCACTGGAAGTACCGAGATCTTTGCCGGTGTGACAATGTGCAAACAAAACATGACTAGACCCAAATAACCAACAAGCCTAGGTATCCATAAACCTAGAGCTCGATACCATTTTCTGTAACACCCCGAGATATTCGGAATATGTTACTGTCGTAGACCCCTACATGGGACCTACCAGCTACAATAGAAAAACTCCACTCGACTAACCATCTTGGTTAGCGAGGATACACAATTAAATAACATGACATATAAAGATACGCCCGAGCAACCGCAAAATAAGCATCAACCAACAACGTGACAATTTAAAGCAATACAATACGGAGTTTGAAACAAAGCCTAAGTACTCGCGAGTACAATCTATAAGTTTAAAATCGGGAACAACCATATCGAAATGGACAAAGGAAATAGTAGACCCAAATGCACATGTCAACGACTCGCCAACATCCTCGCATCGCCCCGGTGCTCGCTCGTCCGGATAATCATAACCTGAAATCCATAACAAGAATTTCCCCAAAACGGGTCCCCAAAGGGGTTAGCAATTACGCTAGTACAAGTAATTAAGGCAAACCAATCGCTTACACATTTCATAGTACATGCACCAATATCGTTTCAAAAATCAAAACTAGACATGTCTTTTCCGGAAACAAACAGTCAAACAATTTGCCTTGGGAACAGAGTAATATCATAGATTCCCGCACGAGGCCTCTAAGGACCCTCCCGCGCTGGCTATGTCACAAAACAAAACACGCACATGGATCGCCTTGGGAACAGAGTAATATCATAGATTCCCGCACGAGGCCTCTAAGGACCCTCCCGCACTGGCTAGCTAAACAAACTCGTGAAATCCAGGGCGGCAGCATAGATTTCCCTCCTTGACCCCGTCGGGCCAACACGAGGTGAGTTACACACAAGTAATATACATCACCATTTCATGTTAAGCTTAAAGGTTTCCAAAAATACTTGCCTTGAATAAGAGAGGGCGCAACGAACGGAAGGAAAACACCGACGACCGATAGGAGCCGGTAATCACGAACCTAACGATACGAATGACACAATCATCACCAATTCTAACTAAATACGGAATTGGAAACACCCGAAAACCCTCCTACGATTTATGTGTATTCGTATCAAACAACGACGAGGGCGGATCGCAACCAAACCCTCTCGATTATGTAAATATCACGAAATACATCATGAGTTTGTAGGAGAACAAGAACAATGACGAGATTAATCATAATCAACAAGGATTAATCAACAATACGAAGCAAATCGAACAATACACCCGAAAATCCCCAAATCCTCCAAGGTAGGTTATAAGAGATTTTACCTTGATTTGAAGATGAACGATGGATGATTAGTGATAGGTGGATGGTATGATACTTGAATATGCTCTTACAATGGAGTTTGGATCGAAATCGGTCGAACCCTAGCTCCAGTCGTCGCTCCGTCGCGAAAAGGAAAGAGAGAAGTGAGAAATGAGGAAAATCGGGCCGCGCTTTATATCTTGGGTGTGTTACGGCCGTAACACAACCACATACGGCCGTAACACAGGAACATTACGGCCGTAACCCGACTCTCTTACGGCCGTAACTGGCCTCTGGAAAGAACTGGGTAAAATTTACGAACGACACTTACGGCCGTATCAAGACACCATTACGGCCGTATCAATACTTACGGCCGTAACTCTAGCATGGTATGCCCGTAACCCCCCCACTGGAATCAAGTACAGAAAACGAACTCATATTACGGCCGTATAAGGGAAACTTACGGCCGTAACTCTCAAGCATTACGGCCGTAACATAGCCTGAGACAGCAAGAAGAAATCTGAATCACTTCTCGACGAGGAAATGATCGGGAAGTAATGAGACGTATCTGCTACCAACTGATATACTTCCAACAGATTCACGCCAACGACAAAAGATATAAAATGAAACGTGATTCCGAATGTCCGAAGGTTCAGGAACAACAGAGATAACAAGAATACCCTAAACTTAGGAAAATTACGAAATGGCCCAAACGTTCACAAAACCGCGATATGACGTCGGATTAACAAACCGGAACTCACGATACGAACAACTCAACTATACGAACTCGTGAAACCAAAGGGATTAGAAAAGCGAGCGAGTTCTACGAGAATCGAACGTCCGTGCCATAATACATGACATAAAACGGAATAATATCAAAACATCACCAAGATCATCCCCGATGGAGAAACTCCAAGAATAGCATAGATTCAAAATGTCGACATGGTTACAAGCGAGCTACCAAAAATAAAAATGCACCAAAACGGGAATATCGGACAAAGAAGAAAAATGCGGATATTACAATAACATACGTAATGAGGTTTGTATTTTGAGGCAGTAGCCCTGGAGGCAGATTACGTATGTAACATTTTACGTGTAGTGTACGTAAAGGCATTAACGTACGTTATCTTTATGCGATAACGTATGTAACGAATTGTGCAGTTTATAAAAAGACAGCTTGTGTCTTTTATTTGTACATCCCAACTTTGATTTTTCTCTCCAACTATCGCCCCCCTGCCTCCCTACACCGACTATACTCCCTTCCAACCTGTATTTGAGCCTTACATCTTGGATTGGAGCTTGTTGATTGGAAGTTTAGAGGTGTTCTTGAAGCTTAGAGTGTGTTCTTGTAGTTTTGGTGGTTGTTCTTCGTTTCTGAAGGTATGTTGTCGATTCTACTCTATATTTTCGTAGTTATGATGATAGTGATATAGTATACTACACTTAGTGTTGAATTAATCAAGTGAAACATGTTCATGGTTAGGCTTTTTAACACTTCTTTATGAATATGATAATTAGAGGGTTGGAATGAAGATGTTCTTGATGTTATAATGATAATGATCACGTTAATATAATCATACTCGTCTTGTTGGATGTGTTAACATCAGTGGAGCATTAATAGTCATTTAGCTTCATTGTAGTTAAGTTTAATCGATGGAATTGTGGATATAAAATGTATTAGAACACCATGTTAAGAACTTGGTGAATGTTAGAGATTAGGATGATGTTCTTGAACCTAAAAACTATAACTTCATTTCTGTTTTGGCTTAGCAAAGTCTTTGAGAGATGATAAAAGGGTTTTGATGAACACAACTATAACTCTTATATATGAAAATCGGTTGTGTTAATACCTTAGGTATGTGTTGATCACTATATTAATAAGTTGATAATGTTCTTAGGAATATATTATTGATGGTAATGTAAGTTCTCAACGATCCTTGTGTAATAAAGGACGTAGATGTTAAAGAACTTGGTTAATTCGATTGTTAATGGTGATGTTTAATGTATAAACTTGTTTATAGTGATAACAAGAGTATTAAAAGGACATTTTAGTATAGTTATCGGATTTGTGGAAGACAAACCATATGTATTGAATTTCACCAGTAGTTGATAGAATGTTCATTGAAATAGAATTAATTGAACGAGTAGGTTTCGGGTATCGTTTCCTACGAATTGATATCAATATTGTGTGAATATATTATTGAATGAATTACGTTTCATTCAAGGTTGCTTGTTCGATTGAGTATTTAATCGAGGATACCCTCTGTTTGATCGTTTGGAGAAAGACTATCGTTCACCTACGGAATTTAGGCAAGTTATCTTGCTTGGTTATAATGATGATTGCATTCTTGTGATGGTTATACGTTTCGTGTATATGAAACACTTATGAATCTATGATTCGTAGTTCAATATTGTTCTTGATGATGTTCCGTTTTTCATCATGGGATTGCATTCCCAAGTTCATCACCTTTAAATCGTTGATTTCGTTGATCCTTATTGTCACTTCGGTGAGTTTCTTGATCCTTAATCGGATATGTGATTTATTAAATTCGTTGTCATGTTGTATCGTGACATATATGGAATCATATCTGCATGCCGATTAGTTATTGTGTAGGATATTTAGCTAGGCACATATATAGTCATACGTGGATGTTTCCGTATTGGACTGTGCACACGAGACGTAGTTCGTGAGGCTAATTAGGTACATTGTCACACGTATATTCTGGATTCCGTATACGGGGCGGACATGTGCACGGAAATATTTCCGGATCGGGCATACTGTGATGTCCTTCTTGAGCTATATTGTTTGTTCGTTCATAGTCCATGTATGATTGGATATGTTCGACGGTTTGTGACTGATTGTTCATATGCCCGAGGGGTATGTTCAATAGTCGGGATGTTTCTTTGTGATCTAGTATATGTGAATTGTATAATGTCTGGAGAATCATTTATCATGTATATCTGACCCTGTGTTTTGAGCGAAATACTTGTGTTGTATTTTAGGTCGAGGCAAAGGCAAGGCACGGGAAGAGCATGGTGACGGCGAAGGGTTCGAAGGATACTAGTTCGGGGGGCCCAAATCTTTTGTTGTCCGATTATGCTTGAAAATCGTGTAATGTTATTTTCCGTTTCATTTAAACTATTGACTGACTGTATTGTTATTTGAAGTATATTCCATCTCCATATGGTTTATACTTGTATTTGGATCCTGTGTATGTTAAGGCCATTGGCCATACTATTTATAAACTCCTGATCGGAGTAATGACTATTTATTATGGTTCGGTATCACAAGGTAATATATATTTAGTCTGTATTTTGGTATTGCCTGGTGGGTCTCAGTGTGGGGTCCACAGCACTATAATAGACACCTTTTGGGGTGTTATAGAAGATGGTATCAGAGAGTCGTTTTCTCTTTAAGAGTCATTGTGGAATGAACTAGTATCAAGAGACCTTCATGTCACGTGTGACCTATGCAAGTGCCTGACCCTACGAGCTAAATACGGTATGTACTTTATGAGCCATGATTTAATTACTGCGTGATATTGATATCGAAAGGAATCTCTTTGTTGATCTTGATATTTCGAGGATCTGTGGCAGAATTTATCTAATTGATATTGCGAGGTAAATTCTGGATTGATTATGTGATTGTAATTATTCGAATCGATGTCGATATGATATTCTATATGGCACTCGTAGTGTCTGTAATTCATTATGAACTGTTTTCTTGAATATGTAGTTCCATTGTTTCTATTAACTTAGCATTAATTTTGATTGGTCATAAAGATGGTCATAAACTGTGCTTATGGTTATTATTATTGTTTGATTCTTTCAGTATGGAAAGAAATCTGAGAGGCCGTGGCAGAGGGGGACGAGGCCGCGGAAGGGACTGAATCCCGAGACCACAAGCCAACACGCATTCGAATGTGGAGAAGAGTTCCGCAGACAGTGATTCGCCTCCTAGGGACCAATCACACCACGCTGAACATGAGAATGCGCGTGTCGATCCTTACGTTGTTATGCAGGGCATGATGGCTCAGATGACCCAGATGGGTCAATTGATGGAAGCTATGCAGAGAGCTACTACTGGCCAGCAGCAGGAACCTCATCCACCACCTCCTGTGCACGGCGGACCCGTGAGTCAGATCATCATCGACATCTCTCGCCAGGGACCCCCGACTTTTGAAGGATCCTCTAAGCCTGCTGATACTGTACATTGGATTGAACAATTTGAGAAATTGTTCGAGATGGTGGACTGCCCAGAAGAGAATCACGTCTCCATAGCAGCTTACTATCTTAGCAAGGGCGCCCACACCTGGTGGCTTTCGGTGAGGCCAGCTGATGGTGTATATAATTGGGAGGTATTTAAAAACCTCATGTTAGACCGTTATTACCCAGGTCCACTCCGTGAGGCCAAACTGTCAGAATTGCTGAACCCAGATCCCTATGAAGATGATGATATACTATCGGTTGTCGAGAAATTTCAGGCACTTCTTCCTTTTGCTTCGTCGATCGTCCAAATGGAAGCCGATAAGATCAAGTACTTTCTCAAGAGGCTTAAACCCTAAATGAGGATGCAGTTGCTTAATCACCACTGCACGACTCTGCCGGAATTCATTGAAAAAGCTCTTGAGTATGAACTTACCGTGAAAGAGATTTCCATAAAGCAGCCGCAGCCCAACAACAAGAGATCCAGGAACTAGAACTAGACTGACAGTAGTCGGGTGTTGTGTCAAGAATTACACTCTCCGACAGGCAATCGCCTCGGAGATCGGGCGACCTAGCCACTGCCGGGCAGCCAAGGCAGAACTGCCGACCAGCGACCAGGCGGTCGAGCCTTTACCCAGCGGAGAAGCTAAATCGGCCAACCGAAGGTCCCAAGACAAGTCCCGGTGCTGAGCGATCGACATCAAAGACGATCGTCTCTCAGTACTCGGCGACCGACTCCTGGCAACCGACTAGCGGACGATCCTCTCTCGGCACCTGCCGACCGACCCTTGGTGACAGACCAACGCCGACCCTCAGCAACTGGCCGATGGCGACCTCTAATGACCAGCTAGAGACGACCGCCTCATGTCGATCATGGCCGATGGCCATCCAGTCGGCAAAGGCCGAGCCTCAAGACTGGCACCACGTGCAAGAGCCGAGACAAGATCCGCGAATCACGGATCATTGACCACAGCCTGGCAGAATCTTTCCACCAGCCGACAAGCCGCCGAAAGCTGTCAGTAGGGCCGCATGTGACTGACTCCGGACGCGTGCTGGCTCCTCATTGGACCGCCCAGCTGGCGCCAGCACCTACCTTGGACTTTAGCCCGACAGCCCGGGTGATCGCTCCATTATAATATTGGCCGGCGGGCGATCGCCCCATTATTATAATGGCCGGAAGGCGATCGCCCACCAAAGGACAAGACTCGTCTGCCACTATAAATACACGGCTCCCTACACTTGTCTAAGGGACCGAGATTTTGGCTCACAAAACACTCGCTGCATTATCGCGATTTCAGTATACATTACAGAATTAACACCCAGCACTTGGCTATCTCCAACTCTTGGCAACAGCTATCATTCGGTCCTACTTCTCCCGGCCTCTCTCATCGAGCAGACGATCGGCAGGGACGAAGAACACCGAGCTTCGCTCAAGAGCCGGATTAACAGAGTCTTTTTACACTCATTGTATCTAGATTTCTCACATTAATACTTGTATCTACGAATATTTGTATTAATAACATCTCGCGAGAGCATTCAAGCCCGGGCCTAACAAACCCGGCAAATCCCGTATTATTTATCTTCTCTCGGAAGTGCTCCCGCAATTGTTGTTTGTTGTCCGTCTTCGAGCAGTATTAATCTTCGGATAAATATTTTGGGCAACAACAATTGGCGCTGGAAGAAGGGGCATCTAACCCTCAAATTTTTTATACCTACCATCCCGAAGAACACTCACTGTTCTCGGGGCAGATACTTGAAGTGACACTCACTGCACTTCAAAGAAATCTTTCAAAAATCATGTCTTCCGACTCCGCGTCGAAGAAAGCCGCTGACCAGCCGGCCAGATCCCCCGCTCCGTCCTGGGCCCGAGCCACGCCCGATGGTGGAAGGTGCCGCCGCGATCGAGACGCTCGATCCCGTCCCTGGACGGCGGCCCGAGCCTCTCGCTCGATCAGCTCCGAACCAAGGAACAGATCGACGAGGTCATGGCCGTCCTACAGGAGCGACGGAGTGCTCTCGACGCGCCTCCTGCCATCACCCCCTCGGCCGCCCGCCGGAAGTCCAAGCGGAAGCTCAAGGCGCATCGCCGAGCGATCGCCAGAGGCTCTCGTCCGCAAGAAGAGGCGCTCGCAGTGGGCACCTCGTCTTCGATCGCCCGGGCGGTGACCCGACACGGCGATCGGGCGCCCGCCTACTACGAGACGGAGTTTGAGTCCGTCACCAGGAGCTCGGCCTACCCGGCTCCCAGAAGGCAGCCTAGCCGTCTCGCTCCCCCTCGCCAAATTGCCGAGGTCGGCAGCAGCGGAGTCCGGAGATCGGTACACGATCGCCTCGGCTCCCGCTCCCAAAGCCGATCAGCAAGCAACCGAGCCACGGCGATTGCCGCATTGCAACGTCAGCTCGACGACGTGAAAGCGCTCCTGGAATCCAGGGCAGGCGCCATGAATACGATCGCCGAGCCAAGCGAGCCGCTCGCGATCGACATCGAGCTCGCCCCCGTGCAGCACAGGATCGCTCCCCCGCAAACACCCGTGTACGAGGGGCGATCGGACCCCCAGGTGCACCTTAGGAAGTTCAACATCTACATGACCGGGTGTGGGGCATCAGACGCGACCAGGTGCCGAATGTTCCCTATGACGCTGGACGACCTCGCCCACCGGTGGTACACCTCATTGCCACCTCGGTCCATTGGCTCCTTTAACGAGCTGGCGCACGTCTTCACGGAGTACTTCGCCACCAGAGTCGTCCGGCCAGAAGGTCCCCTTCGCATGATGCAAATCAAGCAGGGAGAAGAAGAGTCCGACTCGGACTACATCGACCGGGTAGACGTGATCATCCTCAACGACGAGCCCGTGAGCGATGAGACCGCCCTCTACGCGGTCCTAGGAGGATTTCAGGGTTTTTCGCCTATGTTCAGGCATCTCACAAAGACCCAACCGACGACCTACGCTGCCTTCCGAGCTAGAGCCGCAGATTTCCTGTCCAGGCAAAGGCTTCTTCTTAGCCTAGGAGTAGAGCGATTGGCGCCCGCGCGACGACCTCCAGTCTCCCAGCCCGATCGCTACTATCCATCAGAGCCGGAGGACTCGCTCGCCACCTACAGTCCACCATTTAACATGAGGGACTAAGGCTCGCGATCGCCTCCACCACACATCATAAAGCCATGGTCCTGGCAGTCGATGGAACCGGCTGCTTCGGCCATGCAAGGTCCCTTTCGGCCGAGATCGCCCGCCCTTCGTTTAAATACGAGGCCGGCGTAGTCTGAGGGCTCTCCAAAATTAATCAGTGGACACGTGCCATTACCCCCGTCTCAACGTACACCGTCGAGGTTCGTCATCTCCATGGCGGGCCGAGGTGGAAGCAGAGCTAAACAAGCCGCGGGCGTGGAGTTGATTCATCCGACGCTGCCCCGCGCAAGGACTCCTCTAGACCGAGACCGCACACCCTTCGTTTAAATACGAGGCGAGGCGCAGCCTAACAGAGGACCCTCATAATAAAGTGAGTCACGAGACACTCAATGTCTTCGCGCACCAAGACACGGTCATGAAGTCGGTCCATCGAACTCCGCGACTGTGCACGATTCCTCAAACAAGCGAAACCATCAAGGTTCCAGGGGGGATCGGCCAATGTTGTTTTTTGCAGTTACAAGACCGAAAGATAGCTAGCCAATCGACCATGATAGCCCAAGTCCAAATCCTAAGTCAGCTCAGCAAGATCGCCCGTCCTCATCTTACACGATCGCCAGCAAGAACCACCTCGCCCCATGTCTTCAACATAGGAGCAAGCTGGGGGGCAATTGTTGTGTCAAGAATTACACTCTCCGACCGGCGATCGCCTCGGAGATCGGGCGACCTAGCCACTGCCGAGCAGCCAAGGCAGCCGAGCCTTTACCCAGCGGACAAGCTAAATCGGCCAACCGAAGGTCCCAGGACAAGTCCCGGTGCCGAGCGATCGACATCAAAGACGATCGTCTCTCGGTACTCGGCGACCGACTCCTGGCAACCGACTAGCGGACGATCCTCTCTCGGCACCTGCCGACCGACCCTTGGTGACCGACCAACGCCGACCCTCAGCAACTGGCCGATGGCGACCTCTAATGACCAGCTAGAGACGACCGCCTCATGTCGATCAGGGCCGATGGCCATCCAGTCGGCAAAGGCCGAGCCTCAAGACTCGCACCACGTGCAAGAGGCGAGACAAGATCCGCGAATCACGGATCATTGACCACAACCTGGCAGAATCTTTCCACCAGCCGACAAGCCGCCGAAAGCTGTCAGTAGGGCCGCATGTGACTGACTCCGGACGCGTGCTGGCTCCTCATTGGACCGCCCAGCTGGCGCCAGCACCTACCTTGGACTTTAGCCCGATAGCCCGGGTGATCGCTCCATTATAATATTGGCCAGCGGGCGATCGCCCCATTATTATAATGGCCGGAAGGCGATCGCCCACCAAAGGACAAGACTCGGCTGCCACTATAAATACATGGCTCCCTACACTTGTCCAAGGGACCGAGATTTTGGCTCACAAAACACTCGCTCCATTATCGCGATTTCAGTATACATTACAGAATTAACACCCAGCACTTGGCTATCTCCAACTCTTGGCAACAGATATCATTCGGTCCTACTTCTCCCGGCCTCTCTCATAGAGCAGACGATCGGCAGGGACGAAGAACACCGAGCTTCGCTCAAGAGCCGGATTAACAGAGTCTTTTTACACTCATTGTATCTAGATTTCTCACATTAATACTTGTATCCACGAATATTTGTTTTAATAACATCTCGCGAGAGCATTCAAGCCCGGGCCTAACAAACCCGGCAAATCCCGTATTATTTATCTTCTCTCGGAAGTTCTCCCGCAATTGTTGTTTGTTGTCCGTCTTCCAGCAGTATTAATCTTCGGATAAATATTTTGGGCAACAACACCGGGGAACATTCAAGAAGCCCCAATCCGTGCCGACCTTTTCTGAGCAGCCACCCATGATGACCAAATCAACAAATTCTTATTCTCGGGCAGCCAACTCGTCCTTTGTGTGTTACAACTGCGGAGATCAGTGGCATATCAAGTCCAAATGTCTGAAACTGGCAGTTGCATGCCATACGTGTGGGGTTACTGGTCACCGTGCCCATTTCTACAGGAATGGACCAGGTTGTACCCCAACATCCTCTCATGCTCCAGTCCAGCCTCCAGTACAGGACCGAGCACCACCGTCTACCTCCTATCAGACTACAGGGGCAAACAAGGGAATGGGTCGTGGGAATCAAATTGGTACACCTGGTGCCGGAGCTGCAAAACCCAGGATTTACGAGATGAAGAAGGCTGATGATCCCGAGGCCAGCATGATTGCAGGTATACTCGAGATCCACTCTCAGCCTGTTTGTGTTCTTTTTGATACGGGTGCTTCACACTCCTTTATATCTGCTTCTTATTTAAGTTGCTTGCCATTAGACCATGTTATCGATTCTGAGCCTTATGTGATTGGTCTACCCGATGGTAGAAGAATTATTGGGAATCATGAAGTCCAGGACTATTCGATTCGTATGAACGACCGTGTATATCAAGCTATTATATCATTCTCTTACACTCTGAAAGATAATACTGATACGAGAAGAATTATTCTAACAATCTTCTATATACATTCTTGTATCACCTCGAGCTATTACTTTGTAAAGACGAGTATTTGTACTCGCTGTAACACCCCTAGAACCATCCGGGAATGTTACAGCATCGTGGGCCCCGAAACGGAACCCACAAGGCTGAAAGACATTTTTACAAACATTTCAGATATTCCTAAGCGGCGTTGACGGTAATATCTTTTAAAAAAATATTCAAAGACTCTATAAAATCCATTTTGAAATACCATCGGAAAATTTCATTTGCAAATACCAGGTTAAAGTGCCAAAACTCATCAATTTAAAAGTATACGTTAAGCCCTCGCTTACACATACCGACAAAATAATTTAGGAAACCGGTTTTCCAAAATAAACAAAAGTTCGTAAAATACCAAGAGGCCATTTTGAAAATACTCACGCAGCGGATGATAATTCCACAATTAAAGGTACAATTGCAGTGGAATAGTAATTAGACAAAATACTCAATCTGTTAGACACGCATAATAGCCGGTATCCTCTGGGAAGCTAATCTCTTCACGACCGCTACAAGCTCGGTATCCCAAGAACCTAAAAAATAAATCCCACGACGGGGTCATCCATAATATCCAACAATGATAATGATCACGTCACGTCAATAATTACATACCAATGAAAATGCTAAGTAAGAATACTACCAATGAAATCTTACTGTCATAACCTTACCAATTCGTGATAATCCTCATCAAAGTAAACCTCACCATATTCCACATCTCGTATTCTCAATAACACACTGAACTCGTTCACAAACATTTGTACTATATCCCAAACAATACCCAAGATTCTCAAAACATCATCATAACTCACTAATACGAAATATACCAACTCTGTCCGACCCAATCCATTGGATAATATCATCAAATCCTAACATGAAAATCATGCCAACCAACAGACAAGTACTAAGAAGAAAATACGAAACATACCTCAAGATACACAATTCCACGACAATTCATGTTAGTCTAATCCGAGATCAGATAATACAACATACGGACATGGTCGTACCAAAGACTTACAAATGCATACTCACATGGAAACATCAATATGCCCACAACAATAACAACAACATATACTCATGGAAATTCGATAATCCAGTGCACATAACATAGATCCCAAGATGATCCTGTTAGATCAACACGAGGTGGATAACCAACAATATACACATGCACAACAACACATGGTAATCCAACGATCCAGCGCATACAACATAGATTCCCACGATGATCCCGTCGGACCAACACGTGGTGGAAAACCCGTACAACGATCCAGCGAACACAGTCTAGATACCCAAGATGATCCCGTCGGACCAACACTTGGTGGACAAACAACAATAATGCACGAATGCATGATAACAACAATACACACATGCCTTACAATAACAATACATGAATGTATCACAACATGATTGACACTAAATGACAAAAATGATTAGAGTACTTGCCCCGAGTCCTTTGAGAGCAATCTCGATGTCAAAACCATCACCACAATTTCCTCAATATTCGAAGATCCAAAAGTACCATAGATTGTAGATAACTCATATCCTCGTCTTTACCAAAATATATCCGCGATACTCAAGCATACCAATAATGAACATAAACCATATACCTTATGATTTAACTCCAAAACCCGGAAGACAACATACTGTCCAAATCTCCAGAATTCATACGTATACTTATTGCTATATGAATTATAAATGAAATGAAACCGAAATCATTCATTTAATATTATAAAATGAACAAGTAATAACTTGCCTCAATACCGATACGACGATAGTGAAGCCATTACCAATTTCCTTGCCTTCGTCTTGACTCCTACTAAAGCAAGACATCCTCGAACGTGACCGCAACACACAATTCTAATCGATGATCAATCTTCACAACCTATTATAATAATCTATAACAACAAGTTCAATAACAATCAACAATCAATATCACCAATCAACAAACCCAACGGTTCCATAATATCTCGATTTAAAACAAATCCGAACAACCCAAATCAAACAATCACGATTCCATAACCACAATACGATTCCACAATCCAGTAATCATATCAACAATTAACTTATCCCGATAACAAGGATTACATATCCTTGTTCATAATTATAAATTCACAGTAAAATTATACTACCGATACGATCGACAATCCGAGCTATCTGAATAGTTCAATACCAAGAACAATCATATTCTAAGATTAACCATAATCTTCCAGGATTCGTCCTCATATCATGATGCATATTTCACCAAGAACATACGAAATCTACCACTACAATCAACATAATATTGTTTCTAATCATCAAATATATGTTTATATCCAAAACCATAAGAATCATATCAATACACATGTATCAACCACAACATCAACAAAATTCGATAATCCATCTTACGAGCATGTTTGTACGAATCGCAATTCTTACAACATGAATAGCCTTAGCCAATATCTTCAATCTCTTGTCACAATTCCATTTAATCACGTATAACATGATCATACATAATAGGATAAACCAACATGCTTCCTAACATGTAAACATCCTTCTAAAATGAACTACTATCAGAGGGATACGAATGCTACCTTGTATTGATGAACTACGATGAAGAAAAATCGAACTCTTTCCAAGAATCATAATCAACTCTAAGAACAACTCATAAACAAATGGGAAGAGACTAAAATCGGTCTGGGAAGGTTGAGGGACAAAAAATGAAGATGAACTTCTCAAAATGCGGAAGTGATGGAGGTCTCACATTAATATATATATATATATATATATATATATATATAGAGAGAGAGAGAGAGAGAGAGAGAGAGAGAGTCAGGTTCAAACGAGAATGCTAACTATTTAAGAGAATACAAGAATGGTCGCCCATGTATAAAATCATATATGATTTTACACTGACGGAAAATCATATATGATTTTATAATGACCAAAAAAATCAAATATATACGTATAAAATCATATATGATTTTATACTGATGTACACACTCACGTAATCATATATGATTTTGTACGTGAATCATATATGATTTTGTACATGGGTGCCCATTCTCGTATTCTCTTAAATAGTTAGCATTCTCGTTTGAACCTGACTATATATATATATATATATATATATATATATATATACCTTACGTATACTACATGAACTCCCTAGCGTACGTAACAATCATTATGTATGTTATCCGACCTCTATAGCGTACGTAACGAAAGTCCAGAAGCTTACTGCCTCAAGTCGTTCGATGGTTACGTACTTAAGGCCCATGCCATAGCGTACGTAACTCCGAGTTGACTTGCTACATTATGATACTAATTTAACGTACGTAATGGGCTATCCATAACGTACGTAATCTCTATGTTGACTCGCCTATCCACATCTGCATCGAAAGTTGTCGACCATAGGACCCACCCATCGATTACAGCATGATCCTGCCTGATAGGACCTTACGTATGTTAACTATCCTTCTTAACGTACTTAAGCCTTGTGCATTAGCGTACACTAAGTCCTTACTTTAGAGTACATTAATCAGGCTATACTCAGCCGATTCCAACTATTCTTGTTTGTCATCTCAATATACCAGATACATATACACGACATACTGAGGTCATATACTCATTCCACTAATATTCTTATACGATACACTTGATACACAATACCCTGAAATACAATTGTCAACCAAGTACGACAATTGTACCAACACAATTGTCTCAGTCCTTTAATTATTTTATCCATAATGTACATATTCTACACTATGCAATATAACTCGGGTAAAATAACATTAAACAACCATAGTATAAATTTAGGATATTACATTCTATCCCACTTAAAATAAGTTTCGTCCTCGAAACTTGCAATCCAGTCACAATCAAAAGTCCAACCACAATATCCAAAATCATCACGAAACCGATCAATTATCATCATTAGCGAATAACCAAAACATTATACTTACAAATGCGTGAAGTCGGTGATCTCCTGCGATACTAGAAAATGATCCCACTTCAAGCCTCATCACGCTTACAATCACAATTTCATGAATTCAACAAAATACGTCATTATAACTCAGTATGGAATAATCTATCCGTGTCAAATCCTGTCTGACGGATCGCACAAATAAATCCCAATCCCGATAAGACCTAATAATACACGATATATCTATGACACAACTGCCCAAAATAACGGCAACAAATCCCTAAACATCGACACAAAGTCCGAACGCTCATACAATCAATAAGAATGATCAACTAATAAATTAACCGAGAATATCATCGATATGTTAAACTCCAATACGACCAACCAAAGGTCAAAACACAACCGAGAATATCATCAACATGATAAACCGCAATACTATCAACGAAGGATCAACAATAACCAAGAATACCCTCACATGGTAAGCTCCAACACGATCAACACAGAACCACATGGACAGATATACGAAAGAAACAAATTCTCAAAACGTTACACAAATCACATATAGTGGATCTCAAAGAAACACGCCCAACTGTTGAACATACCTCTCGGCGTATGAACAACCAGTCGCAAACCGACGAACATACCCAATCATACATGGAGTATGAACGACCAATCAATATGGCTCAAAAGTCAAAAAACACTATAGCAAAATCACGCTACTACCACACCAATAGAGCCACATAGCACATATGCCCCGATTTCACAAATTCGAAGTTCCAAAATCATATTATGTACTGAATCTACAACACGTGGCATATTTCTCTTATCTAATCAACCAATCGATCATCCTTGGATAACCAAACTACCATACTGAAGTTCGAATCTCTCTTCATCGTACCATTAATGTGTTATCCAGTTTGTTAGTCTCACTCAGAACTTCACCATGATATGCATTATGTACTACGTTTGTACGTATCCCAATCACATTGTCAAAACAGCTTGAAATCATATATTCTTGTCAATAAATCCATTTTCAAAAGTTCTTTCAAGAATTTCAAAACCCAAAACATATATATGTATATATTCGTGAGATGAAAATTAATTTTCGAAAAGTTAAACCGGCTCGCTCATGTCAATTTCTCGATGACAATTCTTTTCGAATACACACAATTAAATAAAATGAAATTATGCAAATGATTGAGCACATCCATGTAACACCCCCAATCCGCTCAGGGATATTGCATGCCGTAGAACCTTTCCTCAAGGTTCTACCAGGCTGGTAACAAAACCAAACGACTCAAATACGCATTTAAGACTAAAATGACTCAGTCGACCGATTTGGTCTTTCAATAAATACATACAACTCAAATACAACTAATGCCCACGCAGGGGTCAAAATACAACCACACCCATATAACGGGAAAAATATAGCAGCGGAAAATAAAGTACAACTGAACCAATAAACAATGTACGGTTCCTCATGTGATTTGTATCGATCATCTTTCATCATCCTTCGTGCCGACCCTGTGTTATGCTCCAAAACCTGAATGCAAAAATAGATATCCACCCCCCGAATACTCGGGGGTCAGCAAAACTCCACTGTTTTGCTAGTGCAAGAACAAAGTGCAAATACGAGCCATACAATTCACATTCTACGAATAACAATAACCAGGAATCCTCAGAGATCCAAACGTAACGAAAAGCACTTCCCGAGGCAAGAGTTTGGTAAAATATTCTAAACCCGAAATGTAGCAATTCAAGGGAAAACAATTTATAAAACGGTTTATAATGCCATCGAGAGTTTTAATAGAAAACAATTTCGGATTACCGAATCCTTATCTTTCCAAAATCAATAGGGTTCACAGCCCAAAGGTTTTGTTTTCACAAATAAAACCAACCATAATACACAAGGTTAAAACCCACGTCATGCGTCCTCGACGGACATAAAATACACACGCACCCGTGAAGTTTCACTCGTGAATCCAGGTCGAAGCCATTGGAATTCCCTCCGCGGTCCCGTCGAACCCTCCCGAGGTGAGGAAACACATTCACAAAACATAAGCAACCGCACTCGTGAATCCAGGGCTATACCATTGGACTCCCTCCGTGATCCCATCGGACCCTCCCGGGGTGAGCTAAAAATAATCACAAAATATACACACGTAGCGGTGAAGTTTCACTCGTGAACCTAGGTCGAACCCATTGGAATTCCCTCCGTGGTCCCGTCAAACCCTCCCGAGGTGAGCAAACACATTCACAAAACACGTACTCGCATCGCCTAGGACCGGGACGAAGCCACAAATCCCACTCGAGGCCCCGTCGGACCCTCCCGAGCTGGCTAGCGAAATACTCAAGCACCACACGTCACCTAGGACCGGGACAAAGCCCCGAATCCCACTCGAGGCCCCGTCGGACCCTCCCGAGCTGGCCGCGAAATAATCAAGCACAAGTAATATATCACAGCAAGGATATCCAAACAACTCAACAAGAGGCATCAAACACTTAGGAAAACAACACGTCAAACCACAATGCACCGAAATGAAACAATATACGTCCACACGCAAATACCAAGTGCATGATCAACACCAAACATATCCATAGGATTCACATAGTCATTTACAAGACACACCATTCACAATACACAATCGTTTTGAAAACAAACCTTTAACAAGGCTAACCCGGATCTTTTGAAAGTTCAATGCAAATGACCAACAAACACATTTAGACGATCACAAATTATCATATCTACAAAACGAGAAAAGTATGGGCAAGGTACTTGCCTCGAATAAGAACAACGTGAAGAATCGACCGAAGTAGGTTGACACGAACCGACTACGAACCCGTCGGCTCCACCGATCGCCAACTCGCGATAATGAACTACGAAGGACAATAACAACAATGAAATAAATTCCATAGCACGACTTAAAGCCGTTGAATTCAAAGAACGAATGACGAAAGTTCAAGTGTTTCCCCCAAAACGGCCAAGAACACGATTTGTCCCGTCAAAATACGAAAATGGAATTCCAAGTGGAAATATGGATATACAGTCCATAGAATATGTTTAACAATATCATTTAACCGCAATCGATCCATCAAAACGGATGGAAAACGAGATCGAGAACAAATCCCCCAAAAAGTCGATTCGAATGAAATCAAGAATTATACTTCGATTCGACGAAGAACGATGGATTAAATGATGTTAAACACAAGAATACTACCGAGATTAATCATACCCAACATGAATTAATCAATAATACGGAACAAATCGGACAAAAACGCAAAAACCCCAAAATTTCTCAAAATAGGGTTCTAGGAAATCTCACCTTGATTCGCTGGATCGAAGGATGTTATAGGATGATTGATCAATGATATAACCTCAAGAACTTCATGGATTTGTTGTTAAACAACATGGCTTCGGCACCTCCGAATCGCCAGCCGCGGACAGAAAAGGAAGGAAGTGAAAAATGAATGAAAATGCGACTGCTTTGTCACATTTATACTGGGCCGGAACTAGCGTGCGCTAGCCTTCCCGGACTAGCGTGCGCTATCGGCCAGTATCAGCCCAGTTCTCTCGGCTAGGTCCCGCACGACCCAGCACCCCCGACCAATCCTGCCGACCGTGACCTATCCGCCCGACCCCCGCTAGCGTGCGCTACGGCCGGAAGCCTGCGCGCGCTAGCCGACATCCAAAGAACCTCGGACTACACGCCTCGCCAGTGTGACGACGCTAGTCGGCCGACGGCGTGCGCTACCCTGCCAAGAAGCGTCGCGATGTCGACGAGAGCGTGCGCTAATCGCCGATCCACCGAGTCGAGCCTCACCGCCTTATCGCCCGGCTGATAAGGCGTCGTGGCCGGCCGCATAACGTGCGCTACACCTGCCGGTTAGCGCGCGCAACCTTCCAGCCATAGCGTTCGCTATGCCGGTTCCTGCCGTGCTTGCTCGGCCAGTGCCCAGCACTTCCGACCGTGCCGGCCGCACCTATCCGTCCAGTGCCCAACCGTCATGATCCAACGACTCGATTTCCGAAAACGTACGGAACGAACACGGCGAAAAGCTCGCGGACAACCTCATCGACCCGAAATGAAAACATAATGCAATAATTAATCATATGCGACCAAGAAAAGGGTCGAGACAACAAATACAGATACGGATACCCATAACTTTGGGTAAATTACAAAATGACCCAAAACGCCCGAAAATAACGATACGTGATCGAATAACCAAACCAAAGTTTACATCACGTCTAACAAAGTTAAACGGACTTACGGGAAACTCAGAACAGCAGTTTCTAACGATATTCGCAAGAATCGAACTCAAGTGCGGAAAAGTCGCTAAAAAACACGGAACTCAACAAAACGACACCGAAACGAACTCGGATGTCAAAAAGTGTAGAATTAATCATTCTCATAATGATGAAACGGTCATGAGAGAGTCATCAAAACGGACTTCCGCCGAAAAAAAGAAATTACGGGAAATCGAAATTACGAGTATTACATTCTACCCTCCTTAAAAGAAGTTTCATCCCGAAACTTAAAATAAGTAGGGAGAAGCAATATCCCCTGCCAGGAAAACTCGAAGAGATACATATAAACCGAAAACTTGCGCCCGACGGCGAAACGCTGCAAGAAACGCAACGAGACATACGACGTGAAAATACGCTCCGCAGCGACTAACACAACGCCACCGATAGAGACATAATAAAATCAACAAGTGACAAGCGTCATCAAACAGACAATACAATCGAGTCGATTATCCAAACAATCACAAAACACAACGAACGAAAATCAATACGATTGACCAACCCAACGGTTCATCAATTAAAACGCGAGCCAAACGCTGAACAAATACGGAATTCCACCGCCCAAGGGTTAGAAGATCGAAACGAGACTAATTTCCCAAAGGAGTCTGAACGCTTAACAATCACGAGACGAGATCAACAAAAATCGAACAATCAAACGATCGAACCACAACGGTCGAGACAACAAAAAGCGAACAATCATGTTCGAATCACGAAGAACAATAAAATTCAAACAACAACTCCAAGGTTCACAAGAATCGAACCGAACTCGGAAAAGTCACAACGATAATCAGATCGACTCAAAACAAGATCACAGCTCGTCCGACCGATGAAACCGAAATACAGAACAAGTTCAGAAAGTATCAACGAACACGAGCGAGTCGATAGAATTGAGAAAGAGAAAATGCAAAAGCTAAAAATAATACGGGTAAAATATTCGACCTCTTCTAAAAGAAGTGTCGTCCCCGAAACTCACAACAACGAAATCAAGGAGACGACATAACAAGCAACCGACAGAAACATCCTTCGAAGGCCTCTCAAAGCCGATTCTGATAACTGTGCTGAAGCGCGAACTCCGAAAGTCTCGGTAGCCAACTCGCAAAACTAAATTTGGTGTCCCTCGAGTCCACACTTGAAATGTGTTACCGACGAGAAGGACAATTTACACGTGCATGCCCCAGCACATCACGGTTGAAACGTCTCGGCTCGGCATACCGAAAATACAAATGCTAGATACAATGGGGCATAACGACGCAAAACAACATAGCGGAGATGCCAACTCAGCACAACAAAGAATCATAACACATATCATATACAACGATTACCATCGTAAAGTAATAAACACACAAACAATACAACAACGACGGTATCGTTCGACGACCTTAACGGCCTGAACAATAACCAGCACATAATTACAAACATCATGAAACAATCACACATGTACACAAACGTACAAATCCAAGCTTTAACAGCTCACACAGGTGCGATAACACTCAAGTCACCACGAAATGACAACATTAAAGATCGTCATCACACCTCCCACAAGGGCTAACAAAACATATGCGTGGCGAACGACTCAATGTTTACACCACCAATTCAATCACAATTCGGAGGGCTAACACCCTAACAACAATACTAGCATCATACACACCTCCTCCGACCACAAGCAGGAAATGATGGGTTTTAAAAAAAACGAAAACCACCTTTTGAAAACAGTTTGGAAACACCAGTTGATCTTGAGTATCATTTTACAAAAAGTTGAACAAACATCATTTTCGAGACTTTGAAAATCATCTTGCGTTTGAACAAAAATGAGGACACCTTTCTTTTAGTGAAAAACTTTCAGAATATCCGACCCTTGGGTCTAAGTATAAGTGTTTCTAAACATCAAAAATATCTCAAAACATTTTGGTCCTCGAAGTAGAAGAATTTTTTAGACATGTTGTGGCACCTTGGATGTACCACGAGAAAATAATTCATTTTAAAAGTACGTCTCGAAATTTATTTTCTAAGATACTAAAGGTTTTCAAGGATAATTCAATGGGCTAGAATGCCCAAAAATTTCAGGTAATTACACAAAACTTTATAGCGCCGTGGGTCCCACGTCGGAACCCACCACGCTAAAAGCCATTTACAAAAACGCCAAAAAGGCCGATGACGGTAATATTTCAAAAACTCACAAAAGCCCTATACAAAATACTAAATACCGTCATAAGAATTTCGCCAAAACGATCAACGCCATAATGCTAAAAACTCGGTTAAGGGAATCGGTTTTCGAAATAAAACTCAGTCGGTAAAATACCGAAAGCCATTTCAAAAGAACTCACGCAGGGGATAAAAGAAATAAAGTCAAACATGCAGAATCCAGCAACGCTACTCCTCATATGAACGAAATATGAGGTTCAAATAACCACATATCAAGAAATCAAAATCCATAAGAGGATTCCGTCACTGAACAAATAATCATAAAAATAGCTCGTGTCACACGAGGCACAACACAAAGAAGGGAGACTTACAGCCACAGGTCGCACGAAGATGATGATCGCCCCACGATACTAATCACGACCAACAAACTCAGACGACGCGTCGCGACACGACTCAGTCAGACAAATTCTGACGAGACAAAAACTCAACAGACACCACTAAACCCGACAGCCTAGGTTTCCACAACCTAAGCTTCGATACCATTTATGTAACACCCCCAATCCGCTCAGGGATATTACACGCCGTAGAACCTTTCCTCAAGGTTCTACCAGGCTGGTAACAAAACCGAACGACTCAAATACTCCTTTAAGACTAAAATGACTCAGTAGACCGATTTGGTCTTTCAATAAATACATACAACTCAAATACAACTCATGCCCACGCAGGGGTCAAAATACAACCACACCCGTACAACGGGAAAAATATAGCAGCGGAAAATAAAGTACAACTGAATTAATAAACAATGTACGATTCCTCATGTGATTAGTATCGATCATCTTTCATCATCCTTCGTGCCGACCCTATGTTATGCTCCAAAACCTGAATGCAAAAATAGACATCCACCCCCCGAATACTCGGGGGTTAGCAAAACTCCACTGTTTTGCTAGTGCAAGAACAAAGTGCAAATACGAGCCATACGATTCACATTCTACGAATAACAATAACCAGGAATCCTCAAAGATCCAAACGTAACGAAAAGCACTTCCCGAGGCAAGAGTTTGGTAAAATATTCTAAAACTGAAAGGTCGCAATTCAAGGGAAAACAATTTATAAAACGATTTATAATGCCATCGAGAGTTTTAATAGAAAACAATTTCGGATTACCGAATCCTTATCTTTCCAAAATCAATAGGGGCCATAGCCCAAAGGTTTTATTTTCACAAATAAAACCAACCATAATACACAAGGTTAAAACCCACATCATGCGTCCTCGACGGACATAAAATACACACGCACCCGTGAAGTTTCACTCGTGAATCCAGGTCGAAGCCATTGGAATTCTCTCCGTGGTCCCGTCGAACCCTCCCGAGGTAAGCAAACACATTCACAAAACATAAGCAACCGCACTCGTGAATCCAGGGCTATACCATTGGACTCCCTCTGTGATCCCATCGGACCCTCCCGAGGTGAGCGAAAAACAATCACAAAATATACACACGTAGCGGTGAAGTTTCACTCGTGAACCTAGGTCGAAGCCATTGGAATTCCCTCCGTGGTCCCGTCAAACCCTCCCGAGGTGAGCAAACACATTCACAAAACACGTACTCGCATCGCCTAGGGCCGGGAGGAAGCCACAAATCCCACTCGAGGCCCCGTCGGAACCTCCCGAGCTGGCTAGCGAAATACTCAAGAACCACACGTCACCTAGGACCAGGACGAAGCCACGAATCCCACTCGAGGCCCCATCGGACCCTCCCGAGCTGGCCGCGAAATAATCAAGCACAAGTAATATATCACAACAAGGATATCCAAACAACTCAACAAGAGGCATCAAACACTTAGGAAAACAACACTTCAAACCACAATGCAACGAAATGAAACAATATACGTCCACACGCAAATACCAAGTGCATCATCAACACCAAACATATCCATAGGATTCACATAGTCATTTACAAGACACACCATTCACAATACACACGCATTTTGAAAACAAGCCTTTAACAAGGCTAACCCGAATCTTTTGAATGTTCAATGCAAACGACCAACAAACACATTTAGATGATCACTAATTATCATATCCACAAAATGAGAAAAGTATGGGCAAGGTACTTGCCTCGAATAAGAACAACGCGGAGAATCGACCGAAGTAGGTTGACACAAACCGACTACGAACCCACCGGCTCCACTGATCACCAACTCGCGATAATGAAATACGAAGGACAATAACAACAATGAAATGAATTCCATAGCACGACTTAAAGCCGTTGAATTCAAAGAACGAATGACGAAAGTTCAAGTGTTTCCCCCAAAACGGCCAAGAACACGATTCGTCCCGTCAAAACACAAAAATGGAATTCCAAGTTGAAATATGGATATACAATCCATAGAATATTTTTAACAATATCATTTAACCGCAATCGATCCACCAAAACGGATGTACAACGAGATCGAGAACAAATCCCCCAAAAAGTCGATTCGAATGAAATCAAGAATTATACTTCGATTCAATGAAGAATGATGGATTAAATGATGTTAAACACAAGAATACTACCAAGATTAATCATACCCAACATGAATTAATCAATAATACGGAACGAATCGGACAAAAACGCAAAAACCCCAAAATTTCTCAAAATAGGGTTCTAGGAAATCTCACCTTGATTCGCTGGATCGAAGGATGTTATAGGATGATTGATCAATGATATAACCTCAAGAACTTCATGGATTTGTTGTTAAACAACATGGCTTTGCCACCTCCGAATCGCCACCATGATGTAAAAGGAAGGAAGTGAAAAATGAATGAAAATGCGACTGCTCTGTCACATTTATACTGGGCCGGAACTAGCATGCGCTAGCCTTCCCGGACTAGCGTGCGCTATCGGCCAGTATCTGCCCAGTACTCTCGGCCAGAGCCCGCACGACTCGGCACCATCGACCAATCCTGCCGACCGTGACCTGTCCGCCCGACCCCCGCTAGCGAGCGCTACGGCCGGAAGCCTGCGCGCTTAGCCGACTGGCCCAAGAACCTCGGACTAAACAGCCTCGCCAGTAACGACGCTAGTCGGCCGACAGCGTGCGCTACCCCTGTCGGTTAGCGTGCGCAGTGTCCGACAGTAGCGTGCGCTAACTGACGATCCACCAGAGTCCAGAGCCTCACTGCCCCTACCGGCCCGAGAAGGCGTGGGCCGGGCCGCATAACGTGCGCTACACCTGCCGGTTAGCGCGCGCAGCCTTCCGGCCGTAGCGTGCGCTACGCCGGTTCCTGCCGTGCTTGCCCGGCCAGTGCCCAGCACTTCTGACCGTGCCGGCCGCACCTGTCCGGCCAGTGCCCAGCCATCATGATCCAACGACTCGATTTCCGAAAACGTACGGAACAAACACGGCGAAAAGCTCGCGGACAACCTCATCGACCCGAAATGAAAACATAATGCAATAATTAATCATACGGGACCAAGAAAAGGGTCGAGACAACAAATACAGATACGAATACCCATAACTTTGGGTAAATTACAAAATGGCCCAAAACGCCCGAAAATCACGATACGTGATCGAATAACCAAACCGAAGTTCACAACACGTCTAACAAAGTTAAACGGACTTACGGGAAACTCGAAACATCAGTTTCGAACGATATTCGCAAGAATCGAACTCAAGTGCGGAAAAGTCGCTAAAAAGCACGGAACTCAACAAAACAACACCGAAACGAACTCGGATGCCAAAAAGTGTAGAATTAATCATTCTCATAATGATGAAACGGTCATGAGTGAGTCATCAAAACGGACTTCCGCCGAAAAAAAAGAAATTACCGGAAATCGAAATTATGTGTATTACAATCCATACTCCTGTATACCAATTTGGATCTCATTAATTCTACTGAAATTCGGTCGGAAAATCACACGATAGAATCCAAAATATTATCGTATAGACTTTGTTAAAATTATCTTTTTCCACATATGACTTGTTATATCGACCATTATTCCATTATGCAACACTTCAACTATGCCATGATGAAACATGTTTTTAAAGACAACAATACTGTCTCTCAATATAAATTTAAGAAAATACATTTTCATGACAGCGAGCAAAACAGTTTATTCAAAATATATCATGTTGAAAAGTTTTATTTTCAAATGTTCAAAAAGAGTTTCATATATTTCAAAATAACTAACATGACTACATGTTCCTCTTCAACAATCCACAATATTTCTCCCAAATGCACAACTCCGTTTTCCATGTTTAACCGACATATTGATTTTCCATAATCATAGTTTCTCAAGATTACCGGTTTTGTCCCAACTATTTTATTCAGCTACCTCATACTATAACTCATAATATTTTTCCGAATGTTTCTCAAAGTATATCAACTTGTTACTGCAAATAACCTCAATGCAATCCAAAAATCCAAATACTTACAGATCGTCACTACGCCATAGATGACTTTCTACAACATTTAGGCATGGTGTTACCTTTTTGGATGTTACCATAGCTATGAAATTTTGAACCTATCACAACATTGTGGTTAAGGTGTTACCAAATCCATAAACGTATGTTACTCTAGCTATGAAAGGTGTGACACTCAGCAACACCATGTGATATGTTACCTTAGAGTATTAATAAAAAAATTTGAATTTTATTTAAAATTAATAAATATTTAACTTTAAAAATAATTACCTTGAATAAAATTATTGAAGTTATTAATATAAAAAGTAATATTCTATCAAATAATCAAATTATTTATATTTTATAAATATTAAAATATTTTTAAAGAATTTAGAATAAAAAGATTTTAAAATAAAGTAATATTCAAAAATTAATAAATTTTGATTAAAATTATTAATAATTTTCTTAGATAAAATAATAGCTTGTAATAACTGTGAATTTTTATAAAATAATTAAAATAATAAATTTAATAATTAAATATCAACAAATTAAAATAAATTTGTGATATTTTTTTAAGAAGAAAACTAAAAACAAAATAAAGTATATACAGCGAATTATTGAAATGGGGTGAGAGTGGCAAAACAAATACACAAGCAGTAAAACAAAAATTGGGTCAAAAAAATTGGGAGAAAATTTGGGGCAAACACTCGCTATCTAAATCTCTCCCGGAGCTTATACCCCTCTCTCATTTAGGGCTTGTTTGCTATGTGTGATTAAGGTATATAATATATCTAATACACATTTATATTTTGTTTGGTATAAAGTATAGGGCCCTTGATAAAATTCGGGCCCGTATAAATAATACTGATTTTTGGTATTACGTATCCCACCTAAGAGGTGGTATTAGGTGATATTATACAATACTGCAACTAATAAATTCATTAAAGTACCATGATATCTACATTTTATAGAGAATTTAGTACATCGTACCAAATATGATATTAATTTCTTATATTATATAAGAAATCCCAGCCAATCTTATCAAGCTTTATCCCATACAACTTAGCAAACGAGCCCTTAGTGGGTTCAATTAAAATTGAAAACGTAGTTCCATTCAATTAGCTTCATTAAACTGCCTAATTACTTTTATTAGGATAAAACAAAACCCTAAGTGTGATGCTTGTGCGCCGCACTCCTCATTCTCACTCTCCCACTCTCTCAATGCTCAGGGTCTCTCTCTCTCTCTCTCTCGCGCACCCTTTCACTCTCCATCCGAAGGGTTTGGTATTTTCTTTTCTTTTGGAAGTCGTCTCTCTCATTTTTCTCTCTCGTATCTGCTTCTTCGTGCTTCTCTCCCGTATTTGCTTCTTGGAGTGACGAACGTAATTCAGCAAACTAATTCCCAATTTGCAAGAGCATACGTAACAATGGCGAACGGTGATGATTTGGCGTTGGACATTGAGGAATTGAAGCAGCTTTAGAGCATTGTGAAGCGGACGCGCGCCGTTTCGCTTATTTCCTCCGAAATTCGTAACCTTGAGAAGGTTAGTCTCTCTGCATACGACACAAATCTCCGATGTCGAGTGTTTTTTGTTTTATTTTCCGGCGATTGTCCATGGTCGTTTATGCTAAGAAATGTTCACATGGAGGATGGGCTAGGGTTTTCCTTTTTACATCTACAAACACCACAAAAACTATGTTTCTAGATCTTCTATGCTCCCCTTCTCCTTCTTCACTGCTCTTCTGCTTTCATCAACCTCCGTGGCTTCTGTCGATCCACCGTAATCTTAGTTGTATACTAGTAAAAAACTCGGGAGTTTTTTTATCTTCTTTATATGTTGCCTAACATGTCATTGACTGATAATTGGAAGAACATAAGTTGCAAGTTCGTATATAGTCATAATTACAGTAGGTTAATCACAAAGTGTTGTCTTGCAGGATGAATCTGAATCTTGGGAAACTTAGATAATGATGTATCGAAGAAGGTAATTCTAGTTTTATAATTGCACATTATTGTAACACTAGGAATGATTATCGAACTTCTTACCACACATAATGATAACCCTGCTTCAAAGTTCTCAATGATGTTACCTTTTGTTTTATCCACCATTTTTGTTTTATTTTACTTAAATCCTCTGAGGAAGATCTGATTTAGTTATTTAACTTTGCATTCTGATCTTAGCTTTGTGTCATCCCACAAGGATTCTGGACATGATGGTCATAAGCGGATTTAAGTATAACCTCGTGGTGCACGTGCATCACCAGAATTCTTCATATTCGGTCATTATTTTGTAGTATTTGAATTGGTTTAAGAGTTGAGTTGTTTTTTCACATGTTGCCTGACATGTTATTGGCTAATAATTAGAAGAACATAAGTTGCAAATTCGTATTCTCCTTCCCCTTCTTCACTGCTCTTCTGCTTTCATCAACCTCTGTGGCTTCTGTCGATCCACCGTAATCTCAGTTGTATACTAGTAAAAAACTTGGGAGTTTTTTTATCTTCTTTATATGTTGCCTAACATGTTATTGGCTAATAATTAGAAGAACATAAGTTGCAAGTTCGTATTGAGTCATAATTACAGTAGGTTAATCACAAAGAGTTCTTTGCAGGATGAATCTGAATCTTGGGAAACTTATTCAATGGATAATGATGTATCGAAGAAGGTAATTCTAGTTTTATAATTGTACATTATTATAACACTAGGAATGATTATCGTACTTCTTACCACATATAATGATAACCCTGCTTCAAAGTTCTCAATGATGTGACCTTTTGTTTTGTCCACCTTTTTTGTTTTATTTTACTTAAATCCTTTGAAGAAGCCTTGATTTACTTTTTTAGTTTTGCATTCCGATCTTAGCTTTGTGTCATCCCACAAGGATTCTGGACATGATGGTCATAAGTAGATTTAAGTATAACCTCGTGGTGCACGTGCACCACCAGAATTCTTCAGATCCGGTCATTGTTTTGCAGTATTTGAATTGGTTTAGGAGTTGAGTTATTTTACTTTCTCTTATATTTTTTCAGTCAGTTGAATTATTACCCTTCACTGTAACCTCGCTGCACGGGGATGCTTTGTGCACTGGGCCGCACCCTACTTGCTTCTTTTTATGCGGGGGTGATTCAGTTCTTCATTTCGACCTATTCTACCGCAATGAATTTGGGTCATGGACTTGATATGATGCGATGTATGTGCGATGGTTTGAGGACTGAAAGAATGATTATAGTTGAATTTTTAAATGTTAGTATTCTGCTATTCAATGATTACGATAATAGTATGTTCTCACGGGATTAAATGAACTGGAAATAAACTGGAATGGGTGAAATCGTGTGATTGTTATTGAAATATTACTGAATGTTTCAATTCTAGGAACTTTTGGATAAGATTGTACATTATAGCAAGTTTTGTACCATTTTCATGATCACGAGCTCGTGTAGTTGGTGTTGATCTTAACAATGAGCCTTAATTATTCCATGGATCTTGGTTAGTTTTGATTTGAAGAACGCGAACATATTGTTGTCGTCTTGTTTAGTTCTTAGTCGTAGACGATTTTGGTTATGCTTCTTTGTGTTGGTATACTAATTTAGTTTGTGCCATTGTTCCTATGTAACCCATTATGTTGGTCCTTTTAGGTTTAACGAGTACAATTTTTTTTAATACCTTCTTGCAAAGGTCATCTTTTAATGCTTAATTCGTGATTTCTTTTTCACTTATCAAATGCAGCGACCTCTGCACCATCTTAGCAAATACCATCTCTAATTCCTGGAGTCAACACACCCACTCCTGTATCAAGTGCTCCGTAGGCCGTATCTAACTCTTTGTTGAATTATGTTCCTCTCAGGCCTCAGCTCTTTCAGCTGGGATCAGGATAATGATCAAGTAAAGGTATGCTATCTTCTCGAGAATTTTGAGCTCTAGGCAAGTTACTTTGGTGGAAATGATTCCATACTCCTTGGTGTCAGGCTTAACAGATTTGCAATTGCCATAATTTATTTGTAAACTAGTTGATGCTTTGTTGCTGTGTTTTCTGATTAATCAGTGTGTGGCATTTGTGATTGAGGTGCTGTGAGAGTGTTCTAATGACACATGTTTTTAGCTAATAACAAACAGTGATGGCCAATGACGTACTCAGCTCTCAAATCTCCAGGTTTCCAAGCCCTACTCTGAGTTCTTCAGTGAGGGAAACCTCAAAACAATGGAAGTAAATGAAGAGAATCTGGAGGAGACTCCTCTAGCCGAGATGGATGCCGAGATGCCTATTGCTGCTATCGATGCCGACATTTCTGAAGATAATAATGACTAGGAAGATGCTGGATAAGAAGCTTATGATGGGGACTTTGGTGAGGATTAACACTTTCTTTCTGACTTGTACTACCAATATTAGCTTAGCTTCTATTATCTACATTAATTTTAATTGCATTTGTGTGTGCTTTGATCAGTCCAAGTTTGATCCACCTTCACACTGTGATGTGATTATTTTGGTAGTTTTTTAAAATATTTTATTTATAACGATATTTCAGCCTTTAATATTTGATTTACTATATCATTCGGTAGAGCCTTAAAGGCATTCTTTATGCGTTTATTTTAGATTCTTACTGCATAAAATATATGTTCTTCTTCTAAATTCTAAAATGTTTTACTTGTTAGGCCATTGCTGCAACAGTAGTAGGTGATCTTAAAAAAATTCCGAAGCTTTCCTTGGAAAGCCGAATGAAGAGTAGTGTGCTTGGATTTTAAACCTAGAGAAATAGGGAGATAGGTGTTCTTTTATGTACTTTAGTTTATTCTTTTAAAGTATCATAATTCGATAATTATCCTTCAAATTTGGTCAAGATAAATAAACTGGACAAATTATTTCTGGTTTAGAACAACTAGTTTGGAGACCTTATTTTTCTGATAGTTGTTAACAGACTGTCTATTTGGAAGCTTAGTAACCATCACTAATTATTCACTATTCTTTCTTGTTTCATTCTGCAGCTCTCTCATTCAAAGAAGGTGAAGTTTGTGGATGGACACCAACTCAGGCACATTGGCTAATCCTTGGCTAATTGAATAAGTGTTCCACTGAATAGTTTCTTAGAGTCTTTTTGTATATTAGTCGTAGACGTCCACTTCTTTATGACAGTATCTTTTGAACTAGTATTGGTTTTTCTATCTCGCTTATGACATTGTGATGTGGTTGGTTAAAACTGACCAAGTTATTTTATTTTAGTACTTGTATATATGTAGTTGGTGATGTATTTGGTTGGTTTTGTGATTGGATATAGTTTGTTTTTTTATGATGAGATTATGTAGTTGGATGGTGTAGTTGGTTTTTGTGAATTTGTTTGTTGGTTTTTTAATGGGAAATGCTAAATTTAAAATTTACATTTTTATTTTGTTAAAATGAAGGTATTACCTTAAGTACTATATATATATGTTGCAAATATATTTCATTGGTAACACCTAGATTAAAAATTGTTGCGCATTTTGTGGCCCCACCCATGGGCCCCACAAAGTAGGCCCCACTAACAGGCCCAAGAAAAGTGGGTCCCACATATGGGCCCCTCCAGCTGACCCACTAAGTGGGTCCCACCAGTGGGTTCGGCCTGTGAGACCCACAAGATGGGCCCCACATATGAAACCCACTAAATTGGCTATATATTTTACAAAATTATAAAGTCTATTGCAACACGAATCTGATGTTGCTGTAGGGTCCTTAGGATGTTGCTGTATATTGCTTTGGTAACAAATAATCCTATGTTAGCTTAGGATGATCCATATGTTGCCTTTGAGTCCAAAGGCTACTGCTTACAGAGCAACTTAGCTAAAGTGTTACCTTTGACCATTTTGGGTCTGTGGCAATAGAAAATTGGGTCTAAGGTAACACAGTTATGTGGTTGCCGAAGGCTATTTATGGCGTAGTGCGTGAAGCTGACGATTCCCCGTGATATTGGCACATGTCTCAACTCTAGAAAATATTCGATACAGATATTTTCAAAACATGTATTTTTCAAAACCAGTTCAACTCAAAATACGACACATCTCTTTCCAAAGAATCAAGTTAATGCCATTTGGATAAGTTTAAAACAACCATAGTACCACACTGGTAAACCACATGACACACAAGCCCGATTGAACAACAAAAACCCAGGGCTCTAATACTTGCCAACCGACAACTCAAATGACGTGACAAAAACATGACTCGACTCGACCCGACATCCTAGGTTTCCACAACCAAATCTCCGATAGCATATTCTGTAACACCCCCAGAGCCATCCGGAAATATTACAGCCTCGTGGGCCCCAAAACGGAACCCACAAGGCTAAAAGATATTTTTACAAACATTTCAGATATTCCTAAGTGGCGATGACGGTAATATCTTTTAAAAAATATTAAAAAACTCTATAAAATCCATTTTGAAATATCGTCGGAAAATTTCATTTGGAAATACCAGGTTAAAGTGCCAAAACTCATCAATTTAAAAGTATACGTTAAGCCCTCGCTTACACGTACCGACAAAATAATTTAGGAAATCGGTTTTCCAAGATAAACAAAAGTTCGTAAAATACCAAAAGGCCATTTTGAAAATACTCACGCAGCGGATGATAATTCCACAACTAAAAGTACAATTGCAGTGTAATAGTAATTAGACAAAATACTTAATCCGTTAAACACGCATAATATCCAGTATCCTCTGGGAAGCTCATCTCTTCACGACTGATACAAGCTCTATACCCCAAGAACCTAAAAAATAAAGCCTACGACGGGGTCAGCCATAATATCCAACAATGATAACGATCACATCACGTCAATAATTACATACCAATGAAAATGCAAAGTAACAATACTACCAATGAATCTTATTGTCATAACCTTTCTAATTCGTGATAATCCTCATCAAAGTAATCCACATCTTGTATTCTCAATAACACACTGAACTCATTCACGAACATTTGTACTGTATTCCAGACAATACCCAAGATTCTCAAAACATCATCATAACTCACTGATACGAAATATACTAACTCTGTCCGACCCAATCCATCGGATAATATCATCAAATCTCAACATGATAATCGATTGCCAACAAACAGACAAGTACTAAGAAGAAAATACGAAACATACCTAAAGATACGCAATGCCACGACAATTCATGTCAGTCTAATCCGAGATCAGATAATATAACATACGGACATGGTCCTACAAAAGACTTACAAATGCATACTCACATGGCAACATCAATATGCCACAACAATAACAACAACATAACACGAGGTGGATAACCACCAATATACACATGCACAACAACACATGGTAATCCAACGATCCTGTGCACACAACATAGATTCCCACGATGATCCCTTCGGACCAACACGTGGTGGAAAACCCATCCAACGATCCAGCGCACACGGCATAGATACCCAAGATGATCCCGTCGGACCAACACTTGGTGGACAAACAACAATAATGCATAAATGAATGATAAAAACAATACACACATGCCTGACAACAACAATACATGAATGTATCACAACATGATTGACACTAAATGACAAAAATGATTAGAGTACTTGCCCCGAGTCCTTCGAGAGAAATATCGATGTCAAAATTATCACCAACAATTTCCTCAATATTCGACGATCCAAAAGATCCATAGATTGTAGATAACTTATGTCCTCGTCTTTACCAAAATATATCCGCGATACTCAAGCATACCAATAATGAACATAAACCATATACCTTATGATTTAACTCTAAAATTCGGAAGACAGCATACTATCCAAATCTCCAGAAGTCATACTTATACTCATTGCTATATGAATTATAAACGAAATGAAACCGAGATCATTCATTAAATATTAAAAACTGAACAGGTAATAACTTGCCTCGATATCGATACGATGATAGTGAAGCTGTTACCAATTTCCATGCCTTCGTCTACGAGCTCCTTGACTCCTACTAAAGCAAGACATCCTCGAACTCGACCGCAACACACGATTCTAATCGACGATCAATCCTCACAACCTATTGTAATAATCGATAACAACAAGTTCGATAACAATCAACAATCAATATAACCAATCAACAAAACCATTGGTTCCACAAAATCTCGATTAAGCACAAATCCGAACAACCCAAATCAATCAATCAAGAATCCATAACCACAATACAATTCCACAATCCGGTAATCATATCAACAATTAACTTATCCCTATAACAAGGATTACATAACATACTCTATTCCGAATTCAACCTCCTATATGAATTAACAAGATTCCTCCTTATTCATAATTTTAAATTCACAGTAAAATAATACTACCGGTACGATCGACAATCCGAGCTATCCAAATAGTTCAATACCACGGACAATCATATTCTAAGATTAACCATAATCGTCCAAATTTATTATGAGGCAATCAACATAATATTGGTTCTAATCATCAAATCTATGTTTATATCCGAAACCATAAGAATCATATCACTACCCATGTATCAACCACAACATTAACAAAATCCGATAATCCATCTTACGAGTGTAATATCCGGGGGTAATTTTTTTTCGTGTTACTGTTGAGTTGTACGTATTCATTTGGAATTGTACAAGTGTTGTTGTTTGGACCAATACAATTTATATTGTATTAAAATATTTCGGGATCGAAATATTTTTACTGGTCGACGGTTTGGTTTCGTCGTTTGGTTGTTGCTTGGCGAGTTTGGAATTTTGGCTAAGTTTATAGCCATAGCGTACGCTACCCATGTAGCATTACGTACGCTAATTTGTTGCGATTACGTACGATACGCCCTGAGGTTACGTACGTAATGCGTGGTAGGTGGTGGGAACCTTCCTCGTGGTCAACTTTCGGGGCGAGGGTATCTTTATATATCAACTTTTGAGATTCCTCACGTTACTTTCACGTGAAATCATCCCTCACTTATATATCAACTCTCTCTCCCTCATTCATGTTACATCATATATATATATATATATATATATATATATATATATATAAATATATATATATATATAAATCAACATCATCCCTATCATCATTTTGTCATTTTTCTCTCAACCTCACATTCCCTCACGTTCTATGCCATATTATATATATATATATATATAATACAATCACAATCATCATCATCCCCCACCTATCATCTCTCTCTCCATCCCTCACCTCACCGTCCCTCTCTCTTTCTCTCCCTCACTCTCCTCTCGCCACCTCCCTCTCTTCTTCTCTCTTCTCCATTTTTTCCGGCGAGATGGAGCTTGAGGACGGGAGGCCAGCTTCTCCATTTTTTCCGGCGAGGTAGAGCTCGGCGATGGCTGGCGGCTCGCGACCGGAGCTCGGCGGCGGCCTGGTCGGAATTTCCGAATCGGAAGGCTGCAATTCGATCGAGTGTTCGTCGACATCCGATTCGACGGAGAATCCAGTAGGCATTTTTTTTCTTCTTCGGCGAGGCGGAGCAATGCCGGCGATCTTCATGGTTTCGGCCATGGACGGAGCTCCATTGATTCCGGCCGGAAGTGGTTTATGTCCTAGACGGACGGATGAACGGAGGTTTGACATTCTTCCGGCGAAGAGTTACAAACGGAGATGGTGAAAACCGGCCATAGATGGAAACGGGCGGAGTTGGGCGAGGTCCGTGGGTCATTTTCCGCGGCCGATTTCGGCATGGGAGTTTTTCGGACTGGCCGATCGACTCTTCGGTTAGTTTTATGTGTTTTGATTATATATATATATATATATGTATATATATATATAGGTGTGCTGTGTGTGCTGCGTGATAGTGTGTGTTGTGTGTTTTATGTATAGTATATATATATGTAACAGTAGTGTGTGTGTTGTGTGTTTTATGTATAGTATATATATATGTAACAGTAGTGTGTGTGTAGTGTTAGTATATATATATTTATATATATATATATATAGATATTGTGAATGGTATTGTATATATATTATTATATATATATGTAATAAATATATAATATATACGTATGTATACGGATTAATACGAGTATAGTATGTGTTCGTGTTGGAATCGGAATTATCTATTGTGTTGTTTTCGGTCGATATCGTGTTATCGAATGAATTGTATTTCATTCAAGGTTGTTCGAGTGCTTGTGATTGACGGAGGACGCGTTGATCGATTCGTGGTAGGACGTTGATCGTGGAAGGACTTTCTCGCCTTCGGTTTGAGGCAAGTTTTATACTTGTACTGGTCAATGAGATTAATGTTATCATGTATGTGTATGAATGTGTGTATCATTCCGAGACTTGGTCTCTTTATGATTTTATTGATATCAGGGGATTGTTTGATACGATACCTTTTCGGCAAGTTATGCCAAATATTATTGTTGTTCGTAAATGACCGATTTAAGGCATTGCGATACTTGTTGGTAATATTGTTGTCGATAGCCGGTTCGCGGTATCGACATATCGATTGTTATTGTTGATTGACGTTCCTTTGAGATATTGTTGTTGATAGCCGGTTTGCGGTATCGACATATCGATTGTTATTATTGATTGATGTTCCATCAAGATATTTTTTTTGTGAAACGTCGTTATTGATATCAGTGTTTTTTCCTATTGATATCGTTTTGGCCGATTGAAGGCATTGACGTATTCGATTATCATCTTCGTTATCGGTAACCGATTAAAGGTGCCGAGACATCCGTTGTACAATTGTTATCGGTTAACCGTTCTGAAGGTAATCGATATATTGAATTGGGATTATCAAAGATAATTCCCATCCGTTGTATAATTATTATCGATTGTCCGCTCTAACGGTAATCGATATATTGAATTGGGATTATCAATTATAATTTCCACCCGTTGTCAAAAAGATAATTCCCATCCATTGTATAATTGTTATCGATTGGCCATTCTACGGTAATCGAAGTATTGAATTGGGATTATCAACGATAATTCCCATCCGTTGAATTATTATTGTCGTGTTGACCGATTCCAGGCTGACACTATTATTCTTGTAAACTCGGTAATTTTGTGATCGTTGAAGGTTGAGGATTTTCCCGAATTGTTGTGTTGTGATCGTTGTTCATTGGTCCTTAAGGATTTTGATCCCGGATGGTTGTTTGAACATTGTCGGTCGTGTCGATCTTTCATTATTCGCGTCATCGTTCACTTGGTGAGTCGTATGATCCGTATTGGATGTGTTGTCCTTTGAGTTTCGTTGTCATGTTGTATCGTGACATATCCGGAGTCATATCTACGTTCCGATTGGATATTGTGTAGGATTTTTAGCCGGGCACATATATAGTCATGCGTGAATATTTTCCGTGAAAGGCTGTGCACACGAGACGTAGTTCGTTGAGGCTAATTAGGTACATTGTCCCACGTATATCCTGGATTCCGTATACGGGGTGGACATGTGCACTGACACATATTCGGATCGGGCGTACTGTGATGTCCATCATTGAGCCATACAATTTTGTTCGTTCATAGTCCATTTAAATGTGTGGATGTGTTCGACGTTTTGTGATTAAGCGTTCATACGCCTGAGGGGTATGTTCGACAGTCATGTTTGTTTCTTTGAGATCTGTATTGTGATGATTTACAGCTTCGGGCTGTTCGGCTTTCAGGCCATCGTGATATTTTGGCAGCTTCGGCTGAGGGCTTTCAGGCCATTGTGATGTAACGGTATTTCCGTTTGAGCCTTCGGGCATTGTGATCCTTATTTATTTCAGCGTTGGATTGATTTACCTTCGGGTAATGTATTGTTGTGTTCTATATTGATGATTCGCCGTTGGGCACTTATGTTCTAATCTATTGAGCAGGTATTGATCGTATGCCATGGGCATAATATTCCACGAATGCTCGATTCTTACTTTGGTTTGTGAGCATCTCGTACTACCATTGTTGTACTGTTTATTCTGCCTTTGGATGCATATCATGTTGTGCATGTACTTGATATTCATTATCTTTGGATGGTGACCGTGGTGGTGGAACATGTTTTCATGTTTTAGGTACTTGCGAGGAGAGAGTTGAGACACGGGGGCATGACGATGGCGGCGAGGCATTCGAGCGATACTAGTCCGAGATATTTTGGTGTTCATATTGGTCGAGACGGTTGGAGTACTCCACTTTTGTTCGATCGTTGTCGTTTTGTATTATCGAGCAAGGCTCGTGTATGTTGTTGTATTTTATTTTGGCCATGTAGGCCCATCCTTGTCGTTGAAATTCCATATCGGGATAGTATGTCGGACATCATAGTAGGGTCTGTGATTTCCTATTTTGGTCGGTTGTTGTATTTTAGTCGTGTTCGCACAGTGGATCACCCGGCTTGGGGTCCACGGCCGTAATGACTCAATGGGATTTGGGGTGTTACGAGAAGATGGTATCGAGCTTTGGGTTGTGAGAAACCCGGCTTGTGTGTTATGTGGCTCTACCAAGGCGGTAGTAGCGGGCGGTCGAGTTATGACAATGCAGACGGTCGGGTTTTGTGAGTCGTGATAGTTGGACATTGTATGAGTCATTCTTTCATCGAGTCGTCGGTGAAGACTAGTATCGCAAGACCTCGAAGCTTCGTATGACACGTGTAAGGACTCTATTCTCTTTTATGTGCATACATTCATTATGTCATTGATTAAACTGTTTTGTTGACACTTGTATGTGACGATCGGTACGATTGATTTATGATTATTTGCTTTGGAGCGTGTGGGCTCTGTATCGGCTATGATTAGCGCGATCGATGTGATCCTTTATCTGAGTATGTACTCGTGTTTGCGTTGACCTAGCATTACGGCCGTTGAGGCGTATTTGAGCTGTGGTCATGATTGAGCGTTATTCTTTGATCTGGAAAGAGGGCGTGAGAGGGGGTAGAGGCCGCGAGTGGGCCGACACCGAAACCTCGTACCAATAATTTGGTGGTGACGAATCATTTTCGGAGTTGTGCTCGAGAACCCACCGATCGTGATTGTGTTTGGATCGAGTTTAAGACTCTCATGTTAGAGAGGTATTATCCGGCTCCACTTCGTGAAGCCAAGTTGTCGGAGGTTTTGAACCCGAATGCCGAGAACGAGGGTGTTATTGTTATTCTTTGAGAAGTTTCAAGGACTTTTCGATTTACTTCATCATTATCCGTCTCGAGGCGGATAAGATCAAGTATTTTAACAAGAGTTTGAACCCGCGGTTGAGAATACAGTTGTTCAATCACAATTGTAGTTCACTTGGTGAATTCATCGAGAAGGCTCTTGGAGCAGAGCTTTCGATCGAGGAGCTTACTCAGAAGGATCCTTCAGTATCTTCTGGTGAGAGGACTAGGATGCCGATTCGTTCAGAGGGACATCGAGCTCCGACGTCCAAGAGGTCATTTCCTAGTCGGCTTCGTACTGGGAAAGTATTTTCTTCCAGGCGACGAGTTCGACTGTTATTTGTTTTAACTGTGATTCAGCGGGGCATGTTAGTACTCGATGTACGGTGCCAGCTATTATTTATTTTCTGTGTCGGAGGTGGGAACACCTTCAGAATACTGCAGGAGTTCTAGTGTCAGTAGGTCTCGAGAGAGCTCATGGGCCTCGAGAGATTTTGTCACTTCAGTCCGTACTTCATCCAAGGGGTCATATCGGGCTTCGGGAGCCAGAGGTATGAACACCCGAGGGGAAGTAGCGAGTTCAGATTAGGGTCTTCCTCGAGTCGATGAGATCGAGGAGCTCGATGATCTGGAGAATGTTGATTCCGGGTACATTTGAGATGTAGCCTTGATTTGTATTTTCTTTGTCTTTCGGATTGATGTTTGACTCGGTCTGTATTTTAATATTGCGGTTGTGATCCATCTATTATTGATCTATCTTGTAATCATTGTATCTGAGAATCTTGATACTTGAGTCATTTGATGTGATTTTCTTTCCTTTTAGTCCTGTGCTGAGATTTTTGTGATGATCGGGTAATCGTTCATTGTGATTCGAGACGTCAAGTCGTGAGGACTTGGGTGCGCGATTGATATGGTCGAGGACTATTCGTGCGTTATTATTTTCTTTTGTGGTGCGACTTCTGGTGGTCTCTAGCGGAGAGTCATGATTCGGCTAATCTCGCTTTTGATTGAGTGTCTCTATCACTTGATTTTTTCGCCTTGTTCAGCGGAGGAGACGTGGGGACCCGTGGGGTCGGCCCATTGCTTAGGCGGAATTGCTCGTATTGAGGAGTATTCCCGAGGATGTTGTTTTCTTATCCTGATGGATAGTCCGTGCCCGACTTGTGCACCCCGAGTTTCGGGACGAAACTCTTTTTAAGGGGAGTATGTAATATCCGGGGTAATTTTTTTCGTATTCTTGTTGAGTTATACGTATTCATTTGGAATTGTACAAGTGTTGTTGTTTGGACCAATACAATTTATATTGTATTAAAATATTTCGGGATCGAAATATTTTCTTGGTCGACAGTTTGGTTTAAATCGTTTGGTTGTTGCTTGGCGAGTTTGGAATTTTGGCTAAGTTTATAGCCATAGCGTACGCTACCCATGTAGCATTACGTACGCTAATTTGTTGCGATTACGTACGATACGCCCTGAGGTTACGTACGTAATGCGTGGTAGGTGGTGGGAACCTTCCTCGTGGTCAACTTTCGGGGCGAGGGTATCTTTATATATCAACTTTTGAGATTCCTCACGTTACTTTCACGTGAAATCATCCCTCACTTATATATCAACTCTCTCTCCCTCATTCATGTTACATCATATATATATATATATATAAATATATATATATAAATCAACATCATCCCTATCATCATTTTGTCATTTTTCTCTCAACCTCACATTCCCTCACGTTCTATGCCATATTATATATATATAATACAATCACAATCATCATCATCCCCCACCTATCATCTCTCTCTCCATCCCTCACCTCACCGTCCCTCTCTCTTTCTCTCCCTCACTCTCCTCTCGCCACCTCCCTCTCTTCTTCTCTCTTCTCCATTTTTTCCGGCGAGATGGAGCTTGAGGACGGGAGGCCAGCTTCTCCATTTTTTCCGGCGAGGTAGAGCTCGGCGATGGCTGGCGGCTCGCGACCGGAGCTCGGCGGCGGCCTGGTCGGAATTTCCGAATCGGAAGGCTGCAATTCCAGTCGAGCTGTTCGTCGACATCTGATTCGAACGGAGAATCCAGCCGGCATTTTTTTTTCTTCTTCCGGCGAGACGGAGCAGGCACCGGCGATCTTCATGGTTTCCGGCCATGGACGGAGCTCCATTGATTCCGGCGACCGGAAGTGGTTTATGTCCGGAACGGACGGACGGAACGGAGGTTTGACATTCTTCCGGCGAAGAGTTACAAACGGAGATGGTGAAAACCGGCCATAGATGGAAACGGGCCGGAGTTGGACGAGGTCCGGCGGGTCATTTTTCCGGCGGCCGATTTCCGGCATGGGAGTTTTTCGGACCTGGCCGATCGACTCTTCCGGTTAGTTTTATGTGTTTTTCAGTTATATATATATATATATATGTATATATATATATATAGGTGTGCTGTGTGTGCTGCGTGATAGTGTGTGTGTGTTGTGTGTTTTATGTATAGTATATATATATGTAACAGTAGTGTGTGTGTTGTGTGTTTTATGTATAGTATATATATATGTAACAGTAGTGTGTGTGTAGTGTTAGTATATATATATTTATATATATATATATATATAGATATTGTGAATGGTATTGTATATATATTATTATATATATATGTAATAAATATATAATATATACGTATGTATACGGATTAATACGAGTATAGTATGTGTTCGTGTTGGAATCGGAATTATCTATTGTGTTGTTTTCGGTCGATATCGTGTTATCGAATGAATTGTATTTCATTCAAGGTTGTTCGAGTGCTTGTGATTGACGGAGGACGCGTTGATCGATTCGTGGTAGGACGTTGATCGTGGAAGGACTTTCTCGCCTTCGGTTTGAGGCAAGTTTTATACTTGTACTGGTCAATGAGATTAATGTTATCATGTATGTGTATGAATGTGTGTATCATTCCGAGACTTGGTCTCTTTATGATTTTATTGATATCAGGGGATTGTTTGATACGATACCTTTTCGGCAAGTTATGCCAAATATTATTGTTGTTCGTAAATGACCGATTTAAGGCATTGCGATACTTGTTGGTAATATTGTTGTCGATAGCGGTTCATGTATCGACATATCGATTGTTATTGTTGATTGACGTTCCTTTGAGATATTGTTGTTGATAGCGGTTTGCGGTATCGACATATCGATTGTTATTATTGATTGATGTTCCATCAAGATATTTTTTTTGTGAAACGTCGTTATTGATATCAGTGTTTTTTCCTATTGATATCGTTTTGGCCGATTGAAGGCATTGACGTATTCGATTATCATCTTCGTTATCGGTAACCGATTAAAGGTGCCGAGACATCCGTTGTACAATTGTTATCGGTTAACCGTTCTGAAGGTAATCGATATATTGAATTGGGATTATCAAAGATAATTCCCATCCGTTGTATAATTATTATCGATTGTCCGCTCTAACGGTAATCGATATATTGAATTGGGATTATCAATTATAATTTCCACCCGTTGTCAAAAAGATAATTCCCATCCATTGTATAATTGTTATCGATTGGCCATTCTACGGTAATCGAAGTATTGAATTGGGATTATCAACGATAATTCCCATCCGTTGAATTATTATTGTCGTGTTGACCGATTCCAGGCGGACACTATTATTCTTGTAAACTCGGTAATTTTGTGATCGTTGAAGGTTGAGGATTTTCCCATTGTGTTGTGATCGTTGTTCATTGGTCCTTAAGGATTTTGATCCCGGGATGGTTGTTTGAACATTGTCGGTCGTGTCGATCTTTCATTATTCGCGTCATCGTTCACTTGGTGAGTCGTATGATCCGTATTGGATGTGTTGTCCTTTGAGTTTCGTTGTCATGTTGTATCGTGACATATCCGAGTCATATCTACGTTAGATTGGATATTGTGTAGGATTTTTAGCCGGGCACATATATAGTCATGCGTGAATATTTTCCGTGAAAGGCTGTGCACACGAGACGTAGTTCGTTGAGGCTAATTAGGTACATTGTCCCACGTATATCCTGGATTCCGTATACGGGGTGGACATGTGCACTGACACATATTCGGATCGGGCGTACTGTGATGTCCATCATTGCGCCATACAATTTTGTTCGTTCATAGTCCATTTAAATGTGTGGATGTGTTCGACGTTTTGTGATTAAGCGTTCATACGCCTGAGGGGTATGTTCATGATCATGTTTGTTTCTTTGAGATCTGTACTGTGATGATTTACAGCTTCGGGCTGTTCGGCTTTCAGGCCATCGTGATATTTTGGCAGCTTCGGCTGAGGGCTTTCAGGCCATTGTGATGTAACGGTATTTCCGTTTGAGCCTTCGGGCATTGTGATCCTTATTTATTTCAGCGTTGGATTGATTTACCTTCGGGTAATGTATTGTTGTGTTCTATATTGATGATTCGCCGTTGGGCACTTATGTTCTAATCTATTGAGCAGGTATTGATCGTATGCCATGGGCATAATATTCCACGAATGCTCGATTCTTACTTTGGTTTGTGAGCATCTCGTACTACCATTGTTGTACTGTTTATTCTGCCTTTGGATGCATATCATGTTGTGCATGTACTTGATATTCATTATACTGGATGGCTGACCCCGTGGGGGTGGAACATGTTTTCATGTTTTAGGTACTTGCGAGGAGAGAGTTGAGACACAGGGGCATGACGATGGCGACGAGGCATTCGAGCGATACTAGTCCGAGATATTTTGGTGTTCATATTGGTCAGACAGTTGGAGTACTCCACTTTTGTTCAGTCGTTGTCGTTTTGTATTATCCGAGCAAGGCTCGTGTATGTTGTTGTATTTTATTTTGGCCATGTAGGCCCATCCTTGTCGTTGAAATTCCATATCGGGATAGTATGTCGGACATCATAGTAGGGTCTGTGATTTCCTATTTTGGTCAGTTTGTTGTATTTTAGTCGTGTTCGCCTGGTGGATCACCTGGCTTGGGGTCCACGGCACTGTAATGACTCAATGGGATTTGGGGGTGTTACAACGAGCATGTTTGAACGAATCACAATTATTACAACATGAATAACCTTAACCAATATCTTCAATCTCTTGTCACAATTCCATTTAATCATGTATAACATCATCATACATAATACGATAAACCAACATGCTTCCTAAAATGTAAACATCCTTCTAAAACGAGCTGCTATCAGAGGGATACGAATGTTACCTTGTATTGATGAACTACGATGAAGAACAATCGAACTCCTTCCAAGAATCATTATCAACTCTAAGAACAACTACAATCCATGCTCACAAGCTCATAACCAAATGGGAAGAGACTAAAATCATTCTAGGAGGGTTGAGGGACGAAAAACGAAGATGAACTTCTCAAAATGCCGAATTGATGGAGGTCTCATATATATATAACTCATACCTTACGTACGCTACATGAACTCCATAGCATATGTAACAATCATTAGGTACGTTATCCGACCTCCATATCATACGTAACGACAGTCCAGAAGCTACTGCCTCAAGTCGTTCGATGGCTTACGTACTTAAGGCCCATGCCATAGCATACGTAACTCCGAGTGACTTGCTACAGTATGATACCTATTTAACATATGTAATGGGCTATCCATAACATACGTAAATCTCTATATTGACTCACCTGTCCACATATGCGCCGAAAGTTGCTGACCACGGGACCTACCCATCGATTATAGCATGATCCTGCCTGATAGGACCTTACGTACATTAACTATCCTTCTTAACATACGTAAGCCTTGTGCATTAGCGTACACTAAGTCCTTACTTTAGCGTACGTTAATCAGACTATACTCATCCGATTCCAACTGTTCTTGTCTATTGTCTCAATATACCGGATACATATACACGACATACTGAGTACATATACTCATTCCACTAACATTCTCATACGATACACTTGAAACGCAATACCCTCAAATGCAATTGTCAACCAAGTACGACAATTATACCTACACAATTGTCTCAGTCCTTTAATTATTATGTCCATAATGTACAGATTCTACATTGTGCAATATCGGGTAAAATAACATTAAACAACCATACTAGAAATTCAGGATATTACACTCGCAATATCTTTTATATTTTTGTGAGGTTGTCTTGTATCCTGAAAAACATGAAAGATTTTCGTTGAGGTTAATCTTGAACCCGGAAATCAAGAAACTGTAAGTTCGGCACTAATATTGGAAAGTGCTATTTTATAGAGTTGGCACTAAACTAGAAAGTGCATTCTAGTTTTGAGAAAAGTCCTAGTCGATAATACTAGGTAGGGGACATAGGCTGGTTGATATCCGAACCTCTCGAATAATATCTTGTCTCTTTATTTCCGCACTACCCTTATTTCTCCTAATATTTGCTTCTGCACAAAAATAGTTCAATACTCTATCCGCACTATTCAACCCCCCATCTAGTGGCGGTACCAACCCAACAATTGGTATCGGAGCAGTCTTTTTTTCATGAGTCTAACACCTGCTAGAGAAAAGATCCATAAATGGCTTGCATTCATGCTTTTTAAAGCAACACTCTAAACCGTCCTCCCTTCTTTGATGGCTCAAACTTCATGACCTGGAAAAAGAAAATATGCATCTTCATCCAAGCTTATGACATTGATATCTGGAAGGTTATTGTGCTTGGTCCAAAAATTCCAAAGAAATCTGACAGCTCCCTTAAGAGCTTCGAAGAAATCTGACATCTTCATCCTGTTGACCGATATACAGTTTTAAGTGGTGTAGAATGTAATATCCGGAATTTCTACTACTGTTGTTTGATATTATTTTACCCAAGTTATATTGTACAGCATGGAATCTGTACAGTAGGGATAAAATAAATAAAGGACTGAGATGTCAGTATCGGTATAATTGTCGTATCTGGTCGACAGTTGCATTTGAGGATATCGTGTATCAGGTTATCGTACTTTCAATATAGAGTATATCGTATAAGAATATTATTGGATTAGGTATTTGTGTTCAGTGTGTCTTATGTTCGTTTTTGGTATGACGAGATGTTGGACAAGAATAGCTGAAAATGGCTAAGTGTAACATTATTAGCGCACACTAATAATCATGAGTAGCGCACGCTATCGTGCAGGTTTAGCATACGCTACGGATATAAGATAACGCACGCTAATGCAGTCCGATCGGAAGGAATCTATGCGTGGACCAGGCCACTTTCGGCGCACGTTCTGATAAGTCAACGGATGTTGTACTGTAGTGTTAGCGCATGCTAATACATGTTGATTAGCGCACACTAACTGTATATCGGTCAACAGGAGATCTTGGCTTTATTGGTTGCTTTCGGCATGTGGGGTCACGAGCATCTTCGTGGTAGGTGTAGACTGTAGCAAGTCAACTGGTATTAGCGCACGCTAAATGTAAGGACTTGCGTACGCTAGACAGTGTAAGTTACGTACGCTAATGCATGGGCATTACGTACGTAAGCACATGTACGAAGCCAGACAGTAGCCTCTGGACTGCGATAGCGCACGCTAACAAAGTCAGTTAGTGCACGCTAAACATAAGGTTTAGCGCACGCTAGTAATATACTTTATAAAAAGGGACAGAAGGGTGTTATGAAGCATTTCGTCCATTCCTTCCTTGCAACTGAGAGAGAGAGTTTTTAGAGAGAAGTTTGAGGTCCCAAACACTGAGAAATGATACTCTTTAACAAAGATTAATCTGAGGAACATGGATTAAAGTATTGTTCTTGAAATTATTGATGATTCTTGGAATGAAGTTGATTGTTCTCCTTCATGGTTCGTATATACAAGGTAATAGTTCTTCACTTTTGGATTTCGTTTGGATTGATTATTGATGTTCTTGAGTTGATTATTATCATATATTCGAGTTGATGAGCATGATAACGAGTTGGATTACCGTACTAAGTTAGTGTGTTATCAATATATGAGTATTGATATGTTTCGTATGGTTTTGGAAGGAATTCAAGAGATATGTTGATGTAATTCCCTTCTTCAATTTGGATTTTTGATGTTTTGTCGTTGGTTACTTCGTATGGTGACGATTATGGTGGTGCTATTGTGATTCTTGAAGTTATATGAATTGTATGTCGAAGAACATGATGAATAAGGATTTTTAGATGTTAGAACACATCTGATTATGTCATTTTATGGATCATGAACGTGAATTCGGATAATTCGTGTTCTTGAAGAACTATTGAATTATACATGTCATGATTGTTATGAATAAGAACTGGAAATTGGGAAGGTTACGGATGACTTTGGAATATGATTATTCATGATAATAACCGGTAAATTGTTCTATGAATTTACCAAATATGAACAAGAAGGAATCTTGTTGATTCGTGTTTAAAGATAAAAGTTGGAATCGAATATGTTATGAAATATTTAATATCGAGATGAGTTGATCATTGATATGATGGAAGTGTTAGACGATGCTTGGAATGCATGCCACTGTACAGAATTAGCGCACGCTAAGCTTACTGGCTAGCGCACGCTAACGGGAGCAACTTAGCGCACGCTACGTTATGCGTTTAATGTGCGCTAAATAAGCAGACAGTGCAGTATTTTTGTGTTGTGATTATGAATGCGTGATGGTTTGATTTGGTTTGTTCAGACTGCGTTTATTCGAGGTTTTTGTTGAACCGTTGAGTTCGATTAGTTGGTTTTTCCGGTTGTTGACTATTATCGGATGTGTTGTCATTTGATTATTACATTAGGTTGCGATAATTGATTGTGGATTACGACCATTGTATTGCTTTGGATCGGGGCTGAAGAGCTCGTAGACAAAGGCAATGGGTTCGGTAACAGCTTCGTGGTATCGGTATCGAGGCAAGTTATTACTTGCTCAGTTATAATGTTTAATGAATGGTTTCAGTTTCATTTCGTTTATAATGCATATAGCAATGATTATATGTTGTCATTCCGACTCTGGGAGTTTAATCATAATGTATATGATTTATTTCGGTTATTGGCATATTCGGGTATCGAGGTTACGTTATGGTAAAGACGAGGATATGATTATTTGTAGTCCATGATACGTTTGGATCGCCGAGCATTACGGATAATCGTCGGTGATGGTTTGAGATCGAGATTTCTCCCGAAGGACTCAGGGCAAGTATCTTATATCGATTCAGTTAGTGTTAGTGATTTGATCATGCATATTGTCATTCATGTTGTCGAACATGAGGTCGTCTTAGTCGATTTGTTATATTGTCGTTCATGTTGCATTGTTCATGTTGATGAACATTTTGATTTGCATATGTGTATGCATAATTGTGTTGTTTGTGTTGTGTTGATCCGATGGGATCGTGTGATCTATGCTGAGGGCGCTGGATCAGATGTCCACCTCATGTTGGTCCGACGGGATCATCTTGGGATCTATGCTGGGGGCGCTGGATCATTGGACGGGTTTTTCCACCTCGTGTTGGTCCGACGGGATCATTTTGGGATCTATGCTGAGGGCGCTGGATCGTTGGATTACCCATCGTTGTGTTGTTTTGCTTATGTATATTGTTGGTTATCCACCTCGTGTTGATCTTGTAGGATCATCTTGGGACCTATGCTGAGGGCGCTGGGTCATGGGATTTCCATTGAGTATACATTGTTGATATTGTTGTGAGCATATTGGCGTGGTCATATGAGTATGCATTTGTAGGTCTTGTCTTAGGACCGTGTCCGTATTGCATTGATCTAATCTTGGATTAGACTGATATGATTGTCGTGGCACATCATATCTCGAGGTATGTTCCGTATTTCCTTGGTATTTGTCTTTGATGGACAATCGGTTATCGTTTTGGGATTTGATGATGTTATTCGATGGATCGTATTGGTCAGAAATGGTATATTTCCGTATCGTGAGTTGATGATGATAGTTTGAGAATCTTGAGTATTGTTTGAGGTACAATACAGATATTATGTTCGAGTTTATTGGTTAATCGAGTTCGAGATGCGAACTGTGATAATGATTATTCTGATGAGAATTACTTGAGTAAGTAAAGTTATGGCGGTAAGATTACGTTGGTCGTATTCTTATGTCTCATTGGTATGTAATTATTAATGTGTTGTGACGGTTATCATTGTTGGATATTATGGCTGACCCCATCGTGGGATTTCTTTTTAGGTTCTTGGAGTATCGAGCTTGTAGCGGTCGTGAAGTGATGAGCTTCCCGGAGGATACTGGCTAGGACGTGTTTTGTGCTTTGAGTTTCTTGATTGGTTCTTGTATTCCGCGGCTAGAGTATCTTTATGGTTGGTCTTTTTCCACTGCGTGAGTATTTTGAAATGGTCTTTCGGTATCTGATAACTGAGATTACCTTGGAAATCATTTTCTAAACTTTTGTGTGTCGGCTGTTTGGCCTTGCGATTTCAAATGAGTTTTTACGACGGTTTTTGTTAAATGGATTTTATAAACCTTTGTGCATTTTTAAAGATAGTACCGTTGTTGGCCTCTTGGGCATTTGTAAATGTTTGCAAATAATTCTTTTAGCCTTGTGGGTTCCATCTCGGGGCCCACGGCGCTGTAATATTTCCGGTTAAATCTGGGGGTGTTACAACGACAAGGAAATTACGTACGTAATGCATGATGGGAATTGACGCATTAGCCCTTGGGATAGTGTTACGTACGTTAACAAGGTCATTTAACGTACGTAAAGAGGGTTACGTATGTTAAGATGATTACATAACGTACACAATGGTTGAAGTTATATATATATATATATATATATATATATATATATGTGTGTGTGTGTGTGTGTGTGTGTGTGTGTGACCCGTCCCTTTGGCATTTTTGTATATGTTCATATCATTCTTCGCCCTTCAACCCTCCGAGGCCGACTTTGGCTCTTCCAAACAGATTGGGGACTTGATGGCATGGATTTGGAGCTTGATATATGAAGATATTGTGGATTCTTGAGGTGTTTGATTATGTTCTTGAGGTATATTGATCAACTCTACACCTTATTTCGGATTCTTGATGTTGTTACCATTGCTTGCTTCGTATGACGATGAATATGGTAGTATTGTTGTGATTTTTGATGATATATGAAGTGTATGTTGAAGAAAATTATGATATGTATGAATTGATTGGGATATGAAGGGAATTTGATAGATTAGTGGTTAGATAACATATTAGTGTAATACCCGTAATTTCGATTTCCGGTAATTTCATTTTTCGGAAAAAGTCCGTTATGGTTAATTCTGAGAATGACCGTTTTGACGACTCTCTCATGACCGTTTCGTCATTCTGAGAATGATTAATTCTGCACTTTTTGTCATCCGAGCTCGTTCCGGTGTCGTTTTGTTGAGTTCCGTGCTTTTTAGCGATTTTTCCGCACTTGAGTTCGATTCTTGCGAATCTCGTTCGAAACTGTTGTTTCGACTTTCTCGTAAGTTCATTTAATGTTATTATTCATGTTGCAAGCTTCGGCTTGGTGTTTCGATCATGTATCGTGTATTTCGGACGTTTGGGCCATTTTCGTAATTTCCCAAAGTTTGGGGTAATTACTTTCCGTTGTCGAATTTCGAGCCTTCGGGTGGTCGGAATCGTGTGTTCTCTTAGTGCTCGAGTTCGTCTTTGCGAGTACTTCGTAACCGTATCTTCGATTCGTATTCAGGTTCGGGTTTCGGGGTTGTTCGGGCCAGCGTTCGGGCCCAGTCCGGCACTGGCCGAGTTACGGCCGGTAGTGATCGGCGATTCACGTAAGGCGATTACGTCACGTAAGGCCACGGCGATTACGTGCGTAACGGGCCGGCGATTTGGGGCGATGACTTCGGTTACGTCACGTTAGCCTTGGCGATTACGTCACGTAACCCGTGACGATCGGCTTTATTTAAGGCCAGCAGACGTTTTCTTCAGCCATTTTCACTCGGTTTTCTTCTCTTCCGCGGCTGGGGGTGTGTTGATCATGGATATATGTTGTTGGACAATAAATCCATGAAGTCTTGGAGTTCATATCATCAATCATCAATCCTATAACATCCTTCGATCTACCGAATCAGGTCAGATTTCCTAGAAATCTAGTTTTGAGGAATTTGGGTATTTTGGTTGTTTTCGTCCGATTAATCCGATTTAACTTAGGATTATGATGGATTGATGAATATTTAGATGTATTATATCATTTCCTTTATTATTCCATGGTTGGATCGTATCGATTCGTTGTTTGGGTCGAGTTCTTGACCGACGCCTTGAAGGTGTCCGGTAAAATGTCTTAGAGGGGTTTTCGGGCGTTCTACGATTATCCTTCCTCGTATGATAAATGATTTATTGATTATATTGTTGTTAGGGTCGAGTTTCTTGTGAAGAAACCGTGTTGAACCCTTCCGTTCGTTGTCGTCTTCCTTTTCGTTAGCATCGGGCGTTCCGAAGCTTCCCGGTTGAGCCGTATCCGTTCGTGGTTCCGTGCTCGTGGTATCGAGGCAAGTACCTTGTCCATACCATTCTTGTTTTGTGGATATGATAATTGGTGATCATCTTGGTGTGTTTGTTTATTTGTTTGAAATGAGTTTTCAAAGGATTCGGCTAGCCTCGTTAAAGGCTCACTTTCAAAACGCGTGTGTTATGTAAATTGTGTGGGTTGTAAGTGAATACATGAATCCTTTGGATATATTTGGTGTTGATGTTGCGCTTGATAATGCGTGTGTACGTGTATTGCTTATTTCCGTCGCGTTATGGTTGACGTGCGTGTTGTTATTTATTCGTGTGGTCGTGGACTGACGGATGAATTATGTGAATTGGTGTATCGATTTGATAATTGTTACAACGATTGACTGTGTGCTTGATGTTTGTGATAATGTGGATACCTGTTGAGAGAAACGTCGTATCCGGGAACCTCTGAGGGCGGGGAGTGCACTCCGGCCTGGTGTATGCTGCAATGTGCGGCTCCATATGGGTGGTGAACGCTGGTGTTACCTAATGCGCGCGCAACGGGCGGCTCTTGCGGGAGTGACGCCGGTGCGGTGACATGTTCAATGATCGGCCAACATGATGGAAGTGAACGCCGGTACACAGGTGCGCAAGGGAGGCGCCTGGCAGGCTTATTGGTTACGGGTATTTGAGTGATAGCTAAGACCCCGTTACCGAACGATGTTCGTATCTCAAATTCTTTCAACTCACTTTTAAATGTTTGTCTTGATATAGACCGCGATTCGTGTTTTTGAAAGCTTGTTTCAACTTGTTTTTTAAAGCGTTGGTATCAAGGTTAATTAACCAAGGAGGTTTGACGAAATCTCCGAGGGTTAATTAATCGGGGGTCTTGAGCAGGATATGTCGAATGAGAGATTGTACCTTTGATTGTATTGTGGTGCTATTCTGTGTATTGGGTCAAGGACCCTGCGGAATGTTGAGATGATTGATCTCGTGTTGATATTATTTGGATTTGGGTCGAGAACCCCGTGTGATGTTGAGATGTTTGATCTCGTGTCAATATTATTTGGTTTTGGGTCGAGAATCCCGTGGAAATATTTGTGAAGACTCATTTGTGTTGATTGAGTGGCTTTCTTGCAAATTGTTTTCTATTAAAACTCTCAATGGCATCTTTAAAACTGTTTTATAAATGGTTTCCCTTTATTTGTGATCTTTCGGTTTTGAGAAATGTTTACCAAACTCATGCCTCGGGAAGTACTTTTCTTTACGTTTGGATTTTTGAGGATTCCTGGTTATTGTTATTCGTGAAATGTGAATTGTATGGCTCGTATTTGCACTTTGTTCTTGCACTAGCAAAACAGTGGAGTTTTGCTAACCCCCGAGTATTCGGGGGGTGGATGTCTATTTTTGCATTTAGGTTTTGGAGCATAACACAGGGTCGGCACGAAGGATGATGAAAGATGAACGATACTAATCACACGAGGATCCGTTGATGTCGTATTGGTCTAGTTGTATTTTCTTTTCACGCAGATATTTTCCCGTTATGCGGAGTTTATTGTATTTTGACCCCTGCGTGGGTATGTGTTTGGAATTGAGTTGTATGTTTTTGTTGAAAGACCAAATCGGTCTACTGAGTCATCTTAGCCTTAAAGGCGACGTTTAGATGTTTGATTTTAGTTATCAGCCTGGTAGCTCCTCAAGGAGAGGGTCTACGGCGTGTAATATCCCTGAGTGGATTGGGGGTGTTACAATTAGACTATGATATCCTGATGATTATGAATAAGTGATGTTAATTGGATATGATTAATTCATGTTCTTGAGGAATTCTTGAATTATATGATGAACATATGTAAGGTGTTGGTATTTTGGATATGAATATGGAGTATTCATATCTAGAAACAAGTTATGTGATTATTGGTGTAACATCCGTATAGGAGTACGAATATGATTATGAGTTGATGAGATTATTATGATGATAATCGATAATTGGTTTTTACTATGGATTTACGAGGATGAACCTTGTTGATCTGTAATTAAGAATGAAGTTGGAATCGAGATTGTTGATACACTTGTTAGAATTAATTGATTATCGAACTGTGACTTGTATTCGCAATTTTATGAGTTGAACGGTTTGGTTTCGTATATGATCAAGGTATCGTTGAACCGTGAGTTTGATTGGTTGATTATATCGGTTGTTGCTTGTTATCGTCCGTATTGTTAATTGATTATTGCATTAGGTTGTAATAAGCGATCGTCGATTTAACCGTTGTGCCGCGATTGAGATTGGAGAATGCATGGATCGCCTTGATCAGGGCTGAGGAGCTTGTAGATGACGACAGTGGGATTGGTAACGGCTTCATCGTATCGGTATCAAGGCTAGTTATGCTTACTCAGTTCGTAATGTTTAATAAATGGTTTTGATTTCATTTCATTTATGATTCATATAGCAATGATATTATGGATATGAATTGTCGGAATGATGGTATGCATATTATGCTTGGACTGGGATAAATCATAATGTATATGATTTAAAGATGTCTAGTGGAAATGGACATGTGAATTATCTTTGGTCTATTATATGAAATGTTGGATATCGAGGACAGTTTACCGTGCCGACATTGATCTCGAGGTGGTGCATTGTTGATAGTGATAAAATGTACCTTGTTCCGGACTATTCGTGTAACTGTGTATTCGTTCAGAGATGTTGGTCGTGGAAAAATTAGTGTCTCCGGCTTTGAGGTAATTTAGTATTGCTGAATTATGATAATTATCCTATTGCATGGTTATATATATGTGTGTTAATGTTTCATGTGATGAGTGTGCATCGTTGTTTGGTGTATTTTGTGATGTGCTCTTTCTTTGAACTGTAAATTGATGGGCTGATGTGTTGAGGGATAAGACCTAAATGGCACCCACGTTCTGGAGTATTCCTATGCAGATGCTTCCGTAACGCTTGGTTGCGACCTTGGGGTATTTTGTGATTGTATGTAATGTGTTGAGGGATAAGATCAGAATATGGCACCCACGGTCCGAAGTATTCCAGTGTAGATGCTTCTGTGACCCTTGGTTGCGGACTTGGGAGTTTATGTGTTAATATTATATGCATTGTTGAGCATGTTATGAACTATTGTCTAACGGAAATACGACATTATGGTCGTGTCGATCTTTCATTATCGAACTGTCGTTGTTCACTTGGGAAGTCTTCTGATCCTTATTAGATATGCATTTCTTTGAGTTTCGTTGTCATGTTGTATCATGACATATCTGGAGCCAGATATGTACCGATCGGTCATGTGTAGGATTTTCAGCGCGGGCACATGTAGCATGTGTTGGTTTCGACCTCATATTGAACCGTGCACACGAGACGTACTTGGTGAGACTGATAAGATACGAGACCAGATGTGCATTCGATCGATACCCGTGGGTGGCTTGTACACGGACACATTTCCGGATCGGGCGTATCGTGACATCCATCTTGAGTCATATTGATTGGTCGTTCCTAGTCCATGTATAGTCGGATATGTTCGATGGTCGTGTTTGTCTTCAAAATCCCATATATGTGATTGTATATGTTGGAAGATGTTATTCTCTCGTGTATCTGTCCGTGTGGTCATTTATCGATATTGTGAGAGTTTTCCAAGTCGTTGGTATTCTCGTTCGTTGTTGATCCTCTCTATTGATCTCGTTTGGAGTTCACCATATCGTTGGTAATCTCATTCGTTACTGATGTTTTATATATCTCGTTTGGAGTTCACCATATCGTTGGTAATCTCGTTCATTACTTATCTTTTATATATCCCGTTTGGAGTTCACGATCTCGTTCGTTATTGATCTTTTATATATCTCGTTTGGAGTTCACCCTATCGTTGGTACTGTCGGTAGTCGTTGATCCTTTATTGATCTTGTTAAAGTTTACCATATCGTTGGTATTCTCGTTCGTGCTGGTCTTTTATTTGATATTGTTGGAGTTTACCACATCGATGGTACTCTCGTTCGTGGTTGGTTCCTTGTTGATCTTGTGTGGAGTTATCATGTTAATGATATTCTCGTTTGATGCATTGGTTGTTTATTATTGTTGCTTGTGTGAGCATTCATACATTTATCGATATCCGGGACTTGTATTGTTTCGGGAGAGTTTGTCTACAGAGGTATCGTATATTACCGATTTATCAGAATTGGGATTCGATTGTGTGATCCAGCGGACAGAATTGGACATGGATAGGTTGTTCCATATTGGAGATAGAATTATGTTTTGAGAATCTTGGTATCGTTTGTGTACAGTACAAATGGTTATTTTTAGAATTCGTTGACACTTGAGAACGCGAAGTGTGGATTGAGGTAAGGGTTGATTTGATATGATTATCACCATTTGTAAGGTTACTACGGTAAGATTTCATTGGAAGTATTCTCACTTGTAATTACACTAATATGTAATTATCTATGTTGATGTGATTGATATCATTGTTGAGTATTGTGGCTGACCCCGTCGTGGGCTTTATCTTTTAGGTACTCGGAGATCGAGCTAGTAGCGGTCGTGAAGGGATGATCTTCCCTGTGATACTGGCTATGGCATGGTTTTTGGGATTCGAGTATTCTTTTCTGGTTGTCATGATTCCGCTGTAAATGTATTTTATTATGTTATATCTACTGCGAGTGTATCTTTAAATGGCTTTCGGGATTTTACCGGCTCGTGTTTACTTTTAAAAATGCCCCTTTCGGCATCCTCACCTTGTACTTCCAAATGGTATTTTTGACGGCATTTGGGAATTATGTTTTGAAAAATATTTGAGTATTTAAAATATTACCGTCTTTGCCTCTTTGGCGTGTTTGAAACATTTGCGAAAATAATTTTTAGCCTTGTGGGTTTCGGTGTCGGGCCTACGGCGCTGTAATATCCCCAGTTGATTTTGGGGGTGATATACAAATGGATGTCAAGACTGCATTCTTGAAAGGAAGTCTAGACGAGGAAATCTACATGCGCCAATATAGATTCGCCCAATATCTGAGTGAGAGTTATGTGCATAAGAAATGTAATGGAAATGTGTTAGTGTTTTCTTGCACTTTATGTAGATGATATCCGTCTGATTGGGAACAACGTGAAGAAATTATCAGACGTATGGGTATGATTATCTGAACAGTTAGATATGAAGCATTAGGGAGAAGTAGGACACATCCTTGGAGTCGGTATCTTTCATGATCGGAAGAAAAGGATGTTGTGCTTATCTCAGACATCCTATATCGATACAGTGCTAAAGCGGTTTAGCATGGAGAATTTCAAGAAAGGTTTTCTACCTTACAGACATGGAATTCAACTATCTAAGGATATGTGTCCCAAGACACAAAAGCATATAGATGACATGAAGCTGATCCCTTATGCGTCAGCTGTGGGAAGCCTCATGTATGTTATGGTTTGCACTAGACCAGATATATGTCATGCCGTAGGCATGGCTACTAGATATCAATCAAACCCAGGACCAGGACACTGTATTGCTGTCAAGCACATACTCCAGTACCTGAGAGGGACTAGGGAGTATATGTTAGTATATCAATGAGGGTTATACTGACTCAGACTTTTCATCAGACAAAGAAAAGTCCGAGTCTACTTCAGGTTATGTGTTTAGTTGGGATGTGATTCCCGATTTGCCAAAGAGTATTACACTTTATTGTGAGAATATTTGCGCAGTGGCAAATTCGAGGGAACCACGAGCCCAAAAGGCAAGTAAAAATATCAAACGCCAGCACCACATCATATGACACTTCGTAAAGGAAGGAGACGTAGTTGTATCTAGGGTCGCATCGGAAGATAATCTTACTGATCCTTTCACGAAAGGCCTACCCTCAAAAGTTTCTGAAACGTACGTGGAAGGAATGGGATTACGATGTATGGCAGCATTGCTTTGAGTATAGGTGGGAGAAATCAGAGACTATGTAATAAATTAGTATACTTAAAAGTATGCTTTGAGTATATATAAGTGGAAAATTGTTAGGGTTGCAAAGCATACTTAATGCTTGTATTACCTTATTTCCCTGTAACCACATATGAGAATATTAGTTACATTTGATCACATGTTTTGCATATTTATTCACGTTATGGTTATGCAAATGAAATGTCTAATTATTTTATATTGTATATAATGTGGTGTGTTGGTGTCACACGGAAGATCACATTATTGGAGCCTTATAAAATAATATAATAGTTCACAGCCTATAATTATTAGACAATTATGTAAAAGGTTGTAGTATATACTTGAGGTTAGTTGGTCTTGACTATTAGCATGCATTAGCGTATTTGCATACGTTGAACTAGATCGGAGTGAGATAGTATCTTCTGTATTGACTGTAAGAAGAACCTAAATATCGGATAATTATTATTTCTTAATTCTAAGTATATAATATTTAATTGTGTATTTATAATATTTATTGCTTTGATTTACCATGGTGAGTGTCAAAGTGATTGACTCAATAAGCTTCATATCTTGGGCAATAATATTATTTGTATAACAATTATTATTACTAGAAATCATGTCATAACTCGTGGGATTGATGATGTCCCTTTGAGGAGCTCGACAATGATTATTATATTAAACCTTGCAGGTGGATTTAATTCCGATATAATAATAAGTTCGAGTGGTACTACTCTTGGATAAGATATTAATTATTTAAATCTGTCAGTAGCTTAAATCAATTAATAGACATTCGATATCTTAAACACGGGAAATAATATATTTAAATAAGGAGTCCGATTTCATAAATTTGGATTTAGATAGGAAGTGAAATATTAACTCTTTAGTGGACTCAGTTGATATTAGTGAACTTAACCATATAAGGAAAGGGATTAACATGGAAAGTTGTGTTGGACTAGGAGTCCTAACCCTAATCCTCCTTAAGATCCCTAGAGTAGTGCAAAGCCTATAAATAGGACTTGTAAGGGGAATTTAGGCCGTGATCACTAATCCTACACAAGGGTTTCGATTTTTATTTTTAGCGTTTAATTGTGAATTTTGACTTGTGTGTTTGATTCCACAATTGAGATAACAATTTAATTCTTATCCCAAATCGGAATTACTTGAAGAAAAGAAAATCGAGAGTTGTGAGGAACATGGTTCAGCTGATCCACTTTTTTCAAGCAAGATTCGGTAGCTCGTTGCCCACACAATGTCCGGATTAAGGCGGATCATACTCCAGAAGATCTAAAGGTAGAAATACAAGAAGATCGAGGAGCAAACAACCACTGCGCTTCAAAGGTAAATATCCTATGATCTTTGATCTCGATTAGGATATTTAAATTACCAACATATTTATTTAATAAATAATAAATAATATTAAAATTACTTATTAATCTTAGTAGTTAATTAATTAGCATGCCTAAATAGATTTTTTGCTCGCAGATGCGTAAAATGCTTTAATCAAACTTTTTCCAACTTCGCTTCCACTGCGTTTTATTTCCAACACTAACATACGTTAGCCATATAAAATTACTTATGTTAAATTATTACAGAATCGGGCAGAGACCATTGGAACTTCCTTTGGTACGCTATACTCATGTACAACGCACGTTATGCCTCCTTAATAACGGACGTTATATTCTATAACATACGTTATATTCTATAACGTACGTTATGCTCTTTTTCCATATTTTTACGACCCGTCTGCCCTCATTCTTCTTCACAAACCTAATTCATAAATTTCTTCTCCGACGACTATCTGTCTCTCAAACCCGCGCTATTTCAGTCGATTAATCATCAAAATCATCAACCCTGTCCTTAATCCTCCAACAATCATGACAAATACACTATTGGGAAAGAAATAAAGGGGAGAATCAACCTCAAATCCGCTCGAATCAAACCGCTTCATGACTCCACAAGCTGAATAAATATTCAACGAAATTCTCATCGACGAAGAGGTAACACCAAGCCATCATTATGATTTTGAGTCTCTCAAGGTTACTGGAGTTAAAATAAATGAATTTTTTGACATGTTAGGGATCAATAAATTCGTTAGTTTTGCTAGACCTATATTTGAAGATTTGGTTCGTGAATTTTATGCAAATTTTTCGACGAGTTATATTATCGATGGATTAGTTGTGATTCACTCTTTAGTTCGAGGAAAACATATCACTGTGGATGCCGGTAAACTCTCTGAAATATTTGGTTTACCGAACGAAGGTATTGTTTGTAATGGAAATTTTGCTTCGGAAAATAAATCATCTGACGAGGAGAATGAAAACTTGAACGAACTTCTTTTTCATGATTTCTTGAAATCTCACGCTGTGATTGATGTTAACTCTGATAAATTTAAAAATAATGATTTTGGTTTGAACTTCGGTTTGCTACATGATGCTATTACAGTTCCTTAATGCTGAAGGTCAATGCACAACAGAAAATGGTAAATATTGATATGGAGATTATTTGTCATGTTTTAAAAGATCAAGTAAATTTTGTTCGTGTTGTGTTAAAGTGGTTTGTGGAAAAAGGGTTGATTTTTTTAGAAAAAGGGTTATGTGATAAAAGACCGATAGAGGAAATTCGGGATGCCCTTTGGATCCATTTTGGCATGTATTTTTGAGGATGCTGGTGTTGAGCTTTCTGGACTTCATGGGGTGGAGGAAATATGGTTCATGAGGGAACCATTCGATCCATGAGATATGTGCAAACTAGAAACAGGGGATGGGTATGTGGCTTATCTGAGGGAGGGAGACTCTCTTGTTGATGGTAATGCCTTACCTCGTACCGAGGATCAGAATTTTGCTATAGGTATTCAGGTTGAGAGATCTCGTACAGGATTCTATGTCTCAGGCTGGTCAGTCTCGTGGAAGTCGGACAGGTTCATCATTTCTCTGCCGGAAGCTCGTGTTGGTGTTTTAGAGAAAGACATGCAAGAAGTTAAGAACAAAGTCAAGCGGTCTGAAACCATGCTGGAGAATATCTGCACACACCTTGGGATAGCTTTACCTCCCAAGCCTTCAGAGACCGACCTCGACTAGTGATGATCTTCTTATTGATGACTTCCGTATGTTTTCGACCGATATTTCATATTTTTTCAAAACTTGTTTTATGCCCTTATTTGCATCTTTTATTATGTGGATGATTTGTTTCCATACTTATGATTTAATACTTTTATGGTTATTCAAAATTGATTTATCAGCTCTCGCTTCCTATTTAATGAGATTTTACTAACCGTGTACTTGAGATTTGTTTTGCAGAATATCGACTCTTTCGTTTTTTGTTAATGACAAAAAGGGGGAGAAATATGCTTGTTATGAACTTTTGTTATGAACTTCAATATGCTTGTTATGAACTTATTATTCATGCCATTATATTTTGTGGGAATTATTGCTTATCTCAGGGGGAATTACCCTCAGGGATAAAATAAACTTACAATCCCTTCATTTTCTAAGTTCTAACAAGATTTCATAATTATTTTGTCATTATAAAAAATGGGGAGATTGTTAAACCAATATTTTTGATACACATATTAATGATGTTTTTATAGACAAAATAATCATAACGTACGTTACGTGGTGTAGGTAACGTACGCCATACTTTAATCAATGTTTAAACATGCAGGGTTACGTAGTAACAACCTACGTTACACAACATATATAACGTACACTATAGACACTGATTAACGTACGCAAAGTACGAAATTTAACCGTTGAACAGATTCTAGAAAGTCAACTTATTAAACGATCATATATTACATAACGTACGCAACATACATGTTATAACGCACGCTAAAGACTTTGAGTTTGAATTCAAAATCGAACTGCTGATTTGCCATTGATGTCATCCAGTAAGTCATCATATCTAACGACTATATGAAGACCTCATAATGTGCGTTACCGTTGAATATAACATACACAAAGGATGAGATAAATGCTACTACCTAGTTCTAGAGTTAATATTACGTACGCTAAGAGATCAAGCAAAGTATGCTATATAGTCTTACATACACAACACATATTACATAACATATGCTAAGACGTTCACTATTCCAATGGGAAAGAGACTCTAAAATGCTATAAATAGAATCATTTGGAGATGATGGAAGACATAAGTAATTACAGAGCATATCAAGCTATTACATCATTCTCTTACACTCTGAAAGATAACACTGATACGAGGAGAATTGTTCTAACAATCTTCTATATACATTCTTGTATCACCTCGAGCTATTACTTTGTAAAGATGAGTATCTATATTCGCAATATCTTTCCTATTTGTGTGAGGTTGTCTTGTATCTTGACAAGAGAGATATTAGTTGAAGTTATTCTTGAACCCAGAAATCAAGAAACTATAAGTTCGGCACTAATCTTGAAAAATGTTATTATAAAGAGTTGGCACTAAACTAGAATGTGCATTCAAGTTTAGAGAAAAATCCTAGTTGATAACACTAGGTATGGGACATAGGCTGGTTGATAGCCGAACCTGTCGAACAATATCTTGTCTCTTTATTTCCGCACTACGCTTCTTTGTCCTAATATTTACTTCCGCACAAAAAGAGTTCAAGACTCTACTCCGCACTATTTAACCCCCTCTTCTAGTGGTTGTACCAATCCAACAACCATCTCAAATAAATATTGTCAAGCCTTGATATTATCTTTTGCCTTGCCTTTAATGTTCAAAAGGGTACCAATTCCACTATCACACACATCCTTCTCCACGTGCATAACATTTATATAATGTCTAACATATATGTGGGACCATTATGATCGATCAAAGAATATCGACCTCTTCTTACATATAATTTATCAATAGCCTTCTTCTTAGTCTTCCCAAATATATTATTGATGTTTTTAACCCGATCATAAACCTGTTTCCCCGTCAAGGGTGTAGGTGCAGTTCCATCCCCCTGACATCCGTTAGAAGCTTTTTTTAATCTACGATAAGAGTGATCATGTTTGAGAAACATTTGATGTTGAGCGTAAGCAGTCTTTTGCCCATGCTTTAGTTGTATGTAACTTGTGTTTTCATCACATATAGGGCATGTGTGATGCCCCTTAACACCATAACCACTCACATTTCCATATGCTAGAAAGCTACTAATGGTGCAAAATAATAATGCACGGTTATCTCTTCCTCCCATAACATTCTTAAGTCTTCAATCAAAGGACTTAGATAAACCTTTGTCATTTCCTGGTTTTCTTGGGCCTGAAGTCATCATACATAACATAACATATTTCCGTTTCATGCACTACCAATCAGGTAGATTGTAAATCACAAGCATAACCGTCCATAACCTATGCATATAGCTCATGTTGCCCAATGGATTCATCCCATTTGTAGCGAGTCCAAATCTAAGGTTTCTTGCCTCATTATCGAAACATGGAAACAAATTATCAATTTTCTCCCACCATAAAGAATAAGCCGAATGGTGAAGATGTCCATCGCATTTTCTCCCATCCGCATGCCATATGAGGTTCTTTGCATCATTTGCATTAGCAGACAATCGCTTAAACCTTGAAAGTATTGGAAGATACCATAAAACCTTAGCATGGGAACCTCATTTTGTGCTATCATCACTACAAGCATCCGACTTGGATTTGTGCCTCAAGACCCCGCATCTAGGGCACTTATGCAATGTTCAAACTCTTTCCTGTATAATATGCAATCATTAGGGCATGCGTGTATTTTCTTGTACTCCATTCCCATCAGATACAATATCTTCTTTGCCTCATAATTACGATTCGGTAATGTGTAATCTTTTGGAAGTATCTCCTTCAACAGTTCAAGCAATTCAGTAAAGCTTTTATCACTCCATCTATTTCTTACCTTCAGATTAACCAGTTTTAACACTGCTGAAAATCCTGTAAAGAGTTTTCACCCCGACCATTTCAACATATCATACACATGTGCTCGTTGAAAATATTCTTTTCCAACATCACGAATCATGTCTTCAACTCGATCATATGTATCTACATCAATGTCATGAGTGCCTTCCTTGTGCTCACTTGAAATGTCACCAATTCACCATGCCATGTCCATATTTTATAATTCTTTTTAATTCCATCACAAAAAATGATGTTCTAAAATCTTGCCAACTTCATGTCTTCTTCCATTCACACAATTGATACAAGGACAATAATACTTTTGATCAGGTTCGACTCGATTTTGTTGTGCAAATTCTAGAAATTGCTCAACTCCATTCTCATATTCATCACTAATTCAACTAGCTTCATCCAAATTCGATCCGTTTTAAGACTGTTAGATCACTTTGGGCAAACATAATGGTTTCAAAACAAAATGATGAGAAGATATTCAAGACAAATTTTAACATCTATCACAAAGGGAAAAGATCCTTAGAACGGATGTTAACATCTATCCCAAAGGGAGAAGATCCTTAATAAGTTAACCACATCTATCCCAAAGGGAGAATACCCTTAAGCCGAAAGTTAACATCTATCCCAAAGGTAGAAGATCCTTAAAAAGTTAACCACATCTATCCCAAAGGAAGAAAATCCTTAAGACGCAAGTTAACATCTATGCCAAAGGGAAAATGCATAAGAGAGAGAACAGAAAGAAAAACGTATGGGAAGTTTGGGCTCGAACATAAAACTCTGAAAGACAAACACCCCCTTGGAAGAGCAACTTCCCTTGGTTCAAGACATTCCTCAAGGACGGAAATTAATTATTTCATGTCGGCAACCTGAATTAAAAAAAATAGAATTATTAAAATATCAGCACTGAGGAGCAATTTAGATAAGTTATCAAATATCATCTGAGCAAATAATCAAGAACAAGATTGGAGGGACTATAAGCGGCATAAAATGGGAAGAAGAAAAAAAGACAACAGAGAGATATAGAGAGAATTGTAATACCCCAAATTTTTCAGATATATTTTTCGTTTATATGTTGGATATCGTTGATGGATATTTGTGCTTGAGAACGTTGTGAACGTTTGATAATGTTATTGAATGCGTATATGTATACATTGTGCCGCATGTTTGATTGGTATGTCGAGATATTGGTTGAGGATAGCTGAATATAGCTAGGCACAGCAACGATAGCGCACGCTATAAGTGTTTCATTAACGCACGCTACTGGGTACAGGTAGCGCACGCTAAGAGGTTCGGTTATGTACGCTAAGGAGGACCCCTAACGTACGTAAACAACTTGCTGGGTTAGTTCCAGAAGGTGGCCGATAGGTAGGCCCAAGTTGATTTTTATATTCAGTTAGCGCACGCTAACACATGTTGGTTAGCGCACGCTAACATCAGATCGCCAATAATGGAATCTTAGCTTTCGGTGGGTGGGCCCGGCCATGTTCGACGCGTGTCCAGATAAGGTCAGCGAGTGTTTGTCGTGTAGAGCTAGCGCACGCTAAAATCGTATGATTAGCGCACGCTAATTCCAGATCGGGCAGAGGGAATCTTGTCCTTGTCAGATGCTGTCGGCATGTGGGGGCACGAGTGGTAGGTGACTACTGTAGCAAGTCAACTTCGGATAGCGCATGCTAAGGTCAAGGACTTGCGTACGCTAGGCAGGATGTTTTACGTACGTTAATGCATGGGCATTACGTACGTAAGCTAGTTTACGAAGCAAGGCAGTAGTCTCTGGGCTGCGATAGCACACGCTAACAAAGTCAGTTAGCGCACGCTAAGGCTGTAGCGCACGCTAAACATGATATGTTAGCGCACGCTAATTATGAATATTATAAAAGGGGACAGACGGGTATTGTGAGGCATTTCGTCCATTCTTCTTCCTTCAGTCGGGAGAGAGAGAGAGAGTTGAGAGTTATTTGGGATTCCCAAACACTGTATAATGATAATCTTTAACAACATTAGATTGAGAGCTTGGATTCAAGCCTTGTTCTTCAAGTTGTTCATGATTCTTTGGATGGAGTTCTAGTGTTCTTCTATTTGGTTCGTCTAAACCAGGTAATCTTAGTATTCCTTTGTTAATGGTTCGTATTTCTTGGATGATTACATGTGAGGAACATGTTGGATAATCATATAACGATGTTATATGGGATTTTATGGATTTTGATAAGAACTTCGAACGTTTCTTCATATTATTAAAGATGATGATTCGTTTAAACCGTTTTGAGATGGATTTCTGGACCATAATACGAGGTTTAATTCCGGATTGTGCATGTTATGATCCTTGTTACCGAGTTGGTCCGATTATTGATATGATTATTATTATAGGTTGATTAACCAATAGGTATAATCGTTTTGCCGCGGTGAAAGGACGTAGATTCCGTCCAGTCGGGGCTGAAGAGCTCGTAGACGAGGGCGATGAGTTCGGTGTTGGTTTTGTCATGTTGGTATCTAGGCAAGTGTTTACTTGTTCGGTTGTAATGTTTTGATGAGTAATTCCATTTACATTTCATAAGTATTTTATGTTGTATTGCATATTGACGAATGTTCAGTGATGTTCTAAAAGGATTAGAATGCACAATTGATGATTGTTGATATACTTGGACAATCTTGGAAAGATTGTAGTTTTCGGATATTGTTGATGTCATTTGGATATTCTTGGTTATGGTATACATTTCGGAAGGAAGTCTGGATAGAGGTATGTTTTGTGGTAATCGTACACAGAGGATTGTGTACGGGAAAGTATCGGTATTGAGGTATTATATGGTATTGTTGTGATATTGGGATTTTTATGGTATTATCGTGATATTGGGATTTTAACGAGAATCGTTGGATTACCGGAAGTGGTAAGGTTATCGTTGAGGTTATTATTATCATGATGCATGGCATGTGAATATTTATGTTTATGTACTTGCGGTTATTTATCGGGCATTATTGCTGACCCCGTTGCGGGGCTTGTTTTTTCAGGTATTGAGGACTTTGATGGTAGCGGTCGTGAGTCGAGGATTCCGGAATAGGCTATGGCATATTGTTGGGGAATCGTGTATTTTGTTTGTGTATATCATTATTGATGTATTTGTATCTTGGACTGTATTTTTCTATCCGTTGCGTGAGTTCTTTCAAGTGGCTTTCGGCTTTATGCCAACTGAATTTGATTTCGAAAACCGATTCCCTTAACCAAGTTTTTGGCCTTGATTGTCTTGACGGTAGTTGGTGTTTTCAAATGATTTCGTGAGTTTTGTAAAATACTACCGTCATCGGCCTCCTTGTCGTTTTTGTAATAGGTTTTTAGCCTGGTGGGTTCCGGCGCGGGGCCCACGACGTTTAATACTCCCGTATGGTTTTGGGGGTGTTACAAATATGGTATGGGAGCCCAAGGTTTTGTGATAACCGGGCATGTGTGTTATGTGGCTCTACCAATGTGGTAGTAGCGTGATTTTTGTGTATCTGGAATCCTGGCTATTTTGAACTGTATTGTTTTGGTTCTGTGTGATTTTTTAGTACTGTCGTGGTGATGTGTGGGTTTGGGGATTGTTGGTGTTCCCGAGACCGACGAGGCAGGGAGTGAACGCCGGTGCCGTGGTCGTGTGCAATGTGCGGCTCCAATCGGGAAGTGAACGCCGGTGCAAGGCATGTGCAATGTGCGGCTTTCGATGTGGAGTGGAATGCCGGTGATACGTGCATGTGACAAGGAGCGGCTCATGCACTTTAGGTGAGGAGACACAGCGTCACAAATCCCACAAAACTCGACAGTGCTCTAAACTGGTTGTGGTCTTGGCGGAGACCAATCGTTTTCAAATTATGATTATTCCTGTTTTGGCATTCTTGTTGTGTTGAGATTTTTGAAATTGTGCCATATGCTAGTTTCACAGGAGATCTTCGACTTCACAGACCTGTAAGTATGTTACTCGGATTATTCGATAATTCTTGGTTATCTTGGTGATTTTGGATTTATATGTTGTTGGCGACAGGTTGCAAGTTTCGAGGACGAAACTTATTTTTAAGGGGGGTAGAGTGTAATACCCCGATTTTTCGGATATATTTTTCGTTTATATGCAGGATATCGTTGATGGATATTTGTGCTTGAGAACGTTGTGAACGTTTGATAATGTTATTGAATGCGTATATGTATTCATTGTGCCGCATGTTCAATTGGTATGTCGAGATATTGGTTGAGGATAGCTGAATATAGCTAGGCACAGCAACGATAGCGCACGCTATAAGTTTTTCATTAGCGCACGCTACTGGGTACAGGTAGCGCACACTATGAAGTATTGATAGCGTACGCTAAGAGGTTTGGTTACGTACGCTAAGGAGGACCCTTAACGTACGTAAACAACTTGCTGGGTTAGTTCCAGAAGGTGGCCGATAGGTAGGCCCAGGTTGATTTTTATATTCAGTTAGCGCACGCTAACACATGTTGGTTAGCGCACGCTAACATCATATCGCCAATAATGGAATCTTAGCTTTCGGAGGGTGGACCCGGCCATGTTCGAAGCGTGTCCAGATAAGGTCAGCGAGTGTTTGTCGTGTAGAGCTAGCGCACGCTAAAACCGTATGATTAGCGCACGCTAATTCCAGATCGGGCAGAGGGAATCTTGTCCTTGTCAGATGCTGTCGGCATGTGGGGGCACGAGTGGTAGGTGAATACTGTAGCAAGTCAACTTTGGATAGCGCACGCTAAGGTCAAAGACTTGCGTACGCTAGGCAGGATGTTTTACGTACGTTAATGCATGGGCATTACGTACGTAAGCTAGTTTACGAAGCAAGGCAGTAGCCTCTGGGCTGCGATAGCGCACGCTAACAAAGTCAGTTAGCGCACGCTAAGGCTGTAGCGCACGATAAACATGAGATGTTAGCGCACGCTAATTATGAATATTATAAAATGGGAGAGACGGGTATTGTGAGGCATTTCGTCCATTCTTCTTCCTTCAGTCGAGAGAGAGAGAGAGTTGAGAGTTATTTGGGATTCCCAAACACTGTATAATGATAATCTTTAACAACATTAGATTGAGAGCTTGGATTCAAGCCTTGTTCTTCAAGTTGTTCATGATTCTTTGGATGGAGTTCTAGTGTTCTTCTTTTTGGTTCGTCTAAACCAGGTAATCTTTGTATTCCTTTGTTAATGGTTCGTTTTTCTTGGATGATTACCTGCGAGGAACATGTTGGATAATCATATAACGATGTTATATGGGATTTTATGGATTTTGATAAGAAGTTCGAATGTTTCTTCATATTATTAAAGATGATGATTCGTTTAAACCGTTTTGAGATGGATTTCTGGACCATAATACGAGGTTTAATTCCGGATTGTGCATGTTATGATCCTTGTTACCGAGTTGGTCCGATTATTGATATGATTATTGTTCTAGGTTGATTAACCAATAGGTATAATCGTTTTGCCGCGGTGAAAGGCCGTAGATTCCGTCCAGTCGGGGCTGAAGAGCTCGTAGACGGGGGCGATGAGTTCGGTGTTGGTTTTGTCATGTTGGTATCCAGGCAAGTGTTTACTTGTTCGGTTGTAATGTTTTGATGAGTAATTCCATTTACATTTCATAAGTATTTTATGTTGTATTGCATATTGACGAATGTTCAGTGATGTTGTAAAAGGATTATATTGCACAGTTGATGATTGTTGAGATACTTGGACAATCTTGTGAAGATTGTAGTATTCAGATATTGTTGATGTCATTTGGATATTCTTGGTCTATGGTATACATTTCGGAAGGAAGTCCGGATAGAGGTATGTTTTGTGGAAATCGTACACAGAGGATTGTGTACGGGAAAGTATCGGTATTGAGGTATTATATGGTATTGTTGTGATATTGGGATTTTTATGGTATTATCGTGATATTGGGATTTTAATGAGAATCGTTGGATTACCGGAAGTGGTAAGGTTATCGTTGAGGTTATTATTATCATGATGCATGGCATGTGAATATTTATGTTTATGTACTTGCGGTTATTTGTCGGGCATTATTGCTGACCCCGTTGTGGGACTTGTTTTTTCAGGTATTGAGGACTTTGATGGTAGCGGTCGTGAGGCGAGGATTCCGGACGATATTGGCTATGGCATATTGTTGGGGAATCGTGTATTTTGTTTGTGTATATCATTATTGATGTATTTGTATCTTGGACTGTATTTTTCTATCCGTTGCGTGAGTTCTTTCAAGTGGCTTTCGGCTTTATGCCAACTGAATTTGATTTCGAAAACCGATTCCCTTAACCAAGTTTTTGGCCTTGATTGTCTTGACGGTAGTTGGTGTTTTCAAATGATTTCGTGAGTTTTGGAAAATACTACCGTCATCGGCCTCCTTGTCGTTTTTGTAATTGGTTTTTAGCCTGGTGGGTTCCGGCGCGGGGCCCACGACGTGTAATACTCTCGTATGGTTTTGGGGGTGTTACAAATATGGTATCGGAGCCCAAGGTTTTGTGATAACCGGGCATGTGTGTTATGTGGCTCTACCAATGTGGTAGTAGCGTGATTTTTGTGTATCTGGATTCCTGGCTATTTTGAACTGTATTGTTTTGGTTCTGTGTGATTTTTTAGTACTGTCGTGGTGATGTGTGGGTTTGGGGATTGTTGGTGTTCCCGAGACCGACGAGGCAGGGAGTGAACGCCGGTGCCGTGGTCGTGTGCAATGTGCGGCTCCAATCGGGAAGTGAACGCCGGTGCAAGGCATGTGCAATGTGCGGCTTTCGATGTGGAGTGGAATGCCGGTGATACGTGCATGTGACAAGGAGCGGCTCATGCACTTTAGGTGAGGAGACACAGCGTCACAAATCCCACAAAACTCGACAGTGCTCTAAACTGGTTGTGGTCTTGGCGGAGACCAATCGTTTTCAAATTATGATTATTCCTGTTTTGGCATTCTTGTTGTGTTGAGATTTTTGAAATTGTGCCATATGCTAGTTTCACAGGAGATCTTCGACTTCACAGACCTGTAAGTATGTTGCTCGGATTATTCGATAATTCTTGGTTATCTTGGTGATTTTGGATTTATATGTTGTTGGCGACAGGTTGCAAGTTTCGAGGACGAAACTTATTTTTAAGGGGGGTAGAGTGTAATACCCCGATTTTTCGGATATATTTTTCGTTTATATGCAGGATATCGTTGATGGATATTTGTGCTTGAGAACGTTGTGAACGTTTGATAATGTTATTGAATGCGTATATGTATTCATTGTGCCGCATGTTCAATTGGTATGTCGAGATATTGGTTGAGGATAGCTGAATATAGCTAGGCACAGCAACGATAGCGCACGCTATAAGTTTTTCATTAGCGCACGCTACTGGGTACAGGTAGCGCACACTATGAAGTATTGATAGCGTACGCTAAGAGGTTTGGTTACGTACGCTAAGGAGGACCCTTAACGTACGTAAACAACTTGCTGGGTTAGTTCCAGAAGGTGGCCGATAGGTAGGCCCAGGTTGATTTTTATATTCAGTTAGCGCACGCTAACACATGTTGGTTAGCGCACGCTAACATCATATCGCCAATAATGGAATCTTAGCTTTCGGAGGGTGGACCCGGCCATGTTCGAAGCGTGTCCAGATAAGGTCAGCGAGTGTTTGTCGTGTAGAGCTAGCGCACGCTAAAACCGTATGATTAGCGCACGCTAATTCCAGATCGGGCAGAGGGAATCTTGTCCTTGTCAGATGCTGTCGGCATGTGGGGGCACGAGTGGTAGGTGAATACTGTAGCAAGTCAACTTTGGATAGCGCACGCTAAGGTCAAAGACTTGCGACGCTAGGCAAAGATGTTTTACGACGTTAATGCATGGGCATTACGACGTAAGCTAGTTTACGAAGCAAGGCAGTAGCCTCTGGGCTGCGATAGCGCACGCTAACAAAGTCAGTTAGCGCACGCTAAGGCTGTAGCGCACGATAAACATGAGATGTTAGCGCACGCTAATTATGAATATTATAAAATGGGAGAGACGGGTATTGTGAGGCATTTCGTCCATTCTTCTTCCTTCAGTCGAGAGAGAGAGAGAGTTGAGAGTTATTTGGGATTCCCAAACACTGTATAATGATAATCTTTAACAACATTAGATTGAGAGCTTGGATTCAAGCCTTGTTCTTCAAGTTGTTCATGATTCTTTGGATGGAGTTCTAGTGTTCTTCTTTTTGGTTCGTCTAAACCAGGTAATCTTTGTATTCCTTTGTTAATGGTTCGTTTTTCTTGGATGATTACCTGCGAGGAACATGTTGGATAATCATATAACGATGTTATATGGGATTTTATGGATTTTGATAAGAAGTTCGAATGTTTCTTCATATTATTAAAGATGATGATTCGTTTAAACCGTTTTGAGATGGATTTCTGGACCATAATACGAGGTTTAATTCCGGATTGTGCATGTTATGATCCTTGTTACCGAGTTGGTCCGATTATTGATATGATTATTGTTCTAGGTTGATTAACCAATAGGTATAATCGTTTTGCCGCGGTGAAAGGCCGTAGATTCCGTCGATCGGGTCAAGAGCTCGTAGACGGGGGCGATGAGTTCGGTGTTGGTTTTGTCATGTTGGTATCCAGGCAAGTGTTTACTTGTTCGGTTGTAATGTTTTGATGAGTAATTCCATTTACATTTCATAAGTATTTTATGTTGTATTGCATATTGACGAATGTTCAGTGATGTTGTAAAAGGATTATATTGCACAGTTGATGATTGTTGAGATACTTGGACAATCTTGTGAAGATTGTAGTATTCAGATATTGTTGATGTCATTTGGATATTCTTGGTCTATGGTATACATTTCGGAAGGAAGTCCGGATAGAGGTATGTTTTGTGGAAATCGTACACAGAGGATTGTGTACGGGAAAGTATCGGTATTGAGGTATTATATGGTATTGTTGTGATATTGGGATTTTTATGGTATTATCGTGATATTGGGATTTTAATGAGAATCGTTGGATTACCGGAAGTGGTAAGGTTATCGTTGAGGTTATTATTATCATGATGCATGGCATGTGAATATTTATGTTTATGTACTTGCGGTTATTTGTCGGGCATTATTGCTGACCCGTTGTGGGACTTGATTTTACAGGTATTGAGGACTTTGATGGTAGCGGTCGTGAGGCGAGGATTCCGGACGATATTGGCTATGGCATATTGTTGGGGAATCGTGTATTTTGTTTGTGTATATCATTATTGATGTATTTGTATCTTGGACTGTATTTTTCTATCCGTTGCGTGAGTTCTTTCAAGTGGCTTTCGGCTTTATGCCAACTGAATTTGATTTCGAAAACCGATTCCCTTAACCAAGTTTTTGGCCTTGATTGTCTTGACGGTAGTTGGTGTTTTCAAATGATTTCGTGAGTTTTGGAAAATACTACCGTCATCGGCCTCCTTGTCGTTTTTGTAATTGGTTTTTAGCCTGGTGGGTTCCGGCGCGGGGCCCACGACGTGTAATACTCTCGTATGGTTTTGGGGGTGTTACAAATATGGTATCGGAGCCCAAGGTTTTGTGATAACCGGGCATGTGTGTTATGTGGCTCTACCAATGTGGTAGTAGCGTGATTTTTGTGTATCTGGATTCCTGGCTATTTTGAACTGTATTGTTTTGGTTCTGTGTGATTTTTTAGTACTGTCGTGGTGATGTGTGGGTTTGGGGATTGTTGGTGTTCCCGAGACCGACGAGGCAGGGAGTGAACGCCGGTGCCGTGGTCGTGTGCAATGTGCGGCTCCAATCGGGAAGTGAACGCCGGTGCAAGGCACGTGCAATGTGCGGCTTTCAATGTGGAGTGGAACGCCGGTGATACGTGCATGTGACAAGGAGCGGCTCATGCGCTTTAGGTGAGGAGACACAGCGTCACAAAGCCCACAAAACTCGACAGTGCTCTAAACTGGTTGTGGTCTTGGCGGAGACCAATCGTTTTCAAATTGTGATTATTCCTGTTTTGGCATTCTTGTTGTGTCGAGATTTTTGAAATGGTGCCATATGCTAGTATCACGGGAGATCTTCGACTTCACAGACCTGTAAGTATGTTGTTCGGATTATTCGATAATTCTTGGTTATCTTGGTGATTTTGGATTTATATGTTGTTGGCGACAGGTTGCAAGTTTCGAGGACGAAACTTATTTTTAAGGGGGGTAGAGTGTAATACCCCGATTTTTCGGATATATTTTTCGTTTATATGTTGGATATCGTTGATGGATATTTGTGCTTGAGAACATTGTGAATGTTTGATAATGTTATTGAATGCGTATATGTATTCATTGTGCTGCATGTTCGATTGGTATGTCGAGATATTGGTTGGGGATAGCTAAATATAGCCAGGCATAGCAACGATAGCGCACGCTACTGGGTACAGGTAGCGCACGCTACGAAGTATTGATAGCGTACGCTAAGAGGTTTGGTTACGTACGCTAAGGAGGACCCCTAACGTACGTAAACAACTTGCTGGGTTAGTTCCAGAAGGTGGCCGATAGGTAGGCCCAAGTTGATTTTTATATTCAGTTAGCGCACGCTAACACATGTTGGTTAGCGCACGCTAACACATGTTGGTTAGCGCACGCTAACATCAGATCGCCAATAATGGAATCTTAGCTTTTGGCGGGTGGACCCGGCCATGTTCGACACGTGTCCAGATAAGGTCAGCGAGTGTTTGTCGTGTAGAGCTAGCGCACGCTAAAACCGTATGATTAGCGCACGCTAATTCCAGATCGGGCAGAGGGAATCTTGTCCTTGTCAGATGCTGTCGGCATGTGAGGGAACGAGTGGTAGGTGAATACTGTAGCAAGTCAACTTTGGATAGCGCACGCTAAGGTCAAGGACTTGCGTACGCTAGGCAGGATGTTTTACGTACGTTAATGCATGGGCATTACGTACGTAAGCTAGTTTACGAAGCAAGGCAATAGCCTCTGGGCTGCGATAGCGCACGCTAACAAAGTCAGTTAGCGCACGCTAAGGCTGTAGCGCACGCTAAACATGAGATGTTAGCGCACACTAATTATGAATATTATAAAAGGGGACAGACGGGTATTGTGAGGCATTTCGTCCTTTCTTCTTCCTTCAGTCGGGAGAGAGAGAGTTGAGAGTTATTTGGGATTCCCAAACACTGTATAATGATAATCTTTAACAACATTAGATTGAGAGCTTGGATTCAAGCCTTGTTCTTCAAGTTGTTCATGATTCTTTGGATGGAGTTCTAGTGTTCTTCTTTTTGGTTCGTCTAAACCAGGTAATCTTTGTATTCCTTTGTTGATGGTTCATTTTTCTTGGATGATTACATGTGAGGAACATGTTGGATAATCATATAACGATGTTATATGGGATTTTATGGATTTTGATAAGAACTTCGAATGTTTCTTCATATTATTAAAGATGATGATTCGTTTAAACCATTTTGAGATGGATTTCTGGATCATAATACGAGGTTGAATTCCAGATTATGCATGTTATGATCCTTGTTACTGAGTTGGTCCGATTATTGATATGATTATTGTTCTAGGTTGATTAACTAATATGTATAATCGTTTTGCCGCGGTGAAAGGCCGTAGATTCCGTCCAGTCGTGGCTGAAGAGCTCGTAGACGGGGGCGATGAGTTCGGTGTTGGTTTTGTCATGTTGGTATCCAGGCAAGTGTTTACTTGTTCGGTTGTAATGCTTTGATGAGTAATTCCATTTACATTTCATAAGTATTTTATGTTGTATTGCATATTGACGAATGTTCAGTGATGTTCTAAAAGGATTAGAATGCACAGTTGATGATTGTTGAGATACTTGGACAATCTTGGGAAGATTGTAGTATTCGGATATTGTTGATGTCATTTGGATATTCTTGGTCTATGGTATACATTTCGGAAGGAAGTCCGGATAGAGGTATTTTTTGTGGTAATCGTACACAGAGGATTGTGTACGGGAAAGTATCGGTATTGAAGTATTATATGGTATTGTTGTGATATTGGGATTTTTATGGTATTATCGTGATATTGGGATTTTAACGAGAATTGTTGGATTAACGGAAGTGGTAAGGTTATCGTTGAGGTTATTATTCTCATGATGCATGGCATGTGAATATTTATGTTTATGTACTTGCGGTTATTTGTCAGGCATTATTGCTGACCCCGTTGTGGGACTTGTTTTTTTCAGGTATTGAGGACTTTGATGGTAGCGGTCGTGAGTCGAGGATTCCGGACGATACTGGCTATGGCATATTGTTGGGGAATCGTGTATTTTGTTTGTGTATATCATTATTGATGTATTTGTATCTTGGACTGTATTTTTCTATCCGCTGCGTGAGTTCTTTCAAGTGGCTTTCGGCTTTATGCCAACTGAGTTTGATTTCGAAAACTGATTCCCTTAACCGAGTTTTTGGCCTTGATTGTCTTGACGGTAGTTGGTGTTTTCAAATGATTTCGTGAGTTTTGGAAAATACTACCGTCATCGGCCTCCTTGTCGTTTTTGTAATTGGTTTTTAGCCTGGTGGGTTCCGGCGCGGGGCCCACGGCGTGTAATACTCCCGTATGGTTTTGGGGGTGTTACAAGAATAACAAGAAAAGATAATGGAAGCAAATCAAATCTCTTCAATAACATTACTAAGTATAAAAAAACCATCATACATCTATATTCCGTAAAAAAACAAATATCAATATTCCGTAAAACTAAGATATCGAACTTGCCACCATTCTGAAAATTTCAAAGACTACAAAAGAATATAGATAGTTCGTGGGAAACAAATAGAATGATCAGCTAGAGCTAATACATGATAAATATCCATCAATATTGTAGGGATGGAGGGAGTATTATTCTTCCGTTAATTTTGCAATGCTCATGAGCCATGATTAAATTATTCTAACTAGGAAGTTCAAGTACTGTGGCAGGATTCCCAGTCTACAAAGTCAGGCAACAATACCCATCATTTACTCAGTATCATCTATCCAAGTGAGACTAGTAACTGACAAATTAGTTCTTATAACCCCTTTGTTCCTATTTTGATGCAAACAGAACTGAAACAATTACAAGTATAAAATACTAAAAATCACAAAACCCACCTAAAACACAAGAAGTACATTAAAACACCATAAAGATCCCCAAATTCAACCAAAATACAAATGTAACATAAAAGCCTAAGAATCGCGCCAAATACCACAAAAAATGCGACTAAATGACTAAAATAACACTAAAAGCCTAACAAAATGACCTAACCCGAACTTTTTGGCTACAGGAGGAAAACTACATAGAGGTCGTTTGGTATAGCTGGGATGAAGTAGGTTGGTATCCTTAATGTAGAGCCAAAACCCTATTTGTATACAGTAAGACGAGAAAAATTTACTTAAAAACTCGGTCGGAAATCTCGCACCTACGAAGCCTCGGCAGGAAATCTCAAAGTCCGTAAAGCGTGTTAGATCCGCCATTGGGCCGTGGCCTGCTTGATGAATGTCCTCGTCCTCATCAATGACAAAGGATAAACCCTCAGATTATTGTTTTCACAGAGAGCTACGCTCTTCTTTTTCTATGATTCAATGTTTGAGACTTGAGCTATTATTTCCAGTATCCAGTTTTGCTCAAGAGCTATGTAAAACGAATGGTTGACGAGGCTCTCACTGGTTGGCCTATGATGGGAGATAGAGATACCAAAATCATGCAGTGATGATGTATACTTAATTGACTAACTGGATCCCTTAACAGTTGTTAACTAGAATGAGAATGACCTATCGGGCTTAACACCAGAGCATTTCGTTTATCGTTTAACAGATAGCTGGGATGAAGTTGGTTGGTATCCTTCCAAGCATACGGAATAAAATGGGCAGAAACAAGAAAAGGGAAAGAAAGTGTTAACATAAAAGGAAGCCCGTCGGGTCCTTGGGGAATGTTTAAAAAACAAAAATCAAATTCACATCGGTCAAAATAATAACCAGTGTTATACTATGCTATTCACATTGGTTTTGTAGAAACCGATGTTAAAGTAAAAAAACTAATTTAAGTTTCACATCGGTTCTTATAGAATCCGATGTTAAACTAGTAAAATTCACATCGGTTGCTAAGTAATTGATGCTAAACTAGTAAAATTCACACCGGTTTCTACTTAGCAGATGTTAAACTAGTAAATATTCACATTGGTTCTAATAATAACCAATGTGAATGTCAAAGAAAATTACAATTACACCACTGTAAATTAGGCGATGTTGAAACCTATTTTTGTAGTAGTGCTGGGAGCCCACGAGCAGCTTTCTAGGAGGTCACCCATCCTGAGGTTGATCCAGCGCCAGCACACCTAACTTCGGAGTTCCTACCTCCCCGAAGCCAGTGAGCCCCAAAAGGCCTCATGCTATTTTGAGACACACATGCACATATAAGACATTTTGCCCTTTTCCGCTAGTTGATGTGGGATATCACGATACATACCCCTCAAGGGCCTGATGTCCTTGTCAGCACACTCACACCACAGGCAGAGTAGCTCTGATACCAAATTATCACATCACACGACAAAGTAGCTCCAATACCAAATTATCACATATCAAGACCGCTCCTCCACAGCATGATATTGTCCGCTTTGGGCACTCTCTTCTGAGCTGGCCCTCACAGTTTGGTTTTTAGGAGCCCACAAGCAGCTTCCAGGAGATCACCCATCTTGTGATTGCTCCAGCTCCAGCATGCTTAACTTTGGATTTCCTACCCCCCGAAGCCAGTGATCCCCCAAAAGGCCTCATGCTATTTGGAGTCGGGTATGTACACTTCGCCCCCTCTCTGCTGGTCGATGTGGTATATCACAATCATTGCCAATCAATAAAAACAACAAAGTTATACCATTACGCATTACTGCAGCATGTCGTACCCTAGAGTCCACGTCAGGACGTCCCTGGTTAGATAACCCACCCAGTGATATGCATGGCTACAACATAACATACCCTATAGTCCTCGTTAGGACATCCCTAGTTTTAACTCGACCCACACAGCTCGAACGACCATGCTTATTTCATAAATCACTTTTCGGAAAGCTTTTGAAATCATTGTCATTGTTATTAAAAAAACATCGTTATACAACATCAATTGTAAAATAATTCATAAAGCATGATCAAGGTACTTGCCTAGTACTTCAGCAAACGAAAAATTCAATTGATAATGAAAATGGAATGGGCGGCTCACCAGACCTTCGACCTATAATGGATAATAATAGACAATTATTGCGAGAGTTATCACTACGAGTTAAATAAATATTAGAACTCTACTCTCAAGTTTAGTGGATTTAAGGGTAAAAATATAATTATGAATACACCTCACTCATAAGGTTGTAAGAAGGTTGTGCTTAGAATTATGAGTCATTTGGAAGTCGCTTGACCCATTTTGGGTTGAAAATGGGAAGGTCATACCCTTTAAAAAATATTAAAGTATTTGGGGTCAAAACAATTTTAAAAACTTTTTGAAAAATTTATTGGTCAATCTAGGATAACTAAAAATCTGACTAGGGGCCAAATTATAAAATATCAAAAAACATTGTTTTAGGGCCAGCTTATAAAATACATAAAAACATAGTTTTAGGGGCATCTGATTCCCCATCAGCGCCTTTAGCTTACTTCTCCATACTCGTTTCTCTCATCTCTTTTCTATTGCTCTCCATCCGGTAGCCTTTGAACCATAGGATGTGGACATTTATTTGCATAGTGTCGTGGCTTCCTGCAATTGTAACAGATATTAGTGTCTCCTGTGGAAGGTGACTCAGTACCTAACTTGTTTGAAGGTTTCGGTCTGTATGCAGCCTTTATGGACTTATTAAAAAACTTCTAGAACTTCTGCATTAGCAGTGCCATTTCGTCTTGTGACAGCACATCATCATCATCTCCAACAACTTTGGAGGTACTAGGGCAAAGCTTTGTCTACTATCAGATATAGCTGCAAGTGTTGTAGTCTTGGCAGGTGACACTTCAACCTTCTATCTCCTACCAATATCGTACTAAAAAGCTGTGAGGTCCAGAAACAGATCAAAACCAGATATGTCGTTAAGATTACAGGACACTCGCATAGTTGTGGCCTTAATGTCCCATCGAGTAGGGAATGATCCAAATATTTGAGGTTATTCTCGATTGGGGAGTATACTTTGCCGAGTGCTTCAAGTTCAAAGACTATACCAGTGAATCTGAGCTCAAGATCCTCAAGAGTTTCTAAAATTTTCATTTCAAAAGACTCTAATTCCTGAGTCACTTTAGAAACTTTATTTTCTTTCAAGAGATTATTGCCCTTGCATATCATTTTGAGTTTATCCCGGATAGCCTTAGCTATTTTATAGCCTTTTACCTTTGAGAATGTGCCTTTGTCAAGGGTGACAAACAGCACATTCTTAGCTACATTGTCTACATTAGCTCACTTTTGTTCATCAGTGGTCCACTGATCACGCGACTTCTCCAGCATCTCTTGTGTAGGGTTGGCCTTCTACGCTAGATGATGTATTGGCCTTCATAATGGTGATATGACCTTTATGTATCATGGAGAGCATTTCTTCATGCATGGCAGCAAGATGTGCTTCCACTATAATTCGCCAATCATCAAATTCATAAATTGGAAACATTGGAAGTTTGCTAATCATAGAGGAATCCCTGTAGAGAGATAAGGGGTGATTTTTAACGACTTAAGTATGCAGTTTTAAAATCTAGTGATTATAGATCTAGTTCAGGTTAAAATTCAAATGAATCTTTGTATAACCAACCTCTGATACCACCTGTTGGTCACGGTATACTTAATAACAGCTTAGAGGAGGGGTTAATAAGTTATACGCTTTTTCGAAGTTGTTCAAGTTTTCAGTTGGTTCATCACTAAGTGAGCAAGTCCTCAAGATTGGGCTATTTATAACCTCATAACTAGATTATCTATAAATGTAATCTTTGGCCGGTTGGTGGGATGTGGACACTTCAGATTGGCGGCTGATGAAAGTTTGAATTAATATGTTAGCATTAAATGCTTCATACATTTTTTTGCCTTCATTAAATGCTCTGCAGTCCGCTATCTTCAGCCGCATTAAATGATGTCTCCATCAGCATTAAATGCGCTTTAAAATTGTTTATACTTTATGAATAAAGAATGACTTATCTTATTATGGTTTAAAGTGTAGGTATGTTTCTGTTGGATATTGCACCTTACTTTTCTTAAGTAAAATGTATACATCATTTATGCTGTAGCCAACTGGGTCCACAAGTTGTTAGCTATTTTCTTTAATACACTATAGGATGTAGGCTTTGAGCGCCGCATGAAGAGGGTTGTAGGATGATAGCTGTATTTCACTGCATTTATCAAAACAATCAAGAATTTTCCGAACACCTAGTTCTGTTACACAGATGGGGAGGGAGGGATAGAGAGAATAATAGAGAGAGAGAGAAAGAGAGAGGCATTTGGAGTTCTTCATCTTGCTTCATGTTCTAAGCTAATATCTCAAATCTATTCGGGATCTGGAGTTTGGATATATATGGACTTCACTTCGAGTCCTATAAGAAGGAAGCTACGTCCACACGCATCAAGAGATAATATATTATGTTTCATAGTAATTAGATTCATCTATATTGTGTGCATGTTATCATAGATTAAATCTAATGTATCTGCATAAATTAGTTTAATCAAATCCTCAATTCATTTGCATCAATAATATGTGCATGTTATCCTTGATTACTATCTCATTTGTAGTTACTTTTGCCTCTTTATAGGGAAAGAAAATCCTAAGTCAATGGTTCCTTTTAGATATATAAAGATATTCTGATACTCATTCCAATGACACTACATTGGCACTGAGCTATTCTAGCTAAGAATTTCACTAAGAAAGAAATATGCGACTAAATTGAGCTAAGAACAACAATGCGCCTATTGCACTCAATTAGGAAATTTTGGCCCCTAATATCTCTTCACCATCTTCTTTAGGATGAAATGGACATCTCTTTTACATCCATGCTTTGACTGTGGGAGTACTAACTGAGTGCGATTTGTCCATATTAAACCGTGAGAGCATTTTTAGACATATGCAGAGTGGTGAACTAAAATTCCACAAGCTCGGTGTTCTAGTTTAATACCTTAATAGAATCGAATTTTCTTAAGATCTTTGATCTCAAAGTTTGATACAAGTAGCTGGTGGTTTCTATTTTTTCATTAAGATTATCAATTATTCATATCATCAACATATATTTATATGATTGCGAACTTAGGTCTTATTTTCTTTATAGACATGCAAGGACACAAATCATCATTCTTACATCCCTTTCAAGTCAAGTAGTCACTCAGACAAGTATACCACATACATTTGGATTATTTCAACGCATAAAGTGAGCATCTCAATCTAATTGCCAGAGAGATATGTTGTAACCACGTCTATCAATTACATTTCCAGTCCCTCAGAAACTACCAAGCTAAATAAGTAGCAGAAAGTTATAACATCTCTTACGGGAGAGTACGCCTCCTCATAATTGATTCTAATATGCTGCATAAACCTTGTGACACAAGGCTAGCCTTGTACCTCAAGACTTAATTCTTCTCATAAACTTTGTGACAAAAACCCATTTATGTCATATAGGCTTTACACTTGGTGGTTTAGCGCTATTGGTCCAAATACATGTCATTTTGTTACTGAATCAAGTTCTGTCAGCACCGCTTATTTCCATTTAGGCCAACCTGCTCTTTGCTGACATCTTAAAAATGCTCGTGGTTCAAAATCATCACCCTCTGTAACGTTTTACTGTATGCAATCAATATGATAGATTGATCATCCCACAACTCCAACATACTCTCAAAATCATTGAGTTTCTTTTTTCTTTAAAAATATGTCAACCTTTGGGGCATCCCCCAATAGTAATTAATTGTGTTGGAAAAATTCCTGCCGGTTTTGAAAAGTGCAGCAAAATACAACTATCATCCTACAGCCTTCTTCATACAGGTCAAACCTACATACTACAGAGTATTGAAGAAAGCAGCTTACAACTTATAGGACCTAGTTGGCTACAGCAGAAATGTTGTATGCATTTTACTTAAGAAAAGTACAGTGTAATACTCAACATGAAAATACTTAGACTTCAACCATCGTGAGATAAGTCATTCTTTATTCAAAACTATTCACAGTTTTGAAGTGCATTTAATATGGAGATAGCATTTAATATGGGCGAAGACTACGGGCTGCAGAGCATTTAATGAAGGCCAAATAGATGTCTGGAGAAATTAATGCTAACACTAAAATTCAAACATTCATCTGTTGATAATCTGAAGTGCCTACATTTCACCAACCGACCAGCGACTACATTTATGATGGGTCTATTTCTGATATCATAAATAGCCTAATTATGAGAATTGCTCACTTGCTATTTGAACAATTAATCTTGCGATATCATAATATCAAAAAGTGCAAATACTCACTTCAATCCTACAACGCTATTCTTGTCTAAGAGACAGAAAGTCCACAACCAAGTGAACAACACATTACAATAAGGAACTTCAACGCCTACTACTATTGTTTGGATATTTGCACTACCCATAATTGATGTTGAGAAGATTAGCCATGTGTGGACCTAGAAGCGAACCATTCCGACCTATATGGGACAAAGAGAGTTAAAAAGAATAAAGCCTCGATCTGTGTGAGAAGAATTAAGAGAGCCAGCATCCAATCTGTGTGAACAACTTAAGCTACAGTCAGGTGTATTAATTTGTGTGGAAGATACAGTGACTTGTTTTGTTACAATCATATAGTTGTGTACGCCTTGATTTTAACAAACATCCCTCTTCCATGGAGATTGTGGACGTAGACGACATTGCCTCGAACCACATGACATATTATGTCTTTACTTGCTTTATTCACTTCCCACTTACTGTTTGTGGCTTTTAGTATACTTACTCTGTAAAATCGTGTAAGCACCAAGCCAACAGGAGAACACATAGTTGTTGTAATTACCTCACATAACCTCGCATAACATGACGTTATGCCCCTTATTTGGGACTCGTAACTGTAACACCCCCAAACCACTCGGGAATATTACAGCGCCGCAGACCCTCTCCGTGAGGATCTACCAGGCTAAATACAAAAAAAAAACAATACATCACATTACATGCCGACATGGCTAAATAATGAACCATTAGAACGATTTAGCCTTTTACCACAACCTACACATTGAACATAGACAACTCCTTCCCACAACTCATACCCACACAGGGATTAGAATACATTAACATTCCCATAAGATGGGAAAATACCACAACGGAAAGATAAAACAAGGCTTTACTAAAATACTCAACACTGGTCTTCATGTGATTACTATCGTCATCTTCCATCATCCTTCGTACCGATCCTTTGGTTCGCTCCCCAGCAACATGCATGTACCTGGACGCAATACAGACATCCACCCCCCGAATACTCGGGGGTTAGCAAAACTCCACTGTTTTGCTAGTGCAAGTATAAAGCGCAAATACGAGCTATACACAACATACTCCAAGAATATAATAACTTGATTAATTCTACATTTCAACCCAATGAATACTTCCTGAAATAGTTCTAACCGTAAAAAGTTGTAATGAAACATGTAGACTCTTTGAAAATCATTTAAAGATTCTCGGGAGTTTTTAGAAAAGCATTTCTGGACTAGTGAATCCTCAACTTGACAAAACCACATAGGGACGCGGCCAAAAATTATTTTTGTTCAAAAATAAATACCAATCCTATTACAAAACACGGGGTCCACAACCCAAATCATCCACATCACATACTCGAATGAATAACCCAATGGTTACACTCGATACCCAATCAAACCACAACGCATGGAAACAATCACAGGGCCTGCATCCTTATGTCAAAAATAACCCAACCAACGAAACGAAACATATACGACACTATATTAGTGCCATTCTAGCCAAGTATCAAGACCCTACATATGACGTAGCTCACATCGGGAATTATAGCGTTGTGATACTCCGGACATATCACAATTATCGAAAATAGCATCATGCCATAATCATCATCACAAAACAAACTCCCGGGCTATACTGGCCCTATACCACTCGAGCAAGATACACACCCCAGGGACACCTCGTAAGGCCCTCCCTGGTGTATAGCCCAACCGAGGGATCCGCCGAAGTCGAAGTCTAAACAGATCCTAGGGGACTCTCACTGGTTTTACTCGGCTCGCACACGGCTCAAAAACCACATGGCACAAATCACATTCACCAAAAATACATTCCCCCGGAATACATCAAATGTAAATCAAGGTACTAGTTAGAAATGCCACTTTATCCGACACATACTCACATCACACAACATCACATACTCACCAATAACACACATGTCCACACTCACACACACACATCTCTTGCCAAAAGACATAACCTTAAGTCCACTATCGACATAATCACGCACAATGGTACCACACGCAAAGAAGAGATTCCAATGCACAACCCAATACACATTCTCAGAACAACACAATCGTTCACCAACACTCGAGTAAATTTTAAAGAGAGTCTTTACTAAGAACATATCGATTCTTTTATAAGTTCATTAAAAACAATCCAATCGCACACATAGTCAATTACCGGCTATTATAATTACGAAACATGAAGTGTATAGGCAATATACTTGCCTCGAACCCACGAGCAACGAAACGACGAATGGACACGGTTGGTTAGCCCTCGAACTTCCAAGAACGATCACGAACCCGAAAACCTCATGAATACTACAAGAATAACATCACCACGAATAAATAACACGAATCTGAATCCGAATCAATCCAAAAAACAACAAGGATCCGAGGGTCTTCAAGAAAATCAAGAATCAAGCTCCGGGTGATAAAAATCGATAAACGAGTTGTAAAATCCGGAAGATCATGGCCAAGACAACAAGAATACCATAATCAATTCATCAACCACGGATTAAATCGAAGAAACCCCCAAAAATCATACAACTAGGGTTCTAAGAAGAGAGTACCTTGATTTGGACCAAGAAGATGATTAGATGATGCTAGATATACATAAATCCACCCCAAGATGAAGCTTGCAGAAGAAGGTCGCTCAAAATCGCCTCCGGAGCTCACTCCCGTCGGAAAGGGATGAAGAAGGGTGAGAAATGATGAGTTAACGCTGCTATCCAGTATTTATACTGGACAGTTATTAGCGTGCGCTAGCACACTGCATTAGCGCGCGCTAGCAAGGTCAACGCTCCAAAACATACCGCCTATAACACAGTTAGCGTGCGCTAGCCAATAAGTGTAGCATGCACTAACGAGTTACAAATCCAGTCCAGTGGCTCCTGGACTGGTCTGCACCTACCAGGTAGCATGCGCTAGGCAGACGATAGTGCGCGCTATCAACCAACCATAGCGTGCGCTAACGAGACTCCAGTCCCAGTCCAGTAGCTCCTGGACTGTCTCTGGACTGCCAGTTAGCGTGCACTACACACCCAGTAGCGTGCGCTAATAATGGCACAGTCGCGCGCGCTACACCGCAAGCGGTAGCGTGCGCTACACTGAAATGAGTCAAAACTCAAGAAATGATCTGGAATGAAAATCAAACGCGTGTCAGGTCATGACACACCCAAACATGGCATAACATTCCAAAGACATGGACAACGCCAACCAATAATCCGCAGAAAAACTCAACGAAACTGCAACAAAGATCTCGGGTATTACAGTCTACCCCTCTTAAAAGAAGTTTCGTCCCCGAAACTTAAACCATAAAAAGATCAATGCAAAACAATCTCAGATAGCACACGATATCCGTTGCCGACGACTTGCAATGAATCACATGCAGCACGTAGCTGCTACCATCCATATCGCTACACCCGAACAATAACAAGACATAACGAACAAAGATCAATACGGTTGACCAACCCAAACAGTACAACAATCAAAGCACGAATTAAACGTCGTGCAAATACGAATTTTCACAACCGAAGGGTTGGAAGAGCGAAAACGAAGTTAATTTCCCGAACTTGGGGAAGGTGAGAAGGAGTCTGAACGCTCAACAACCACGATACGAGATCAAAACCGAACAACAAACGGTCAAACCACATCGATCAAGATGACAACCGTCAAACAATCATGTCCGAATCACGACGAACAATAAGAATCAAATAATAACTCCGAAGTTCACACCTCGGCTCGAGACAATAGGTGATCTGGTAAGGACGATGAGACATGCACCCACATAAGATTCACATGAATAGAATCGCATTCGAAAAAGTCACGACGACAAGCGGATTAATCCGAAATAATACCACAATGTAATACCCGTAATTTCGATTTCCGGTAATTTCTTTTTTCGGTGGAAGTCTGTTTTGACGGCTTGCTCATGACTATTTCGTCATTCCGAGAATGATTAATTCTGCACTTTTTTATATCCGAGTTTGTTTCGGTGTCGTTTTGTTGAGTTTTGTGCTTCTTAGCGACTTTTCCGCACTTGAGTTCGATTCTTGGGAATCTCGTCCGAAACTATTGTTTCGAGTTTCTCATTAGTTCATTTAATGTTATTATTCATGTTGCGAGCTTTGGTTTGGTGTTTCGATCGCGTATTGTGTATTTCGGATGTTTTGGGCAGTTTTTGTAATTTCCCAAAGTTTGGGGTAATTACTTCCGTTGTCGAATTCCGACACTTCGGGTGGTCGGAATCGTGTGTTCTCTTAGCGCTTGGATTCATCTTTGCGAGTACTTCGTAACCGTATCTCCGATTTTTACTCAGGTTCGGGTTTGAGTCGTCAAGACGTCGGAGTGGCCACGGCAGTCACGGCCGGAGCGGGGCTGCTTTGGCGATTCTGGCCGTAAGGTGCTGGTTACGGCCGTAATGTGTGCCGGTTACAGCCGTAAGGCGTGATCGGGTACGGCCGTATGGGCGCTGGGCATCTTCCGGACGAAGGCCGGTTACGGCCGTAATGTGTGCCACTTACGGTCGTAAGTGTCCGACAGGTGCTGCGCAGATTTTTTGACGAATGCCGGTTACAGCCATAAGGCCTGCCGAGTACGGCCGTAAGGGCCGAGTTACGTCCGTAAGGCACTGCCGGTTACGGCCGTAACCCTGCCGGCTATATATAGCCTGGGCTCGGCCAGACTTCTTTTTTTACGCGTTTTTCTTCCTTTTTTGGCGGCTGGCGATGGGAGGCTCGGGAAATCTAGTTCTTGGCCGATTTTAATCAATTCCAAGGCATTTTGGAAGATTCTTGTTGATTATATCAACATCTAATCCGTGTGTTTCGTCGAATCAAGGTATATTTCTTGATTTTCCTTCAAGTTGACTTTTTGGAGAATTTGTTCTTGATTTCGATTCTAGTTTGATTTTGATACATCGGTTGGTGTAGTATGATATTATTAATCGTGTTCTACGGATTGTATATCCATATATCGAGTTTGTTTAACTCGATTGACGATTCGAGTGTTCTTGGAAATTATTGAACATTTAGTGTTCGATTAAATGCCCCAATGAGTTCCTTTAGATAGTTTGTTGGGATCTCCATCGTTTTTGCCTTGATTCTCATCGTAATCATCTTTTATTGTTCCTTCCGGAGGATTATAGGTGCTCGAGGATTTCCGATGTTGAATCCCGTTTTGTGATTGATGATTAATGTGGTGTTATTCTCGTAGTACTCGTGGTGCTATTGCGTTCTTGATAGTGTTCGGGAGTTCGGAACTGTTCGACCGTATTTCATCCGTCGTCTTGTTGTGACCGTGGTTTTGAGGCAAGTACCTTGTCCATACAATTCTTGTTTTGTGAATATGATAATTGGTGATCGTCTTTATATGTTTGTTTGATTGTTTGAAGTGAGTTTTCAAAAGATTTGGTTAGCCTTGTTAAAGGCCCTCTTTCAAAACCGTGTGTATTTTGTGATTGGTGTGTTTCTCGAACGAGTATGTGAATCTTATGGATATGTTTAGCGTTGATGTTGTGCTTGGTAATGCGTGTGTACGTATATGGTTTCATTTTGGTGCATTGTGGTTTGATGTGGTGTTTTGCTAAGTGTTTGATTGCTCTGGTTGAATTGTTTGGATATCCTTGGTGTGATATGTTATTTGTGCATGATTGTGTCGCTAGCCAGCTCGGGAGGGTCCTTCGAGGCCTCGGGTGGGATTCATGGTGGCGTCCTGGTCCTAGGCGATGCCTGTGCTTGATTGTTTCGCTAGACAGCTCGGGAGGGTCCTTCGAGGCCTCGGGTGGGATTCATGGTGGCGTCCAGGTCCGAGGCGATGCTTGTGCGTGTATGTTTTGTGAATGTGTTCGCTCACCTCGGGAGGGTTCGACGGGGCCACGGAGGGAGTCCAATGGTTTTGCCCTGGATTCACGAGTGAAACTTCACCACTGCGTGTGTATGTTTAGTGAATATGTTTTACTCACCTCGGGAGGGTCCGACGTGGCCTCGAGGGAATCTATGACTTCACTCTGGGTTCACGAGTAAAAACTTCACGAGTGCGTGTGTATGTTTTGTGAATGTGTTTGCTCACCTCGGGAGAGTTCGACGGGGCCACGGAGGGAGTCCAATGGTTTTTCCCTGGATTCACGAGTGAAACTTCACGGGTGCGTGTGTATTTTATGTCCGTTGAGGATGCGTGACGTGGGTTTTTACCGTGTGTATTGTTGTTGGTTTCATTTGTGAAAACAAAACCTTTGGGCCGTGACCCCTGTTGATTTTTGAAAGAGAAGGATTCGGTAAATCCTAAATTGTTTTCTATTAAAACTCTCGATGGCATTTTAAACTGTTTTATAAACTGTTTTCCCTTGATTTGTGACCTTTCGGTTTTAGAAATGTTTTACCCAAACTCTTGCCTCGGGAAGTACTTTTCGTTACATTTGGATCTTTGAGGATTCTTGGTTATTTTTGTTCTTAGAACTTGTATTGTATGGCTCGTATTTGCACTTTGTTCTTGCACTAGCAAAACAGTGGAGTTTTGCTAACCCCCAAGTATTCGGGGTGGATGTCTGTTTTTGCATTCAGGTTTTAGAGCATAGCACAGGGTCGGCATGAAGGATGATGAAAGATGAACGATACTAATCACACGAGGATCCGTATGATGTCATTGGTTTAGTTGTATTTATTTCTGCTGCAATATTCTTTCCCGTTGTACGGGAGTTTTTGTATTTTGACCCCTGCGTGGGTATGAATTGTAATTGAGTTGTATGTTTTTATTGAAAGACCAAATCGGTCTACTGAGTCATTTTAACCTTGAAGGCATTGTTGAGTTGTTCGACGTTGTTTACCAGTCTGGTAGATCCTTGAGGAAAGGGTCTACGGCGTGTAATATCCCTAAGTGGATTGGGGGTGTTACAAAAATGGTATCGGAGCTTAGGTTGTGGAAACCTAGGTTGTCGGGTCAAGTAGGGTCTGTTGAGTTTTGTCTCGTCGGATTTTGTCTGACTGAGTCGTGTTGCGATGCGTCGTCTGAGTTGGTTGGTCGTGATTAGTATCGTGGGGCGATCATCATCTTCGTGCGACCTGTGGATGTAAGTCTCCCTTATTTGTATTGTGCCTCGTGTGACACGAGCTATTTGTTTGATTTTGTATTAAGTGATGGAATTTTTATGTAGATTCTCGGTTTCGTGATGCGGTTATGTGACTCATGTTTCATTTATATGAGGAGTATTGTCATTATTTACGTCCTTTTGACTGTGATATTTAACTGTCGTTTCCGGTAAAGGGCAGGTGTTGTCTTGATTTTGAGCGAGTTGTTGCGTGTATTATGATTGTATGTAAGTGAATATTGTTACGTGTTAGTTTTTAGGCATTCTAGCCTAATAGATTTTTCGAAAACCTTGAGTATCTTAGAAAATAAAATTCGAGACGTACTTTTAAATGGATTGTATTTTCAAGGCGCCTACTAGCGCAACTATCTGTTTCAAAATTCTTTTACCTCGAGGACCAAAATGTTTTGAGATATTTTCATTGTTTTAGAAACACTTTTACTTAGACCCGAGGGTCGAATATTTTGAAAGTTTTCACTAAAAGAAAAGTGTCCTGGTTTTTGTTCAAACACAAGATGATTTTCAAAGTCTCGACAATGATGTTTGTTCAACTTTTTGTAAAATGATGCTCAAGATCAACTGGTGTTTCCAAACTATTTTCAAAAGGTGGTATTCGTTTTTAAAACCCATCATTTCCTGCTTGTGGTCGGAGAAGGTGTGTATAATGTTGGTATTGTTGTTAGGGTGTTAGCCCTCCGAATTGTGATTGAATTGGTGGTGTGAACGTTGAGTCGTTCGCCACGCATATGTTTTGTTAGCCCTCTGTGGGAGGTGTGATGACGATCTTTAATGTTGTCATTTCGTGGTGGCTTGCGTGTTATCGCACCTGTGTGAGCTGTTAAAGCTTGGAGTGCATGCGTTTGTGTACATGTGTGATTGTTTCATGATGTTTGTAATTATGTGCTGGTTATTGTTCGGGCCGTTAAGGTCGCCGAACGATACCGTCGTTGCTGTAGTGTTTGTGTGTGTATTACTTTACGATGGTAATCGTTGTATATGATATGTATTATGATTCTTTGTTGTGCTGAGTTGGCATCTCCGCTATGTTGTTTTGCGACATTATGCCCCATTGTATCTAGCATTTGTATTTTCGGTATGCCGAGCCGAGGCGTTTCAACTGCGATGTGCTGGGGCATGCACGTGTAAACTGTCCTTCTCGTCGGTAATGCATTTCAAGTGTGGACCCGAGAGACACAGGATCCAATTTTTGCGAGTTGGGTTCCGAGTCTTTCGGGGCATGAACTTCAGTACATATATCAGGATCGGCTTTAAGAGGTTCATGGGAAATGTTTCTGTCGACTGCTTTTGTGTTGTTGCCTTGATTTCGTTGTTGTGAGTTTCGGGGATGACACTTCTTTTAGAATAGGTCGAATATAATGCCCGTATTATTTTTTACTTCCGCATTTTCTCTCTATCAAGTCTATCGATTCGCTCGTGTTCGTTGATACTGTCTGAACTTGTTCTGTATTTCGGTTTCATCGTTCGAACGAGCAATGATCTTGTTTTGGGTCGATTTGGTTATCGCTGTGACTTTTCTGAGTTCGATTCTTGTGAACCTTGTTCGGAAGTAACACCCCTTGGTTCTACTAGTTCTTTTATTCGAAGTGGACCGGATTTGGAACTTCTGTATTTTCAACTATGTCGACTTGTTTATGTTCATTGACATTTTCTGAGCTTGTCCTTCCCCTTGCTTTTGTTGATCGAACGAGTGCGGTATTATTTCGGAATAACTCGTTTGTCGTTGTGATTTTTCGATTGCTATTCCCTTTCATGTGGATCTTATGTGAATGCACATCTTGTTGTTTTCACCGGATCATATATTGTCTCGAGTCGAGATGTGAACCTTGGAGTTTTTGTTTGAATTTTATTGTTCTTCGTGATTCGAACATGATTGTTCGATTTTTGTTGTCTCGATCGTTGAGTTCGATCGTTTGATTGTTCGGTTTTTGTTGATCTCGTTTCGTGATTGTTGAACATCCAGACTCCTTCGTAATTCCCTTAAGTTCGGGAAATTAGTCTCGTTTTCGATCTTCCAACCCTTGGGTGGTGGAATTCCGTAATTGTTCAGCGATTGGCTCGCGTTTTGATTGATGTACCGTTGGGTTGGTCAATCGTATTGATTTTCATTCGTTGTCTTTTGTGATTCTTCGGATAATCGACTTGATTGTATTATCTGTTTGATGACACTTGTCACTTGTTGGTTTTATTATGTCTATACCGGTGGCGTTGTGTTGGTCGTCGTGGAGCGTGTTTTCGCGCCATATATTCCTTTGCGCTGCTTGTAACGTTTCGCCGTTGGGCGTAAGTTACGCGTTTCTTGTGTATCTCGTTGAGTTTTCCTGGCGGGGATATTGCTTCTCCCTACTTGTTTTAAGTTTCGGGACGAAACTTCTTTTAAGGAGGGTAGAATGTAATACCCGTAATTTCGATTTATGGTAATTTTTTTCGGCAGAAGTCTGTTTTGACGAATCTCTCATGACTGTTTCGTCATTCCGAGAATGATTAATTCTGCACTTTTTGACATCCGAGTTCGTTTCGGTGTCGTTTTGTTGAGTTCTGTGCTTCTTAGCGACTTTTCCGCACTTGAGTTCGATTCTTGCGAATCTCGTCCGAAACTATTGTTTCGAGTTTCTCATAAGTTCATTTAATGTTATTATTCATGCTGCGAGCTTTGGTTTGGTGTTTCGATCGTGTATTGTGTATTTCGGACATTTTGGGCCGTTTTTGTAATTTCCCGAAGTTTAGGGTAATTACTTCCGTTGTCGAATTCCGACACTTTGGGTGGTCGGAATCGTGTGTTCTCTTAGCGCTTGGATTCGTCTTTGCGAGTACTTCGTAACCATATCTCCGATTTTTACTCAGGTTCGGGTTTCGGGGTCGCCTGTGCCCTGAGTGGCCATTACCGAGTCACGGCCGGAGCAGGGCCTGGCCTGGCCGAGTTACGGCCGTAAGGTGCTGGTTACGGCCGTAATGTGTGCCAGTTACGGCCGTAAGGCGTGATCGGGTACGTCCGTACCGGCGCTGGGCATCTTCCAGACGAAGGCCGGTTACGGCCGTAATGTGTGCCAGTTACGGCCGTAAGTGTCCGACATGTGCTGGGCAGATTTTTTAACGAATGCCGGTTACGGCCGTAAGGCCTGCCGAGTATGGCCGTAAGGGCCGAGTTACGGCTGTAAGGCACTGCCGGTTACGGCCGTAACCCTGCCGGCTATATATAGCTTGGGCTCGGCCAGACTTCTTTTTTTACGCGTTTTTCTTCCTTTTTCGGCGGCTGGCGACGGGAGGCTCGGGAAATCGAGTTCTTGGCCGATTCTAATCAATTCCAAGGCGTTTTGTAAGATTCTTGTTGATTATATCAACATCTAATCCGTGTGTTTCGTGGAATCAAGGTATATTTCTTGATTTTCCTTCAAGTTGACTTTTTGGAGAATTTGTTCTTGATTTCGATTCTAGTCCGATTTTGATACATCGGTTGGTGTAGTATGATATTATTAATCGTGTTCTATGGATTGTATATCCATATATCGAGTTTGTTTAACTCGATTGACGATTCGAGTGTTCTTGAGAATTATTGAACATTTAGTGTTCGATTAAGTGCCCCAATGAGTTCCTTTCGATAGTTTGTTGGGATCTCCGTCATTTTTGCCTTGATTCTCATCGTAATCATCTTTTATTGCTCCTTCCGGAGGATTATAGGTGCTCGAGGATTTCCGATGTTGAATCCCGTTTGGTGATTGATGATTTGTGTGGTGTTATTCTCATAGTACTCGTGGTGCTATTGCATTCTTGATAGTGTTCGGGAGTTCGGAACCGTTCGACCGTATTTCATCCGTCGTCTTGTTGCGACCATGGTTTTGAGGCAAGTACCTTGTCCATACAATTCTTGTTTGTGAATATGATAATTGGTGATCGTCTTTATATGTTTGTTTGATTATTTGAAGTGAGTTTTCAAAAGATTTGGTTAGCCTTGTTAAAGGCCCTCTTTCAGAACCGTGTGTGTTTTGTGATTGGTGTGTTCCTCGAACGAGTATGTGAATCTTATGGATATATTTGGCGTTGATGTTGCGCTTGGTAATGCGTGTGTACGTATATGGTTTCATTTCGGTGCATTCTGGTTTGACGTGGTGTTTTGCTAAGTGTTTGATTCCTCTGGGTGAATTGTTTGGATATCCTTGGTGTGATATGTTATTTGTGCATGATTGTTTCGCTAGTCAGCTCGGGAGGGTCCTTGGAGGCCTCGGGTGGGATTCATGGTGGCGTCCTGGTCCTAGGCGATGCCTGTGCTTGATTGTTTCGCTAGCCAGCTCGGGAGGGTCCTTCGAGGCCTCGGGTGGGATTCATGATGGCGTCCTGGTCCTAGGCGATGCTTGTGCCTTTATGTTTTGTGAATGTGTTCGCTCACCTCTGGAGGGTTCGGCGGGGCCACAGAGGGAGTCCAATGGTTTTGCCCTGGATTCACGAGTGAAACTTCACCACTGCGTGTGTATGTTTAGTGAATACTCACCTCGGGAGGGTCCGATGGGGCCTCGGGGGAATCTATGACTTCACTCTGGGTTCACGAGTAAAAACTTCACGAGTGCGTGTGTGTGTTTTGTGAATGTGTTTGCTCACCTCGGGAGGGTTCGACGGGGCCACGGAGGGAGTCCAATGGTTTTGCCCTGGATTCACGAGTGAAACTTCACGGGTGCGTGTGTATTTTATGTCCGTCGAGGATGCGTGATGTGGGTTTTTACCATGTGTGTTGTTGTTGGTTTTATTTGTGAAAACAAAACCTTTGGGCCGTGACCCCTGTTGATTTTTGAAAGAGAAGGATTCGGTAAATCCTAAATTGTTTTCTATTAAAACTCTCGATGGCATTTTAAATTGTTTTATAAACTGTTTTCCCTTGATTTGTGACCTTTAGGTTTTAGAAATGTTTTACCCAAACTCTTAGCTCGGGAATTACTTTTCGTTATATTTGGATCTTTGAGGATTCCTGGTTATTTTTGTTGTTGGAACTTGTATTGTATGGCTCCTATTTGCACTTTGTTCTTGCACTAGCAAAACAGTGGAGTTTTGCTAACCCCCGAGTATCCGGGGGGTGGATGTCTGTTTTTGCATTAAGGTTTTGGAGCATAGCACAGGGTCGGCATGAAGGATGATGAAAGATGAACGATACTAATCACACGAGGATCCGTATGATGTCATTGGTTTAGTTGTATTTATTTCCGCTGCAGTATTCTTTCCCGTTGTACGGGAGTTGTTGTATTTTGACCCCTGCGTGGGTATGAATTGTAATTGAGTTGTATGTTTTTATTGAAAGACCAAATCGGTCTACTGAGTCATTTTAGCCTTGAAGGCATTGTTGAGTTGTTCGACGTTGTTTACCAGCCTGGTAGATCCTTGAGGAAAGGGTCTACGGCGTGTGATATCCCTGAGTGGATTGGGGGTGTTACACACAACTCGTTCGCACAACAAAAAATGAAGGATATAACAAGTTCAAAGCACAAACAAGTCGATAGAGTTGAAGATATAGAAGTTCAAAATCCGATCCACTTCTAATAAAAGAAGTTTATCTCATAAATTCGAAACAACAAAGCAAGCAAATAACACAACATACAACTGGCTCTCAGGGACTCCTCAGAGTTAATCCTGGTATCAGTGTTCAAGTCCGTGCCTCGGAAGGCTCGGTGACCAACTCGCAAAACTAAACTCGATGTCCCTCGAGTCCGCACTTATAACACGTCACCGACGGGGAAGAGTGTTTAGTATATTTTGAGTAATATTTTTATTAGTATTTTATATATATAATTGTGTTGTGTGATAATTTATTTATTTTACCGTATATTTATATTATTTCATTTTTTTAGAACTTTCTATAATTTTGTGTCATTTTTTGCATAATTAATTGGAATTAAATTATATATGCAGGTTAACCAACCGGTACAAGATAGATCAATTGGTTCAAGAATGATATTTTTCCAAAATTCTAATATAGTCACGACTAGTCTCATTTTATTCGTCTCGTCGAGACGATCGTTTTAAAAAAAAAATCATCCGAATCCGAGTTCGTATGAAGAAATTATGACCGTTCGAAGGACAATTAAATAGACGGACCATATTGTGCCACGTGTCAACACCCGATTGGACCAGAAATTCAACTGTGCTGATGTCATCCATGACATCAACACCTCTTAGCAGCCGTGAAATAATTGAAGGTGGGATTTTAAAATTATAAAAAAATTATTATTTTATTAATTTTGTAGTAGTATAAATAGGGGATGAATGTGTAGTGTTTTGGGGAGGAGAAAAAAATGAGAGAAAAAAAAAAGAAAATAGAGAGAGTTATTGTAAGAGAGAAAAATAAAAATATTGTGTAATAAAATTATATTTGAGTAATAAATATGAAATATTTATTTATTTGGGTTGTTATTATGAGTGAGTAATTTTCGTTTACTGGGGTTATGATGAAACCATGTCTATATTATTATTAATATTTATATAATAATTCCAAATAAATGTTTTTAACGATTATGATTTTCCCTTCAATAGGGGAATATTATTTCATCAATTATATCATGTATTTTTTATAGTTATAAATTTTCCATTGCTTTGTGATTATTGATATTAGTTAATTTCTTTGATTATTTATTTTCCATTAAATTGGATACATATAATGCTTAGAAATTACATTTTTTAAGTGAAGGAGAATCTATATTTGAATTATAATTTTGTACTTATAGTCAAATCTATAGGGAAATAGTAAGATTGATTTCAGAATCTATTCCCTGAATTTCTTGGAATTAAAATATAAAATAAATAATAAATAGACATTCGTGGATTCTAAACTCTAGTAAATTATTTAAAATCAATTTATCTAAAATTTACTAAAAAATTACTGTTATTTAATGCAATTATTATAACAAATCAAAAAATCAAATTATTTGAGACTAGGTTAGAATTTAATATAATTTGGTTCAAAACGATAGGAATAATTTGACTTCACTATTATAGTCCTCCCTGTGGAATCGACCTTACACCGCATATCTACATCAAACAAATCGTGCGCTTGCGAGTATTAGACTAAGGAATCAACCAATAACAAGTTTTTGGCGCCGTTGCCGGGGAGGCGCAAACGAAGTACAAGAAGATTGTCGTCACAAAATTAGTTAAATTTGTAATACCCGGTTGTAATTCAGTCATTATCATTCAGTGATTTCATTCGGTAATTGTCTCTATGTACTTTCTCACTTGTTAATAATCATTCATCCGTGTTCACCGTTCGGAATAATTTCGAGTTGTGTATCGATATTGTTCATTGTTTCAACCTTATTCGGGAATCGAGACAAAAGTAGTATCTTGATCGTGGTAATTGTTGGAATATTTATTCCACACATTATTTAATTTATGTTTTGATGATTAAAGTTGCTAAACTACAAAACAACATCGAAGCGAAGCAAAACGACGAAGCAGACGAAGTCGCAAAAAGTTGCAATCTGGACTGCATTAGCGCACGCTAAGGGATATTTGTTAGCGCACGCTAACGAGGAGTCAGCTGCATTCCAGCCAAGTTTCGAAGTAAGCTGCAGTGAAGTCAGCAAATGGATAGCGCACGCTACACTCTATTATTAGCGCACGCTACACTCTATTATTAACGCACGCTATCGAAGTGTTGTTACTGTTGTGGAGATATTCAAACACAGAATGACGTATGCAAAGAAGTCATCATTAGCGCACGCTACGAAGGATGATTAGCGCACGCTAAGATGTTTGAATCTAGTCAATCCGAACGTTGGGAAAAGCAGGTCAAAGTCAGCATATCAAGCGGTCACTTTGACAATCCATGCAACGGATATATTGGATTAGCGCACGCTACAAAGGAAGGGGTAGCGCACGCTGTCAGAAGCGATAGCTACCGGACTGAAATATAAAGTGATTAACGCACGCTACATGAAAGCCTTTACGCACGCTAGAGCAAAAATGTGCGATAGCGCACGCTAAGAAGGAAGGCTAGCGCACGCTAGCTAGTCAACTGGCAGCAACGGCTAGTAAGGAGGAAGAAGGCTATAAATACCAAGGAGTTGGTATTATTCCATACAACAACATTGAGCAAAGCATACATACGTGTTATATCATTGTAAACATTATAGTTGTTGTTCTTGAGCTTAATTAAGAGTGATTGAGTGTTATACACAAGATCATACACGAGCGAGAAAAAGAGAAGATACGATTTGATTCGGTGTTATTAGGATCAAGGATCCGGCATTGTTAGAATCACAATCGCTATCTTAGTGAGGTTTATCTAGTACCGATAGAAAGCTAGAGTGGTTGATTCCTTATCCAATAGAAAAGGAAAAACGGTTTTACTCGGACCGATAGAAGACGAGCTTGTAACGGTAATCCCTCGACCGATAGAAGAGAGGCGTAGAGGTTTTGATCTTAAGCCTAAGGAAAAAGATACATCGAGAGAGGACGTAGGCTTCGTTAATAGCCGAACCTCTATAAATCCTTGTGTGATTTATTTCCTGCAATTTATTTACGCTTCCGCATAAAACGGCGCAAATATCCGAATCGGTACCCAACAATTAGTATCAGAGCGGTACTCCTATATGCGGCTTAACATCCGAGGAAAAAAGATCCAATGGCGTTTCAAATGGCTCCCGTCGAAGGCCTTGCTCTCAACCGACCACCATTTTTTGATGGCTCAAACTTCATGACGTGGAAGAAGAAGATGTCTATATTCATCCGAGCATATGACATCGAACTTTGGAAGGTGATTTGTCTTGGTCCGAAAATTCCGACAAATTCCAACGGTACGCTCAAAACTTTCGAAGAATATGACGATTCCGATTGGAAAAACGACCACTACAATTGTAAGGCAACTCAACTTCTCTATTGTGCCTTAAATCCGGAAGAACACAACCGGATATCATCGTGTGATAGTGCCAAAGAAATCTGGAAAATGCTTGAGGTAACACACGAAGGTACGTCTCAAGTCAAGGAGACGAAGATAAACATGCTCCTTCACGATTATGAACTATTCCAAATGAAGGACGACGAATCCATCTCGATTATGCTTGACCGATTTTCGGTTATCACTAATGGATTAGCACGTTTCGGAAAACCACTTTCGAGTAGTGAGAAAGTAAAGAAAATTCTCCGATCACTACCTCGAGAATGGGACGGTACGGTTACGGCAATAATGGAATCCAAAGATTTAAATACTCTCGATTTTAGTGCTCTCGTTGGTTCCCTTATCAACTACGAGATTGTTCTAAAATCTCGGAATGCCAAACCGAAACCGAAGGAGAGGTCGATAGCCTTCAAGGCTAAAATGTCGAAGAAGAAAGAAGAAACCCCGGTGGACGAAAGCGACGAAGAAATGGCATATTATGCCAAGAATATTAATAAGTTCCAACACTTATTAAACCGGAGAAAGAAGGACATTCAAGCGGGCGAACCTAAGAAATTCGACAACACTTGTCGATTATGTGGTAAACCAGGCCACTTTGCTAAGAATTGTCGAGTAAAGCAAAAGGAGGTTCTAATCGCAACATGGAGCGACGAAGATCCCGATGAAGATTTTCTTGAACAAAATAATCTCGCGCTCATGGCCCGGAGTTCATTCGACGATAGCGACGTCAAAAGCCAAGTAAGTAATTCTTACGACGAACTTTCTGAAGCATTCGAGTTATTACATACGGACTATCAAAATGATTTAATCGAAATTAAATCCCTCAAGTCTAAATTTAAAACTTTGGAAATTGAAAATCCCAAAATACTTGAAAAAGGGAAATTTGTCGAAATTGATCATTCGAAATGCCTTGAAAATGAAAATATTTTAAAAAATGATCTTTTAAAAGTTCAAAATGAACTAAAAATTTTGACAAAGAAATTTTCGTGCGGCAACGATAAATTTGAACAAATGTTATGTGTTCAAAAATATACTTTAAATAAAGAGGGGTTAGGATTCAAACCACGTTTCAAAAATGAATCCGTAAATTTCAAAATACCCCGATGTGAAAAATGTTTGAAAATCGGGCATCATACTTCTAATTGCAAAAGCCAAAGACGGACGATAAAAATTAAAAAGATTTGGGTTCCTAAAGGAACAAATGTTTCAAACATCGTCTACGTCTCAAAAGAAAAACCAACTATCGGTTGGATCCCCAAAAATAAATTTTGACAAATGATATTTTACAAAGGGGGAGAAGGAAATAATATTTTCAGGGGGAGTTTATACTCTTATTAATGCATAAATTGGTATCATGCATATTTATATTTCTTTTGGTATCCTTTATATTTTTTTTTACTTTTTGATGAAGACAAAAAGGGGGAGAAAGATATGAATTGAGATAAAAAAGGAGAAGGAGATGAATTGAGATAAAAATGAAAAAAAATCGAAGAAGTCGAAAAGCAAAGAAAAGCATACAATTAGGGGGAGTTGAAAAATGAAAAACGACGGAGTTGAAAAGAGAAGAGAATTGGAGAAACTAACGAAACGATCAAAGCCGAAAACTTTGATTCGTAGAAATATACATATATTACTTTTTACAGATTATCCAATTCAAGAGTTGTTTTGTAATCATCAAAAAGGGGGAGATTGTTGGAATATTTATTCCACACATTATTTAATTTATGTTTTGATGATTAAAGTTGCTAAACTACAAAACAACATCGAAGCGAAGCAAAACGACGAAGCAGACGAAGTCGCAAAAAGTTGCAATCTGGACTGCATTAGCGCACGCTAAGGGATATTTGTTAGCGCACGCTAACGAGGAGTCAGCTGCATTCCAGCCAAGTTTCGAAGTAAGCTGCAGTGAAGTCAGCAAATGGATAGCGCACGCTACACTCTATTATTAGCGCACGCTACACTCTATTATTAACGCACGCTATCGAAGTGTTGTTACTGTTGTGGAGATATTCAAACACAGAATGACGTATGCAAAGAAGTCATCATTAGCGCACGCTACGAAGGATGATTAGCGCACGCTAAGATGTTTGAATCTAGTCAATCCGAACGTTGGGAAAAGCAGGTCAAAGTCAGCATATCAAACGGTCACTTTGACAATCCATGCAACGGATATATTGGATTAGCGCACGCTACAAAGGAAATGGTAGCGCACGCTAACTGTCAAGGGCAGTAGCTACTGGACTGAAATATAAAGTGATTAACGCACGCTACATGAAAGCCTTTACGCACGCTAGAGCAAAAATGTGCGATAGCGCACGCTAAGAATGAAGGCTAGCGCACGCTAGCTAGTCAACTGGCAGCAACGGCTAGTAAGGAGGAAGAAGGCTATAAATACCAAGGAGTTGGTATTATTCCATACAACAACATTGAGCAAAGCATACATACGTGTTATATCATTGTAAACATTATAGTTGTTGTTCTTGAGCTTAATTAAGAGTGATTGAGTGTTATACACAAACTCATACACGAGCGAGAAAAAGAAAAGATACGATTTGATTCGGTGTTATTAGGATCAAGGATCCGGCATTGTTAGAATCACAATCGCTATCTTAGTGAGGTTTATCTAGTACCGATAGAAAGCTAGAGTGGTTGATTCCTTATCCAATAGAAAAGGAAAAACGGTTTTACTCGGACCGATAGAAGACGAGCTTGTAACGGTAATCCCTCGACCGATAGAAGAGAGGCGTAGAGGTTTTGATCTTAAGCCTAAGGAAAAAGATACATCGAGAGAGGACGTAGGCTTCGTTAATAGCCGAACCTCTATAAATCCTTGTGTGATTTATTTCCTGCAATTTATTTACGCTTCCGCATAAAACGGCGCAAATATCCGAATCGGTACCCAACAGTAATTGATTCATTAGTCATTGATGACGATGGAATTCATGTCATTTCAAATCTCTTCATTGTTCAAATCGTGTTCTTGTTGGACGAACCCTTGTAATCATGGCTTGGAACCACCGTTTTGGGGTTTTCGTACTTCCATTTCGTGTTATTGGTTCCCTATTATCGATTCCTATTGCTTTTATTCCCTTCCCGGGTCATTTTTCTTCATTTTAGGACCCAAGGGTGTGTGGGCCGCGGCACAAGGAGTGTGCGCCGCGGCACACACATTTTCCAGTTTTTGGCCTATCATTCTGTACTTTGTGCCGCGGCACATGCTGGCAGGGCCGCGGCACACTGCCGAGTCACTGCCGCGGCACACCTGTCCGGGCCGCGGCACACTCATGTGGCACTTATCGGCCAAACCTTCTGTACCCTATGCCGCGGCACATGCCGACAGGGCCGCGGCACACTGCCGATCACTGGGCGTATATTTTTGGCCCTGTGCCACGGCACACTTCGGCTGAGCCGCGGCACACAGGGCAGTCAACCCTATAATTGTGTTTTTGAGCGAGAATCAGCTCATTTCTTCATTTCTTCACCTTCATTCGGGAGAGAGAGCTTGAGGGGAGAACTTTTCTTCATCCATCGCTTGAGGGTTGGATTTTCATCATATTCTTTCGGTTGTGAAGCTCGGATCATCGATCTAACGCGAGTTCTTCGGATCATAGTGCTTGGATCTTCAAAGGTAATTTTCATCGAACCTCTTGGATTTTCGATTTGTGTTGAGATATGATGTTTTGGATATTAAGATCATGTTGTATGAAGTGATATACGCATGAATATAGATATGTTCGATTATTCATTGGATTATTGAAGGATTATTCAAGAACACTTTGAATATTGAGTTGGATTTGGGGGTTTTCGATTAATCGTTGTTGAAATCACGAATTTGTACATTCATATTGGATTATTGATCGTATTGAAGATGTTTTGGTTGGTTTAAAACACTTCTTGGGCTTTTGATGTTGGTATTATTGAGGCTTGGTTATAAACAATCGAAGTTGGCCACAAAGTGTTCGATATAATGCCCCAATGAACTTGGTTTAATCGTATCGACGTTTTGAGTTCGTTCTATTCGTGTTTGATTCGTATGTTGAACGGATTATTGGTAATTGTGTTATTCAAGGTTGTTCGAGCGACCGATATCTCAATTAGGACGTTGTTCGTGGAAGGATAATTGTCATCGGTGTTGTGTAAGTTGATTCTTACTCGGTTAAAAGGACATTCATTCCTTTTGTTGTTGTTCATTCATAATCATACTCATTCATCATTGTATTAACCGTTTTGAGGCTTGTAATTCTCGAATAATCACTTCATTCACGAGGAACGACGGTTCCAATCATTTCATTGAGTTATCAATCACGTCACTATTATTTTCATTTCGGTGACTCATTCTTGGCCTTGTCGAATTATTATTCATTGATATTCATTGTGGTCATTCTCGTTCATATGACCTTCTGGGTTCATATTGCGTGGTCGGGTGTGGTTGTGTGGAATTTTTAGTCGGGCACACGATGGTCATGTATTGGGTTCACCGATACATTGGACCGTGCACACGGTAACACTTACCTCCGTGAGACTAATTAGGTACAAGGACGGGTGTGTCCGGTCATTCGTCTTGTACACTTGCACATAACATTACGGGCGTACTATGATACTTCTCTTCAGCGTAACTCATAACTTAGGATATTTCATAACTTCAGATATATCATGATTGTGTATTTTCAACCCTTGAGGATTGTTGTTCTGTGGCAAGGCAAAAGCACGGGAGGAGCATGTTGACGGCGAGGAGTCCCAGTGATACTAGTAGGGGGCCCCAGTCATTCCGGTTATTTCAGTTATTTCAGTCATTTCAGTCATTTCCATCATTTGTATTTCCGCTGCAAATTCCGTTTGAGATGTTTATTTATTCAGGATGGTGTATTTTATCTTCACATAAAATATACTAGTATTCTGTATTGTCCTGGTGTATTGTACTTAAGCTCCTCATCGGAGTATTTGGTAATATAATGTGGTTCGGTACTACAATTATATTATTTAATTCATCAGTTTTCATTCGCCTGGTGGGTCCCAGTCGGGGGTCCACGGCACTGTAATATCCACCTAGTTTGGGGTGTTACAGAGTTGGTATCGGAGAGTGGTTTTGAATACTACCTTCCGAGTCGTGTCTCATTTGAAATCATCGTCATCGGACTAGTATCATTGGACTTTCGCGTCACGTGTGACCTGTGCAGATGCCGAGCCAATCAGACCGAAAGAACAGCAAGATTTCTAACGCCATGGTCTAATTTCTGGCAATAAGAATCATTCATTCATAATTCATCAGATAGAAATCCTCAATCATCATTTTCATTTTGACCAGGATGGTCATGTTAGCTCGTTAATCACTCAATTCATTGAATTACTCAGTTGTTGATCAGGAAGATCATATCATTAATCTTGTTAACTTGTTCAAGATAATCATTTCAATAATTTCATCAGATAATCATGTCACCTCAGTTGATCATTCATGTAATCACTGCGTTAGAGCGTATGCTCATTTTCATCATCTCATGTCATAATCATAACGTGCTATTTATACGGAAAATATAATCATCATGTGACTTTCCTACTTCAGTATGGAGAGAGCAAGAAAAGGACGAGGAGGACGACGCCGTGGTGCGGGCCGAATCCCGAGAGCTCGTGTGAATACACGTGCGAACGCGAGGAATAATGCTAATTCATCGAGCAGCGACGCTGCCACTCATTCACCTGGACGTGATCATTCACTATCGCGGAGTCGTACCCGGGACACGGCTCAGTCAGAAGGTGTCCGGGTTGACCCACTCACTTTTATGCAGGGCATGATGGCCCAAATGACCCAGATGGCATAGATGATGGAGACGATGCATAACTCAGTCAATCAAAATCAACAGGCTCCTCCGCCGCCACCTCAAAGGCAAGAGAGGAATGTGAGCAGTATCATCGGCGACATCTCTCGCCAAACGCCACCTACTTTTGAAGGCTCATCTGAGCTGGCGGATATTGTTCATTGGCTCGAACATTTCGAGAAGTTATTCGCTATGGTAGAGTGTCCCGAAGGACACAAAGTTTCAATTGCGGCTTACTACCTGGGTAAGAGCGCTCATTCTTTGTGGTTATCGTTGAAGCCCACCGAAGGATCATGTACTTGGGATCAGTTCAAGACTCTTATGATGGAGAGGTATTACCCGGCCCCACTCAGAGAGGCCAAGCTGTCAGAATTACTCACTCCCGACCCCTCAGCAGACGAGGATGTTCTCGCCATTGCCGAGAAATTTCAGGAACTTCTTCCGTTCGCCTCATTTATCATTCATTCCGAGGCGGATAAGATTAAGTATTTCAGCAAGAGACTGAAACCCCGTATGAGACTGCAGTTGCTTAATCATAATTGCACCACGTTGGCCGAATTCATTGAGAAAGCTCTTACCTATGAGCTTACTGCTAAGGAGATTGCTAAGCAGCAACCTTCATCTGCTAGCAAGAAGTCCAAGAACCGTAATCAGTCTGACGGCAGTCAGGCCACTTTCAAGAAGCCTCGTGCAGGCTCTGCTTTTTCTGAGCGACCTCCTGTGATGTCTAAACCCGCAGAATCTCATTAACGAGCGGCCAGTTCGGCCATCACCTATTTTAACTGTGGGGATCTTGGTCATATCAGCACCAAGTGTCCGAGACAGTCTGTCACGTGTCATAACTGTGGAATTGTTGGGCATAAGGACCGTTTCTGCCGTAGGGACTCCAAACCTACTCCGGCGTCATCTCAGGCCCCTAAGAAGTCAGCTGTTCAGAATCAGGCCACTCAATCAGCGTCGTTTAAGACGACAGGAGCGAATAAAGGTGGAACCTTTAGCGTGACAGGAGCGTCGGTCTGGGACTAGCAAGCCGGATTTATGAGATGAAGAAGATCGATGATCCAGGCCGAATGATCTCAGGTACACTCGATATTCTATCTCAACCTGTGTGTACCCTTTTTGATACTGGTGCATCGCATTCATTCATTTCCGAGTCATGTTTGAGTAGACTACGTCTGGGTAGTGCTACTAGTTGTGAGCCGTATGTCATTGGTCTACCTGATGGTAGACGAATTATCGGAAATCGTGAGATTCAGAATTGTCCGATTTAGCTTCATGGTCATGAATGGCCAGCGGACCTAATCGTAGTAGATTTGCCGAGAGACGATATCATATTGGGTATTGATTGGATGGATCGTCATGATGCCATCATTAGTGTCCGTAAGCGTATGGTCACTATCATTTCAGTCGATGGGGTCGAATGTGTTTTTCAGGGAGGTAATCCCGGCTATTCTTGTAAGGTCATTAACTTGATGAAAGCAGTGAAATTACTCAGTCAGGGGTGTGTTGGTTATTGGTGCTATATGACCAAAACCGGGAAATCATCAGTAATGTTGACGGATATTCCGGTAGTGAGGGAATATGCCGATGTTTTTCCTGACGAGTTACCTGGTTTGCCTCCACAGAGAGATGTGGAATTCACGATTGAGTTGGATACCGGTACGTCCCCGATATAGAAGGCACCGTACCGGATGGCCCCGACCGAAATGCAGGAGTTGAAGAATCAACTTGAGGAATTGTTCGAGAAAGGTTATATCCGACCGAGTGCCTCCCCGTGGGGAGCACCAGTGTTGTTTGTCAAGAAGAAGGATGGTTCGTTCCGTTTGTGTATTGATTACCGGGAATTGAATCGGGTGACGATCAATAATAAGTATCCGTTACCCCATATCGATGATCTTTTGGATCAACTTCAGGGAGCTTCAGTATTTTCCAAGATCGACTTAAGATCTGGATATCATCAGTTGTGGATTCGAGAGTCGGATATCGCGAGGACGGCGTTTCGAACACACTATGGTCATTATGAGTTTGTGGTTATGCCGTTTGGATTGACTAATGCACCTGTGGTATTCATGGAATTAATGAATCGGGTTTTCATCGACTTTTTGGATCAGTTTGTTGTTGTATTCATCGATGACATTTTGATTTATTCTCGTAACCGTGAGGATCACGAGGTTCATCTTCATCAGGTTCTCGACGTATTAAGACGAGAGCAACTTTATGGAAAGTTTTCCAAGTGTGAGTTCTGGATGCCCGAAGTGACTTTTCTCGGGCATGTAATTTCATCAGATGGAGTGCGTGTTGATCCTCAGAAGACGGACGCTATCCAAGATTGGTTACCTCCGAAGAATGTTAAGGAAATCCAAAGCTTTCTCGGATTAGCCGGTTATTATCGGCGGTTTGTGGAAGGTTTTTCTAAAATCTCTCAACCAATGACGAACCTTTTGTGAAAGGATAAGAAATACACGTGGTCCGACGCGTGTCAGCAGAGTTTTGAGGAACTCAAGAGCCGGTTAATTTCAGCACCTGTACTTTCCTTGCCGCAAGGGATGGAAGGATTTATGGTTTATAGTGATGCGTCCGGGCAGGGTCTCGGATGTGTACTCATGCAGAATGGGAAGGTTATTGCTTATGCTTCACGGCAATTGAGACCTTACGAGGTTAATTATCCGACCCACGACCTGGAGTTAGCAGCCGTGGTTCTTGCGTTGCAGATTTGGCGTCATTACCTTTATGGCGTCACCTGTCAGATATGTAACACCCCCAAGACATTCAGGGCATATTACAGCGTCGTGGACTCCACACTGTGGAATCCACCAGGCTAACGTACCAACAAGACATTTGACAACGACAAACAATCATCAATAATATGACAATTCAAATAAGACTACAACCCGACAAATAGAATCCAACATCAATCCATTTCCCAAAACGGGAACACAACATTAACAATTTTCAAACAAGAAGTACTCGAGTACTTAAACCAATTTTATAATACAAAAGTCCCAAAACAAGACATCAAAAATAATAGACAGAACTGAACACCAACAAATGACTACTGATCAGTATCATGCTTGCCCATCATCCTCATACGGCTCAAGTGCTCGTTTGTCCCCACGATCGATACCTGAAATACAAAAAGTATTTCCCCCATTTAAGGGGTTAGCAACAACTGCTGGTGCAAGTACAATCCATTTGAACTACATTCTAATCAGATGAATATATGCGCCAAAAATCATTTTAGAAAACATTTTATATTCCGGAATATTTACATTGCACAATCGCAAAACACATTATCTCCAACAAATCACAATTCAATGTTAACCGTTGGTACGAGACTCACGGCCACCGTACCCCGCAGAGCCCCGTCGGACATCCCTGGGTGGCTAACCACAGTTCGCAATACGCACACTCACGGCAATATGTATCCCTAGAGGCCCCGTCGGACCGTCCCTAGGTGAACATACACATAACCATCCACAACAACCACGATACAGCCATAATTCAAATACTAGAACATGTAAACAAATGTAAAGTACTTGCCTTTTAGACATTCTTGAAGAAACGGAAGTGAAACACGACTACGAACGGTCCGGGTGGAAAACGACGGTTCCTAAATGAAGGATCAACACAGTTCAGTCCCAACGGACAACAATACTCTATTGGAATACACCCATAACCCCGATTACATGATACGACAATGAACGGTCAATTGATACGGGCGAGGGTTTACGCAAAATCTCCCCGTATTGATAATTCGCGGATTAAAATCAAGGAAATTGGATTTAGAATCACTCAATAAACACAATCGGTAAAGAATATTGTAACATAGTTGAACAATTCGGATCTAAACCCTAGAATCCCGAAAAACCCCCAAAATCGACAAGTTATGGTTCTAGATGAAAATACCTTGAATTCGGACGTGGGAGGATGATTATGCTGATGATAATATGATAACACAACTCTATGGTGATGGAATTTGAAGAGAACTCCGACCAGTATCGGTGGAAATCGTCTCTGAAGTCGCACGTCGAAGAAAACGAAGAGAAAAGAATAAAACTGTTGTTTCTGAACTGCCCGCTGACTTATATAATTTGTGAAGTTAGCGCACGCTAACTGTCATATATAGCGCGCGCTAACGGGCCGTGATAGGTCCAGTAGCTACTGCCACCATTCGCTAGCGTACGCTAACAATAGGGAGTTAGCACACGCTAACTGCACATCGGTAGCGCACGCAAGGCAACAGGAGTAGCGTGCGCTACCTGCACAGCAGTTCAATACTGCTGCTCACATCAGCAGTAGGCTACTGTCGAGGGTGCAATACACGAAACGCACCACGAGACCAGAATCTAGGGACATAAACACGAAGCATACCAGACGACGGACCTAAGTGCTAAAAGAAAATATAATTCCGACCACCGGAGGGTTCGTAATGCGACAACGAAAATGAGATTCCCTAAACTATTAGGAAATTACGAAAATGGCCCAAGTGTCTGAAAATCACGAAACGACGTCGGATTTACCAACCGAAAGTCTCAACATGACCAACTCAACCATACGAACTTGTACAAACCAAGAAACAATGAAAACGAACGAGTTTTACGAGAATCGAACGTTCATACGGCAAAACATATCATAAAATGAAATCACGTGAAAACATCGCCAAAACTCGTCCAAATGGAAAAACTCCAAGAATAAAGTAGATTCACAATGTCGAAACGGTTACAAGCGAGTCGATAAAAATAGACATACACCAAAAATGGAAACTACTAAAAATGGAAAGTTACGGATATTACATTCTCCCCCTCTAAAATAAAGTTTCGTCCCGAAACTTAAGAATCAAAAAGTTCGGGATGCCTCGAACGCATATCCTCCTCTAACTCCCACGTCGCTTCTTCTACTCCGTGCCTCGACCATTGCACCTTAACCAAAGGAATGGTTTTGTGCCTTAACTGTTTGTCGCGACGCTCCAAAATTCTGACGGGCCTCTCCTCAAACGTAACATCTTTCTCGATCTCCACATCTCCAAAATCAATAATGTGGGATGGGTCCGGAACGTACTTCCTCAACTGGGAAACGTGAAATACGCTATGAACATGACTCAGCGACGGAGGTAAAGGCAAACGGTATGCCAACTCACCTACTCTCTCCAATATCTCGAAAGGCCCAATATACCTCGGGCTAAGCTTCCCCTTTTTCCCAAAACGGAAAACTCCCTTCATCGGAGACACTCTCAACAGAACATGATCTCCCACCGCAAACTCCAAAGGTCGACGCCTAACATCCGCATAAGACTTTTGTCGACTCTGAGCAGCCAACATTCTCTTTCTAATCAATTCAACTTTCTCCCTCGTCTCTAACACAAGGTCTGGCTTGGTGCCAACTAGATCGGACGGCTCATCCCAACATATCGGCGATCGGCAACATCGGCCATAAAGTGCCTCATACGGTGCCATCTTAATCGACGCATGCCAGCTATTATTATAAGTAAACTCAATTAAGGCCAAATGCTCCTCCCAGTCACTACTCCAATCTAACGCGCACGTGCGCAACAAATCCTCAAACGTCTGAATGGTACGTTCGGACTGCCCATCGGTCTGGGGATGGAACGAAGTGCTCAAACGTAATTGTGTCCCTAATGCCTTATGTACCGCCTGCCAAAAATGCGATACAAATCGGCCATCTCTGTCTGAAATAATGGTCCTCGGCGTACCATGAAGCCTCACTATCTGTGCGATAAAAATACGAGCCAACTTTTCTGGACCCCAAGTATCCTTGCTGCCCAGAAAATGTGCCGACTTAGTCAGTCGGTCTATAATCACCCACACCATATTCATACCAGTCTTCGTCCTCGGCAAACCCGTGACAAAATCCATAGAGATATCCTCCCACTTCCATTTCGGGACAGGAAGTGGTTTCAATAACCCGGCTGGCCGCTGATGCTCAATCTTGACTTGCTGACAAGTCAAACACTTAGCCACAAACTGCAATACCTCCTTCTTCATATCGTTCCACCAGAAATTTTTCCTCAGATCTTTATACATTTTACTCGAGCCCGGATGGACTGAGTAAGGTGACGCATGAGCCTCTCTCATAATACTCTGTCTCAATTCCGAGTCGTTCGGAACACACAACCGACCTCAGAATCTCAACACTCCGTCTTCATGAATAACGAATCCCGGGGCTTTCCCCTTCCCTACACTCTCTCGAAGCTGAATAAACATCGGGTCCTCCAACTGTCCCAATTTAATGTCATCGACCAGAGATGAAGAAATCTCAAGAGTACGCAACTGCCCGGAACTCTCTGGCAGTACAACCTCAATGCTCATCTTCGTAAACTCTCGCTGAAGTCCCGACTGGGCCGTAAGTAGCTCAAGCGCCCAAAGCGATACCGATTTCCAGCTCAAGGCATCTGCTACCACATTAGCCTTGCCCGGATGATAGAGGATCTCGAGGTCGTAATCCTTAATCAATTCCAACCACCTCCTCTGTCTCATATTAAGCTCTTTCTGGGTGAAAATGTACTTCAGGCTCTTGTGATCGGTGAAAATCTGACACGACGAGCCATACAAGTAATGACGCCAGATCTTCAACGCAAATACGACTGCGGCCAACTCAAGATCGTGCGTAGGGTAATTCAACTCGTACGGTTTCAACTGACGGGAAGCGTAGGCAATCGTCCTCCCGTGCTGCATAAGTATGCATCCGAGCCCTTGGCCCGAAGCATCACTAAAAACTGAGAAACCCTCATTACCACTCAGTAAAGCTAAAACAGGAGCGGTCGTCAACTGCTTCTTGAACTCCTCAAAGCTATTCTGCCTCTCATCGCTCCACACAAACTTCTCTGACTTCTGTAACAGCTGAGTCAGCGGTCGAGCGAGTTTAGAGAACCCCTTGACGAATCTACGGTAATACCCGGCTAAACCCAGAAAACTACGGACCTCCTTCACGTTCTTGGGCGGTGCCCAATCTAACACCGCCTCTACCTTATGTGGGTCCACACGAACACCCTCGACCGAGATCACATGACCGAGAAACATAACCTTCCGTAACCAAAACTCGCACTTTGAGAACTTCGCAAAAAGATGCTGAGTTCTCAAAATATCTAATACGATATGCAAATGACGGGCATGCTCCTTCTCGCTCCTCGAGTAAATCAGGATGTCATCGATAAAAACGACTACACATTTATCGAGGTACTCGATAAAGACTTTGTTCATAAGCTGCATGAACACGGCTGGTGCGTTGGTTAGCCCAAAAGGCATAACCACGAACTCGTAGTGACCGTATCTCGTCCGAAAGGCCGTCTTCGGAATATCGGTATCCTTCACTCGGAGCTGATAATACCCCGATCTCAAATCAATCTTCGAAAACAAAGTTGCCCCTTTCAACTGATCAAACAAATCATCAATCCTCGGGAGCGGATACTTGTTTTTGATGGTCACTTTGTTCAACTCCCGGTAGTCGATACACAAACGAAGTGACCCATCCTTCTTCTTTACGAATAGGAGCGGTGCGCCCCAAGGCGAAGTGCTTGGTCGAATATATCCCATGTCTAGCAACTCTCCTAACTGTTTCTTCAGCTCCAGAATCTCGGCAGGCGCCATACAGTATGGCCTCTTAGAGATCGGTGCTGCACCCGGCTCTAAATCGACGGTAAACTAAACTTCTCGATCCGGCGACAAACCCGGCAACTCGTCTGGAAAAACATCAGGATACTCACACACTACCGGAATAGACGAGAGCTTGACTCGCCCTTCTTCCGATCGCAAAGCATAACACCAATAGCCCGCGCAACCTCCTCGAAGAAGTCTCACCGCCTTCAAGGCGCTGATCAGTAATCTCTGGCTACTCCGCTTACGCCCCACAAAAGAATGCTCGGTACCGTCAGAGGCTAACATCGAAACAGTTCTCGTTCTATAATTCATGATCGCCCCATGACGATCCAGCCAATCCTCACCCAGAATCAAATCCTCATCTCTAATATCTACCGCGATCAGATTAGAAGGCCAAACCCTCCCCGCGATACTGACTGGAAAATCTCTAACCTCACGATCCCCCACGATGCTATCCCCACTAGGCAGTTTAACAACAAATGGTTCACACGCAACCAAGCAATCAATAGGCAGACGACGCACACAATCCATAGATATAAAAGAATGCGTGGCACCATAATCGAACAATACGGAAACAGAATGATCAAGGATGTGGATGGTACCTGTAGCCACCGTTGCGTCGGGATCTCCGGCTCGCCTCATCTCATACACACGGGGCGGAATAGACCCCGCACTAGAATCTCCCCCTCTAGAAGGCTGCCCACGTCCTCGACCTCTACCAAAACTCTGCTGCGGCTGAGGAACTGTCGGTGCATGATTCACGCTCGGCTCTCCCGCTGCTGGGGCTGATATCTGAGTAACTGGAGCTCGAGCTGCATCCGTACAAAACTTAACACGATGACCCATCTGACCACAAGCAAGACACTGAATCGGAGGCCTATCACACTCACTCATCATGTGGCCCGGACGACTACGGTTGAAGCACGTAGGACCCCGGACGGAACCAGTAGGAGCAGACCTAGAACTGTTTCCGCGCCCAACTGACGACGACTGACTCCCGAAGACTCGCGAACCAGACTGAGCCTTCGGATACCCTCCAGACTTGCCTCCCGAAAACTGACCGGCTGTCTTCTGCCTCTTTCCTTCGGTTGTCGTCTCTGTCGTAGAAAACGACATCTCATAAGCCATCGCTTTATTCTGATATTCTTTCAAAGTCGTGCACCCCAGACCAGACATGTAGTGGCACACCCTCGGTTTCATCCGCATATCAAAGTGGCGGATCTTGTCAAGCTCATCTCGGACTTGGTCTCTCACGTAATGTAGCTGTTGATTGTAGTCTTTGATAGCTTGAGAAATAGGAACATCCTGGGGCTTAGCCTCAAAGAAGGCTCGGATCCACCCCTATTTCACTGGCCATGGACAGAATTCATCTTCCATCAGATCCCGAAACTCTGCCCACGTAGCTGCCCGGTCACGCGGTTTCACCGCTTGCCACCACGTTGCTGCCTCCTTGGCGAGGAAGTACTGAGCAATGGGTACTTTTCTCTCCTCAGAACAATTAGCAGCCTCAAATACCTTCTCCATCTCGAATAGCCAATTCTCCCAACCGGAAGGGTCAGAAGCACCATCAAACTGTGGAGGACGCATACGAATCACGTCCTGAAGCAACTTATCATTGCCGGATCCAATAGGCGGAACCGGGTTGGCATTAGCTTGGCCGACTAGAACGGCCTAAGTCAGTAGCGTCATCTGCTTCGCTACTTGCTGCAAAATGTTGGCCACTCCAACATTCTCATGTGCATTACCGGAGCTAGCAGACTGGTCCTGCTGACCTCCGGAACTAGGGGGAACACTGTTCGACAAAGAAGGCATCGCCGAATCAGTTCCCGAGTGATCGGACATGGCCGCCCCACCGGCTGCGCCACGTCCCCTACCGCGTCCGCAACCGCGTCCGCGTCCTCTACCAGCAGGAATTCTGAAGAAGTAATGGGTAAGTAGAGTTCAAACGCAAAACACAACAAGATACTAAGGCAGGAATAGAATAGAACGGTGAAACGAGTCAAGTTAGGAAAAACTTACGAGCACCGGCGTACTGAGATGATGGCATAGCAGTGATACTCTCCCAAAAACGACACTTGACTTGACCCAAATAACCGACAGCCTAGGTATCCATAAACCTAAGCTCTGATACCATATTCTGTAACACCCCCAAGACATTCAGGGCATATTACAGTGCCGTGGACTCCACACTGTGGAATCCACCAGGCTAACGTACCAACAAGACATTTGACAACGACAAACAATCATAAATAATACGACAATTCAAATAAGACTACAACCCGACAAATAGAATCCAACATCAATCCATTTCCCAAAACGGGAACACAACATTAACAATTTTCAAACAAGAAGTACTCGAGTACTTAAACCAATTTTATAATACATAAGTCCCAAAACAAGACATCAAAAATAATAGACAGAACTGAACACCAACAAATGACTACTGATCAGTAGCATGCTTGCCCATCGTCCTCATATGGCTCAAGTGCTCGTTTGTCCCCACGATCGATACCTGAAATACAAAAAGTATTTCCCCCTTTAAGGGGTTAGCGACAACTGCTAGTGCAAGTACAATCCATTTGAACTACATTCTAATCAGATGAATATATGCGCCAAAAATCATTTTAGAAAACATTTTATATTCCGGAATATTTACATTGCACAATCGCAAAACACATTATCTCCAACAAATCACAATTCAAAGTTAACCGTCGGTACGAGACTCACGACCACCGTACCCCGCAGAGCCCCGTCGGACATCCCTGGGTGGCTAACCACAGTTCGAGATACGCACACTCACGGCAATACGTATCCCTAGAGGCCCCGTCGGACCGTCCCTAGGTGAACATACACATAACCATCCACAACAACCACGATACAGCCATAATTCAAATATTAGAACATGTAAACAAATGTAAAGTACTTGCCTTTGAGACATTCTTGAAGAAACGAAAGTGAAACACGACTACGAACGGTCCGGGTGGAAAACGACGGTTCCTAAACGAAGGATCAACACAGTTCAGTCCCAACGGACAACAATACTCTATTGGAATACACCCATAACCCTGATTACATGATACGACAATGAACGGTCAATTGATACGGGCGAGGGTTTACGCAAAATCTCCCCGTATTGATAATTTGCGGATTCAAATCAAGGAAATTGGATTTAGAATCACTCAATAATCACAATCGGTAAAGAATATCGTAACATAGTTGAACAATTCGGAACTAAACCCTAGAATCCCGAAAAACCCCCAAAATCGACAAGTTAGGGTTCTAGATGAAAATACCTTGAATTCGGACGTGGGAGGATGATTATGCTGATGATAATATGATAACACAACTCTATGGTGATGGAATTTGAAGAGAACTCCGACCAGTATCGGTGGAATTCGCCTCTGAAGTCGCACGTCGAAGAAAACGAAGAGAAAAGAATAAAACTGCTGTTTCTGAACTGCCCGCTGACTTATATAATTTGTGAAGTTAGCGCACGCTAACTTTCATATATAGCGCACGCTAACGGGCCGTGACAGGTCCAGTAGCTACTGCCACCATTCGCTAGCGTACGCTAGCAATATGGAGTTAGCGTACGCTAACTGCTCATCGGTAGCGCACCCAAAGTAACAGGAGTAGCGTGCGCTACCTGCACAACAGTTCAATACTGCTGCTCACATCAGCAGTAGGCTGCTGTCGAGGGTGCAATACACGAAACGCACCACGAGACTAGAATCCAGGAACATAAACACGAAGCATACCAGACGACGGAGCTAAGCGCTAAAAGAAAATATAATTCCGACCACCGGAGGGTCCGTAATGCGACAATGAAAATGAGATTCCCTAAACTATTAGGAAATTACTAAAATGGCCCAAGTGTCCGAAAATCACGAAACGACGTCGGATTTACCAACCGAAAGTCTCAACATGACCAACTCAACCATACGAACTTGTACAAACCAAGAAACAATGAAAACAAACGAGTTTTACGAGAATCGAATGTTCATACGGCAAAACATATCATAAAATGAAATCACGTGAAAACATCGCCAAAACTCGTCCAAATGGAAAAACTCCAAGAATAAAGTAGATTCACAATGTCGAAACGGTTACAAGAGAGTCGATAAAAATAGACATACACCAAAAATGGAAACTACTAAAAATGGAAAGTTACGGATATTACAAGATATTCACCGATCATAAGAGTTTAAAGTATATATTTACTCAGAAGGAGTTAAATATGCGACAGAGACGGTGGTTGGAACTAATCAAAAATTACGATATCGAGATCCTTTACCACCCAGGCAAGGCGAACGTTGTCGCCGACGCCTTCAGTCGTAAGTCCGTTCAGGAGCAGATGCTTGCTCATTTAATAGTTCAGAAATAGCTTCAACAGGAATTCCTTAGACCCGAGATCGAGGTCTGGATTCAGCGAGTGCAAGGGCAACTTTGCATGTTAGAGATTTCATCGCCACTTGAGGAGGCAATCAGAGTGAATCAGGGTTCGGACCATCATTGTTGCGCATCCGTGAGGATGTGGCTTAGGGGAAAGCCCCTGGATTCGTGGTCCACGAGGATGGACTTTTGAGATTTAAGAATCGGTTGTGCGTACCGGCAAATGACGAGTTGAAAAATTCGATTTTGAGAGAAGCTCATGCTACCCCTTATTTTGTTCATCCGGGGTCTAGCAAGATGTACAAAGACTTGAAACAAAATTACTGGTGGTGTAATATGAATCGAGAAGTCGCAGAATTTGTTTCGAGATGTTTAACCTGTCAACAAGTCAAGATTGAACATCAACGACCAGCGGGTATGCTGAAACCTCTTCCTATTCCAGAATGGAAGTGGGAAGACATTTCTATGGATTTCATCACGAGTTTGCCGATGAGTCATCGTGGCATGAATACGATCTGGGTAATTATGGACCGCTTAACTAAATCAGCTCATTTCCTTGAGATTAAGGATACCTGGGGTCCCGAAAGACTTGCCCAGTTATTCATCAAAGAGATAGTGAGACTGCACGGTACTCCTAAAAGTATCGTTTCCGATCGTGACGGACAGTTCGTGTCTCATTTTTGGAAATCAGTTCATCGTGCTATGGGAACTCAGCTTAATCTCAGTACCGCCTTTCATCCTCAGTCCGACGGACAATCAGAGAGAACCATTCAGACATTAGAGGACATGTTGAAGGCATGCGTCCTCGATTGGAAAGACGATTGGGAAGCCCAGCTACCATTGATCGAGTTCACGTATAATAATAGTTGGCATGCTTCGATCAAGATGGCGCCTTACGAGGCCTTGTACGGTCGTCGTTGTCGATCTCCTTTGTGTTGGGACGACTTATCAGAATCAATCGGCACCGAGCCCGATATGCTTATAGCCGCCCGTGAGAAGGTAGCATTGATCAGGAGTCATTTGTTGACCGCTCAGAGTCGACAGAAATCTTATGCAGACAATCGTCGTCGACCACTAGAGTTCGATACGGGTGACCACATTTTGGCCAAGGTTTCCCCGAGTCGGGGTATTTTCCGTTTCGGAAAACGGGGGAAGTTGAGTCCGAGATTTATTGGACCGTTTGAGATTTTGGAACGAATAGGCGAGCTAGCTTATCGTTTGGCTTTACCTCCGGCGTTAAGCCGAATTCATAATGTGTTTCACATCTCTCAGTTGCGGAAGTATGTTGCCGACCCGAGTCACATACTTCAGTTCGACGAAATCGAGATCGCTGATGATCATTCGTATGAGGAGCGTCCCATACGAGTCTTAGAGCGACGACTCAAACAGTTGAGGAATAAGGCGATTCCTTTGGTTAAAATTCAGTGGTCTAGACACGGAGTCGAAGAGGCTACTTGGGAAACCGAGGATAGTATGCGGGAGAGTTATCCCGAATTGTTTAACCCTTAGTTTCGGGGACAAAACTCTTTTAAGGGGGGTGTATGTAATACCCAGTTGTAATTCAGTCATTATCATTCAGTGATTTCATTCGGTAATTGTCGCTTTGTACTTTCTCACTTGTTAATAATCATTCATCCGTGTTCACCGTTCGGAATAATTTCGAGTTGTGTATCCATATTGTTCATTGTTTCAACCTTATTCGGGAATCGAGACAAGAGTAGTATCTTGATCGTGGTAATTGATTCATTAGTCGTTGTTGACGATGGAATTCATGTCATTTCAAATCTCTTCATTGTTCAAATCGTGTTCTTGTTGGACGAACCCTTGTAATCATGGCTTGGAACCACCGTTTTGGGGTTTTCGTACTTCCATTTCGTGTTATTGGTTCCCTATTATCTATTCCTATGGCTTTTATTCCCTTCCCGGGTCATTTTTCTTCATTTTAGGACCCAAGGGGGTGTGGGCCGCGGCACAAGGAGTGTGCGCCGCGGCACACACATTTTCCAGTTTTTGGCCGATCATTCTGTACTTTGTGCCGCGGCACATGTAATACCCGTACTTTTATTGACTGTTTAACCTTGTCGTCCTCCTTATGTTGTCGCTCTGTAAATGCTTGGGGATGTTGTGGATATTGTTATTGAGTTTCGTATCTCGTTCGGTTTTTGATCATGTCGTCTGGACCTTTCGGAAATGTTCTGGACCAGAGATATAACGCACGCTAGGCCTAGGCTAACGCACGCTAATTCTTCTCGATTAGCGCATGCTAGCTTTGAGCCGTAGCGCGCGCTAGGAGGATCAGTCAGGTCAGAGCCAGTATTTTGGACTGCTCTCTGGACGGACGGATTAACGCACGCTAGGGGTTGTTAGCGCGCGCTATTTGTGGTTAGTAGCGCACGCTAACATCCGTCCGTAGCGCACGCTACCGGGCTGGTCAGCAGAGGCAGTGAGGTTGCCAGGTTTTCTGGACTATCAGATAGCGTACGCTAGGCTTCGGCTAGCGCACGCTAAAGCTATTGCATAACGCACGCTAAACAATAGCGGTAGCGCACGCTAAGTTTTGAGCAGGGCAAAGACAGTAAGTTCTGGACTCCAGTACTGGATGCCACATTTTGGGCTAGCGCACGCTAGGGACAGACGATTAGCGCACGCTAACGGAGCCGGCAGAAGCCACTGGACTATCCGGTGACTTCGCTAGCGCACGCTAATGAAGGATGCGTAGCGTGCGCTAGACTGGACAGATATATATATGGCAGTTGACTTTATTTTCGTCATTTCTCACCTTCTTCACTCCTTTTCGATGGGAATCACTCGGGAGAGGCGATCTTAGGCGATTAGAAGCGATCTTCCTTCTATCAACAACATATTTGGTTGGAGAACAAGGATTTCTCAACATCTAATTCCTCCTAACGTCCGAATCAAGGTAAAAATCCTTAGAACCCTACTTTTTGGGAATTTTGGGGTTTTTCGTAGATTCGTCTGATTTATCCGTTTGGAAGCTTGAGAACCTTGAGATTATGATGTATCTATACCGTATGCATGCTTTTCCTACGATTTTATGGTTGGATTGTGCCGTTTTCGGACTTGTGAGATTTTGGACGATTTTCCAACCTCTAGTTGATTATCCGTATATCTTTATGAATCGTAGACGGGTTTTGGGGGTTTCTTCGTGTAATTTGAATATGGATAATTGATTATCATATTCCTTGCGAATCGTTTAGGTGCCGGAAGCGCGTTCTTGGACCTACCGAACTCATACCCCTTTTTCCGTTCGTTTTTCTCGATGTCTCAAAGGCAAGTATATATTTATGATTCTACGTTCTCGACTTTGAAAGTAAGAAATATTGATGTTATGATATGAACGAACCGTTTTTACGGCATTCATAGATATATTGATGGCATATTATGAACGAACCGTTTTTACGGCATTCATGTATGTGTTGTTGGCATGTAATGAACGAACCGTTTTTACGGCATTCCTACATGTATCGGCGTATGAGGTGAACGAACCGTTTCTACGGCATTCACATACGTATCTGCGTATGAGGTGAACGAACCGTTTCTACGGCATTCACATACGTCTTATGAGATTTTAGTTATTCCGGAATACTAGTCTTGAATTGATGAATTGATGGTTACATTTACTTTATTGTCGAGGAGTATTGTGTTTCATATTGATATACTTGCACTAGCTATTCGATGGCTAACCCCTTTATGGGGGAAATACATTTCATGTATTTCAGGTTCCAGGAGGTCGGACAGGCAGATATCGGGTCGGCATGAATATGGTGGGCAAGTGTGATACTGTGTCTTTCTTCCAGTTATGTTTGGAGTTTCCCATTCAGTCTTGTTGTACTGGATTGACTATTGAATACTCGAGTATTGTTTTCCCTTTTCCTTGATGTTCCGGACTGTGTTTGCCGAAGTATTGATTCGAGTTGTGATGTTTGTGAATACATTGGTTATGCTTTGAATACCTTTGTATTGTTTTTCATTCCATTGTGTGTAGACCTTATCGGTCAAAAATTTATGGTTCCGCGTATGATTAGCCTTGTGGGTCCCACGGCGGGGCTTACGGCGCTGTAATATCCCTGAATAACTTGGGGGTGTTACAGAATATGGTATCGGAGCTTAGGTCTATGGATACCTAGGCTGTCGGTCTTTTGGGTCGAATGAGTCGTCAATTGTCCACAGTATCACTACTCTGCCATCATCACAGTGCGACCGGTACTTGTAAGACCTCTCACTCTTCTGGTGTTTCCTTATTCGTTTTGCTTCCTTTTATCGGTATTCTTGAGAATCGGACACTTTGATGACGCGCGATTAAATTGTGCTTACGTGACTTGTGTGTTCTTCAGTATGTCAGCTGGTAGGGGCCGTGGCCGTGGTCGTGGCCGTGGACGAGGAAGAGGTCGTGGCGCGGCCGTTTCCATCAGTTCAGTTGCGGGGTCGACCAACCCCAGTTTGTCGAACTCGGTGCATCCCGACACCGAGAGTCAGCACGACCAGTCAGACGGTCAGGGGAACAACGCAGACGTTGGAGTGGCGAATGCACTTCAACAATTGGCTACTCAGATGACTATTTTGGCCCAAACTGTTCAACTGAATAACCCCAACCCAAACACGGATGCCTTGCTTCAGAATGTAATCCGTATGCACCCTCCACAGTTTGGCGGTGCCACAGACCCGTTAGGCTGGGAAGACTGGCTAGCGGAATTAGAGAATATTTTTGAGGCGGTTGATTGCCCCGAGGTGAGGAAAGTACCAATTGCTCAGTATTTCCTCACTAAGGAGGCCGCTACTTGGTGGAAGGTCATCAAGCCACAGGATCGTATTGCCTCGTGGGATGAATTTAAGAAGCTCTTGGAGGCCGAGTTTTGTCCTTGGCCGGTACGAGAGAGCCGAATTCGAGCCTTCTTCGAGGCTAAACCACAAGATATTCCCGTTTCGCAGGGGATCGTGGAGTATAACCAACAATTGATCCATGTGAAGGATCAAGTGCGTAACGAGCGTGATAAGATCCGTTATTTTGATATGCGGATGAATTTGGATTTACGGCAGTACATGGCCGGATTTGCTTGTACCACACTAAAAGAGTATCAAGACAGAGCTTTGGCCCATGATATGTTGAGCCCCGACAATGATACCGTTGAAGAACCGAAGAAGCAGAAAGTCGGGGGAAATTTTTCTGGCTCTAAGGGTGGCAACTTTGAAGTCATGCATTTACTAACCGTTTCTTTGGCCGATCGTCACGTTCTAATAAAGGGAAGAGGGGTTACCGTCCCACTCCGGGTACCTCAAATCGCACAGTGACTTGCTATAATTGTGGTCGTCCAGGCCACTTTAGTTCGGAATGCTACTTTCCACCATTAAAGTGTCACACGTGTGGTCAGATGGGGCATAGAGCGGTTTATTGTTCCGAGCCGAACCAGACTTTGGACACTCGGGCTTCTACCCCAACACCTCTTGATCAAGGTATTAATCAGCGACAATCTTTTGGTCAACCTCAGCAGAATTTTTGGAGGGGCCGGGGACGGGGTCAGAATGCTGGAGGGGGAAACTCTAGTGTCGGTTCGGTGCAACCACGAGTTTATGAGATGCGTCGAGCAGACGAACCCGACGCGGCGGTGGCTTCAGGTACCATTCATATCCTATCTCATCCAGTCCGTGTACTTTTTGATTCGGGTGCTACACATTCTTTTATTTCTTTGGAGTGTGTACGCCGTTTGAATATAACTTGTCTGACTACTTGCGATCCCTTCATCGTGAGACTGCCTAGCGGGGATAGAATTGTGGGGAACCGGGAGATTAGAGATTTTCCGGTGATTATATCCGGTATGGATTGGTTATCGAATTTAATTGTAGTTGATATGGAAGGCGAGGACGTGATCCTCGGCGAGGATTGGCTTGATAGTCATCAAGCGATTATGAACTACCGTACTAAGGTTATCACCATGATGACTAAAGACGGATCTGAGTACTCATTTTTGGGGCATAAGTCGGGACTATCCAAGTTACTTATCAGTGCCATGAAGGCCGTAAAACTTTTGAATAAAGGTTGTGCGGGCTATTGGTGTTATGCCTTGAAAACGGAAGGAAATAAAATCGATTTCTCTTCGATTCCGGTTGTTAGTGAGTACCCCGATGTTTTTCCGGATGACCTCCCGGGATTACGTCCAGATCGAGAAATAGAATTTTCCGTGGACTTGGAGCCAGATGCGGCTCCGATTTATAAAGCACCTTACCGGATGGCACCTTCCGAGATGCAAGAATTGAAGAATCAATTGGGAGAACTTCTGGAAAAAGGGTACATCAGACCGAGCGCCTCGCCTTGGGGCGCGCCTGTTCTTTTTGTGAGGAAGAAGGATGGTTCACTACGTTTGTGCATTGACTACCGTGAGCTGAACAAAGTAACCATCAAGAACAAGTATCATTTGCCACGTATAGACGATTTATTTGATCAATTGCAAGGGTCAGCTTTTCTCGAAAATTGATTTAAGATCCGGGTATTATCAACTCGGGGTGAGGGAGTCGACGTTAGAAGACGGCATTTCGGACGAGATATGGGCATTATGAATTTGTAGTTATGCCTTTTGGGTTGACTAATGCACCGGCGTTTTCATGCGATTAATGAATAAGATATTCATCGAGTACCTCGACAGATGTGTAGTCGTCTTTATTGACGACATCTTGATCTACTCTCGAGATAAGGAGGAACATGCCCGACACCTGCGTTTGATATTAGACATTTTGAGAACCGAGCACCTCTATGCAAAATTCTCGAAATGTGAATTTTGGTTGGAAGAAGTTATGTTTCTCGGCCATGTGATTTCGGCCGAAGGGGTTCGTGTAGACCCGCAGAAGATCGAGGCAGTGCTAGATTGGGCACCGCCTAAAAATGTTAAGGAGGTTTGTAGCTTTTTGGGCCTTGCTGGGTATTACCGTCGGTTTGTCGAGGGGTTCTCGAAACTCGCTCGACCGCTTACGAAATTACTCCAGAAGACCGAAAAGTTTGTTTGGACGGATGAGAGACAGCAGAGCTTCGATGAACTAAAGAGACGATTGACTTCAGCGCCGATTCTAACTTTACCACATGGTAGCGAAGGCTTTGCAGTTTACAGTGACGCTTCGGGTCAAGGCCTGGGTTGTGTCCTTATGCAGCATGATAAGACAATAGCTTTTGCGTCACGACAATTAAAGCCTTATGAGATGAATTATCCTACTCACGATTTAGAGTTGGCCGCAATTGTCTTCGCACTCAAGATTTGGCGACATTATTTGTATGGTTCGCCGTGCCGGATTTATACCGATCACAAGAGCACGAAATATATTTTCATGAAGGAGCTGAATATGAGACAGAGGTGTTGGTTAGAGTTGATAAAGGATTATGATTTGGAAATTCTTTACCACCCCGGAAAAGCTAATGTCGTTGCGGATGCTTTGAGCCGCAAATCGGCATCTCTTCAAATGCTCGAGGTTCTTACACCTCAGACGAAAATTCGTCAGGACTTAATTGAGCAAGGGATAGAAGTTTGGATTCAATGAGTACAGGGGCAGCTGTGTACTCTTGAAATTACTTCGTCTTTAGTTGATGACATCAAAAGGAAGCAGTGGAGTGACCCGATGATTTCTCAACTGAAGGAAGATGTAATTAAAGGAAAAACTCCTGGCTTTATGGTACACGAGGATAGTATTCTGAGATTTCAGGGCAGGCTTTGTGTTCCGAACGATTTAGAGTTGAGACAGAGAATTCTCCGAGAAGCGCATGCTACGCCTTACTCAATCCACCCCGGGACGAGTAAGATGTACAAAGATTTGAAGCGTAATTTTTGGTGGAATAACATGAAGAAGGATGTTACGGAGTTTGTACTACGGGGCTTGACGTGTCAACAAGTCAAGATCGAACATCAACGACCAGAGGGGTTGTTGAAACCGCTTCCCATTCCCGAGTGGAAGTGGGAAGACATTTCTATGGATTTCATCACTTGCATGCCGAGAACTCGGGCCGGAATGAATATGATTTGGGTAATTGTCGATAGGTTGACCAAGTCTGCACACTTTTTGGGTATTAAGGATACTTGGGGACCGGATAGACTAGCTCGAACTTTTATTGCTGAGATTGTGAGGCTACACGGTGCCCCCAAAACCATTGTTTCTGATCGAGACGGCCGTTTCGTATCGCACTTTTGGCAGGCCGTTCATCAGGCTTTGGGTACTGAGTTGAGATTGAGCACTTCTTTTCATCCTCAGTCGGATGGTCAGACAGAGAGGACGATTCAGACGTTGGAATATATGTTACGGGCTTGTGTCTTAGACTGGAGTAATGATTGGGAGCTTCACTTGCCGTTGATCGAGTTTTCTTACAATAATAGTTGGCATGCATCGATCCAAATGGCACCCTTCGAGGCACTTTATGGTAGGCGATGTAGGTCACCATTTTGTTGGGACGAGGCTTTTGAGCTAGTTGGGACGGAGCCGGATATGTTGATGGAGACTAAGGAAAAGATTTCTATTATCCGGGACCGATTGCTGGCTGCCCAGAGTCGTCAGAAATCTTATGCTGATACTCGTCGTCAACTCTTGGAGTTCGAAGTGGGGGATCATGTCTTACTCAAGGTGTCGCCGACCCGTGGAGTTTTCCGCTTCGGGAAAAGGGGAAACTTAGTCCGAGGTATATCGGACCTTTCGAGATTTTGGACAGAGTTGGAGATTTAGCTTATCGCTTGGCTTTGCCTCCAGCTTTGAGTCACGTCCATAGTGTTTTTCATGTGTCTCAGTTGAGAAAGTACGTACCGGATCCGAGCCACATTATCGACTATAGTGAGATTGACGTAGCCGAGGATATTACCTTTCCGGAGAGACCCGTGAAGATCCTGGAGCGTCGCGAGAAACAGCTTCGGCATTAGACCATTCCATTGGTTAAAGTGCAATGGTCGAGACATGGATTCGAGGAGGCAACTTGGGAGACGGAAGAGAAGATGCGGGTGGAATTCCCCGAACTATTTATTTCTTAAGTTTCGGGACGAAACTTCTTTTTAGAGGGGGAGAATGTAATACCCGTACTTTTATTGACTGTTTAACCTTGTCGTCCTCCTTATGTTGTCGCTCTGTAAATGCTTGGGGATGTTGTGGATATTGTTATTGAGTTTCGTATCTCGTTCGTTTTTTGATCATGTCGTCTGGACCTTTTGGAAATGTTCTGGACCAGAGATATAACGCACGCTAGGCCTAGGCTAACGCACGCTAATTCTACTCGATTAGCGCACGCTAGCTTTGAGCCGTAGCGCGCGCTAGGAGGATCAGTCAGGTCAGAGCCAGTATTTTGGACTGCTCTATGGACGGACGGATTAACGCACGCTAGGGGTTGTTAGCGCGCGCTATTCGTGGTTAGTAGCGCACGCTACCGGGCTGGTCAGCAGAGGCAGTGAGGTTGCCAGGTTTTCTGGACTATCAGATAGCGTACGCTAGGCTTCGGCTAGCGCACGCTAAAGCTATTGCATAATGCACGCTAAACAATAACGGTAGCGCACGCTAAGTTTTGAGCAGGGCAAAGACAGTAAGTTTTGGACTCCAGTACTGGATGCCATATTTTGGGCTAGCGCACGCTAGGGACAGACGATTAGCGCACGCTAACGGAGCCGGCAGAAGCCACTGGACTATCCGGTGATTTCGCTAGCGCACGCTAATGAAGGATGCGTAGCGTGCGCTAGACTGGACAGATATATATATGGCAGTTGACTTTATTTTCGTCATTTCTCACATTCTTCACTCCTTTTCGACGGGAATCACTCGGGAGAGGCGATCTTAGGCGATTAGAAGCGATCTTCCTTCTATCAACAACATATTTGGTTGGAGAACAAGGATTTCTCAACATCTAATTTCTCCTAACGTCCGAATCAAGGTAAAAATCCTTAGAACCCTACTTTTTGGAAATTTTGGGGTTTTTCGTAGATTCGTCCGATTTTTCCGTTTGGAAGCTTGAGAACCTTGAGATTATGATGTATCTATACCGTATGCATGCTTTTCCTACGATTTTATGGTTGGATTGTGTCGTTTTCGGACTTGTGAGATTTTGGATGATTTTCCAACCTCTAGTTGATTATCCGTATATCTTTATGAATCGTAGACGGGTTTCGGGGGTTTCTTCGTGTAATTTGAATATGGATAATTGATTATCATATTCCTTGCGAATCGTTTACGTGCCGGAAGCGCGTTCTTGGACCTACCGATCTCATACCCCTTTTTCCGTTCGTTTTTCTCGATGTCTCAAAGGCAAGTATATATTTATGATTCTACGTTCTCGACTCTGAAAGTAAGAAATATTGATGTTATGATATGAACGAACCGTTTTTACGGCATTCATAGATATATTGATGGCATATTATGAACGAACCGTTTTTACGGCATTCATGTATGTGTTGTTGGCATGTAATGAACGAACCGTTTTTACGGCATTCCTACATGTATCGGCGTATGAGGTGAACGAACCGTTTCTACGGCATTCACATACGTATCTGCGTATGAGGTGAACGAACCGTTTCTACGGCATTCACATACGTCTTATGAGATTTTAGTTATTCCGGAATACTAGTCTTGAATTGATGAATTGATGGTTACATTTACTTTATTGTCGAGGAGTATTGTGTTTCATATTGATATACTTGCACTAGCTATTCGATGGCTAACCCCTTTATGGGGGAAATACGTTTCATGTATTTCAGGTTCCAGGAGGTCGGACAGGCAGATATCGGGTCGGCATGAAGATGGTGGGCAAGTGTGATACTGTGTCTTTCTTCCAGTTATGTTTGGAGTTTCCCATTCAGTGTTGTTGTACTGGATTGACTATTGAATACTCGAGTATTGTTTTCCCTTTTCCTTGATGTTCCGGCCTGTGTTTGCCGAAGTATTGATTCGAGTTGTGATGTTTGTGAATACATTGGTTATGCTTTGAATACCTTTGTATTGTTTTTCATTCCATTGTGTGTAGACCTTATCGGTCAAAAATTTATGGTTCCGCGTATGATTAGCCTTGTGGGTCCCACGGCAGGGCTTACGGCGCTGTAATATCCCTGAATAACTTGGGGGTGTTACAGCACATTCCGGCAGGGCCGCGGCACACTGCCGAGTCACTGCCGCGGCACACCTGTCCGGGCTGCGGCACACTCGTGTGGCACTTATCGGCCAAACCTTCTGTACCCTGTGCCGCGGCACATGTCGGTAGGGCCGCGGCACACTGCCGATCACTGGGCGCATATTTTTGGCCCTGTGCCGCGGCACACTTCGGCTGAGCCGTGGCACACAGGGCAGTCAACCCTATAATTGTGTTTTTGAGTGAGAATCAGCTCATTTCTTCATTTCTTCACTTTCATTCGGGAGAGAGAGCTTTAGTGGAGAACTTTTCTTCATCCATCACTTGAGGGTTGGATTTTCATCATCTTCTTTCGGTTGTGAAGCTCGGATCATCGATCTAACGCGAGTTCTTCGGATCATAGTGCTTGGATCTTCAAAATGTAATTTTCATCGAACCTCTTGGATTTTCGATTTGTGTTGAGATATGATGTTTTCGATATTAAGATCATGTTGTATGAAGTGATATACGCATGATTATGGATATGTTCGATTATTCATTGGATTATTGAAGGATTATTCAAGAACACTTTGAATATTGAGTTGGATTTGGGGGTTTTCGATTAATCATTGTTGAAATCACGAATTTGTACATTCATATTGGATTATTGATCGTATTGAAGATATTTTGGTTGGTTTGAAACACTTCTTGGGGTTTTGATGTTGGTATTATTGAGGCTTGGTTATAAACAATCGAAGTTGGCCACAAAGTGTTCGATATAATGCCCCAATGAACTTGGTTTAATCGTATCGACGTTTTGAGTTCGTTCTATTCGTGTTTGATTCGTATGTTGAACGGATTATTGGTAATTGTGTTATTCAAGGTTGTTCGAGCGACCGATATCTCAATTAGGACGTTGTTCGTGGAAGGATAATTGTCACCGGTGTTGTGTAAGTTGATTCTTACTCGGTTAAAAGAATATTCATTCCTTTTGTTGTTGTTCATTCATAATCATACTCATTCATCATTGTATTAACCGTTTTGAGGCTTGTAATTGTCGAATAATCACTTCATTAACGAGGAACGACGGTTCCAATCATTTCATTGAGTGGTCATTCTCGTTCATATGACCTTCTGGGTTCATATTGCGTGGTCGGGTGTGGTTGTGTGGAATTTTTAGTCGGGCACACGATGGTCATGTATTGGGTTCACCGATACATTGGACCGTGCACACGGTAACGCTTACCTCCGTGAGACTAATTAGGTACAAGGACGGGTGTGTCCGGTCATTCGTCTTGTACACTTGCGCAGAACATTACGGGCGTACTATGATACTCCTCTTCAGCGTAACTCATAACTTAGGATATTTCATAACTTCAGATATATCATGATTGTGTATTTTCAACCCTTGAGGATTGTTGTTCTGTGTAAGTGACCCCGTTGGGGAATTTTGTTTTCAGGTCACGGCAAGGCAAAAGCACGGGAGGAGCATGTTAACGGCGAGGAGTCCCAGTGATACTAGTAGGGGGCCCCAGTCATTCCGGTTATTTCAGTTATTTCAGTCATTTCAGTCATTTCCGTCATTTGTATTTCCGCTGCAAATTCCGTTTGAGATGTTTATTTATTCAGGATGGTGTATTTTATCTTCACATAAAATATACTAGTATTTTGTATTGTCCTGATGTATTGTAGTTAAGCTCCTCATCGGAGTATTTGGTAATATAATGTGGTTCGGTACTACAATTATATTATTTAATTCATCAATTTTCATTCGCCTGGTGGGTCCCAGTCGGGGGTCCACGGCACTGTAATATCCGCCTAATTTGGGGTATTACAAAATTCTTCTACTAGTTATTTATTTTACTGCTTTTTTTTTATTATTATCTGTCTTTTTAATATCCGTTTTAGATTTTGTTAGTATAAATAATAGTTAGTAGTAGAATTTATTTTCTTTTTACGTTCATAAAAAAATTCTGAAAAATAATAAAAACTTATAATAATAAATATAAAAATATAATTAATAATAATAAAAAAAATACTGTTCATTTTTGTAAAAATAATAATAAAATAATAAAAATAAATAAAAAGTCCAAAAATATATAAAAATATAAAAATCTGAAAAAAAATCAAAAAAAAAAATCAGAACTTATTTATTTTTATTTTAAATTCAGACTTTAAGGTAATAATTTTTTAATTATGGAATATTAATAATAAAAAAATTAAAATTTTTAATTTAAATTCAAAAAAATAAATAAAAATTAAATAAAATCTGGAATATATCTATAAACTGCTTTTTATTTAAAAATTAAAATTGAAATATTGTTTTTCGTAATAAATAAAAACCTGAATTGTTTTATTTTATTTTTAAAAGTAAAACCTGCTAGTTTTATTAAAACATTTAATTTTCATAAAAAATCTAAAAATATATATAATAAAAAAAAATCTGAACATTGAATTTTTTTAATAAAACAGAAACTTATTTCTTTAAAAATAAATTACAATATTTTAATAAAAAGGGAAAATACTAAAAAAATTAAAAACCTAAATATTCAAAAAAAAAAAAAAACAGAAACGAAAATTGGTAATAAATAAAACTATTTTTATTGTTTGCATAAATAAAATAAAAGTTTGTAATTTTTATTTTTTAAAAAAAAAATCTGAATTTTTTTTTCTGTAAAAAAAATAAATAATATATCTATATATATATATATATTAGCTCAATATTATTAGTCAAAAAATATAATAAAAATTATAATAAATATTAAAATATAAAAACTTAAAAAAATATAAAATATAAAATCAAAAAAAATCAGATTTTTTTTGTAAAATTTTAAAATAATTTATATCTTGTCTTTAGCTTAAATAGAATCTTGTAGTGGTAAGTTTAGATTGTGTTTTTAGTTGTTATTTTCTATATAAATCAATTAGTAAGTTTATTCATTTGAATTTTGTTACATCCTACAATATTCGTAATAATTATAATAATTATCATTATTATTATTAATAATAAAAATATAAAAAAAACTCAAAAAATAATAATTAAAAAATAAAATCCTTTAAAAGATTCAACAAGAGATTGATATTTTTCACTCACTACTTTGTTCGATTTAAATAAAGAAAAGCTAAATATCAATCTTATACAAACTGATTTTGAAAATCGACTGAATTTTGGCAAAAGGCCTCTGTTGTACATGCCGAAGAAAGTTGGATTTTAAATGCGACCGTTGTGACGCCTCCAATGATCTGGAAGTTCGATCGACTATCATAATTTGGTTTGTATGCAAAGTTAAAAAAAATTGAAATATTGGTGAATGCAAGTTTGGCAACAAAAGAATAAAGGTCGATTAACTAGAAGAAGAGTGTCCTTAACTAAAATTGAAATTCAACAAACAAAACCGATACAAAAAATGGACGAAATTGAAAATCGGAATAATCAAGTCGCAAAAGGGAAAACTTTAATAGAATATTTTTCTCCAGTGAGTGCTAATTCTCCTTCTTGCATAGTGCTGCCTATGACTAATGCAACTCATTTCGAACTTAAACCATCAATAATTCAACTTCTTCCATCTTTTCACGGTTTGGAAAGAGAAGATCCATATATGCATGTCAAGGAATTTCTCGACATTTGTTCTACTTTCCGATTCCAGAATTTCTCTGATAAATTTGTCAAACTTAGACTATTTCCATTTTCTCTCAAAGATAAAGCAAATTTCTGGCTAAATTCTATACAAGCAAGAACAATTACTAGTTGGGACCAACTAGTGAATAAATTTCTCGCAAAATTTTTTCCAATATCCAAAACTGATAGTCTTAGAAGAGAAATATCAGAATTTTTCAAAAAAGAAAATGAATAATTTTATGAGTGTTGGGAAAGATTTAATGATTTAATCCTTAAGTGTCCCCATCATGGTTTTGAAATATGGCGTTTGGTAAAATATTTTTATGACGGTTTAACTCCAAACAATCGCCAATTAATCCAATCAATGCATGGTGGAAAATTTATTCACCTTATTGGAGACGAAGCTTGGAATGCACTAGAAAATATGTCAATTAATTCACAACAATGGAATTCACTCGACTCTAGAGCCAAATCGATGCATACAACCCCAAAAAAAGGTGGAATTTATGAGGTTAAACAAGATGTTGAAATAAAATTTACTATAGATGATTTAGTACGAAAAGTGGAAGTGTTAGTCTTGAAGCAATCCATCCCCTCGTCAAACTGAAAAAATGAATTTTGCATTTCATTTGCGGAATTATTTCATTCATCTCAATCTTGTCCCTCTAGTCCACAAAATCAAGAAATTTTTAATGAAGAAGTCAATGTGTTACATTCATATGGAAAATCTTCGGATAGTCCATTTGCTCCAACTTATAATCCAAATTGAAGGAATCATCCAAATTTTTCCTGGAAGCAAAACATGCCTCCAATGAATCAAGAAGGACATCAAATGAACATGTCAAATCAACAAAATATCCGTCCTAATCAATATCCTCCAAATGATAAGTATTCTTCTACAGTGCCAAAGAAACCATCTTTGGAAGATACGTTGCATCTACTCAACAAATGTTTCAATCAAATCAGCAAGCTGTACAATCAAACTCACAGGCTATTTCTAAGCTTGAAACACAAATTGGTCAACTTGCAACAACTTTAGCTGAAAGAGAAAAGGGAAAATTTCCGAGTCCGTCCATCCCTAATCCTAAAGGACAATATGAAGTAAACTCTTCTAATGCAGAAGTTCAGTCAATAACTACCCTTAGAATCGGAAAAGAAATACAAAAGCCTGACTATGATCCGAAACAAAAATCAAATGAACCACAAGTTTCAAAACCAAAAGATTCTAAGGAAAAATAAAAGCCTTACGTTCCAAAAGCTCCATTTCCTAAAAGACTTATTCCAAAAGATAAAAGTGCGCAATACAAAGATATATTAGAAATATTTAAACAAGTTTGAATAAATAGTCCATTCCTTGATGCTATTAAACAAATGCCTGCTTATTCTAAGTTCTTGAAAGATGTTTGCACTATAAAAAGAAGAATAAATGTTCCAAGAAAGGCATTTTTAGCTGAACATGTTAGCTCAATAATCCAAAATAAAACTCCAGTTAAGTATAAAGATCCTGGTAGTCCTACAATATCTTGTGTCATTGGAGATCACATCATTAAATGAGCCTTGCTTGATTTAGGAGCCAGTGTGAATTTATTACCATATTCTGTTTATACACAACTTGGATTAGGGGAGCTAAAATCAACATCGGCGATACTTCAACTAGCTGATAGATCTATAAAAGTACCTCGAGGAATCGTAGAGGATGTTCTGATTCAAGTAGATAAATTCTACTTTCCTGTTGATTTTATAGTCATAGACACTGAACCTGTTGAGAATACCAAAGATCAAATCCCTGTAATTTTAGGAAGGCCATTCTTAGCTACTTCAAATGCATTAATTAACTGTAGAAATGGCATCATAAAATTTTCTTTTGGATTTATGACTGTTGAACTAAATATGTTTAACATTTCTCAACAACATGATCATAATGATGATGTCTGTGAGGTAAATATGATAGAGAGTGTGAGTCCTTATTTCTTTCCAAAAATAGACAATTATGATCTTTTCGAAAGCTGTGTTGCTCATTTTGGCTCAGATTTTGACATCGACAGTTCAATTAATAAAGTAAATTCTTTACTAGAGTCTACACTATTATTGGATAATGATAAATGAAAAGCTAAAACCTAACCACTTGAGAGTCAAATGAATAAAGAAGTACCTATTGAAGATTCAAAGATAGAGCTCAATCCATTACCCGAGTCTCTAACATATGCATTTTTAGGACCATCAGAAACCCTGCCTGTCATCATAGCATCTGATTTAGATGAAGATCGAGAAGATAAGTTAATCAATATTCTTAAACAACATAAAGAACAAATAGGCCGGACCATCTCCGATATTAAAGGTATTAGTCTTTCTATATGCATGCATCGAATTCACCTTGAAGAAAATGCGAAAACTTTCCGAGAATTTCAAAGAAATCTAAATCCTAATTTAAAAGAAGTTGTAAGAACTGGAACAATAAAACTCTTAGATGTAGGGATCATTTACCCTATTTCTGATAGCTCTTGGGTCAGTCCTGTTCATATAGTTCCAAAGAAATCTGGCATAACTGTAATCACGAATGAAGAAAATGAACTTGTTCCAACCAGAATTCAAACTAGATGGAGAGTCTGTATTGATTACAGAAAATTGAACTCTGTTACAAGAAAAGATCACTTTCCACTTCCTTTTATTGATCAAATGCTAGAAAGGTTAGCTGATCATGCTTATTATTGTTTTCTTGATGGATATTCCGGCTATAACTAAATTCCCATTGCTCCTAAAGATCAAGAAAAAACCACTTTTACCTGTCCTTTTGACACTTTTGCTTACCGACGAATGCTATTTGGGTTGTGCAATGCACCTGCTACTTTTCATAGGTGTATGATGAGCATTTTCTCTGACATGATTGAGCGGTTTTTAGAAATTTTTATGGATGATTTTTCTGTATTCGGATCTATCTTTGATGAATGTTTACACCACTTAACCCAAGTATTGGTTAGGTGTAAGGAGAAGAATCTTGTCCTAAACTGGGAAAAATGTCATTTTATGGTTAAAAAAGGAATTGTCTTAGGACATGTGATTTATGAAAAACGAATGAGGTGGACAAATCTAAAGTTGATTTAATATCCAGTCTTCCACCCCCACGAACGATTAAAGAAATTAGGTCATTCTTAGGCCATGCTGGTTTTTATCGTCGATTCATCAAAGATTTTAGCAAAATTTCAGGGCCATTATGTAATTTACTTTCAAAAGACACACCTTTCGTATTTGATGATCATTGTCTAAAAGCTTTTAAGACACTTAAATCTATGTTGAGCTCTGCACCTATCATCAAATCTCCAAACTGGAATCTTCCTTTTGAAATAATGTGTGATGCATCTGACTATGCCGTCGGTGTAGTATTGGGTCAAAGAGAAAATAAATTGCCAACTGTAATATATTATGCAAGTAGAACGCTAAATGATGCCCAATTAAATTATTCTACAACTGAAAAAGAATTGCTTGCAGTTGTTTTTGCCTTAGACAAATTTCGATCTTACTTGATTGGTTCAGAAGTCATAATTTACTCCGATCATGCTGCATTAAAATATCTTCTTTCGAAACCTCGCTTGATCCGTTGGATTCTATTGTTACAAGAGTTTGACTTAGAAATTCGAGATAAAAAAGGTTCTGAAAATGTTGTTGCTGATCATTTGTCTAGGATAATCGTGAATTTTACTGATAAAGAACCTCCCATTAATGAAACTTTCCCTGATGAACAACTCATGTATGTTTCTCAAATACCTTGGTATGCAGACATTGTCAATTAACTTGTCACTGGTAACATGCCATCTCATTGGAATAATCAAGATAAAACAAAATTTTTAAACGAAGTAAAAAAATTCTTTTGGGATGATCCATATTTGTTCAAATATTGTCCTGATCGAATCATTAGGAGATGTGTGCCTGAACATGAACAATAAAATATCATTACCTTTTGTCACGATCATGCATGTGGAGGTCATTTTAGTTCAAAGAAAATGACTACTAAAATTCTGCAATGTGGTTTTTATTGGCCAACACTTTGTAAAGATACACATTCATATTGCAGCACATGTGGTAAGAAAATTGGATGGGAAGCTTCTCCCCGACTCATAGAAGGTGTTTAAGCCATTTCTGAACGTAAAATCAGAGGAAGATGTGAGCCACAATCACAACTACTGTACATACACGTGAGTATCTTTACTTTTTGTCGTTTTTTTAGATTTTCTGAATAAAAAATGTGATACGCAATAAATGCATTCATTATTTTTTTGAGTAGTTGAAGTGCAATTAACGCGGTCACAGATTTGATAAATCTTTTTACTTTGTTTTGCATCTATAAATAAACATTGCATTTGTTTCTTTTCTGCATCCCTGAAACTTGTATTCTTTTCCTTTTCCCTCTAAAATAATTTTCTTTTTAAAAAAAAAATGGAATCATCATCTTCCGCAAAAAGATTTAACTCCATCTGCATTTTTGGTGGAGCTAGTCATGGGAGAGAGGCTTGCTTTATTGAAGCAGCCCACAACTTGGGTCGTACCTTAGGAGAAAAATGCATCCATGTAGTTTACGGAGGAGGAAGTCTAGGATTAATGGGATGTGCTGCTGCTTCTGCCCATATAGGAGTAATAGTGTTGGGAATCATTCCAAAACCTCTGACTGAAAGTAAAATCACCGGAGCAACCATTGGAGATGAGTTCAGAGCTGTGAATATGCAAGACCGCATAACTCGCATGATAAATAATGCTGATGCCTTTATCACCCTTTCCGGTGGTTTTGGCACTCTTGAGGAACTTTTTCATGTGGTTACCAGAGCCCAGCTAAATGTTCATACGAAACCAATAGGTCTGCTAAATGTCAATGGTTTCTTCGATGGTTTACTATATTTCATCAACTACTCTTCTGAAAAAGGTTTTATTTCTGAGCGTGCTAAACGAATCATAGTTGCTGCAACAACACCAGAAGAGCTGATCAAAAAACTTATTGTATTTGTTCCTGAACCAGACCCAGCTCTAGCTAATATTGTTTGGATGGAAGATTTCACTGTGTGGAAACACAAAATTGATACATTCCCTTCCCTCTGATATCCCACTTCATTCCTCTTGGTGTTTTTACTTTTTAGCGGGTGTAAAAATCGTGAATTTGATGGCAGCTTAAGGAGTTTCTTTTCGACCTCTTGATGCGCATCTATCCATGATTTATGTATTGTTATTTCTATTACTGGACTTTTTGTCGTTTTGTTTTTAATAAAAGCATTGATGGCAGCGTAAGGCGACTCTTCGGACTCTCTTGAAGGACATCTAGATTGTTTGTGTTATACTTTCGGGTATATATATATATATATATATATATATTTTGTTGTTTTGCCACACTTATGTCTTGCAGGTCCAAAATAAAGGCTTGAGCGAAGTGTCATATTTCATAAACAGGGAAGCCTTATTTAAACCCTTACTCCATTGTTCATTTTACGCAATAAGGATATTATTTATCATTAAGTGTGGGGGAAGGTGTATATCTATATCTATATCTATATCTATATCTATATATATATCTATATCTATCTATCTATCTATCTATATATATATATATATAAATGTAATAATATGAAAAAAGAGGTTGAAAATCACGGCACCATTGTCTTGAGAAAACGTTAGTGAAAAAATTATTTTTGGGATGTTTCACTGGTTTTGATAATGGAATTGGATGAAGGTGTATAGGATTCAGTACACAACACAATTTTTGTGAGTTTTGAGCTTTACAGCAATCCTTATATATACGCTCTATATTTTTTGTTGTGTGGTCAAACATATTGTGTTCATTCTAGAACTTGCTTATTTATACATTTCGAGACTACATTCATAAACTCTTGCATTAATATGATAAAGGCAATTAGGATTAACCCCTTGTTGGCTTATATTTTTCCACCCATTACATTTTAGCCTTAGAAGCCTCATTGAGCCTGAGCCTATTTCTTTGATCAAGCATATTACTTTAGCCATTATCCATTCTTGTTGATGACTCATGCATTTGCACCCTCTAGTCAAATATTTACTTGTGAACTAGATGTGTGACAAATAGGGACCGATGTTCATAAGAGTATTGTGGAGATTAAGAGCTTTTGTTGAAACTGAAAGGGTGTGAAGTACATTGGAGTATTGAACCGAATAAAAAAATATAAATAAAGGACAAAAAAAAAAAGAAACGGCCTGAAAGAAAAACGCGGGAGGACAAGTGCGAAAATCATCACTATCTATACATAAAATAGCACTTGAATTATCCCTTGAGTGATACATAATTCCTTCCAGAAGATCCATTGCATACTTTTTCTTACACAAGAGTATGACCTTATCAGATGAATATTCAATTACCATGTAAAGTACATAATAACTTGGGGATGATGGTTTGAGAGTTTTCATTACAGAAGAGGGGGTGCTGATTGTTATGTAGGATTTGTTATACATCTAAATTCACAATTGATCTTGGCTAGTAAACCTCATAATTTTCCTTTTATCGTATCCATACCCAAAGCCACGTTACAACCAAAAGAAAGACCTTTTGATTTATGCATGAGTTTATTTTTAAGTAGTGGAGATTTGATTTTTGACCAAGCATATGGTAATGACACATTATGCTTTGATATGAGTGAACTCTTCTCGAATATCCCGTATATACACTTTAGTGAAGAGTGACATCCACCGTGAGGGTATTGAATCTTTTTGCATTCGAATCTCAATGAAGTTGTTAGAATTTGGTGCGGCGTCCTATTTTTCTCTGATCTCACTTGGGTCATGATCACCTGTTTTCTCTTGATATTGGTTTTACCATGAATTTTTCAGCATCCGAATATTATTACTCGGGTATAAGATTTGCTCGAGGACGTGCAAAGATAAGTGGGGGAATTTATTTAGTATATTTTGAGTAATATTTTTATTAGTATTTTATATATATAATTGTGTGTTGTGTGATAATTTATTCGTTTTACTATATATTTATATTATTTCATTTTTTTAGAACTTTCTATAAATTTATGTCATTTTTTGGATAATTAATTGGAATTAAATTATATCTGCAGGTTAACCAACTGGTACAAGATAGATCAATTGGTTCAAGGACGATATTTTTCCAAAATAATAATATAGTCACGACTGGTCTCATTTTATTCGTCTCGTCGAGACGATCGTTTTAAAAAAAAAATCATCCGAATCCGAGTTCGTATGAAGAAGTTATGATCGTTCGAAGGACAATTAAATAGACGGACCATATTGTGCCACGTGTCAACACCCGATTGGACTAGAAATTCAACTCTGTGCTGATGTCATCCATGACATCAGCACCTCTTAGCAGCCGTAAAATAATTGAGGGTGGGATTTTAAAATTTTAAAAAAATTATTATTTTATTAATTTTGTAGTAGTATAAATAGGGAATGAATGTGTAGTGTTTTGGAGAGGAGAAAAAAAGGAGAAAAAAAAAAGAAAATAGAAAAAGTTATTGTAAGAGAGAAAAATAAAAATATTGTGTAATAAAATTATATTTGAGTAATAGTTATGAAATATTTATTTATTTTTGTTGTTATTATGAGTGAGTAATTTTCTTTTACTGGGGTTATGATGAAACCATGTCTATATTATTAATATTATTAATATTTATATAATAATTCCAAATAAATGTTTTTAACGATTATGATTTTCGCTTCAATAGGGGAATATTATTTCATCAATTATATCACGTATTTTTGATAGTTATAAATTCCCGCTTGCTTTGTTATTATTGATATTAGTTAATTTCTTTGATTATTTATTTTCCATTAAATTGGATACATATAATGCTTAGAAATTACATTTTTTGAGTGAAGGAGAATCTATATTTGAATTATAATTTTGTACTTATTGTCAAATCTATAGGGAAATAGTGAGATTGATTTCAGAATCTATTCCCTGAATTTCTTGGAATTGAAATATAAAATAAATAATAAATAGACATTGGTGGATTCTAAACCCTAGTAAATTATTTAAAATCAATTTATCTAAAATTTACTAAAAAATTACAGTTATTTAATGCAATTATTATAACAAATCAAAAAAATCAAATTATTTGAGACTAGGTTAGAATTTAATATAATTTGGTTCAAAATGATAGGAATAATTTAACTTCACTATTATAGTCCTCCATATGGAATCGACATTGCACCGCATATCTACATCGAACAAATCGTGCGCTTGCGAGTATTAGACTAAAGAATCAACCAACAACAAAGAGCAACGTGCACGAACCTGCCCCGACATATTACAGTTGAAACACCTCCTGGCTTTAGCAGGAGTCAAAGCTGACGACTTGGAGCTCTCAGTACCATGCATCGGGCGATGGAGCTTAACAGCAGAAAGACTACGGTGTGGTAATTTATTGTAATACCCGTAATTTCGATTTCCGGTAAAAATTTTTTCCAGCGGAAGTCCGTTTTGACGACTCGCTCATGACCGTTTCGTCATTCTGGGAATGATTAATTCTACACCTTTTGACATCCGAGTTCGTTTCGGTGTCGTTTTGTTGAGTTCCGTGCTTTTTTGCGACTTTTCCGCACTTGAGTTCGATTCTTGCGAATCTCGTTCAAAACTGCTGTTTCGAGTTTCCCGTAAGTCCGTTTAACTTTGTTAGACGTGTTGTGAACTTCGGTTTGGTTATTCGATCACGTATCGTGATTTCCGGGCGTTTTGGGCCATTTTGTAATTTCTTAAAAGTTACGGGTATCCGTATCTGTAATTGTTGTCTCGGCCCGTTTATTGGTCGCGTATCGTTAATTATTGCATTATGTTTTCATATCGGGTCGTTGATGTTGTCCGCAAACTTTTTGTCGTGTTCGTTCCGTACGTTTTCGGAAATCGAGTCGTCGAGCCCTGGTGTTCGAGCACTGGCCGGACGATAGCGGGCACCGGCCGAACGGGTGCGGCAGGAACCGGCGTAGCGTACGCTACGGACGGAAGGCTGCGCGCGCTAACCGGCAGGTGTAGCGCATGCTATCGGCTGGCCTAACGCACGTTATCGGGTCTGGACAGTGGAGTCCTGGGGTTCTGGAATCGGTTATGCTCGGCAGGTAGCGCACGCTACTGTCGGACGCTGCGTGCGCTATGGCCGGCAGATAGCGCACGCTACGGCCGGAAGGCTGCGCACGCTACCTGGCCGAGCAGTCTAGTCCAGTAGGTCACTGGATTGCGGCCTGGGCCGATAGCATACGCTAGCTCGGCAGCCTAGCGCGCGCTAGTCCGGCCCAGTATAAATGTGACAGAGCAGTCACATTTCCTCTCGTTTTTCATTTCCTTCCTTTTCTTTCCGCGGCTGTCAATTTGGAGGTGGCGAAGCCATGTTGTTTAACAACAAATCCATGAAGTTCTTGAGTTCATAACATCAATCAATCATCCGTTATCATCCTTTGATCCAGCGAATCAAGGTAATCTACCTTAGAACCCTAATTTCGTGAATTTGGAGGTTTTTGTATTTTTGTCCGATTCGTTCCGTGTTGTTGATTAATTCATGATGGGTATGATTAATCTTGGTAGTATTCTTGTGTTTAACATCATTTAATCCATTGTTCTTCGTCGAATCGAAGTATATTTCTTGATTTCCTTCGAATCGACTTTTTGGGGGATTTGTTCTCGATCTCGTTTTTCATCCATTTTTGATGGATCGATTGTGGTTAAATGACGTTGTTAAACACATTCTATGGATTGTATAACCATATTTCAACTTGGAATTCCGTTTTCGTGTTTTGACGGGACGAATCGAGTTCTTGGCCGTTTTGGGGGAAATTCTTGAACCTTCGTCATTTGTTCTTTGAATTCAGCGGCTGTGGGTCGTACTTTGGAATTCATTTTCTTTGTTATTGTTTTCGTTCATAGTTCATTATTGCGGATTGTCGTTCGGTGGAGTCGGCAGGTTCGTAGTCGGTTCGTGTCAACCTACTTCGGTCGATTCTCCACGTTGTTCTTATTCGAGGCAAGTACCTTGTCCATACAATTCTTGTTTTATGGATACGATAATTAGTGATCGTCTAAATGTGGTTGTTTGGTCGTTTGAATTGAACTTTCAAAAGATTCGGTTTAGCCTTGTTAAAGTCTTGCTTTCAAAACGTGGGTGTTTTGTGAATGGTGTGGTTTGTGAATGACTATGTGAATTCTATGGATATGTTTGGTGTTGATATTGCACTTGATATTGCGTGTGTTCGTATATGGCTTTATTTCGGTGCAGTGTGGTTTGACGTGGTGTTTTGCTAAGTGTTTGATGCCTCTGAGTGAATTGTTTGGATATCTTTGTTGTATGGTGCTATATATGTGATTGTGTGGATGTGGGTGGGGCCTACGGTAGCACATGGCATGCGATCATGTGGCCAGGATGAAACAAGCAATTGATCCAACCGTGAGAGCCTAAGAAAAACTACGGTGGCACTTGGCATGTGATCATGTGGCCAGGATGCAACAAGTGATTGATCCAACCGTGAGCGCCAAAGTTAATCTACGGTGGCACATGGCATGCGATCATGTGGCCAGGATGCAACAAGTGATTGATCCAACCATGAGATGTTGTGATTTGTTTAGCTAGCTAGCTCCGGAGGGTCCTTCGAGGCCTCGGGTGGGATCAATGGTATTACCCTGTTCCCAAGGCGATGCATGTTGTGATTTGTTTAGCTAGCCAGCTCGGGAGGGTCCTTCGAGGCCTCGGGTGGGATCAATGGTATTACCCTGTTCCCAAGGCGATGCATGTTGTGATTTGTTTAGCTAGCCAGCTCGGGAGGGTCCTTCGAGGCCTCGAGTGGGATTTGTGGCTTCGTCCCGGTCCTAGGCGATGCGCGTGCGCGATCATGTTTTGTTGATTTTATGTCCGTCGAGGACACATGATGTTGGGCTCTGGCCCTGTGAATTGTTGTCGGTTTTCTATTTGCGAAAACAAAACCTTTGGGCTGTGACCCTGTTGATTTTTGGAAAGATTAGGATTTGATAATCCTAAATTGTTTTCTATTAAAACTCCCGAGGGTATTTTAAACCATTTTGCAAACCGTTCTCATTATTTATGATCTTTCGGTTTTGGAAGTATTTACTCAAACTCTTGCCTCGGGAAGTGTTCATCCTGTTGTATTTAAATCTTTGAGGATTCCTGGTTATTGTTATTCGTGTAATGTGAATTGTATGACTCGTATTTTTGCACTTGTACTTGCACTAGCAAAACAGTGGAGTTTTGCTAACCCCCGAGTACTTGGGGGGTGGATGTCTATTTTTGCATTCAGGTTTTGGAGCATAACACAGGGTCGGCACGAAGGATGATGAAAGATGATCGATACTAATCACATGAGGAACCGTACATTGTTTATTGGTTCAGTTGTACTTTATTTTCCGCTGCTATATTTTTTCCCGTTGTACGGGTGTGGTTGTGTTTTGACCCCTGCGTGGGCATGAGTTGTATTTGAGTTGTATGTACTTATTGAAAGACCAAATCGGTCTACTGAGTCATTTTAGCCTTAAAGGCATGGTTGAGTTGTTATACGTTGTTACCAGCCTGGTAGATCCTTGAGGAAAGGTTCTACGGCGTGTAATATCCCTGAGAGGATTGGGGGTTTTACATAAATGGTATCGGAGCTTAGGTTGTGGAAACCTAGGCTGTCGGGTCAGTTGTGTCTGTTGAGTTTTGTCTCATCGGATTTTGTCTGACTGAGTCGTGTCGCGACACGTCGTCTAAGTTTGTTGGTCGTGATTAGTATCGTGGGGCGATCATCATCTTCGTGCGACCTATGGCTGTAAGTCTCCCTTCTTTGTGTTGTGCCTCGTGTGACACGAGCTATTTTTATGATTATTTGTTCAGTGACGGAATCCTCTTATGGATTTTGATTTCTTGATATGTGGTTATTTGGCCCTCATATTTCGTTCATGTGTGGAGTAGTGTTGCTGGATTGTGCATGTTTGACTTTACTTCTTTTATCCGCTGCGTGAGTTCTTTTGTAATGGCTTTTGGTATTTTACCGACTGAGTTTTATTTCGAAAATCGATTCCATTAACCGAGTTTTTGATATTATGGCCTTGATCGTTTTGGCGAAATTCTTATGACGGCATTTAACATGTTGTAAATGGCTTTTGTGAGTTTTTGAAATATTACCGTCATCGGCCTTTTTGGCATTTTTGTCAATAGTTTTTAGCCTGGTGAGTTCCGGCGCGGGACCCACGACGCTATAATGATTCGTGTAATTACCTGAAATTTTTAGGCATTCTAGCCCATTGAATTATCTTTGAAAACCTTGAGTATCTTAGAAAATAAATTTCGAGACGTACTTTTAAAATTAATCATTTTCTCGTGGTACATCCAAGGTGCCACAATGTGTTTCAAAATTCTTCTACCTCGAGGACCAAAATGTTTTGGGATATTTTCAATATTTTAGAAACACTTTTATTTAGACCCGAGGGTTGAATATTCTGAATGTTTTTACTAAGAGAAAGTGTCCTCATTTTTATCTAATGTGAAATGGTTCTCCAAAGTCTCGATAACGATGTCTCACGTTTGTACTTTTTTTGAAAGGTGATACTCAAGATCAACTGGTGTTCTTCTAAATTATTTTCATGATGAGGTTTTCGTTTTTAAAACCTATCCATTCCCGTTTGAGGGCTGGGTAGGTATGTATGATGTCGCATTGTCCTTATGATGTTTGCTCCCGAGTATGATCGAATCGGCGGTGTAAGTGTTAAGTCGTTTTCCACACATTTATTGTGTTAGCCCTCTGTGAGAGGTGGGATTTTGGTATTGAATATTGTCGCCTCGTAGTGATTTATGCGTTGTCGAGCATGTGCGAGCTGTTAGAGCTTGGTTTGGTATGACCGTGTGCATTGGTGATGGTTCCGTTATGTGTCGGTTGTTTAATGTCTTGTTACCTTGCTCCCATTTTTGTGAATTTCGTGGACGAGGTCGGAGGTAATACCCATACTATTTTGACTTATGTATTTCCTCTTTCTCCAGTCTATCGATTCGCTCATGTTCGTTGATACTTTATGAACTTTTTCTGTATTTCAGTTTCATCGTTTGAACGAACTGTGATCTTGTTGTGGGTCGATCTAGTTATCGGTGTGACTTTTCCGAATTTGGTTCCATTTTTGTGAACCTTGTTCGGAAGCAACATCTTTTGGTTCTACTAATTCTTTTATTCGAAGTGGATCGGATTTTGAACTTCTGTATTTTCGACTCTGTCGACTCGTTTATGTTCGTTGACATTTTCTGAGCTTGTCCTGCCCCTTGCTTTTGTTGATCGAACGAGTGTGGTATTGTTTCGGAATAACTCGTTTGTCGTTGTGACTTTTCAATTGCTATTCCCTTTTCTTTGGATCTTATCTGAATGCACATCATGTTGTTTTCATCGGATCATATATTGTCTCGAGTCGAGATGTGAACCTTGGAGTTGTTGTTTGAATTTTATCATTCTTCGTGATTCGAACATGATTGTTCGATTCTTGTTGTCTCGATCGTTTGATTGTTCGGTTTTTGTTGATCTCGTTTTGTGATTGTGGAACATTCAGGCTCCTTCGTAATTCCCTTAAGTTCGGGAAATTAGTCTCGTTTTCAATCTTCCAACCTTTGGGCGGTGGAATTCCGTATTTGTTCAGCGATTGGCTCGCGTTTTGATTGATGTACCGTTGGGTCGGTCAATCATATTGATTTTCGTTCGTTGTGTTTTGTGATTGTTCGGATAATTGACTTGACTATATTATCCGTTTGATGACGCTTGTCATTTGTTGTTTTTATTATATCCCTAACGGCGACGTTGTGTTGGTCGCCGTGGAGCGTGTTTTCACGCCGTATGCCTCTTTGCGTTTCTTGCAATGTTTCGCTCTCAGGCGCGAGTTTTAGATTTTTGGGTATCTCATCGAGTTTTCCTGGCAGGGGATATTGCTTCTCCCTACTTGTTTTAAGTTTCGGGACGAAACTTCTTTTAAGGAGGGTAGAATGTAATACCCGTAATTTCGATTTCCGGTAATTTCTTTTTTTTGGCGGAAGTCCGTTTTGACGACTCGCTCATGACCGTTTAGTCATTCTGGGAATGATTAATTCTACACTTTTTGACATCCGAGTTCGTTTCGGTGTCGTTTTATTGAGTTCCGTGCTTTTTAGCGACTTTTCCGCACTTGAGTTCGATTCTTGCGAATCTCGTTCGAAACTGCTGTTTCGATTTTCCCGTAAGTCCGTTTAACTTTGTTAGACGTGTTGTGAACTTCGGTTTGGTTATTCGATCACGTATCGTGATTTCCAGGCGTTTTGGGCCATTTTGTAATTTCTTAAAAGTTGCGGGTATCCGTATCTGTAATTGTTGTCTCGACCCATTTCTTAGTCGCGTATGATTAATTATTGCATTATGTTTTCATTTCGGGTCGTTGATGTTGTCCGCAAACTTTTCGCCGTGTTCATTCCGTACGTTTTCGGAAATCGAGTCGTCGAGCCCTGGTGTTCGAGCACTGGCCGGACGGTTGCGGGACTGGCCGGACGATAGCGGGCACCGGCCGGACGGGTGCGGCAGGAACCGACGTAGCGTACGCTACGGCCGGAAGGCTGCGCGCACTAACCGGCAGGTGTAGCGCGCGCTATCGGCTGGCCTAACGCACGCTATCGGGTTTGGACAGTGGAGTCCTGGGGTTCTGGAATCGGTTATGCTCGGCAGGTAGCGCACGCTACTATCGGACGCTGCGTGCGCTACGGCCGGCAGGTAGCGCCTTCTGGCGGAAAGGCTGCACACGCTACACTGGCGATCTAGTCGATGGAGTCATCGGATTGCGGCACAGGCGATAGCGCAAGCTAGCTCGGCAGCCTAGCGCGCGCTAGTCCGGCCCAGTATAAATGTGACAGAGCAGTCACATTTACCTCGTTTTTCATTTCCTTCCTTTTCTTTCCGCGGCTGGCGATTCGGATGTGGCGAAGCCATGTTGTTTAACAACAAATCCATGAAGTTCTTGAGTTCATAATATCAATCAATCATCCGTTATCATCCTTTGATCCAGCGAATCAAGGTAATCTTCTTTAGAACCCTAATTTCGTGAATTTGGGGGGTTTTGTATTTTTGTCCGATTCGTTCCGTGTTGTTGATTAATTCATGATGGGTATGATTACTTTTGGTAGTATTCTTGTGTTTAACATCATTTAATCCATTGTTCTTCGTCGAATCGAAGTATATTTCTTGATTTCCTTCGAATCGACTTTTTGGGGGATTTGTTCTCGATCTCGTTTTTCATCCGTTTTTGATGGATCAATTGTGGTTAAATGATGTTGTTAAACACATTCTATGGATTGTATATCCATATTCAACTTGGAATTCCATTTTCGTGTTTTGACGGGACGAATCGAGTTCTTGGCCGTTTTGGGGGAAATCCTTGAACCTTCATCATTTGTTCTTTGAATTCAGCGGCTTTGGGTCGTACTTTGGAATTCATTTTCATTGTTATTGTTTTCGTTCGTAGTTCATTGTTGCGGATTGTCATTCGGTGGAGTCGGCGGGTTCGTATTCGGTTCGTGTCAACCTACTTCGGTCGATTCTCCACGTTGTTCTTATTCGAGGCAAGTACCTTGTCCATACAATTCTTGTTTTATGGATACGATAATTAGTGATCGTCTAAATGTGGTTGTTTGGTCGTTTGAATTGAACTTTTAAAAGATTCGGTTTAGCCTTGTTAAAGGCTTGCTTTCAAAACGTGGGTGTTTTGTGAATGGTGTGGTTTGTGAATGACTATGTGAATTCTATGGATATGTTTGGTGTTGATGTTGCACTTGATATTTCGTGTGTTCGTATATGGCTTTATTTCGGTGCAGTGTGGTTTGACGTGGTGTTTTGCTAAGTGTTTGATGCATCTGAGTGAATTGTTTGGATATCTTTGTTGTATGGTGCTATATATGTGATTGTGTGGATGTGGGTGGGGCCTACGGTGGCACATGGCATGAGATCATGTGGCCAGGATGCAATAAGCAATTGATCCAACCGTGAGAGCCTAAGAAAAACTACGGTGGCACTTGGCATGTGATCATGTGGCCAGGATGCAACAAGTGATTGATCCAACCGTGAGCGCCAAAGTTAATCTACGGTGGCACATGGCATGCGATCATGTGGCCAGGGTGCAACAAGTGATTGATCCAACCGTGATATGTTGTGATTTGTTTAGCTAGCCAGCTCGGGAGGGTCCTTCGAGGCCTCGGGTAGGATCAATGGTATTACCCTGTTCCCAAGGCGATGCATGTTCTGATTTGTTTAGCTAGCCAGCTCGGGAGGGTCCTTCGAGGCCTCGGGTGGGATCAATGGTATTACCCTGTTCCCAAAGCGATGCATGTTGTGATTTGTTTAGCTAGCCAGCTCGGGAGGGTCCTTCGAGGCCTCGAGTGGGATTTGTGGCTTCGTCCCGGTCCTAGGCGATGCGCGTGCGCGATCATGTTTTGTTGATTTTATGTCCGTCGAGGACACGTGATGTTGGGCTCTGGCCCTGTGACTTGTTGCCGGTTTTGTATTTGTGAAAACAAAACCTTTGGGCTGTGACCCTGTTGATTTTTGGAAAGATTAGGATTTGATAATCCTAAATTGTTTTCTATTAAAACTCCCGAGGGTATTTTAAACCATTTTGCAAACCGTTCTCGTTATTTGTGATCTTTCGGTTTTGGAAATATTTACTCAAACTCTTGCCTCGGGAAGTGTTCATCCTGTTGTATTTGAATCTTTGAGGATTCCTAGTTATTGTTATTCGTGGAATGTGAATTGTATGACTCGTATTTTTGCACTTGTACTTGCACTAGCAAAACAGTGGAGTTTTGCTAACCCCCGAGTACTCAGGGGGTGGATGTCTATTTTTGCATTCAGGTTTTGGAGCATAACACAGGGTCGGCACGAAGGATGATGAAAGATGATCGATACTAATCACATGAGGAACCGTACATTGTTTATTGGTTCAGTTGTACTTTATTTTCCGCTGCTATATTTTTTCCCGTTGTACGGGTGTGGTTGTGTTTTGACCCCTGCGTGGGCATGAGTTATATTTTAGTTGTATGTACTTATTGAAAGACCAAATCGGTCTACTCAGTCATTTTAGCCTTAAAGGCATGGTTGAGTTGTTATATGTTGTTACCAGCTTGGTAGATCCTTGAGGAAAGGTTCTACAGCGTGTAATATCCCTGAGCGGATTGGGGGTGTTACATTTATAAACTCCAGCTCCAGCACTAACCACAATATCATCCAACTTCCTCTGCTTTCCAATCGGTTCCAGACAATACCCAGATTCCAGGAGTTCTACGAACTCCGTCCACATGATGACACGATCCCGGGGTTTAATAGCTTCCTGCCAATGAGCGGCATCTTCGCTAAGAAGGTACTGAGCAATAGGAACCTTCCGATCTTCGGGACAATCAATGGCCTCGAATATCTTTTCCAACTGAAGAAGCCAACCATCCCAACCCAATGCATCCGCCATGCTAACAAATTGTTGTGAGGAAATCCCTCACACTATACCGCAAGTGCACGGTGTCAACAAGTAATAAAGTGATAAGTAATATATCGTTCCCTCGAGGACTGGTTTTACTAAGTACCAAAATATAGTCAACTCGTAATTTTATTTGAAGAACAATTATATAAATTTTATTTCTAAACTAATTGCAGAAAAATAAATAGAAAATAATAATAATAATAATAATAATAGCAATAATAATAATAATAAGGGCGTAGCATTATGATTTTCACCTCAAACAATCAGGAATGATTTTTATTTAATTCACTTCACTTTTATTCAATTGATTGTAAGCCAGGAATTCCTAAATTATTCTAAAGCTTCTCCCAAGGTCGATAGAAAATACTAATAATTATTAACTCGATATATTCCTATTCGAATTCGATAATTAATAGCTAAAACAGTTCATGAATCCCCACAATAAATAAGCTTCACAATTCCCATGAGTATATACAATCATGATTTTTCTCACAAGAACTATGCCTAAATTTCATCTCCCGAATCCATAAAGACATCCAAATCAATTCAACTGTTGTCCATACAATTAAAAGGCATTAAGAACAATGAGAAAAATCCAACTCAATACGAATAACGAGTGAATTGAAATAAAAATAAAAAAATCAAACCGTCATGTAATCGGCTACAATCACAATCCTACTCGAACAGATCTATAAAATAAGATGCGGAAAAATTTAGGAAAACCGTAAGAGATCTGTGGTCTTGTCGTCGCCCACAAATCTCCTCGTATCCGCTCTTCCTGGATTCTTATGTTCTTCGATCCCCTCCAACGATTCCTCGATCCTCCCTCTTTTCAGACCTTAAATCCCTATTTATAACTATCATTAGCCTCCAAAACGCGTCCGTGGATTAGGTCAGAAACGGGATTCAGAAAGGGCAAAGAAACGCGAAAAACATAGCAAAACCGCTCCGCGGGCCGCGGCTCACTTAATCTGTGCCGCGGCTGCAACGTTCAGCGCCCCATACCTGGGCGCCTATTTTTCCTCATGGGCCGTGGCTCAGCTTCAACGTGCCACGGCCCCCGGTACAGCATGCGCGGCGTCTTGGTGTGCCGTGCGTGTGCCGCGGCCTGCTTTCCTTGTGCCGCGGCCCCAGGCCAAAAATTGTCGTTTCGGCCCGTTTTTCGCCGTTTGAGCTTCTGGACTCCAATTTTCTACAAAACATATAAAGATAGTGCATTAAAAGCTCATTTATGCAGATTTAGGCTCAAAATGGATATAAAATAATGATAAATAAGCGCATAAAAATACGCCTAACAAATACCCCAAAACTTGAGCCTTTGCTTGTCCTCAAGCAAAAATCAGTTTTCAAATAAAAAGTATCATGAATGATCGTGCAAATCCATAGTGCTCAACTTAATCAATACTACCCTGAAAATCTCAAAGAATAATACGAGTATCGTAATAGTGAGTCACATCAAGGACACTGATTCCACAAAGTAACCATTTTTAGTGCTAATCAATCGTTTATGAAGAAAATCAAGCTCAAAGATTAACAAGAGTGAATTTAACCGTCCGCCAATATGAAGGGTAAGAGTAAACAAGCCAACTCGCCCAGTCCCACAGTATAATGGCATAAATTCAAGAGTTTCATCGTCAAAAATAAACCTCGGACAACATTCCCTTATGTATGATCAATAATATGATTCAAGTTAACCACTAGATTTCGGATCTCGAGATGTTTCATCGGGATAACCCTAGGGTGGATTTCCATTCTCATGTATTGGGGAACCGTTTGACATAAAAGACACTCATGGGGCACATGGATGCTTCTAGTTACTAAGTCCCCCTCTACAGCGGAGAAAAAACTCGAATAGCTATTCACGCACGTCCGATTCAAGGTTGCTGTTTTACGCGAAAGTAAACAACGGGTCGCGTGAATACCCCCAATTACTAGGCTTCCCATCATCGGAAAATGCGATAATTCTAAACCATTAGTCTATTCAGGGTTGTCATTTTATGCGAGAGTAAACAACGGGTCACGTGAATACCCCCGGTTACTAAACTTCCCATCATAAAATATGTATAATATCTCGACTTTTTGGGAAAAACTGTCCGACTCTAAACTCAATTTAAGTGCCAACAAGACTCATATTACTGGCCGACTAGCTACGCGAGAAGTGTAACCAAACGTATAGACGGCGATTTGAAAACACGTATGTCTCCTTTCTTATACGCTAAGATTTCTACAACAACGAAAAATTTTGGACCTAAATGAATACTCAGAGGAAACAGATATCGCTGTCTGCAACTCGACCGAAAGTCAACCGTTTCTTCAAAAAGAAATCAGTATCGTAACATCAATTTTACACACGGAAGCACGAAAAATTCACGAAAAATTCACGTTTTTTGGCAAAAACCATCAACAGCATGCAAGAAAAATAAAGTAATGATGAAATCGCAATTTATAACCAAGAAAAATTAAGAAAATATTGCATGCTTCAATTTATTCCACTACACATAAAATCATCAACAATAAAACTCATGTGAAAATAAAAGAGATAAGGAAAAGTGAATCTTATTCCAAATGTCTTCTTGAACGCCAGCACATGTCTGTGTGGAATCGTGTGTCAATCCATACTTCAAATAATGCCCAATATCACCAGGGACCCCCAAACTTAGTCTCTAGTCATGAAATAACTATAGACATTAAGTCAAGAAAGATTGTAATATGAAGAATAATAACTCATTGGTGTTAAAAAAAATATTAGAGAAATAAGGGCCAACAAGAATACACGAATCCAAACGAAATAACAAAACAAAAAAAAAATTATTAACGAAAAATCAAATAAAAACAACTAACTAGAAAGCAAGTAAAAATGATGGGTTGCCTCCCATCAAGCACTCTATTTTACGTCTTGAGCACGACATGGCAAATAAAAAATTTAACGTGGCTTCTTTCTAGGTAGATTGCCGAATACCCCCTTCTTGCAATCTATAAGCCTCTTATTCCACAAGGGAGGCTGTGGTTCATGCCTGGTGGCAAAAAATAATGAGTAAGAATAATTATGCGGACAACCAAAAAATAATGAAAGAATATAATAATTATAAGGTGTGAAAAAATAAGCAGAGTTCGAATGGGTAAATAAAAAAGACATATCATGAACAACCTCATTAGAACTCAAAGAATCAGCCTCAACAAAATCAAAAGTAATGGGGCCAATCTTCCCCAATATGGATTTAGGAATAATTATGCGTGGCACCGTTAATAAAATTTTAGGCACAAAAGTGTTCACTTTATTATTCGAAGTTTGATGATAAATTAACGAAATTTCTTTGGAAACATCATCAATGGTAACTTCTTCTACAAGCTCATCACACTTCATGTAATTATCAGGTGCTGGGGGATCGACCCTAAAACTCAGCATGTCTTTCTTCTCAACCTCCCCCTCAACTTCACTACTAAATCGATGAGCTGGAAAATAACCATAGTGAATCTCAAGACCATGACTTGCACATTCTCGCTCAAGAGGGGTACTATCAGGATTTTTGAGACTGTCTACACAATGTTCAAGCATGGTCTTTTGTTTCGGGGGAGGGGGCTGACTGACCCTATTAGGCAAATTATTAAGATCATCGAAATTTATGAAATGCCAAGGGTCACGATAATCAAAGGAAAACATAATGAAAAAAATAAAAAAAAAATAGAATATAAAGAAAAACAACTTCAAATTAAAATTAGAGTCGCTTGGTAATGATATTAGCGAGAAATCAGTCCCCGACAATGTTGCCAAAAACTTGTTGTGAGGAAATCCCTCACACTATACCGCAAGTGCACGGTGTCAACAAGTAATAAAGTGATAAGTAATATATCGTTCCCTCGAGGACTGGTTTTACTAAGTACCAAAATATAGTCAACTCGTAATTTTATTTGAAGAACAATTATATAAAATTTATTTATAAACTAATTGCAGAAAAATAAATAGAAAATAATAATAATAATAATAATAATAATAGCAATAATAATAATAATAATAAGGGCGTAGCATTATGATTTTCACCTCAAACAATCAGGAATGATTTTTATTTAATTCAATTCACTTTTATTCAATTGATTGTAAGCCAGGAATTCCTAAATTATTCTAAAGCTTCTCCCAAGGTCGATAGAAAATACTAATAATAATTAACTCGATATATTCCTATTCGAATTAAATAATTAATAGCTAAAACAGTTCATGAATCCCCATAATAAATAGGCTTTACAATTCCCATGAGTATATCCCTATCTCACGACAATCATGATTTTTCTCACAAGAACTATGCCTAAATTTCATCTCCCGAATCCATAAAGACATTCAAATCAATTCAACTGTTGGCCAGACAAATAAAAGGCATTAAGAACAATGAGAAAAATCCAACTCAATACGAATAACGAGTGAATTGAAATAAAAATAAATAAATCAAATCGTCATGTAGTCGGCTACAATCACAATCCTACTCGAACAGGTCTAGAAAATAAGATGCGGAAAAATTCAGGAAAACCGTAAGGGATCGGTGGTATTGTCGTCGCCCACAAATCTCCTCGTATCCGCTCTCCCTGGATTTTTATGTTCTTCGATCCCCTCCAACGATTCCTCGATCCTCCCTCTTTTCAGACCTTAAATCCCTATTTATAACTATCATTAGCCTCCCAAACGCGTCCGTGGATTAGGTCGGAAACGGGCTTCAGAAACGGCAAAGAAACCCGAAAAACAAAGCAAAACCGCCCCACGGCCCGCGGCTCACTTAATCTGTGCTGCGGCCCCAACGTTCAGCGCCCCATGCCTGGGCGCCTATTTTTCCTCATGGACCGCGGCTCAGCTTCAACGTGCCGCGGCCCCCGGTACAGCGTGCGCGGCGTCTTGGTGTGCCGTGCGTGTGCCGCGGCCCCAGGCCAAAAATTGTTGTTTCGGCCCGTTTTTCGCCGTTTGAGCTTCCGGACTCCAATTTTCTACAAAATATATAAAGATAGTGCATTAAAAGCTCATTTATGCAGATTTAGGCTCAAAATGGATATAAAATAATGATAAATAAGCGCATAAAAATACGCCTAACTTATTGTGAGGAAATCCCTCCCACTATACCGCACGTGCACGGTGTCAACAAGTAATAAAGTGATAAGTAATATATCGTTCCCTCGAGGACTGGTTTTACTAAGTACCAAAATATAGTCAACTCGTAATTTTATTTGAAGAACAATTATATAAAATTTATTTCTAAACTAATTGCAGAAAAATAAATAGAAAATAATAATAATAATAATAATAATAGCAATAATAATAATAATAAGGGCGTAGCATTATGATTTTCACCTCAAACAATCAGTAATGATTTTTATTTAATTCAATTCACTTTTATTCAATTGATTGTAAGCTAGGAATTCCTAAATTTTTCTAAAGCTTCTCCCAAGGTCGATAGAAAATACTAATAATTATTAACTCGATATATTCCTATTCGAATTAGATAATTAATAGCTAAAACAGTTTATGAATCCCCACAATAAATAGGCTTCACAATTCCCATGAGTATATCCCTATCTCACGACAATCATGATTTTTCTCACAAGAACTATGCCTAAATTTCATCTCCTGAATTCATAAAGACATTCAAATCAATTCAACTGTTGGCCAGACAATTAAAAGGCATTAAGAACAATGAGAAAAATCCAACTCAATACGAATAACGAGTGAATTGAAATAAAAATAAATAAATCAAACCGTCATGTAATCGTCTACAATCACAATCCTACTCGAACAGATCTAGAAAATAAGATGCAGAAAAATTCAGGAAAACCGTAAGGGATCCGTGGTCTTGTCGTCGCCCACAAATCTCCTCGTATCCGCTCTCCCTGGAATCTTATGTTCTTCGATCCCCTCCAACGATTCCTCGATCCTCCCTCTTTCCAGACCTTAAATCCCTATTTATAACTATCATTAGCCTCCAAAATGCGTCCGTGGATTAGGTCGGAAACGGGCTTCAGAAACGGCAAAGAAACGTGAAAAACACAGCAAAACCGCCCCGCGGCCCACGGCTCACTTAATCTGTGTCGCGGCCCCAACGTTCAGCGCCCCATGCCTGGAAGCCTATTTTTCCTCATGGGCCGCGGCTCAGCTTCAACGTGCCGCGGCCCCCGTTACAGCGTGCGCGGCGTCTTGGTGTGCCGTGCGTGTGCCGCGGCCTGCTTTCCTTGTGCCGCGGCCCCAAGCCAAAAATTGTTGTTTCGGCCCGTTTTTCGCCGTTTGAGCTTCCGGACTCCAATTTTCTACAAAACATATAAAGATAGTACATTAAAAGCTCATTTATGCAGATTTAGGCTCAAAATGGATATAAAATAATAATAAATAAGCGCATAAAAATACGCCTAACAAATACCAAACTTGAGCCTTTGCTTGTCCTCAAGCAAAAATCAGTTTTCAAATAAAAAGTATCGTGAATGATCGTGCAAATCCATAGTGCTCAACTTAATCAATACTACCCTGAAAATCTCAAAGAATAATACGAGTATCGTAATAGTGAGTCACATCAAGGACACTGATTCCACAAAGTAACCATTTTTAGTGCTAATCAATCGTTTATGAAGAAAATCAAGCTCAAAGATTAACAAGCGTGAATTTAACCGTCCGCCAATATGAAGGGTAAGAGTAAATAAGCCAACTCGCCCAGTCCTACAGTCTAATGGCATAAATTCAAGAGTTCCATCGTCAAAAATAAACCTCGGACAACATTCCTTATGTATGATCAATAATATGATTCGAGTTAACCACTAGGTTTCGGATTTCGGGATGTTTCATCGGGATAACCCTAGGGTGGATTTCCATTCTCATGTATTGGGGAACCGTTTGACGTAAAAGACACTCATGGGGCACATGGATGCTTCTAGTTACTAAGTCCCCCGTACAGCGGAGAAAAAACTCGAATAGCTATTCCCGCACGTCCGATTCAAGGTTGCTGTTTTACGCGAAAGTAAACAACAGGTCGCGTGAATACCCCCGGTTACTAGGCTTCCCATCATCGGCAAATGCGATAATTCTAAACCATTATTCTATTCAGGGTTGTCGTATTACGCGAGAGTAAACAACGTGTCACGTGAATACCCCCGGTTACTAAAACTTCCCATCATAGAATATGTATAATATCTCGACTTTTTGGGAAAAACTATCCGACTCTAAACTCAATTTAAGTGCCAACAAGACTCATGTTACTGGCCGACTAGCTACGCGAGAAGTGTAACCAAACGTATAGATGCCGATTTGAAAACATGTATGTCTCCTTTCTTATACGCTAGATTTCTACAACAACGAAAAATTTTGGACCTAAATGAATACTCAGAGGAAACAGATATCGCTGTCTGCAACTCGACCGAAAGTCAACCGTTTCTTCAAAAAGAAATCATTATCATAACATCAGTTTTACACAGAAGCACGAAAAATTCACGAAAAATTCACGTTTTTTGGCAAAAACCATCAACAGCATGCAAGAAAAATAAAGTAATGATGAAATCGCAATTTATAGCCAAGAAAAATTAAGAAAATATCGCATGCTTCAATTTATTCCACTACACATAAAATTATCAACAATAAAACTCATGTGAAAATAAAAGAGATAAGGAAAAGTGAATCTTATTCCAAATGTCTTCTTGAACGCCAGCACATGTCTGAGTGGAATCGTCTGTCAATCCATACTTCAAATAATGCCCAATATCACCAGGGACCCCCAAACTTAGTCTCTAGTCATGAAATAACTATAGACATTAAGTCAAGAAAGACTGGAATATAAAGAATAATAACTCATTGGGGTTAAAAAAATATTAGAGAAATAAGGGCCAACAAGAATACACGAATCCAAACGAAATAACAAAACAAAAAAAAAATTATTAACGAAAAATCAAATAAAAACAACTAACTAGAAAGCAAGTAAAAATGATGGGTTGCCTCCCATCAAGCGCTCTATTTTACGTATTGAGCACGACGTGGCAAATAAAAAATTTAACGTGGCTTCTTTCTAGGGAGATTGCCAAATACCCCCTTCTTGCAATCTATAAGCCTCTTATTCCACAAGGGAGGCTTTGGTTCATGCCTGGTGGCCAAAAATAATGAGTAAGAATAATTATGCGGACAACCAAAAAATAATGAAAGAATATAATAATTATAAGGTATCAAAAAATAAGCAAAGTTCGAATGAGTAAATAATAAATACATATCATGAACAACCTCATTAGAACTCAAAGAATCAGCCTCAACAAAATCAAAAGTAATGGGGCCAATCCCTCCCAATATGGATTTAGGAAAAATAATGCGTGGCACCGTTAATAAAATTTTAGGAACAAAAGTGTTCACTTTATTATTCGAAGTTTGATGACAAATTAACGAAATTTCTTTGGAAACATCATCAATGGTAACTTGTTCTACGAGCTCATCACACTTCATGTAATTATCAGGTGTTGGTGGATCGACCCTAAAACTCAGCATGTCTTTCTTCTCAACCTCCCCCTCAACTTCACTACTAAATCGATGAGCTGGAAAATAACCATAGTGAATCTCAAGACCACGACTTGCACATTCTCGCTCAAGAGGGGTACTATCAGGATTTTTGAGAGCGTCTACACAATGTTCAAGCATGGTCTTTTGTTTCGGGGGAGGGGGCTGACTGACCCTATTAGGCAAATTATTAAGATCATCGAAATTTATGAAATACCAATGGTCACGATAATCAAAGGAAAACATAATGAAAAAAATAAAAAAAATAGAATATAAAGAAAAACAACTTCAAATTAAAATTAGAGTCGCTTGGTAATGATATTAGCGAAAAATCAGTCCCCGGCAATGGTGCCAAAAACTTGTTATGAGGAAATCCCTCACACTATACCGCAAGTGCACGGTGTCAACAAGTAATAAAGTGATAAGTAATATATCGTTCCCTCGAGGACTGGTTTTACTAAGTACCAAAATATAGTCAACTCGTAATTTTATTTGAAGAACAATTATATAAAATTTATTTCTAAACTAATTGCAGAAAAATAAATAGAAAATAATAATAATAATATCAATAATAATAAGGGCGTAGCATTATGATTTTCACCTCAAACAATCAGGAATGATTTTTATTTAATTCAATTCACTTTTATTCAAGTGATTGTAAGCCAGGAAATCCTAAATTATTGTAAAGCTTCTCCCAAGGTCGATAGAAAATACTAATAATTATTAACTCGATATATTCTTATTCGAATTAGATAATTAATAGCTAAAACAGTTCATGAATCCCCACAATAAATAGGCTTCACAATTCCCATGAGTATATCCCTATCTCACGACAATCATGATTTTTCTCACAAGAACTATGCCTAAATTTCATCTCCCGAATCCATAAAGACATTCAAATCAACAACTGTTGGCCAGACAATTAAAAGGCATTAAGAACAATGAGAAAAATCCAACTCAATACGAATAACGAGTGAATTGAAATAAAAATAAATAAATCAAACTGTCATATAATCGGCTACAATCACAATCCTACTCGAACAGATCTAGAAAATAAGATGCGGAAAAATTCAGGAAAACCGTAAGGGATCCGTGGTCTTGTCGTCGCCCACAAATCTCCTCGTATCCGCTCTCCCTGGAATCTTATGTTCTTCGATCCCCTCCAACGATTCCTCGATCCTCCCTCTTTCCAGACCTTAAATCCCTATTTATAACTATCATTAGCCTCCAAAATGCGTCCGTGGATTAGGTCGGAAACGGGCTTCAGAAACGGCAAAGAAACGCGAAAAACACAGCAAAACCGCCCCGCGGGCCGCAGCTCACTTAATCTGTGTCGCGGCCCCAACGTTCAGTGCCCCATGCCTGGGCGCCTATTTTTCCTCATGGGCCGCGGCTCAGCTTCAATGTGTCGCGGCCCCCGTTACAGCGTGCGCGGCATCTTGGTGTGTCGTGCGTGTGTCGTGACCTGCTTTCCTTGTGCCGCGGCCCCAGGCCAAAAATTATCGTTTCGGTCCGTTTTTCGCCGTTTGAGCTTCCGAACTCTAATTTTCTACAAAACATATAAAGATAGTGCATTAAAAGCTCATTTATGCATATTTAGGCTCTAAATGGATATATGATAATGATAAATAAGCGCATAAAAATATGCCTAACACAAATCGAGGAGGATTCATACTAACTACCTCTCGGAGTCATAGGTTTGCCCCGACCTTCTGGATCGCATCAGTGTTACCTTGAACCGCCTGGGTCAAGTGAGCCATCTGTGTCACTACCTGTTGCAAGATAGTAGCAATACCAAGGCCAACTACATTCCCGGCAGCATTTTCTTCGTCGCGTATCTGACCCCCGTAGCTACCTGTACCACAATTATGACCATGACCTCTGCCTCTCGACATACTAACCAGTAACCACCTATTACAACAAAAATCAAAATTCACACCATCAACTTAACCAGAATCCTGAGCATTATTGCCCAACCCAACATCATAATCACTACATACCCCCTGATTAAAATCATGAAACTGAATGTTTAAAAACAAGGGTCACGTCTTGTATTGATTTGGAAAACCTCATTTGAAATTAAAAATCATGTTTTGAAAATATTAAAAATGAGATGTCAATAAAAAAAATCACATGACGCCCCAAGGAAGTTTTCCAAATAAGAACTTTAAAGTTTAAGTCGAGTTCTACATACTCGGGTTATCTGAAAATAGAATCACTCGACAAAATCGCTTCCACAAATCCTTCTCAAACATGACAAATGATCACCGATGGTGAGATTTTACAAAATATCGAAAGTACTTCAAAACATAACTAAGTTTATAAAATTCTTCAAAAAGTCATTTGCAATTACGCCAAAGGCGATTTCTGAAATCAATTAATAATTGGTTTACATAAATCCATTAAGTTTTCAAATAGGTTTTACAGTTATACGAGCAACCAACACAGTTGTCAATACGAGCACTTATGTAGCAATCATCAACAATTAATTAAACATATCCGGTTCCCAATACACGTGCCCATCTAACACTCAAATCATCATACTAACCGATACCATTAACGAGTATAACCTTAAATTTAGACACACATCAAAGCCATCTATTTGCGTTTACGACCAACTCTGTCATCAACACGTCTTCCGGAGCATGTAATTGTCCATAAACTCCCACAACGCATTACACCAAATAAAACTCAATCTTAACAGCATATCTCGATTGCTACACACATAATATACCACAAGTATTTAATACGATTTCTATCCTACCTCTTACTTATAAGCAAAATCGGGTAACACGAAATATATAAAGTATAATATATAAACGGGGAGACTTACATCCATAGGTCGCACGAAGATGATGGCTGCACCTTGATACTAATCACGACCGATATCTCAGACGACGCGTCGCGACACGACTCAGTCAGACAAAGTCAGACAAGACAAGGCAAGACAAGACAAGACAAAATAAGACAAGACCCGACAACACACAACTCGAGCCGACAGCCTAGGTTTCCGCAACCTAAGCTCTGATGTAACACCCGAAACCACTCGAGAATATTACAGCGCCGCAGACCCTCTCGGTGAGTATCTACCAGGCTAAATATAAAAAAATAATAATACATCACATTACATGCCGACATAGCTAAATAATGAACCATTAGACCGATTTGGCCTTTTACCACAACCTACACATTGAACTTACACACTCCTTCCCGCAACTCATACCCACACAGGGGTTAGAATACATCAACATTCCCATTAGACGGGAAAATACCACAACGGAAAGATAAGACAAGGCTTTACTAAAATACTCAACACTGGTCTTCATGTGATTAGTATCGTCGTCTTCCATCATCCTTCATATCGATCCTGTGGTTCGCTCCCCAGCAACCTGCAAGTACCTGGACGCAATACATACATCCACCCCCCGAATACTCGGGGGTTAGCAAAACTCCATTGTTTTGCTAGTGAAAGTATAAAGCACAAATGCGATCTATACACAACATACTCCAAGAATATAATAACTTGATTAATTCCACATTTCAACCCAACGAATACTTCCTGAGATATTTCATTTGATAAAATAGTTCAAACCGTAAAAAGTTGGAATGAGACATGTAGACTCTTTGAAAATCATTTAAAGATTCTCGGGAGTTTTTAGAAAAGCATTTCTGGACTAATGAATCCTCAACTTCACAAAACCACATAGGGACGCAGCCAAAGAATTATTTTTCTTCAAAAAGAAATACCAATCCGGTTACAAAACACGGGGTCCACAACCCAAATCATCCACATCACATACTTGAATGAATAACCCAATGGTTACACTCGATACCCAATCAAACCACAACGCACGGAAACAATCACAGGGCCTGCATCCTTATGTCAAAAATATCCCAACCAAAGAAACGAAACATATACGACCCTATATTAGTAACATTCTAGCCAAGTACCAAGACCCTACATATGACGTAGCTCACATTGGGAATTATATCGTTGTGATACTCGGACATATCACAATTATCGAAAATAGCATCATGCCATAATCATAACCACAAAACAAACTCCCAAGCTATACTGGCCCTGTACCTCTCGAGCAAGATACACACCCTAGGGACACCTCGTCAGGCCCTCCCTGGTGTATAGCCCAATCGAGTGATCCGCCAAACTCGAAGTCTAAACAGATCCCAGGGGACCCTCACTGATTTTACTCGGCTCGCACACAGCTCAAAAACCAGATGGCACAAATCACATTCACCAAAAACACATTCCCCCGGAATACATCAAATGTAAATCAAGGTACTTGTTAGGAATGGCCACTTTATCCGACACATACTCACCAATAACACACATGTCCACACACAAACACACACACACACACACACACACACACACACACACACACACACACACACACATCTCTTGCCAAAAGACATAACCTTAAGTCCACTATCGACATAATCACGCGCAACGGTACCACACGCAAAGAAGATATTATAATGCACAACCCTATACACATTCTCAGAACAACACAATCGTTCACCAACACACAAGTAAATTTTAAAAAGAGTCTTTACCGAGAACATACTGATTCTTTTATAAGTTCATTAAAAACAATCCAATCGCACACATAGTCAATTACCGACTATTACAATTATGAAACATGGAGTGTATAGGCAAGATACTTGCCTCAAACCCACGAGCAACAGAACGACGAACGGACACGGTCGGTTAGCCCTCGAACTTCCAAGAATAATCATGAACCCGGAAACCTCACGAATACTACGAGAATAACATCACCACGAATAAATAAAACTAATATGAATCTGAATCAATCCTAAAAACAACAAGGATCCGAGGGTTTCTTCAAGAAAATCAAGAATCAAGCTCCGGGTGATAAAAATCGATAAATGAGTTATAAAATCCGGAAGATCATGGCCAAGACAACAAGAATACCATAATCAATTCATCAACCACGGATTAAATCGAAGAATCACGAAGAAACCCCAAAAAATCATACGACTAGGGTTTCAAGAAGATAACAAGATGATTACATTATGCTAGATATACATAAATCCACCCCAAGATGAAGCTTGCATAAGAAGGTCGCTCAAAATCGCCTCCGGAGCTCACTCCCATCGGAAAGGGATGAAGAAGGGTGAGAAATGATGAATTAACGTTGCTGTCCAGTATTTATACTAGACATATATTAGCATGCGCTAGCACACTGTATTAGCGCGCGCTAGCGAGGTCAACGCTCCAAAACATACCACCTATAACACAGTTAGCGCGCGCTAGCCAAGAAGCGTAGCATGTGCTAACGAGTCACAAATCCAGTCCAGTGGCTCCTGGACTGGTCTGCACCTACCAGGTAGCGTGCGCTAGGCAAATGATAGCACGCGCTATCAACCAACCATAGCGTGCACTAACGAGACTCTAGTCCCAGTCCAGTAGCTCCTGGACTGCCTCTGGACTGCCAGTTAGCGTGCGCTACACACCCAGTAGCGTGCGCTATTAATGGCACAGTAGCGCGTGCTACACCGCAAGCGGTATCGTGCGCTACACTGAAATGAGTCAAAACTCAATAAATGATCTGGAATGAAAATCAAACGCGTGTCAACTCATGACACACCCAAACATGGCACAACATTCCAAAGACATGGACAACGCCAACCAATAATCCGCAGAAAAACTCAACGAAACTGGAACGAAGATCTCGGGTATTACAGTAACCTCGCATCCACATTTACAACAAGAGTATGGGACTTTTCACTTTAGCAATATCAGTAAATGTATCAGGCATCGAATATACTACATTATGAAGATCGAATCAACTCGAATGACGTCTATGGATCATGATGATACAAAGTAGAGATGTATGTCATTCCTTGAGAAACTTCATTTTCTTGTCCCCCCTAACAATGGGAACATTATCTCATCAAAGTAACTGTAATACCCGAGATTTTTGTTCCGGAATAGTTGAATTTTTGGGGTTTTATCGGATTGTTATTGTCCTCATCGTTGGAATTTTGTACCATAATTGGGTGTGCCTCGTTGGGATAGGTGTTTGGAGGCGTTTCGGATCACTATGTGAGTTTTTGAGTTTTTGTGGTGTAGCGCACGCTAATGCTTGAGGCATAGTGCACACTACTACGTGTGCGTGTCTAGCGCACGCTAACCTTGTTAATTGTGGTAGTTATGAGAGTTGACCTCGTTAGCGCGAGCTAATTCTGTCTAGTTAGCGCACGCTAATAACTATCCAGTATAAATACTGGACAGCAGCGTTTAATCATCATTTCTCACCCTTTCTTCGTTTTTGGGGCGACTGGCGATGGGAGAAGACGGGGAGCGACGTCTTTGGCCTACTCTACTCTTTTCCAAGGTGGTTTGGAAGATCCTTGTCAATTATATCATCATCCAATCCTTATTCTTCGTCGGATCGAGGTAATTCTTCCGTAGAACCCTAGTTATGTAATTTTGAGGGTTTCTTCGTGATTCTTCGATTTAATCCGTGGTGGATGAATTGATTATGGTATTCTTGTTGTCTTGGCCATGATCTTCGGATTTTGTAACTCATATATCGATTTTATCACTCGGGACTTGATCTCCAATTTCTTCGAAGGAACCCTCGGATCCTTGTTGTTTTTCCGGTTGATTCGGATTTCGTTTAATGTTATTTATCCATGGTGGTGTTATTTTCGTAGCGATCGTGAGGTTGTAGAATTCTTGGTTGTTTTCGGAAGTTCGAGGGCTATCCGACCGTGTTCGTTCGTTGTTCCGTTGCTCGCGGTACCGAGGCAAGTATCTTGTGCATACGTTTCATGTTTCGTAGGCGTAATTATGGATAAATGATTTTATGCGAAACCCAATGTGTAATGAATGTAAAGAGGGATAGGTATGTTCTCAATAAATGTTGTCTTTCAACGATAATTCGTGTACTTCGTGAATATATGTGTTCTCGGAATATGTGTGCTGGTTTTGTATGTTGAAAGATGCTATGACCACTTTGAGTGAGTTTAATAGACCGTAATCCTTTGCCGGGGATTATGTATTGTTATGTGTACTTGTTCGGTAAGAACGTATTGGGGGTGATATTAGTTTCTACTCCTTTGAAAGGAGTTTGTGATGTTTAAGTGTTGCTTGGCTTGATGTTCTGCTCATTGTTATGTGATCGTTGAAAGTGATGTGCCTCCGGGTAGGATTGTTGAATCTTCGGGATCCATACTTGCTAGTATGGGTCGGGCGTGACCGTAGGGTTATCCAATCCGGGTATGTCTTGCGGGGACTCTGAGGTTCCTGGCTTGCTAGCCTGATGCCGGGATAACTTGTGGGGGTTATCATCGGGTATGTCTTGCGGGGACTCCGAGGTTCGTGGCTTGTTAGCCCGATGCCGGGATAACTTATGGTTGTGGTTTGGAATGGTTCCGTGACTGTTGTCACGAGGACATGTGATTTGGTATGGTTTCCTATTGGGTTATTCACTCGGGTATGTTCTACGGGATCATCTGAGGTTCGTGGCTTGTTAGCACGGGACGCGAATAATCCTTAGGAACATGTGTTATGTGATTCGGGTCGTGGACCCTGTGGCTTATGATTTGGGTCTTGGACCCTGTTTGTTGTGAATTGGGTTGTGAAACCGCGTTTTATTATTGGAATCGTATTTTAGAAAGATGATTTTGGGTCGTGTCCCTAAGTGTTTTCGAAAGACTCGAGAATTCCTTAATTCCAAATGTTTTCAAACTCCCGAGATCGTGAAATATTTTGTATGAGATACATGGTTCTATTCCTACCTTTTATAAATCAAACTGTTTTGATTAAGTGAATTATCTCGGGAAATATATTCAAGATTTTTATATTCTTGGAGTATGTTGCGTATGGCTTGTATTTCTGTTTTATACTTGCACTAGCAAAACAGTGGAGTTTTGCTAACCCCCGAGTATTCGGGGGGTGGATGTCTGTATTGCGTCCAGGTACTTGCAGGTTGTTGGGGAGCGAATCACAGGATCGATACGAAGGATGATGGAAGACGACAATACTAATCACATGAAGACCATTCGTTGAGTATTTTGGTAGAGTCTCAGTATTTGGCTCTCTGTTGTGTAGTTTTCCCGTTTTATAGGTATATTGATGTATTCCAACCCCTGCGTGGGTATGAGTTTTAAGTCGAATTGTATATGTTGATGTATGGTATTGTGGTAAAAGACCAAATTGGTCTAGCAGTTCATTATGTAGCCATGTCGGCAAGTAATGTGAGGTATTGTTTTTGTTTTTAGCCTGGTAGATCCTCACGGAGAGGTTCTGCGGCGCTGTAATATTCCCAAGCGGTTTGGGGTGTTACAGAATATGGTATCGGAGCCCAAGGTTTTGTGATAACCGGGCATGTGTGTTATGTGGCTCTACCGGTGTGGTAGTAGCGTGATGTTTGTGATGTTTTGGAACTGTGTGATTTTTGAGTACTATCGTGGTGATGTGTGGGTTTGGGGATTGTTGGTGTTCCCGAGACCGACGAGGCAGGGAGTGAACGTCGGTGCTGTGGTCATGTGCAATGTGCGGCTCCAATCGGGAAGTGAACGCCGGTGTGAGGCACGTGCAATATGCGTCTTTCGATGTGGAGTGGAACGCCTGTGATACGTGCATGTGACAAGGAGCGGCTCATGCGCTTTAGGTGAGGAGACACAGCGTCACAGATCCCACAAAACTCGACAGTGCTCTAAACTTGTTGTGGTCTTGGCGGAGACCAATCGTTTTCAAATTGTGATTATTCCTGTTTTGGCATTCTTGTTGTGTCGAGATTTTTGAAATGGTGTCATATGCTAGTATCACGGGAGATCTTTGACTTCACAGACCTGTAAGTACGTTGTTCGGATTATTCGATAATTCTTGGTTATCTTGGTGATTTTGGATTTTCTGTTGAATTGTTGTTTGTGCGAGTGACTACAAGTTTTGAGGACGAAACTTCTTTTAAGAGGGGTAGAATGTAATACCTGAGATTTTTGTTCCGGAATCGTTGAATTTTTGGGGTTTTATCGGATTGTTATTGTCCTCATCGTTGGAATTTTGTGCCATAATTGGGTGTGCCTCGTTGGGATAGGTGTTTGGAGGCGTTTCGGATCACTATGTGAGTTTTTGTGGTGTAGCGCACGCTAATGCTTGAGGCATAGCGCAAACTACTACGTGTGTGTGTCTAGCGCACGCTAACCTTGTTAATTGCGGTAGTTCTGAGAGTTGACCTCGTTAGCGTGCGCTAATGCTGTCTAGTTAGCGCACGCTAATAAGCATCGATATAAATCTGGACGGCGTTAATCATCATTTCTCACCCTTTCTTCGTTTTTGGGGCGGCTGGCGATGGGAGAAGACGGGGAGCGACGTCTTTGGTCTACTCTACTCTTTTCCAAGGTGGTTTGGAAGATCCTTGTCAATTATATCATCATCCAATCCTTGTTCTTCGTCAGATCGAGGTAATTCTTCCGTAGAACACTAGTTATGTAATTTTGGGGTTTTCTTCGTGATTCTTCGATTTAATTCATGGTGGATGAATAAATTATGGTATTCTTATTGTCTTGGCCATGATCTTCGGATTTTGTAACTCATATATTGATTTTATCACCCGGGACTTGATCTCCGATTTCTTCGAAGGAACCCTCGGATCCTTGTTGTTTTTCCGGTTGATTCGGATTACGTTTAACGTTATTTATCCGTGGTGATGTTATTTTCGTAGCGATCGTGAGGTTGTCGAATTCTTGGTCGTTTTTGGAAGTTCGAGGGCTATCCAACCATGTTCGTTCGTTGTTCCGTTGCTCGCAGTACCGAGGCAAGTATCTTGTCCATACGTTTCATGTTTCGTAGGCGTAATTATTGATAAATGATTTTATGCGAAACCCAATGTGTAATGAACGTAAAGAGGGATAGGTATGTTCTCAATAAATGTTGTCTTTCAATGATAATTCGTGTACTTCGTGAATATATGTGTTCTCGGAATATGTGTGCTGGTTTTGTATGTTGAAAGATGCTATGACCACTTTGAGTGAGTTTAATAGACCGTAATCCTTTGCCGGGGATTATGTATTGTTATGTGTACTTGTTCGGTAAGAACGTATTGGGGGTGATATTAGTTGCTACTCCTTTGAAAGGAGGTTGTGATGTTTAAGTGTTGCTTGGCTTGATGTTCTGCTCATTGTTATGTGATCGTTGAAAGTGATGTGCCTCCGGGTATGATTGTTGAATCTCCGGGATCCATACTTGCTAGTATAGGTCGGGCGTGACCGTAGGGTTATCCAATCTGGGTATGTCTTGCGGGGACTCCGAGGTTCGTGGCTTGCTAGCCCGATGCCGGGATAACTTGTGGGGGTTATCATCGGGTATGTCTTGCGGGGACTTCGAGGTTCGTGGCTTGTTAGCCCGATGGCGGGATAACTTATGGTTGTGGTTTGGAATGGTTCCGTGACTGTTGTCACGAGGACATGTGATTTGGTATGGTTTCCTATTGGGTTATTCACTCGGGTATGTTGTACGGGAGCATCTGAGGTTCGTGGCTTGTTAGCACGGGACGCAAATAATCCTTAGAAACATGTGTTATGTGATTCGGGTCGTGGACCCTGTGGCTTATGATTTGGGTCTTGGACCCCGTGTGTTGTGAATTGGATTGTGAAACCGCGTTTTATTATTGGAATCGTATTTTGGAAAGATGATTTTGGGTCGTGTCCCCAAGTGTTTTCGAAAGACTCGAGAATTCCTTAATTCCAAATGTTTTTAAACTCCCGAGATCGTAAAATATTTTGTATGAGATACATGGTTCTATTCCCACCGTTTATAAATCAAACTGTTTTGATTAAGTGAATTATCTCGGGAAATATATTCAAGATTTTTATATTCTTGGAGTATGTTGCGTATGGCTTGTATTTCTGTTTTATACTTGCACTAGCAAAACAGTGGAGTTTTGCTAACCCCCGAGTATTCGGGGGGTGGATGTCTGTATTGCGTCCAGGTACTTGCAGGTTGTTGGGGAGCGAATCACAGGATCGATACGAAGGATGATGGAAGACGACGATACTAATCACATGAAGACCATTCGTTGAGTATTTTGGTAGAGTCTCAGTATTTGGCTCTCCGTTGTGTAGTTTTCCCGTTTTATGGGTATATTGATGTATTCCAACCCCTGCGTGGGTATGAGTTTTAAGTCGAGTTGTATATGTTGATGTATGGTATTGTGGTAAAAGACCAAATTGGTCTAGCTGTTCATTATGTAGCCATGTCGGCAAGTAATGTGAGGTATTGTTTTTGTTTTTAGCCTGGTAGATCCTCACGGAGAGGGTCTGCGGCGCTGTAATATTCCCAAGTGGTTTAGGGGTGTTACAGAATATGGTATCGGAGCCCAAGGTTTGGTGATAACCGGGCATGTGTGTTATGTGGCTCTACCGGTGTGGTAGTAGCGTGATGTTTGTGATGTTTTGGAACTGTGTGATTTTTGAGTACTGCCGTGGTGATGTGTGGGTTTGGGGATTGTTGGTGTTCCCGAGACCGACGAGGCGGGGAGTGAACGCTGGTGCCGTGGTCATGTGCAATGTGCGGCTCCAATCGGGAAGTGAACGCCAGTGTGAGGCACGTGCAATGTGCGGCTTTCGATGTGGAGTGGAATGCCGGTGATACGTGCATGTGACAAGGAGCGGCTCATGCGCTTTAGGTGAGGAGACACAGCGTCACAGATCCCACAAAACTCGACAGTGCTCTAAACTTGTTGTGGTCTTGGCGGAGACCAATCGTTTTCAAATTGTGATTATTCCTGTTTTGGCATTCTTGTTGTGTCGAGATTTTTGAAATGGTGTCATATGCTAGTATCACGGGAGATCTTCGACTTCACAGACCTGTAAGTATGTTGTTCGGATTATTCGATAATTCTTGGTTATCTTGGTGATTTTGGATTTTCTGTTGAATTGTTGCTTGTGCGAGTGACTACAAGTTTCGAGGACGAAACTTCTTTTAAGAGGGGTAGAATGTAATACCCGAGATTTTTGTTCCGGAATCGTTGAATTTTTGGGGTTTTATCGGATTGTTATTGTCCTCATCGTTGGAATTTTGTGCCATAATTGGGTGTGCCTCGTTGGGATAGGTGTTTGGAGGCATTTCGGATCACTATGTGAGTTTTTGAGTTTTTGTGGTGTAGCGCACGCTAATACATGAGGCATAGCACACACTACTACGTGTGTGTGTCTAGCGCACGCTAACCTTGTCAATTGCGGTAGTTCTGAGAGTTGACCTCGTTAGCACGCGCTAATGCTGTCTAGTTAGCGCACGCTAATAACTGTCCAGTATAAATACTGGATAGCAGCGTTTAATCATCATTTCTCACCCTTTCTTCGTTTTTGGGGCGGCTGGCGACGGGAGAAGACGGGGAGCGATGTCTTTGGCCTACGCTACTCTTTTCCAAGGTGGTTTGGAAGATCCTTGTCAATTATATTATCATCCAATCCTTGTTCTTCGTCGGATCGAGGTAATTCTTCCGTAGAACCCTAGTTATGTAATTTTAGGGGTTTCTTCGTGATTCTTCGATTTAGTCCATGGTGGATGAATTGATTATGGTATTCTTGTTATCTTGGCCATGATCTTCGGATTTTGTAACTCATATATCGATTTTATCACCCGGGACTTGATCTCCAATTTCTTCGAAGGAACCCTCGTATCCTTGTTGTTTTTCCGGTTGATTCAGATTCCGTTTAACGTTATTTATCCGTGGTGATGTTATTTTCGTAGCGATCGTGAGGTTGTCGAATTCTTGGTCGTTTTCGGAAGTTCGAGGGCTATTCGACCGTGTTCGTTCGTTGTTCCGTTGCTCGCGGTACCGAGGCAAGTATCTTGTCCATACGTTTCATGTTTCGTAGGCGTAATTATTGATAAATGATTTTATGCGAAACCCAATGTGTAATGAACGTAAAGAGGGATAGGTATGTTCTCAATAAATGTTGTCTTTCAACGATAATTCGTGTACTTCGTGAATATATGTGTTCTCGGAATATGTGTGCTGGTTTTGTATGTTGAAAGATGCTATGACCACTTTGAGTGAGTTTAATAGACCGTAATCCTTTGCCGGGGATTATGTATTGTTATGTGTACTTGTTCGGTAAGAACGTATTGGGGGTGATATTAGTTGCTACTCCTTTGAAAGGAGGTTGTGATGTTTAAGTGTTGCTTGGCTTGATGTTCTGCTCATTGTTATGTGATCGTTGAAAGTGATGTGCCTCCGGGTAGGATTGTTGAATCTCCGGGATCCATACTTGCTAGTATGGGTCGGGCGTGACCGTAGGGTTATCCAATCCGGGTATGTCTTGCGGGGACTCCGAGGTTCGTGGCTTGCTAGCCCGATGCCGGGATAACTTGTGGGGGTTATCATCGGGTATGTCTTGCGGGGACTTCGAGGTTCGTGGCTTGTTAGCCCGATGGCGGGATAACTTATGGTTGTGGTTTGGAATGGTTCCGTGACTGTTGTCACGAGGACATGTGATTTGGTATGGTTTCCTATTGGGTTATTCACTCGGGTATGTTGTACGGGAGCATCTGAGGTTCGTGGCTTGTTAGCACGGGACGCAAATAATCCTTAGAAACATGTGTTATGTGATTCGGGTCGTGGACCCTGTGGCTTATGATTTGGGTCTTGGACCCCGTGTGTTGTGAATTGGATTGTGAAACCGCGTTTTATTATTGGAATCGTATTTTGGAAAGATGATTTTGGGTCGTGTCCCCAAGTGTTTTCGAAAGACTCGAGAATTCCTTAATTCCAAATGTTTTTAAACTCCCGAGATCGTAAAATATTTTGTATGAGATACATGGTTCTATTCCCACCGTTTATAAATCAAACTGTTTTGATTAAGTGAATTATCTCGGGAAATATATTCAAGATTTTTATATTCTTGGAGTATGTTGCGTATGGCTTGTATTTCTGTTTTATACTTACACTAGCAAAACAGTGGAGTTTTGCTAACCCCCGAGTATTCGGGGGGTGGATGTCTGTATTGCGTCCAGGTACTTGCAGGTTGTTGGGGAGCGAATCACAGGATCGATACGAAGGATGATGGAAGACGACGATACTAATCACATGAAGACCATTCGTTGAGTATTTTGGTAGAGTCTCAGTATTTGGCTCTCCGTTGTGTAGTTTTCCCGTTTTATGGGTATATTGATGTATTCCAACCCCTGCGTGGGTATGAGTTTTAAGTCGAGTTGTATATGTTGATGTATGGTATTGTGGTAAAAGACCAAATTGGTCTAGCAGTTCATTATGTAGCCATGTCGGCATGTAATGTTAGGTATTATTTTTGTTTTTAGCCTGGTAGATCCTCACGGAGAGGGTCTGCGGCGCTGTAATATTCCCAAGCAGTTTGGGGGTGTTATAGTAACAATCCGCAAATCTTGTGATGAAAAGGTTGCCATTCAAAGGTTTTAAAAAGCGGATAATAGTCTAACATTCATACCGAGCATAAATACCTAATTGTGTCTGAGGAACCATTATAGTGTGTTGTGGGGGCACAATTAACATATATGTTGCACAACCAAATATGTGCATATGTGAAATGCCGTGTCCATTTACCAATTGGTACACATAAAATGATTGGCCAACAATGGGTCTGAAATGAATAAGTAATATTACATGTAATATTGTGTAACCCCAGGCATTAGTTCGAATGTTGGTGCGCTCAATGACCTTGCACCACCTAAATTCTTTTGATAGTTAATTCTCCTAGATCGTTTTCTGTACACTAATAGGGTTCGAGATGCTCTACATCTATCCCAATTGACATGCAGTAATTATAAAATGCTTTAGACGTAAAATCTCTTGCATTATCGAGTCGCATAGAGTTGATAATACGGTGAGGGTGGTGAGCCCCTAAATATATGACCTATGCTAGGAGTTCTACAAATATAGCATTTTGAGTGGACAATAAAACAACATGTGACAAAGTCGAAGCATCAACCATAACCACAAAGTATCTAAATGGTATTCATTCTAGTTTAATAAGTCTACAATTTGATGTAATTTTTAATTTTATAGCCTAAGCATAGGTGGTCTTTCTCCTAGTTTTCCTAAAGAGCAAGCTTTGTAAATGAGTAAAGCTATTTTTACATAGGCAATGGTGCACCAGGTGCTCTTTTCTCTAGTACTTCAGAACATAATGCAAAAATAATACAAATATCTGTATGTATTATGGGTTGTTGCCTCCTTTACAAAATGAAGGTTGTTGCCTCTTTTTCACTCAAAAGAAAGAATGTCACAACCAGGAAGACAAAGCCGGTATAAGTTAGCATCCGAAATTTTGTTGGTGGAGATGATATAGGATTCAATAACCATAATTAGAATGAGATACCATCTACTAGATTTACTTATAACTTTCTCTAAAATTTGTTTTCATCCATATACATTAGAGGTAATATATAAAGATTCTATTCGATTCTCACAGTGAGTTTCTATGTTAAAGACGTTGTTTGATATATCATTGAATCTAAGAAAGGTTTGACTGGCTCTAGATACGTATCAAGCATCAATGACTCTGAAAAGAGTGCCATTAGCCAATAAAAATTGGGCGATACCTCGCCCTTATTAGATCAATTGTGATGATCCAGTTGTCGTAGTCATTGAGGTATTATATGTTATTAATTTAAAAAATAGCAACCTATTTCTAAGGATGCGGTAGGTGGTCCTATTACCGGGTTAATAGGCTAAAACATCACTGAACTCTTGAACAACTTGCAGTTGGGTCACTAGACTCAAAAAGATTGCTTGTAGATAACAGAACTAAATATAGCTTGCAATGAAATCACTCAACAATTAAAAAAATTCATGACCGTTAACTTTTCTTTGACTTTAACGGTGCTCCGTTAATTTGTGACAAATCACCATCCACATAGGCTGCCAGGTATATAAAACCCAATTTATTTGAACCGATTCATAACCCGATCTATCACTATAATTTAACCCGATCCATCACTATACAAATCTTATATACGGTGTCGTGTGTATATGTTCACAATAAATCACATAAAACAGAAATTGGGGATAAAATGGAGTTGTGCTAGGGGTTTGAATCTCGATCCAGTTGGAAATTGGGGATAAAACGGAGCTGTGCTAGGGGTTTGAATCTCGATCCAGTCGCTTCTGTTGGCTTCACAATTAATCAAATGGATTCATCAATGTAAGTCATTCTTTTCAAAAGTTTGTGCATCTTAAGTGCAATTTTAGAAGGCCCCTTCATGCTTATGTAAAACAACTACATCTTTAAAGTTATTTGTGTGCATATATTTGCAGGAGTGATCTTTATACTGATGATGTAGAATTTGAGGGAGATGATGATGTTAGTGACAGAGATTATGCTAATGCTAGTGATGAAGAGTTCATTGAGATTCGGAGAAAAAGTAGGGCTGAAAAGAAACAATTAGAGGAATATTATAATCAGTATGATAATGAAGGTGAGACTGATAAATGTGATGAAGACTCAAACAGTGGAGGGTCTATGAATGGTTATACTAGTGAAGAAAGTGATAAAGAATATTGTTATGATGAGCCTGCCAGTGGCAAAAAGAATAAAACAATTGAGGAGGTCTTTAATGTAAATACACCAGCCAAAGACATTAAATGGAAGGTGGGGCTAATATTTGCATCTAAAAAAGAGTTTAAAAATGCTATCAGGGTAAATTCAATGTCTACTGGTAGGTCAATTAATTATTTAGTTGATGACTTGTTAGAATGCAAGTTGTATGTGCAAAGGGATGCCCCTTTAAAATGTGGGCCAGTTATATTAAAGATAGTGAAGCATGGCAGATAAAGACAGTCATAAATGAGCACAATTGTGTGTGGAATTATAAAAATAGACTTATTATTGTGAAGTTTCTAACATAGAGGTTTGGAGATAGACGAAGAAAAAATCCCAACTGGAAATTGACTGAGATGCAGGAAGAAATAAAAAGAGTTCTTAAAGTTGATGTGTGTGAAGCCAAGTGTTGCAGGGATCTTTGAGGGGTGTAGAAGACAAAATGGTTGAACATTATGCAAATCTGAGAAAGTTTGGGGGTGAGATTTTAAGGAGTAATAGAGATAACACAGTCAAGATCAGTACTACTAGGCTACAAGAAGGTGATGCACCGAGATTTCAGAGGATGTATGTTTTTTATGGTTCTTTGAAGAAATCATGGAGAGAAGCTTGTAGGCCAATACTTGGTCTTGATGGCTGATTTTTAAAGACTGTATGTGGTGGACAGCTTCTTTCAGCTGTTGGTAGAGATGGTAACAACTGCATATTTCCAGTAGCAATGGCTGTGGTGGAGAGCGAAAATTATTAGAGTTGGAAATGGTTTCTACAGATACTCATATATGATTTTGATCTTCAGGAAGGCTAGGCAATACTGCTATCTGATCAACAAAAGGTATCATTCTATACTCATATATCTTATTCATATAGATGTCATTTAATATAAGCTTGTTATATTAATGTGTGTGATTCATAATTCTTGTAGGGTTTGAACAAAGCTATAAAAGAACTGATGCCTCATGTAGAACATAAATTCTGCACAAGGCATCTTTATTCATATTTAAGGAAATCATATCCATCAACTATAGTAAGGGGTTGTTTCTGGAATTCTTGTACTGCAACTGATCCCCAAGATTTCAAGTCTGCTATGAATGTACTGGAAAGGGCTTCAAAGGGGCTGCAGAGAAGATGAGCCAGTTAGAGCCTAAGTTGTGGTGTAAGGCTTATTTTCCAACTCATTCCATGGCAGATAGTACTGAAAACAACATGAGTGAATACTTCAACTAATGGATTCTCAAAGCCAGGTATATGCCCATGATTGACATGCTTACTGAAATTCATGATATGATTATGACTAGGCTTTACCATAAAAGAGATGCAATGGTAAAAGGGAAGGGTAGTTCTGTGTGTAAACCTCAAAAATAGGACTTGTAGTTGTAGAGTGTGGGACTTGACAGGGGTACCCTGTTGTCATGCTGTGACAGCTATGCAAGAGTCTAGACAAAATCGAATGGACTTCGTGGCTAAATGGTTTACAAATGAGACATATATGCACACTTACTCTAATATGTTAGAGGTTTTGAAAGGTGAGGAGTTTTGGGAGGATGTAGAAGGTGACTCGCTCTTGCCTCCACTAATTGTCAAAAAACTTAAGGGCAGACCTAAAAAGCTTAGGAGGAGAGAAGGATGGGAGGGTAGTGTGTCAAGTGGAAATTATCACAGGATGAGTAGAAGGGGGAGGGTGATGCACTGTGGCAACTGTAAACAGGAATGGCATTATGTTAATAAGTGCCTTACTAAACCAGAAAACTATCAGCTAGTTCAACTTAAGAAAAGAGGTAGGAAAAGAAGGAATGATATGGATATTGCAAGTGAAGAACAGCTTATGGATGAACTTATGGATGAAGTGTTGAGAAGGATGATAGATGATGGCTCACATACCCAACCACCACAAACACACGACACACAAATATAGGACACACATTTGTCTGGGCAAACACAAGAAAATGCAATGACTGTGGTGAAATTTGTGAGTATTTTGTCTCTTGTTACTTCAATTTGTGAGTGTGCTATTTAATATATAATAAACTAAGGTTGATTGTAATATCTTATTTATGATAGATGCCTACTCCACACCTTGGTGCACTACAACACATTGGCACTGGAGGCACCCCACCAGCATCAACACCTCCACATGGGAGCAAAAAAAGGAAGGCCAGCTCTATGTCAAGGAAGGCAACTATATCTTCAAGAAGCAAAGTAAAGCCATTTGCAGCACCAAGACCAACAAAATAGTTTTATTTTATTAGTGATGGCTGGTGGATTAAGACATGTTGTAGTTGGTGGATTTACTTTAAACATTATATATGCTAAGCTATGTTATGGACCAAATGTGATTTTATGAGATTTTGTACTGTTATGGATGGATTTTATGGTACAACTACTATTTTTATTTTATGTACTGTTATGGATGGATTTTATGGTACAACTACTATTCTTGTTTTCTGTACTTTTATGGATGGATTTTATGGTACAACTACTATATTTATTTTTTATACTGTTATGGACCAAATGTGATGTTATGGATTTTGACAACTTTAGTTTTCTGTACTGTAAAGTAACACAGTCATGAGCAAAACGAAAAAGTTTGTCATATATTACATATTCAACAGTACAAAAGCATAAACAATTGACAACTGAAACAATAACAGATCTTTGATTTGCATTTCTAATTGTTATTATAAACAAAACCAACCAAAAAGATCACAATTGAGAGCATCAAAATCAGCAGCATCTTAAACTTGGCCAGCATTTTCTCCGTGTGTGTCAATAAATCAGCAAGTTCTTTGTTTTTCTTCTCAACATTTTATAATTCATCCTCCAAAAACAAATTTGTTTCTTCAACCATCTTCAAATTGTCCATCAAAACTGAAGCTTCATCACTTTGAGTCCCTAATTTGTACTTTATCTCTTGAATCACCTCCCTTGCTCTCTCTGTATATGCTGGTTCAGCCCATTCGAAAATTTTACAGGTTTCTTTCAGATTCTAACATGACAAAAAAGGGGTTTTTCATTAATTTTATCTTGAATTATCTAATCATTAACCAACAAATAGTTATTTTATACCTTGTAATTACGACACCCAAAGAATCTTCTTCCTGCGTCTTGTGTTTCAGGTTTCCACGTCTCCCAACATGGAGCCCAAATTCCACACCTACATTTCACAGTTCGGTAAAACTTGTTCGTTCCAGAGCTGAAATGACTGTTTGAGTTTGAGCTTGAGCCACTCATGGTGGAGCTTGAGGCACTCATGGGGTTCAACCCTAATTCTTCCAAATCGAATGCTTCTTCGCTTTCTTTTTTTATGGCGGCCGCGTCGGAAATGAAAGAAAAGCGAGATGAACCAATGCGGCCGCTTCAAATCGATTGACAGATGAACCCTATTTCTAACTATTGGGGATGGGTTTAGGGATAGATCCAAGTATGTTGGATCAGTGCCACACTGTTAAAAAATTAAAACACATCAGCATGCCACGTCATTTTTCAGTCCAAATTTCATTTTTTCTAACGTCCGAAACCCACTTGAAAGTTTTTATTTGTCCAATGAGTTGACTGCAAATTTTTTGAGTTCAGTGATCCAACTGTAAGTTGGTCAAGAGTTCAGTGATTTTTTAATCTATTAACCCTCCTATTATCTACCAAGCATTTAAGTTCTCTTTGATTTATTCCTATGAAAAGATAAAAAAATAAAATAAAAAAAATAAGTAAGAACTTTTTCGAACCGTAGCCATGAAAGCGTTATTCAGTACTTCAAATATAGACCGTAGCCATGAAAGCGTTATTCAGTACTTCAAATATAGCAAATAATTTATATTGTAAAACAATGATAATATCTTGTTCAAAGAATATTAAAAAAGACAACAATTGTGGGAAAAGTACATTTAAATAATGTCTACCAATAAATAAATAGATATGAGTTAAATTCAGGTGCATCGAGTGGTCGCGGGACATACTTCTCTATGATAAAGTCTAAGGCCGTGAAATTGACCGAGGAAGTGTCATGATCGTTTTCCAATGTATAATAAGCCTCACATTCTTTGGACTCTTTGTACTATTTTTATCATGAAGTGATATATTTGTTCACATGGTAGTCTTGAACCAATGTGCAGCAATTCCACACTGATAGAACGATCCGTCGCCTCGGTGGGATGTGCTTGTGACGTTAAGATTTTCACTAAAGTAGTTCGACCCAGAAAACTGAGGGGTGGGGGTCAACCTCGACGTACATCTTGATGGATAAGTAGCAGGTTCTACTAAATACCAAGATAGGATTCTTTCTCCTGTAAGTGAACAGATATATGTCCTATGCGGTTATTGGCAGATAAGATCATAAGTCTTTGACTAAAACATTGGAGCTAGTTGTATTGGATACACAAGAGCTCGGTGATCTTGATTTGCATTAACTCAGACATAGAATCAAAACACAGATAGGGTTTGACTAACCGTGACCCAGTTCCTCATAAATAATTATTTCTTGGAGAAATAATATTTTAATATAATTAATTAATTAATCAGATTAATTAATTCTATTATTTTTATGTACCAAGATGTATCTATCGACTAGATACCCGACGGTCCGTTTCATGGACCTAACTCCTCCATTATACCTCTTGGCCGCCCCATTATATTATTAGGTTGGTATTTATTTTTTTGTCTTCTTAAGTGCATGTTACTTTAAGTTTCATACACTTAAGGACAAACATGATGATAAGATTATATCTTATCATATTTGTTTTTAGGTGGGATGATCTTTCTATAGTTGTTTTTCATCCTCCAACATACTACTCCATAACCCTTGCGGCCAACACCACGAAGGAGAGAGAGAGTGTTTTGTTCATTTTGTTCTTCATCATTTTCTTTGAGAAAAATTGAAGAGAAAAAATGAGAGAAAAAATATTTTACATCATTTAAAGTGTTTGTAAAATTATAAGTGATCTATATATATTTTCTTCTAGCCTTGTTCTAAAAAAACAAGAAAATGTAGAATTTTTCCGGCCATCTTCCAGCGCGTGGCTAGTGGAGGCACGGTGTTTTCGGTGATCGGGAATTTCTCAAGAAAGCTTGCAAAATTTGATTTGTGGCAAACTCTTCACTAATATTTAATCAAAGGACTACAAGGGTATGTTTTCGATTACTCTACACTTGTCATTTTATATTTGTATATACGATGCATGATCGGTCCGTTTTAGGGGTTCGGTTTATTATTGTTTTATTTCTGCTGCGCCTTCGATTTAGGCTTCAAATCCCAACAATGGTATCGGAGCAAGGTCTTGCGATCGCATATACGAGATTAAGCATTTGGAATGCTTGATTGATGTTTTGTGATTTGGAATCACAACCGTTTAATTAGTTGATGTTTAAATCATCGAAAATTTTATTTTCATGATTTTATGTTACTATATAAATCTACATTTTATTTATTAAAACTAATTATATGTGTAATATTAAAATTATAAAAATACCATTTTTTAAATCGGGACGAAAAAAGAGCCGGAACAGTCGCGGACCGTGGCAAGTTGTCGGGCGGCAAAGACGGCGAAGGATACAGTGCAGGCGGGCGGCGGGTGAGAGGGCTGCCCCTCTCGGTCATGGCCCGGTAGGGGCTGTCGGGCCGCGGGTCGCGCTCCGGGATGTTTTTTGTTCGACATTGTTTTATTTTATGTTTAGATATATTAATTTCCGACAATTTAAATTGAATTTAATATGGCTAAAATATAATACTTGGTATATTTATTTTGAGGAAATTAATTATTGTGAAATATTTAAAATCTTCCGGATCATACAAACGAATTAAAATTACCGTGTTTGTGAATTAATTAGATTAATTCTATAGTTAATTTTATATATTGATTGGATCAATATATTAAATTAGTTGTTTAATATCAAATCCGTTTATTTAGTATTTATTGGATGAATGCTTGTGAATAGTGATGCAGTTCATGGACCTAGTTTTGAATCGTTTGTTTTATTCGATTGGGTTGTAATGATGAAGATCGGAGGAAGATCCGGTTGAGAAGACGAAGATTCAAGACTTAAGACATATAATTAGATTACGATGTTTTTGTTCTAAGAACGGTCAATGAACTACATGTTGTTAGCAACTAGGTTGTGAATGTTTATTCATATAGTATGAATGTCGACAAATGCGCTTACATGAATTAATATACAAAATGTAACATTAATCGCGAAAATTTTCCCACGACAAAATATTAAGTTTAAAAGGTTTCAAAGTTTTTATTCCCTCCATCGAGCTCTTGAAAAATTGAAATTCATACCGGATGTAGTATACTTCCGAGTTATCGGGGTAGTCATTTGGAGAGGGTCGATAATGTAACACCCCCAATCCGCTCAGGGATATTACACGCCGTAGAACCTTTCCTCAGGGATCTACCAGGCTAGTAACAACATGAAACATCTCGACAATGCCTTTAAGGCTAAAATGACTCAGTAGACCGATTTGGCCTTTCAATAAAAACATACAACTCGATTACAACGCATGCCCACGCAGGGGTCAAAACACAACCACACCCGTACAACGGGAAAAATATAGCAGCGGAAAATAAAGTACAACTGAACCAATACAAGGTGTACGGTTCCTCATGTGATTAGTATCGATCATCTTTCATCATCCTTCGTGCCGACCCTGTGTTATGCTCCAAAACCTGAATGCAAAAACAGACATCCACCCCCCGAATACTCGGGGGTTAGCAAAACTCCACTGTTTTGCTAGTGCAAGTACAAGTGCAAAAATACGAGTCATACAATTCACATTCCACGAATAACAATAACCTGGAATCCTCAAAGATCCAAACGAAACGAAAAGTACTTCCCGAGGCAAGAATTTGAGAAAACGTTCCAAAACCAAAAGATCACAAATCAACGGAAATAATTTATAAAACAGTTTAGAATGCCATCGAGAGTTTTAATAGAAAACAATTTAGGATTATCAAATCCCACTTTTCAAAACTCAAAAGACGAAAGGGGTCACCGCCCCAAAGGTTTACTTTCCGTCAACTGACCTTTACCAAACCGTTGGGATTTTAGCCCCAAATCCGTAAAATGACCTTTACAAAACCATTGGGATTTTAGCCCCAAATCTCATCAACTCACAGTACACGAGAACGACAACAAGGTTCGTCTTCCAACATCAAAATCCACAATTAAAGGATTTAACACAAACAACAAAATACTCTAGTGCCATCCTAGCCAAGTAAGCCAAACGAACAACTTACCTCTTACACACTTAGTCGATGCATGCAATCATTAAAACCATTCGAAAGCACTCATTTCCGGAAATGCCAATATGAAATCACATTTGCAAAATGCACCACAATTAACCGCGGACCCACAACTTTGTGAACCCCTACCGAGACCCCGTCGGATCTAACCCGTAGTGGTTAAAAGCAAGCTCGCGGTTCCACAGCTTCGTGAAGCCCTACCGAGAACCCGTCGGATCTAACCTGTAGTGAGCATACACACACACACACACACGTTACTCATGCAATACTAATATGCTAAGAATGTAAGTTCATCAAGAATACTTACTAGAGATGGCCACTTATCCGACAACATTATCAACTCTTCAAAACACAATAACAAGATTAAACACGGAATACATGATTCCATAACTTTAAACAACAGGGATATCATCAAAGCCTTCAACATTCAAAATAATCAAATCACAATCAATTCCCAAAACACACCGTTCACAAAACACACACGCATTTTTGAAAGAGAGCCTTTAACGAGGCCAAAACAAATCTTTTGGAAACTCATTTGCAAATAACCAAACAAACACACCAACACGACCATCGATCATCATATCCACAAAACGAAAAGCGTATGAACAAGGTACTTGCCTCGAATAAGAACAACACGAAGAATCGACCGAAGTAGATTGGCCCGAACTGACTACGAACCCGCCGACTCCACCAAAAGCCAACTCGCGATAATAAACTACGAAGGACAATAACGACAATGAAAATGAATTCCATAGCACGACTTAAAGCCGTCGAATTCAAAGAACGAATGACGAAAGTTCAAGTGTTTCCCCCAAAACGGCCAAGAACACGATTCGTCCCGACAAAACACGAAAACAGAATTCCAAGTTGAAATATGGATATACAATCCATAGAATGTGTTTAACAACATCATTTAACCACAATCGATCCACAAAAATGGATGAAAAACGAGATCGCGAACAAATCCCTTAAAAAGTCGATTCGAAGGAAATCAAGAAATATACTTCGATTCGACGAAGAACAATGGATTAAATGATGTTAAACATAAGAATACTACCAAGTTTAATCATACCCATCATGAATTAATCAACAATATGGAACGAATCGGACAAAAACGCAAAAAACCCCAAATTTAAGAATTTAGGGTTCTAAGAAGAGATTACCTTGATTCGCTGGATCAAAGGATGATAACGGATGATTAATCGATGATATGAACTCAAGAACTTCATGTATTTGTTGAAAACATCATGGCTCGAAGATCTCCAAGTCTCCAGCCACGGAAGAGAGAGAGGAAATGAAAAACGAGAGGAAATTTGACTGCTCTGTCACATTTATACAGGTGCAGCCTAGCGTGCGCTAGGCTGCCGAGCTAGCGTACGCTATCGGCCCAGGCTGCAGTCCAGAGACACTGCTCGACCAGGTAGCGCGCGCAGCCTTTCGGCTGTAGCGTGCGCTACCTTCCGGTCGTAGTGTACGTAGTGTCCGGCAGTAGCGCGCGCTACCTGCCGATCCACCCGAGTCCAGTACCCCACTGCCTTACTGCCTCGGCCCGCTAGCGTGCGTCGGCCGGCCGCATAACGTGCGCTACTCCTTCCAGTTAGCGCACGCAGTCTTCCGGAAGTAGTGTGCGCTACGCCGGTTCCTGCCGCGTCAGCCCGACCGGTGCCCGCAACTGTCCGACCAGGACCCACCACCGTCCGGCCAGCTGTTCAGCCGCAATGACCCGACGACTCGATTTCCGAAAACATACGGAACGAACACGACGAAAAGCTCGCGGACAACATCATAGACCCGAAATGAAAACATAATACAATAATTAATCATACGCGACCAAGAAACGGGTCGAGACAACAATTACAGATACGGATACCCATAATTTGGGTAAATTACAAAATGGCCCAAAACGCCCGAAAATCACGATACGTGATCGAATAACCAAACCGAAGTTCACAACACGTCTAACAAAGTTAAACGGACTTACGGGAAACTCGAAACAGCAGTTTCGAACGAGATTCGCAAGAATCGAACTCAAGTGCGGAAAAGTCGCGAAAAAACACGGAACTCAACAAAACGACACCGAAACGAACTCGGATGTCAAAAAGTGTAGAATTAATCATTCCCAGAATGACGAAACGGTCACGAGCGAGTCGTCAAAATGGACTTACGCCGAAAAAAAAAGAAATTACCGGAAATTGAAATTACGGGTATTACAGATAAATTCCGAGAGTGCATTGGATGCCTTCGGTTGGAGCAAAAATTTATCCCTAGAAACCTGTTCGGTTGCCGGATAAGATTCAATTGTGAAACTAAAAATCGTTGATGGTATAAACTTAACTTGTTCACGAACTATAGAACTGTATAGGTTGAGGGGAGTGAACAAAGGAAAAAAGAAGATCGAATTATCCATTAGATGGGTTTGTGTTAGACACCACTTTACAAAGATCAATAGACTAGAAACCTGTTCGATTGCCCTCTATTAAAATTTCCAAAGAACCGAAGCACAGTCGAACTGCTAGATATGAGATATCGAAGCAACTCTTCGGTGCTTGGATGAAGGAAGATGAGAAAGTAGGGGACCACGTCCTCAAAATGATCTCTATGATCGAGAGATTGGATGTAACACCCCCAAAACCATCCGGGATATTACAGCGCCGTGGGTCCCGCGCTGGAACCCACCAGGATAAAACCGTTTACAAAACAATTTCAAAAACGTTTAAAAATGCCAAAAGGCCAATGACGGTAAATATTTAAATACTCAAATATTTTCAAAAGCATAGTTCTCAAATACCGTCGTAAAACACCATTTGAAAATACAAGGCGAAATGCCAAATCTCGACAGTTAAAAATGTACGTTAAGCCACCACTTAAACGTACCGAAAAATAATTGGGAAAAGAGTTTAACGAAATAACCCAAGTTTGCAAAATGCCAAAAAGGCCCTTTTAAAATACGCACACGCAGCGGATAAAGATACCAAAAAGCCATTTTGAAATATACACACGCAGCGGATAAATGCAGTTCAAAATACATATTTGCAGCGGAAATAAAACAACCAGAAAAGAGTACTCGATACTCAAATAAATGCCACGGCCAGTATCACCCGGGAAGCTCATCCCTTCACGACTGCTACTAGCTCGATCTCCGAGTACCTAAAAATAAAGCCCACGACGGGTTCAGCCATAATACTCAACAATGATATCGATCACATCATCATAAAGAAGTACATACCAATGTAATAATATAGTAAGAATACTACCAAAGTAATCTTACCGTTATAACCTTACCAATTCATAATAATCCAATCCTTACCATAATCCACATTTCGCATCCTCGAATGACGAAAAGAACTTAACAACAATTATCTGTATTGAATTCCAAAAATACCAACAATCCTCAACACATCATCATAACTCATAAGTGTGGAAATAATCAAATCTGTGCCAAATCCCGTCCGTCAGAGTACACAATCAAATCTCAACATGTATAAACCAATAATACACAATATTTCTGTAGATCAACTATCACATGACAATGAATACAAATCCCGAAACATCGACGTACAGTCCGAATGCTCATACGATCAATAACAATGATCAACCGATAAATCAACTAAGAATATCATCGATATGATAACTCTAATATGACCAACAAAGGATTAACGATAACCGAGAGTACCATCAACATGATAACTCCGAAATTATCAACAAATGATTAACAATAACCGAGAATACCATCAACAAGGTAAAATCCAAATGATCAATAATAATGGATCTCAAAGAAATAACTCCGACTGTCGAATGTTAGGCATATTTTTATGCGCTTATTTATCATTATTTTTATCCATTTGAAGTCTAAATCTGCTTAAATGAGCTTTTAATGCACTATTCTTATATATTTTATAGAAAATTGGAGTCCGGAAGCTCGAACGGCGAAAAACGGGCCAAAACGACAATTTTTGGCTTGGGGCCGCGACACGAACCAAATGAGCCACGGCACACGAAGGTGACTAGCAAGCGCCGAACCAACTGTACCGGGGGCCGCGGCACAAGGATGCTGAGCCGCGGCCCAGGAGGAAAATGTTGCGCCCAGGTATGGGCGCTGAGCGTGAAGGGCCGCGACACACACTTACTGAGCCGCGGCCCACGGGGCAGTCCTGCTATATTTGCCGCGTTTCTGGGCCGTTTTTGGAGCGGTTTTCGACCCAATTCCCGGACGGGTTTTGGAGGATAATGATAGTTATAAATAGGGATTCAAGGTCTAAAAAGAGGAGGATCGATCATCAAGAGAATCATCGAGGAATCGAGGGATTGAGGAATCATCGCGGATCATCGAGAAGAAGCAGAAAACATCAAGGAGCAGAGAGCGGAAGCTAGAGAATGGAGGAATCTAAGTTCTTCGTCTACGTTTGATTTCTATGCTTTCTTTAATTCTTTGTGTATTTTTATTTTCTAGCATGTCAGGCTAGAACCATATTCTAGAATTTTGATGAAACCAAGGTTTTGACGAATTAACTTTTGATTTTGCATTATCAATATAATTCCCTTTTCTTATTGAGTTTTCCCCAATTATTCTTAATGCTTTCAATTATGTGGCCTATAATTGAATTGTTTTGATTACGCAACTCGAATCGGGATAGGAGAGTTGGTAGGAAAAATTGGTGAGAACTGTTTTATCTTGTGAGATAGGAATATACTCATATGAATTACGTGGCCTTTCTGGAGATTTCGTACTTTTTGCCTATTGTCGAATTAATTCACCTAGAAATAGAGTGTGTTATTCGCCTTATAAAATTCTATTGACCTCGGGAGAGGAGGTAGAGTATTTTAGCAATCTTCGCCTTCAATAAATTGGGAATTCATTAATTTCATATAATCAAGAGTAATTCGGATAAACCGAGGTGGATTCACAATCCTAGATTAATTCCTTATTTGATTTTCTTTCTTCGAACAATCGTATTTATTATTTATTATTTTATTAATTTTCTTTAATTATTCTTACACCTACTATTTCAATTGTTCAGATAAAATTAGAATACTCATAAATCGGTAGTTAGTAAGTCAGTCCTCGTGGGAATGATATCTTACTCATCTCTTTATTACTTGTTTACGACAACGTGCACTTGCGTTCAATGAAATTCGCAACAAGTTTTTGGCACTGTTGCCGGAGATTGATTATTTTACTAATATCGATTTCAGTATTTCTAGTCTTAGTTTGAACAATTTTTTTTATTTTTGTGTAATTCTTATTATTTGTTTTCCTTTCAGGAATTTCTGGTTAGTGCATGAGAAAATTCGGTAACGAAGGCCTACTACCTTTGGATACCGAACTCGAGCACACTCTTCGGAAAACAAGAAGGAAAAGCGTGAGCTACCGGAAAAAGACACCATGGCCGATAATACCGAAAATCATGGAGGAGAAAATCTTATGCAGCTAGCTCAACCGGCATTGGCACTCCGTGATTATGCTATGCCACAAATCAATGCAAACTTTTCGGGGATTCGACGTCCAACCATCCAAGCGAACAACTTTGAAATTAAGCCGGCTATTATTCAGATGGTGCAAGCAAGCCAATTTTGTGGATTGGCGAACGACGATCCCAACGCACATATCGCTTCATTTCTCGAGATTTGTGACACCTTCAAGAATAATGGTGTCACCGATGATTCTATTCGTCTTTTCCCTTTCTCTTTGAGGGACAAAGCCAAATTTTGGTTGAATTCATTACCGCCGGGCTCTATCACGACTTGGGCAGAATTAGCGCAAGCCTTTCTGGCTAAGTTCTTTCCACCATCGAAGGCAGCGAGATTAAGGAATGAGATTACTACTTTCGGGCAATTTGATATGGAGTCGCTTCATGAAGCTTGGGAGCGATACAAGGATTTGCTAAGGAGATGCCCACACTATGGCCTACCGGATTGGCTACAAACTCAAACATTTTACAACGGATTGAGTGCTTCTACACGCACTCTTGTTGATGCAGCCACTGGAGGAGCGTTGATGGAAAAAACGATGGCCGAAGCCCACTCTCTATTGGAGGCGATGGCTGCAAATGCTTATCAGTGGCCTTCCGAACGAGTGAACCCGAAACGAGTGATGGAAATCTCCGATAATGATCCAATATCTACGCTATCGGCTCAAGTCGCCGCCTTGACTCAGCAACTTCAAGCTTTTTCACATACTCCTTCTCCTGTTACCACTGAATCATGTAATTTGTGCAACGGATCTCACCCTAGTGCGGAATGTCAAATTAGAAATCCTTTCGAGCAACATCCGATGGAACAAGCTCAGTTTGTGGGGAACGGGAATCGACAGAATAATCCGTATTCCAACACATACAATCCGGGGTGGCGAAATCACCCTAACTTTTCGTGGAAAATCGGACAAAACCTAAACCAACCTCAGTTTACTCAACACCAACAGCAATCCCCTCCCACTCCAAAGATCTCTTTAGAGGAGGCAATGGCGAAGTTAGCAGCAAATACGAGTCAGTTCATGACCCGTACGGAAGCAACCTTGCAAAACCATTCCGCCTCTATTCGCAACTTGGAAGTACAATTGGGCCAAATAGCTAATGTGTTAACAGCTCGCCCTGAGGGTACCTTGCCAAGTACAACTGAGACAAACCCCAGAGAGAGTATCAATGCCATTAGTTTAAGAAGCGGGAAGGAAGTGTGTGAGCAGCCCAGGCAGAACAAAAAGAGAAGTGAATATGAGGAGAATAAAAATGCGGTGACTGAGGAATCACAAATTTCAAGACCCTCGAAATTGTTTCCAGATAATCCGACAGCCTATGTGCCTCCCGTACCGTTTCCACAATGTCTGCAAAAGCAAAAATTGGACAAGCAGTTCTCTAAGTTTCTTGACATTTTTAAGAAACTACATATAAATATTCCATTTGCTGATGCCTTGGAACAAATGCCGAGCTATGTGAAGTTTATGAAGGAAATCTTATCTAACAAAAGGAAACTCGAAGATTATGAGACAGTGGCATTGACGGAAGAGTGCAGCGCCATCTTGCAGAAAAAGCTCCCGCCAAAATTGAAGGATCCAGGAATTTCAATATACCGTGCCAGCATTAATCTTATGCCCCTTTCCATATTTAAGAATCTAGGAATTGGGGAAGTTAAGCCGACGATAATCTCGCTGCAATTAGATGACCGATCTATCAAGTACCCGAGGGGGGTAATAGAAGATGTTTTAGTCAAGGTAGATAAATTCATCTTTCCCACTGATTTCATTGTGGTCGATATGGAGGAGGACCAAGACATCCCAATTATTTTGGGAAGACCATTCTTAGCTACCGACCAAACTCTCATTGATGTGGAAAAAGGGAAACTCACTCTGCGGGTTCAAGATGATCAAGTCACTTTCCAAGTGTTTCAATCCTTTCCGTATCCAAGTAGTGTCGAGAAGAGTTCACAAATTGAAAGTGTAGATATCTTTGTGAAAGACACACACCGGGAGAGTTGTCGGTCGAAGTGTTCAGAATCCGTTTCAGCTGCTCCGACGTCTAATAAAAATGAAGAGGGAATCATGTATCTTAAGCAGTTAAATATGTCGTCTTCAACATCCGTTCATCCACCATCCAAAAAATTTCATGTGGTCATAAGTTCGCTCGTGGAATTGAACACTAAGCCGGAAGTCAAACGAGTGCCAAGCCAATTGCAAAATGGGTGTTTTGAAAGGCTACTATTGCTAAAGCCGTTTTGAAAAGAACATTGGATTTCCGAACCAAAAGTCGAACGGTTGAAAACTAACAGTCAAAAATTTAAATTACGTAATAACGATTCGATGGACTGTGCGGAGTCCAAATGGTCTTTGCGGAATGCAAATTGATTTTCAAAAAGTCTGGCTGAAGACTATAAACTTAGCGCTTCTTGGGAGGCAACCCGAGTATTAGTTGTAGATTTATTTTTTTCAGTGTTTTCATGCATTTTAGAGTCTTTATTTTTCGTCATTTTTGCTTATCCCTCTCGTTCTTGATGTGTTCCTTTGAAAATACTGTGCAGAAATCACCCCAGGGGAAAATTCAGCATTGGGCCGCGGCACAAGGATAGTGAGCCGCGACACACACAAGTTGACACAACAAGGCCAAACAAACTGTACTCTGTGCCGCGGCACGACCTTACTGAGCCGCGGCACACCAGGTCCCTGAGCCGCGGCACATATGCACTGAGCCGCGGCACACCAAATACACCAGATATGCCTAGGAAGCTGTACTACGTGCCGTGACATGGATCAAATGAGCCGCGGCACACTGACACTATGAGCCGCGGAACCCATATGCTGAGCCGCGGCACACGACAAAAGAACAAACACACCCAGGCAGACTGTACTCTGGGCCGCGGCTCACTTTAGCTGTGTCGCGGCCCCCGTTGCGAAGATAAACAGCCCAGGATTGCTTTATAACATCGATCGGCCAAAAATTGTAAGTGTCTTTCCCCTTCCTTCGCACAAGCACTCGGCCGAACCCCTTCTAAATTCTACTTCTTCTTGCATCCTTCAATCCAAGCAAGGTAATTCTCAATTCCTAATCTTAATTTCTACATGGATTGAAAGGTGAGGTGTCGTTCTTCATTCAATGTTGAATATGTTGTTAGTTGTTCTTCAAAGTTCTATCAAAAAGTGAGTTGGAATAGGGTGAATATGGTGATTGATTGTGATGGTATTTGTGATTATGTATAATTGTTGATGTTATTTGTTGTTTTTCTCATGACTATCGATTGATGTTGTTATTTTTGGGAATTGGATTAAACCATTGTGATTCTTGTTCTTCATTTAAACTCATGTAGTCAAGGTGTTTGATGAAATGCGTAAATGAAAATTTTTAAGCCAACGTTTTGAAACTATGTGCAAGGAATTTGTTTATGGGTTTACATTGTACCCCAACCCTTACATCAAGTTTAAACGTGAAAGCTCAACTTTAATTTTCTCTCACGACGGTGCAAGCTCGTTCAACTCTATATTCACGTTTTGCATACCTTAAGTCAAGTGGTGTTGTTTTCCTTAAAGTTTACGTAATTTATGGTGTTTATCTTTTCATGGAACTCGCCATGGCTAGAAAAAGGAAGGTTAGCACAAGGGCTAGGACACAATCGTCCCCCACAAGAGGGGAGACTTCACAAAGCCGAGCCAAGTTGGAGTCTCACCAATTCTCCGACCCGGAAATTCATAAAATATTCAATGAAAAAATCCGTCCTCGACCATTAATCCCGGAGCGGGGATTCACTCCCGTCCCCCAGGACGGTGAGCTTCTGACTATAATTGACGATATGGGGTGGGCTCGTTTCGCTGCACCTCCCGATCCGGCTGTGATCTCTATCGTCCAGGAGTTTTACGCTAGCGCTCTACTACGACATATTCGGGCAGGGCAGATGATACCGCAATCAGATACTCGGACTCAGGTCGTCGTCCGAGGCCATACTGTGGATTTTTCGGTGGCTGCTATTCAGAGATTATATGAGCTGCCAGTAGTGGATGAGACGGCGTTTACGCAGAGTATGAGTAGCCTCATGAGGGAGTCTCTGCTTGAGACACTCACACAGCCCGGTTCCATCTGGGAGATGCGCGCCCCGGGTTCTTCCGCCTTTTATTTTAAGAGCTCGCGCCTCAGTCGGCTCGGGCGAGCTTGGTTATACTTCCTCTGCGCACGGGTCGATCCTACCTTGCAGATTCGCTCAGTCTTACTCTCTCATGCCGGACTGCTATATGCTATCACTTCCGGGCTCAGATTCGATGTGGCCCCTCATCTGGTCCGATCTATCCTTCAGTGCATTCAAGGAGGGGCCAAGACGGGGCTGAAGAACCCATCTCTCATTTGCGCTCTATGCCGCCAGTCGGGCATGACTTGGTCGGATGATGAGCCGATGCTAGCACCCCAGGGTCCGATTGATCATCACATCATTTATCACTTTGACCAGTGGGGTGGAGCGCCGGCACATGCTCGGGGATGAGGATTTCTTCTTGATGAGGCACATGAGCAGTCCCCCGAGCCTCTTCTTCTGACACATGGGCAGGCAGAGTCCAACCTGCCGCCCGATAGAGAGCACCTTCAGGCGATGTTCGACGGCCTGAGAGAGGAGATGAGGAGAGAGAGAGAGAGCCACCTAGCTGCCATGAGAGAGGAGATGCGGATAGAGAGAGAGCATCCTCGCAGCCGTCCGGGAAGAGATGAGAGAGCAGGCCTGCCGGGCCAATCGACGTGCGGAGAGGCGCCTGGCGGCGAGGGATGCGTACCATCAGGACTACCTTTCGGCGTGGACGAGCCATGTACTGCACCCGGACGGGCCATTCATTCCACCAGTTAGGCCATCCACACCACCCTCCTCACCGGACGAGGCCGGCACCAGTTCATGAGCTGACATTAGGGGAGTACTTGACCTTTTCTCTTATTGCATATTTCTATCTATGTCCATTGAGGTCAATGTACGTCCTAAGTTTGGGGGGGTTTACTTTCAGTTGCTTTTTACTTATTCGTTTGCATTTTTCGTTATTTTTGACGCTAGCCTTGCTTGTCTTGTTTTTATTTGCATTTGTGAATTTTTCGTGCTTTTTTGTGTAAAACTGATGTTACGATATTGATTTCTCTTTGAAGAAATGGTTGACTTTTGGTCGAGTTGCAGTCAGTGATATCTGTTTCCGTTGAGTATTCATTTAGGTCCGAATTTTTTTTTTCGTTTTTGTAGAAATTTTAGCGTATAAGAAAAGAGATATACGTGTTTTCAAATCGCTGTCTATACATTTGGTTATACTTTTCGCGTAGCTAGTCGTCCAGTAACATGAGTCTTGTGGGCACTTAAAGTGAGTTTAGAGTCGGACAGTTTTTCCCAAAATGTCGAGATATTATACATATTCTATGATGGGAAGTTTAGTAACCAGGGGTATTCACGTGACCCGTTGTTTACTCTCGCGTAAAACGACAACCCTGAATAGACTAATGGTTTAGAAATATCGCATTACTGATGATGGGAAGCTTAGTAACCGGGGGTATTAACGTAACCCGTTGTCTACTCTCGCGTAAAACAGCAACCTTGACGTGCGGGAATTGCTATTCGAGTTTTTTCTCCGCTGTAGAGGGGGACTTAGAAACTAGAAGCATCCATGTACCCCATGAGTGTCTTTTACGTCAAACGGTTCCCCAATACATGAGAATGGAATTCCACCCTAGGATTATCCCGATGAAACATCCCGAGATCCGAACCTAGTGGTTAACTCGAATTTGTATTATGATCATACATAAGGGAATGCTATCTGAGGATTATTTTCGACGATGAAACTCTTAAATTTTTGCCACTAGACTGTGGGACTGGGCGAGTTGGCTTGTTTACTCTAACCCTTCGTATGGGCGATCGGTTAAATTCACGCTTGTTAATCTTTGAGCTTGATGTTCTTCATAAACGATTGATTAGCACCAAAAATGGTTACATTGTGGAATCAGTGTCCTTGATGTGACTCACTATTACGATACTCGTATTATTCTTTGAGATTTTCAGGGTAGTATTGATTAAGTTGAGCATTGATTAAGTTGAGCACTATGGATGTGCACGATCATTCACGATACTTTTTATTTGAAAATTGATTTTTGCTTGAGGACAAGCAAAGGCTCAAGTTTGGGGGTATTTGTTAGGCGTATTTTTATGCGCTTATTTATCATTATTTTTATCCATTTGAAGTCTAAATCTGCTTAAATGAGCTTTCAATGCACCATTCTTATATGTTTTATAGGAAATTGGAGTCCGGAAGCTCGAACGGCGAAAAACGGGCCGAAACGACAATTTTTTACCTGGGGCCGCGGCACGAACCAAATGAGCCGCGGCACACGAAGGTGACTAGCAAGCACCGAACCAACTGTACCGGGGGCCGCGGCACAAGGATGCTGAGCCGCGACCCAGGAATAAAATGTTGCGCCCAGGTATAGGCGCTGAGCGTGAAGGGCCGCGGCACACACTTACTGAGCCGCGGCCCACGGGGCGGTCCTGCTATATTTGCCGCGTTTCTGGGCCATTTTTGGAGCGATTTTCGACCCAATCCCCGGACGCATTTTGGAGGCTAATGATAGTTATAAATAGGGATTCAAGGTCTGAAAAAGGAGGATCGATCATCAAGAGAATCATCGAGGAATCGAGGGATTGAGGAATCATCGCGGATCATCGAGAAGAAGCAGAAAACATCAAGGAGCAGAGAGCGGAAGCTAGAGAACGGAGGAATCCAAGTTCTTCGTCTGCGTTTGATTTCTATGCTTTCTTTAATTCTTTGTGTATTTTTATTTTCTAGCATGTCAGGCTAGAACCCTATTCTAGGATTTTGATGAAACCAAGGTTTTGACAAATTAACTTTTGATTTTGCATTATCAATATAATTCTCTTTTCTTATTGAGTTTTCCCCAATTATTCATAATGCTTTCAATTGTGTGGCCTATAATTGAATTATTTTGATTACGCAACTCGAATCGGGAGAGGAGAGTTGGTAGAAAAAATTGGTGAGAACCGTTTTATCTTGTGAGATAGGAATATACTCATAGGAATTACGTGGCCTTTATGGAGATTTCGTACTTTTTGCCTATTGTCGAATTAATTCACCTAGGAATAGAGTGTGTTATTCACCTTAGAAAATTCTATTGAACTTGGGAGAGGCGGTACAGTATTTTAGCAATCTTTGCCTTCAATAAATTGGGAATTCATTAAATTCATATAATCAAGAGTAATTCGGATAAACCGAGGTGGATTCACAATCCTAGATTAATTCTTTATTTGATTTTCTTTCTTCAAACAATCGTTTTTATTATTTATTCTTTTATTAATTTTCTTTAATTATTCTTACACCTACTATTTCAATCGTTCAGATAAAATTAGAATACTCATAAATCGGTAGTTAGTAAGTCAGTCCTCGTGGGAACGATATCTTACTCATCTCTTTATTACTTGTTTACGACAACGTGCACTTGCGTTCAACGAAATTCGCAACATCGAACATACCCCTCGGGCGTATGAACAACCAGTCACAAACCGTCGAACATACCCAACCATAAATGGAGGATGAACGACCAAACAATATGGCTCAAAGATGGAAGTCATAGTACGCCCGATCCGGAAATGTGTCCGTGCACAAGCCACCCCGGGTATCGATCAAATACACGTGTGGTCTTGTACCTAATTAGCCTCACGAACTACGTCTCGTGTGCACGGTTCAATGTGGAAATATCAACACATAACCATCATGTGCCCGGCTAAAAATCCTACACAATAACCAATCGGCACACAGATATAACTCCAGATATGTCACGATGCAACATGACAACGAAACTCAAAGAAACACATATCCAATAAGGATCAAAAGACTCACCGAGGTGAACAACAACAGACTGACAATGAAAAGTCGACACGACTAATCAATATCTACAACATCAATCCTGGGATAATCATCCCCAAATGAATGACCAACACGATCTACGATCTCAATACAACAGTCCTGGGATCAACATCCCTCCACGAATAACCGATACGAAACTCATTACACGAAACCTCAACATATACAACAACTCAACATACTAATTATCCACATGACTGAACAAATACTTAGATTACCTCAAAACCCGAGGACCATATCCATCAACACCCCCCAATGAGACGATCAACACAACCATTAATACCAACAATAGTCCTGGGATCAACATCCCTCAACGAACAACCAGTACGAATCTCAATATACGAAGCCTCAACATACAACATATACAACAACTCAACATAATAATTATCTCATAACTGAACAATACAAAAATTACCTCAAAGCCGAAGACAACATCATTTCCACGAACAACATCCCTGAACGAATACACAGTTATACAAATAATCTCAAATAAGGTACCATCCATTCAATACCAATAAACCTTTATCCCGATACTTATGTCATCACGATAACTATCCTCGATATCCGATATTCTATATCCTTGACCAAAGTTAACTCACGTCTTCCCTGAACACCATTAAATCATATACCTTATGATTTATTACAACCAGAGTATGATATACACACCATTATCCCGACAACTTACATTTCTAACAACATTGCTATACGAATTATAAATGAAATGAAAACAAAACCATTCATCAAATATTATAAATTGAACAAGTAGAAACTTGCCTCGATACCGATACCACGAAGCCGTTACCAAAATCCATTGCCTTCGTCTACGAGCTCCTCAGCCCCGACCAAAAGCAATCTACGAACTCTTCAGTCTCAACCGCAACACAACGGTCATAAACCACGATCAAACATCACAACCTATTGCAATAACCGATTAACACACATTCGATAAAATTCAATAACCGGCATAGCCAACCAAGCGACTTAACGGCTCAATAATACACTGATTATAAACAAAACCGAACAATACAACTCAAACAAATACGAACTCATATTCACGATACAAGCCTTAACTCGATGATCACAAATAACAATCAATAACCGATCAACAAACACAACGGTTCTACAATATCCCGATTAAATACAGATCCAAACAATCCGAACCAATAAAACACGAATTCAAAACCACAATACGATTCCACAATCCGAAGATCATATCAATAATCAATTTAAACCAACAAGGGTCAAACATTACCGATTCCAAATTCAATCTTAAATATGGATACAAGTTTCCTCCTTGTAATTTCATAATATAAACCAATTACCGATTATCATCATCAATCCGGACGATCCGATTAATTCAACATTATGGATAGCCATATTCCAAAGGTTTCAAATAATTCCATTATCCGAATTGAACACTTGTTCAATAAGTATGAATTTCCAAATTCAAAGATGAATTATAATCTTATCAAACCCTTAATTATATTCGTATTCCTATACGAATATTGTACCAAATTACATAACTTGATTATAGATATGAATATTCCATATTCATATCCAAAACACCAACACATTCATCATATCAATGATCAATTCATCTCGACATTAAGGATTTCATAACGTATTTGATTCCAACTTCAATTCCAAACATGAATCAACAAGACTCCTTCTTGTTATACTTGTAAATTCGTAGAAAACAATTTACCGATTATTATCATGAATAATCACATTCTAAAATTAACCGTGAACTCCCTAAAAATCATGACATGCATCTCAAGAGTTCTTCAAGAACACGAATTATCCAAATTCACGTTCACAATCCATAAAACGACATAATCTGATGTGTTCTAACATCTAAACAATCCTTATTCACAATTCAAGGTGTATATAATCATGTTCTTCAACATATATACTTCTCATAACATCATGAATCGCAACAAACCACCAAGAACATCGAGAATACTACGATTTCATACTCATAATCAACATATTCAAGACATAAACCAACATATCATCACCTTCCTTCAACATACACCTCATATATCCTCAAGAATCGTAATAACAAGATCATAATCATCTTCATACGAATCATTTATCAACAACAACATCAAAAATCCGAAATTCAAGAGAGGATTATCCAACATACCTCTTAGAAGATGAAGAACACTAGCAAATACTTCAAGAATCATCAACATCTTCATATCTCAAGCCTCAAATCCAAGCCCTCAAGCTCAAAATCGACTTAGGAGGACTAAATCTCCCTCTCTCAGTGCTTGGAGACGAAAAAAATGAAATGAAATGTCGAAGGGAAACGAAGGACGGGCATCCACTTATAAAACAATTTTGTTTGTTACGTACGTAACCTTCCTTAGTTAACGTACGTAACACACCCTTACGTACGCTATCTAACCTTGGTAGCATAAGTAACTCAGTCCAGAGTTAACTGACCTATTTTGCGTACTTCTTTACGTACGTAACACCTTCATCATAACGTACGTAATACGTACGTTGACTTGCTATTTTGCCATACCCGTATTACGTACGTAATTCAACATGCATAACGTACGTAATGGCCGAGGTTGACTCATTGTCCACATCCTCTGCCGAAAGTTGCCGACACAGGGTCCCACCTGCCGACCATGATTCGGTCCTGTCCGATTCCTCTTGTTATGTACGTTATGTACACTATATAACGTACGTAAGCTAACACATTTTACGTACGTAAGCTCCAAGGCTTAACGTACGTAATGGCTTTTATACTTAGCCAAACATCCAATTATTCCTATTCGTCTCGACGTACTGGATACGAACATACGGCATACTGAATACACATATACTCAACCCAAAAATATTCTCATACGATGTACCTGATATCCAAATCAGTTCAACCTGATACAACATATCCTGAATATATCTGTCAATCAAAAACGATAATCACACCAGTATAACTGTCTCGGTTCTCAATTTATTTTATCCATACTGTATAGATACCAAACTATACAGTATACCTCAGATAAAATAAAGCGAAATATTTATACTGAAAATACGGGTATTACATTGGAGGCTCTTGATTTTAGGATGCATGCTTCTCTACAGACTGACCTTATCCTGCAATCTCTTCTTGATTCCTTCTCACAGTTTGTTATGAACTTCAACTGCAATGAGATTGCTTGCAATTTAGCAGGATTGATGAACAAACTTGTAACCACTCGGTCTCAGATGAAGACTCTGCGACTGAAGGAGTCAACCCTTGTGATTTATTCTGGCTCTCGGAGGTCCAAGAAAAAGAAGAAAAAGACCAAGAAGCAAATGGGCCTACAAAGAAAGGACTTTAAGGGTAAGGGAAAGGTCCCGATGGTTCCTAAGAACAAGAAGATGAAGACGGGCGCATGTCTCAGATGCGGTGAGCTGGGCCACTGAGCAAAAGACTGTATGAAGCTTCATGGGGCTTCAGGTACGGAACTTTTAGTTTTGGAAATGAATTGTTCTGCTATCGGTTTTTATACTTATTGGATACTGGATTCGGGTGCTAGTTCTCATATTTGTACCATGAATCAGGCCTGGAATAATGTAGGATGTTCGGAGCTGGGGAAGTGATGAATACTGTCGGAAGCGGATCATGGATGGGAAAGGCCTTTCATTTTTCATTGGTAATAGTACTTGCAAAAATAAATCAGTAGGCACTGCTACATTGTTAAATGGACTGTATCATCTAAACCTAAGTAACAAAGTCGTTGTGAACACTATGACTAGGAAGCGCGGTAGTGATAAAACTAATCAAGCTTTGAAATGGCATCTTAGACTTGGTCATGTTGTGAAGACCACGGTTTACAAAATGGAAAAGGATGGACTTGCGGGCCCACTGGGATTGGATCCCTTTCTAACTTGTGAATCTTGCTTTAATGGTAAAAGGACTAAGTCCCCATTCACACGGGCTTTTGAAAGAGCCACTGATAAACTTGGATTAGCCCTTACCTACGTGTGTGGGTCTTTGGAAGAAGCAAGTGACGGATATCAGTATTTCATTACGTTCACGTATGATCATACTAGGTATGGTTATGTATACTTACTGAAACATAAATATGAAGCCTTTGAGAAATTCCAGGAATTTGATGGCGAGTATATGAGTACAGAATTTATTGAGTTCCTAAAGGACGGAATAGTGTCACAACTTACATCTCTAGGAACTCCTGAGTTAAATGGTTTGTCGGAAAGAAGGAACTGAACCTGTTGGGATTCGATGCCTAAAACGAAGGGGCTTACAGAACCCCTAAAGAGGATCGATCATGCATCGTATATATGAATATAAAAGGACAAGATTTAAGATATGAAAATATACCCTTGAAGTCCTATGATTGAATGTTGAGGTTGATCCCGGTGACCACAAATCCGATTTGACAAGTCCTTGATGATCCAAACGCCGAAAGCACTGCGTCTCTACTATCCACATGCCGGAAGATGATCGGAACAATTACTACTCAATTATCGTCCAAGGATACAACTAGAAAAGAGTAGTAAGAAATGATTCTCTCAAGTATGTGATCACTCTAAGTGATAAAAGTTTTGTTCTTGATTTTCTTTCTCTCTCTAAGAGTGTAAGAACATGAACAAAATGAACTCTCCCTCTCTCCAATTTGTATTGGCCGAATTTTCTAGTCAAGGTGGAGAAGAAGGAACTTTGTTTTATAACAAAGTCCATACATAACTCCAAAGTGCCCACCTCATGGTGTATAATGATAAGATTTCATCTTATCACACTTGTAACACCCCCAATCCACTCAGGGATATTACACTCCATAGACCCTTTCCTCGAGGATCTACCAGGCTCGTAACTAAAATGAACTATCTCAACATCGCCTTTTAAGGCTAAAATGACTCAGTAGACCGATTTGGTCTTTCAATTAATACATACAACTCAATCTCAATACATACCCACGCACGGGTCAAAATACAACACACTCCCGTACAACGGGAAAAATACTGCAGCAAAAATAAAGTACAACTAAACCAATACGACATCGTAAGGATCCTCATATGATTAGTATTGATCATAATTTATCATCCTTTGTACCAACCATGTGTTATGTTCCCCAAGGCCCTGCACATACCTGAATGCAATACAGACATCCACCCCCCGATTATTCGGGGGTTAGCAAAATTCCACTATTTTGCTAGTGCAAGTACAAAGTGCAAATACGAGTCATACAAAACATATTCCAAGAGTAATAATAACCAGGAATCCTCAAAGATTCAAACATAAAGAAAAATACTTCCCGAGGCACAAGGGTTTGAGTAAAACTTTCCAAACTCGACAGGTCACCAATCAAGAGAACAATTTATAAATTGTTTTAAAAAAATGAATGCCCTCAGGAGTTTTAACGCAAAACCATTTAGGATTAACGAATCCTTCTCTTTTCAGAGAAAACGAAAAGGGTCACAGTCAAAAGAATTTTCTTTCTCAAATAAAAACCAACAACAATTCACAGGGTTCAAAGCCTACGTCACGTGTCCTCAACGGACATAAAGTCAACAGAATATAACCACCCAAGATACAAAATCTCGGTAACACGTCCAAAATCATATACATAACACCGTGATCACATGCCACGTCATCTCACGGTTAGATCAATCACTTGTTGTCTCTTGACCACATGATCACAAGCCATGTGTCACCGTAGGCTTTCTTATACCTCCGTGATCACTTGCCACATCATCTCACGGTTGGATCAATCACTTGTTGTCTCCTGACCACATGATCGCAAGCCATGTGTCACCGTAGGTATCCTTAGGTTCTCACGGTTGGATCAATCGCTCGTTGCATCCTGACCACATGATCACAAGCCATGTGTCACCGTAGACCCCGCCCATATCCACACATTCACACACATAACACAGTATCCCAAGGATATCCAAACAATTCACCCAAAGGCAATAAACACATAGCACAACACAATCGCCGACGCAGTGAAATGGGATAATATATGTATATATGTATATTATCAAATCACAACACCAACATCGAACATGTCCATAGGATTCACATAACCATTCGCAAATACAACATTCACAAAATACATACTATTTTGAAAGAGATCCTTTAACGAGGCTAAACAGAATATTTTGAAAGTTGATTCCCAACAACAAAACAAACAAACCAAAATAATCACATCATATCCACAAAATAAGAAATGTATGAACAAGGTACTTGCCTTGAATAATCACAAACGCGGAGAATCGACCGAAGTAGGATGGCACGAACCGACTATGAACCCGCCAACTCTGCCAAACGCCAACCCGCGACAATAAACTACGAACGACAATAACAACAATGAAAATGAATTCCATAACACGATCTAAAGCCGCTGAATTCAAGGAACAAACGGCGAAAGTTCAAGGGTTTCCCCCAAAACAGCCAAGAACACTAATCGACCCGACAAAACATAAAAACAGAATTCCAAACCAAAATATGGGTATACAATACATAGGATATGTTTAACAACATCATTTAACAATAATCGATTCATCAAAATCGGATGGAATACGAAATCAAGAACAAAACTCCCCAAAAGGTTAACTCTAGGGAAGCAAGGAAAGTACCTCGATCCGATGAAGAAAAATGGATTAGATGATGTTATAATCACCTAGGATGCTCCAAAACACCTTCAATAGAGAAGAAATCGGCCAAAAGTCAAAACCCTAGTCGCCCTTGTCTCAACTCGCGGAGAGGAGAAAAAATGAAGTGGAAATGGTGAAAAATGACTGTTGTGCAGTATATATACTGGACAGCTTAGCGTGCGCTAATATTTTCTGATTAGCGTGCGCTATCGAAGCATTAAAAACAACCATCCTGCCAAAATGTACAGTTAACATGCACTAACCACAAAAGTTAGCATGCGCTAACGAGACCTCCAGACCCAGTCCAGTATCTTCTGGACTGTCTCTAACTACCAGTTAACGTGCGCTACCACAACCGTAGCGTGCGCTATCCACAGCACCTTAGCGCGCGCTATCCACCTAGATGTAGCGTGTGCTATCGACTCGGAATGACAACAACAGTACTCTCAAAAATGGGTACGACGACGGACTTCTCCGACCGAAACTTCAAACTCAATATACACACGGAAAGCTCCAGAATATGATCATAGTAAGAGCTTGAGCTCTAATCAAACTCACACGCGACCATGAAAAGGGTCGAGACAACAAATACGAATGTGGATACCCACAACTTTGGGAAATTACAAAATGGCCCAAAATGCCAGAAAATCACGATAAGTGATCGAATAACCAAACCAAAGTTCACAACACATATAACAAAGTTAAACGGACTTACGGGAAACTCGAAACAACAGTTTCGAACGAGATTCACAAGAATCGAACTCAAGTGTGGAAAAGTCGCTAAGAAGCACGGAACTCAACAAAACGACACCGAAATGAACTCGGACATCAAAAAGTGCAGAACTAATCATCCTCAGAATGACGAATTGGTCAAAGGTGAGCCGCTAAGATGGGCTTCCGCCAAAAGAGAAAATTACCGAAAATCGAAATCGCGGATATTACATACTACCCTCCTAGAAAGAAGTTTCGTCCCGAAACTTAAAACAAGTAGGGAGAAGAAATATCCCACCAGGAACATCTCAACGAAATACACAAGAACCGCGTAACTTACGCCCATCGACGAAACATTACAAGAAACGCAAAGAGACATGCGGTGCGAAAGCATGCTCAACGGCAATCATCACAATGTCACAAGCAAGGACATAATAAAACCAACAAGTGTCACGTATCACAAATACATAGAACAATCAATTCAATTGTCCAAACAATCAAGAAACAAGAGGCACCTAATACAAGAAAACATGCACAGTCGAAAAATAGAAATTAAACATACAACGATCTGCAAAGGTAACCACGAAGAGCTCCGATCATGCCGAAATTCTCAAAAACCACACTAGGCATATCCGTGTCCCTTCGGAGAAGGGACACAACCTCGATCCCCGAACCTCTTAGGTATCGTCTCGCAATGCACGGCTCGGTGTCCCAATTGACCATAATCGAAACAACTGACTAACTGTGAACGATAATTCTTCGCGGTATGGCCTGCTCGACTATAGTTGTAACACCTCTTCGTGCTGCTCACATTACGCGATGCAGGGGTAATACTCCTCCCCTATTCACGCGATCGAGGTATCTTCTTATGATGACGACACAAAGTCTCAGCCTCATGAGGCCCACTCCCCTGATTTCCTGAAGAGCTCCCAAAAATTTTCTGTTTCTTCGATTCAGACATATTCTCAGTCCATAATATGGATAGATCATAGGATAACGCCCTATTTTGATACTCTCTCAATGAAGTACAAGTGAGACCCGCCATGTACTAACGAATCTCCGGCTTCATTCATATACTAAAATGACAGATCTATCTTTCTCTGTCCTAACCTAGTTATGCACGTAGCTGAGTTGTTTGGTATAGTCAATAATAGCTTGAGACAGCGGTACATCTTGTGGTTCCGCCGAAAGAATTCATTAATCCTCTGATTTCTGATCGGTTCCGGACAAAACTCATCTCTCATGAATACCTGGAACTCTGCCCATGTGACCACACGATCTCGAGGCTTAATAGCCTCCCACCAACTAGCGGCATCCTTGTCAAGAAGATACTGAGCGACTGACAGCTTATGCTCTTCTGGACAGTCAACTACCTCGAATATCTTTTCCAACTAGAAAATCCAACCATCCCAGCCCAAAGCATCTGCGGCACCAGCAAAACAAGGGGGATTCATATGAACCACTTCTCGAAGCCACTGATTTGCACCAATGTTCTGGGCCACATCTGTATTACGCTGAACTACTTGAGTCAACTGAGTCATCTGTGCAGCTACCTGCTGCAAAATAGTAGCAACACCGACACCAACACTATCACCAGCAGCATGATCCCGATCACGCGTCTGATCGCCATGACCACGATCTCTGCCCCTCAGCATACTGAATAAGTAACCACTTAGCACAACAGGAAATCATAACACATAACACATACCACGATTACTGGAGGTATCGTTAGCGCACACTAACTTTTATGGTTAGCGCATGTTAACTGTACATTTTGGAAAAACGGTTGTTTTTGATGCTTCGATAGAACATGCTAATCAGGGAAGATCAGCGCACGCTAAGCTGTCCAGTATATATACTGGACAGCAATCGTTTTTCATTATTTCCACTTCATTTCTTCTCCTCTCCGCGGGTTACGAGGGCAACTAGGATTTGGCCTTATGGCTAATTTCTTCTCCATCCAAGGTGTTTTGGAGCATCCTAGGTGATTATAACATCATCTAGTCCATTGTTCTTCGTCGGATCAAGGTATTTTCCTTGATTCCCTAGAGTTGACCTTTTTGGGAGTTTTGTTCTTGATTTCGTATTCCATCCGATTTTGATGAATCGATTGTTGTTAAATGATGTTGTTAAACATATCCTATGGATTGTATACCCATATTTTGGTTTGGAATTCTATTTTCATATTTTGTTGGGTCGATTAGTGCTCTTGGCCGTTTTGGGGGAAACCCTTGAACTTTCACCCTTTGTTCCTTGAATTCGACGGCTTTAGATCGTGCTATGGAATTCATTTTCATTTTTGTTATTGTCGTTCGTAGTTTATTATCACGGGTTGGCGTTCGAAAGAGTCGGCGGGTTCATAGTCGGTTTGTGCCATCCTACTTCGCTCGATTCTCCATGTTTGTGATTATTCGAGGCAAGTACCTTGTTCATACATTTCTTATTTTATGGATATGCTGATTGGTGTTCATTTTGGTGTGTTTGTTTGGTTGTTTGGAATGAACTTTTAAAAGATTCGATTTAGCCTCGTTAAAGGATTTCTTTCAAAACTGTGTGTATTTTGTTTATGTTGTATTTGCGAATGGTTATGTGAATCCTATGTACATGTTCAATGTTGGTGTTGTGATTTGATAATATACATATATACATATATTATCCCATTTCAGTGCGTCGCCGATTGTGTTGTGCTATGTGTTTGTTGCCTTTGGGTGAATTGTTTGGATATCCTTGGGATATTGTGTTATGTATGTGAATGTGTGGATATTGGTGGGGTCTACGGTGACACATGGCTTGTGATCGTGTGGTCAGGATGCAACGAGCGATTGATCCAACTGTGAGAACCTAAGGATACCTACGGTGACACATGGCTTGCGATCATGTGGTCATGAGACAACAAGTGATTGATCCAACCGTGGGATGACGTGCAAGTGATCACGGTGGTATAAGAAAATCTATGGTGACACATGGCTTGTGATCATGTGGTCAGGAGACAACAAGTGATTGATCCAACTGTGAGATGATGTGCCATGTGATCACGATATTACGTATATGATTTTGGACGTGTTACCGAGATTTCGTATCATGGGTGGTTATATTCTGTTGACTTTATGTTCGTTGAGGACACATAACGTGGGCTTTGAACCTTGTGAATTGTTATTGGTTTTTATTTGAGAAAGAAAATTCTTTGGGCTATGACCCTTTTCGTTTTCTTTGAAAGGAGAAGGATTCGTTAATCCTAAATGGTTTCCCATTAAAACTCCTGAGGGCTTTCATTTTTTTAGAACTATTTATAAATTGTTCTCTTGATTGGTGACCTGTTGAGTTTGGAAAGTTTTACTCAAACCCTTGTGCCTCGGGAAGTATTTTTCGTTATGATTGAATCTTTGAGGATTCCTGGTTATTATTATTGGAATATGTTTTGTATGACTCGTATTTGCACTTTGTACTTGCACTAGCAAAATAGTAGAATTTTGCTAACCCCTGAGTAATCGGGGGGTGGATGTCTGTATTGCATTCAGGTACGTACAGGGCCTTGGGGAGCATAACCCAGGGTTGGTACGAAGGATGATGAATGATGATCGATACTAATCACATGAGGATCCTTGCGATATCGTATTGGTTTAGTTGTACTTTATTTCTGCTGCAGTATTTTCCCCGTTGTGCGGGGGTGTGTTGTATTTTGACCCCTGCGTGGGTATGTATTGAGATTGAGTTGTATGTATTAATTGAAAGACCAAATCGGTCTACTGAGTCATTTTAGCCTTAAAAGGCGATGTTGAGATATTTGATTTTAGTTACCAGCTTGGTATATCATTGAGGAAAGGGTCTACAACGTGTAATATCCCTGAGTGGATTGGGGGTGTTGCATAAATGATATCAGAGATTAGGTTGTGGAAACCTAGGCTGTCGGGTCAAGTTGTGACTATTGAGTTTTGTCTCGTCGGGTTTTGTCTGACTGAGTCGTGTCGCGATGCGTCGTCTGAGTTTGTTGGTTGTGATTAGTATCATGGGGCGATCATCATCTTCATGCGACCTGTGGATGTAAGTCTTCCTTCTTTGTATTGTGCCTCGTGTGACGCGAGCCACTTGTATGATTATTTGTTAAGTGATGGAATCTTCATGTAGATTTTTGGTTTCATGATATGCGTTTATTTGACTCTCATATTTTGTGTATATGGGGAGTGTTGTCGCTGCTTATGTCTTTTCGACTGTTGTTTTTGTCCGCTGCTAAGGATTTTCAAAATGATTTGCTCGTTTTGAAAGTATTCTCGTGAAACCTTTGTGCTTAATATGGAATGGTGATGTATATGTGTGTGCTTTGCTCACTCCTGGAGGGTCTGACGAGGCCTCGGGGGAATCCGTGACTTCACTCCGGATTCACGGGCTTGTTCGCTAGCCAGTTCGGGAGGGTCCTTAGAGACCTCGAATGGGATCAGTGGTTTTGCCCCGATCCTAGGCGGTTTTTGACTGTGATATTTGACTGGTAAAAGACATGTATTGTTTTGATTTTGAGCTATTTGATGCGTGTACTGTGATGTGTATAAGCGAATGTCGATACGTGTGAGTTTTGGGCATTCTGGCCTATTGGATTTCTGAAAACCTTGAGTATCTTAGAAAATAAATTTTGAGACGTACTTTTAAAATGGATTATTTTCTCACGGTACTTTCAAGGTGCCTACTAGTTCCACAGTATGTTTCAAAATTATTCCACTTTGAGGACCAAAATATTTTGAGATATTTTCAATGGTTTAGAAACGCATTTGCTTAGACCCGAGGGTCGAATATTTCTAAAAGTTTTTCACTAAAAGAAAAATATCTTCATTTTTATCAAACGCAAGATGATATTCCAAAGTCTCGACGATCCTGCTATTATTACTCTTCGAAATGTGGTACTTGAGATCAACCGGTGTTTCCAAATTATTTTCCAAAAGGTGATTTTCTTTTTTTATTTAAAACCTATTATTTCCTGCTTGAGGTCAGAGAATGTGTATATGCTGTTAGCATTGTCGTCAGGGTGTTAGCCCCCGAATTGTGATTGAATTGGTGTTGCGAGCATTAAGTCGTTCACCACACATTTTTCGTGTTAGCCCTCTGTGAGAGGTGTGATGTTGGTATTAAATGTTTGTCGCTTCTTGGTGATTGGCGTGTTATCGCACCTGTGCGAGCTGTTAGAGCTTGGGTTTGTATGAGTATGTACATCTGTGATTGTTTCATGATGTTTTGTAATTATGTGCTGGTTATCGTTCGGGCCGTTGAAATTGCCGAACGATGCCGTCGTTGCTGTGATTTTCGTGTGTGTGTGTGTGAACTTCAAGTGACACCATGTGCTGAGCTGCCTGCTCTGATTTTCTGCGATAATGACAGAGCTGTAGAATAGCCAAGGAGCCGAGGTTTCACAACAGTACAAAACACAATGAGAGGAAGTATCATTTCATGAGAGAATTTGTTCGCAGAAGATACATTGTGCTGCATAGAGTAAACTCAGAAGACAATGTCGCTGATCCACTGACTAAGCCATTTTCTCAGATAAGCTTGAAGTGTCATCTGGAGAACATGGGTATTAGATATCATAGTGTCTATCATTGAGTGCAAGTGGGAAATTGTTAGGGATATGCCTTCGAATGCCACTCAGAGGATGTATGAGAGAGGGCATTGTACTTGTTATTATGTAAACTCTTATCGGAAGGCAATTGTTTGTTTCTTTATTTACTGTAAGTCACTGGCATTCCTGACTTGTAAATATATATAGAAAAACTAGTCCATGTATTTGAGAGAAAACATTCCACTCCTTATTAGATAAGGGGATCGGCACTGGTAAAGTTTATGGCTCAAATACTTAATCGTTCGCAAGTCGATGAAACTTGAGTGGGCGTTAAGTTTATGTGAAGACTTGTATGACGTGTTATTTGACTTGGAGATTGCCTGTCGTCACTCATGGTTAGTGGGAGCACACGTTTTAGGTATGCTAATGGGATTAGTATACTCGAACCGACTCACCCTCGATTCGTCACATGGATTTCACTCCGGGACAGTTAATGATGGAATCGAAAGGTTATGATAGGTATTCGTGAACCTTCGACTTGAGGATTAAGTATGGATGTGCTTGTGACATTAAGATTTTCACTAGAGTAGTTCGACCCAGAAAGCCGAGAGGTGGGGGTCAACCTCGACGTACATCATGACGGACAAATAGCAGGTTATACTAAATATCAAGATAGGATTTTTCTCATGTAAGTGACCAGGTATATGTCATATGTGGTTATTGGAAGATGAGATCATAAGCCTTTGGCCAAAGCATTGGAGCTAGTTGTACTGGATACACGAGAGCTCGGTGATCTCAATTTACATTAACTCAAACATAGAATCAAGTACAGATAGAGTTTGACTAATTGTGACCCTATAACTTGATCGGGACATTTGAAAGAAGGGTTTATACATTTACTGGTATTCACGACCGAATGGTTCTTGAATGATCCCTATCATTCGTACTCAGTCATGTTACAATGTAGGCCACGAGACTAGCTAGGTGGTGCTATAACTCTTTGGTTCCTCCCATTTCTTACTGAGACGGACCTACTGAGTCGCGCATTAGGTAGACGAAGGAATAATATGAAGTGTATCTCTTATTGTGAATTTTAGACATTAGATGTCTCATTTAATTTATTGGATAAATTAAATCGGTCTGGTGAATTAAATAAATTACTGGGTAATTAATTTAATTCATGAATTATTATTTCTTGGAGAAATAATATCTTGATATAAATTAATTAATTAGATTAATCAATTGTATTAATTTTATTTGAGACGACCAAGATGTATCAGTCGGACTGGATACACAACAGTCTATTTCATGGACCAAAATGAACCGAATCTTTATCAATCTAGGCGTAGGCCGCCCCTTGTTGGTTTGTGATTAGTTTGTTCCACATGAGAGGACAAAAGGGTGTTTTAATATCTGTGATTTCGATTTTCAGTAATTTTTTTGGCAGAAGCCCATCTTAGTGGCTCACCTGTAACCATTTTGTCGTTCTGAGGATGATTAATTCTGTACTTTTTGACGTCCGAGTTCGTTTCGGTGTTGTTTTGTTGAGTTCCATGCTTCTTAGCGACTTTTCCGCACTTGAGTTGGATTCTTGCGAATCTCGTTCGAAACTGTTGTTTCGAGTTTCCCGTAAGTCCGTTTAACTTTGTTAGATGTGTTGTGAACTTTGGTTTGGTTATTCGATCATGTATCGTGATTTTTGAGCATTTTGGGCCATTTTGTAATTTCCCAAAGTTGTGGGTATCCGCATTCGTACTTGTTGTCTCGACCCTTTTCATGGTCGCGTGTGAGTTTGATTAGAGCTCAAGCTCTTACTATTATCATATTCTGGAGCTTTCTATGCATATCTTGAGTTTGAAGTTTCGGTCGGAGGGATAGAGCGAAGAGAATGATAGGTCTTTCCCAAGCCTTCTATATAGATAAGATCTTAAAGCGATTTAAGATGAATGATTCTAAAAGAGGGTTTCTTCCGATGCATATAGAATAAAACTCACCTCGAAGATGTGTCCTCAAATTAGGAACAACGAAAGGAATTGAGTAATATACCATATACGTCGGCCGTGGGTAGCCTTATGTATGCTATGCTGTGTACAAGACCTGACATTGCACATGTTGTGAGTGTTGTAAGTAGGTTCCAGGCAAACCCAGGAAAGGAACATTGGACCGCCGTAAAGAACGTTCTCAAGTACTTAAGAAGGACTAGAGATTTGGTTCTTATGTATGGGAGTGGAGAACTAAATGTGAAGGGCTTCACTGATTCAGACTTCAAAGGATAAAAAGACGACTCTATGTCTACTTCTGGCTATATTTCTACTATTAATGGAGGAGCAGTGTCTTGGTGAAGTGCCAAGCAAAGCGCGACTACCGATTCCACCTGTGAGGCTGAGTATCAAGTGGCCTCGGAGACCTCTAAAGAAGGGTTTTGGATTAAGAAGTCTCTAGTAGAGTCGAATCCCAAGAATATAGGTAGCTTCTCCCAAGTCTTTCATAGGGAACCTACTCAAAAGACAAGCTTTCACAAAACTAAGCATTCTCACATCGTTTCATATTAGTAGAATGTCATCTATATATAGTACTACGGATGCGATCTTTCTCCCACTAACCCTTTTGTATACACAAGGTTCCTTTTCATTTTGCACAAAGTCAAACTCTTTGACAGCTTCGTCAAAATGAAGGTTCCAACTACGCGAAGCCTGCTTCAGTCCATAAATAGAACGCTGAAGTTTGCTCACTTTATGAATATTGACCTAGGACACAAAGCCTTTAGGCTGTTCCATATAGATATCCTCCTCGAGGAATCCATTAAGGAAATCCATCATTACGTCCATATGCCATATCTCATAATAGTGGAAGGTAGCTATAGCAAGCATCATTCGAACAGACTTGATCATAGCTACAGGTGAGAAGGTATCGTGGTAATCGATCCCTTCTTTTTGGGTATAACCCTTTGCCACAAGCCTGGCCTTATAGGTGTCAACCTTGCCAACCCCATCAATCTTTCTCTTGTAGATCCACTTGTTCCCAATAGGCACTTTGTCCTTGGGGCAGTTTACTAGAGTCCACATCTGATTGGCATGCATTGAGTCTATCTCAGCTTCCATAGCTTCTCACCATTCACGGAGTCTACATCCACCATCGCTTGGTTATAGGTCGCGGGATCAGTCTCTTGGCTATCACCTGGAACCTCATGGAGACCCAGTTCCTCCAATTGCACAAATACATACCTCCCAGGTAACTTAGACACCCTGATAGACCTACGATGAGCTTATCGACTGAGGAAACTTATTATATGTTGAGTCACTGATACCAACCCTATGTATGTGACATGCTCGAAATCCATTTCTCAAAAAAGATTGATACTAGGGTAGTTGGAACCAGGAGTGATTGTTGGCCACAGTACAATATAAACAGCTTAGAGGGGAGGAGGGGGGGTTGAATAAGTTGTATCTTTTTCGAAGTTCGTTTGCATAGCGGAAGTCCAAGATTAAGTTGCTGTAAATAGAGCAAATGAATGGTCTCCTGTTAGCTTGGTGCTTACAGGAATTTTATGATATGATTACTAAAATCACACAGGCAGATAGAAAATAGTAGGCAGGAAGTAACGACACACTAATTAAAGTGGTTCGAGGTAAACCCCTCTACGTCCACTGGTCCTCCGCACAGAAGTGAGTTTTTTCTTAAAATAACGGCGTGCACAACTATATAATTTTAATTAAACACATCGTTGTATTATTCACACAAATTGATACATCTGACAGCAGCTTTGGCCATTCACACATATTGGCTTTGGCTTATTCGACTCGCTTTCTCTCACACAAATTGAAGCTTCGTGCTTAGCGCTATTCATCCACACAGGTCAGAGATAGCTAAGTTTAGTCCACATAGGGTTAAGTAACTCAACAGTAAGATTGGTATGACAAGATCGAACAACAGTTGTATGCTTGATGAGCTTTCACTGTAAGTTTGTTGTTTGCATTGAGGACTTGTATATTTCTTCAATTTTGATGAAGCTATATGCTTGAAGAAATATAGTGCTCTTGTAAGCTTGATATTCAAAGTGTCAAAAGTTCTTCAATGTCCTCTTGCTTGGGGATATTTATAACCTTAGAAATAGATCCGTTATAAATATAGCTGTTGGCCGGTTGGTGAGATTGAGACTGCTCTGATTGACGACTTTAGAATGTTTTGAATTAAGGCTATTTGCATTTAATACTTCAGACATTTTTTACCAGCATTAAATGCTCTTTAGACTCTCTTCGTCCGCATTAAAGATGTCCTGCTAGCATTAAATGCTACATTAACCGTGAATACTTTTTAAATAAAGAATGTTTGCTTTCTCAACAGTTTAAAGTTTCATCATTCCTGTTGGATTTGTGTTTTACTTTTCCTAAGTAAACACCTACAACATCATTTGCTTTATCCAACATCTTTGTATTTGCTGTATCTTAAAGACTATGCTGTAGAATTAGACTCTTGGCTTGCTGAAAGATCCTGTGCTGTATATACAGGCTGTATGAATAGTATGTACGATGTTTTCCTAACAGCATCCATACTTGGCTGATATTCTGACTTTGAAGATTCTTGCTATATGAGGCAATTATCAAAACATCAGGAGGATTTTTTTCCAACAATTTCTCCCTTTTTGATAATGCCAAAACTTTTCATAAAGAGAGGTTGTCTTCAAGTATTTTGTCGAATGTTCTGATCTTTGAGTCTTAGTCTAAAATTTGAACTTCTAATAGGCAAGTTCTTGTAGGGTTTTTATTTAACTAATAAGATTTATGATCTCATCATATATCGAAATAGTGCAGCGGAAGGATAAATATAATATGTAAAACCCTCCGAGGATCCAAGTATATTAACAAAGTACGAAGAACAAGATTGTTACCTCTTGTAGCGTATTTTCGATCGAGCCTTCTAGAGACGTTGCAAGAAGCGAGCGTCCTCTATAGTGTCCACACAACGAACAAGTCCCGATCGTCTAACGGATGGCTATCTCCGATTCAATATAGATTTCACTTAAATCAATTTGAATATAGGTATGTTCTTGATTATGGTAAGAACAAGAACACCAAGAATTTTATTCAAATGTTCATGAACTTTGATCTAAAATAACAACAATGAATCTCATTCAATATGTTATTAAAGATCAAACTCACAACATTAGATGAAGATTATATGAGTATTCTAAATACTTTTCTTGGTCAAAGAATCAATCTTCAAAGGTATAAAGATATGTTCTTGATTCTTTTGATTATTCAACTCTTGAATATTATCTTCAAGATTTTTTGAGAGAGAAATATCAAAATCAGATTTTTTATTCTCTATGCACAAATTATGTCTTCTCTTGTGTTTGGTTAAGTGTGAGGGCTATCACAAGACACTATTATATAGCCCTCTACATGGCTAAGGGTTCACCAACCCCTTTACCAACCATAATCAACCGGAACAAAATAGCTGCTCTGCTAGTTTAAGTGTGTGACCCTATAGGTTCTAATTAATATGGCAATGAGTATAAAAACAATTTTATGACTCATAAATCATAAAAGGCCTCTGGCTAGACATTACGACTACCCGCATTAATAGAATTAATTCGACTGCACGAATGAACTCCCGTTACTGTATAATATTTAATCCTCTCGTCGCGTGATATCCAAATTAAGCATAAGACATGGATACGTCGACCTTATATAGCTTAATTAATATTCTTGATCTCAAGTTACAATTGTCCAATTCAAATACTTATCAATAACTCTTAATTGATCAATTTGAGCATGGCCATGTATTTAAACAATTTAACTTATCAAGGGCCCGTGGATATCTTCTCTGTTTTATAGGAGGGACAAGTCCCCTCTGGACAAACTACTTTCCTCTGCATAAATTGTACCGTATCCAATCACAAACTATATGATCTCTTGTTACAGAAAATGTTGGTATTGTGTTAAAATACGATACTCATTATGCAGGAAACTGTAGTGTCTTTAGGTAATAAGGACTTAAATAATATATAACAATTAGAGAAATTATAATGACTTAATCCATATATAATTCTCTTTGTTAGGTCATATCCAATACGATTTCTCTACATGTATCTATGACGTGATATGACATCTCATGTTCATGACTAGTAAAACATAGCCATCGTATCATTATCATACTAGTAATCATATTACTAGGGATATCTAGAATAAATATTCTTTAATGCTTTAACGAGCTTTACTATCAAGTCACATACTTGATGATCGTAAGCAGAATATTAATTCAATAATATAATCAATATTATATATATATATATATTAAATAATAATAAATGTCTCCATATTATTATTAAATAGTAGACTTAGAGCATAATACTAACAATCTCACACTTGCTCTTAGTCCTATACAGACATAAATTGAAGACCCATAGTCTTTATATGACCATCATTCTTCGTTTGATAAAGCGGCTTGGTTAAATGATCCGCTATGTTATTATCCGTGTGAACTTTGCATATCCTCACATCGCCACGAGTGACAATCTCTCGAATGAGGTGAAACTTTCTAAGTACGTGTTTGGATGCTTGTTGTGATCTTAGTTCTTTAGCTTGTGCAATAGCTCCATTGTTATGAAAGTGCAAAATTTACTGGATCAACAATGCTAGGAACCACATCCAGTTCACCAATGAACTTCCTCATCCAAACAACTTCTTTAGCTGCTTCCGAAGCGACAATGTACTCAACTTCCGTTATAGAATCAGATGTGGTTGGTTGTTTGGAACTCTTCCAGCTAACAGCACTACCATTCAAGCAAAATATATATATATCCAGACTGCAATTTTGAATCATCTTGGTGAGTCTCGAAACTGGCATCGACATAGCCATTAAGGACCAAATAACTATCTTGACCACCATATATTAAGAACATATCTTTAGTCCTTCTCAAGTACTTAAGTATGCTTTTGACTACAGTCCAGTGAGCCTCACTAGGGTCAGACTGGTATCTGCTGGTTGCACTCAATGCAAATGATGCATCCGGTCTAGTACATATCATGACATAGATGATAGATCCTATAGCCGAAGCATAAGGTATCAATATCATTCCATTTCTCTCTTCTTTCGAACAAGGACTTTGAGTTTTACTGAGTTTTATGCCATGTGACATAGGTAAGAACCCTTTCTTACTATTAAGCATACTGAACTGTTTCAGTACCTTTTTAACATATGTACTTTGACTTAGGGCAAGAAGCCTTTCAGATCTATCTCTATAAATCCTTACACCCAGTTGTTGTGCGGCGATTTATTCACCTCGATGTCGATCGACACGATGGTCAGAAGCCAGTCAAAGAAGACGGACGCTGGATAAGCACCTAGTAATCGGCGTCCAAGGCGGTCGTCTCTAGGCATCTGGCGATCGCCGATGATACCTGACCGTGGATGATCGTCCCACACTGCATGTGAACCCGACACCCGTCAAAGTATTCGAAGACCGAATCTCGGACGTGGACCCACGTGCAGATCCACAAAAGGCGCCGCAAGATAAGGCCTTTGACCCCAGCCTGTCACTAGCCTTTCACCTACCAACAAGCCCGCCGAAAGGTACAAGGTGGGTCCTCCCCAGACAGCAACTCAGGACGCGTGCAGGCTTTCCACTGGCTCGCACAGCTGGCTGCCAGCAGCAGCCTCGGACTTTAAGGAAACAACCCCACGTGATAGGACGATCGCCCACATTATTCTAATATAGAATACGGCGGTCGCCCGCGATCGCCGGAGAGGATCCAGCAACCCTGTCTCCTATAAATAGCAGGCCTCCAACAGTGGCCTGGGATCATCGAGAATACAGCGAAAAACGTACAGAGAGAGCAAAAACTCATCTGACAAATACTTACATATACACAGTGATATTCATTCACACATATAGAACTTCTAGATCAAGAACACACAGAGCTTCATATCTGGTTCTTCCGGAAATCTTCACGCTCTACAGCTAAGATAACTAGAAGTCTTTACACTCATTGTAATAGATTCTAACATTAATATTTGTACTCCAAAGTATCTATATTAATAACATCTCGCGAGAGCATTCAAGCCCAGGATTAACAACCCCAGCAAATCTTGTGTTATTTATTTTCGCACGGAAGTGTTCTCGCATTTGTTTGTTACTCGACCATTCCAGCTATATCATCTCCGGGTAATATTTTGGGTAAAAACAATTGGCGCTAGAGGAAGGGGGACTATAACCTTCATTTTTATTCCGACCGTCTCGAAGAACACTCACTGTTCTCCGGACATATACTTGAAGAAACACTCACTGTTCTTCAAAGAAAAACCTTCAGAGACATGACATCTGTCACGACCTCCAAAAGAGCTACCCTGCGATCTGCCGGACATCTCATTCCGGCCCAGACCGAATCCCATCCTACGGCAGAAGGTGACCGCGGCGACGCTAGACTCTCACTCCCGCCCCCGAGGGATGGTCCCAGCCTCTCACTTGATCAGTTCCAGACCGCGGAACAGATTGAGGAGGCTATAGCCATCCTCAGGGAGCGACGGAGGGCATGCGACTCGCCCACCATTACTCTGTCAGCCATCCGCCGAGCAGGCAAGCGGAAACTCATGGGGATATATGTTGAGAAATCGACGGAAAGCCCCGAGCCACAGGCAAAGGCTCTCGTCAGGCGGGACGACTCCATCTTCAGCCGCCTAGGGAGTGATCCCTCGTGGCGACCCGGGCATTCAAGCCCCAGCCGGGAGGCATCAGAGTACGAATCCGTCACTAGGAGTTCGGCATATCTGACTCCCAGAAAACAAGCCGGCCAACGGGCCCCCGCTCGCCCAAAAACTGAGCCCGGTGGCGGAGAACTCATCATCTCCCCTGGGGCCAGGGGATCAGTACATGATCGCCTTGGCTCACGCTCCAGGAGCCAATCAGCGAGCAGTCAGGCTATGACGATGGCCGCCATGCAGTGCCAGCTCGACGAAATGAAGGCGCTCCTAGAAACTGGGGCAGGCGCCAGGAGATCGATCGCGGGACCGAGTGAGCCACTCGCGGTCCAGATTGAGCTCGCCCCAGTTCAACCAACGATCGATCCCCCTCAAACACCCCTATACGAGGGGAGATCGGATCCTGAGACCCATTTGAGCAAGTTCTGGATTTACATGACTGGATGTGGAGCATCGGACGCGATGAAGTGCCGAATGTTCCCATTGACATTGGGCGACCTCGCCCATAGGTGGTACATCTCACTACCACCGTGCTCAATCAATTGCTTCGAGAGACTGGCGAACGACTTCACATCACATTTCACTGCCAAAGTCGCTCGGCCAGAAGGCCCCCACCACATGATGAAGATCAGGTAGGGGAAGGACGAGCCTGACGAAGACTACATCGACCGGGTGGACGAAGTAGTCCTCACCGTCGAGCCCATTAGCGACGAGCTCGCTCTCTACTCGGCCCTAGGGGGATTCCATGGCAATTCGCCCATGTTCAGGCATCTTACGAAGGACATCCCCTGACCTACCCAATTTTCCGCGTCAGGGCCGCCGATTTCCTAGCTAGGCAGAGGATGCTGACCCTCCGTTTAGGCGAGGGATCTGCCGTAGAAGGGAAGGCGCCATCCCAGATCCAGAAGAAGGTGGTTGCCAAGCCCATAAAGGCGGTCGCAAAGCCGCCTGGTGAATTCAAAGCCTTCGAGGATGTGGAGGTTCACCTCCTCCGCAACCTCAATCTATCTCCGGCCCACATCTTTAACGCCATCAAGGGGTGCGAATGGCTCAACAAAAAAAAGCCGATAAGGGACAACGGTCATCTAGACCGCAGCAAATTCTGTGCCTACCATAAAAGTCCCGGCCACAACACCAGCCAGTGCCGCGACCTCCTCAGACAACTGTGGCGACTATTTGAGGAAGGTAAATTGGATAACTTGGTCACCAAGCCATAGCCCCGATCAGAGAGGGCCGGAGGGCACGAGTGCCGACAAAGCGATGGGATACCTCCCAATCCGATCGCAAGGATCGAGCAGAACGATCTGGAGTACTCTGATGAATCTATCCCTCCGATCAACCCTGGCGGCCGGATCAATATGCTTCAGGCGGGAGGTGGGAACCTCAGTGGCCTTTCCCCAGTTTCCACTTTATCGAATAGAAAGCGGAAGGCCGAGCTGAGGGCGTTCACCGGGGTCCATGTCGTGGTCCCACCGGAGCCGACCATCTCTAAAGACGTGCTCATCACCTTCTCCAACAAGGATAGGGAGGGAGTGCAGTGCCTCAAAGAGGATGCATTGGTGATCTCTGCATCTATCCTTGGGAAAATGGTCGATCGCGTGCTGGTTGACAATGGGAGCTTTTGCAATATCATATTCAAATCTGCTCTTGACCAGCTAGGCAACCTAACCAAGTTCATCAAGCCATTCGACACCGTGCTCCAAGGATTCGGCGATAGCACAGTCCAAGCCTATGGAAGGATCAAGCTCTCTGTCGAGCTATCATGTTACTACGATCCCAAGGTTAGGATTACTAGGAACCTAAACTTTGTAATCATAGATAGGCCCAGCATCTATAATGGGTTCCTAGGTCGTCTATTTCTAGAGACCTTCAAGGCGGTTGCCTCCTCTTTCTTTTACTGTATCAAATTCCTCACTACCGATGGGACGGTCGGTACTGTAAAAGGAGACCAATTAATGGCTAAGAGATGTTTGAATTACTCCCGTGTCATAACTTCTTTCAATACTTCCCATGCTGTGTGTAACATTGAAACGATAGACTATCAACCCATGGAGATCAACGATCCAAGCACATCGTGCCAACCCGACTCAGAGGGCGCCACCTCACATCGATTAACGGACGACATCGAGCCAAGGATCGGTTTCGAGCCAAGCCTCGACATCGATCCAAGGATCGAGTCCGGAAATCGTTCCAAACGAGAGGCGACCGTCCCCATTGAAGAGTTGGAGAGCATAACGATAGATCTGGCTCGCCCGGAGCGGGAAGTACAGATCGGCACAAGCGTCGACCTCGAATTAAAGGAGGATCTGATCAATTTACTACGTAAGAACATCGGAGTCTTTGCCTGGTCGCATCAATATATGGTTGGCATAAGTCCATAACACGCCTGCCATTATCTAAAGATTGACCCAGAAAGGAATCCTGTTCACCAGAAACGTAGGAAATTCGGTCCTGAGAAGTACGCAGTGCTCGACATAGAAGTCAAAAAGCTACTCGATAACAAACTAATCGGAGTAGCTACAGACGAACCACAGTGGGTCGCCAATGCGGTACTCGTCAAAAAGCCAAACAGCTCCTAGAGGTTATGCATCGACTTCACCGACCTCAAGGCGGCATGTCCAAAAGACCACTTTCCGATGCCTCATATTGATCACTTGGTCGATAGTACAACAGGTTGCGAAATGATGTCGTTCATGGATGCCTTCGCCGGATACCATCAAATCCCAATGGCGGAGAAAGACATAAAGCACACATCGTTCCACACGGAAAAAGACATATACTTTTGGGTCCGAATGCCGTTCGGCTTGAAAAATGCAGGGGCGACCTACCAGCGACTAGTCAACGGGATGTTTGCCAATCAGATCGGAAAGACCATAGAGGTCAACATTGATGACATCGTGGTCAAAAGCCTCAAGAAGGAAGATCACCTCAATGACCTTGCCGAGACGTTCGCCATCCTCGAAAAATTCAATATGAAGCTAAACCCTAGGAAATGCAACTTCGGGGTAAGCTCTGGGAAGTTCCTGGGGCACATCGTGAGCCAAAGAGGGATCGAGGCAAACCCCACCAAGATCCAGGCGATCCTCGACATGCAGGAGCCACGAAATGTCAAGCAGGTGCAACGCCTCACAGGTTGTCTAGACGCCCTCAACCGTTTCATATCTCGACTTGGGGATAAAAGCAAGCCTTTCTTCGCGACCATAAAGAACAAGAAGTTCGTATGGATGAAGGAGAGTCAAATTGCGTTCGCTAAAATTAAGGTGTATCTATCCAACCCCCAGATCTTAGCAAAGCCGGTCCCCGGCGAAAAGCTATTCCTTTACCTGGCAGCCTCGGAGGTCGCGCTTAGTGCTGTTTTAGTGCGAGCAGAAGGACAAGCCCACTTGCCGATCGACTTCGTTATCCAAGCGTTCCATGACGCGGAAACGCAATACACGCCTCTGGAGAAGATCGCCTACGCTCTAGTCATGAGTGTCCGCAAGCTAAGGGCCTACTTCTTCGAACATCAAGTGGAGGTTCTGACAACTCTCCCCTTAAGGCAAGTTCTGCACTGGCCTAACACCAATGGGCGACTCCTCAAATGGTCGCTGGAGATCGCCCAATACGGTATCACGTACGCTCCTCGCACGACGATCAAAGGACAAGCTCTGGCGGACTTCGTGGTGGAATTAACATTCCCTCACAGTCCGACCCTGGTCGGTCGTCCCGCTTGGAAGCTGTACGTGGATGGCTCGGCAACCAACTCACGAATAGGGGCAGGGATTGTCCTCATCAGCCCCGACGCCCAAAGTTTCACAAATGCTGTGTGTTTTGGGTTTTGGGCGACCAACAATGAAGCCGAGTAGGAAGCCTTGGTAGGCGGGCTCGACCTGGACCTCGCCCTGGATGTTCGCCGTCTCCACATCTTCATGGACTCCCTCTTGGTCGTGAACCAAGTCAAGGGAGAATATGAGGCGTGCGGCGAGCAGATGGTCAAATACCAAGAATTGGTCGCCCAAATGTGCACGAAATTTGAGGAAGTGCTAATCAAACAAGTCCCGAGAGAGCACAATTCCCAAGCCGATGCCCTATGAAAACTGGCATCATCAGATGGGGCGGCAGATTTCTCTAACATCCAAATCACGAAATCAGCAAAGCCGGCAATCGACAGAAACCTGTTTACCACAATTGCCATGGCCGAGGAAAACTGGATGACTCCGTTCATTAAATACTTAAAGGACGGAACGGTTCCTAACGACCGTATCAAAGCTCGCCAGCTTCAACTCCGTGCAACCAGATACACCCTACTGGACGACCGGCTTTACAAGCGAGCTTTAAGCCTTCCCCTCCTCAAGTGCATTACGCCGGAGGAAGGCCGGCTCGTTTTAGCCGAGATCCATGATGGGATCTGTGGGAACCATGCTGGCGGGCGAGCTCTCATCCACAAAACAACCAGGCAAGGTTTTTTCTGACCTTCGCTTCAGAAAGATGCGATCACCTATGCCAGGTCGTGTCATAGGTGTCAAGTGATGGGCCCAAACATCAATCTCTCCCCCGAGCAGCTCACTTCAATGTACAGCCCGTGGCCATTCGCCCAATTTGGCATCGACCTTATAGGTCCCTTGCCGACGGCGCCAGGGGGCTGTAAGTTTGCCATCGTGGGGGTCAATGATTTCACAAAATGGGCTGAGGCCGAGCCGTTCAACAAGATCGGCCAAGAGCAAGTAATCAAATTCATTTAGAAGAACATCATATGCCGGTTCGGGCTACCCCAGGCTATAATCTCCGACAACGGGAAACAGTTCGACGGCTTGGAAGTCATGCAATTCTGCGAGAAGTGGGGAATCAAAAAGTTGTTCTCAGCCCCTTACCACCCTCAGACGAACGGGCAGGTTGAGGCTGTAAACAAGATCCTCAAACATATAATCAAAGCACGACTCAAACATACATGTAATTCACTCATAATATATCGTTCATGTCGAGACTTGTAATTATCAACTCATCATGTAACTCACGAGGAACGACGGTTCCAAAATCATCTCATTGAATCTATCACTCGTTGTATCATTATTTCATCTCGGTGAGTCGTTCTTGATCCTTATCGGATTTTATTCATTACTCCTCACCTTGGTCATTTTGTTCTGGTGATCTTCCGGAATTATATTGCATGGCCAGTTGGCGCATGTAGGGAATTTTAATCGGGCACACTATGGTCATGTGTATATGCGGGACTCCGGACACATTGGACTGTGCGCATGGTAATGTGTATACACGGGGCTCCGGACACATTTAACCGTGAGACTAATTAGGACAATAGGGGGTGTATATGCGGGACTCCGGACACTCGGCTATTTGTGCTATTATTCAGTTCATTCGGGCGTACTATGATGCTCATCATTCAACTCTATTACTTAATTCATTCATGTGATTGTTGTATATTGTTCAACTCTTGAGGATTGTTGTTCTGTGTAACTGACCCCGTTGGGGGATGTTGTTTCTCAGGTCATGGAAAGGCTAAGGCATGGGAAGAGAACGTTGACGGTGAGGAGTCCCAGTGATACTAGTAGGGGGACCCAGTCCTTTCAGTCTTCATGTTTTCTTCATTTGTATTCCGCTGCAGACTTCCATTTAAATACTCATTTTAATTGGTGTTGTATATTTTATCTTCACATAAAATATACATGTATTCTGTTTTATCCTGGGTGTGTTGTATTTGAAACTCCTCATCGGCGTAATTATTGATATACTGTGGTTCAGTACTATAATTATATCACTTAATTCATAAGTTTTCATTCGCCTAGTGGGTCCCAGTCGGGGGTCCACGACACTGTAATATTCGCCTAGTTTGGGGGTGTTACAGAGTTGGTATCGGAGCGTGGTTTTGAATACTACCTTCCGAGTCATGTCTCATTGAAATCATCGTTCATCAGACTAGTATCATTAGACTTTCGCGTCACATATGACCCATGCAAGAGCCGAGCCCCTCAGACCAAAGAACAGTAAGATTTCTGACGCCATGGTATAATTTCTGGCAATAAGAATCACTCATTCCTCATTTTCATTTGTGATTATGTCGATCATGTTAACTCATTAATCACTCAGTTCATTTCACTGTTCAGTTGTTGATCTTGAGGATCGTATCATTAACCTTGTTAACTTGTTCAAGATACTCGTTTCAAGAATTTCATCAGATAATCACGTTAATTCAGTTGATCATTCATGTAATCATTGTGTTCACTACACCAGAATCACAATTTTGTGACTGTCAAAAACTGTCACAAATGGCAAAAACAGTCACAAATGACTGTCATAAAATCACCAGTCACAAGTTTTTTTGTGACTGTCAAAAACAGTCACAAAACAGTGACAAAACCTCATTTATATGACTTTACAATAGCACTTTCCATGACAGTCACAAATACCATTTATGACTGTCATTGGCAGTCACAAATTTCCACTTTTGTGACAGTCGTTAGCAGTCACGAATTTCAACTTTCATGACTTCCATGGACAGTCACAAATATCATTTTTCTTGACTGTCTTGTGACTGTTTTTAGAAGTCACAAATATTGGAAAAAAAATACAAAAAAAAATAGTAAAATCAATTTTTCTGTGTATGCAATCGAATTATTTTTCTCATAATACAATCCAAACATATTTCTCAAAGTATTCCCACGACACTCCAATTAATTTTTACAAGACATAAACATCACAAATATCAACTTTTATAAACTAAAATAGATTCAATAATATTACATAAAGAATCATACATGTATATTGATTCTTAAATAATACGCTTTAGGATATGAACATCCACAGTGAAATAATGATCGCCTCATGAAGAAGGGTTATTTATGTTTGGCACACCCATGTATGGCAATCCTAACTTATCTCTTCGCTGAGTTCCTGGGGGGATCCGTAGATCCTTCATACCTTTAGCAGTATTAACCTGCGGTACGCATGAAAATATCATATCATCAATCTTTCAGGAAGAAGAAATTCTTGGTTGAAGTGTAAGTTCATAACACAGTTTAACTCGATAAATCAGCAAAAATCACATGATAGCAGAATTATTTTTGTGGCAATCAAGAGGAAGAAAAGATCATTAACTTCAAACATGATAAAACAAGGCAAAATTTACCTCCCTTCGAATTTCTTTTTTCTCCTCAATATGGACAAACAAAAACAGGTCACCAGCCATACCTCTGTGCATCTAAGTCAAGCAAGAGCAACAATTCCTAAATAAATCCAACTCTAAAGTAATGCATGGAATAACCACAAACAGAACAAAACTAGCAAAATCCATGAACCAAGGGTAGAATTATCCATAACAAGAAGTACCAAAACAAGAAGTACCAAAACAAGAAGTAGCAAAATCCATGAACCAATGATATGAATATTCTCACACTATATATTAGCAAGCCGAAGCCATAAACAAGGATCTTCAGCAAAATGAAACATGAAAAGCCACACTCAAGGCCAAAATCTATACTGCTCCCTATACTAAATCTAAATCAGCAACAAAGATTGATAGCTCCCTATACTGCTCAGGAAATTAAAGAGGCCATATTTGAAATGAATCCACACAATGCTCCAAGAAATGATAAAATCTCCAAGAAATGACTTGTACCACACATTTTATCAAAATTAAAATGATAAAATCTCCAAGAAATGACTTGTAGCCAACTGAGATTAATAGTCAAAACAAGAAAAAAATGAAAATGAAAATTAAACTTCTCACTCTTCATATCGTAGTGATTTTACCGTACATGTATAACAGAAACATTACACATCTAAGGATTGCAAACAAGATAGGAAAAAATCTATAACAAACACGCACCAGTGGTAACCTATAAAATCCAATGTCGTTGGCCTCGAAACCTCATTTGCAGATAGCATTCTTTGCAAATCTGGAACCAGCTCCCCCGGAATAGTGGAGAACGCCTCACTGGTTAGGTAAGTCAGACTATTCATGTACTGCAAAAAATTGGTAATCAAAATAGAAAATGTACTCTAAGAAACATGCAACATAAGGGATTTAGAGTTTCATGGAGGTAATACAATGATTCCGGATCAGAATCAAAACGATAAAATGTTAACTACATAATTACACAATTAGGTACAATAATAGCATATATACACACAAAAAAGGTTTAATGCAATAATTTGAGGCCTTGAGCACTTAAAAGTGATTTTAGATCAATCAGAACACAGGGGGGTTGCTGCCCCAAGTGAATATGTTGTACTGTCCTTATATATAGATATTATTAACTTGCCCCCTTGTTTTATCGTATTTCTAAGATAGTTGTCACTGATTTGAGAAACTTTGTTGCTGATGGTGAGTCTTTTTAGGACACAAGGGTATATTTTCTTAGGATTGAGGAATAACTGAAAGCTAGTGGAAGACTTATATATAACAGCTTGTTTTGTTAGATGAGATTAAGGGGAGATTGTGGAGCTGGTGTTCGGCGAATAGTCCTAATGTTTGCTATTATATTTTTTGGAATTGGTTGTTTGAACCTCTAAATATTTTATCTTGCTAATTGTGCTGTAGTTATGTGTATTCTTACTGTTTGGTACCTCTTGTACCAGTTTTGGCCATAAGATGCATCTTTACCAATCCAAAATAAATAAATAATAACATATTGTTTTGTAATATTGAAGTGTTTTTGTATACTCGTATTCTTTTATATTCTTTCTATCAATTATTTAGATTGAATATCATTTACGTTGTAGTATCCAGAACTGATTTATAGCCAAGTTTTAAATTATTTCCCTAGTCTTTCTGGAGGTTAGGTTGCTTCGCCGTTTTCATGTTTCTGTCACTATGAAAATATTTGTTGGACCCATTAGTATTCAGATGTTTATGCTTGTGATCTCCTCAAATCCATTTAGTTATTGTTTCCAAGTTAAAATGTATTTACTGTATTTACTCTAAAATCTCGGAACACCGATAATCAAGGAAAAACACGTGCAAAATCGAACACTACGAATCGACATAAAGAAACGAACAGATCGTATACGGCAGGGACTTACTAAATCCATCCTCAACAAGGTAATTGAAGGTGTGGCCATCGCAGTTGTAGGTGAACTTGTTGTTCGTGGCGGGAAGTTTCTGAAGGCACTGCGCGGCGATTACAGTGAAGTTGCCGGTGAACTCAGTGTACTCGGCCAGGATCACAGACCCACGCACCACGAAGCTGTAGATCAACGATTACTCATTTTAATTGGTGTTGTATATTTTATCTTCACATAAAATATACATGTATTCTGTTTTATCTTGGGTGTGTTGTATTTGAAACTCCTCATCGGAGTAATTATTGATATACTGTGGTTCGGTACTACAATTATATTGTAATATCCGACGGAATTCTTACTTGCTGTTGTACTATTCGGATAATTTAATACTGTTGTAATCTTGTTGCAATTGTGAAATGAATATTGATGTTGGAATATAACATAATAGACTTGAATAAAATGATCACTCGTATTATGTTTGAATTTTCAGTGTTGTAGAGATAAGTGCATATTGAACTATTAAAAACCTGAGCCTAACGTACGTTAATCGTAAGTCATAGCGTACGCTATTTTGAGGCCTTTACGTACGTAACGGTGTGCCTGTTACGTACGTAACCAGTGCAATCGTATCCGATCCCAACTTTCGGCGTGTGGGGCCGGGTAGGATTTGAATATCTGATCTTTTGGAGCCAATCTAGTTGACCTACATTACGTACGTAATGCTGCGATAGGTAACGTACGTAACGAAGTTCGTATTTCAGTCCAGTAGCCTCTGGACTTATCTTACGTACGTAATACTTTCCTTGTAGCGTACGTAAAGCACTTAACGTACGTTATCCTCTTGTGATAACGTACGTAACGAACTGTGCTGTTATAAAAAGAGAGCTTGTGTCTTTCATTTTGCACGACCAAACTCTGAATTTTCACCTAGATAATCATCCTCCTGCACCCCTAGATCAAATTACCTTCTTCCAACTTGTGTTTGAGCTTTACATTTCGATTTTGGAGCTTGTTGTTTGGAACTTGGAGACATTCTTGAAGCTTATATTGTGTTCTTGTGGTTTGGTGTATTGTTCTTCATTTCTGAAGGTATGTTCTACGATTTAACCCTATAATCTCATAGTTATAATGATAGTGATTAAGTATACTCCACCTAGTGATGATTTAATCAAGCTAAACATGTTCATAGTTAGACTTCCAACAAACTTAATGATGAATATGATAGTTAAGGGTTTGTAAGGTTGTGTTTTTAGTATCTTCAAAGATGATGATCATGTTTAGTTAAACCAAACTCTTGTTTATGGACTAATAACACCAATAGACTATTAATAATCTTTGTTTCATTATGATGTAAATAACTTCTTAGAATAATTACCATAAAATGTTTTGAGAACCCTTGTTGATCATTAGAAGTTTGGAATAACCTTCTTGAACCTAAGCTAAGTGAATCCAGAGGATTAATGCTTGAACCTCCAAGTTAATTAAAAGATTATAAAGAAGGTGTTGAACTTGTAGTGGTCTTCACAATCATAATATGGAATTGTAACTACTTAACTCAACATAAGTAATTGATGGTAGTGCATTTTCTTTTTGATGTCCTTGATGAGTTCGAGGAGTAGGAAATTATTGTTAACACATCTTAATCCAGCAAACATTTGGTAAACATCTTGTAATCAATTGTAAGAATAGAATGGCATTGAATAGGATTCTTGGAGTAAACCCTCAACATCTTAATAAGTTGAAACTACTCAAATGAGGATTAGGATATTGTATCGTTGAAGTTTGGTATAGATGATTATATGAACGTATTATTGAGTGAAATATACTTCATTCAAGGTTAATTGTCCGAGTAACCGATTTTGAATCGAGGGCACTGTCGTTCGACAAAGAAGGACTTTACTCGCCTCCGTATTGAGGCAAGTTATCTTGCTTGGTTATAATGATGTGTGGATTCTTATGATGATTATTCATTTCGTGTATATAAAACACTTATGAACTTGTGTCTTGTGATCTGATGTTGCTCTTAATGATGTCCCGTTTTTCATAGTGGGATTGTATTCCCAAGTTCGTTACTTTTGGTCCCTTGATATTGTTGATCTTGTTGTCATCTCGGTGAGTCCTCGATCCTTATTCGGATTTTGTGAAATTCTTGAATTCGTTGTCATGTTGCATCGTGACATATCCGGAGTCATATCTACGTTCCGATTGGATATTGTGTAGGATTTTTAGCCGGGCACATATATAGTCATGCGTGAATATTTTTCCGTGAAAGGCTGTGCACACGAGACGTAGTTCGTTGAGGCTAATTAGGTACATTGTCCCGCGTATATCCTGGATTCCGTATACGGGGTGGACATGTGCACTGACACATATTCGGATCGGGCGTACTGTGATGTCCCTCTTGAGCCATACTATCTTAGTCGCCACACCCATTTTTATACTTGGATGTGTTCGACGTTTTGTGACTGAGCGTTCATACGTCCGAGGGGTATGTTCGTTAGTCGGGAAGTTATTCTTAAAATCTTATATACGTGAATTGTATACTATCTTGAGAATCATTTATCATGTATATCTGACCCTGTGTTGGGCGAAATACTTGTGTTGTATTTTAGGTCGTGGAAAAGGCAAGGCACGGGAAGATCAAGGTGATGACGAAGGGTTCGAAGGATACTAGTTCGGGGGGGCCCAAGTCTTTCGTGTCCGGTCATATTCGTACCGTGTAATGTTATCTTTTCGCTTTATTTTAAGTTTGAACAAATGTATTGTTATTTTAAGGTATAATTCATCCCCATATGGATTATACTTATGTTTTGGATCCTGTGTGTAATAAGGCCGTAGGCCATACTGTTGTAAACTCCAGATCGGAGTAAGTACCTTGTTTTGTGGTTCGGCATCACATGTTTTGCATATTTAATCTGTACTTTGGGTATCGCCTGGTGGATCCTAGTGTGGGGTCAACGGCACTGTAATGGCCGCCTTATCGGGGTGTTACAGAAGATGGTATCAGAGAGAAAATTTATTTTGCTAGAGGTCGTTTTCTTTCTTTTTGAGTCTTTGTGTATTGAACTAGTATCAAGAGACCTTCGTGTCACGTGTGACCCGTGCGAGCGCCTGATCCTACGAGCCAAATGCGGTACGTACTTAATGAACCATGAATAAATTATTGACATGATATTGATCTCTGAATAGATCTCCTTGTTGATCTTGGTATTTTAAGGGTTTGTGGCAGGAATTATCTGATTGATGATTCAACTAAAATTCTGGATTGATTATATGATTGAAATCATTCGACTCAAACGTCGACATGATATTTTGTGTGACCCTCGTAGTGATGATAACTCATTACGAACTGTTTTCTCGAATATGTAATTTCTTACTGCCATTAACTTAGCATGAATTCTGATTGGTATTATGAACTATACTTATGATTATCATTGCAAATTGATTCTTTCAGTATGGAAAGAAATTTGAGAGGCCGTGGCAGAGGAGGACGAGGCCGCGGAAGGGGCCGAATCCCGATACCGCGAGCCAACAGACGTGCGAACGCAGAGCATAGTTCCGCAGGCAGTGATTCGCCTTCTAGGGACCAATCGCACCACAATGGACGCGAGGATGCTCGTGTCGATCCTTACACTGTAATGCAGGGCATGATGGCTCAGATGACCCAAATGGGTCAGTTAATGGAAACAATACAGAGTCGCTACCGACCAAAGATCGGGGCCACCTCCTATACATGGCGGGCGGTGAATCGGATCATCGGTGACATCTCGCGCCAACGACCCCGATTTTGAAGGTTCCTCTGAGCCGGCCGATATCGTGCATTGGATCGAACACTTCGAGAAGTTGTTCGATATGGTAGACTATCCAGTAGAGAATCGCGTCTCCGTGGCAGCTTACTACTTGGGCAAGGGCGCCCACACTTGGTGGCTTTCGGTGAGGCCAGCTGATGGCGTATGTACTTGGGAAGAATTTAAAAATCTCATGCTAGACCGTTACTATCCAGGTCCTCTCCGCGAGGCCAAATTATCAGAATTGCTGAATCCGGAACCGTCCGAAGATGATGACGTACTATCTATCGCCGAAATTCCGTGCACTTCTCCCTTTGCCGCGACGATTGTCCACACGTGATAAGATCAAATACTTTCTCAAAAGGCTTAAACCCCGAATGAGAATGCATTTGTTGAACCATCGTTGTGTGACCCTACCGGAGTTCATCGAGAGGGCTCGAGTACGACCGACCGTGAAGGAAATTTCCAAGAAGCAACCGCAGTCTAACAACAAGAAATTTAGGAACCAGAACCAGTCAGACAGCAACCGGGGAGCATTCAAGAGACCCCAACCGGTGCCAAATCCTTCTGAACGGCAACCTACGGCATCGAAGCCAACCGGATTGCAACCTCGAGCGGTCAGCCTATCTGTTGTGTGCTATAATTGTGGAGACCCGGGACACATCAATTCGAAATGTCCTAGGCCAGCCGTGTCATGCCATACATGTGGGAAGAACGGACATCGTGCTCGTTATTGTAGGAGTGGACTAGGACGTATTCCCGCAGCATCTCATGCTCCAGTACAATCTTCAGTTCAGGACCGAGTACCTCCATCCGCTTCTTATCAGACTACCGGGGCAAACAAAGGGATGGGACGTGGAAATCAAGCAGGTACATCTGGTGCAGGGGCTGCAAAACCTAGAGTTTACGAGATGAAGAGGGCTGAGGATCCCGAAGCCAGCATGATTGCAGGTACTCTCGAGATCCAATCTCAGCCTGTCTGTGTTCTTTTTGATACTGGTGCTTCACACTCCTTTTTATCTACTTCTTGTTTGAGTCGTTTGCAACTAGAGCATGTTATCAATTGTGAACCCTATATAATTGGTCTACCCGATGGTAGAAGAATTGTTGGGAATCGTGAAGTTCAGGACTGCTCGATTCGGATGAACGACCGTGAGTGGTTGTCAAACTTAATTGTGGTCGATTTACCTAAAGATGATGTGATCTTGGGTATCGATTGGATGGACCGTCATGATGCTATAATTAGTGTCCGCAAGCGAACAGTAACCGTCACATCTGACGATGGTATTGAGTGTACCTTCCAGGGTGATAATCCCAGTCGTTCCGGGAAAATCATCAGCGCTATGAAAACGGTGAAACTGCTTAATCAAGGATGTATTGGCTATTGGTGTTACATGACCAAAACAATGGGTCGACCAGTTGAATTGATCGATATTCCGGTAGTCCGAGACTACCCAGACGTATTTCCAGATGAGTTGCCAGGCTTACCTCCACATCGTGATGTAGAGTTCAATATTGAGTTAGAGCCTGGTACGTCCCCGCTTTCAAAAGCACCGTATCGTATGGCTCCGACTGAGATGCAGGAGCTGAAGAGCCAACTTGAGGATTTGACCGAGAAGGGTTACATTAGACCCAGTGCGTCCCCTTGGGGAGCACCAGTACTATTTGTACGTAAGAAGGACGGATCTCTACGTCTGTGTATTGACTATCGTGAGTTGAACAGGGTAACCATTAAGAACAAATACCCATTGCCGCGTATTGATGATTTATTGGATCAGCTTCAAGGGAATGCTGTGTTTTCTAAGATCGACACGAGGTCCGGTTACCATCAGTTGAGGATTCGTGAGTCCGATATTTGAAGACCGCTTTTCGTACTCGCTATGGGCATTATGAGTTCGTAGTGATGCCTTTGACCGACGAATGCACCGGCGATTTATGGAGTGATGAATCGAGTGTTTATTAATTATCTGGATCGCTTTGTAGTTGTTTTTATTGACGACATTCTGATCTATTCTCGTGACCATGAAGAGCACGAGCGTCATCTCCATCTAGTTCTCGGGCGTTAAGGCGAGAGAGCGGCTTTATGGAAAATTTTCTAAATGTGAGTTACGGATAAATGAAGTTATCTTTCTCGGGCATGTGATATCGCTTGATGGAGTGCGAGTAGACCCGAGAAGACGAAGCTATCCGAGGCAAGTTACCACCAAAGAGCGTTAAGGAAGTACGCAGTTTCTTGGGACTAGCAGGTTATTACCGACGGTTCGTGGAGGGTTTTTCCAAAATTGCCCAACCAATGACTAATTTGTTGAGGAAGGATAAGAAATACTTATGGTCAGAGGCTTGTCAGCAGAGCTTTGATGAACTTAAGAGTCGGTTGATTTCGGCACCTATTTTAGTCCTACCGAAAGGAACGGAAGGGTTTGTAGTGTATAGTGATGCATCTAAACGGGGCCTTGGGTGTGTACTAATGCAAAACGGGAAGGTGATCTCCTATGCATCGAGACAGCTACGACCTTACGAGGTCAACTACCCCACCCATGATTTAGAACTCGCGGCGGTGGTGTTTGCTTTAAAAATTTGGCGTCATTATACGTATGGAGTAACCCGCGATTTTCACCGATCACAAAAGCACGAAATACATTTTTACTCGAAGGAGTTAAACATGAGGCAAAGAAGGTGGCTAGAACTCATCAAAGACTACGATATCGAGATCCTTTATCATCCGGGCAAAGCAAATGTAGTTCTTGATGCTTTGAGCCGTAAGACAGGCAGAGAGCAGAGATGGTGAGCCGTTTGACAAAGACAGAGAGTTGCAATTGGACCTTATGAGGCCGTAAATTGAAGTGCAGTTACGCGTATTCGGGGACAACTTTGCACCCTTGAGATTTCTTCATCTCTTAATGATATGATCAGATCGAGGCAAGTTACGGACCCATTCTTATCTCGAGTCCGGATGAGGTAACCCAAGGGAAAGCCCACGGATTCGTGATCCATGAGGATGGATTGATACGATTTAGAAATCGAGTTTGTGTACCAGTGTGAAGAGTTAAGGAACTCCATCATGAGAGAAGCCCATGCTACCCCGTACTCTATTCACCCGGGATCTAGCAAGATGTATAAGGATTTGAAGCAGAATTATTGGTGGGGAAATATGAAACGTGAGGTTGCCGAGTTTGTTTCGAGATGTTTAACTGTCGGCAGGTTAAGATTGAGCACCAATGACCCGCAGGAATGCTGAAACCGCTCCTGATTCCCGAGTGGAAATGGGAGGACATATCAATGGATTTTATTACTAGATTGCCGACGAGTCGTCGAGGAATGAATACGATTTGGGTGATTGTGGACCGTCTGACCAAATCAGCCCACTTCTTGGAGATTAAGGACGCGTGGGGTCCCGAGAGATTGGCCCAGCTGTTTATTAAGGAAATTGTGAGATTACACGGTACCCCCAAGAGTATTGTTTCAGACCGTGACGGGCGATTCGTGTCACACTTCTGGAAGGCAGTTCATCGTGCGATGGGCACGCATTTGAACTTCAGCACAGCATTTCACCCACAGACGGATGGTCAGACTGAGAGAACTATCCAAACTTTAGAGGATATGCTGAGGGCATGCGTTCTCGATTGGAAGGATGATTGGGAGGCCCAGCTACCCTTGGTGGAATTCACTTATAATAATAGTTGGCAAGCTTCGATTCAGATGGCACCGTATGAGGCATTATATGGCCGTCGCTGTAGGTCCCCTTTGTGCTGGGACGAACTATCAGAATCTCTGGGTACGGAACCCGACATGTTGCTAGCAGCCCGTGAGAAGATCGCTCTGATCAGGAGTCGTTTGCTGACGGCTCAAAGCCGACAGAAGTCCTACGCAGACAACCGCCGGCGGCCGCTTGAGTTCAAGGTCGGCGACCATGTACTAATGAAGGTGTCACCTACCCGAGGAGTCTTTCGTTTTGGAAAACGAGGCAAGCTGAGTCCGAGGTATATCGGGCCGTTTGAGGTTTTGGAACGAATAGGCGATTTGGCTTATCGCTTGGCTTTACCACCAGCCCTGAGCCGGATCCATAACGTGTTCCATGTCTCCCAGTTAAGGAAATACGTTGCTGACCCGAGTCATGTACTTCAGTTCGATGAGATTGATTTATCGGAGGATCATTCGTATGAGGAGCGCCTGCACGAATACTTGAGAAGAGGATCAAACAACTGCGTAATAAAGACGATTCCCCTACTAAAGGTTCAGTGGTCTCGACACGGGGTCGAGGAAGCCACGTGGGAGACGGAGAGAAGCATGCAAGAGAGGTATCCTGAATTGTTTACCCCTTAGTTTCGAGGACGAAACCCCTTTTAAGGGGGGGAGTATGTAATATCCGACGGAATTCTTACTTGCTGTTGTACTATTCGGATAATTTAATACTGTTGTAATCTTGTTGCAATTGTGAAATGAATATTGATGTTGGAATATAACATAATAGACTTGAATAAAATGATCACTCGTATTATGTTTGAATTTTCAGTGTTGTAGAGATAAGTGCATATTGAACTATTAAAAACCTGAGCCTAACGTACGTTAATCGTAAGTCATAGCGTACGCTATTTTGAGGCCTTTACGTACGTAACGGTGTGCACATACGACGTAACTGGGCAATCGTATCCGATCCCAACTTTCGGCAGGGGCCGGGTAGGATTTGAATATCTGATCTTTTGGAGCCAATCTAGTTGACCTACATTACGCACGTAATGCTGCGATAGGTAACGACGTAACGGTTCGTATTTCACCAAAGAGCTCTGGACTTATCTTACGCACGTAATACTTTCCTTGTAGCGTCGTAAAGCACTTAACGACGTTATCCTCTTGTGATAACGCACGTAACTAATCTTTGTTATAAAAAGAGAGCTTGTGTCTTTCATTTTGCACGACCAAACTACGAATTTTCACCTAGATAATCATCCTCTTGCACCCCTAGATCAAATTACCTTCTTCCAACTTGTGTTTGAGCTTTACATTTCGATTTTGGAGCTTGTTGTTTGGAACTTGGAGACATTCTTGAAGCTTATATTGTGTTCTTGTGGTTTGGTGTATTGTTCTTCATTTCGAAGGTATGTTCTACGATTTAACCCTATAATCTCATAGTTATAATGATAGTGATTAAGTATACTCCACCTAGTGATGATTTAATCAAGCTAAACATGTTCATAGTTAGACTTCCAACAAACTTAATGATGAATATGATAGTTAAGGGTTTGTAAGGTTGTGTTTTTAGTATCTTCAAAGATGATGATCATGTTTAGTTAAACCAAACTCTTGTTTATGGACTAATAACACCAATAGACTATTAATAATCTTTGTTTCATTATGATGTAAATAACTTCTTAGAATAATTACCATAAAATGTTTTGAGAACCCTTGTTGATCATTAGAAGTTTGGAATAACCTTCTTGAACCTAAGCTAAGTGAATCCAGAGGATTAATGCTTGAACCTCCAAGTTAATTAAAAGATTATAAAGAAGGTGTTGAACTTGTAGTGGTCTTCACAATCATAATATGGAATTGTAACTACTTAACTCAACATAAGTAATTGATGGTAGTGCAGATTTTCTTTTTGATGTCCTTGATGAGTTCGAGGAGTAGGAAATTATTGTTAACACATCTTAATCCAAAGAAACATTTGGTAAACATCTTGTAATCAATTGTAAGAATAGAATGGCATTGAATAGGATTCTTGGAGTAAACCCTCAACATCTTAATAAGTTGAAACTACTCAAATGAGGATTAGGATATTGTATCGTTGAAGTTTGGTATAGATGATTATATGAACGTATTATTGAGTGAAATATACTTCATTCAAGGTTAATTGTCCGAGTAACCGATTTTGAATCGAGGGCCACTGTTCGCTCGACAAAGAAGGACTTTACTCGCCTCCGTATTGAGGCAAGTTATCTTGCTTGGTTATAATGATGTGTGGATTCTTATGATGATTATTCATTTCGTGTATATAAAACACTTATGAACTTGTGTCTTGTGATCTGATGTTGCTCTTAATGATGTCCCGTTTTTCATAGTGGGATTGTATTCCCAAGTTCGTTACTTTTGGTCCCTTGATATTGTTGATCTTGTTGTCATCTCGGTGAGTCCTCGATCCTTATTCGGATTTTGTGAAATTCTTGAATTCGTTGTCATGTTGCATCGTGACATATCAGCAGTCATATCTACGTTCCGATTGGATATTGTGTAGGATTTTTAGCCGGGCACATATATAGTCATGCGTGAATATTTTTCCGTGAAAGGCTGTGCACACGAGACGTAGTTCGTTGAGGCTAATTAGGTACATTGTCCCGCGTATATCCTGGATTCCGTATACGGGGTGGACATGTGCACTGACACATATTCGGATCGGGCGTACTGTGATGTCCCTCTTGAGCCATACTATCTTAGTCGCTCACAGTCCATTTTTTATACTTGGATGTGTTCGACGTTTTGTGACTGAGCGTTCATACGTCCGAGGGGTATGTTCGTTAGTCGGGAAGTTATTCTTAAAATCTTATATACGTGAATTGTATACTATCTTGAGAATCATTTATCATGTATATCTGACCCTGTGTTGGGCGAAATACTTGTGTTGTATTTTAGGTCGTGGAAAAGGCAAGGCACGGGAAGATCAAGGTGATGACGAAGGGTTCGAAGGATACTAGTTCGGGGGGGCCCAAGTCTTTCGTGTCCGGTCATATTCGTACCGTGTAATGTTATCTTTTCGCTTTATTTTAAGTTTGAACAAATGTATTGTTATTTTAAGGTATAATTCATCCCCATATGGATTATACTTATGTTTTGGATCCTGTGTGTAATAAGGCCGTAGGCCATACTGTTGTAAACTCCAGATCGGAGTAAGTACCTTGTTTTGTGGTTCGGCATCACATGTTTTGCATATTTAATCTGTACTTTGGGTATCGCCTGGTGGATCCTAGTGTGGGGTCAACGGCACTGTAATGGCCGCCTTATCGGGGTGTTACATATATCACTTAATTCACAAGTTTTCATTCGCCTAGTGGGTCCCAGTCGGGGGTCCACGGCACTGTATTCGCCTAGTTTGGGGGTTTTACACATATTACTCACTGCATTACGCGATCGAGGAACCTTCTTAGAATGGCGACGCGAAGTCCCAGTCCCAGGGGGCCCACTCCCCTGACTTCTTGAGAAGTTTTCAACAGTTTTCAATTTCTTCGACTCAGACATATGCTCAGTCGATGATACAGATAGTTCATAGGCTAACGCCCTATTCTAATACTCTATCAATGAAGACCCGCCATGTACTAACGAATCTCCGGCTTCATTCGCCTACTAAAATGCCAGATCTTATCTTCCCCTTTCCTGACCTGATCCTGCACGTAGCTGAGTTGTTTGCTATAGTCAATAATAGCTTGAGACAGCGGTGTATCTTGCGGTTTCACCGAAAAGAATTCATTAATTCTCTATTTTCGGATCGGTTCAGGACAAAACTCATCTCTCATGAATCCCTGGAACTCTGCCCATGTGACAACACGATCCCGAGGCTTAAAAGCCTCCCACCAGTTAGCGGCATCCTTGTCGAGAAGATACTGAGTGACCGGTACCTTACGTTCTTCTGGACAATCAACCACCTCGAATATCTTTCCCAACTGGAAAAGCCAACCATCCCAGCCCAATGCATCTGCAGCACCAGCAAAACAATGGGGGTTCATACGAACCACTTCTCGAAGCCACTAATTTGCCCTAATGTTCTGGGTCACATCTGTATTACGTTTAACTGCTTGGGTCAACTGAGTCATCTACGCAGCTACCTGCTGCAAAATAGTAGCAACACCGATACCAACACCATCACCGGAAGCATGGTCCTGATCACGCGTCTGGTCGCCATGACCACGACCTCTGCCCCTCGGCATACTGAATAAGTAACCACTCAGCACAATAGAAAATCATAATACATAACACATACAACGATTACCATCGTAAGACAACACCTATACAAAAATCACAGCAACAACGGCCCGAATGATAACCATCACACAATTATAAAACATCATGCAACAATCACACACAATCATACAAACCCGAGCTCTAACAGCTCGCACAGGTGCGATAACGCGCAAATCACCACGAGGTGACAAACATTTAATACCAACATCACACCTCTCACAAAGGGCTAACACAACAATTGCGTGGCAAACGACTCAACGCTCCCACCACCAATTCAATCACAACTCGGAGGGCTAACACCCTAACGACAATGCTAACATCATACACACATTCTCTGGCCGCAAATAGAAAATAATAGGTTTTAAAAATAAAAACCACCTTTTTAAAGAAAAAGAAAATTGGAAACACCCACTGGTCTTAAGTATCACATTTCGATGAAGTAGTACAAACATCGTTATTGAGACTTTGAAAAACCGTCTTGCGTTTGATAAAAATGAGGACATCTTTCTTTTAGTTAAAAACTTTCAGAAATATTCGACCTTCGGGTCTAAGCAAATGCATTACTAAATTACTGAAAATATCTCAAAATATTTTGGTCCTCAAAGTGGAATAATTTTGAAACATACAGTTGTATTAGTACGCGCCTTGAAAATACCACGAGAAAATAATCCATTTTAAAAGTACGTCTCGAAATTTATTCTCTAATATACTCAAGATTTTCAAAAATCCATTAGGCCAGGATGCCCAAAAACTCACACGTTACAAAGTATACGTTAAGCCTCTGCTCGCACGTATCGACATTCACTTACACATCTCACAGTACATGCATCAAATCGTTTCAAAATCAAGACATGTCTTTCCCGGAAAACAAACAGTCAATAATCACAGTTGATAAATTTTCCTAGGACTGGGGCTAAACCGCTGGTCCCATCTGAGGCCTCTAAGGGCCCTCCCGGACTAGCCATAGTTAAAAATCACGCACATGACACGTCTAGGACCGGGGCGAAACCACTGGTCTCATCCGAGGTCTCTAAGGACCCTCCCAGACTGGCCATAGTTAAAAATCACGCACATGACTCACCTAGGACCGAGGCAAAACTACTGGTCCCATTCGAGGCCTTTATGTACCCTCCCGGACTAGCTATCCAAACAAGATCGTGAATCAGGAGCAAAATCACAGATTCCTCCGAGGCCCCGTCGGACCCTCTCGGAGTGAGCAAATCACACACATATACATTACCATTCCATGTTAAGCATAAGGATTTCACAAGAATAGTTGCAATATGAGCAAATCATTTTGAAAATCATTAGCAGCGGACAAAATCAACAAGTAAAAATCACTTGTTGCATCCTGACCACATGATCACAAGCCATGTGTCACCGTAGACCTCGCCCAGTTTCACGGCTAGACTATGACCAAACATTCACACCACTTAACACAATATACCAAGTATATCCCAACAGTTCACCCAGAGGCAACAAATACTTAGCACGACACAAACATCAAATCACAAACAAGTACTTAGCACGACACAAACGTCAAAGCACAAACAAACTCTCAGTTGAAGGCAGTTGCTTCTGCCTCAATTTTGCACCCTCCGTTAGCGTGCGCTAACGGAGCCTTAGTGTGCGCTAGCAATCTCAAATAGCCCGCGCTATCTCTAGCTCAAACCGTGCGCTATTCCTACTGCACAGGCAGTAGGATCGCACCAAAACTCATCACGACACTCCAAAAAGGTCAGAGTAAGGAATACGAAAGAAGTTCCCCAAAACTTTGGGAAATTACGAAATGCTGAAGGACCGAAGTATAGCGATACGACAACGAATAACCAAATCGAAGCTCACAACATGTCTAACAAAGTAAAAAAATTTACGGGATACACGGAGCGACAGTTTCGAACGAGATTCGCAGGAATTGAACTCGAGTGCAGAAAAGTCACTAAGAAGCACGGAACTTAACAAAATGACACCAAAACGAGCTCGGATGACAAAAGTGCAGAATTAATTATTCTCATAATGACAAAACGGTCACAAGCGAGCCGTTAAAATGGACTTCCGCCAAGAAAAAGAAATTTACCGAAAATCAAAATTGCGGATATTACACTTAGACCGATCGAACGAACGAGGAGTACTCATCAGAAGGACAATGTGAAGCAACAGTATCACGGAACTCACTTCTCTGACCTCAGGAAAAATTACCCGAGGTCTTCTGTAATACCACGGTATTCCATGTTGTTTAATATTGTGTACCTAGTTTTTAACAATTAATATTGTGCTCCATCACGATGCTTGTACTTATATACGTTGTGTTTAGACCGTGTTGTTTCGAATTAAACCTTGTCCGCATTTATTTGTTACGGTGACGAAATTGTATAATGATTGATGACGTATCGGTGACGCACCTTGTTGATGCTGAAGCAATTACCCGTGCAAATATTGTAATACCCGGTTGTCATTCAGTCATTATCATTCATTAATTTCATTCGGTAATTGTCACTATGTAATTTTTCACTTATTAATAATCATTCATCCGTGTTCACCGTTCGGAATAACTTCGGGTTGTGTATCGATATTGTTCATTGTTTCAACTTTACTCGGGAAACGAGACAAGAGTATTATCTCGATTGTTGTAATTGATTCATTAGCCGATGTTGACATTGGAGTTAATGTCATTTCTAATCTCCTCATTGTTCAAATTGTGTTTTGTTGGGCGAACCCTTGTAATCATTGCTTGGAACTACCATTTTGGGGTTTCCGTACTTCCATTTCGTGTTATTGTTTCCCAAATATTGATTCCTATTGCTTTTATTCTCTTCCCGGGTCATTTTTCTTCATTTTAGGACCCAAGAGGGGTGTGGACCGCGGCACAAGGAGTGTGCGCCGCGGCACACACATTTTCCAGTTTTGGCCGAGCAGCCTGTACCGTGGGCCGCGGCTCATGCCGGCAGGGCCGCGGCACACTGCCGAGTCACTGCCGCGGCACACTCGTCCGGGCCGCGGCACACTCATGTTGCAACTTATCGGCCAACCCGTCTGTACCGGGGGCCGCGGCTCATGCCGACAGGGCCGCGGCACACTGCCGAGTCACTGCCGCGGCACATTCGTCCGGGCCGCGGCACGCTGCCGATCACTGGGGGCAGTTTTGGCCCTGTGCCGCGGCACACTTCGGCCGGGCCGCGGCACACAGTGCAGTCAGCACTATAATTGCGTTTTTTGAGCGAGATCAACTCATTTTTTTCCATTTCTTCACCCTATTCGAGAGAGACGGCTTGAGGGGGAAGACTTTCCATCATCTATCACTTGAGTGTTTGATTGTATTCATCTCCTTTCAATCGTGAAGCCCGGATAGTCGATTTAACGCGTGTTCTTCGGATCAAAGTGCTTGGATCTTCAAGAGGTAATTTCTTCAACATCTTGGATTTCGATTTTGTATTGAAATATGATGTTTTGGATGTTAAGATCATGTTGTATGAAGTGATATACGCATGATTATGGATATGTTTGATTATTCATTGGATTATTGTAGGATTATTCAAGAACATTTTGAATATTGAGTTGGATTTGGGGGTTTTCGATTAATCGTTGTTGTAATCACGAATTTGAATATTCATATTGGATTATTGATCGTATGGAAGATGTTTTGTTGGTTTGAAACACTTCTTGGGGATTTGATGTTGGTATTTTTGAGGTTTGGTTGTAAACAATCGAAGTTTGGCTACAAAGTGTTCGATATAATGCCCCAATGAACTTGGTTTAGTCGTATCGATGTTTTGAGTTCGTTATTTTCGTGTTTGATTCGTATGTTGAATGGATTGTTGGTGATTGTGTTATTCAAGGTTGTTCGAGCGACCGATATCTCAATTAGGATGTTGTTCGTGGAAGGATAATTGTCACCGGTGTTGCGTAAGTTAATTCTTACTCGGTTAAAAGGATATTCATTCCTTTTGTTGTTGTTCATTCATAATCATACTCATTCATCATTGTATTAACCGTATTGAGACTTGTAATTGTCGAATAATCACTTCATTCATGAGGAACGACGGTTCCGATCATTTCATAGAGTTATCAATCACTTCACTGTTATTTCCATCTCGGTGAGTCATTCTTGAACTTGTCGAATTATTATTCATTGATATTCATTGTGGTCATTCTCGTTCATATGACCTTCCGGGTTCATATTGCGTGGCTAGGTGCGGATGTGTGGAATTTTTAGTCGAGCACACGATGGTCATGTATTGGGTTCACCGATACATTGGACCGTGCACACGGTAAAGCTTAACTCCGTGAGACTAATTAGGTACAAGGACGGGTGTATCCGGTCATTCGTCTTGTACACTTGCACAGAACATTACGGGCGTACTATGATACTCCTCTTCAGCGTAATTCATAACTAAGGATATTTCATAACTTCAGATATATCATGATTGTGTATTTTCAACCCTTGAGGATTGTTGTTCTGTATAACTGACCCCGTTGGGGGATTTTGTTTTCAGGTAATGGCAAGGCAAAGGCACGGGAAGAGCATGTTTATGGCGATGAGTCCTAGTGATACTAGTAGGGGCCCCCAGTCAGTCTGGTCATTTCAGTCATTCCGGTTTCTTTCAGTCATCCTTGTTTTTCTTCATATGTATTCCGTTGCAAATTCCGTTTGAGATGTTATTTATTCAGGGTGGTATATTTTATCTTCATATAAAATATACTAGTATTTTGTATTGTCCTGGTGTATTGTACTTAAGCTCCTCATCGGAGTATTTGGTAATATAATGTGGTTCGGTACTACAATTATATTATTTAATTCCTCAGTTTTCATTCGCCTGGTGGGTCCCAGTTGGGGGTCCACGGCACTGTAATATCCGCCTAGTTTGGGGTGTTACAGAGTTGGTATCAGAGAGTGGTTTTGAATACTACCCTCCGAGTCATGTCTCGTTTGAAATCATCATCATCGGACTAGTATGATTGGACTTTCGCGTCACTTGTGAACTGTGCAAATGCAGAGCCAATCAGACCGAAAGAACTGTAAGACTTTTAACGCCATGGTATAATTTCTGGCAATAATCATTCATTCATAATTCATCAGTTAACAATCCGCAATCATCATTTTCATTTTGACCAGGACGGTCATGTTAACTCATTAATCACTCAATTCATTTCATTACACAGTTGTTGATCTGGAAGATCATATCATTAATCTTGTTAACTTGTTCAGGATAATCATTTCAAGAATTTCATCAGATAATCATGTCGCCTCAGTTAATCATTCATGTAATCACTGTGTTAGAGCGTGTATGCTCATTTTCATCATCTCATGACATAATTATAACGTGATATTCATGCGGGAAATTAATTATCGTGTGACTTTCCTACTTCAGTATGGAAAGAGCAGGCAGAGGACGCGGAGGACGAGGCCGTGGTGCGGGCCGAATCCCGAGAGCTCGTGTGAATACACGTGCGAACGCGAGAAATAATGCTAATTCATCGAGCAGCGACGCTACCACTCATTCACCTGGTCGTGATCATTCACTATCGGGCAGTCGTACTCGGGGCACAGCTCAGTCAGAAGGTGTTCGGGTTGACCCACTCGCTTTTATGCAGGGCATGATGGCCCAAATGACTCAGATGGCACAACTGATGGAGACGATGCATAACTCAGCTAATCACAATCAACAGGCTCCTCCGCCACCACCTCCGAGGCAAGAGAGGAATGTGAGCAGTATCATCGACGACATCTCTCTCCAAAGGCCACCTACTATTGAAGGCTCATCTGAGCCGGCGGATATTGTTCATTAACTCGAACATTTTGAGAAGTTATTTGCTATGGTAGAGTGTCCCGAAGGACACAAAGTTTCAGTTGCGGCTTACTACCTCGTAAGAGCGCTCATTCTTGGTGGTTATCGTTGAAGCCCACCGACGGATCATGTAGTTGGGATCAATTCAAGACTCTCATGATGGAGAGGTATTACCCGGCCCCACTCAGAGAGGCCAAGCTGTCAGAATTACTCACTCTCGACCCGTCAGCAAACGAGGATGTTCTCGCCATTGCCGAGAAATTTCAGGAACTTCTTCCGTTCGCCTCATCTATCATTCATTCCGAGGCGGATAAGATTAAGTATTTCAAAGAAGAGGTCAAACCGGATGAGACTACAGTTGCTTAATCATCATTGCACCACGTTGGCCGAATTCATTGAGAAAGCTCTTACCTATGAGCTTACTGCTAAGGAGATTGCTAAGCAGCAACCTTCATCTGCTAGCAAGAAGTCCAAGAACCGTAATCAGTCTGGCGGCAGTCAGGCCACTTTCAAGAAACCTCGTGCGGCCTCTACTTTTTCTGAACGACCTCCTGTGACACCGAAACCCGCGGAGTCTCAGTCTCGAGCGGCCAGCTCAACCATCACCTGTTTTAATTGTGTAGAACCGGGTCACGTCAGCACCAAGTGCTCGAGGCAGACTATCACGTGCCATAATTGCGGAATTGCTGGGCATAAGGCCCGTTTTTGCCGAAGAGACTCAAAAAATACTCTAGCGGCATCTCAGGCCCCGAAGCAGTCAGCCGTTCAGAATCAAGCTACTCAGTCAGTGTCGTTTAAAATGACAGGAGCGACTAAAGGTGGAGCCTATAGCCAGCAGACGGGAGCATCCGGTGCCGGGACTAGCAAGCCCCGGATTTATGAGATGAAGAAGACCGATGATCCAAAGGCCCGGATGATCTCAGGTACATCGATATTCTATCTCAATCTGTGTGTACCCTTTTTGATACTGGTGCATCGCATTCATTCATTTCCGAGTCATGTTTGAGTAGACTACGTCTGGGTAGTGCTACTAGTTGTGAGCCTTATGTCATTGGTTTACCTGATGGTAGACGAATTATCGGAAATCGTGAGATTCAGAATTGTCCGATTCAGCTTCATGGCCGTGTATGGCCAGCGGACCTAATCATAGTAGATTTGCCGAGAGACGACGTCATCTTGGGTATTGATTGGATGGATCGTCATGATGCCATCATTAGTGTCCGTAAAGCATATGGTCACTATCATTTCAGACGATGGGGTTGAATGTGTGTTTCAGGGAGGTAATCCCAGCTGTTCTGGAAGAGTTATTAATTTGATGAAAGCAGTGAGATTACTCAATCAGGGGTGTAATGTTTTTTGGTACTATATGACTAAAACCGAGAAATCGTCAATAATGTTGGCGGATATTCCGGTAGTGAGAGAATATGCCGACGTATTTCCAGACGAGTTACCTAGTTTGCCTCCACAGAGAGATGTGGAATTCACAATTGAATTGGAGCCTGGTACATCTCCAATATCGAAGACACCGTACCGGATGGCCCCGACCGAAATGCAGGAGTTGAAGAATCAACTTGAGGAATTGTTCGAGAAAGGTTATATCCGACCGAGTGTGTCCCCGTGGGGAGCACCAGTGTTGTTTGTCAAGAAGAAGGATGGTTCATTTCGCTTGTGTATTGATTATCGGGAGTTGAACAGGGTGACAATCAAGAATAAGTATCCCTTACCCCGTATTGATGATCTCTTAGATCAACTTCAGGGAGCTTTAATATTTTCCAAGATCAACCTAAGATCTGGATATCATCAGTTGCGAATTCGAGAGTCGGATATCGCAAGGACATCGTTTCGTACACGCTATGGTCATTATGAGTTCGTAGTTATGCCGTTCGGACTAACTAATGCACCTGCGGTATTCATGGAGTTAATGAATCGGGTTTTCATCGACTTTTTGGATCAGTTTGTTGTTGTCTTCATCGATGACATTTTGATTTATTCTCGTGACCGAGAGGAACACGAGGTTCATCTTCATCAGGTTCTCGACGTGTTAAGACGAGAGCAACTTTATGGAAAGTTTTCCAAATGTGAGTTCTAGATGTCCGAAGTGACTTTTCTCGGGCATGTAATTTCATCAGATGGAGTGCGTGTTGATCCTCAGAAGACGGAGGCTATCCAAGATTGGTTACCTTCGAAGAATGTTAAGGAAATCCGAAGCTTTCTCGGATTAGCCGGTTATTATCGGCGGTTTGTGGAAGGATTTTCTAAAATTGCTCAACCATTGACGAACCTTTCGCGAAAGGATAAGAAATACACGTGGTCCGACGCGTGTCAACGGAGTTTTGAGTAACTCAAGAGCCGGTTAGTTTCAGCACCTGTACTTTCCTTGCCGCAAGGGACGGAAGGATTTGTGGTTTATAGTGATGCATCCGGGCAGGGTCTCGAATGTGTACTCATGCAAAATGGGAAGGTTATTGCTTATGCTTCACGGCAATTGAGACCTTACGAGGTTAATTATCCGACCCATGACCTGGAGTTAGCAGCCGTGGTTTTCGCGTTGAAGATTTGGCGTCATTACCTTTATGGCGTCACCTGTCGATTTTCATCGATCACAAGAGTTTGAAGTATATTTTTACTCAGAAGTAGTTAAATATGCAACAGAGGCGGTGGTTGGAACTAATCAAAGATTATGATATCGAGATCCTTTACCACCCGGGCAAGGCGAACGTTGTCGCCGACACCTTGAGTTGTAAGTCTGTGCAGGAGCAGATGCTTGCTCGTTTAATAGTTCAGAAGGAGCTTCAGCAGGAATTCCTTAGACCCGAGATCGAGGTCTGGCTTCAGCGAGTACAAGGACAACTTTGCATGTTAGAGATTTCATCGCCACTTGAGGAGGCAATCAGAGAGAATCAGGGTTCAGACCCATCCTTGTTGCGCATCTGTGAGGATGTGGCTCAGGGGAAAGCCCCTGGATTCGTGGTCCACGAGGATGGACTTTTGAGATTTAAGAATCAGTTGTGCGTACTGGCGAATGACGAGTTGAAAAACTCGATTTTGAGAGAAGCTCATGCTACTCCTTATTCTGTTCATCCGGGGTCTAGCAAGATATACAAGGACTTGAAACAAAATTATTGGTGGAGTAATATGAAGCGAGAAGTCGCAGAATTTGTTTCGAGATGCTTAACCTGTCAACAAGTCAAGATTGCACATCAGCGACCGGCGGGTATGCTGAAACCTCTCCCTATTCCTGAATGGAAGTGGGAAGACATTTCTATGGATTTCATCACGAGTTTACCGACGAGTCGTCATGGCATGAATACGATCTGGGTGATTGTGGACCGCTTAACTAAATCCGCTGAGATTAAGGATACGTGGGGTCCCGGGAGACTTGCCCAGTTATTCATCAAAGAAATAGTGAGATTGCACGGTACTCCTAAGAGTATCGTTTCTGATCGCGACGGGCGATTCGTGTCTCATTTTTGGAAATTAGTTCATCGTGCCATGGGAACTCAGCTTAATTTCAGCACATCTTTTCACCCTCAGTCCGAAGGACAATCAGAGAGGACTATTCAGACATTAGAGGACATGTTGAGGGCATGCGTCCTCGATTGGAAAGACGATTGGGAAGCCCAACTACCATTGATCGAGTTCACGTATAATAATAGTTGGCATACTTCAATTAAGATGACACCTTACGAGGCCTTGTACGGCCGTCGTTGTCGATCTCCTTTGCATTGGGATGACTTATCTGAATCAATCGGCACCGAGCCCGATATGCTTATAGCCGCCCGTGAGAAGGTAGCTTTGATCAGGAGTCGTTTGTTGACCGCTCAGAGTCGACAGAAATCTTATGCAGATAATTGTCGTCGACCACTAGAGTTCGATACAGGTGACCACGTGTTGGTCAAGGTATCCCCGAGTCGAGGTATCTTCCGTTTCGGGAAGCGGGGAAAGTTGAGTCCAAGATTTATTGGACCGTTTGAGATTTTGGAACGAGTAGGCGAGCTAGCTTATCGTTTGGCCTTACCTACGGCATTGAGCCGAATTTATAATGTGTTTCACGTCTCTCAGTTACAGAAGTATGTTTCCGACCCGAGTCACATACTTCAGTTCGACGAAATCGAGATCGCGGATGATCATTCGTATGAGGAGCGTCCTATACGAGTTTTAGAGCGGCGAATCAAACAGTTGAGGAATAAGATGATTCCTTTGGTTAAAATTCAGTGATCTAGACACGGAGTCGAAGAGGCTACTTGGGAAACCGAGGATAGTATGCGGGAGAGTTATCCCGAGTTGTATGACCCTTAGTTTCGGGGACGAAACTCTTTTAAGGGGGGGTGTATGTAATACCCGGTTGTAATTCAGTCATTATCATTCAGTAATTTCATTCGGTAATTGTCACTATGTAATTTTTCACTTGTTAATAATCATTCATCCGTGTTCACCGTTCGGAATAACTTCGGGTTGTGTATCGATATTGTTCATTGTTTCAACTTTACTCGGGATACGAGACAAGAGTATTATCTCGATTGTTGTAATTGATTCATTAGCCGATGTTGACGTTGGAGTTCATGTCATTTCTAATCTCCTCATTGTTCAAATTGTGTTTTGTTGGGCGAACCCTTGTAATCATTGCTTGGAACCACCGTTTTGGGGTTTCCGTACTTCCATTTCGTGTTATTGTTTCCCAAATATTGATTCATATTGCTTTTATTCTCTTCCCGGGTCATTTTTCTTCATTTTAGGACCCAAGGGGGGTGTGGGCCGCGACACAAGGAGTGTGCGCCGCGGCACACACATTTTCTAACTTTTGCCGAGCATCCTGTACCGTGGGCCGCGGCTCATGCCGGCAGGGCCGCAACACACTGTCGAGTCACTGCCGCGGCACACTCGTCCGGGCCGCGGCACACTCATGTTGCAACTTATCGGCCAACCTGTCTGTACCGTGGGCCGCGGCTCATGCCGACAGCATGGTTCTAAAAAACGCTAGGCGCTAGGCGTTCGGATTGCTAATGCCTAGCGCCCAGAGGATTACTCAGGGATTAATCGGGGATTAATCGGACTAGGCGGATTTATTTTTTATTATTATTTTAATCATTTTTATATATAAAAAATTATATATATGTAAAATAATTAAAAATAATTAAAATTTAACCATTTTAACATATATATAATCAATTATATATTAAATTTGAAATACTGATATAGATATTAATGAGTCCATATTATCCATAATATCTCAATTTAGGAATTTGTAGTACTATTAGAACAAAATAAAAAGCAAAATAGTATAACCGCCTAGGCATCCGCCTAGTCGCCCACGTAGCTAGGAAATTTGAAACGTTGATATAGGTATAAAGTAGTCCAAAGTATCTTAGATTGCCTTCATAGGTCCCCGCGGCCGGCCTGACGATCGATTCATTACCCAAACGCCTAGTACAAGCGCCTAGGCCATAATCGAACGGCAGAGAACCTTCTAGGGATTAATCGGAGGATTAATCGCCTAGGCGATTTTTAGAACACGGCCGACAGGCTGCGGCACCTTGCCGAGTCACCGCGCGGCACATTCGCCCGGCCGCGCACGCCGCCGATCACCGGGGCGCTGGCCCCGTGCCGCGGCACACTTCGCCGCCACGCACACAAAGGCATCAAGACTATAATTGCATTTTTTGAGCGAGATCATCTCATTTTTTTCCATTTCTTCAACCTATTCGAGAGAGACGGCTTGAGGGGGAAGACTTTCCATCATCTATCACTTGAGTGTTTGATTGTCTTCATCTCCTTTCAATCGTGAAGCCCGGATAGTCGATCTAACGCGTGTTCTTCGGATCAAAGTGCTTGGATCTTCAAGAGGTAATTTCTTCAACATCTTGGATTTCGATTTTGTATTGAAATATGATGTTTTGGATGTTAAGATCATGTTGTATGAAGTGATATACGCATGATTATGGATATGTTTGATTATTCATTGGATTATTGTAGGATTATTCAAGAACACTTTGAATATTGAGTTGGATTTGGGGGTTTTCGATTAATCGTTGTTGTAATCACGAATTTGAATATTCATATTAGATTATTGATCGTATGGAAGATGTTTTGTTGGTTTGAAACACTTCTTGGGGATTTGATGTTGGTATTTTTGAGGTTTGGTTGTAAACAATCGAAGTTTGGCTACAAAGTGTTCGATATAATGCCACAATGAACTTGGTTTAGTCGTATCGACGTTTTGAGTTCGTTATTTTTGTGTTTGATTCGTATGTTGAACGGATTGTTGGTGATTGTGTTATTCAAGGTTGTTCGAGCGACCGATATCTCAATTAGGACGTTTTTCGTGGAAGGATAATTGTCACCGGTGTTGCGTAAGTTAATTCTTACTCGGTTAAAAGGATATTCATTCCTTTTGTTGTTGTTCATTCATAATCATACTCATTCATCATTGTATTAACCGTATTGAGACTTGTAATTGTCGAATAATCACTTCATTCACGAGGAACGACGGTTCCAATCATTTCATTGAGTTATCAATCACTTCACTGTTATTTCCATCTCGGTGAGTCATTCTTGAACTTTTCGAATTATTATTCATTGATATTCATTGTGGTCATTCTCGTTCATATGACCTTCTGGGTTCATATTGTGTGGCTGGGTGCGGATGTGTGGAATTTTTAGTCGAGCACACGATGGTCATGTATTGGGTTCACCGATACATTGGACCGTGCACACGGTAAAGCTTAACTCTGTGAGACTAATTAGGTACAAGGACGGGTGTGTCCGGTCATTCGTATTGTACACTTGCACAGAACATTACGGGCGTACTATGATACTCCTCTTCAGCGTAATTCATAACTAAGGATATTTCATAACTTCAGATATATCATGATTGTGTATTTTCAACCCTTGAGGATTGTTGTTTTGTATAACTGACCCCGTTGGGGAATTTTGTTTTCAGTTCACGGAAAGGCAAAGGCACGGTAAGAGCATGTTGACGGCGATAAGTCCCAGTGATACTAGTAGGGGCCCCCAGTCAGTCTGGGCATTTCAGTCATTCCGGTTTCTTTCAGTCATCCTTGTTTTTCTTCATATGTATTCCGCTGCAAATTCTGTTTGAGATGTTATTTATTCAGGGTGGTGTATTTTATCTTCATATGAAATATACTAGTATTCTGTATTGTTCTGGTGTATTGTACTTAAGCTCCTCATCGGAGTATTTGGTAATATAATGTGGTTCGGTACTACAATTATATTATTTAATTCCTCAGTTTTTATTCGCCTGGTGGGTCCCAGTCGGGGGTCCACGGCACTGTAATATCCGCCTAGTTTGGGGTGTTACAAATATGAAGGTGTCCAATGTCTTGTTCCCCGAGGAAATTTCCTTACGCGTCTAAAGGAAGTCACACTGTGATGGTTAAGTATGATATGTAACTAAGCGGTTTAAACATACTTAACATACGTTAAAGTATATGCATTACGTACGTTATTTGCTTCATTTTACGTATGTTAAAGGGTGTGCCTTACGTACGTTAAAATCTTCATTCTACGTACGTAAACATGTACGACTTACGTATATAATCCATGATTCGGTCTACGGACAAGAATCTTAAATGATGCATTATCTGGACATCTTTTGGCACAAGCAGACAAACAAGTCAACTGAGCTTTACGTACGTAAATTAGTAGACATTACGTACGTAATGGTCAGTGTCATTCCGGGCAGAAAGTTCTGAACATACATTACGTACATTAATCAACAAACATTACGTATGTAATAGTCAGTATCATTTCGGACAGAGTTTCTGAGAATACATTACGTACGTTAACCGTTTAACATAACGTACGTAATGAGGGCATACGTACATAAACCATAAGGCATAACGTACGTAAAGCCATCTTGATGTTATAAAATGACATCTCCTCTTTCAGTTCTCCCAACCCTTAGAGGTTTCCTCTCTCTCTAAAATCATCCTCCAGCCTTCTTAATCGAATTCTAGCCTCCCTAGCCGCGTGTTATCATAGTAGAGTGGATAGATCAAGCTCCGGAGAAGGTTTTGAAGGTGTTGTTTTGCATTCTTCATCGTCCTTCATTGTTCTTCCTCGTCCCTCGTCAAGTAAGGTAAGTTTATCAAACCTTTGAATCCATCTCAGTGTTGATAGTTAAGTTCTACTAGATTTCGGATGTTTTGGGTAGTTTAGAACTCTTGTCGATAATCGAACCGTGGAAAACTAGCACTAATCATAATCGTTAAACGAAAACCTATCTCAAGCTAGTACTTCGTATGATTTTTGGTAATTATCGTAGTTGTAAAACTCATGATCGAACTTATAAACCGCCAACACCATGAAATTGTCATGTAATAGATCGTGTTAGTAATCCAATTATCGTACGGTAAATTCCTTGGAATTATCAAAATGAGTTAGTTATCAATTACTGAATTACATAGGTAGTCAAGTATACAAGGATTTTGCTAGAATCGCGCTTATCCGTTCTACCCTAGGTTGAGGAATTTCGAGTTCAAGTAATTAGCGAATTGACAAGTTGGTTATAGTTGTAGTTGTATCGTAGAAATATTATATAAAGATGTTGTGGTTAAATTGATAATCAGTGAATTGATTTAAGTAATTTGCATTATTATTAAACGTTGAATTTTGGTTTCAACATTATGAATCGAACTAGGTTGAGAATTCAATCGGGATGGGGTAATTGTCGCTATTCGTCATTATCACCATGAGGTATTAATCGAAAAATATGTAATAGGTTGACCTCTCTATTGTGGGCGTTTGAGCCATTGTGTTATCAAGGAAATTACTCTCGTCGGAATTAAGGCAAGTGATACCTTGCTCAGACTATGTTATGTTAAATTCCTAAATTTATTGTGTGTCACTATTTGTGTAATTTGTGGTTCGTCTTACTTGAATACTTGATTGATGGGCCGATGTGTTGAGGGATAAAACCTGAATGGTACCCATATCCGGAGTATTTCTATGTAGATACTTCTGTGACCCTTGGTTCTGTGACCCTTGGTTGCGACCTTGGGAGTTTATGTGTTGTTATACCTATACGGAACTGTGTTGAGGGATAAAACCTGAATGGTACCCACGTCCGGAGAATTTCTGTATAGATACTTCCGTGACCCTTGGTTGCGACCTTGGGAGTTTATGCTTTGATAGAAAATATAATATTGAGTATTCTGTGATCTATTGCCAAATCGAATGATAATATTGTATTGTGGATATATCTTATTCTATCAATGAATTTTATTCGTATTGTGTGACCTAGGTTAGCTGGCACGATTCGTCCTGCCAGGCAAATTTCTTGAATATATGCAGGACATTCCCGAAGGTTCCGGTCAGGCTTGAGCAGTGTTGGGGAGATGTCTTGTTATTTCGTTATTTTTTAAACTGAATTCTGAATTATTCCAAGTTGATGTAATAACTGTGTTGTGAACTTATTTTCTAAACTAGTTCACTTCGTAATTATACCATCGTGGAGTTACCTTAGTAAAACTTATTTAATGGGGAAATTTTAGAATCCTTAAATTATGCCTTGTGGGTCCCACAAGGGATTCACGGCACTGTAACGTCCGGTAAATTTTTGGGGCATTACAGAATTATGTAATACCATGGGTATTCCATGCTGTTTAATATTATGTACCTCGTACAATTATACTTTTATACGTCATGTTTAGACCATATTGTTTCGATTTAAACCTTGTCCGCATTTATCTGTTGCGGTGACAAAATTATATGATGATTGATGACGTGTCGGTGACGCACCTTGATGATGCTGAAGCAATTACTGGTGCAAATATGACGGTGGCCAACATCTTGTTCCCCGAGGAAATTGCCTTACGCGCCTAAAGGAAGTCACCCTGTGATGGTTAAATATGATATGTAACTAAGCGGTTTAAACATACCTAATGTATGTTAAAGTATATGCATTACGTACATTATTAGCTTCGTTTTAATTACGCTAAAGGGTGTGCCTTACGTACGTTAAAAGCTTCGTTCTACGTATGTAAACACTTACGGCTTACGTACGTAATCCATGATTCGGTCTACGAACAAGAATATTAAATGATGCATTATCCGGACAGCTTTCGGCGCAATTAGACAAACAAGTCAACTGAGCTTCACGTACATAAATCAGTAGACATTACGTACATAATGGTCATTGTCATTCCGGGCAGAAAGTTCTGAACATACATTACGTACGTTAAGAAACAAACATTATGTACGTAATGGTAAGTGTCATTTCGGACAGAGTTTCTGAGAATACATTAACCGTTTAACATAACGTATATAATGAGGTCTTATGTACGTAAACCATAGGCATAACGTACATAAAGCCATCCTGATGTTGTAAAATAACATCTCCTCTTTCATTTCTCCTTACCCTTAGACATTTCCTCTCTCTCTAAAATCATCCTTTAGCCTTCTTAATCGAATTCTAGCCTCCCTAGCTGTGTGTTATCATAGTAGAGTTGATTGATCAAGCTTCGGAGAAGGTTTTGAAGGTGTTGTTTTCCTTTCTTCATCGTCCTTCATTTTTCTTCCTCGTACCTCGTCAAGTAAGGTAAGTTTATCAAACCCTTGAATGATAGTTAAGTTGTACTAGATTTCGGATGTTTTGCGTAGTTTAGAACTCTTGACGATAATCGAACCGTTGAAAACAAGCACTAATCATAATCATTAAACGAAAGCCTATCTCAAGCAAGTACTGCATATGATTTGTGGTAATTATCGTAGTTGGGTTGTAAAACTCATGATCGAACTTATAAACCGCCAACATCATGAAAATTTCATGTAATAGATTGTGTTAGTAATCTAGTTATCGTACGGTAAACTCCTTGGAATTATTAAAATGAGTTAGTTATCAATTACCAAATTAGATAGGTAGTCAAGTATACGAGGATTTTGCTAGAATCATGCTTATCCGCTCTACCCTAGGTTGAGGAATTTCGAATTCAAGTAATTAGTGAATTGAAAAGTGGGTTATAGTTGTAGTTGTATCATAGAAATATTGTATAAAGACGTTCTGGTTAAAATGACGTGATTAATTGATAATCAATGAATTGAGGATTTAAGTAATTCGCATTATTATTAAACATAGAATTTTGGTTTCAACATTATGAATCGAACTAGGTTGAGAATTCAATCGGGACAAGGTAATTGTCGCTATTCGTCATTATCACCATGAGGTATTGATCGACAAATATGTAATAGGTCGGGCTCTCGCTTGTGGGCGTCCGAGACATTGTGTTATCAAGGAAATTACTATCGTCGAAATTAAGGCAAGTGATACCTTGCTCAGACTATGTTATGTTAAATTCCAAAATTTATTGTGTGTCACTATTTGTGGAATTTTTGTTTCGTCTTACTCGAAGACTTGATTGATGGGCCAATGTGTTGAGAAATTAAACCTGAATGGTACCCACGTCCGGAGTATTCCTGTGTAGATACTTTTGTGACCCTTGGTTGAGACCTTGGGAGTTTATGTGTTGATATACCCGTACGGAACTGTGTTGAGGGATAAAGCCTGAATGGTACCCATGTCCGGAGTATTCCTATGTATATACTTCTGTGACCCTTGGTTGCGACCTTGGGAGTTTATGTGTTGATAGAAAAGATAATGTTGAGTATTTTGTGATCTATTGCCAAATCGAATGATAATATTGTAATGTGAATTTATCTTATTCTATCAACGAATTTTATTCGTATTGTCTGACCTAGGTTGGCTGGCACGATTCATCGTGCCAGGCAAATTTGTTGAATATGTGCAGGACATTCCCGAAGGTTCCGGTTAGGCTTGAGAAGTGTTGGGGAGAAGTCTTGTTATTTCGTTATTTTTTTTAAACTGAATTCTGAATTATTCCAAGTTCATGTAATAACTATGTTGTGAACTTATTTTCTAAAGTATTTCACTTCGTAATTATATTATCGTGGAGTTACCTTAGTAAAATTTATTTAATGGGGAAATTTTAAAATCCTTAAATTATGCCTTGTGGGTCCCACAAGGGATTCACGGCACTGTAACATCCGGTAAATTTTTGGGGCGTTATAGAAAATGGTATTGTAGCCGTAACGTCCACGTTGAAGGTTTTACCAAAACGTTTTAAAAAATTTAAGGGCTTTCAAAGTCCAACACTCCAAGCGACCGTAACTCCTCGAGGAATGTCAAAGTGAGGAACACGTATGTTTCTTGAGAATCAGCTATGATGTTTGAACTCAGTAGAACTCAAAGAATAATTGTACTAAACTGAACCTCTAGATCAAACATTTAACACAATGGTACATCGTGGAGCTAGGAGAATCGTGAACAATGCTCAGGGCTCCGCTGTGAACCAGCAGGAAGACAGGAACACCGCTGAAACCGTTCCAGCCGGAAACCAGCCACCGTCTAATAATCAGAATGAGCAGGAGGCAGAAAACCAGAACAACAGAGGAATGGATCTGGCTTTCATTCAGACTCTCGCCCAGGCCATTGCAATGGGAATCGCTCAGGTCAACCGAGCGGAGCGGGTACCAGTCATTAACGTGGAAGAGAATGCCGGGAAGGACCGATGACTGGGAGAGATGCTGAAGGCTAGTCCACCATTATTCGACAGTTTGGGAGATAAACATGTGGATGACTGGATCTCCAAAAATGGAGACTGCTTTCGAGGTAATCGGTTGCCCAGGGAACCTAAAGGTACCACTGGGAATCAACCAGCTCCGCACACTGCAGCCCGATGGTGGAGGACCTATAAGTCAGAAGACAGGGTAGTCGAGTGGATTGAGTTTTCCAAACAGTTGAGAGACGAGTACTGCCCCAGGTCAGCTCAAACTGCTCGTGCACGGAATTTCTTCAGTGCTGGACCACAAAACTTGCCGGTGCCAGAAATCATTCAAGCCTATAGGACCGAACTAAGCTATGTCTCACAGATGGTTCCATCCGAAGATAAACGAATTTGTCACCTTGGAAAACGGTTGCCGAAAGATGTTCAACGTTACGCAGCTCGATTTTGTAATATCCTGAATTTCTACTATGACTGTTTAATGTTATTTTATTCGAATTATATTGTACAGTGTGGGATCTGTACAGTGTGGATAAAATAATTGAAGGACTGAGACATCGGTATTGGTATAATTTTCGGACTTGGTCGACAATTGCATTTGAGAATATTGTGTATCGTATGAGAATATTATTGGGACGAGTATATGTATTCAGTATGTCGTGTATACGTATCTAGTATACCGAGAAGTTGGACAAGAATAGCTAAAAATGGCTAAGTACAGCCACGTTAGCGCACGCTACGATGTATACTTAGCGCATGCTAAGAGATTTGAATTACGTACGCTAAGGAGGACCCCTAACATACGTAAGGCATTCTGGATAAGGTTCGGAAGGTGGCCGATAGGTAGGCCCAGACTGATTATTATCGGCATTTAGCGCACGCTAAGCATAAGTGAGTAGCGCACGCTAAATGTAGATCGGACAAAGGAATCTTGTATTTGTCAGGTTACTTTCGTCGCATGTTCTGATAAGGTCAATGGATGTTTGCTATGAAGTACTAGCGCATGCTAAATCCTAAGGTTAGCGCATGCTAATTTCATATCGGTCAGAGGGAATCCCGATAATCGCGGATGCTTTCGGCATGTAAGGGCATGGGCATCTTCGGGGTAGGTGCAGATTGTAGCAAGTCAACTACGTATAGCGCACGTTAAGGTCAAAGACTTGCGTATGCTAGATAGAGTATTTACGTACATTATTGCATGGGCATTACGTACGTAAGCTAATGTGCGAACCAAGGCAGTAGCCTTTGGACTTCGATAGCACACGCTATCAAGGAAGGATAGCGCATGTTAGGGCTGTAGCGCATGCTAAATACAAGTTTTAGCGCATGCTAGTAATGTGCAGTATAAAAAGGGACAGACGGGTGTTAAGATGCATTTCGTCCATTTTCTTCCCTCCACTCGATAAGGATAGCCTTGGGAGGATACTTGAGGTTCCGAAACACTGAGAGATGATGATCTTTAATAAGATTAAGCTAAGGAGCATGGATTAAAGCCTTGTTCTTGAATTTATTGATGATTCTTGGAATGGAGTTCGATTTTTCATCTTCATGGTTCGTCTATACAAGGTAATTTTTGTATCCCTTCGATAGTGGTTCGTTTTTAAAGGATGATTACTTGGGAGGGAGCATGTTGGATTATCATGTGATGATGTTATATGAGATTTAATGGAATTGTGATAAGAGATTCCGGATGATTATTTACATGTTAAAGGATGTCAGATTATGTTGTTTTGATGATTATACGCATGGTTTCGAATCACTTGGTTTTCTTGAAGAACTTCTTGATGAATATAACATAGCAAGATGATTGTATGTTGAATTATCGGTGTTTTTAGATTCGAAGATGAAATGTTCATATCTAGGATTAAATCATGTTGATTGATGATTTATTAATGGTATATATCATGCGAGTATGATAATGAGATTGAACCTGGAAAGATTGGGATTGATCTTGGAAAAGGATTTACTTTACATTCATATCCGTAATCACAGGGTGTTAGTCGATACTTGTAAGGCATGCAACTATATAGCAGTAGCGTACGCTAGTTGACTGGCTAACGCACGCTACGTTAAGTAGACAGATAGTGTAGTATATCGTGTTGTGGTTATGAATTCGTGACGGTTTGAGTTGGATTGTTCAAACTATGTTTAATCGAGATATTGTAGAACCGCTGGGTTTGTTGATTGGTTATGTCTGTTGTTGATTGTTATCGGATTATTGTTAATTGATCACTTTAATAGGTTGTGAGGATTGATCGTTGATTAGAATAATATGTTGCGGTCGAATTCGAGGATGTTCGTGAATTGCTTTGGTCAGGGCCGAGAAGCTTGTAGACGAAAGCAAGGGAATTGGTTCGGTATCGACGCAAGTTATTACATGCTCAGTTTATAATATTTAATGAATGGTTTCAATTTCATTTCGTTCATGATGCATATAACAATGATTATTGTTGTTAACTCTGGAGATTGGGATTGTATATTGTTTTCTGATTTTTGGAGGTTAAATCAGAATGTATATGATTTACATTTGTTGTTGGTATACTTGGGTATCTAGGGTACGTTATGATAATGACGAGGATATGAGTTGTCTATGGCCATGGTATTTTGGATCGTCGAACATTGAGGATAATCGTCGGTGATGATTTGACATCGAGATTGCTCCCGAAGGACTTGGGGAAAGTATCTTAATTTGATTTTGGTTTAGTGTTGATGATTTTGATCATGCATATTGTCATTCATGTTATTGAGCATGAGGTCGTCCAATTTGATTGGACATAATGTCGTTCATGTTATTGATTCATCTGTTGTTCATGTTGATGAACAAATTGATTTGCATATGTGTATGCATAGTTGTATTGTATATGTTGTATTGATTCTATGGGATCGTGTGATCTATGTTGAGGGCGCTGGATCAGTTGTCCATCTCGTGTTGGTCCGACGGGATCATCTTGGGATCTATGCTGAGGGCGCTGGATCATTGTACGGGTTTTCCACCTCCTGTTGGTCCGACGGGATCATCTTAGGATCTATGTTGAGGGTACTGGATCGTTGGATTACCCTGTGTTGTGTTTATGGAATCATGTGGATTCGCATCGTTGGATTTACCATGTGTTGTTTTTGTTCATATGTATATTGCTGGTTATCCACCTCATGTTGATCTAGTAGGATCATCTTGAGATTTATGTTGTGCGCGCTGCATCATTGGATTTTCATTGAGTATATATTGTTGTTATTGTTGTGGGCATATTGATGTCATCATGTGAGTATGCATTTGTAGGTCTCTTGTAGGACCAGGTCCGTATGTTGTATTGATCTGATCTCGGATTAGACTGACATGATTGTCGTGGCATTGCGTATCTTGAGGTATGTTCCGTATTTATATTGGTGTTTGTCTTTTAATGGACAATCGATTAACGTGTTGAGATTTGATGATGTTATCCGATGGATCGAATCGGTCAGAGTTGGTATATTTCCGTATTGCGAGTTATGATGATGTTATCCGATGGATCGAATTGGTTAGAGTTGGTATATTTCCGTATTGCGAGTTATGATGATGTTTTGAGAATTTTGGGTATTGTATTGAGAATTTTGGGTATTGTTTGAGGTGCAGTATAGATGTTATGTTTGAGTTTATTGGTTAATCGATATTACGAGATGTGCAATATGATAAAGGGTTATTTCAATGAGGATTATCACGAATTAGTAAAGTTATGACAGTAAAATTATATTGGTAGTATTCTTACTTAGTAATCTCATTGGTATGTAAATATTGACGTGATGTGATCGGTATCATTGTTGAGTATTATGGTTGACCCCGTCATGGGCTTTCTTTTTAGGTTCTTGGGATATCGAGCTTGTAGCGGTCGTGAAGAGATGAGCTTCCCGCAGGATACTGGCTATGACGTGTGTTTGTGAATCGAGTACTTTGACTAGTTGTTGTATTTCTGCTGCTAGAGTATTTTTAGCTGTTTGTCATTTCCGCTGGGTGAGTATTTTTAAATGCCCGTTGGTATTTGGTAACTTAAGTTATTTTGGGAAATCGTTTTCTAAACTTTTGAGTTTCGGCTGTTTGGCCTTATACTTTCAATGAGAGTTTTTCGACGGTATTGTTTAACGGATTTTTTAAAGTCTTCGAATATTTAAAGGATGTTACCGTCATCGTCGCTTAGGCATATTTAAAACGTTCGTAAATCCTTCTCTCAGGCTTGTGGGTTCTGTTTCGGGGCCCACTGCGCTGTAATATTCTCGGTTGGCTCTGGGGGTGTTACAGAATATGGTATCAGAGCTTAGGTTGAGAAAACCTAGGCTGTCGGGTCGAATCGAGTCGTGTTTTTGTCACGTCAATTGAGTTGTCGGTTGGCAATTATTATAGCCCTGGATTTTTGCTGTTCACTCGGGCTTGTGTGTTATGTGAGTTACCAGTGTGGTACTGTGGTTGTTGTAAAGTTTTTCAAATGGTATTAACATGTTTCTTCGGACAGAGATGTGTCGTATTTTGAGTTGAACTGATTTTCAAAATGCATGTTTTGAAAATATCTATGTCGAGTATTTCTAGAGTTGAAACATATGCCAGTACCATGGGGAATTGTCGGCTTCACGATATGTAAGTATTTGGATTTTTGAATTGCATTGAGGTTAATTACAGTTATAATATTGATGTGCTTTTGAGATTCGAAAGAATAGTATGTGTTATGTTATGAGATAGCAGAACATAATAGTTGGGATAGAATCGATGATCTTGAGAAACTGTGATTATTGAAAATCAATGTGTCGGGTAAACTTAGAAAATGGAGTTGTGTATTTGGGACAGATGTGGTGGATTGTTGAAATGAGCATGTAGTCATGCTAGTTCATTTTGATACATATGAAACCATTTTTGAATATTTGAAAATGATACTTTTCAACATGATAGATTTTGAATAAACTATTTTGCTCGATGCAATGAAAATGTATTTCCTTAAATTTATTTTGAGAGACAATATTGCTGTCTTTAAAAATATGTTTCATCATGGCATAGTTGCAGTATTGCAGAATGGGATAATGATCGATGTTGCGAGTCATTTGTGGAAAAGATGATTTAACTAAGTCTCTATAATGATATTTTGGATTCTATCGTGTGATGTTCCGACCGAATGTCAGTAGAATTGGTAACGAGCCGAATTGGTATAAAGGAGTATGGGCATGGCAATCATTTGCATAGTTTTCATTTTAAACTTTGAAATCGTGTGGATTCGAAGAAAATTATTATCGAATACTTGACATAAGCGAGCCGGTTTAACTTTTTGAAAATTTGATTTGTGGTCTTACAGAAGTGTATGCTTCGAGTTTGAAATTTTGGAAAGAACTTTTGAAAATTGGTTTTTATTGACAAGATTACATGATTTCAAGCTGTTTCGAAAATGTGATTAGTATACGTACAAACGTATTGCATAATGTATATCCTGGTGGAGTTCTGAATGAGACTCACGAACTGGATAACACATCAATGGTACGATGAAAAGAGATTCGAACTTCAGTATGGTAGTTTGGTTATCCAGGGATGACCGATTGGTTGAGACGATAAGAGGAATATGATGTGTGTAGTAGATTCATGTGCAGAATATGATTTTGGGACTTTGGATTTTGTAGAACCGGGGCATATGTGCTATGTTGCTCTATTGGTGTGGTAGCGTGATTTTACTATAGTTATTTTTGACTTTTGATCCATATTGATTGGAGTACGATTGGGTATGTTCAATAGTTTGTTACTGGTTGTTCGTACGCTGAGGGGTATGTTCAACAGTCGGTTGTGTTTCATTGAGATCCACTGTATGTGATTTGTGTAACGTTTTGATAATTTTATTCTCTCGTACATCTGTCTCCGTGGTTCAATGGTGATCGTGTTGGAGCTTACCATGTGAGGGTATTCTCGGTTATTGTTGATCCTTCATTGGTAATATTGGAGTTTATCATGTTGACGATATTCTCGGCTGTGTTTTGACCTTTGGTTGGTTATATTGGAGTTTATCATGCTAATGATATTCTAGGCTTTGTTTTAACCTTTGGATTGGTCATATTGGAGTTTATCATGTCGATGATATTCTCGGTTAATTTATTAGTTGATCATTGTGAGTGATCGTATGAGCGTTCGGACGTCGTGTCGATGTTTTGAGATTTGTTACTATGGTTTTGGGCAGTTGTTTCATAGATGTATCATGTATTATTGGTTTTTATCGGGATTGGGACTTGATTGTGTAATCTAGGCTTGGAATTTTGACCCGACCCGGTGGGGAACCCGGTCGACCCGCCCCAATTGGGGATTCCCCGCCAAACCGGGTACCGGTGGCGGGGGCGGGTATACCCGCTTACATGAAACTGGGGCCGGGGACGGGGCCGGGATATCTATCCCCCGACCCGCCCCGGACCCGGTTTAAATATAATTAAGAATTTAGTTTTTTATATATTTATTATATATTCTTTACCGTTTAGTTTTTACATACCCGTATCACTATATCACTGATTCACTTTCATTTTGACTTCAGAAACCCTACACCTACTCTCTCGTGCCTCCCACCCTCTTGCAGTCCCTCTCCTCTCTCTCGCCAGTCGCCTCCCACGGACCCACCCTCCTTCAGAAACCCTACTCCAACAGTCGCCTCCCTCTCTCCTCCTGCCATCGACCGCTGCTCCCCTCTCGCCTCCCACCCTCCTACAGCCCCAACTCCCAGCGACCGCCGACCTCCGCGCCCAGGTTCTCACTTCTCACATGTCAGTTTCTATGTTTTTGTATCCTTGTTGAGAAACCATTAAAGCAAATAATAATATACCATTAAAACAAATAATAATTATTTGTTCGAAAAAAACCGAGGATCCAGATTCTGAATATCGTGCATGTATATCGGCATATTTTGTGTATATTAGTTTTCTTTGATATTTCCTGGATGGAAGATTAATTTACATCGGTAAAGAAAATTTTTCCTGCTACGGTATTTTTGTACTCGTATTTGTTGGCTTTATGGATGTCACTTGTTGGCTTTATAAGTTTTTATTTGTTCTATAGATAGATACTATAGAAAATGAGAACCTTGGTGATACAGGATGCAATGCTATTTAAGGAAACGAGAAAACAGCAGAAACGAATTCAACTACCCACAGATCTGAAAGCATGCATATAGAGTCGACTTCTACTACTGTTGAAGTAGAACCACCGAACAAAATATTAAAATCTGTTGTTTGGAACCATTTTGAAACAGTACATGTACATGGTATTCATAGATTTGCTAAATATAAGTATTGCAATAAGCAGATGACCGGTAGAACAAATAATGGGACAACCCATTTGAAAGATCACTTTAAGATATGTCCAAGAAGAGTTACAAAGGACATAAAACAACATATTCTGGTTCAATAGCAAATGGCTAAGGATGGGAATACATCTTTGTTGAGTAATTATGCTTTTAGTGATGAAGTTACTCAGGGTGATTTAGCTAATATGATTGTTATTCATGACTTTACACTTTCTATTGTAGAGCATTATGGTTTTAGAAAGTATTCAACTGGTCTTCAACCTATGTTTAAGGTGCCTTGTAGAAATACCATCAAGATCGACATCATGAAGCTATATGAAATAAAAAAAGGGCGGTATGTTGCGTTGTTTGGAACAGAATGAAAGTAGGATTGCTCTTACATCTGATATGTGGACCGCTGGAACCCAAAACAAAGGTTATATGGCAATAACAACACACTACATAGATACCAGTTGGAAGCTACAAAATAGGATTATTAGGTTTTTTCTCGTCTACTATTCTTTAAATATTTATTGATGCAGCTGTAATAGATTCTTCCAGTGCATGTTAGGGGTAGGTTTGTACATTTCTTAGTCATGCCTAATTATCCATGAGTATCAGGTGATTAATTTATGAATGTAGATGTGAATTAAAGTTGTTCTTTTCCTGTTCTTTTGCAAATCGGTCTTATGGTTAGTAAATAATTGCATATTTCTATACTAATGTATTCTGAAAAGTTGAATTTCTACAGCATGTTTGCATAAATCTGTTGACCTACCCCTTATATTCTTATTTTACAAGTATTTATATGTATTTTTAATATATTCTTTGATGCAGCTTCATACATGTGCCTTCTCCACACACGGCCGATGCCTTGTCTCAAGTTATGATGGAATGTTTTTTGGATTGGAACATTGACAACAAGTTGTCAACATTGACACTTGACAATTGTTCAACCAACGATGCTTTGGTAGACAAGTTGCTAGGTACTCTTACTCCTTCCTCATTAATTTTAAAGGGTAGGTTGTTTCACATGAGATGTTGTGCGCATATCATTAATCTCATTGTGCAAGATGGGTTTTCCGTGATTGAAAGTGAAATCAAGAATGTTAGGGATAATGTCTCATTTTGGTCATGTAGTCCTAAAAGGTCACAAGATTTTAGACAAGTTGTAAGACAACTTGGTATAGATTGCAAAAAAGAATTAGTGCTTGATTGTAAGACTAGATGGAATTCTCTTTATACAATGTTGAATGTTGCCATTGAGTATAAAGACGTCTTCGCTCGCCTAAGCAACACTACGCCACAAATGGCCTTCAGCAACGTTTATTTCGATGTTACAAGCAAAAGTGTTAGCATAGATGCCTTAAAATTGATCTACGTTAACACTTTTTTTTATCGTTACAGTTGATAGTAGCCGGTGTTGCCATAGTATCTATGGTAACACCAAATAAGGTGTTACCGTTGACCTTTAAAAAAAGCATTACAAGGGAAGAAAAAAATAGGCGGAAAATAAGGGAAAACCTGTAAATATTGTAACGACCCGATTTTTCTAATAGTATTTTATGAATATATTTTTAAAATAAGGAAAACCTGTAAAAATTTAAAGTCATTACGAAACTAATATTTTGTAAAATATTTGCGGAACTTAAAAGCTAAAATTGAGATGACCTGAATGAAAAATGCTTGATGCTTATGAATAGATCCTATCTAGCCCTTGGTTCCCGAATCCTACAATTTAAATAGGAGTATACATAAATATTAAATTCTCATAAGAAAACATAAATTTTATGAAACTAACATAAAAATTCAGTATAAAATGATAGGACTTGATTTAATTTAAAGGCTTATGGGACCAGATCTGAAACAATATTAGAATTGATTAGGGCCAAATTGAAAGAATTAAAAGTATAGGGACATAAATGAAATTCTGGTCAAAATGACAGGGATATAATATCCCTATCGCTGTTTCCCCCACCTCACTCTCTCCCACTCCATCTCTGCCCGACCGTGAGAAATTTTTTTTCTTCCAGCACATCGTGAGTCCGACGGATGAAGTACCGTCGGTTCTCCACTGTCGATCGGAGCATCGGTCACGATCAACATGATTCGAAGACCAGTCTGCAGCGGAAGAAAAGGAGCCAAGGTCTCCGACCGGCCCAGCGGTGGAAGGAAGGGCGTCATCGCGGCAGCTGTGTTTGTATTCGGGCTTCTACACAACGGTTTCGATTGGGGCTTCTCCTCACGATTATTGGAGCTTGTTTAACGATATCAATTAGGTATAAACCCTATTTTTAATTTTGGAGCTTGTTTTTTTAGGTATAATTTTGTATAAATCCTATTTTTGATTTTACGTTTTTTGATTCCGGGTGAAATATTGTGTGATGGAGGATGGGGATTTTCTTTATTGACCTAAATTAATTTATGAACTGGATTATTAAAATTTTCAGGTTCATCCTGTATTAATGGTGATTGGCCTTGTGCTTCTTAATGGCGAATGTTTGGGCAATACGTATGCCTTGATGAAATTCGACTGACTACATATGCTTTCACAATTGTTCTATCTGTCATTTTACTCTTTTTTTTTATCTTCTTCTGACATGATTAAGCAAAGTGAAAAGAGCTTTTGACAATCTACCGGTGAATTTATTATGGGTTGAAGGAGTTTGTGTATCGAACTTGTTGACAGGTACAAGGACCCTACCCGCAAGTCACGATTTCACGCTTGGTCTACTTTGGGGATATTTTTTGTGGATTACCGCATTTCCTGCTTTGGCCTGTTACTGATATTTAGACCTTCTGTGGTTCTGCACATCTTTCTCATCATCTTTTCTCGGTCCGTGGTTTTATACAATTCTACTTCGATTATCTCGTATCGTGACAAAATTTAAAGGCAGATTGTGTTTCTAACCGTATCCAAATCTCATTTATTTCACTTCAAAAATTTCGTGAAGAACTTAAAAATCGCTCTCGGGTTCTGAAAAAACTCGGTCATATTGATGGTGATGGCGTTGTTCAATTGAAGGGACGGCACTGCACGAGAGATACTGGGATGAGCTCCTTGTCACGGAATTGATGTTCAATGGTGAGCCTTTTATAAGTGACTTTTCAAAATTTATGCTAGTCATTTTTAGAGGCCCATATAGGAAACAGTAATTTTACGTACGTTAATTAACATGCTCATTAGCAGATAGTCCATTTCACTCAGTCATCTTTCACATTTATGTGCATTATTCTACTGAAAATTTCTTACATTTTCTAAAGGGTTGTGTTATTAACACACCCCTTTTTGTTAACAACACACCCCTAGCTCATTTTTTTCTAATCATATTTATAAGTCTATTTTATTATTTTTTTAATTAAAAAATGATTTGAAAATAGAAAAGGTCATGCAGGGTGTGTTATTAGCAAAAAAGGGTTAATAACAAAATCCTTTCTAAAATGTAGATTATATTGTTACACTGATAATGTAAATAGCTCGGATAATATAGTTCGTTAACTTGGTGACGTTTAAGTATCCTGTGTTTATTGTGTTCATTTTGTCTGTGCCTATGGGACCATGGTTATGTGAAGAATCTGATGATGTACTATGTTAAATTTAACTGGAAGCCCCCCCCCCCCTTTTTTTCTATAAATAGAGAGACAATAACATCTTGGTCTGGTATTCTAATATTTCAATCAAACATGTACCTTCAATGATCTCGATCATCATCAAATTGCAGCTCTAGCAAGTTGCTTTATTCCTGGAGACGGATCAGGCGAACAGATACATTTAAGAGTTGAACTAGCTATACCCTTGCAACAGCTTCAAGACAGTGCTAGAATGATAGCAGAGGTTTTTTTCGAGCTTTTTGATCTTGTTTCCATTTTCACCGATTTGTTTCCGCATTAGGAATTAGCTCCCCTTGAAGGAAATATTTGCAAGTACTGTAAAATGACAACTGGAAGATTTTACTTTGTTGCAGATACAACGCGAGTGTAAACTAGAAGTAAATGTGGATGAATATGTTGAGGCATCAGTTAGACCATACTTGATGGATGTGATTTACTGTTGGTCAAAGGTTAGTCATTGATGTCAAGTCTTTTTCGATTTTGAAGGATGAGTTCAGAAAGAGTTTCTGATATTTTACACACACACACACATACATATATACATATATATTATATAAAATATAATTCGATGGTGGGTTGATTTGCTTGAGATAGTTCCATTTGTCTTGAGAATGCAGATAGTGTTGTTTTGTTGTTGATCTTCTATTTAATTCACGCGCCTTCATTTTCTTTTCCAGGGGGCAACTTTTGCAGAAGTTATCCAAATGACCGACATTTGTGAAGGTAGCGTCATACGGCTATCTAGAAGACTAGATGAGTTTTTAAACCAGGTAATCCTTTACTACTATTCAGAAGCTAGAAATAATGCACATAAAATGTTCTATGAATTTAATCAACTTTTAAAATTAAGTCTTAACGTAATCGAATATATATATATGCGCTCAATAATTGAAGTAAGGGAAGAACAAACTTTATCCTTGTACCATTTGTAGAGCAATTGGGTTATTATTAGTAATTCTGGGTTCAACCTTGTTGATTGCCTTCTTCTCCGAGATACGTAAATTGTATCTTTGTATTATAAGCCCGGAGCCACGTACCCCGTCCGACACGAGCCGCATAGGCCCGACTCGTTCTGACCCACATGTAGGAAAGTGTCATAATTTTATTTTTATTTTTTGGTTGGAAGCCCCCTCCCCCCTTTCTCCAGCGACACTTCAGGACACGTCTGGACACGCTGGGGTTGTATTTCTTTTTCACCTGAGGCTGTTTTCTATCTTGTTCTAGAGAAAAAAAGGAGGAAGTACTGGAGGTTACAGTTATGGAGGAAGAACTTGTGTGTGTGTGTAAAGTTATCAATATAAAAACGGTCTCTAAGTCTTGTGTCCTGTATTTTGAAAAATTGCGAATCCCATGTCTGTGTCGTGCCCCGTGTCGCTTGTCAAGTCCATACTTATCAAGAATTCTACAAAAAATTTATTTTTCTTCATACCTAAACAAATCATATATAAATCCATTATTTATTTTCTGCTAGTGTGCAAAATGATGACATTTTCCGTCTCCTGAATTCCCAACAAAGTCGCGCACATGCGGTTGGAGAAGTTGGCTTAGAGGACAAGTTTGCGGCAGTAGTGAAAGCCTTCGCCGTGGTATAATGTTTGCTAATTCGCTATATCTCCGAAGTTTCCGAAAGTGACTAATTGATCGCCAGCATCTCAGTCGCGTCGAAGTCTTCTTCAACATTATGTGCAACGTCCGTTCCAGATCAGTGAATGTCAGACTTAACTGCAAAGATTCGGGCTCAACTTCAACAAGAGATGGATGAGAAACATGACCAAAAAATTCGAGAGATGATGAAAAAATTGGCTGTCCATAATCAGAATTTAAGTCTTTCTTAGTATTTACGTTATCTTTCGCATTGTTTTCGGATTGTGATGGTATTAATGCGGTGATACTGAAGTTAGATGGTACTAAGTTAGTTATTATATGGAACTTAAGTTAGCTTTTGACTGGTTTATTTATGTCGAATGATGATGTCGTGGTTTATTTGGATGGTTTGAAAAGACTTGCTTATGTAAAACTTTAACAAGTTATTTGATTATGGTTTATTTGAATGGTTTTATTATGGTTTAAACTATTACCAGAACAAAAAAGTATTCACAAAATAAATATTACAATAATGGAAAAGGGTGTTGCCAAAACAAAAATGTGTTTCAGCAGCTGGTGTTACAGTAGGGATTAGTGGTGTTGCCATTGGTCTACAGTAACACGTTTATGGGTGTTGCTACAGAGATATTGGTGTTGCCATTGGTCTACAGTAACACTTTTATTGGTGTTGCTACAGAGGTAAAAAGTGTAGGCATTGGGGTCTGTAGCAACACATTTTCCCTGTGTTACCATAAAGTTAAAAAGTGTTGGCATAGACCCCTATGGTAGCGGCCGTTTTTGTACCACCAAATTTCGAAAAAGTGTTACCGTAACATGTTTTTTTGCTTTCAGCAACACTTTTTACCCCTTTGAGCACACTTTTTTGGGTGTTGCTGAAGGCCATTTATGGCGTAGTGAAAGACAAACATTATGTAATTTACCTAGTGAAGAGGAATAGAGAATGGCATTTGATGTTTGTGACAAATTGAAGTTGTTTTATCGTGTGACCGAGGAATTCTCTGGGACCAAGTATCCCACTTCAAACATATTCTTTCCTTTGATTTGTGACATGAAATTAGAAATTATGAGTTGGCAAGATGCTCAAAATGGTGTTATTAAGAAGATGGCATCAAATATGTTGGAAAAGTTTGATAAATATTGGGGAGTCATACATGATGTCATGAGTGTGGCTATTGTTTGAGATCCTAGGTATAAGCTAAATTTGATCAACTATTTCTTTCCAAAGATTTATGGTATTTACTCAAAAGATGCGGTTATGAGTATACGTAGCCTATGTGGTGATTTGTTTGAGGAATACAAAAGGAAGCATGATCAAACGGTTGAATACGATGAAGATGTCGAATGATGTGTACTTTTATTGTGGTTATGAAATTAAGTTATGTAATCTTTTTTTTTTTGGCATTCTTCACTTTGTATCCATTAACTAGTCTGCTTCATGGACAAACTCCAGAAGAAGAAGGGCAAGGGTGCAGCTGCTTGATTGGTTTTACTATTTCTAAATTTTTGCATTGCTTTAAATGAGACATCTTTAATTAAGGAGTATAAGTAGTTGGTTTGTGCTTTAGTTGATTTGTGGTTTTTAATGTATTTTTGTTTTAAACTGCTTTGGTGATTGATTTTCAATTGTCTGATTGAAAAATGTTTTGCTATCCAAAAAAAAAATAGTCTGCTTTCTGTTTTTCTGCTTTTATTGTGGTTTTTATTGATCAAGCTGATTATGAATGTATCGGTTTTTTTATGAATGCATTATTTTTTATGAATGTATATTCAATTTAGAGAGTCTTACTCGTTGACCGGGGGTTGACCGGGGATTTAACCGCGGACGGGGGTTTAATCCCCGTACCCGGACGGCGCTGGGGCTGGGCCGGGGGAAGGAATCCAAAACCGGGGCCGGGTCCGGGAGTTGTGAACCCCGCCCCATACCCGCCCCGTTGCCATCCCTAATGTAATCAGGTAGACATGCTTTGACACGAATAGATTATTCCATAATTGAAATACAACGATGTATTTTGTTGAAATTTGTGAAATTGTGATTGTAAGCGTATTGAGGCTTTGTAGTGGGGTCATTTGTTAGTATCGCAGGAGATCGTCGACTTCATGCATTTGTAAGTATAGTGTTTTGGTTATTCGTTAATGATGATGATTGATCAGTTTCGTGAAGATTCTGGATATTGTGGTTGAACTTTTGATTGTGACCGGATTGCAAGTTTCAAGGACGAAACTTATTTTAAGTGGGGTAGAATGTAATATACTGAATTTCTACTATGACTGTTTAATGTTATTTTATCCTAATTATATTGTACAGTGTGGGATCTGTACAGTGTAGATAAAATAATTGAAGGACTGAGGACATCGGTATTGGTATAATTGTCGGACTTGGTCGAGAATTGCATTTGAGGATGTTGTGTATCGTATGAGAATGTTATTGGGACAAGTATATGTATTCAGTATGCCGTGTATACGTATCTATTATACCGAGACGTTGGACAAGAATAGCTGAAAATGGCCAAGTACAGCCACGTTAGTGCACGCTACGATGTATACTTAGCGCACGCTAAGAGATTTGAATTACGTACGCTAAGGAGGACCCCTAACGTACGTAAGGCATTCTGGATAAGGTTCGGAAGGTGGCCAACAGGTAGGCCCAGACTGATTATTATCGGCATTTAGCGCACGCTAAGCATAAGTGAGTAGTGCACGCTAAATGTAGATCGGACAAAGGAATTTTAGCTTTGTCAGGTTACTTTCGGCGCATGTTCCGATAAGGTCAATGGATGATTGCTATGAAGAACTAGCGCACACTAAATCCTAAGGTTAGCGCACGTTAATTTCAGATCGGTCAGACGGAATCCCGGTAATCGCGGGTGCTTTCGGCATGTGGGGGCACGGGCATCTTTGGGGTAGGTGCAGACTATAGTAAGTTAACTACGTATAGCGCATGCTAAGGTCAAAGACTTACGTACGCTAGACAAAGTATTTACGTACGTTATTGCATGGGCATTACGTACGTAACTTGATGTGCGAAGCAAGGCAGTAGCCTTTGGACTTTGAAAGCGCACGCTATCAAGGAAGGATAGCGTACGTTAGGGCTGTAGCGCACGCTAAATACAAGTTTTAGCGCACGCTAGTAATGTGCAGTATAAAAAGTGACAGACGGGTGTTAAGATGCATTTCGTCCATTTTCTTCCCTCCACTCGATAAGGAGAGCCTTGGGAAGATTGAGGTTCTGAAACACTGAGAGATGATGATCTTTAACAAGATTAAGCTGAGGAGCATGGATTAAAGCCTTGTTCTTGAAGTTATTGATGATTCTTGGAATGGAGTTCAATTGTTCATCTTCATGGTTCGTCTATACAAGGTAATTTTCGTATCCCTTCGATAGTGGTTCGTTTTTAAAGGATGATTACTTGGGAGGGAGCATGTTAGATTATCATGTGATGATGTTATATGAGATTTAATGGAATTGTGATAAGATGTTCCGGATGATTATTTACATGTTAAAGGATGTCAGATTATGTTGTTTTGATGATTATAAACATGGTTTCGAATCACTTGGTGTTCTTGAAGAACTTCTTGATGATTATAACATAGCAAGATGATTGTATGTTGAATTATCGGTGTTTTTAGATTCGAAGATGAAATTTTCATATCTAGGATTAACTCATGTTGATTGATGATTGATTAATGGTATATATCATGCGAGCATGATAATTAATGAGATTGAACCTGGAAAGATTGGGATTGATCTTGGAATATGATTTCCTTTACATTCGTATGCGTAATCGCAGGATGTTAGTCGATACTTGTAAGGCATGCAACTGTATAGCATTAGCGCACGCTAGCTGACTGGCTAACGCACGCTAACTTAAGTGGCTTAGCGCATACTACGTTATGTGATTAACGTGCACTAAGTAGACAGACAGTGTAGTATATTATGTTGTGGTTATGAATTCGTGATGGTTTGAGTTGGATTGTTCAGATTGTGTTTAGTCGAAATATTGTAGAATCGTCGGCTTTCTTGATTGGTTATGTCAGTTGTTTATTCTTATCGGATTGTTGTTAATTGATCACTTCAATAGGTTGTGAGGATTGATCGTTGAATAGAATAATATGTTGTGGTCGAATTCGAGGATGTTTGTGAATTACTTTGGTCAGGTCCGAGAAGCTTGTAGACGAAAGCAAGGGAATTGGTAATGGCTTCGTATCGGTATCGAGGCAAGTTATTACTTGCTCAGTTTATAATATTTAATGAATGGTTTCAGTTTCAATTGGTTCATGATGCATATAATAATGATTATTGTTGTGAACTCTGGAGATTTGGATTGTATGTTGTTTTCCGATTTTTGGAGGTTAAATCAGAATGTATATGATTTACATTTGTTATTTGTATATTTGGGTATCGAGGGTACGTTGTGATAATGACGAGGATATGAGTTGTCTATGGCCATGGTATTTTGGATCGTCGAACATTGAGGATAATCGTCGGTGATGATTTGACATCGAGATTGCTCCCAAAGGACTTGGGGCAAGTATCTTAATTTGATTTTCGTTTAGTATTGATGATTTTGATCATGCATATTGTCATTCATGTTATTGAGCATGAGGTCGTCCAATTTGATTGGACATAATGTCGTTCATGTTATTGATTCATCTGTTGTTCATGTTGATGAACATATTGATTTGCATATGTGTATGCATAGTTGTATTGTATATGTTGTATTGATTCGATGGGATCGTGTGATCTATGTTGAGGGCGCTGGATCATTTGTCCATCTCATGTTGGTCCGACGGGATCATCTTGGGATCTATGCTGAGGGCGCTGGATCATTGTATGGGTTTTCCACCTCCTATTGGTCCGACGGGATCATCTTAGGATCTATGTTGAGGGTACTGGATCGTTGGATTACCCTGTGTTGTGTTTATGGAATCATGTGGATTCGCATCGTTGGATTTACCATGTGTTGTTGTTGTTCATATGTATATTGCTGGTTATCCACCTCCTGTTGATCTAGTACTATCATCTTAAGATCTATGTTGTGCGCGCTGGATCATTGGATTTTCATTGAGTATACATTGTTGTTATTGTTGTGGGCATATTGATGTCATCATGTGAGTATGCATTTGTAGGTCTCTTGTAGGACCAGGTCCGTATGTTGTATTGACCTGATCTCGGATTAGACTGACATGATTGTCGTGGCATTGCGTATCTTGAGGTATGTTTCGTATTTATATTGGTGTTTGTCTTTTGATGGATAATCTGTAACACCCCAAACTAGGCGGATATTACAGTGCCGTGAATCCCCGACTGGGACCCACCCGGCGAATGAAAATGATGAATTAAGTAATATAATTGTAGTACCGAACCACATTATATTACCCAAATACTCCGATGAGGAGTTTAAGTACAACACACCAGAACAATACCGAATACTAGTATATTTTATATGAAGATAAAATACACAACACTGAATGAAACGGAGTATCCAAATGAAAGTCTGCAGCGGAAATTAAAGGACAACAACATGAATAACTGAAAGATCGGGGCCCCCTACTAGTATCACTGGGACTCCTCGACGTCAGCATGCTATTCCCGTGCTTTTGCCTTGCCATGACCTGAAAAACAAAATCCTCAAATGAGTCGATTACAGAACAACAATCCTCAAGAGTTGAATAAACACAATCATATATATGTAGTATAAACCACAAGTTCGATCAAAATGAATCGGTTAGATTATAACCCAGTTTTGTTGAAAACATACGCAATCAAACATGCTGTATGAATCAACTAACAGTACGGCTCAAAGGGTGGTGCCACACTACGCCCGGGATGGAAATGTGTCCGTGCACAAGCCACCAACGAGTATCGATCGAATACACGTGTGGTTTTGTACCTAATCAGTCTCACGAAGCAATCGACTCGTGTGCACAGTCCAATGTGAGGCCAACAACCAACACACGACTTAAATGTGCCCGACATGAAAATCCTACACATACCAACCGGCACGCCAGTATGACCCGGAATGCCACGATATAACAAAAGTGACATCGGAAACGAATAATGACTCACCGAGACGAAATGATAGTGAAATGAATGATAGCTCAATGAAATGATTGGAACCGTCGTTCCTTGTGACTGAAGTGATTAATTGACAATGACAAGTTTTGATACGGTTAATACAATGATGAATGAGTTATGATTATGAATGAACAAGAACAAAAGGAAATGAATATCCTTTTAACTGAGTAAGAATTAACTTACACAATACCGATGAAGAATGTCCTTCCACGAATAAACGTCCTAAATGAAGTGTCGGTCGCTCGAACAACCTTGAATAACACAATTACCAACAATCCGCTCAATAAATGAATCAAACACGATTATAACGAACTCAAGGCGTCAAAACGACTAAACCAAGTTCATTGCGGCATTATATCGAACACTTTGTGGCCAACTTAGATTGTTCATAACCAAACTTCAAAAATACCAACATCAAATCCCCAAGAAGTGTTTCAAACCAACAAAACATCTTCAATACCATCAATAATCCGTTATGAATATCCAAAATCATGATTACAACGACAATTAATCGAAAACCCCCAATACCAACTTAATATTCAAAGTGTTCTTGAATAATCCTTCAATAATCCAATGAATAATCATACATATTCATAATCATGTGTACATCACTTCATACAACATGATTTTAACGGCTAAAACATAATATCTCAATACAAAATCGAAATCCAAGATATTGAAGAATATTACCTTTGAAGATCTAAACACTTCGATCCGATGAAAACGTGTTAAATCGACTATCCAATCTTCCCAACGAATAAAGATGATGAAATCCAAACACACGAGTGATTGATGATGACAAAATATCTCCCTCAAGCTCTCTCTCTCGGACAAGATGAAGGAAATGAGAAAAATGAGGAAAAGTCCCGTCCAAGACATATATAAACTGCCGAACGTTACGACCGTAACTCGGCCTTCTTACGGCCGTAACATTCCAGGTCAATGGCCTTACGGCCGTAACCGGCCAACTCATACGGCAGTAACTCGGCTTAGTCCAAAAACCTGCCGACAGCCTTACGGCTGTATCCGCCCTGACTTACAGGCGTAACTCGCCCTCGTCTAAAACATCTGCTGACATCCTTACTGCCGTACCCACACACCTTACGGGCGTAACTCGAATGATACGGCCGTATCCGGCCACACTTACGGGCGTAAGCCCCCTTCATCGAAAATGGCCAGGCACCCTGCCTGTAACGTACGGCCGTATCCGGCCAAGCCTTACGGTCGTACCTTCCTCATCTTACAGCCGTATGCCGCAACCCTTATGGCCGTAAGTCCCTCTCGTCCGACACATCCTGAAAAACACGAACACTCCTTACGGCCGTATCTTGCCCCTCTTACGGCCGTAACTCGCCCTTCGGCCAAAAACACACGGACACCCTGCTCGACTCGTACGGCCGTAACCGGCCAAGCCTTACGGCCGTAGCTGCTCAACTTACGGCCGTATGCCTCAACCTTACGGCCATAAGTCCCGTTCGTCCATAATGGCCTGAAACCAATGAACACCTGTTACGGCCGTAACTTACCATTCTTATGGCCGTAACTCGTTGCTGGACAAGATGAAAATATGACAACTCCGATTCCTCGCTACGATTGATGAATGATCCGACATACCATACGTATGTGAAAGTGAACAAGTCCAAAGATGAAACTTCCAGCACAAGACTACCAATCACAATGATAATGATAATGCTCCCGTCTCGATCCATAAACGGAGATGAAATGACGATCGGTAACTGATACATGGTTACAACACGCCCACAATGAACGCAAATGAATGAATCATGAATGATGAATGATTACTAATGAGTGAAAAAATTACTGAGTGACAATTACTGACTGATAATTACTGAATGATAATGAATGCATTATGACCAGGTATTACATACTCCCCCCCTTAAAAAGAGTTTCGTCCCCGAAACTAAGGGCCAAACAACTCGGGATGACTCTCCCGCATACTCTCTTCAGTTCCCCAAGTAGCCTTTTCGACTCCGTGTCTAGACCACTGAATCTTGACCAAAGGAATCGTCTTGTTCCTCAACTGTTTGATTCGCCGTTCTAAAATTCATACAGGATGCTCCTCGTACGAATGATCATCCGCGATCTCGATTTCGTCGAACTGAAGTGTGTGACTCGGGTCGGCAACATACTTCCGCAACTGCGAGACGTGCAATACATTAAGAATTTGGCTCAACGCCGGAGGTAAAGCCAATCGATAAGCTAACTCGCCTACTTGATCTAAAATCTCAAACGGTCCAATGAATCTCGGACTCAACTTCCCCCGTTTTCCGAAACGGAAGATACCTTGACTCGGGGATACATTGACCAAAACGTGGTCACGCATCTCGAACTCTAGTGGTCGACGATTATCTACATATAATTTCTGTCGACTCTGAGCGGTCAACAGACGACTCCTGATCAAAGCTAGCTTCTCCCGGGCGGCTATAAGCATATCGGGCTCGGTGCCGATTGACTCTGATGGGTCATCCCAACACAAGGGAGATCGACAACGACAACCGTACAAGGCCTCGTAAGGTGCTATCTTCATCGCAGCATGCCAACTATAATTGTACGTGAACTCAATCAACGGTAATTGGGCTTCCCAATCGTGTTCTAATCGAGGACGCATGCCCTCAACATGTCCTCCAATGTCTGAATAGTCCTCTCTGATTGTCCGTCGGACTGAGGATGAAAATCGGTAATGAGATTAAGCTGAGTTCCCATAGCACGATGAACTGATTTCCAAAATGAGACACGAATCGTCCGTCACGATCAGAAACGATACTCTTAGGAGTACCGTGCAATCTCACTATCTCTTTGATGAACAGCTGGGCAAGTCTCTCGGGACACCACGTATCCTTAATCTCAAGGAAATGAGCTGACTTAGTTAAGCGGTCCACGATCACCCAGATTGTATTCATGCCCCGACGACTCGTCAGCACTCTCGTGATGAAATCCATAGAAATGTCTTCCCACTTCCATTCTGGAATAGGGAGCGGTTTCAGCATACCCGGATCGGCGATGCGGACCTCGATCTCGGGTCTAAGGAATTCCCTCAAGCTCCTTACGGGCGATAAACGAGCAAGCATCTGCTCCTGAACGGACTTACGACTCAAGGCGTCGGCGACAATGTTCGCCTTGCCCGGGTGGTAAAGGATCTCGATATCATAATCTTTTATTAGTTCCAACCACCGTCTTCGTCGCATATTTAACTCCTTTTGAGTAAATATATACTTCAACTCTTGTGATCAGTGAAGATCTGACAGGTGACGCCATAAAGGTAACGACGCCAAATTTCCAACGCGAAAACCATGGCTGGTAGCTCCAAGTCGTGGGTCGGATAATTAACCAGCTGATCCGAGGAAACCTCGGATTTCCTTAACATCTTTCGGAGGTTGTCAATCTCGAATAGCCTCCGTCTTCTGAGGGTCGACACGAACTCTGTCTGATGAAACTACATGTCCGAGAAAAGTCACTTCGGACATCCATAACTCACAATTGGAAAACTTTCCATAAAGTTGCTCGCGTCTCAACACGTCGAGAACCTGATGAAGATGTACCTCGTGTTCCTATCGATCACGAGACTAAATCAAAATGTCATCGATGAAGACAACAACAAACTGATCCAAAAAAGTCGATGAAAACCCGATTCATTAACTCCATGAATACCGTAGGTGCATTAGTTAGCCCAAACGGCATAACTACGAACTCATAATGACCATAGCGTGTACGAAACGCCGTCCTTGCGATACCCGGCTCTTGAATTCGCAGCTGATGATATCCAGATCTTCAGTCGACCTAGGAAAATATTGAAGCTCCCTGAAGTTGATCTAAGAGATCATCAATACGGGGTAGAGGATACTAATCTTGATCATCACCCTGTTCAACTCCTGATAATTAATACACACACGAGACGTGCCATCCTTCTCCTTGACAGATCACACTGGTGCTCCTCACGGGGACGCACTCGGTCGGAGATAACCTTTCTCGAACTATTCCTCAAGTTGAATCTTCAACTCCTGCATTCTGATCGGGGGCATCCGATACGGTGACTTCGATAACGGGGACGTACTGGCTCCAACTCACTCCTGAATTCCACTACTCTATGTGAAGGCAACCAGATAACTCGTCTGGAAATACATCGTCAATCGATGACAATGATACCATGAATGATTGAACATTTTGATTGCCCTAGAATGGTCAATCGATAAAAAGTGATACAATGAATGATTGAATAACTCGATTGCCTTAGAAAGGCCAATCGATGAAAATGATACAATGAATGTTTGAATAACTCGATTACCTTAGAAAGGCCAATCGATGAAAATGATACAATGAATGATTGAATGACTCGATTGTCTTAGAAAGGCCAATCGATGGAAACGATACAATGAATGATTGAATAGCTCGATTGCCTTGAAAGGCCAATCGATGGAAATGATGCAATGAATGATTGAATAACTCGATTGCCTTAGAAAGGCCAATCGATGAAAATGATGTAATGAATGATTGAATAACTCGATTGCCTTAGAAAGGCCAATCGATGAAAATGATACAATGAATGATTGAATAACTCGATTGCCTTAGAAAGGCCAATCAATGAAAATGATGTAATGAATGATTGAATAACTCGATTGACTTAGAAAGGTCAATCGATGATAATGATACAATGAATGATTGAATAACTCGATTGCCTTAGAAAGGCCAATCGATGAAAATGATGTAATGAATGATTGAATAACTCGATTGCGGAATTTCTCTGCTTTCGTCATAATAATAATTCTTCTGGAACAACGGGGATTACTTCCCTGAAGCACATATTCGACAACCAACGACGGAAAGATAGCGACCAAACGCTTACAAACACTGAGGATAGTATCAAGACGATCAATCCAACTAATACCTAATATTACATCGTCCTAAGATAAATTCACCACGATTAGGTCCACCAACCAATCGCGGTCACTAAGCTTACCTCGGTATGATTTCCGAAAATTCTTCCATCGTCAGGTAGACCGATGGTATGAGGTCCACAAGCAATAGGACTATCCCAAAATAAGTCCATTCAAACATGATTCGAAAATGAATGAATGCGGTGCACCAGTATCAAAAGGTACACACATGTTGAAATAAAATTACGAGTATACCTGAGATCATTCGGGCCACCGGATCGTCGATCCTCTTCATCACATGAATCCGGGACTTTCCGGCCCCCGAACTGGACGCTCCCGACTGATAAATACGAGCTCTAACTTTATTTGCTTCCATTGTCTTAAACGACATTGACAGAGCAGTCTGATTCTGAATCGCTAATTGCTTCGGGGCCTGAGATGCCTTCGGAGCCGACTTGGAGTCCTTTCGGCAAAAACGGGCCTTATGCCCAAAATTCCCACAATTATAGCACGTGATAGACGGTTTCAGACACTCAGTGCTGTAATGACCCGGCATTCCACAATTGAAACAGGTGATGGCCGAACTAGCCGCTCGGGACTGAGATCCCGCACGATTATGCGCCGTAGGAGGTCGCTCAGAAACGATAGGACTCACACGAGGCTTCTTGAAGGTTGACTGACCGCCTTCGGATTGATTACGCTTCATTGATTTCTTGCTGACAGATGAAGGTTGTTGTTCAACAATTTCCTTAGCAGCCGGCTCATACGGGAGAGTTCTCTCAATTAATCCGGCCAGAGTGGCGCAATGATGATTGAGCAATTGCACATGGGTCATCATGGCCTGCATAAAAGTGAGTGGATCAACCCGAACATCTTCTGATCGAGCCGAGTCCTGGGCCCGATTTCCCGACAGCGGGTGATTATTTCCCGGGTTTCGGCCCGCACCGCGGCCTCTCCCCGTGCATCCCCTGACAGCTCTCTCCATCGAAGTAGGAAGGTCGCATAATGATTATATTTCCCGCATGAATATCACGTTATGATTATATCATGAGATGATGAGAATGAGCATACATGCTCTAACTTAGTTATTACATGAATGATTTACTGAAGTGACATGATTATCTGATGAAATTCTTGAAATAATTATCTTGGACAATTTAACATGATTAATAATATGATCGTCCAGCTCGACAACTGAATAATGAAATGAATTGAGTAATTAATGAGTTAACATGATCGTCCTAATCATAATGAATGATGATGTTTGAGGATTGTTAATTGATGAATGATGAATGAACGATTATTGCCAGAAATTATACCATGGCGTTAGAAATCTTACAGTTCTTTCGGTCTGATTGGCTCGGCATTTGCACAGGTCACACGTGACGCGGAAGTCCAATGATACTAGTCTGATGACGATGATTTCAAATGAGACATGACTCGGAAGGTAGTATTCAAAACCACGCTCCGATACCAACTCTGTAACACCCCAAACTAGGCGGATATTACAGTGCCGTGAATCCCCGACTGGGACCCACCCGGCGAATGAAAATGATGAATTAAGTAATATAATTGTAGTACCGAACCACATTATATTACCCAAATACTCCGATGAGGAGTTTAAGTACAACATACCAGGACAATACCGAATACTAGTATATTTTATATGAAGATAAAATACACAACACTGAATGAAACGGAGTATCCAAATGAAAGTCTGCAGCGGAAATTAAAGGACAACAACATGAATAACTGAAAGATCAGGGCCCCCTACTAGTATCACTGGGACTCCTCGACGTCAGCATGCTATTCCCGTGCTTTTGCCTTGCCATGACCTGAAAAACAAAATCCCGGCCAAGTCGATTACACGAACAACAATCCTCAAGAGTTGAATAAACACAATCATATATATGTAGTATAAACCACAAGTTCGATCAAAATGAATCGGTTAGATTATAACCTTGATTTTGTTGAAAACATACGCAATCAAACATCTTTGTATGAATCAACTAACGATGCGGCTCAAAGGGTGGTGCCACACTACGCCCGGGATGGAAATGTGTCCGTGCACAAGCCACCAACGAGTATCGATCGAATACACGTGTGGTTTTGTACCTGTCGAGTCTCACAAAGCAATCGACTCGTGTGCGGTCGATGTGAGGCCAACAACCAACACACGACTTAAATGTGCCCGACATGAAAATCCTACACATACCAACCGGCACGCCAGTATGACCCGGAATGCCACGATATAACAAAAGTGACATCGGAAACGAATAATGACTCACCGAGATGAAATGATAGTGAAATGAATGATAGCTCAATGAAATGATTGGAACCGTCGTTCCTTGTGACTGAAGTGATTAATTGAGAATGACAAGTTTTGATACGGTTAATACAATGATGAATGAGTTATGATTATGAATGAACAACAACAAAAGGAAATGAATATCCTTTTAACTGAGTAAGAATTAACTTACACAATACCGATGAAGAATGTCCTTCCACGAATAAACGTCCTAAATGAAGTGTCGGTCGCTTGAACAACCTTGAATAACACAATTACCAACAATCCGCTGAATAAACGAATCAAACACAATTATAACGAACTCAAGGCGTCAAAACGACTAAACCAAGTTCATTGGGGCATTATATCGAACACTTTGTGGCCAACTTAGATTGTTCATAACCAAACTTCAAAAATACCAACATCAAATCCCCAAGAAGTGTTTCAAACCAACAAAACATCTTCAATACCATCAATAATCCGTTATGAATATCCAAAATCGTGATTACAACGACAATTAATCGAAAACCCCCAATACCAACTTAATATTCAAAGTGTTCTTGAATAATCCTTCAATAATCCAATAAATAATCAACATATTCATAATCATGCGTAAATCACTTCATGCAACATGATTTTAACGGCTAAAACATCATATCTCAATACAAAATCGAAATCCAAGATGTTGAAGAATATTACCTTTCAAGATCCAAACACTTCGATCCGATGAAAACGTGTTAAATCGACTATCCAAGCTTCCCAACGAATCAAGATGATGAAATCCGAACACACAAGTGATTGATGATGACAAAATATCTCCCTCAAGCTCTCTCTCTCGGACAAGATGAAGGAAATGAGAAAAATGAGGAAAAGTCCCGTCCAAGACATATATAAACTGCCGAAAGTTACGGCCGTAACTCGGCCTTCTTACAGCCGTAACATTCCAGGTCAACGGCCTTACGGCCGTAACCGGCCAACTCGTATGGCCGCAACTCGGCTTCGTCCAAAAACCTGCCGACAGCTTTACCGTCGTATCCGCCCTGACTTACGGGCGTAACTCGCCCTCGTCTAAAACATCTGCCGACATCCTTACGGCTGTACCCGCACACCTTACGGGCGTAACTCGAATGATACGGCCGTATCCGGCCAAACTTACGGGCGTAAGCCCTCTTCATCGAAAATGGCCAGGCACCCTGCCTGTAACGTACGGCCGTATCCGGCCAAGCCTTACGGCCGTACCTTCCACATCTTACGGCCGTATGCCACAACCCTTACGGCCGTAAGTCCCTCTCGTCCGACACATCCTGAAAAACACGAACACTCCTTACGGCCGTATCTTGCCCCTCTTACGGCCGTAACTCGCCCTTCGGCCAAAAACACCCGGACACCCTGCTCGACTCAAATGCGGCCGTAGCAAGCTAAGCCTTACGGCCGTGCACCGCTCAACTTACGGCCGTATGCCTCAACCTTACGGCCGTAAGTCCCGTTCGTCCATAATGGCCTGAAACCAATGAACACCTGTTACGGCCGTAACTTACCATTCTTATGGCCGTAACTCGTTGCTGGACAAGATGAAAATCTGACAACTCCGATTCCTCGCTACGATTGGTGAATGATCCGACATACCATACGTATATGAAAGTGAACAAGTCCAAAGATGAAACTTCCAGCACAAGACTACCAATCATAATGATAATGATAATGCTCCCGTCTCGATCCATAAACAGAGATGAAATGACGATCGGTAACTGATACATGGTTACAACACGCCCACAATGAACGTAAATGAATGAATCATGAATGATGAATGATTACTAATGAGTGAAAAAATTACTGAGTGACAATTACTGACTGATAATTACTGAATGATAATGAATGCATTACGACCAGGTATTACACAATCGATTATCGTGTTGAGATTTGATGATGTTATCCGATGGATCGAATAGGTCAGAGTTGGTATATTTCCGTATTGCGAGTTATGATGATGTTATCCGATGGATCAAATTGGTCAGAGTTGGTATATTTCCGTATTGCGAGTTATGATGATGTTTTGAGAATTTTGGGTATTGTTTTGAGAATTTTGGGTATTGTTTGAGGTGCAGTATAGATGTTATGTTTGAGTTTATTGGTTAATTGAGATTACGAGATGTGCAATATGATAAGGGTTATTTCAATGAGGATTATCACGAATTAGTAAAGTTATGACAGTAAGATTATATTGGTAGTATTCTTACTTAGTAATCTCATTGGTATGTAAATATTGACGTGATGTGATCGGTATCATTGTTGAGTATTATGGCTGACCCCGTCATGGGCTTTCTTTTTAGGTTCTTGGGATATCGAGCTTGTAGCGGTCGTGAAGAGATGAGCTTCCCGCAGGATACTGGCTATGACGTGTGTTTGTGAATCGAGTACTTTGACTAGTTGTATTTCTGCTGCTAGAGTATTTTTAGTTGTTTGTCATTTCCGCTGGGTGAGTATTTTTAAATGCCCGTTGGTATTTGGTAACTTAAGTTATTTTGGGAAATCGTTTTCTAAACTTTTGAGTTTCGGCTGTTTGGCCTTATACTTTCAATGAGAGTTTTTTGACGGTATTGTTTAACGGATTTTTTAAAGTCTTCGAATATTTAAAGGATGTTACCGTCATCGTCGCTTAGGCATATTTAAAACGTTCGTAAATCCTTCTCTCAGGCTTGTGGGTTCTGTTTCGGGGCCCACTGCGCTGTAATATTCTCGGTTGGCTCTGGGGGTGTTACAGAATATGGTATCAGAGCTTAGGTTGAGAAAACCTAGGCTGTCGGGTCGAGTCGAGTCGTGTTTTTGTCACGTCAATTGAGTTGTCGGTTGGCAATTATTATAGCCCTGGATTTTTGCTGTTCACTCGGGCTTGTGTGTTATGTGGGTTACCTGTAACACCCCCATGATGTTCAGGGCATATTACAGCGCCGTGGACCCCACACTGTGGAATCCCCCAGGCTAACATACCAACAAGACATTCGACAACGACTAACTATCATTAATAAAACGACAATTCAAATAAAAGACTACAAACCGACAATTAAAATTTGACATCAAATCCATTTCCCAAAACGGGAACACAACATTAACAATTTCAAACAGGAAGTACTCGAGTACTTAAACCAATTTTATAATACATAAATCCCAAAATCAGACATCAATAGCAACCGACAGACATAACATCGAAAAATCAAATCTTGGACAATATCATGCTTGCCCATCATCCTCATACGGCCCGAGTGCTCGTTTGTCCCCACGATCAATACGAAATACAAAAGTATTTCCCCATTTAAGGGTTAGCGACAATTGCTAGTGCAAGTACAATCCATTTGAACTACATTCTAATCGGATGAATACATGCGCCAAAATCATTTTAGAAAACATTTTATATTCGAATATTTATGATGTACAAACACAAACACATTATCTCCAACAAATCATAATTCAAAGTTAACCGTTGGCACGAGACTCACGGCCACCGTACCCATGAGTCCCGTCGGACATCCACAGGTGGCTAACCACGGTTCACGATACGCACACTCACGGCAATACGTATCCCTAGAGGCCCGTCGGACCGTCCCTAGGTGAACATACACATAACCATCCACAACAACCACGATACGACCATAATTCAAATACTAGAACATGTAAACAAATGTAAAGTACTTGCCTTTGTGACATCTTGAAGGATCGGAAGTGAAAAGTGACTACGGATGATCCGAATGGACAACGACGGTTCCTAAACGAAGAATTAGCATAACTCGGTCCCAACGGACATCGATGTCGAAAGGAATACTCCCAAAACCCGATTACCAATAACGACAATAGACGATCAATTGATACGGGCGAGGTTTACGCAAAATCTCCCGTATCGATAATTCGCGGATTAAAATCAAGAAATTGGATTTGGAATCATTCAACAATCACAATCGGTGAAGAATATCCTAACATCTTGGAATAAGTCGGTTCCAATTAGTAAAACCCGGAAAAACCCCCAAATTTGACGAGTTAGGGTTCTAGACGAAATTACCTTGATTTCGGATGATGGATGACGATTATACTGATGATAATATGTTAGCACAACTCTACGGTGATGGAATGTGAATAGAACGCCGATCGGAACTGATGGAAATCGCCTCTGAGGTCGCACGTCGAAGAAACGAAGGGAAAAGAATGAAACTGCCGCTCAAAGCGCATTGGGCTTATATAATTGTGAAGTTAGCGCACGCTAACTGCCATATGTAGCGTGCGCTAACGGGGCCGCGATAGTCCAGTGGCTACTGCCACATTCGTTAGCGTACGCTAACAATAAGGGTTAGCGTACGCTAACTGTTCTGCGGTAGCGCACGCAAGGCAACAGGGGTAGCGTGCGCTACCTACACAACGATTGATGCTGCTGATGTCATATCGGCGATAAGCTGGCGCCGAGGGTACGATACGATACACACGCAGCGAGACCAGAATCCAGGAACATGAACACGAAGCATACAAGACGACGGAGCTAAGTGCTGAAAGAAAAATACAATTCCGACCACCGAAGGGTCCGTAATGCGACAACGAAAACGAGATTCCCTAAACTATTAGGAAATTACAAAAATGGCCCAAGTGCCCGAAAATCGCGAAACGACGTCGGATTTATGAACCGAAAGTCTCCACAAGACCAACTCAACCATACGAACTTGTACAAACCCAGAAATAACGAAAACGAACGAGTTTTACAAGAATCGAACGTTCATACGGCAAAACATGTCATAAAACGAAATTACGTGAAAACATCATCAAAACTCATCCCAATGGAAAAACTCCAAGAACAAAATAGATTCGAAATGTCGAAACGGTTACAAGCGAGTCGATAAAAATAGACATACACCAAAAATGGAAGCGCTAAAAATGGGAAAATTACGGATATTACATTCTCCCCCTCTAAAATAAAGTTTCGTCCCGAAACTTAAGAATCAAAAAGCTCGGGGTATCTCGAACGCATATCCTCCTCTAACTCCCACGTCGCTTCTTCTACTCCGTGCCTCGACCATTGCACTTTAACCAAAGGAATAGTTTTGTGCCTTAACTGTTTATCACGACGCTCCAAAATTCTAACGGGTCTCTCTTCAAACGTAACATCCTTCTCAATCTCCACGTCCCCAAAGTCAATAATGTGGGACGGGTCCGGAACGTACTTCCTCAACTGGGAAACGTGAAATACGCTATGTACATGACTAAGCGACGGAGGTAAAGCCAAGCAGTACGCTAACTCACCGACTCTCCAATACCTCGAAAGGTCCAATATATCTCGGGCTGAGTTTCCCCTTCTTCCCGAATCGGAAAACTCCTTTCGTCGGAGATACTCTCAACAGAACGTGATCTCCCACCTCAAACTCCAAAGGTCTACGCCTAACATCCGCATAAGACTTTTGTCGACTCTGGGCAGCCAACATCCTCTTTCTAATCAATTCGACTTTCTCCCTCGTCTCGATACGAGATCCGGCTCGGTGCCAACCAAATCGGACGGCTCATCCCAACATATCGGTGATCGGCAACGTCGGCCATAAAGTGCCTCATATGGTGCCATCTTAATCGACGCGTGCGGCTATTATTATAAGTAAACTCAATCAAGGCCAAATGATCCTCCCATTACTACTCAATCTAACGCACACGCGCGCAACAAATCCTCGAGCGTCCGAATGGTACGTTCGACCGCTCGATGCGGGGATGGAACGAAGTGCTCAAACGTAGCCGAGTCCCCAATGCCTTATGCACTTTGCCAAAATGCGATACAAATCGGCCATCTCATGCGAAATAATGGTCCTCGGCGTACCATGAAGCCTCACTATCTGAGTGATAAAAATACGAGCCAACTTTTCCGGACCCCAAGTATCCTTGATGCCCAGAAAATGTGCCGACTTAGTCAGTCGGTCTACAATTACCCATACTATATTCATACCAGTCTTCGTCCTCGGTAAACTCGTGACAAAATCCATAGAGATGTCCTCCCATTTCCATTCCGGAACGGGAAGTGGTTTCAATAATCCGGCTGGCCGCTGATGCTCAATCTTGACTTGCTGACAAGTCAAACACTTACCTACAAACTGAACTACCTCTTTCTTCATATCGTTCCACCAAAAATTCTTCCTCAGATCTTTATACATCTTACTCGAGCCCGGATGGACTGAGTATGGTGACGCATGAGCCTCTCGCATAATGCTCTGTCTCAATTCCGAGTCGTTCGGAACACACAACCGACCTCGGAATCTCAACACTCCGTCCTCATGAATAACAAATCCCGGGGCTTTCCCCTTCTCTACACTCTCCCGAAGCTGAATAAACATCGGGTCCTCCAACTGTCCCGATTTAATGTCCTTGACCAGAGATGAAGAAATCTCAAGAGTACGTAACTGCCCGGAACTCTCTGGAAGTACAACATCAATGCTCAACCTCATAAGCTCTCGCTGAAGTCCCGACTGGGCCGTGAGTAACTCAAGCACCCGAAGCGATACCGATTTCCGGCTCAAGGCATCTGCTACCACATTAGCCTTGCCCGGATGATAGAGGATCTCAAGATCGTAATCCTTAATCAGTTCCAACCATCTCCTCTGTCTCATATTAAGCTCCTTCTGCGTGAAGATGTACTTCAGGCCCTTGTAATCGGTGAAAATCTGACACGACGAGCCATACAAGTAATGACGCCAGATTTTCAACGCAAACACAACTGCGGCCAGCTCAAGATCGTGCGTAGGGTAATTCAATTCATACGGTTTCAACTGACGGGAAGCATAGGCAATCGTCCTCCGTCTTTGCATAAGTACGCATCCGAGCCCTTGGCGAAGCATCACTATAAACAGAGAAACCATCATTACCACTCGGTAAAGCCTGACACGGGAGCGGTCGTCAACCGCTTCTTCAACCCCTCAAAACTATTCGCCTCTCATCGGTCCACACAAACTTCTCGACTTCGTAACAACCGAGTCGAGGTCGAGCAAGTTTAGAGAACCCTCGACGAACCTACGGTAATACCCGGCTAATCCCGTAAAACTACGGACCTCTTTCACGTTCTTGGCGGCGCCCAATCCAACCTTGCCTCTACCTTATGTGGGTCCACACGAACACCCTCGGCCGAGATCACATGACCGAGAAACATAACTTCCGTAACCAAAACTCGCACTTTGAGAACTTCGCAAAAGATCCGAGTTCTCAAAATATCTAACACAATATGCAAATGACGGGCGTGCTCCTCCTCGCTCCTCGAGTAAATCGGGATGTCATCGATAAAAACGACTACACACTTATCGAGGTACTCGATAAAGACTTTGTTCATAAGTGCATGAACACGGCCAGTGCGTTAGTTAGCCCAAAAGGCATAACCACAAACTCGTAGTGACCGTATCTCGTCCGAAAGGCCGTCTTGAATATCGGTATCCTTCACTCGGGTGATAATACCCCGATCTCAAATCAATCTTCGAAAACACAGTTGCCCCTTGCAACTGATCAAACAAATCATCAATCCTTGGTAGCGGATACTTGTTTTTGATGGTCACTTTGTTCAACTCTCGGTAGTCGATGCACAAACGAAGTGACCCATCCTTCTTCTTTAAAAATAGGACCGGTGCGCCCCAGAAGCGCTCGGTCGAATATATCCCATGTCCGGCAACTCTCCCATTGTTTCTTCAACTCAAGCATCTCGGCGGGCGCCATACGGTATGGCGTCTTAGAGATAGGTCTTGCACCCGGCTCTAAATCGACGGTAAACTCAACCTCTCGGCCCGGCGGCAAACCCGGCAACTCATCTGGAAAAACATCAGGATACTCACATACTACCGGAATATACGAGAGCTCGACTCCCCCTTCTTCCGATCTCAAAGCGTAACACTAATAGCCCGTGCAACCTCCCGAAGAAGCCTCACCGCCCTCAAAGCGCGATCGGTAATCTCGACTACCCCGCTTACGCCCCACAAAGAATGCTCGGTACCATCGAGAGGCTAACATCATGTGATCCTCGTTCTATAATTCATGATCGCCCCATGACGGTCCGGCCCGATCCTCACCCATAATCAAATCCTCATCTCTAATATCTATCGCAATCAGATTAGAAAGCCAATCCCTCCCCGCGATACTCACGAAAAATCTCTAATCTCACGGTCCCCACGATGCTATCCCAGCTAGGAAGTTTAACAACAAAAGGCTCACAAGCAACAAGGCAATCAACATGCGGGCACGCACGCAATCCATAGATATAAAAGAATGCGTAGCACGGGAATCGAACAATACGGAAACAGGATGGTCAAGGATGTGGACGGTACTGTAGCCACCGTCGCGTCGGGATCTCGGCTCGCCTCATCTCATACACACGGGGCGGAGCAGACCCGCACTAGAAGCTCCCCCTCTAGAAGGTGACCACGACCTCGACCTCTACCAAAACTCTGCTGCCGGTGAAGCGTCGGTGCTGATTCACACTCGGCTCTCCCGCACTGAGCAGATATCCGAGTAATCGGAGCCCAAGCCGCATCCGTACAAAACTTAGCACGGTGACCCATACGGCCACAAGCAAGACATCGAATCGGAGGCCTATCACACTCACTCATCATGTGGCCGGACATTGCGGTTAAAGCATGTAGGACCACGAACGGAACCAGCGAGCAGACCTAGAACCGTTCCCTCGACCAACTAATGGCGGCCCGACCCCGAAGACTCGCGAACCGGGTGAGCCTTGGATACCCTCTGACTTGCCTCCCGAAATGGCGGAGGTCTTCTGCTTCTTTCCTTCAGCTGCCGTCTCTGTCGCAGAAAACGACATCTCGTAAGCCATCGCTTCATTCTGATAATCTTTCAAAGTCGTGCACCCCAGACCAGACATGTAGTGGCGCACCCTCGGCTTCATCCGCATATCAAAGTGGCGGATCTTATCTAGCTCATCTCGGACTTGGTTTCTCACGTAGTGCAGCTGTTGATTGTAGTCCTTGATAGCTTGAGAAATAGGAACATCTTGGGGCTTAGCCTCAAAGAAGGCTCGGATCCTCCCCTCTTTCACTGGCCAAGGACAGTATTCGTCTTCCATCAGATCTCGAAACTCTGCCCACGTAGCTGCCCAGTCACGCGGTTTCACCGCTTGCCACCACGTTGCTGCCTCCTTGGCGAGGAAGTACTGAGCAATGGGTACTTTCCTCTCCTCGGAACAATTAGCAGCCTCAAACACTTTCTCCAACTCGAATAACCAATTCTCCCAACCAGAAGGGTCGAAGCACCATCAAGCTGCGGAGGACGCATACGAATCACGTCTGAAGTAGCTTATCATTACCGGATCCAGTAGGCGGAACCGGGTTGGCATTAGCATGGCCGACCAGAACGGCCTGAGTCAGTAGCATCATCTGGTTCGCTACTTGCTGTAATATGTTGGCCACTCCAACATTCTCATGAGCATTACCGGAGCTAGCAGACTGGTCCTGCTGACCTCCGGAACTAGGGGGAACACTGTTCGACAAAGAGGGCATCGCCGAATCAGTTCCTGAGTGATCGGACATGGCCGCCCCACCGGCTGCGTCACGTCCCCTACCGCGTCCGCGACCGCGTCCGCGTCCTCTACCAGCAGGAATTATGAAGAAGCAACGGGTAAGTACAATTCAAACGCAAAACGCAAAAGATACTAAGACAGAAATAAAACAGAACGGTGAAACGAGTCAAGTTAGGAAAACTTACGAGCACCGGCGTACTGAGATGATGGCATAACAGTGATACTGTCCCAAAAACAACACTTAACTAGACCCAAATGACCGACAGCCTAGGTATCCATAAACCTAAGCTCTGATACCATATTCTGTAACACCCCCAAGACGTTCAGGGCATATTACAGCGCCGTGGACCCCACACTGTGGAATCCCCCAGGCTAACATACCAACAAGACATTCGACAACGACTAACTATCATTAATAAAACGACAATTCAAATAAAAGACTACAAACCGACAATTAAAATTTGACATCAAATCCATTTCCCAAAACGGGAACACAACATTAACAATTTCAAACAGGAAGTACTCGAGTACTTAAACCAATTTTATAATACATAAATCCCAAAATCAGACATCAATAGCAACCGACAGACATAACATCGAAAAATCAAATACTGGACAATATCATGCTTGCCCATCATCCTCATACGGCCCGAGTGCTCGTTTGTCCCCACGATCAATACCTGAAATACAAAAAAGTATTTCCCCATTTAAGGGGTTAGCGACAACTGCTAGTGCAAGTACAATCCATTTGAACTACATTCTAATCAGATGAATACATGCGCCAAAAATCATTTTAGAAAACATTTTATATTACGGAATATTTATGATGTACAAACACAAACACATTATCTCCAACAAATCATAATTCAAAGTTAAACGTTGGCACGAGACTCACGTCCACCGTACTGCAGAGTCGTCGGACATCCACAGGTGGCTAACCACAGTTCACGATACGCACACTCACGGCAATACGTATCCCTAGAGGCCCCGTCGGACCGTCCCTAGGTGAACATACACATAACCATCCACAACAACCACGATACAGCCATAATTCAAATACTAGAACATGTAAACAAATGTAAAGTACTTGACTTTGTGACATCTTCGAAGGATCGGAAGTGAAAAGTGACTACGGATGATCCGAATGGACAACGGCGATTCCTAAACGAAGAATTAGCATAACTCGTCCCAACGGACATCGATGTCGAAAGGAATACTCCCAAAACCCCGATTACCAATAACGACAATAGACGATCAATTGATACGGGCGAGGGTTTACGCAAAATCTCCCCGTATCGATAATTCGCGGATTAAAATCAAGGAAATTGGATTTGGAATCATTCAACAATCACAATCGGTGAAGAATATCCTAACATCTTTGGAATAATTCGGTTCCAATTAGTAAAACCGGAAAAACCCCCAAATTTGACGAGTTAGGGTTCTAGGCGAAATTACCTTGATTTCGGATGATGGATGACGATTATGCGATGATAATATGTTAGCACAACTCTACGGTGATGGAATGTGAATAGAACGCCGATCGGAATCGATGGAAATCGCCTCGAGGTCGCACGTCGAAGAAAGCGAAGGGAAAAGATTGAAGCTTCTGCTCAAAGCGCATTGGGCTTATATAGTGTGAAGTTAGCGCACGCTAAGCGCCATATGTAGCGTGCGCTAACGGGGCGCGGCAGTCCGATGGCTCTTTGCCACATTCGTTAGCGTCGCTAACAATAAGGGTTAGCGTCGCTAAGCTGTTCTTGATAGCGCACGCAAGGCGGCGGTAGCGTGCGCTACCTACAAAGATTGATGCTGCGATGTCATATCGGCAGTAAGGCTGGCGCCGAGGTACGATACGATACACACGCAGCGAGACCGAATCGGGAACATGAACACGAAGCATACAAGACGACGGAGCTAAGTGCTGAAAGAAAAATACAATTCCGACCACCGAAGGGTCCGTAATGCGACAACGAAAACGAGATTCCCTAAACTATTAGGAAATTACAAAAATGGCCCAAGTGCCCGAAAATCGCGAAACGACGTCGGATTTACAAACCAAAAGTCTCCACAAGACCAACTCAACCTTACGAACTTGTACAAACCCAGAAATAACGAAAACGAACGAGTTTTACAAGAATCGAACGTTCATACGGCAAAACATGTCATAAAACGAAATTACGTGAAAACATCATCAAAACTCATCCCAATGGAAAAACTCCAAGAACAAAATAGATTCGAAATGTCGAAACGGTTACAAGCGAGTCGATAAAAATAGACATACACCAAAAATGGAAACTGCTAAAAATGGGAAAATTACGGATATTACATTACCAGTGTGGTACTGTGGTTGTTGTAAACTTTTTCAAATGGTATTAACGTGTTTCTTCGGGCAGAGATGTGTCGTATTTTGAGTTGAACTGATTTGCAAAATGCATGTTTTGAAAATATCTGTGTCGAGTATTTCTAGAGTTGAAACATATGCCAGTACCATGGGGAATTGTCGGCTTCACGATATGTAAGTATTTGGATTTTTGAATTGCATTTAGGTTAATTACAGTTATAATATTGATGTGCTTTTGAGATTCGAAAGAATATTATGTGTTATGTTATGAGATAGCAGAACATAATAGTTCGGACAGAATCGATGATCTTGAGAAACCGTGATTATGGAAAATCAATGTGTCGGGTAAATTTAGAAAATGGAGTTGTGTATTTGGGACAGATGTGGTGGATTGTTGAAATGAGCATGTAGTCATGCTAGTTCATTTTGATACATATGAAACCATTTTTGAATATTTGAAAATGTTACTTTTCAACATGATAGATTTTGAATAAACTATTTTGCTCGCTGCAATGAAAATGTATTTCCTTAAATTTATTTTGAGAGACAATATTGCTGTCTTTAAAAATGTGTTTCATCATGGCATAGTTGCAGTATTGCAGAATGGGATAATGATCGATGTTGCGAGTCATTTGTGGAAAAGATGATTTAACTAAGTCTCTATAATGAGATTTTGGATTCTATCGTATGATGTTCCGACCGAATGTCAGTAGAATTGGTAACGAGCCGAATTGGTATAAAGGAGTATGGGCATGGACAATCATTTGCATAGTTTTCATTTTAAACTTTGAAATTGTGTGGATTCGAAGAAAATTATTATCGAATACTTGACATAAGCGAGCCGGTTTAACTTTTCGAAAATTGATTTGTGGTCTTACAAAAGTGTATGTTTCAAGTTTGAAATTTTGGAAAGAACTTTTGAAAATTGGTTTTTATTGACAAGATTACATGATTTCAAGCTGTTTTGAAAATGTGATTAGTATATGTACAAACGTATTGCATAATGTATATCCTGGTGGAGTTCTGAATGAGACTCACGAACTGGATAACACATCAACGGTACGATGAAAAGATATTCGAACTTCAGTATGGTAGTTTGGTTATCCAGGGATGACCGGTTGGTTGAGACAATAAGAGGAATATGATGTGTGTAGTAGATTCATGTGAAGAATGTGATTTTGGGACTTTGGATTTTGTAGAACCGGGGCATATGTGCTATGTTGCTCTATTGGTGTGGTAGCGTGATTTTACTATAGTTATTTTTGACTTTTGATCGATATTGATTGGAGTACGATTGGGTATGTTCAATAGTTTGTTACTGGTTGTTCGTACGCTGAGGGGTACGTTCAACAGTCGGTTGTGTTTCATTGAGATCCACTGTATGTGATTTGTGTAACATTTTGATAATTTTATTCTCTCGTACATCTGTCTCCGTGGTTCAATGGTGATCGTGTTGGAGCTTACCATGTGAGGGTATTCTCGGTTATTGTTGATCCTTCATTGGTAATATTGGAGTTTATCATGTTGACGATATTCTCGGCTGTGTTTTGACCTTTGGTTGGTTATATTGGAGTTTATCATACTAATGATATTCTAGGCTTTTTTTTAACCTTTGGATTGGTCATATTGGAGTTTATCATGTCGATGATATTCTCGGTTAATTTATTAGTTGATCATTGTGAGTGATCGTATGAGCGTTCGGACGTCGTGTCGATGTTTCGAGATTTGTTACTACGGTTTTGGGCAGTTGTTTCATAGATGTATCATGTATTATTGTTTTTTATCGGGATTGGGACTTGATTGTCTAATCTAGGCTTGGCATTTTGATCCGACCCGGTGGGGAACCCAGTCGACCCGCCCCGATTGGGGCCGGGGATTCCCCGCCAAACCGGGTACCGGGGACGGGGGCGGGTATACCTGCTTACATGAAACTGGGGCCGGGGATGGGGCCGGGATATCTATCCCCCGACCCGCCCCGGACCCGGTTTAAATATAATTAAGAATTTAGTTTTTTATATATTTATTATATATTCTTTACCATTTAGTTTTTACATACCCGTATCACTATATCACTGATTCACTTTCATTTTGACTTCAGAAACCCTACACCTACTCTCTCGTGCCTCCCACCCTCCTACAGTCCCTCTCCTCTCTCTCGCCAGTCGCCTCCCACGGACCCACCCTCCTTCAGAAACCCTACTCCAACCGTCGCCTCCCTCTCTCCTCCTGCCATCGACCGCCGCTCCCCTCTCGCCTCCCACCCTCCTACAGCCCCAATTCCCAGCGACCGCCGACCGCCGCGCCCAGGTTCTCACTTCTCACATGTCAATTTTTATGATTTTGTATCCTTGTTGAGAAACCATTAAAACAAATAATAATATACCATTAAAACAAATAATAATTATTTGTTCGAAAAAATCGAGGATCCAGATTCTGAATATCGTGCATGTATATCGGCATATTTTGTGTATATTAGTTTTCTTTGATATTTCCTGGATGGAAGATTAATTTACATCGGTAAAGAAAATTTTTCCTGCTACGGTATTTTTGTACTCGTATTTGTTGGCTTTATGGATGTCACTTGTTGGCTTTACAAGTTTTTATTTGTTCTACAGATAGATACTATAGAAAATGAGAACCTTGGTGATACAAGATGCAATGCTATTTAAGGAAATGAGAAAACAGCAGAAACGAATTCAACTACCCACAGATCTGAAAGCATGCATATAGAGTCGACTTCTACTACTGTTGAAGTAGAACCACCGAACAAAATATTAAAATCTATTGTTTGGAACCATTTTGAAACAGTACATGTAGATGGTATTCGTAGATTTGCTAAATGTAAGTATTGCAATAATCAGATGACCGGTAGAACAAATGATGGGACAACCCATTTGAAAGATCACTTTAAGATATGTCCAAGAAGAGTTACAAAGGACATAAAACAACATATTCTAGTTCAAGAGCAAATGACTAAGGATGGGAATACATCTTTATTGAGTAATTATGCTTTTAGTGATGAAGTTACTCGGGGTGATTTAGCTAATATGATTGTTATTCATGACTATCCACTTTCTATTGTAGAGCATTATGGTTTTAGGAAGTATTCAACTGGTCTTCAACCTATGTTTATGGTGCCTTGTAGAAATACCATCAAGATCGACATCATGAAGCTATATGAAATAAAAAAAGGGTGGTATGTTGCGTTGTTTGGAACAGAATGAAAGTAGGATTGCTCTTACATCTGATATGTGGACCGCTGGAACCCAAAAGAAAGGTTATATGGCAATAACAACACACTACATAGATACCAGTTGGAAGCTACAAAATAGGATTATCAGGTTTTTTCTCGTCTACTATTCTTTAAATATTTATTGATGCAGCTGTAATAGATTCTTCCAGGGCATGTTAGGGGTAGGTTTGTACATTTCTTAGTCAGGTGATTAATTTATGAATGTAGATGTGAATTAAAGTTGTTCTTTTCCTGTTCTTTTGCAAATCGGTCTTATGGTTAGTAAATAATTGCATATTTATGTACTAATGTATTCTGAAAAGTTGAATTTCTACAGCATGTTTGCATAAATCTGTTGACCTACCCCTTATATTCTTATTTTACAAGTATTTGTATGTATTTTTAATATATTCTTTGATGCAGCTTCATACATGTGCCTTCTCCACACACGGCTGATGCCTTGTCTCAAGTTATGATGGAATGTTTTTTGGATTGGAACATTGACAACAAGTTGTCAACATTGACACTTGACAATTGTTCAACCAACGATGCTTTGGTAGACAAGTTGTTAGGTACTCTTACTCCTTCCTCATTAATTTTAAAGGGTAGGTTGTTTCACATGAGATGTTGTGCGCATATCATTAATCTCATTGTGCAAGATGGGTTTTCCGTGATTGAAAGTGAAATCAAGAATGTTAGGGATAGTGTCTCATTTTGGTCATGTAGTCCTAAAAGGTCACAAGATTTTAGACAAGTTGTAAGACAACTTGGTTTAGATTGCAAAAAAGAATTAGTGCTTGATTGTAAGACTAGATGGAATTCTGTTTATACAATGTTGAATGTTGCCATTGAGTATAAAGACGTCTTCGCTCGCCTAAGCAAGAAAGACAAACATTATGTAATTTACCTAGTGAAGAGGAATGGAGAATGGCATTTGATGTTTGTGACAAATTGAAGTTGTTTTATCCTGTGACCGAGGAATTCTCCGGGACCAAGTATCCCACTTCAAACATATTCTTTCCTTTGATTTGTGACATGAAATTAGAAATTATGAGTTGGCAAGATGCTCAAAATGGTGTTATTAAGAAGATGGCATCAAATATGTTGGAAAAGTTTGATAAATATTGGGGAGTCATACATGATGTCATGAGTGTGGCTATTGTTTTAGATCCTAGGTATAAGCTAAAGTTGATCAACTATTTCTTTCCAAAGATTTATGGTATTTACTCAAAAGATGCGGTTATGAGTATACGTAGCCTATGTGGTGATTTGTTTGAGGAATACAAAATGAAGCATGATCAAACGGTTGAATACGATGAAGATGTCGAATGATGTGTACTTTTATTGTGGTTATGAAATTAAGTTAAGTAATCTTTTTTTTTTGGCATTCTTCACTTTGTATCTATTAACTAGTCTGCTTCATGGAGAAACTCCAGAAGAAGAAGGGCAAGGGTGCAGCTGCTTGATTGGTTTTACTATTTCTAAATTTTTGCATTGCTTTAAATGAGACATCTTTAATTAAGGAGTATAAGTAGTTGGTTTGTGCTTTAGTTGATTTGTGGTTTTTAATGTATTTTTGTTTTAAACTGCTTTGGTGATTGATTTTCAATTGTCTGATTGAAAAATGTTTTGCTATCCAAAAAAAACTAGTTTGCTTTCTGTTTTTCTGCTTTTATTGTGGTTTTTATTGATCAAGGTAATTATGAATGTATCGGTTTTTTTATGAATGTATTATTTTTTATGAATGTATATTCAATTTAGAGAGTCTTACTCGTTGACCGGGGGTTGACCGGGGGTTTGACCGCGGACGGGGGTTTAATCCCCGTACCCGGACGGCGCTGGGGCTGGGGCCGGGGGAAGGAATCCAAAACCGGGGCCGGGTCCGGGAGTTGTGAACCCCGCCCCATACCCGCCCCGTTGCCAGCCCTAATGTAATCAGGTAGACATGCTTTGACACGAATAGATTGTTCCATAATTGAAATACAACGATGTATTTTGTTGAAATTTGTGAAATTGTGATTGTAAGCGTATTGAGGCTTTGTAGTGGGGTCATTTGTTAGTATCACAGGAGATCGTCGACTTCATGCATTTGTAAGTATAGTGTTTTGGTTATTCGTTAATGATGATGATTGATCAGTTTCGTGAAGATTCTGGATATTGTGGTTGAACTTTTGATTGTGACCGGATTGCAAGTTTCGAGGATGAAACTTATTTTAAGTGGGGTAGAATGTAATATACTGAATTTCTACTATGACTGTTTAATGTTATTTTATCCTAATTATATTGTACAGTGTGGGATCTGTACAGTGTGGATAAAATAATTGAAGGACTGAGGACATCGGTATTGGTATAATTGTCGGACTTGGTCGAGAATTGCATTTGAGGATGTTGTGTATCGTATGAGAATGTTATTAGGACGAGTATATGTATTCAGTATGCCGTGTATACGTGTCTATTATACCGAGATGTTGGACAAGAATAGCTGAAAATGGCCAAGTACAGCCACGTTAGTGCACCCTACGATGTATACTTAGCGCACGCTAAGAGATTTGAATTACGTACGCTAAGGAGGACCCCTAACGTACGTAAGGCATTCTGGATAAGGTTCGGAAGGTGGCCAACAGGTAGGCCCAGACTGATTATTATCGGCATTTAGTGCACGCTAAGCATAAGTGAGTAGCGCACGCTAAATGTAGATCGGACAAAGGAATTTTAGCTTTGTCAGGTTACTTTCGGCGCATGTTCCGATAAGGTCAACGGATGATTGCTATGAAGAACTAGTGCACACTAAATCCTAAGGTTAGCGCACGTTAATTTCAGATCGGTCAGACGGAATCCCTGTAATCGCGGGTGCTTTCGGCATGTGGGGGCACGGGCATCTTTGGGGTAGGTGCAGACTATAGTAAGTCAACTACGTATAGCGCATGCTAAGGTCAAAGACTTACGTACGCTAGACAAAGTATTTACGTACGTTATTGCATGGGCATTACGTACGTAAGCTGATGTGCGAAGCAAGGCAGTAGCCTTTGGACTTTGATAGCGCACGCTATCAAGGAAGGATAGCGCACGTTAGGGCTGTAACGCACGCTAAATACAAGTTTTAGCGCATGCTAGTAATGTGCAGTATAAAAAGTGACAGACGGGTGTTAAGATGCATTTCGTCCATTTTCTTCCCTCCACTCGATAAGGAGAGCCTTGGGAAGATTGAGGTTCTGAAACACTGAGAGATGATGATCTTTAACAAGATTAAGCTGAGGAGCATGGATTAAAGCCTTGTTCTTGAAGTTATTGATAATTCTTGGAATGTAGTTCAATTGTTCATCTTCATGGTTCGTCTATACAAGGTAATTTTCGTATCCCTTCGATAGTGGTTCGTTTTTAAAGGATGATTACTTGGGAGGGAGCATGTTAGATTATCATGTGATGATGTTATATGAGATTTAATAGAATTGTGATAAGATATTCCGGATGATTATTTACATGTTAAAGGATGTCAGATTATGTTGTTTTGATGATTATAAACATGGTTTCGAATCACTTGGTGTTCTTGAAGAACTTCTTGATGATTATAACATAGCAAGATGATTGTGAGTTGAATTATCAGTGTTTTTAGATTCGAAGATGAAATGTTCATATCTAGTATTAAATCATGTTAATTGATGATTGATTAATGGTATATATCATGCGAGCATGATAATTAATGAGATTGAACCTGGAAAGACTGGGATTGATCTTGGAATATGATTTCCTTTGCATTCGTATGCGTAATCGCAGGGTGTTAGTCGATACTTGTAAGGCATGCAACTGTATAGCATTAGCGCACGCTAGCTGACTGGCTAACGCACGCTAACTTAAGTGGCTTAGCGCACACTACGTTATGTGATTAACGTGCACTAAGTAGACAGACAGCGTAGTATATTGTGTTGTGGTTATGAATTCGTGATGGTTTGAGTTGGATTGTTCATATTGTGTTTAGTCGAAATATTGTAGAACTGTCGGCTTTGTTGATTGGTTATGTCAGTTGTTTATTCTTGTCGGATTGTTGTTAATTGATCACTTCAATAGGTTGTGAGGATTGATCGTTGAATAGAATAATATGTTGTGGTCGAATTCGAGGATGTTTGTGAATTACTTTGGTCAGGGCCGAGAAGCTTGTAGACGAAAGCAAGGGAATTGGTAATGGCTTCGTATCGGTATCGAGGCAAGTTATTACTTGCTCAGTTTATAATATTTAATGAATGGTTTCAGTTTCAATTGGTTCATGATGCATATAATAATGATTATTGTTGTGAACTCTAGAGATTTGGATTGTATGTTTTTTTCCGATTTTTGGAGGTTAAATCAGAATGTATATGATTTACATTTGTTATTGGTATATTTGGGTATCGAGGGTACGTTGTGATAATGATGAGGATATGAGTTGTCTATGGCCATGGTATTTTAGATCGTCGGACATTGAGGATAATCGTCGGTGATGTGACATCGAGATTGCTCTCGAAGGACTCGGGGCAAGTATCTTAATTTGATTTTGGTTTAGTGTTGATGATTTTGATCATGCATATTGTCGTTCATGTTGTTGAGCATGAGGTCATCCAAGTTGATTGGACATAATGTCGTTCATGTTATTGATTCATATGTTTTTCATGTTTATAAACATATTGATTTGCATATGTGTATGCATAGTTGTATTGTATATGTTGTATTGATCAGATGGGATCGTGTGATCTATGCTGAGGGCGCTCGATCAGTTGTCCACCTCATGTTGGTCCATCGGGATCATCTTGGGATCTATGTTGTGGGTGCTGGATCATTGGACGGGTTTTCCACCTCATGTTGGTCCAACGGGATCATCTTGGGATCTATGCTGAGGGCGGTGGATCGTTGGATTACCCTGTGTTGTGTTGATGGAATCATGTGGATTTGCATCGTTGGATTTACCATGTGTTGTTGTTGTGTATATGTATATTGTTGGTTATCCACCTCGTGTTGATCTAGTAGGATCATCTTGGGATCTATGCTGTGTGGGCTGGATCATCGGATTTCCATTGAGTATACATTGTTGTTATTGTTGTGGGCATATTGATGTCGTCATGTGAGTATGCATTTGTAGGTCTCTTGTAGGACCAGGTCCGTATGTTGTATTGATCTGATCTCGGATTAGACTGACATAATTGTTGTGGCATTGCGTATCTTGAGGTATGTTCCGTATTTCCTTTGGTGTTTTCTTTTGGTGGACAATTGATAATCGTGTTGAGATTTGATGATGTTATCCGATGGATCGAATTGGTCAGAGTTGGTATATTTCCGTATTACGAGTTATGATGATGTTTTGAGAATTTTGGGTATTGTTTGAGGTGCAGTATAGATGTTATGTTTGAATTTATTGGTTAATCGAGATTACGAGATGTGCAATATGATAAGGGTTATTTCGATGAGGATTATCACGAATTGGTAAACTTATGACGGTAAGATTACATTGGTAGCATTCTTACTTAATAATCTCATTGGTATGTAAATATTGATGTGATGTGATCGTTATCGTTGTTGAGTATTATGGCTGACCCCGTCGTGGGCTTTCCTTTTAGGTTCTTGGGATATCGTGCTTGTAGCGGTCGTGAAGAGATGAGCTTCTCGGAGGATACTGGCTATGGCGTGTGTTTGTAAATCGAGTACTTTGGCTAGTTGTATTTCCGCTGCTAGATTATTTTTAGCTGTTTGTCATTTCCACTGGGTGAGTATTTTTAAATGCCCGTTGGTATTTGGTAACTTAAGTTATTTTGGGAAATCATTTTCTAAACTTTTGAGTTTCGGTTGTTTGGCCTTATAGTTTCAATGAGAGTTTTTCGACGGTATTGTTTAACGGATTTTTTTAAAGTCTTCGAATATTTAAAGGATGTTACCATCATCGTCGCTTAGGCGTATTTAAAACGTTCGTAAATCCTTCTTTCAGCCTTGTGGGTTCCCTTTCGGGGCCCACGGTGCTATAATATTCCCAGTTGGCTCTGGGGTGTTACAGATTTCACTGCACAACTCTGAGGGAATATGAGGACATAGTCACAGCATATGCCGGCACTGTTGTTAGTTCTGACACCGGGCATAATCATAAGAAGCAGCATCTGACCAGTCTGGGAGCACCATTAGAATGAACTCGGGAACTGGGTTCTCCTCTAAATCAGCGGTTTCGTACCAACAGAAGGGCACATCCGACCGAACCCTCCACCGGAGCTATTTAAATTGTGGCATAGATGGACAAACCATCAGTCAGTGTCGTAATACGAAGTGTTTTTCATGCGGAAAGAGTGGGCATATGTCTCGCTCCTGTCGCGGGTCAATTCTACACCAAATCCAGCTTATCAGAGTCATCAAGGTTCAGTACAGACATCCGGGGCACCCATCGTTTCCAACTATCGAGCTCCACCTTACCAAACTCAACCCCCATCACACAGTGCCGGGATAGGACGTGGGCGCGGGGGAGGTACTGCACCCTCCTCGGGGACACTACCATCCCGCGTGTTCGAATTGAGGGCTATTGATGACCAAACCGCACCTGCTGTCTCAAGTACATTTCTTGTTAATTCCCAGCCTGTTCATGTACTGTTTGATACTGGAGTGACACACTCGTTTATATCTGTGGAATGTGTTAATCATTTGAACCTTCCTTGTGTACCTTGTGAATCTTTTACTGTTAAACTACCCGAGGGTAGCAGAGTTGGGGGTAATTTAGAAGTTGGAAACTGTCCGATCCGCATTAATGATCGGGGCTAGACAGCGAATCTCATGGTTTTCCCACTTTAGAACGAGGATATCATTTTGGGTATGGATTGGATAACCATGCACATGACGATATTAGACACCTACCACCTGACCATTTCCATTATGACTTGCAACGGTGCCACTCACATAATCAGGGGTCGAGAACACTTCAGTACTAAAGGGTCTCTGAGCCTCCTTACAACGGGAGTATCTTGTGACACTTGAGAAACGCATTAATGGTGTTATGTTCTTCATGAGGACACATCACAACTATCGGTTGGTGACATTCCTGTGGTGAGCAGATTTCTAAATGTTTTTCCCGATGAATTACGAGGGTTGCCGAAACGACGGGAGGTTGATCTCTTGATTGAACTTGAGCCGTGAACGACGCCTATCTCCAAAGCACCATACAGAAAGGCACCAACTGAAATGAAGGAATTGAAAATACAACTCGGAGAATTGTTAAAGAAGGACCTGATCCGTCCGAGTACTTCGCCGGTCCTTTTTGTGAAGAAAAAGGACAACTCCCTACGCCTGTGTATCGATTACAGAGAGATAAACAAAGTCACTATCAAGAACCGTTTTCCACTTCCAAGGATTGATGATCTATTGGATCAATTATAGGGGGAGACCGTGTTCTTAAAAATCGATTTACGGGCCGAATATCACCAATTGAGAATTCGGGAGGAGGATATTCCCAAGACTGCATTTCGATCAAGATATGGACACTATGAGTACATGGTGGTGTCATTCGGCTTGACTAATGCCCCAGCCATTTTTATGGAATTGATGAACAAGGTTCTGACAGATTTTCTCGATAAGTGTGTTGTGGTTTTTATTGACGATAGTTTAATCTATTCCCGGAGCCGACAGGAGCATGAGAAACACTTGAGGTAGGTGTTAAGTGTTTTGAGGCAACACCAACTTTATGCAAAACTTTCTAAATGCGAGTTCTGGATGCGGAATATGACCATTCTGGGGCATGTTATTTCAGAAGAAGGCATCAAGGTAGATCCGCAAAAGATCGAGACAGTGATGAGTTGGGAACCACCAAAGAATGTCAAAGAGGTGAGGAGTTTCCTGGGATTAGCAGGTTATTATCAACGGTTTGTCGAGGCTTTTTCTTATATCGCTCGGCCGCTGAGGAACCTATTAAGGAAGAGTACCAAGTTTGTCTGGACTACGGATTGTCAGAAGAGCTTCGACGAGCTGAAGAGAGACTGACTACCGCTCCGATTCGTAATATTCACGGATGCATCTAAGCATGGGCTAGGATGTGTCTTCATGCAAAATGACAAAGTTATTGCATACGCCTCTCGACAACTTAAGCCGTACGAGGTGAACTACACGATGCATGACTTGGAACTAGCCGCAGTGGTCCACGCTCTTAAGATCTCGAGACACTACCTTTATGGGGTTACCTGTAAGATTTTTACGGACCACAAGAGTTTAAAATATATCTTCATCCAAAAGGACCTAAACATGAGGTTGAGGCATTGGCTGGAGCTAATCAAGGATTATGACATGGAAATTTTATGTCACCTTGGAAAGGCCAACATCGTATCAGACGCACTTAGTTGGAAGACTGCACAAGAGATGACACAATCCGGGTTAACGGTACAGCCGGAACTGCAACAGGACCTCAGGAGGAATGGTATTCAAGTGTGGATACAACACCGCCAGGGGCAGCTGTGCTCAATTAATATTCACTCATCCTTGCTGGATGAGATACGCCTAGCGCAGATGGAAGACCCCGAACTATGTGAGATCGGCGCAAGATCCGAGGGGGGGTTATTTCAGACTAAAGGATTCAAGGAGGCTTGGTAAGATTTAAGAACGGGATCTGTATCCCACCAAATTACAAGCTAAAGCAAACTATACTGAAGCAAGCTCATTCTACTCCCTATTCTGTACATCCCTGGGTGAGCAAAATGTACAAAGATCTGCTGAAGAGATTTTGGTGGAAAAACATGAAATAGGAAGTAGCAAGATTCTTTGCTCGATGTATGACGTGCCAACAAGTGAAGATCGAAATCGCAGACCGGCCGAAATCATGCAGCCCTTACCCATTCCAGAATAGAAATGGGAGAGCATATCAATGGATTTTGTCACCAAGTTACCAGTGACGACGGAAGGAAAGGACACGATATGGGTCATTGTATACCGACTGACGAAGTCGGCACATTTCATCCCGATCCAGGACACTACCGGAACAGAGCAGTTGGCCACCATCTTTATCCGGGAAATCGTGGGACTAGATGGCGTTCCCTCAACGATCATATTAGATAGAGACACCAGGTACGTGTCCCGTTTCTGGAAAGCTATCCATAAGGCTATGGGTACTCAGCTACATTTCAGCACAGCCTATCACCCTCAAACAGACGGATAGACAGAACGTACGATACAGACCCTGGAGGATATGTTGAGAGCATGTGTACTCGATTGGGGCAAAGACTGGGTTAAACATCTCTGTTTAGTAGAGTTTTCATACAACAACAGTTGGCATGCAAGCATAGGCATGTGACCCTTCGAAACCTTGTACGGTAGGAGATGCAAGTCTCCCATATGTTGGGATAATGATTCCGATGTCGCTGCTACCGAGTTAGATCGGATCCAGGAATCTATTAAGAAAATTTCTATTATTCGGAAACATATGTTAGCAGCGCAGAGCGCCAGAAGTCATATGCTATGGATCGCCAGTGACCGTTGGAATTTCTAGTTGGGGACCACATTTGGGTCAAAGTATCGCCAATGCGGGGCATTCAACGTTTCGGCCAGAAGGGCAAATTGAGCCCGAGATTTATCTGCCCAATCGGGATATTGGACTGAGTTGGTGGACTCACTTATCGATTGGCATTGCCGCCATCATTAGATGGAGTGCATAATGTCTTCCACGTCTCCCAACTAAGAAGTACGTTTATGACCCAAGCCACAAGATCAATTTCGAAGAAGTAGAGATTTCTAATGATGCTGCCTTTAGAGAAGTGCCAATCGCGATTTTAGATCGACGCATAAAGACACTAAGAAATAAAGCTATACCTCTTGTGAAAGTTCAGTGGTCGCATCATGGCATTGAAGAAGCAACATGGGAGACCGAGTCGAGCATGAGAGAGAGTCTTCCCGGGTTATTTTCTTAGTTTCGGGACAAAACTATTTTAAGGAGGGTGGTATGTAATACCACGGGTATTCCATGTTGTTTAATATCGTGTACCTAGTTTTTAACAATTAATATTGTGCTCCATCGTGATGCTTTTACTTTTATACGTTGTGTTTAGACCGTGTTGTTTCGAATTAAACCTTGTCCGCATTTATTTGTTACGGTGACGAAATTGTATGATGATTGATGATGTGTCGGTGACGCATCTTGATGATGCTGAATCAATTACCGATGTGAATATGACGGTGGCTAATATCTTGTTCCCCAAGAAAATTGCCTTACGCGCCTAAAGGAAGTCACACTGTGATGGTTAAGTATGATATGTAACTAAGCAGTTTAAACATACCTAACATACGTTAAAGTATATGCATTACATACGTTAAAGGGTGTGCCTTACGTACGTTAAAAGCTTCGTTTATGTACGTAAACACGTACGGCTTATGTATGTAATCCATGATTCGGTCTACAGACAAGAATCTTAAATTATGCATTATCCGGACAACTTTCGGTGCAATCAGATAAACAAGTCAACTGAGCTTCACATACGTGAATCAGTAGGCATTACGTACGTAATGGTCAGTGTCATTCCGGGCAGAAAGTTATGAACATACATTACGTGTGTTAATCAACAAACATTACGTACGTAATGGTCAGTGTCATTTCGGATGGAGTTTCTGAGAATACATTACGTATATTAACCGTTTAACATAACGTACGTAATGAGGGCTTACGTACGTAACGAGGGCTTACGTACGTAAACCATAAGGCATAATATACATAAAGCCATCCTGATGTTATAAAATAACATCTACTCTTTCATTTCTCCCGACTCTTAGACATTTCCTCTCTCTCTAAAATCATCCTCCAGCCTTCTTAATCGAATTCTAGCCTCCCCAGCCGCGTGTTTGTTGGTCCCCTCTGGAAGTGACACTTGTCCCCGGTTCTAGCTCTGACAGAATGATGAGGACTGCTCTCACTGTACCAACACGGGTCTTTTCTAGCGCGCTTTATTTTCACTCACGCGCACCCTGAGAAACTTCCCAGGGGGTCACCCGTCCCATAACTACTCTAAGCCAAGCACCCTTAACTTTGGAGTTTCTATGAGATGACTACCAGAAAAGAAGATGCATCTTGTTGGTATGAATAGTCCAAATCAATTAATATAACCACTTCCTAGTAGAGATCTCATGGGTCGGGCGGCGCGCAACTACTCCTTTAATCGAGCGAACATACAGACTTGAGTGCAACTCCGCTGAAAGGCAGGAGACTGCTAGGATTTCTCCCAACAGTGTTATCATAGTAGAGTGGATTGATCAAGCTCCGGAGAAGGTTTTGAAGGTGTGGTTTTCCATTCTTCATCGTCCTTCATTGTTCTTCCTCGTCCCTCGTCAAGTAAGGTAAGTTTATCAAACCTTTGAATCCATCTCAGTGTTGATGGTTAAGTTGTACTAGATTTCGGATGTTTTGGGTAGTTCAGAAATCTTGACGATAATCGAACCCTGGAAAACTGACACTAAACATAATCGTTAAACGAAAGCCTATCTCAAGCTACTACTTCGTATGATTTGTGGTAATTATCGCAGTTGGATTGTAAAACTCATGATCGAAGTTATAAACCGCCAATGCCATGAAATTGTCATGTAATAGATTGTGTTAGTAATCCAATTATCATACGGTAAACTCCTTGGAATTGTTAAAATGAGTTAGTTATCAATTATCGAATTAGATAGGTAGTCAAGTATACGAGGATTTTGCTAGAATCGTGCTTATCCGTTCTACCCTAGGTTGAGGAATTTCGAATTCAAGTAATTAGGGAATTGAGAAATTGGTTATAGTTGTAGTTGTATCATAGAAATATTGTATAAAGACGTGGTGGTTAAAATGACATGATAAATTTATAATCAATGAATTGAGGATTTAAGTCATTCGTATTATTATTAAACGTAGAATTTTGGTATCAACATTATGAATCGAACTAGGTTGAGAATTCAATCGGGATGGGGTAATTATCGTTATTCATCATTATCACCATGAGGTATTAATCGATGAATATGTAATAGGTTGAGATCTCGATTGTGGGCGTTCGAGCCGTTGTTTTATCAAGGAAATTACTCTCGTCGGAATTAAGGCAAGTGATACCTTGCTCAGACTATGTTATGTTAAATTCCAAAATTTATTGTGTGTCGCTATTTGTGGAATTTGTGTTTCGTCTTATTCAAAGACTTGATTGATGGGCCGATGTGTTGAGGGATAAAACCTGAATGGTACCCACGTCCAGAGTATTACTCTGTAGATACTTCCATGACCATTGGTTGCGACCTGGTGAGTTTATGTGTTGATATACCCGTACAGAACTGTGTTGAGGGATAAAACATGAATGGTACCCACTTCCGGAGTATTCCTGTGTAAATACTTCTGTGACACTTGGTTGCGACCTTGGGAGTTTATGTGTTGATAGAAAAGATAATGTTGAGTATTCTGTGATCTATTGCCAAACCGAATGATAATATTGTATTGTGGCTTTATCTTATTCTATCAATGAACTTTATTCATCTGACCTAGGTTGGCTGGCACGATTCGTCTGCCAGACAAATTTATTGAATATGTGCAGGAAATTCCCAAAGGTTCAGGTCATGCTTGAGCAGTGTTGGGGAGAAGTCTTGTTATTTCGTTATTTTTTTAAACTGAATTCTCAATTATTCCAAGTTCATGTTATAATTGTGTTGTGAACTTATTTTCTAAAGTATTTCACTTCGTAATTATATCATCATGGAGTTACCTTGTAAAATTTATTTAATGGGGAAATTTTAAAATCCTTAAATTATGCCTTATGGGTCCCACAATGGATTCACGGCACTGTAACGTTCGGTAAATTTTTGGGACGTTACATCTTCTGTATCTTACCTCCCGAACTAGCCTATGACACGGAAACAATCATCTCAATGGCTAGAGCTCGGTCCTGATACTCCTTCAAAGTGGTACACATGAGTGGAGCCATGCTCTCACGGATATGGCGCTCCATGCACATATTGAAGTATCGGATCTTGTCCGTGTAACACCCCAAACTAGGCAGATATTACAGTGCCGTGGACCCCCGACTGGGACCCACCAGGCGAATGAAAACTGATGAATTATGTAATATAATTGTAGTACCGAACCACATTATATTACCAAATACTCCGATGAGGAGCTTAAGTACAATACACCAAGACAATACAGAATACTAGTATATTTTATATGAAGATAAAATACACCACTCTGAATAGATAAACATCTCAAACGAAATTTGCAGCGGAAAATACAAATGACGGAAATGACTGAAATGACTGAAATGACTGAAGTGACTGAAATAACCGGAAAGACTGGGGCCCCCTACTAGTATCACTGGGACTCCTCGCCACAAGATGCTCTTCCGTGCCTTTGCCTTGCCGTGACTAAACAAAATCCCCAACGGGCCGCCATACGTAACAACAATCCTCAAGGGTTGAAAATACACAATCATGATTTAACTGAAGTTATGAAATATCCTTAGTTATGAATTACGCTGAAGAGGAGTATCATAGTACGCCCGTAGTGTTCTGTGCAAGTGTACAAGATGGATGACCGGACACACCCGTCCTTGTACCTAATTAGTCTCACGGAGTTAATCTTTACCGTGTGCACTGCCCAATGTATCACTCCCAATACATGGCCATCACGTCCCCGACTAAAAATTCCACACATCCGCACCCGGCCACGCAATATGAACCCAGAAGGTCATATGAACGAGAATGACCACAATGAATATCAATGAATAATAATAATCCGACAAAGTCAAGAATGACTCACCGAGATGAAAGTAATAATGAAGTGATTGATAGTTTCAATGAGATGATTGGAACCGCCATTCCTCGTTAATGAAGTGATTCTTCGACATTTACAAGTCTCAATATGATTAATACAATGATGAATGAGTTATAATTATGAATGATCAACAACAAAAGGAATGAAATCCTTTTAACCGAGTAAGAATTAACTTACACAACACCGGTGACAATTATCCTTCCACGAACAACGTCCTAATTGAGATATCGGTCGCTCGAACAACCTTGAATAAATACAATTACCAACAATCTGTTCAATATACGAATCAAACACGAATATAACGAACTCAAAACGTCGATACGATTAAACCAAGTTCATTGGGGCATTATATCGAACACTTTGTGGCCAACTTCGATTGATTACAACCAAACCTCAATAATACCAACATAAAAACCCCAAGAAGTGTTTCAAACCAACAAAACATCTTCAATACGATCAATAATCCGTTATGAATATCCAAAATCGTGATTACAACGATAATTAATCGAAAACCCCCAAATTCAACTCAAAATTCAAAGTGTTCTTGAATAATCCTTCAATAATCCAATGAATAATCAAACATATCCATAATCATGCGTATATCACTTCATACAACATGATCTTAACATCCAAAACATCATATCTCAACACAAATCGAAAATCCAAGAGGTTTGAGGAAGATTACCTTTGAAGATTCAAGCACTTTGATCCGAAGAAAATGCGATAGATCGATGATCCGAGCTTCACAACCGAATGAAAATGATGAAATTCCAACACTCAAGTGATAGATGAAGAAAAGTTCTCCCCTCAAGCTCTCTCTCGTAGGAAGGTGAAAAAATGGATGAAATGAGCTGAATAAGCTCAGGAAAACGTAATTATAGGGTTGACTGCCCTGTGTGCCGCGGCTCAGCCGAAGTGTGCCGCGGCACAGGGCCAAAAATATGCGCCCAGTGATCGGCAGTGTGCCGCGGCCCTGCCGGCATGTGCCGCGGCACAAGGTATGGAAAGTTTGGCCGATAAGTGCCACACGAGTGTGCCGCGGCCCGGACAGGTGTGCCGCGGCAGTGACTCGGCAGTGTGCCGTGGACCTGCCGGCATGTGCCACGGCACAAAGTACAGAATGATCGGCCAAAAAACTGGAAAATGTGTGTGCCGCGGCGCACACTCCTTGTGCCGCGGCGAACACCCCTTGTGCCGCGGCCCACACCCCCTTGGGTCCTAAAATGATGAAAAATGACCCGGGAAGGGAATAAAAGCAATAGGAATCGATATTAGGGAACCAATAACACGAAATGGAAGTACGGAAACCCAAAACGGTGGTTCCAAGTAATGATTACAATGGTTCGTCCAACAAGAACACGATTCGAACAATGAAGAGATTAGAAATGACATGAATTCCAACGACAACATCGACTAATGAATCAATTACAACAATCAAGATAATACTCTTGTCTCGATTCCCGAATAAGGTTGAAACAATGAACAATATCGATACACAACTCGAAGTTATACCGAACGGTGAACACGGATGATTGATTATTAATAAGTGAGAAAGTACATAGCGACAATTACCGAATGAAATTACTGAATGATAATGACTGAATTACAACCGGGTATTACAGTCCACTTCACTTCTCACTTGATCACGAACGTAAGTCAGATGCTGATTACAATCGACTATCGTCTGGGATATCGACACATCCTGGGGCGTGGCTGAGAAAAACGCAATGATCCAGCCTTCACGGACAGGCAAAGTGCAATACTCTGCCTCCATGGCAGTCTTAAACTCATCCCACGTAGATGTACGATCTGCAGGCGCTACAGCCTACCACCAGTCTACAGCTTCTTTATCGAGAATACACTGAGCAATAGGTACTCTTCTCTCATCGGGACATGCCACCGCATAAAATATTCTTCCCAACTGGAAGAGCAAGTTCTCCCAACCTAACAAGTCAGGGGAAGCCGCAAAACGAGGTGGGTGCATTTTCATCACATCTCGCAACCACTTACTAGCTCCATTATCCCCCTTGGGAGGCTCATTCTGGTGCGTTGCTCGATTCATTTGCGCCAACCGGTCAGCCACCTGACGAAAGATGGTGGTGGCGCCAACATCAATATTACCTCCAGTTGATTGCTCCTGATCACGCGACTGGTCATCCCGACCATCTATACTGAGCTGATTGGCACTTAACAACGAGCGAGTCGCCCTTTCATGCCCCTGATTACGTCCACATCCTCGGCCTCGACCTCTCGGCATACCGAACAAACAATTAGTAAGTACAACAAAATATAACATCGCAGAGCAACACACCAAGATACCAACTCAGCACAACACATCGTAAATTAATATGCCGAAAAGCCAGCTCATCATAACGTTTCAACGTAAGGCAACAAATATCAACACGAATACATGAACTATCCTGGCAATATATGGAACTCACAATCGTAAACGAATCATAAAACCACATCGACAGAAAACTTACAACCATTCCTGATACAATCACGGCCATAACAAACTACACATCATCGCAATCAACAGCACATAAGGTATCCCGTGGTCATGCTCTCTTGGCATAGACCCCCAGAGGTTTCACCAAACCGTCCCCGGGTGGGTAACCTATTCATACACAACATAAGCATTTCCACATATGATCAATCACATTCTAATCATACAACACAATGTATCTTAACGCGCGCTAAGCCTACGGTTAGCGTGTATTAACTATATCACTATATCTGCCCAATCTAGTTAGCGTGCGTTAATTAGCACACTAGCGTGCGCTAACTGACACAATTCAGAAAGATTTTTTCTCCACCCTTTTTGAAATCAAAATCATATTTGATTTATGAATACAAGAAATTCTATGGTGTGAAGGTTTTAAAATCATTTACTCGATCATTTGAAAATAACACCAATACGCAAAAATCATTTTCTTAAAATCCTTTTCAACATATCCAAAAATGCCAGTAATATTTTACAATGTCCGAAATACTTTAAAACGCATCTTTCAAAAACTGACTGAAGGTGTCATTTAAAAAAACATGACTAGCTCGTGAAAGTTCAACCAATTTTAAAGTCCATACTAAACCGTCGTTTTAATCGCACCATTAAAATATTTCTCAAAAATTGATTTTTCCACAACATACTCAAACCCAAGAAATCCTTTAGAAAATCGTTTTCAAACCTACACGTTGCGGACATAATTACAACTATCCAAAAACAACTGAATTTAAAAACCACATACCAAACGACAAATAATATCATCGATCCAATCAAATACAATTCGTGAACACCAAGTTTAAATATTCATCAAAACCATCCATCTGAGTTTCTCAACAAACTCTACCGCCGATACATTTCCTGGAACACATCAATGTTCAAATCTTCCACATCATGCTGCACCACTCGGTGTCCAAACCATCACTACATTTAGCACAACACACATTTAGTACATCACAAGTACCAAACACAAAGGTTTCATCACACAACATACATATAAATGACATCACGAAACACAGATATCTCACAAAGAAGAGGAGACTTACATCCACAGGTCGCACGAAGATGACGGCTGCCCACGATACTAATCTCAACCGATAACTCAGATGACATACTGTGTCAACATACATCTCAGATAACTCGACAACTTAGATGACATGACAAAACACGACTCAACAAATCACGACTCGACTCAACCCGACAGCCTAAGTTTCCACAACCTAAGCCCTGATACCATAAATGTAACACCCCCAAATCCACATGGGAATATTACACGCTATAGATCGTTCCCACGAGGATATACCAGGCTAAATATCACAGGACGACCAAAGTCTTGACCGTCCGGGTCAAACAATAAAATAAGACGGCTCGTTAAGGTCAAATACAAGTAAACTACATGGACCGATGAAGTCGCAAAACTCAATCAACAACGATTAACTCTTTACAACAGTACCCACACAGGGGTTGAAGTATAGTACAACGGAAGACTAATTACAACTTGTCAGCACGACAAAGCCATACCAAACTCACTCTTGATTAGTATCGTAGCTCATAATCTCCCGTGCCGATCCTGTGATTGCTCCCACGAACTGAGTATACCTGAAATGCATGAGATGCATTTCCCCATTTAAGAGGTTAGCATTTGAATGGCTAGTACAAGTATCATGCTATATGAAATGTAACAAGCAAATAACAACCACGAATCAGATATGACAATCAACTACCAAAACATTCCCGAGAGGTTTTGGCAAAAGAAAACAAGCTATGAAATATTTGAAAATAAAATCATAATCTCGAGAATTGTAAGAAATATGAATCATTAGGACCTCGAGTCCTAGATTTCAAAACCTTTCGAAAATCTTAAGGTCTTAGCCCAAATCTCAAATTGAATTCCAACAATTTACAGTATGAAAACATTTGAAAATAGGTCTCGTGGGGATTGGCCCAACATTCTTTTCTTAAAAACTTTCTTTCAAAACTTTGATTTACAGAACATGATTCATGACACCATGATCCCATGTCACATGTCTCCATAGGTTCAACGACCCGCATGGACTTAACCAATCACAACAATCATTCATGCTCATGACTCCGTGATCACTTGCCACGAGTCTCCGTAGGTTCAACAACCCACACGGGTTGAATCAATACAACAATCACAACAACCAATCTCGACCCACGTGAACCTATGTCATGTGTCACCGTAGGTCCGTCGAACCGGCATGGTTGGACGTACTGTGTCCTGACCCCATGGACATGTGCCATGTGTCATCGTAGGCCTCATCAGACTTGCACGATCGGACCTCAGCACCACATACTAAGTTCTGGTCCCATGGACCTGTGCCATGAATCCTAGTAGGGCCCGTCAAACCCACACAAGTGAACTTAGTTAGCATTCGAGCATACAACATTCACATTCACATCATACCAACACGTTCACGATCAATCAATCACGTTGATTGCCGTAACTACACCCACCGACACACATAGCACAATTTCGAGAATCCAACCATCAAAATCAATAACACATAATCCAGCATAACTTATGATCGAAACACCACACATTGCACAGCCACATGTACAACCAACCAACAAGGTTATCGCAATCCTACTCACATAACACAACACATAATATACATCCCAACGTAAAATCAATCCAACATAATCATCACAATCATCATGATTCCTCGGTCATGAATAATCAAGTACCACACAACCAACATGAAGTATTTACTACAACTGATTTATAATCACAACATATGAAATATATATTCGTCGAGTTAAATCAATCATCGTAAATCTAACATGTAACCTCTACTCACAAGACACAAATCGTATAAGCAAGATACTTGCCTCAATAACCGATACCAAACACTCCGACAAACACGGCTCGATCGGAAAACTCCGAATACCTAAAACTTTCACAAGACACAACGAAAACACAATCACAACAAGGATCAAGACCAATAACAACGTAAATCACATCAAACTATCGAAAGAAAACTCATTCGAACATTTAATCGAACGTTAAATGTTCAATAATTCCCAAGAACACTCAAATCATCAATCGAGTTAAACAAACTCGAAATATGGATATACAGTCCATATAACATGATTAGAACATCATACAACACCAACCGATCCATCACAATCGGACTAAAATTGAAATCAAGAACAAAACTTTCAAAAGTCAACTCGAAGAAAAACTCAAGGAATTGCATCGATTGGACGAAGAACAACGGATTAGATGATGTTATAATCATCTAAGACTCTCCAAAGCACCTTGGATGGAGCAAAAATCAACCAGAAGTCTGAACCCTAGTCGCCCTCATCTCAAACCCTCGGAGGAAGAAGAAAATGGGAATGAATATGAGAATTTACGATTGTTGTCCAGTATATATATACTGGATAGCTTAGCGTGCGCTATCGAAGCACATGCTGCCCTAAAAACACAGTTAGCGTGTGCTAACTACAAGACTTAGCGCGCGTTAAGGAATCCTGCAACCCAGTCCAGTAGCTTCTGGAATGCCCCGCACCCACCAGTTAGCGTGCGCTATACTCACCATAGCGTGCGCTACTGCTGCACCTTAGAGCGCGCTATACTACTATATAGCGCGCACCAATCAACGTTCTAAACCAAAGCAGTAGCTTCTGCCTCACTTATGAATCCTCCATTAGCGTGCGCTAACGGAGCCTTAGCGTGCACTATCATGCACTAGTAGCGCGCGTTGTCCATACACTTAGCGTGCGTTATTCTTGCAGCACAGGCAATCGCACCAAATCTCATCACAACAACGATCCTGCCAACGGAACGACAAACACGCAATAATCTGAATTGCAACCAAAACACGTGTCAATGCATGAAACACGATCATATAGGCACGAACAACATACAATCCACTAAACAGTAGAAAAAAAATTCAACGCAACCGAAAACAAAAATCTCTTGTCTTACAAAAAGTTTGCTTTATGGAGTGCTCACGATGCACATAAGTTTATTAGTGATTAGAAAAAATTGGGAGAGAAACATGCTAAGTGGGATGAGTATTTGCAAAATTATTCCTTTGTTTTAAAGCATAAATCTGGAGTTGAAAATGTTGTTGCTGATGTCTTATGCAGATTGTGTCTTTTGTTGCACAATTGGAATATTACTGTTGTAGGCTTTGCTACGATGAAAAAGGCATATCCTACTTGTTCTGATTTCTCTGAAACTTATCAATATGTTGTTAGTTCTAACCATAGGGATTTCGTTGATTATATTCTTATTGATGGTTACTTGTTCCGTGAGTCTAAATTGTATATTCCCAATACTTATATACGAGTTTTCTTAAGTCGGGAGTTATATGATGGGTGTTTTAGGTCATCTAGGTAAGGACGAAACTAGTATTATTGTGGTTTATCGTTTATTTTGGCCTTCTTTATGGAAGAACATTGCTCGAGTGGTATCTTAGTGTCGTACTTGTGACCTCGATAAAGCCAAGAAATAAAAAATGGCCTTTACACTCGGTTGCCCATTCCTCATTCCCCTTAAAATATCTTAACATGGATTTTATTTTGGGAATTCCCCGTACTGTCAAAGGTCATGATTCTATTTTTTGGGGGTTGATAAGTTCTCTAAGATGGGTCATTTTATTCCATGTGTCAAGACCGCCTTTTTTTTTCCACACACGCATACAAGGGGATCGTCCCCTGTCCTGAGTCCCCCCCCCCCGCCCCCCCAAGAGGCTCGAGCTCACCCCCGATCTAGAGGTAAGTTCAAGACCGCCTTCACATCTCCTGTTGCTAAGATTTTCTTTAAAGTAATTGTTAGATTGCATGATCTATCTTCTCCTATTGTGCTTCATAGGTATGTCAAGTTTGTTAAGTCATTTTTGGCGTACTCCCTCGAAATCATTTGGCACTCCTCTCAAGTTTTCTTCTGCCTTTCATTCCTATACTAAAGATGTTAAAAGGGTCGTCGACCCATTTAAACCGGAAAGAAAAGGGTGAGGTCCTAATTATTTTGACTCGGACCGTTTAGCCTGAAGCCTGCTAACTATTAATACAGATATAATTTAATATTTTATATTTATTTTTTAGTAGCCCTTACAATAAAATAAAATTAATTTCTCATTTTGTTGGGTATATATCGACCAACCATTAGTTTTTTTCTAAACTTAAGTAGTATATTAATTTTATAATTTTTTTATACTTTAAAAATAAAAGTAGTCTTGTTTGTAATTTGGTTGAAGATATAATATCTAGTTATTACTATTATAATAGTTTTAGAATATATAATCTGGAATATTTAAAATTTCAAATTTTGTTAATGCAATATAGTTAAAAATATGTGCAACTACTTTTATAATGTATACGTTGTTTTTCAAACATTAGTTTTAAGAGTTAAATATGTTTACATTTAAAATTTTAGATATAAATATATAATATAAAACTTTAACATATAACCTCATTGGCTCGTTTACACCGAAACCTGCTATGGTTAAGGTTAGGTGCATATATTGCAAATCTGTTTAAATGTGAGCTTTTTGGCCTGAATCGAGCCACAAGCCCACAAAGGACGGCCCGAAACCACTAGGACTGGCCTGTTTAACATATCTACCCCAGACTGGTGGTCAAATGGGGTTGTTAACCATAGTTTAGGCTCTTTATTTAGGTGTCTTGTACGAGAAAAAACTGGTAAATGGGAATTGCTGTACCAACGGTTGAGTTTGCTTATAATAATTCCATTAATAAGTTTATGGGAAAAAGTCCCGTTATAAGATTGTTAATGGTGTCAGTCTTTGAATTGGCTTTCTGATTGTTAATATAAGATTGTCAATATAAGATTGTTAATTCATATATTGATATACGGAAGAAAAGTACGTTGTTGGCTTTCTGATTTAGTGCACTTTCATGTGCCCTCGAAGCATGTTGAATTTGCTGAAACATTTTTGCAACATATTCATGATTTGCATGCTCATATTAGACAAACATTTGCAAAGACTAATGAAAATTATAAATTGGCTGCTGATGCTCATAGTAGGAACTTAGAGTTTAATGAGTGTGATTATGTGCTTGTTCGCATTCGTCCTGAATAATTGCCAAAATGATTAGAATATTATGCAATTATTAGATGACTCTTAGTTTTTCATATATTCCCCATAAACTCATGCCTCTTAATTTTTCATACCAACTTTTGGCATTTCATTGCCCTTGTAACATACATTTAGTTGGCCTATATAAAGGCTTACATGTACCTTGATTTTCAAATGAGTAAAGAATGATCTCTTTTCTCTCTATTGTTTAGCTCTAATACGTTATCGGCGCAATTGTTCTTCTTGCAAAAGGCTATAATCTTGCTCGGTGCTTACTTCAGGTTTGTTTTCTTCTCTTATTAGTTTATCACCATGTGTCATAGGAAAGACACAAAAAAGGTACTCTACATTACTACAATCGGATGTAGATTTTTTTATAAGATACAAAAGTGTATTAGAGTACAATATTTATTAATAATGCATGTGAGTCATTAGGATTTCATAGTCACCTGTGATTATTAGTTGCGTTCAGTGTCCCCATGTTATAGAGTATCATCACTTCTTAAGCATTTTATTATGGTTTTTACATGCCGAAATAAAATCATTTTCATGTAGTCATTAGTTGGCATAGTACTTCAATTAGTCTATGTATGCCACAATTAAAATATGTGTATAGTATCAAATTGAAGACGTCTTGTAAACCACATCACAAAATCTTTACTGTAATAAGTTTTTCTCATCTAACCGTAAACAAACCCTCTATGATTCTTGACCTATAGTTTGCTCTTGGTTACAATTAATTTTCTTCTTTTATTATTTTGAGGCATTATAAAATGATGATTATCAAAAGAAGCCTCACTATAAAGAATTTATATTGTTTATGCTCTTTGTTGTTGCTTGACCTCATACTACCATTTCTATTAGCTAGTATAATTTCTTTATATTTTTACTAAAATTGTACCTGTTTTATTCTAATGTCAAATTGTTATTTTTAGTAATCACAACTATATTTTTTTTCTTATCAAGCATTGCATGTGTTTTTATGTAGTATTGATGACTTTTGTTGGCAAAACTGAAAATTTTGTTACCATTATATTATTTACCGAAGTTGTAAGTGTTGATATTATACGTGTAGTCTTTAAGAAAGATAATATGCCCCGAGATCTTGATTAAAGTAAGTTACATACATTTTATTGCTTTGACTATATAGAATCTAGTTATTTCTTTAAGCATTCAAACTTTCAAGTATTGAATTTGAGTGCTATTAGTCTAAATACTCAATTTTGTGGAATATCTGGTAAAGATGGGAGCTGCTACTTTTGTAGATATTGTTAACTTTTTACCTCATTATAGAGTCAGTCCTAAGTGTTTCCATACAGCTACCCTAGTATAAAAGAAAAATATATATTGCAATCAATACAGCTGATGCAGAATAAAAAAATTATTAGTAACATTTATTAATTTTATATTATTGATGTATAAGTTAAATTACCTCTAATTAATTTGGCAATTTAATTGAATTAAGAATAGATAGTGTTGTTGCCCAAAATATTTATCCGAAGATTAAATACTGCTGGAAGACGGACAACAAACAACAATTGCGGGAGCACTTCCGAGAGAAGATAAATGATACAAGATTTGCCGGGTTTGTTAGGCCCGGGCTTGAATGCTCTCGCGAGATGTTATTAATACAAATATTCGTGGATACAAGTATTAATGAGAGAAATCTAGATACAATGAGTGTAAAAAGACTCTGTTAATTCGGCTCTTGAGCGAAGCTCGGTGTTCTTCGTCCCTGCCAATTGTCTTCTTGATGAGAGAGGTCGGGAGAAGTAAGTACCGAATGATAGCTGTTGCCAAGAGTTGGTGATAGCCAAGTGCTGGGTGTTGAATCTCGTGGGAATGCAGAGAGTGTTTTGTGAGCCAAAATCTCGGGGGCCCTTGGACAAGTGTAGGGAGCCGTGTATTTATAGTGGCAGCCGAGTCTTGTCCTCTGGCGGGCGATCGCCTTCCGGTCATTATAATAATGGGGCGATCGTCTATCGGTCAATATTATAATGGGGCGATCACACGGGCTGTCGGGCTAAAGTCCAAGGTAGGTGCTGGCGCCAGCTGGGCGGTCCAATGAGGAGCCAGCACGCGTCCAGAGTCACTGTCACATGCGGCCCTACTGACAACTTTCGGCGGGCCTGTCGGCTGGTGGAAAGATTCTGCCAGGCTGTGGTCAACGATCCGTGATATGCGGATCTTGTCTCGGATCTTGCACATGGTGTCTGTCCTGAGGCTTGGTCTTTGTCGACTGGATGACTATCGGCATGATGCGGTCGTATCTAGCTGGCCCCTGAGGGTCGTCATCGGCCAGTCGCTGAGGGTCGGCATCGGTCGGTCACCAAGGGTCGGTCGGCAGATGCCGAGAGAGGATCGCCCGCTTGTCGGTCGCCAGTAGTCGGTCGCCGAGTACCGAGTGACGATCGTATCTGAGATCGATCGCTCGGCACCGGGACTTGTCCTGGGACCTTCGGTTGGCCGATTTAGCTTGTCCGCTGGGTTATGGCTCGGCCGCCTGGTCGCTGGTCGGCAGTTCTGCCTCGGCTGCTCGGCAGTGACTAGGTCGCCCGATCTCCGAGGCGATCGCCGGTCGGAGAGTATAATTCTCGACACAACAATTGCCCCCCAGCTTGCTCCTATGTTGAAGACATGGGGCGAGGTGGTTCTTGCTGGCGATCGTGTAAGATGAGGACGGGCGATCTTGCTGAACTGACTTAGGATTTGGGCTATCATGGTCGATTGGCTAGCTATCTTTCGGTCTTGTACCTGCAAAAAACAACATTGGCCGATCCTCCTCGTAAACTTGATGGTTTCGCTTGTTTGAGGAATCGTGCACAGTCGCGGAATTCGATGGACCGACTCCATGACCGTGTCTTGGTGCGTGAAGACATTGAGTGTCTCGTGACTCACTTTATTATGAGGGTCCTCTGTTAGGCTGCGCCTAGCCTCGTATTTAAACGAAGGGCGTGCGGTCTTGGTCTAGAGGAGTCCTTGCACGGGGCAGCGTCGGATGAATCAACTCCACGCCCGCGGCTTGTTTAGCTCTGCTTCCACCTCGGCCCGCCATGGAGATGACGAACCTCGACGGTGTACGTTGAGACGGGGGTAGTGGCACGTGCCCACTAATTAATTTTGGAGAGCCCTCAGACTTCGTCGGCCTCGTATTTAAACGAAGGGCGGGCGATCTCGGCCGAAAGGGACCTTGCATGGCTGAAGCAGCCGGTTCCATCGACTACCAGGACCATGGCTTTATGATGTGCGGTGGAGGCGATCTTATGCCTTAATCCGTTATGTTAGATGCTGGACTATAGATGGTGATCGTGTCCTACGGGTTGCTGATGATGTAGCGAGATGATCGGCGATCGGGCCGGAAGACTGTCGATCGTCACTCGGCTGCCGATCGTTTTATTCGTAGGTCGATATCGGAGATCGGGCGGGAGATCGTCGTCCGGACGCCGATCGCGCTGCTCACAGGCTAAGAAGAAACCTCTGCCTGGCCAGAAAATCTGCGGCTCTAGCCCGGAAGGCTGCGTAGGTCGTAGGTTGAGTCTTCGTGAGATGCCTGAACATAGGCGAAAAACCCTGAAATCCTCCTAGGACCGCGTAGAGGGCGGTCTCATCGCTTACGGGCTCGCCGTTGAGGATGATCACGTCTACTCGGTCGATGTAGTCCGAGTCGGACTCTTATTCTCCCTGCTTGATTTGCATCATGCGAAGGGGACCTTCTGGCCGGACGACCCTGGTGGCGAAGTACTCCGTGAAGACGTGCGCCAGCTGGTTAAAGGAGCTGATGGACCGAGGCGGCAATGAGGCGTTCCACCTGTGGGCGAGGTCGTCCAGCGTCAGAGGGAACATTCGGCACCTAGTCGCGTCTGATGCCCCACACCCGGTCATGTAGATGTTGAACTTCCTCAGGTGCATCTGGGGGTCCGATCGCCCCTCGTACACGGGTGTTTGCGGGGGAGCGATCTTGTGCTGCACGGGGGCGAGCTCGATGTCGATCGTGAGCGGCTCGCTTGGCTCGGCGATCGTCTTCTTGGCACCTGCCCTGGATTCCAGGAGCGCCTTCATGTCGTCGAGCTGACATTGCATCGCAGCCATCGCCGTGGCTCGATCGCTTGATGATCGGCTTTGGGAGCGGGAGCCGAGGCGATCGTGTACCGATCTCCGGACTCTGCTGCTGCCGACCTCGGCTATTTGGCGAGGGGGAGCCAGATGGCTGGGCTGCCTTCTGGGAGTCGGGTAGGCCGAGCTCCTGGTGATGGACTCAAACTCCGTCGTCTCGTGGCTGGGGCCGGACTGCCCCGGTCGCCAAGACGGGTCGCTGCCCAGGCGATCGAAGACAGAGGTGCCCCGGATGGCGAGCGCCTCTCCTTGCGGTCGAGAGCCTCCTGGCGATCGCTCGGCCAGTAACGCCTTGAGCTTCCGCTTGGACTTCCGGCGGATGGCCGAGGGGGTGATAGCGGGAGGTGCGTCGAGAGCACTCCGTCGCTCCTGAAGGACGGCCATGGCCTCTTCGATCTGTTCCTTGGTACGGAACTGATCGAGCGAGAGGCTTGGACCTCCGTCCAGGGACGGGATCGAGCGTCCCTGACCGCGGCGGCTACCTTCCACCATCGGCTGTGGCTCGGACTGGGACGGAACGGGGCGTCTGGCTGGCTGGCCAGCGGCTTTCTTCGACGCGGAGGCGGAAGACATGATTTCTGAAAGATTTCTTTGAAGTGCAGTGAGTGTCACTTCAAGTATATGCCCCGAGAACAGTGATTGTTCTCCGAGACGGTAGGAATAAAAATTTGAGGGTTAGATGCCCTTCTTCTAGCGCCAATTGTTGTTGCCCAAAATATTTATCCGAAGATTAAATACTGCTGGAAGACGGACAACAAACAACAATTGCGGGAGCACTTCCGAGAGAAGATAAATAATACAAGATTTTCCGGGTTTGTTAGGCCCGGGCTTGAATGCTCTCGCGAGATGTTATTAATACAAATATTCGTGGATACAAGTATTAATGAGAGAAATCTAGATACAATGAGTGTAAAAAGACTCTGTTAATCCGGCTCTTGAGCGAAGCTCGGTGTTCTCCGTCCCTGCCGATTGTCTTCTTGATGAGAGAGGCCGGGAGAAGTAAGTACCGAATGATAGCTGTTGCCAAGAGTTGGAGATAGCCAAGTGCTGGGTGTTGAATCTCGTGGGAATGCAGAGAGTGTTTTGTGAGCCAAAATCTCGGGGGCCCTTGGACAAGTGTAGGGAGCCGTGTATTTATAGTGGCAGCCGAGTCTTGTCCTCTGGCGGGCGATCGCCTTCCGGTCATTATAATAATGGGGCGATCGTCTACCGGCCAATATTATAATGGGGCTGTTGGCCACTAAGTATACTGGATACAGTTTGGAAAATAGTTTGAACAACAAACTGTACGGATTCTAAATCTGAGTGCGTAGCGGAAGTCTTGGATCTGATAGGTTCTTTGTGGATACAGCAACTAAGTGTATAGTGTATACTTAATATATCACAGTAATTTAAAACAGTAAAAGCTGAAGGTAAATAACACAGTAATTAAAGTGGTTCGAGTTAAACCCCTCTACGTCCACTGGTCCTCCACACAGGAGTAAAAAGTTTATTATAATTACTGCGTACACAACTACGTAATTATAATTAAACCTATCCTTGTATCGTTCACACAGATTGATACAAAGAATGTCGCTTTCAACCGTTCACACAGATTGGTTAAAGCTTCCTTCTTGACTAGCTTCTTCACACACAGTTCCAAAGCTTCGTCCTTATTCGTCCCACACAGGTCAGAATAACTTGTTGAGTTCACACAGAGCTCAGTTTTTACACAGAGGTAAAAGGTAGGTAACCAGGTAAGAACAGCAGCTTTGAATATGAAGTTCTTGAGCTGATGATGGATGTTCTTGATGTTGAGCAATGTATATCTCTTTCGTTCTTAATTGCACTAAGCTTTGGAGATATGTTTGCTCTGATGATAACTTTTGATAGCTTGAGAGTTAGGTTACTGGGTTGTAACTGATCTTCAATTTCTTCATAGGATATATATAGTCTCTGAAGAAAGTATCCGTTGAGATGTATCCGTTTGAATAAGATTTCGTTCCAACGGGATTATGACACGATCCGGATTTCGCGGGATTCTGAAGATCTGAAGACTGGCAGTATTTAAATACCTTATCCTTGAGTATTTAAATACTTCTTTATTCAACGGGACTTGACTTCTGTTCCTTCTTTGTCCTGTTGTGAGCTGTATGGAAGATAACTGTATTTTGAGTATCGAGACAGTTTCCATACTTGGTCTTTTTACAAGTCTTTTTGCTGTACTGAAGAGCTTCACTATATGCTGATTCGAGGCAGGTCTTCGATACAGGATAAAGACTCAAGGCTTCGATACAGTTTCCTTTACTGTATTCGGATTGGCATATAAGTCAAAACCTCTTTATCAAATATCATTCGATACAGGGATCGAGTATCCCGGCTGATTCGATACAGGGTCTTTGTTTTTCCCAACAATTTCCCCCTTTTTGACAATTTTCCAAGACTAACTTTCTTAATTCTTCGAGTCTTCTTGATGATGCCAAAACCTTTCTTCATGAAGCGATCTTCTTTGATGACGTCTGGCAGATTTCTTGGTCTTTCGTCAAAAGGTCTGACTTAGTGACTTAGTCTCTAATAATGAACTGCTCGCAGGCAAGTTCGATACAGTTTACAACTTAAGCTTATGATTGGCGCGCAGGCACAATCTTACAATGTATTCTAAGCTTACAACTGAAATTATGAACTATTCGTAGACTAGTTAAATGCACTTATTTTTCAATCAAGTTTATCTAACTTGAGATTTCTATCAAACAATTTAAGTAATCATACATTATCACAGTAGATTACGAGTTGTAATCTTTCAAGACAAACAAACATTTTTATTGATATTCAATATGATTGAGTACTGAGTTCTTTATTTGAATAGAAATTACAAAAAAATATACATAGATTTCATCTCCTTATCTATAATCCGCATGCCTCCATGGTCTTTTCCCTTGTTCATTCTCGGTGCCACGCCACCAGTTTTGAAGAGAATCATTGCCTCGATCCTGGTATATCGCTCTTCCTTCATATGATCGATCAAAGGCAAGTATCCAGTCTTCTGGATGGGTGACCCGATCTCCTCTTCTATGTTTGGATTTCATTTCGATTTGTAGAGGGAGTTTCCCTTCTTCTAGCATCTTTGTAAATTTATCTGCGGCCTCCGCTAACGTTTTATAATTCTTGAAGATGGCGGATTCCCTGATGAGTCTGACAAAGTATCTCATCAGTTCGTTCTTCCTCCAGTGCTTCACTTCGTCGGCAGTTGGGTTTCGGTTGGTCGGCAGACGAATTTCCGAAGGTCTCTGAATAAGAGTTTGCCAAGGGACATTGGGATCATGAAATTCCGGTATGGAGCCTGAAATTTTAAAACTTTGGGATGGAGGTGCTAGCTTGTTCAATTCGGTAGTGATACTGTTCTGAGCAGCCTCAAATTCCCTTTCTTGTTGCAGCCTTATTCTCCTAGCAGCTTCTCGTGCCTCTTCCCCCTTTTTGGCTTCATCAAGACTTTGCAAGATTTCTAGAGAAGCGTCCTGTTTTGTCTCGATGCTGGTCATTCTTGTAGTATCCGGATTTATTACGGTGTATTTCATCTGTATTCAAACCCTGTATTATTTGGATTGGTGATTTTGATTATTGGAGTATGATATTTCGTGCATTGATATCATTGTACATAAGTATAGAAACTTGCAAAATTGCTCAAGCAACCTCGTGATAGCGCACGCTAAGGATGTATCTTAACACGCGCTATTGGGCCATTATTAGCGCACGCTATGAAGATAGGAGTTGCGTGCGCTAAGAACTCAATTATTGAGCGGGACAGCTAGCACATGCGCCAGCCGGGACATGGGTCCGGATAAGATTCCCGCGGACGCACCCGGAAAATTCTGAAGTCAACCATTATTAGCGCACGCTAGGGAAAGCTTAGTAGCGTGCGCTAACTTGTCAATAATGCAGAATATTATAAATGGGACAACAACCGTTTTGGCTTTCATTTCCTTCGTCTAGACTTCATTCTTGAGAGTCCAGAGAGCAAGAATCTCCCTTCTAAACACTTAGAACATATATTTGAGATCATTGAATATTGAGTATCACTTGTGAGTGATCATTGAAGAGAAGTAACACCTTGGAGTGGCACATAACCAACCGGAGTCGGATTATACCTTGTGGTTCAGTGATTTCGGCATATTAAGGTATGTTCAACCTATCACCAGTCTTAGATTTGGATTTCCAATGGATATGATGATCATGTTAACGAGATATTGAATTTCATTAGTGAATTATTCAACAACATCATGTTTAGAAGATTGGAATGTCTACAATTACGATATTATTGTTGGAACCTTGAAGTTGGAATTGTTAGTTCACCTCAAGATGAAGTCTGAATATGTATAATGATAGTAGAATCTAATGCACCAACCGGAGAATCACCAACTTCGCATGAGAATTGTAATCAAGATGGATTATGGTGTCATGATGATTTTATACGTATATTTGCATCTTGAAGTTGTTATTATCCTTGAGATCATTCATAAAGGTTATGAACATAACATGAAGACAGATAACAAACATCAAATCACTGAAGAATTCGCTTACTTCATCACCATTTGTGTAAATCTGCTGCCCTCCAGTGAACTTCCATGCACTATTAGCATGCGCTAATCTACGAAAATTAACGTGCGCTATCGAGTACATTTAGCGTACGCAACGTTTTGGACTTAGCGTGCGTTAAATCATCAGCCGAGTCAGTCGGCTGATCAGCGAGGCACTGACCACGCCGGGTTAGCGTACGCTAGGCGGTGTGTACTGCGTACGCTAATGAGTAGCATTAACGTACGCTACATATGATTCGTAGCGTTCGTTAATATATCCAGACAGATCGCATATTAAGGACTTCCTACCGTAATTGTTTAATTGTTAGACGTTCGTACAGCACGAAATGAATTCTGTACTATTTCTTTTGTTAAGGTTCGAGCTTAACACGTGATTGATCGAAGGGGACGACCTTCGAGTATTTTGATATTCGTGGAAGTTTATTCTTGTCAACGAACCGAGGCAAGTACTCTAATTAGAATTGTTTATATTATGACAATTATGATGTGATTGTATCGTGTAAATATGTTGTGAATATATGTCCACCATGCGTTGATCCGACGGGAATCATCATGGGAATCTATAGCTGTGTGCGCTGGATCGTTGGACAGGTAGTTCCACCATGTGTTGGTCCGACGGGATCATCATGGGAATCTATATTGTGTCTTGTTGGATCGTTGGAATACCATCTGTATGTTGGAACTTGTTATGATATGATATGTGTTGTGGATATTCTCGTTGGAGAAACTTGTTATGATATAATTGTTGATTATATCACTGTTGTATGATTATTGTACTTGTACTAGCATCGTTTTGCTAACCCCTTCGGGGGTGAACATTTGTGTATGTTCAGGATCCAGAGAGCGGGAAACAACCCGGAGATGCATGACGACGAGGGTGCAGAGTGATGTTTCGACCGGATTTACTGTCTGTTATTTGTTGGTTATTTCAATAAGTACTCGAGTACGTTGTCGATTTATAATGTGTGGATTTTGATGATGTAATAATAACTTTTCATGGGATATTTGTAATTTCGGTTTTGAACCAGTCGGTTGAATTTTATTTCAGCAATTTCATAAACTGGTATCTGTTATTGTCATTTCTTTTATTCAGCCTTGTAAATTCTTATGTAAAGGATTTACGGCGCTGTAATATTCCTGAATATATCGGGGGTGTTACAGAATATGGTATCGGAGCTAAGATTATGGATATCTTGGCCGTTGGGTTAAAATAGGGGTCATTTATGTCTTTTGAGGTAACCGGCCGTAAATGACATCACTGCACTGCCGACGTCTTCATGCCAACGGTGGTTGTAAGTTCCTAAACTCTATCTCGTTCTTTACACGTTGTGTCTCTTTATACTTGAATATTAGAACGATCTCGTTTCTGTATATTAAGTACTTGTGCTTACGGTATGTTGAGAGGCGGACGTGGACGTGGTCGCGGTCGTGGACGCGACGAAGGAATCTTTGAAAGGAGGCGTCGCCTTCTAATCGAGCTAGTCATAGCTCGGGCGAGCCGCAGCAATCCATCAATAACGAATCAAACTCGTGTGCCGAAATCCTTCGTCAAGTCGTGAACCAGATGACTCAGTTCGCTCAGGTCGTGGACCGAATGCAAGTGACGGCAGGAATTCAGCAGGGAGATGGACAACAAAGGATTCCAGAAATGGGAAATCGAGGTGACCGATGGTTACAAGAAGTGGCAAAGATGCAACCACCCAAATTTGACGGCTTTTCCGAGACTCCTACTTGGGCCCATTGGTTGAAGGAACTGGAGAAAATTTTTACTGGAATTAATTGCCCGGACGACAGGAGAGCTCCTATTGCCCAGTACTTTCTGATAGGGGAAGCATCCAAGTGGTGGGAAGCTATCCGACCTGCAGATCATGATGCCGATTGGACGGAATTTAAAATGATGATGGAAGCTCAGTATTGCCCTCGTCCTGTGAGGGAAGCCAAAATTCGGGAATTTTTCTCCGCTCAACCATCAGACGAACCCGTATCCCAGACGATTAAGACGTTTAACGGATTAGCATTTGTTCGACATCCGGTGAGCAGATGCGAGATGATGATTCATTTTGAAATGAGGATGAAACTGAAATCCAGGTACATGTCCGGTTTTGAATGTACCACTCTCCGCCAATACTGAGATAAGGCGTTGGCGTATGAAATTAAAGAAGCGGAATGGAGAAGTTTATGGAGTCGAAGAAACAGAAAGTCTCGGTACTTTACGAGCACAAGAGCGGTGGGCCCCGCAAGGCCCAGTCTTCTTTTTCTTTCAAGAAGCCTCCGCACCCATCTAAGAGCGGAAAGAATTACGGAACAATGTCGGCCACGACGGATACGGCTAGAAGTGCTTTAAGCGTGGTCGCCTGTGCCACCTTTGGCGTGATTGTTTGCGCACTCGATTACATGTTTTGAGTGCGGACAGGGAAGGGCACCGTGCGGCGTTTTGTAAGGACGCCACTAAGTACAATGGAACCCGTTCATCACGGCCGATTCGAAGGAAGCCAAGTGTCAACAGACGCAGCAAAGTGTTCAGATGCCTCAGAATTTTGGCCGCGGGCGAGGCAGAGGACAATGGGACCGAAAGGGGACATCGAGTGCCGGATATGTTCCCCCACGTTTGTATGAGATGAGGAGGACAGATGATCAGGATGCTGCTGTCGCATCAGGTACTATCCAAATCCTTTCCCAGCCAGTTAGCGTTTTGTTCGATACAGGAGCTACACATTCTTTCATATCTTTGTCTTGTGTAAATCGTTTGAATATTTCCGGTTTTCATGCTTGTGAATCTTATGTTGTTGGTTTACTGAGTGGAGAGAGGATTGTCGGAAATTTAGAAATTAGAAATTTCCCTGTATCATTTGGGGGCAGAGAGTGGCTCTCAAATCTGATCGTGCTAGAAATGCAAGGAGATGACCTGATACTCGGAGACGATTGGCTTAATCGGTATGGAGCAATTGTAGACTACCGAAGGAGGAATATTTCACTGATCGCTGATGATGGCTCCGAAGTACTGTTCGAAGGATGGAAACCGGGAAGCTCAAGAAAATTAATCAAGGCGATGAAAGCTGTCAAATTGTTGAAACAGGGCTGTACCAGGTACTGGTGTTACGCAATGAAGAAAGAAGACGAAATTGTGGAACTTTCATCCATTCCTGTTGTGAACGAATTTCCAGATGTATTTCCTGACGAGTTACCGGGACTACCTCCACGAAGGGATGTGGAATTTACCATTGGTGGAACCGGAGCTACCCAAATTTCCAAGGCGCCGTATCGTATGGCACCTCTTGAGATGTACTGGCGAAGAAGCGGCTAGAGGAGTTCTTGGATAAGGGCTATGTTGATCAAGCGTTTCACCACAGGAGCGCCGATTCTTTTGTCCGAAAGAAGGATGGATCGCTCCGACTGTGTATTGACTATCGAGAGCTAAACAAGTTGACGATTAAGAACAAGTATCCGTTGCCACGGATTGATGATTTGTTTGACCAGTTGCAAGGGGCAACAGTATTTTCTAAGATCGGTCTGAGATCAGGATATCACCAACTGAGGATTAAGGAATCTGATGTTCCGAAATCAGCGTTCAGAACTCGCTACGGGCATTATGAGTTTGTAGTGATGCCGTTTGGTCTCACTAACGCACCTGCTGTATTTATGCAATTGATGAACCGTGTGTTCATTGAATTTTTGGATAAATTTGTGGTCGTGTTTATTGATGACATTCTGGTGTATTCTAAGAGTCCGGAAGAACATGCGCAGCATTTGCGGATTGTATTGGAACTTTTGAGAAACGAACAATTGTACGCCAAACTTTCTAAGTGTGAATTCTGGCTAAAGGAAGTAATGTTCCTCGGCCATGTAGTGTCAGCTGAAGGAGTCCGAGTAGATCCTCAGAAGATCGAAGCAATTATGAATTGGGAACCTCCAAAGAACGTGAAAGAGGTCTGAAGCTTCTTAGGACTTGCTGGATATTATCGTCGATTCGTGGAAGGGTTTTCTAAAATTTCCCGCCCACTTACTCGACTTCTGCAGAAAACTCAAAAGTTTGAGTGGAACGAGTCGTGTCAGATTAGTTTTGATGAGTTAAAGAAGAGATTGACGACAGCACCGATTCTATCACTTCCGCAGGGAACTGGAGGATTCATAGTTTACAGTGATGCTTCAAACCAAGGACTTGGGTGCGTGTTGATGCAGAATGATAAGGTGATCGCTTATGCGTCACGACAACTGAAACCTTATGAAGTGAATTACCCAACACATGATTTGGAGCTAGCAGCAGTGGTTTTTGCCTTGAAGATCTGGAGGCATTATCTGTACGGGACTCACTGTCAGATCTTTACGGATCATAAGAGTCTCAAGTACATATTTAGTCAGAAAGAGTTGAACATGCGGCAAAGAAGATGGTTAGAGCTGATCAAGGACTATGACTTGGAGATTTTGTATCATCCAGGCAAAGCAAATGTAGTGGCCGATGCACTTAGCCGCAAGCCTGTTTCTATTCAGATGCTGGAGACGCTGACCTCCCAACTTAGCCTTCAACGAGAGATGATTCGTGAAGGAATTGAAGTGTGGTTACAAAGAGTCCAAGGACAACTGTGCGTGATAGAATTAACTTCGTCATTAACCGAAGAAATCAAATCTAGACAGACGGATGATTCTTTGATGATTCGGTTACGTGATGAAGTAATTAAGGGAAAGGCCCCCGGATTCCTAATTCATGATGATGGAGTTTTGAGATTCCAGAACCGACTCTGCGTTCCTGATATCGATGTTCTGAAATAGACGATTATGAAAGAAGCTCACAGTTCGCCCTATTCTATCCACCCGGGCACCAGTAAAATGTATAAGGACTTGAAGCAGAATTTCTGGTGGGGCAACATGAAGAGGGATGTAGCGGACTATGTTTCGAAATGTTTGACTTGTCAGCAGGTTAAGATCGAGCATCAACGGCCTGCTGGAATGTTGAAGCCGCTCCCAATTCCTGAATGGAAGTGGGAGGACATATCGATGGATTTTATCACTAATATGCCGAGAACCAAGACAGGAATGAACGTGATTTGGGTGATAGTTGATCGTTTAACCAAATCAGCTCATTTTCTAGGTATTAAGGATACGTGGGGACCAGAGAGGTTGGCACGAGTATTTATTTCGGAGATAGTTCGATTACATGGTACGCCGAAGACCATTGTTTCTGATCGAGACGGTCGTTTTGTGTCTCACTTTTGGAAAGCAGTTCATAAAGCCTTGGGGACCGAATTGAACTTCAGTACAGCTTATCACCCGCAGACTGACGGACAATCTGAGAGAACTATACAAATGGTGGAAGACATGCTAAGGGCCTGTGCCTTAGATTGGTCAAACGATTGGGAAATTCATCTACCGTTGATTGAATTTACCTACAACAATAGTTGGCATGCTTCCATTAAGATGGCACCGTTTGAGGCATTATACGGAAGGAGATGCAGATCGCCCTTATGCTGGGACGATTCATCGGACTTGATCGGAACAGAACCAGAGTTGATCGAGCAGACTCGAGAGAAGATAGCCTTGATTCGTGAAAGGTCATTAATCGCCCAGTCGCCAGAAATCCTATGCGGACGCACGCCGCGCCCATTGGAGTTCGATCGAGATCACGTACTTTTGAAGGTTTCTCCTACTCGGGGAATCTTTCGTTTCGGAAGGAAAGGAAAGCTGAGTCCTAGATATATCGGACCATTTGAGATCCTCGAGAGAGTTGGGGAGTTGGCATACAGATTGGCATTGCCGCCGTCATTGTGCCATGTTCATAACGTGTTCCATGTATCCCAGTTACGGAGGTATATACCAGATCCCAGTCACATCATTGATTTCGGCGAGATCGAAGTCGCGCAGGATGGGACGTTTGAAGAAAGGCCGGTCAAGATACTCGAGAGTCGAGTTAAACAGCTGAGGAACAAACCAATCGTTTTGGTCAAAGTTCATTGGTCACGCCACGGAATGGAAGAAGCCACCTGGGAAACGGAAGCTGATATGAAGTCTAGATATCCCGAGTTATTTTCGTCTTGAGTTTCGGGACGAAACTCCTTTTTAGTAGGAGAGTATGTAGTATCCGGATTTATTACGGTGTATTTCATCTGTATTCAAACCCTGTATTATTCGGATTGGTGATTTTGATTATTGGAGTATGATATTTCGTGCATTGATATCATTGTACATAAGTATAGAAACTTGCAAAATTGCTCAAGCAACCTCGTGATAGCGCACGCTAAGGATGTATCTTAACGCGCGCTATCGGGCCATTATTAGCACACGCTATGAAGATAGGAGTTGCGTGCGCTAAGAACTCAATTATTGAGCGGGACAGCTAGCACATGCGCCAGCCGGGACATGGGTCCGGATAAGATTCCCGCGGACGCACCCGGACAATTCTGAAGTCAACCATTATTAGGCACGCTAGGGAAAGCTTAGTAGCGTGCGCTAACTTGTCAATAATGCAGAATATTATAAATGGGACAACAACCGTTTTGGCTTTCATTTCCTTCGTCTAGACTTCATTCTTGAGAGTCCAGAGAGCAAGAATCTCCCTTCTAAACACTTAGAACATATATTAGAGATCATTGAATATTGAGTATCACTTGTGAGTGATCATTGAAGAGAAGTAACACCTTGGAGTGGCACATAACCAACCGGAGTCGGAGTATACCTTGTGGTTCAGTGATTTCGGCATATTAAGGTATGTTCAACCTATCACCAGTCTTAGATTTGGATTTCCAATGGATATGATGATCATGTTAATGAGATATTGAATTTCATTAGGGAATTATTCAACAACATCATGTTTAGAAGATTGAAATGTCTACAATTACGATATTATTGTTGGAACCTTGAAGTTGGAATTGTTAGTTCACCTCAAGATGAAGTCTGAATATGTATAATGATAGTAGAATCTAATGCACCAACCGGAGATCACCAACTTCGCATGAGAATTGTAATCAAGATGGATTATGGTGTCATGATGATTATACGTATATTTGCATCTTGAAGTTGTTATTATCCTTGAGATCATTCATAAAGGTTATGAACATAACATGAAGACAGATAACAAACATCAAATCACTGAAGAATTCGCTTACTTCATCACCATTTGTGTAAATCTGCTGCCCTCCAGTGAACTGCCATGCGCTATCAGCGTGCGCTAATCTACGAAAATTAACGTGCGCTATCGAGTACATTTAGCGTACGCAACGTTTTGGACTTAGCGTGCGTTAAATCATCAGCCGAGTCAGTCGGCTGATCAGCGAGGCACTGACCACGCCGGGTTAGCGTACGCTAGGCGGTGTGTACTGCGTACGCTAACGAGTAGCATTAACGTACGCTACATATGATTCATAGCGTGCGTTAATATATCCAGACAGATTGCATATTAAGGACTTCCTACCGTAATTGTTGAATTGTTAGACGTTCGTACAGCACGAAATGAATTCTGTACTATTTCTTTTGTTAAGGTTCGAGCTTAACACGTGATTGATCGAAGGGGACGACCTTCGAGTATTTTGATATTCGTGGAAGTTTATTCTTGTCAACGAACCGAGGCAAGTACTCTAATTAGAATTGTTTATATTATGACAATTATGATGTGATTGTATCGTGTAAATATGTTGTGAATATATGCCCACCATGCGTTGATCCGACGGGAATCATCACGGGAATCTATAGCTGTGTGCGCTGGATCGTTGGACAGGTAGTTCCACCATGTGTTGGTCCGACGGGATCATCATGGGAATCTATAGCTGTGTGCGCTGGATCGTTGGAATACCATCTGTATGTTGGAACTTGTTATGATATGATATGTGTTGTGGATATTCTCGTTGGAGAAACTTGTTATGATATAATTGTTGATTATGTCACTGTTGTATGATTATTGTACTTGTACTAGCATCGTTGTGCTAACCCCTTCGGGGGTGAACATTTGTGTATGTTCAGGATCCAGGAGAGCGGGGAAACAACCACTGGAGATGCATGACGACGAGGGTGCAGAGTGATGTTTCGACCGGGTTTACTGTCTGTTATTTGTTGGTTATTTCAATAAGTACTCGAGTACGTTGTTGATTTATAATGTGTGGATTTTGATGATCTAATAATAACTTTTCATGGGATATTTGTAATTTCGGTTTTGAACCAGTCGGTTGAATTTTATTTCAGCAATTTCATAAACTGGTATCTGTTATTGTCATTTCTTTTATTCAGCCTTATAAATTCTTATGTAAAGGATTTACGGCGCTGTAATATTCCTGAATATATCGGGGGTGTTACAATTCTCTCAACAAGGGAGGAAAGAGTCTGCGACATTTCCTGAATGCATTTGTCGTGAGCACGTAGTTGAGAGCTGTTCTCAATCATTGCACAAGCGGTCTTGGCTTCAGCTATCCTCGTTTTTGTAGCTTCTTCCTTCAGCAGTTGCTCCTGCTTATCTTCCATGATCTTCAAGGTTTGCTTGAAAACTTCTGGCAAAAGAATGAATGCGTCGACAACACGAGATACTTCATGTTGAAGAGTGGTCATTTCTTCGACGGCAGAAGTGTGCATCCAATTCAGTGCTTTTTCAACGGAAGATAGAGCATTTACTGCATCCTGGATGAATACAGTCTGAAGGCCAAGAGCTCGCAGGCGCTCTTTTCGTGCGGCAGAGATCGGAGAATCTGGTTGGGCAAGGTCTGCAGCGCTGTTCAACCTTCTTACATTCACAGATGGGCGTGAAGTAAGTTGGACATCCTCAGGTTCGATACCGTCCTCGGATTCCACGGTTGAAGGGGCGGGAGCAGCTTCCTGTGGTTCGGCGACAGTGGGTTGAGAAGCGTCCTGTTGCAAGATTCTTCAGCAATCATGGATACAGGAGGGACTGAATCCTCCTGATGGCTTTCAGGAATGGCTTCTTCGGTCGCATCAGGCTCAGGTGCTTGTTCCAAAATTTCTTGTACTTCCTCGACTGGAGGGACTGATTCCTCTTGGTCGGGAATGTTCTCAGGCTGTGGCGAAGGGGCATTGACCTGGGTAGAAGGCCCTTCGTCATCTCTGGTTGGAGAGGCGTCTCGAGCTTCAGCCTCTTCACGACTCATTCTCAGACCTGCTTGTAAAGCATCGTCGTCGTCGTCTGAGTGATGATCTTCGTCATCTTTTGGATTGGTGGGAGAATCCTCTGACTTATTCTTTCCTTTCCTCCTGGCGTCAGATTTGTGCAAAAGATGGCTTTCAATGAGATCCTTGCAAGAGGAGTTGTCCCATCGAAGCAGGGCCTCAATTTCAGTTGAGTCTGTTACTTCGGAGACGAATCTCTCTTCATGGCTCCAATCGCTCCAGTTGTACAGTGTATCGTACGGAGCTAGCCTGTAGCCTTTCCATTGCAGAAATCTTTCGTAGGCATGTTCAATTTGAACCGAAAGAAGGGTCTGATTAATGATCGAGTCAGGGGAGGGACTTCGAATAACGTCTGGAGACGCTGTTTCGAGGGATTCCTGTACAGGTATGGGATCCTGTACGGAAGAGGGACTCCTTACAGGGGATGGTGCCCTGAAGGAAGATGGATCCTGCATGGGTGTGGGATCCCGCAGAGGAGAAGTAGCTTTTGGCTCCGAATGGGCAGCCGACTTGCTAAAGTCTTGAACGTTGGCAGATATCTCGATATCCGTCGTAGCCACCAAAGGCTCGGGATCTACTGTCGATACAGTAGGAGACACCTCTTCCACAGGGGTTGGGCCCTGGGGTTCTTCATCAGTGGGTTGCGCCACGGGGAAGACTTCCTTGGAGTGCTTGGCAGATTTGATTTTTGAAAGCCTCCTGAGTCTCTTCTTGGGCTTCTCACCAGCAGAGTGTTTCTTGCTGTGAGATCTTTTTCGCTTCTTTGAAGATTCCATTTCTGGGACCTTCACGGATTCATCTCTTGGGTTGTCAGAAATAGGCATGTGCCTAGTTCTCGGGTGGTTGCAATGCATGGTGCTATGGTTATACGCAGTGGGCTTGACGCCTCCTAAGTATATCCTCGAGCAATTCTTCTTCGCATCGGCGGATTGCGTCAGTCCGCACTTCGTCAGGATGTAGTTCAGCATTAAACCGAAGGATTTCTTCTGGGTGGCTGGTTTGCACACCTCTTCTTGTAAGCGTTTCAGAATTATTTGGCACCAATTGACCTTTTCACAGGTCAAAATAGCTACCATCATCCTAAACCTTAAGTTTGTGCACATCTCGAATGCACCGGTTCGGTTTTCAATAATCCTGGAGCAAAAGTCATGAAGATACACAAAATGAAGAAGAAAGTTTTTCTTGTGACAAGTAGTTGTCACCATATCAACCACTTTGGACCCCATAAATAGTCCATAAAACTTAGTAATGAGCTCTTGAGACCCGAACGTCTCAAGTTGGTCCATGGTCAGGCCATCGGCGGGTAGCCTGTAGATTCTCTGGAGCAGATCGCGATTGATACAGATCTCCACTCCCTGGACTGTTGCAGTGATGTCAGCAACATGACCTCCCTGGGCCAGTGACAGAAAACGGACGGCGGCGTTGAGGTAGAATTCCTCAACCAGATGGGGGTCAAATTTTTCGACGGTCTTGCTCCCAAGGCGATAGAGGCCTTGTTGTTGAAGACGAGTAATGATATATTCCATAGGTTCTTCGTCGTTGGTTTCCGAGAGAATACGCTCCATGATGACAGGTTTGGAGAAGATCCGGCCATCAATGATGTTGGAGGATTTCTTCAGAACAGGGGAAGAAGATTGACCAGCCATTGATGTTTTCTTAAGAAATAGAGTGCAAGAAAACAATCAAGATATGCAGTGAGATGCAGAAAAATATGTAGGCTGTATTTGCTTGAGAACTCTTGTAATTGCAGAAAGCGTAAAGAGTCTCTAAAGGCAGATTCAGTCCTTTTATAGTTGGGCGGCGAAATAGGGTTTTGCAGAGTACGAATGGTCAGATTTTAAGGGATGGGAACCGGTTTTGAAATCAACGGTTAGGATGGACTGAGTGTAACTGGTACGCTAATCCATTAAAAAGTTTAAAATTAGAGCGGGTCCCACTTCTGACATAGGTTGATACCCTAAATGCCTAAAACGGCGGTTTAAAAATAATAAACAATTTAAAAACATTGCGGCTTTTGAGATTCAGTTGTCCAGATGTCGTGTAAGGCATTTAATGAACATGACGTTTGACGTAAAAACAGGGCACGTGGACAAAAATTATTTTAAAAGGAAATAATATTATATTATATACTGAATCGAAATCCTATAGCATGTCTTTGTTTTCCGTCGATCTGACGTTCCCCCTTAAAAAGGTACTAATAGGTTTTGAATTCCATACAGCAATATTTGGATTAATGCTATATTCATGGGTCCTACAGTATTCCCCCTTAATTATTGCACACACCAGCTGTAGGATTCATATGCGTTCGCTCGCTACAGTACTGTATTGATGATTCTGAGTTTACAGATAATTAATGTTGGATACTGTATTCACGGGTCTTACAGTATTCCCCCTCAATTGTTGAGTAAAAACAGTAAATTACTTACAGGGAGTCTGGCTGTAGCATTCCCAATTCTTGTCTGAGCATGTTGAATCTTGCTGTGTCGAGAGGCTTGGTGAAGATGTCGGCCAGCTGAACGTCTGTATGAACTTTTTCCAGGCGAACATCCTTGTTCTCGACATGATTCCTGATAAAATGATGCTTCATGTTGATATGCTTAGTGCGCGAGTGCAGAACAGGATTGTGCGTGATTTCAATTGCACTCGTGCTATCACACATGATTGGAGTCTCTCTAGCATCGATTCCATAGTCTGACAGTTGTTGCTACATCCAAAGGATCTGCATACAGCAGCTACCAGCAGCATAGTACTCTGATTCAGCTGTGGAAAGAGAGTTAGCCAATTGCTTCTTACTGAACCAAGAAACTAGTCTAGGTCCGAGAAAGTGACAAGTTCCACTTGTACTCTTCCTATCTAGCTTGCAGCCTCCGAGATCCGAGTCGCTGTATCCAACTAAATCGAATCCGCCTTCCTTAGGATACCATAGTCCTGCATCGACTGTTCCTTTAATGTATTTCAGGATTCATTTAGCTGTATTGAAGTGTGATTCCTTAGGTGCAACTTGGTATCTCGCACACACTCCTACAGCAAACTGGATATCGGGCCTGCTAGCCGTTAGGTACAGGAGCGAACCAATGAGCTTCCTGTAGAGTGATTGGTCAAACGGCTTTCCGGCTTCATCAGCACTAATTTGCACGGAAGTGCTCATAGGGGTTGGCGAGGATTTGGAACTGTTCATTCTAAATTTATTGAGAAGCTCCTTGCTGTATTTCTCCTGGTTGATGAATATACCTGTAGGCAACTGCTTTACCTCATATGCTGTTTTGTTGTGATGCTTGTTGACGATACAGCGGTTTTGAGTGTAGCACGCTGTATTGGTTGCTTCACCCCAGAAACGCTGTGGCAATTTGCTTGCGGAAATCATTGTCCTTGTTGCTTCTTTCAACGTCTTATTCTTTCGCTCGGCAACACCATTTTGTTGAGGTGTACGGGCAGCTGAGTATTCGTGCTGTATTCCATTCTCCGAACAGTATTGCTCTATAAAGCGGTTAGTAAATTCAGTACCTCTGTCGGAACGAATGCACACGATACTCGATGCTTTTTCATTCTGCAACTTTCTCAGGAGCTCGGGCAGCCTTGATGTTGTTTCCTTCTTCTTGCTAAGAAAGATCGTCCAAGCATACCTGGAATAATCATCAACAACAACCATGCAATATTTCTTATCTCCCAAACTTACTGGGTCTACAGGACCGTAGAGATCCATGTGTAGCATTTCCAACACTCTTTGGGTTGAAAGGTAGGATTTGCTTTTCAGGGTTGACTTGATTTGCTTGCCTTTCTGGCATGGTCCGCAGACGCTGTCTTTCTTGAATGACACATCTGGCAAACCTCTAACCATACCTTGTCTTGAAAGCTTGTTGATCGTCTTGAAGTTAATGTGAGACATCCTCTTGTGCCATAACCAGCTAATATCTGCAGTGCCTTTGGCAACAAAACATGGAATTGAGGAGCTCATAGGCTTCCAGTCAGCAATGTACATATTACCTGATCTGCTTCCTGTAAGCACAACTTCCTTGGTTTGGGTGTTCTTTACTCTACAGCGATCTATATAGAACTTCACCGAGAACTGTTTATCACAGAACTGGCTAATACTAAGTAGATTATATTGTAAGCCTTCAACATATGCAACATCGGTGACCTTGAATTTCCCGACAAGTAAGTTTCCATTCCCTCTTGTTCTTCCTTTAGACTTATCACCGAAGCGAACTTTTGGACCGCGACCTTCTACAAAATCAGATAGCTTGCTCCTATCTCCGGTCATGTGACGAGAGCATCCACTATCGAAGTACCAGGTATCCTCCTCTAGAATGTCCTGTAACAAAGAAATTAGGTAGATTTAGGTCCCCTTTGGTTTTTGGGTCCATGTATGTTAGTTCCTTTAGGTACCCAAGCTTTCCTGACAGCAATTGGTTTACTGTAGGACATACTCGGTACAGTGTTGCGATATCTACGGGGGGCATATCCGTAGTTGTTATAATCATGATAATTACTATGCATGTAAAATTCAGGGTTATTATTATTATTCCAGTACGAGTGCCGTCTAGGAGGTGGAGCCATTTTCTTAGGCCTAACAGCTTGTCTTCTGGGTCTCCAGTTGGATTCCCAATCTTTGTTGTTGATCTTGGCGCATCTCTTGTCTTGAGGGATAACGGGGCTCCTGTATCCAATACTAGGCGCGCCTGCACCGAGAGTACTTCTTGCGGGGCCTTGGTGGTTGAATCTCGCCTTCTTTCTGAATGACTGCCGGCGTTTATGATATGCTTGTGGAGCATGCTGTTGAGTACGCCTTCTGAGTGGCTGTTGGTTCCACTGTCTCGAATAGTAGAGTTGCGGGGGCGGAATTGCAGCCTTCGGTTTTCTCGGTACAGCAGGTTCCTTTATGGGACTGGGAGTATCTTCCGATTCTGGAATGTGTTCCACACTCTTGACGAACACTGTACTAGTTTTCCCTTTGTTCGAACATGAGCTGTATCCTAAGCCACTTTTATCATGAGCATGTTGCCCAGTGCTCAGAATTTCTTCCATTCTTTTGGACGATTTTCTCAGAATGGTCTCAAGTTCAGTTTCTCGCTTTTCGAGAGTTGTGATTTTGGTTTGTAGTAGAAACAAATCATTTGTCTTGCTCTCATTGTGGGTTTTAACCTCATTTAGTTCATGAGCAAGTTGATGATTGCTCTCCATGAGTTTTTCAAAATCGACCTTGCTGGTTTCACAATCAAGAGACATATTTTCATAGTTTATTTTCAGCAAGTCATTCTCATCTTTCAGCTCTAAATTTGTTAATTGAAGCTGTATATTCTCAGTTTTTAGAGTCTCATGGGCCTTTTGAATGTTTTTAAACTCATTCATCATATTTTCGAAAGTATGAGATGCATTAGATGGAATAGCAGAGGTTGAACTTACCTCATCGTCGCTGTCTTCACCTTCTGGAACATCTTTGGCCATAAAGCACATGTATGCTTTATCATCGAACTCATCGTCATATGAATCACTTTCAGTGACCACCTGAAGACATTCTGCTGATTTGGATGGTGTGGGGGAGGCTTCTGATTCTCCAATCAGGGCCTTGAGCTTGTCTTTCCAAGCACGTCTTCTTTCATCTCTCTCTTGTTGCTCGGCCTCAGGCAATCTTTGGACTTTGGGATGAGGACATTTGTTTGCATAATGGCCTGGTTTCCTGTGATTATAGCACGGAGTTAGCATCACCGATGATGTTTCGGTACTTACCTTGTTGACAGGTTTGGGCTGTAGGGAGTCTTTCCAGATTGTTTGATGAACTTTGTGAATTTATGCATTAGAAGCGCCATTTCATCTTGGGACAGGATGTCGTAAATCACATCGGCATTCTTGTGACCGGGCTTCGACGAGCTAGGCATCTTTGTGTCGACGGTTCAATACGGCGGAGTGTGACCTTTGAAGGAGATTCTTGACTTTCTCTCTTCACAATGTCATACTCAAAAGCTTTGAGGTCAGAAAAGAGATCAAAAGTGGATATTTCATTAAGATTACAGGATACACGCATAGCTGTGGTCTTAATGTCCCATCGGGCTGGGAGAGATCTGAAAATTTTTAAGTTCTTCTCCTTTTGGGTGTAAATTTTGCCCAACGCTTCAAGTTCACCAACAATGCCAGTAAATCTGAGGTCAAGTTCCTCAAGTGTTTCCGTTGGTTTCATTTCAAAATATTCAAATTGCTGAGTAAGTTTTGAAATCTTGTTTTCTTTTGAGAGCTCAGTTCCCTCACAAATTAACTTGAGTTTATCCCAGATTTCTTTGGCTGTTTTGCAGCTCTTTACCTTTGAGAACGTGCCTTTGTCAAGAGTGACAAATAACGCGTTCTTATCCACGTTGTCGAGATTGGCTCGCTTCCTTTCATCTGTTGTCCATTGCTCGCGTTCCTTCTCGAGCATTTCAGCATGGGCTTGGCCCTCAATCCTTGCGGCCAGATTGACCTTCATGATCTTGATAGGACCATCCTGTATAACAAAAATCATCTCTTCGTGCATTGCTGCAAGATGAGCTTCCATTCTAATTCTCCAGTCGTCAAATTCGTTAATAGAGAACATAGGGACTTTGTTAATCATAGAAGTATCCATACTGATAATATAGGAATGAAAGAGACTGTTTTGAAAATAAGTGATTTGAATCTGATTCGGTTAAAAAGAAATACGACTGATTCTTTTTAGAATCAACAACTCCGATACCACTTGTTGGCCACTAAGTATACTGGATACAGTTTGGAAAATAGTTTGAACAACAAACTGTACGGATTTTAAATCTGAGTGCGTAGCGGAAGTCTTGGATACAGTAGGTTGCTGTGGATACAGCAACTAAGTGTATAGTGTATACTCAATATATCACAGTAATTTAAAACAGTAAAAGCTGAAGGTAAATAACACAGTAATTAAAGTGGTTCGAGGTAAACCCCTCTACGTCCACTGGTCCTCCACACAGGAGTAAAAAGTTTATTATAATTACTGCGTACACAACTACGTAATTATAATCAAACCTATCCTTGTATCGTTCACACAGATTGATACAAAGAATGTCGCTTTCAACCGTTCACACAGATTAGTTAAAGCTTTCTTCTTGACTAGCTTCTTCACACACAGTTCCAAAGCTTCATCCTTATTCGTCCCACACAGGTCAGAATAACTTGTTGAGTTCACACAGAGCTCAGTTTTTACACAGAGGTAAAAGGTAGGTAACCAGGTAAGAACAACAGCTTTGAATATGAAGTTCTTGAGCTGATGATGGCTGTTCTTGATGTTGAGCACTGTATATCTCTTTCGTTCTTAATTGCAGTAAGCTTTGGAGATATGTTTGCTCTGATGATAACTTTTGATAGCTTGAGAGTTAGGTTACTGGGTTGTAACTGATCTTCAATGTCTTCATAGGATATATATAGTCTCTGAAGAAAGTATCCGTTGAGATGTATCCGTTTGAATAAGATTTCGTTCCAACGGGATTATGACACGATCCGGATTTCGCGGGATTCTGAAGATCTCGAAGGCGCGATTTAAATACCTTATCCTTGAGTATTTAAATACTTCTTTATTCAACGGGACTTGACTTCTGTTCCTTCTTTGTCCTGTTGTGAGCTGTATGGAAGATAACTGTATTTTGAGTATCGAGACAGTTTCCATACTTGGTCTTTTTACAAGTCTTTTTGCTGTACTGAAGAGCTTCACTATATGCTGATTCGAGGCAGGTCTTCAATACAGGATAAAGCCTCAAGGCTTCGATACAGTTTCCTTTACTGTATTCGGATTGGCATATATGTCAAAACCTCTTTATCAAATATCATTCGATACAGGGATCGAGTATCCCGGCTGATTCGATACAGGGTCTTTGTTTTTCCCAACAGGGGCGATCACACGGGCTGTTGGGCTAAAGTCCAAGGTAGGTGCTGGCGCCAGCTGGGCGGTCCAACGAGGAGCCAGCACGCGTCCAGAGTCACTGTCACATGCGGCCCTACTGACAACTTTCGGCGGGCCTGTCGGCTGGTGGAAAGATTCTGCCAGGCTGTGGTCAACGATCCGTGATATGCGGATCTTGTCTCGGATCTTGCACGTGGTGTCTGTCCTGAGGCTTGGTCTTTGACGACTGGATGACTATCGGCATGATGCGGTCGTATCTAGCTGGCCCCTGAGGGTCGTCATCGGCCAGTCGCTGAGGGTCGGCATCGGTCGGTCACCAAGGGTCGGTCGGCAGATGCCGAGAGAGGATCGCCCGCTTGTCGGTCGCCAGTAGTCGGTCGCCGAGTACCGAGTGACGATCGTATCTGAGGTCGATCGCTCGGAACCGGGACTTGTCCTGGGACCTTCGGTTGGCCGATTTAGCTTGTCCACTGGGTTAAGGCTCGGCCGCCTGGTCGCTGGTCGGCAGTTCTGCCTCGGCTGCTCGGTAGTGACTAGGTCGCCCGATCTCCGAGGCGATCGCCGGTCGGAGAGTATAATTCTCGACACAACAGATAGTTATCATTAAAAAAATTATATAAAATTACTTAGGTAGGATTGGTTTCTTTTTATAAAGATTTTATTTTGTTGTTATGTATTATTAAATAAAATAAAAACAGAGGAAAAACTAGCTAGACACTTTTATGACACATATTTAGATGCATTTTAAATTTATATGCATTGCTAATTGTTAATGACTATATGCCAGATTTTATATAAAGAACATGTTAAATAGATTATTTATGTATGATATTATTTATAAAATCAATTTATATTGTTTTTTTCAATAATAGTACTTGTAATGTCGAGTCTTATAAATCTTGAATTCAACGCACTTGATGTCACCGGCAAGAATTATTTGACATGGATTTTGGATGCCGAAATTCATCTTAGTATTGTGGGTCTAGGTGACACCATAAAGGAAGGGAATAAAATTTCTGAACAAGATAAGGCAAAGGCTATGATATTTCTACGTCATCACCTTGATGAAGGATTAAAAATGAGTATTTGACTACAAAAGATCCATCAACCCTTTGGAAAAATTTGAAAGAAAGATATTACCATCAAAAAACAATGATACTACCTAAGGGTCACTATGAGTGGTTGCACTTAGGATTGCAAGTTTATAAAAGTGTAAGCGAGTTAATTCCACAATGTTCAAGATTACTTCTCAATTGAAGTTATGCGGTGGAAATATCTCTGATAATGATATGTAGGAAAAAACTTACTCCACTTTTCATGTCAACAATATGCTACTGCAGCAGCAATATCCACTACGCCATAGATGGCCTACAACAACATATTTTGTTAGTGTTGCGCTCAAAAATATTGTAGTAGCTCTAAAAATTTTATCTGCTGCAATATTACTTTTTTTATATTGTTGTATATGTTTAAAAAGTGTTGCCTTAGCTATAACTTTATATTTTAATAAAAATTTAAAATAAATATTTAATTTATGGGGATTGTTCTTTATTGCCAATTATTTAGCAAATGTGACTACGGAGATTATTCTTTATTGTCAATTTTTTGTTAAACCTATTTTGATAGATTCGTATGCGTTTAAGCTTCATTTAACTCAACTTATTTTATAACTATTTAGCTAAACATTACGCAACACGTTTCAATTAGATGCACCATCTTACTTACACTTCAACAATTTACACAAATATTACGTAATGAACAATTAGATACAACCCGTGTGCGTCGCACGGGTCTAAACGCCTCTTTATAACATAACAACTACCTATACTATATAATACTTATCCCCCTTAATTTAATGTGGAAGTGGGATATAATTGTAACTTTTAATTGTAAATATATGAAGAGACTATTTTAATTGTAACTTTTAATATAAATAAACTAATTTAAATACAAAAGTTATGATAAACATCACAATGCAAATGCACCTTCTAATACACAAGGTGGTTAAAATGAACTTTTAAATGATAGTATAAATTACAAGATGGTTAAATTTTAGCTATAAAATCTTAGATACAATCGGTCAATTGCACGGGTTGAATAAACTAAAAACAACCCCGGAGCAACATACGGGTTAGTAAAGCCTCATTTCATATAACTAATTACATAGACTAAAATAAAAGGACAATAACAATAAAAAAACATATAAACTTCTCTAAAAGGCATTTAAATTCTGTCATCTGCTCATTCAACCGTCTGCCCCAACATTACGTACAAAACACGTAGATATTCAATCAAAGACCGTGCACCGCACGGGTTGGATAATGCCTCGTTTATATATAATAAATAATACAACATTGTTATGAATTGTGGACTTTAGCACAACTAATTGTCAAAGAAGAAAAATGTTGCCCATAACTTTTGACAAACCAATAGGGATTGATTCAAACTTTGAGGGTGGACAAATTGGAATTGTAGTGTACCATTGTTGACAATTGATGTACACATTTGTTGAAATAGTAGTATAACTTTGCCTATAAATAGCTTGCTCCATGATGTAATGTTACACCATTGAGAAAGAAAGAAATATACTACTACTACAAAACATATTCTACATATTATCAATTTCCATATTTTATATATTGTTATTTATTTTGTGTATCTTATAAAATATAAATTATAAAGTATTTCACAACACGTTATCAGTGTAATACCCGTAATTTCGATTTTTCGGTAATTTTATTTTTTTGGCGGAAGTCTGCTTTGACGACTCGCTCATGACCGTATTGTCATTCTGAGAATGATTAATTCTGCACTTTTTGTCATCCGAGTTCGTTTCGGTATCGTTTTGTTGAGATCCGTGTTCTTAAGCGGCTTTTCCGCACTTGAGTTCGATTCTTGCGAATCTCGTCCGAAACTGTCGTTTCGAGTTTCTCGTAAGTTCATTTAATGTTATTATTCATGTTGCGAGCTTTGGTTCGGTGTTTCGATCACGTATCGTGATTTTCGGACGTTTTGGGCCATTTTTGTAATTTCCCAAAGTTTGGGGTAATTACTTCCGTTGTCGAATTCCAACACTTCGGATGGTTGGAATCGTGTGTTCTCTTAGTGCTTGGATTCGTCTTTGCGAGTACTTCGTAACCGTATCTTCGATTTTTACTCAGGTTCGGGTTTCGGGGTCGTCCGGGCCGTCGGAGTGGCCACGGCCGAGTCACGGCCGGAGCAGGGCCTGGCCTGGCCGAGTTACGGCCGTAAGGTGCCCGAGTTACGGCCGTAAGCGTGATCGGGTACGGCCGTACGAGCGCTGGGCGGATTTTGACGAAGGCGATTCTGGCCGTAAGGTGTGCGAGTTACGGTAGTAAGTGTCCATTGGTCTTGGCGATTTTTGACGAATGCGTTACGGCCGTAAGGCTGCCGAGTACGGCCGTAAGGTGTCGAGTTACGGCCGTAAGGCTGCCGGTTACGGCCGTAACCTGCCGCGGCTATATAGCTTTGGCTCGGCGATTTCATTTTCCACGCGTTTTTTCTTCCTTTTTCGGCGTCGCGACGGAGGCTCGGGAAATCGAGTTCTTGGCCGATTCTAATCATTTCCAAGGCGTTTTGGAAGATTCTTGTTGATTATATCATCATCCAATCCGTGTTCTTCGTCGAATCAAGGTATATTCTTGATTTTCCTCCAAGTTGACTTTTTGGAGAATTGTTCTTGATTTCGTTTCTAATCCGATTTGATGAATCGGTTGATGTTAGTAAACATTATTAATCATGTTCTATGGATTGTATATCCATATTTTCGATCTGCTCAACCCGATTGATGATTTTAGGGTCTTGAGGAACTTTGAACATTTAGTGTTCGATTAAATGCCTCAAAGAGTTTCTTTCGGTCGTTATGTTGATTTCGATTGATATTGTGTTATTGAATGAATTGTATTTCATTCAAGGTGGTTCAGTACTTGTGTTTGGAGGACGCGTTCGTTGTTCGTGGAGGGATTTCACCGCCTTCGGTTGAGGCAAGTTTTATACTTGTACTAGTCAATGAGATTAATGTTATCATATATGTGTATGAATGTGTTGTATCATTCCGAGACTTAGTCTCTTCATGAATTCATTGATATTAAGAAGATCGCTCGATCGATACCTTTCGCAATTATGCCAAATATTTCATTGTTCGTTAATGGCGGTTCAAGGCATTGTGATACTCATTATTAATGTCATTGTCGATAGCCGGTTCGCGGTATCGATGTATCGATTGTTGTAATATAGATGTCAATTAAATACATCGTTGAGATCATTGTTATTCTGTTTGGATTGTCATTAAAAGCATGCAGCCGATTAAAGGCATTGGCTTATTCATTTCTCGCCTTGCGGTAACCGATTAAAGGTGCCGGGGCATCCTTCATATCATTGTTATCGAATTGCCGTTCTCAAGCAAATCGAAATGTTCAATCATTCACTAAATCATTGTTATCGATTGACCTTTCTAAGGCAATCGAGGTATTCACTCATTCATCGTGTCATTGTTATCGATTGGCCGTTCTAAGGCAAATCGAAGTGTTCAATCATTTATGGTATCATTGTTGTCGATTGACCGTTTTAGGCAACCGAGGTATTGAATCATCCGCTGCATCATTGTTGTCGGTTGGCCGTTCTAAGGCAATCGAGGTGTTAATTTGGGACTGTCAAGGACGGTGTCTATCCGTGTGTTACTATCATCGTGTTGGCCGACTCAAGGCAGCACACTATCATTCATTGTGATACGGCTTCATGCCGTGGCTTCGGCCCTAATTGTGATACGGCTGGATGCCGTGGCTTCGGCCCTAATTGTGATACGGCTGGATGCCGTGGCTTCGGCCCTAATTGTGATACGGCTGGATGCCGTGGATACCGCCATAATTGTGATACGGTGGATGCCGTGGCCGCCCTAATTGTGATACGGTGGATGCCGTGGCCCGCCCTAATTGTGATACGGCCGCACCGTGGCTTCGCCCTAACTAATCAATACTTGACTGGCTGTTTCGACTTCTTGTGATTGTGATATTTGATAGCTTGGTGAGTGTCTTTAAGGCCTTTGTGATTGTCTTGGTAATTTCATTGGAGCCTTCGGGCATTGTGATTCATAATTAATTGATTCTGGTTTGGTTCATGCCGTGTAATTCATTGTGGTACTCTGTGATTATGATTCGCCGTTGGGCACTTATGTTCTAACCTGTTGAACAATTATTAATAGTATGCCGTGGGCATAGTATTTCACGAATGCTCGGTTCTTACATTGGTTTGTGAGCATCTCGTATTATTATTATCATTGTACCGTTTCATTACGCCTTTGGATGCATATCATGTTATACATGTATTTGATATTCATTATCTGGATGGTGACGTGGGGCGGAACATGTTTTCATGTTTTAGGTGCTTGCGAGGAGAGAGTTGAGACACGGGGGCATGATGATGGCGACGAGGCATTCGAGCGATACTAGTCCGAGTTGTTCATTGTTGGTCGATCGGTTGGAGTGTACTCAGTCTTGTCGATTGTTGTCGTGTTGTATTACAGCAACGGATGTTCGTGGATGCTGTTGTATTTCATTTTGGCCATGTAGGCCACTTTTGTCGTTGAAATTCCCTATCGGAATATTGTGTTGGATATCATGGGAGGGACTATGATTTTCCCTTGTTGTTTAATTTAACGTATTTTAGTCATGTTCGCCTGGTGGATCTCCTGGCGTGGGGTCCACGGCACTGTAATAACCCATTAGGATTTGGGGGTGTTACAGAAATGGTATCAAAGCGTTGGGTTGTGAAATACCCTGAGATGTGAGTTATGTGGTCCTACCGACGCGGTAGTAGTGGGATTGTCAGGTTATGACAATCTAGTCAGTCAGGTTTTGTGAGTCGTAATATTAGTGCGACTGCACGAGTCATTCATTCATCGAGTCGTCGTCAGTGAAGACTAGTATCGCGAGACCTCGAAGCTTCGTATGACCTGTGTAAGGACTCGATTCTCTTTGTGTTCATACATCCATCATGTCATTAATCGTTCATGCTTTGCTGAAACCTATATGTGATATTAGTGCTATGGTTGATTCATGATTAATTGTTTTGGAGCACGTGTGACTTGTGTAAGCATTAAGGATCAACTCATTTATCAGTTAATAATTTTCAATCATCATTTTGATCTCATCACTCAGTTAAATCATTCATCACTCAGTCAATATCATCACTCAGATAATTCATTCATCAGTCAGTTAATTCCTTCATCACTCAGTCAATATCATTCATCACTCGGTTAATTCATTCATCACTCGATTAATTCATTCATCACTCAGTTAATTCATTCATCACTCAGTCAATATCATCACTCAGATAATTCATCTATCACTCAGTTAATTCATTCCTCACTCAGTCAATATCATCACTCAGATAATTCATTCATCACTCAGTTAATTCATTCATCACTCAGTTAATTCATTCATCACTCAGTTAATATCATTCATCACTCAGTTAAATCATTCATCACTCAGTCAATATCATTCATCACTCGGTTAATTCATTCATCACTCAATTAATTCATTCATCACTCAGTTAATTCATTCATCACTCGGTTAATTCATTCATCACCCAGTCAATATCATTGCTCAGTTAATTCATTCATCACTCAGTTAATTCCTTCATCACTTAGTCAATCTCATTGTTCATATTAATTCATTAATCACTCAGTCAATCTCATTGTTCCGTCAATTCATTCATTACTCAGTCAATCTCATTGCTCAGTTAATTTATTCATCACTCAGTTAATCTCATTGTTCAGTTAATTCATTAATCACTCAGTCAATCTCATTGTTCAGTCAATTCGTTCATCACTCAGTCAATCTCATTATTCAGTTAATTAATTCATCACTCAGTCAATATCATTCATCACTCAGTTAATTCATTCACCACTCAGTTAATTCATTCATCACTCAGTCAATATCATTACTCAGTTAATTCATTCATCACTTAGATAATTCATTCATCACTCAGTCAATTTCGTTACTCAGTTAATTCATTCATCACTCAGTTAATTCATTCATCACTCAGTTAATCTCATCGTTCAGTTAATTCATTCATCACTCAGTCAATCTCATCGTTCAGTTAATTCATTCATCACTCAGTCAATCTCATCGTTCAGTAATTCATTCATCACTCAGTTAATCTCATCGTTCAGTTAATTCATTCATCACTCAGTCAATCTCATCGTTCAGTTAATTCATTCATCACCCAGTCAATCTCATCGTTCAGTTAATTCATTCATCACTCAGTCAATCTCATTGTTCAGTTAATTCATTCGTCACTCAGTCAATCTCATTGCTCAGTTAATTCATTCATCACTCAGTCTATCTAATTGTTCAGTTAATTCATTAATCATCCAGTCCATCTCACGGTTCAATTGTTGATCTTGTGGATCGAATTTTCAACCTTGTTAACTTGTTCAAGGTAATCATTTCAGGAATTTCATCAGATAATCATGTTACCTCACTTGATCTTTCATGCGATCTTATCATATTCCGGCGTCATGTCGACGATCATTTCATTGCATTATTAATGCATTCATTGTGTTAGAGCGTGTATGCTCATTCTTATCATTCCGTCTCATAATCATAATGCGATCTTCATACGAGATCTGTAATTATCACGTGACTTTCCTGCCTCGGTATGGAAAGAGCTGTTAGAGGGACATCGGACTCCGACGTCCAAGAGATTGTTTTCTAGTCGTCTTCGTGGCCGAGAGCATCTTCATCTCGACGATGAGTTCGATTGTTTGCTTTAACTGTGATCATCACCGGTTTTGAGCAAGTTAATTCTTGCTCGGTAAGAGGATAATCATTCATTTCATCGTCGTTCATTCATTCATATAATTCACTCATCATATATTAAACACGTTGAGATTTATAATTATCAAACTAATCATTCAATTCACGGGGAAATATGGTTCCAATCATTTCATTTGATCTGTCACTCGTTACGTTATCATTTCACAACGGTGAGTCATTCTTGATCCTTGTTGGATTTCGATTCATTATCATTCATTGTGATCATTCGTGTTCGTGTGTATCTCGTCGATTTTTCCTGGCGGGATATTGCTTCTCCCTACTTGTTTTAAGTTTCGGGACGAAACTTCTTTTAAGGGGTAGTATGTAATACCGTAATTTCGATTTTCGGTAATTTTATTTTTTGGCGGAAGTCTGTTTTGACGACTCGCTCATGACCGTATTGTCATTCTGAGAATGATTAATTCTGCACTTTTTGTCATCCGAGTTCGTTTCGGTATCGTTTTGTTGAGATCCGTGTTCTTAAGCGGCTTTTCCGCACTTGAGTTCGATTCTTGCGAATCTCGTCCGAAACTGTCGTTTCGAGTTTCTCGTAAGTTCATTTAATGTTATTATTCATGTTGCGAGCTTTGGTTCGGTGTTTCGATCACGTATCGTGATTTTCGGACGTTTTGGGCCATTTTTGTAATTTCCCAAAGTTTGGGGTAATTACTTAGTTGTCGAATTCGACACTTCGGATGGTCGGAATCGTGTGTTCTCTTAGTGCTTGGATTCGTCTTTGCGAGTACTTCGTAACCGTATCTTCGATTTTTACTCGATTCGGTTTCGGGTCGTCAAGGCCGTCGGAGTGGCCACGGCCGAGTCACGGCGAGCGAGGCACAGTTCGCCGAGTTACGGCCGTAAGGTGCGATTACGGCCGTAAGGTGCCCGAGTTACGGCCGTAAGCGTGATCGGGTACGGCCGTCAGCCGGGCGGATTTTGACGAAGGCCGATACGGCCGTAAGGTGTGCGAGTTACGGTAGTAAGTGTCCAGGCCGGGCATTTTTGATTTAATGCTTACATGGCCGTAAGGCTGCCGAGTACGGCCGTAAGGTGTCCGAGTTACGGCCAGAAGGCTGCCGATTACGGCCAGAACCCCCGCGGCTATATATAGCCTGGCTCGGCCAGATTTCATTTTCCACGAGTTTTTTCTTCCTTTTTCGGCGTCTGGCGACGGGAGGCTCGGGAAATCGAGTTCTTGGCCGATTCTAATCATTTCCAAGGCGTTTTGGAAGATTCTTGTTGATTATATCATCATCCAATCCGTGTTCTTCGTCGAATCAAGGTATATTCTTGATTTTCCTCCAAGTTGACTTTTTGGAGAATTGTTCTTGATTTCGTTTCTAATCCGATTTGATGAATCGGTTGATGTTAGTAAACATTATTAATCATGTTCTATGGATTGTATATCCATATTTTCGATTCGTTCAACCCGATTGATGATTTTTAGGGTCTTGAGGAACTTTGAACATTTAGTGTTCGATTAAATGCCTCAAAGAGTTTCTTTCGGTCGTTATGTTGATTTCGATTGATATTGTGTTATTGAATGAATTGTATTTCATTCAAGGTGGTTCGAGTACTTGTGTTTACCGGAGGACGCCGTTCGTTGTTCGTGGAGGGATTTCACCGCCTTCGGTTGAGGCAAGTTTTATACTTGTACTAGTCAATGAGATTAATGTTATCATATATGTGTATGAATGTGTTGTATCATTCCGAGACTTAGTCTCTTCATGAATTCATTGATATTAAGAGATCGTTCGATACGATACCTTTCGGCAATTATGCCAAATATTTCATTGTTCGTTAATGGCCGGTTCAAGGCATTGTGATACTCATTATTAATGTCATTGTCGATAGCCGGTTCGCGGTATCGATGTATCGATTGTTGTAATATAGATGTCAATTAAAGACATCGTTGATATCATTGTTATACATGTTAGGATTGTCATTTAAACTGGACTGGCCGATTAAAGGCATTGGCTTATTCATTTCTCGCCTTCGTCGTCGGTAACCGATTAAAGGTGCCGGGGCATCCTTCATATCATTGTTATCGAATTGCCGTTCTCAAGCAAATCGAAATGTTCAATCATTCACTAAATCATTGTTATCGATTGACCTTTCTAAGGCAATCGAGGTATTCACTCATTCATCGTGTCATTGTTATCGATTGGCCGTTCTAAGGCAAATCGAAGTGTTCAATCATTTATGGTATCATTGTTGTCGATTGACCGTTTTAGGCAACCGAGGTATTGAATCATCCATTTGCATCATTGTTGTCGGTTGGCGTTCTAAGGCAATCGAGGTGTTAATTTGGGACTGTCAAGGACGGTGTCTATCCGTGTTACTATCATCGTGTTGGCCGACTCAAGGCGACACTATCATTCATTGTGATACGGCTTCATGCCGTGGCTTCGCCCTAATTGTGATACGGTGGATGCCGTGGCTTCGGCCCTAATTGTGATACGGTGGATGCCGTGGCCGCCCTAATTGTGATACGGCTGGATGCCGTGGCTTCGGCCCTAATTGTGATACGGCTGGATGCCGTGGCTTCGGCCCTAATTGTGATACGGCTGGATGCCGTGGCTTCGGCCCTAATCAATAACAGCTTCGGGCTGTTTCGACTTCTTGTGATTGTGATATTTGATAGCTTCGGCTGAGTGTCTTTAAGGCCCTTGTGATTGTCTTGGTAATTTCATTGGTGCCTTCGGGCATTGTGATTCATAATTAATTCGCCTGGTTTGGTTCATGTCGTGTAATTCATTGTGGTACTGTGATTATGATTCGCCGTTGGGCACTTATGTTCTTACATTGAGCAGTATTAATAGTATGCCGTGGGCATAGTATTTCACGAATGCTCGGTTCTTACATTGGTTTGTGAGCATCTCGTATTATTATTATCATTGTGCCGTTTCATTACGCCTTTGGATGCATATCATGTTATACATGTATTTGATATTCATTATCTGGATGGTGACCCGTGGGGCGGAACATGTTTTCATGTTTTAGGTGCTTGCGAGGAGAGAGTTGAGACACGGGGCATGATGATGGCGACGAGGCATTCGGCGATACTAGTCCGAGTTGTTCATTGTTGGTCGATCGGTTGGAGTGTACTCAGTCTTGTCGATTGTTGTCGTGTTGTATTACAGACAGGATGTTCGTGGATCTTTGTTGTATTTCATTTTGGCCATGTAGGCCACTTTTGTCGTTGAAATTCCCTATCGGAATATTGTGTTGGATATCATGGGAGGGACTATGATTTTCCCTTGTTGTTTAATTTAACGTATTTTAGTCATGTTCGCCTGGTGGATCTCCTGGCGTGGGGTCCACGGCACTGTAATAACCCATTAGGATTTGAGGGTGTTACAATCAGCACGAGTTATTGCTCGGAAAAGGTTAGTATTATTCAAGTTTGAATATATTTATACTAACTCGTTTTTATCCTTGTAGAGAAAATGGCCGGAATTGAAAACAAAAAATTCCAGATCCTCGATGTCACTGGAAATAACTATCTATCATGGTGTCTTGATGTTAAATTGCACCTCCAAGGTATGGGATTGTCTACTACCTTGGAATCTGTGGAACTTGCTAATGCCGATATTAAAAATGAGGCAAATACAATGATATTCATGCGCCATCATTTATCCGAGGATCTGAAGAATGAATATATACAAATTGAAAGGCCTTCTGAGCTCTAGAAGAAGCTCAAAGACAGATTTGATCACACCAGAACTGTAATATTGCCATAGGCTCAATATGAATGGCAACTACTAAGATTGCAAGATTTTAAATCTGTTGCTGATTATAATTCAGCCTTATTCAAAATTGAGTCTCGACTGGCCTTGTGCGGTACACAGCTATCTGAGACCGATAAGCTGGAAAAAATATTCACCACGATGCACTCCTCAAATATGGTGCTTCAACAACAATACAGGCAACGATAATTTCAAACATATTCTGAGCTAATTTCAGTTCTTCTCACGGCTGAGAAGACAAATGAGTTATTATTAAAAAATCATGAACTACGACCCTCTGGGTCCCGTGTCGAACCTGAAGTACATACCAGCTCTGGTAGAGCTGCCGGCCGGTTCAAAAGCCGTGAAAATAGACCCGAGCGTGGAACCCGAAAAAGTGGTGGACGTGGTGGTTACCGTCAAAATAATTACAGAAATGACCGTGGCGGACGTAACTATAATAATCGTGATAATTATCATTATTCCCGTCAAAATAAATATTCCGACAGACCAAGGCAGTCAATTCACGGGCATCGTGATAAAGGAAAAATGCTTGTGGAAAATTCTGGTGATGATCCATATCGTAGATGTGGTATAACTGGACATTGGGCTAAATATTGTCGTACTTCCCAACACCGTGTGGATTCATACCAGGCATCAATAAAAAAATAAAAGCAAAGATGCCCAGGCTCATACCACCGAAACATTCGAGCCATCCAAAGTTATTGAGGCCAACGCATCTGGGAATATATTTGATGAAAATCCTGACCAGGACTGGAAATCACTTGAGCTAGCAGATTTCCTTGAAGATCCTGGTTCAGTGGGACATGACGATGAATGGCTGAAATAAAATATTTATGCAATTATATGTCGTATATTTACTTTCTGGCTTGTAATACCCCAGTTATTTTTGTGTGTATTTCTTTATGTATAATATAAACATCAATAAAATCATCTATATTTTTATATTAAAATTCTCCCACTTCCAACAGCTATAAACGGCTAGTAATAGTGATTTTTGATTCTATAAATATGCACACATTTTATTCAACAACTCACTCATATTCTCTACCCTCTTATAGAAATTCTTAAGTATCTTCATCCGACTTTCTTCGAAAATGATTAACGGATCTCTCGTCTTTATTTTCACAATGATCAGCATGATCATAATACTGATGTTTAGCAAAGACTTCCCTCCGGAATTATTCTAGATTGTTGTTTTATTTATCATTTATATTGTTGGCCTTGTATCGGCACTAATGATACATACCAAAATGTATTATTAAAAATATGTATGTTTACATTTCCATTCTCAATAAAAAAAAATGTTTCATGTCTTAAATATTTATTATATGATGATTTGATTCAACAGGAATATAAATGGAAAGTATCGAACAGGTACACAATTGTCTTGTTGATAGTGCAACAACGCACTCAATATTTACAAATAAAGCATATTTCTCGAGCATGAAATTATGCAAGACACACGTTACAACTATATCTGGTCCCGTAGAGATTATTGATGGCTCCGGGAATGCAACTGTGATGTTACCTAATGGAACAATTTTACACATTGAAAATGCGTTATTATCTGGTAGATCAAAACGAAATCTACTGAGTTTTAAGGATGTACGCCTAAATGGCTATCACTTGGAAACAGTGATTGAGAATAATAAAGAATATCTATGTATCACATCCTATAAAATGGAAACTCGACTTGCCCACGAGAAAATTGAAGCAACAACTTCTGGACTGTATTGTGTCCCTATTCGAGCTTTTGAAACCTACGCTACCATGGCTTGGAAGCTAGTGAATCCTGATATATTTGGGTTATGGCATGATCGCCTTGGACATCCAGGAACTTCTATGTTACGTAGGATTATTGAAAATACTCATGGGCATCCATTAAAGGGCACAAAAATGCTAATGTCCAAAGATTATTTCTGTGAATCATGTTCGCGTGGAAAACTTATTACTAAACCTTCTATGGAAAAAGTTGGTTATGAATCACCATCATTTTTACAACGCATTCATGGTGATATTTGTGGACCAATACATCCAGCAAATGGACCATTCTGATATTTTATGGTCTTAATAGATGCATCATCCAGATGGTCCCACATATGTTTATTATCTACCAGAAATGTTGCTTTTGCACGACTCCTGTCCCAAATTATTAAACTCCGAGCATATTTTCCTGAATATCCTATAAAAAAATATAAGAATGGATAATACCGGAGAATTCACATCAAGGATTTTTGATGATTATTGTGAAGTACTGGGAATTAATGTTGAGCACCCAGTAGCACATGTCCACACTCAAAATGGATTGGCGGAATCCATGATTAAACGAGTCCAAATCATTGCTCGTACATTATTAATGAGATCAAATCTGTAACACCCCCAAAACCTACCGGGAATATTACAGCGCCGTGGGGCCCATATTGGAACCCACAAGGCTAAAATCATTTTCGCAAACGTTTAAAATTGTCAAAAAGCCCTTTGAAAGTACACACACACACGCAGCGGATAAAAACATAGTTCAAAGAATACCGAAAGCCATTTTAAATATACACACGCAGCGGATAAAACACAATTAATTACATTTGCAGCGGAATTAGAAAACCAGAAAAGAATACACAATCCCAACAATCACGCCATAGCCAGTATCACCGGAAAGCTCATCCCTTCACGACCGCTACTAGCTCGAACTCCGAGTACCTAAAAATAAAGCCCACGACGGGGTCAGCCATAATACTCAACAATGATAACGATCACATCACAAAGACAATTACATATCAATGTAATCTACAAAGTAAAAACATTCCCAATGTATTTTACCGAAGCAACCTTACCAACTGTCACAACCATAGCAACCAATTCTTACCATATCCCACGCCTCGTGTCCTTAAGTAATGAACGAATTCAAATGTAATCACCGTGCCGTATCAGAAACACTACCAAGATTTCCAAACATAAACATATCTCGAGTATAGAATAATGCCAAGTTCAATTCTCACTGGCCGGTCGCACAATTGGATCCCAATCTTGATAGAAAGCGATATCACACGATACATCGCAAATCAAGCGTCCCAAACAATGGCAAGTCCAGGACATCAATACAAAGCATGAATGCTCACCGCGATCGATAATGATAAACAATCGATGCATCACAACGGAAATATCAATGACATGATATTTCCACACAAGATCGACAAAGGATCAACCACGGACGAGAATACCATGATCTGGTAACTCTAACAAGATCAACGAAGAATCAATAACCGAGAATACCGACGAGACGGTAAATCCCAACAAGATCAATAAAGGTTGACAACCGAGAATACTGACGACACAGTAACTCCAACAAGATCAATAAGGACCAACAACCGAAAATACTGACGACACAGTAAACTCTAACAAGATCAATAAGGGTCAACAACCGAGAATACTGACGACACAGTAAACTCTAACAAGATCAATAAGGGTCAACAACCGAGAATACCGACGACACAGTAAACTCTAACAAGATCAATAAGGACCAACGACCGGGAGTACCAACGATACGGTATACTCCAACAAGAACAATAAGGAATCGACACCCGAGAATACTGACGACACGGTAACTCCAATAGGGATAATAAGTGATCAACAACTGAGAATGCCGATGACACGGTAAATTCCAATAACATCAACCGAGGACTAATAACCAAGAATACCAACGATGAGACAACTCTCAAACGGAATCAATAAGGATCAATAACGAACGATATTACCAATGACAGGGTGAACTCCGATCCAAACGAGATTTATAAAGGATCGATATCAATGAGTTGACCATCGATATGGTGACTCCGAACGAGATTAGAAAAGGTTAAATGGCGACGAATACACGAGGGAATAAAATAGTCAACCATATAAAAATCGTATGTACGGGATTTCAAAGACAACCTGAATATCGAATAGATACAATTATACATGGGCTGTGAACGACCAATTAATAAGACTCAAGATGGACGTCATGATACAACATGACAACGAATCTCAAAGAAACGCATATCCAACAAGGATCAGAAGATTTCCCAAAAGAGCATCAGTAACTCGATCATGAAAGACCGACACGACCACAATGTCGTATTTCCATCAGACAATAGTCCGCATCATGCTCAACAATGCATATAATATTAACACATAAACCCCAAGGCAGCAGTCGAGGGTCACGGAAGCATCTCACAGGAATACCCCGGAACATAGGTGCCATATAGGTCTTATCCCCTAACACAGTTCATGCAATTACAGAATACCCCAAGGTCGCAACCAAGGGTCACGAAAGTATCCACACAGGAATACCCCGGAACATAGGTGCCATATAGGTCTTATCCCCTAACACATCGGCCCAACAGATCACTGCTCACAGGAAGAGCACATTACAAAACGTAACAAACAATGGTGCACACTCACCGCATGAAATATCAACACACATATGCAATAATGCAACATGATGATTATCATAATCTAACAATATTAATTTACCTCAAGCTGGAGACGCTAACCTTGCCACGACCAACCGCCCTGAACGAATACACGGTTTATCCGACAATCCAAAATGAAGTACAGTCCATAACTAATATCAAACCACCATCCCAAGTTCAACATCGACACGATAACTAACCTTGAAATCCAACTTCTCATGCAATAGACCAAATTATAATTCACGTTCCCATTTCCACTAGACATCCTTAAAATCATATACATTATGATTTATCTTAGTCCAAAAATACCATACATACCACCCTTCCGATAATTCATATATTCCATAATACCATTGCTATATGAATCATAAATGAAATGAAAACGAAATCATTTATTAACATTATGAACTGAGCAAGCATAACTTGCCTTGATACCAATTCGACGAAGCCGCTATCAATCCCGCCGTCTCCGTCTACAAGCTTCGCGACCGACTCACCGCAAAGACAACGGTTAACTTCAGCGATCATTAAACGCAACCTAATGCGATAATCAATTAACGATACGTTCGATAATCAATCAACAAGCGTATAATCAACCAATCGAACTCAACGGTATCTCGATCATACGAGATCAAACCATATCAACTCTTATCAATACGAATACAAGCCGAATTTCGATAATCAATGGTTCTAACAACGTCTACAACATTCTTGGTTCCGACTTCAATCTTAATTCGGATTAACACGGATCATCTTTGTAAATTCATAGAAATTCAATTACGGTTTTCACCACGAATAATCGTATACGAAATTAAGCGCAATCCTTCTAATCTACGGACATATATTACTCAAGAACTCTTCAAGAACGTGAATTAATCCATAATAATGTTCGTAGCCAACAAAACGACGTAATTCCATATGTTCTAACATCTAGCCATCATCTAATCCATACTAGGCATGTATCATCATATTCTCTAACATACGATCCTCCTAACACCAAGAATCGAAGCAATACTACCAAGATCACCAAGAACAACATGATTCTATTATCATAGTCAACATATTCAAGACAAAAACCAACATATCATCATCTTCCTTCAACATATAGTTCATATATCCTCTAGAACCGTAACAACAATACCATAATCATCTTCATACGAAGAAGAACATCAACACTAACACCAAAATCCGAATTCAAGGAGTAGAGTTCATCAACATACCTTTTGAAGATGAATAACACAATCAAACACTTCCAAGACTCCAAGAACTCCAAGTTTCAAGCTTCCAATCATCCTTATCAAAGTCTTAACAAGGGTATGAGGGTCTGAAATGGGTTTGAGAGTGAAGATGGACGATTTAGGGAGGAGGAAACGTGATTCCTTTCGTGAACAAATGAAAGACCAGCCCTTATTATATAAACTGCGTATCTCGTTACGTACGTTAAGTCCAATTGTTAACGTACGTAAGGGACTTTAACGTACGCTATATGTCCTATATAGCGTACGTAATTGTCATCCAGGGTAAACTGTACTATTTTGCACCTTGCGTTACGTACGTAATACCATCACCATAGCGTACGTAATGTAGCAGTTGACTTGCTACAGTATCAACCCATATTACGTACGTAATATGCCATGCATAAGCGTCGTAATGCGAAGTTGACTCGCTTTGTCCACATCCTGCGCCGGCGGCCGACACCGGGTCCCACCTGCCAACCACGGCTCGATCCTGTCAATCCCTTCTTAACGCACGTAATGTACATTCCTTAACGCACGTTAATCACGCTTGCTACGTCGTAAGACTCCTTACATAAGCGTATAATGGCTTTCATACTTAGCCATTTACGCCCTGTCGACATCTCAATATCTGAATACGTACACGCGACATACTGAATACATATGCTTGTTCCGATATCATTCTCATACGATACTTCTGATGTACGATACCTCGAATACAACTGTCAACCAAGTACGGCAATCATACAAATACTCATACGGTATATCCGATATCGAAAACTCACCAACCATGTAATATCCTAGAATCAAAATAACCTCGATAGACATACTGGCACGACTGTCACGGTTTCCAAAATTATCCACTCATATCGTGTCGGTCCCACTCTGTACAGTACATCCCAGATAAAATAATGCGAAAAATTCATAGTGAAATTCTAGGATATTACATATACACCCACTTAAATAAGTTTCGTCCTCGAAACTCAACACCTATCATAATCAGTATCTCAATCCCGAAATATCTCAAAATCACGACACCATACTCAAATAATCATCATCAAAACTGAAATAACTGAAAGAACATACTTACAGGTCCGTGAAGTCGATGATCTTCCGTGATACCAGCATACGACTCCCATACAAAGTCTCAACACACTAACAACACACCGGCATCGCAAATACAGCAATTTGAAAATATTTCAAAAATTTTGAAACCTCCAAAATCGGTTTGACTCAAAAGTCAGAAAATCATTTTCAAAAGTCACGCTACTACCGCACCGGTAGAGCCACATAACACACACGCCCGGGTTTTACGAAACCCAAGCTCCGATACCATTTTCTGTAACACCCCCAAAACCTACCGGGAATATTACAGCGTCGTGGGGCCCATATTGGAACCCACAAGGCTAAAATCATTTTCGCAAACGTTTAAAATTGTCAAAAAGCCCTTTGAAAGTACACACACACACGCAGCGGATAAAAACATAGTCCAAATAATACCGAAAGCCATTTTAAATATACACACGCAGCGGATAAAACACAATTAATTACATTTGCAGCGGAATTAGAAAACCAGAAAAGAATACACAATCCCAACAATCACGCCATAGCCAGTATCACCGGAAAGCTCATCCCTTCACGACCGCTACTAGCTCGAACTCCGAGTACCTAAAAATAAAGCCCACGACGGGGTCAGCCATAATACTCAACAATGATAACGATCACATCACAAAGACAATTACATATCAATGTAATCTACAAAGTAAAAACATTCCCAATGTATTTTACCGAAGCAACCTTACCAACCTGTCACAACCATAGCAACCAATTCTTACCATATCCCACGCCTCGTGTCCTTAAGTAATGAACGAATTCAAATGTAATCACTGTTTGTATCCAAACACTACCAAGATTTCCAAACATAAACATATCTCGAGTATAGAATAATCGCCAAGTTCAATTATTGGCCGGGTCGCACAATTGGATCCCAATCGATAGAAGCTGATATCACACGATACATCGCAAATCAAGCGTCCCAAACAATGGCAAGTCCGGACATCAATACAAAGCATGAATGCTCACGATCAATAATGATAAACAATCGATGCATCACAACGGAAATATCAATGACATGATATTTCCACACAAGATCGACAAAGGATCAACCACGACGAGAATACCATGATCCGTAACTCTAACAAGATCAACGAAGAATCAATAACCGAGAATACCGACGAGACGGTAAATCCCAACAAGATCAATAAAGGTTGACAACCGAGAATACTGACGACACAGTAACTCCAACAAGATCAATAAGGACCAACAACCGAAAATACTGACGACACAGTAAACTCTAACAAGATCAATAAGGGTCAACAACCGAGAATACTGACGACACAGTAAACTCTAACAAGATCAATAAGGGTCAACAACCGAGAATACCGACGACACGATAAACTCTAACAAGATCAATAAGGACCAACGGCCGGGAGTACCAGCGATACGGTATACTCCAACAAGAACAATAAGGAATCGACACCCGAGAATACGGCGACACGGTAACTCCAATAGGGATAATAAGTGATCAACAATCGAGAATGCCGATGACACGGTAAATTCGAATAACATCAACCGAGGACTAATAACCAAGAATACCAGCGATGAGACAACTCTCAAGCGGAATCAATAAGGATCAATAACGAGCGATATTACCAATGACGGGGTGAACTCCGATCCAAACGAGATTTATAAAGGATCGATATCAATGAGTTGACCATCGATATGGTGACTCGAACGAGATTAGAAAAGGTTAAATGGCGACGAATACACGAGGGAATAAAATAGTCAACCATATAAAAATCGTATGTACGGGATTTCAAAGACAACTTTGAATATCGAATAGATACAATTATACATGGGTGTGAGCGACCAATTAATAAGACTCAAGATGGACGTCATGATACAACATGACAACGAATCTCAAAGAAACGCATATCCAACAAGGATCGAAGATTTCCCAAAAGAGCATCAAGAACTCGATCATGAAAGACCGACACGACCACAATGTCGTATTTCCATCGAACAATAGTCCGCATCATGCTCAACAATGCATATAATATTAACACATAAACCCCAAGGCAGATCGAGGTCACGGAAGCATCTCACAGAATACCGGAACATAGGTGCCATATAGGTCTTATCCCCTAACACGGTTCATGCGATTACAGAATACCCCAAGGTCGCAACCAAGGGTCACGAAAGTATCCACACAGGAATACCGGAACATAGGTGCCATATAGGTCTTATCCCCTAACACATCGGCCCTTCAGATCACTGCTCACAGGAAGAGCACATTCCGAAGCGTAACAAACAATGGTGCACACTCACCGCAGGAAATATGAAGTAACATCTGCAATAATGCAACATGATGATTATCATAATCTAACAATATTAATTTACCTCAAGCCGAGACGCTAACCTTGCCACGACCAACCGCCACGAACGAATACGGTTTATCCGGCAATCGAAAATGAAGTACACCATAACTAATATCAAACCACCATCCCAAGTTCAACATCGACACGATAACTAACCTTGAAATCCAACTTCTCATGCAATAGACTAAATTATAATTCACGTTCCCATTTCCACTAGACATCCTTAAAATCATATACATTATGATTTATCTTAGTCCAAAAATACCATACATACCACCCTTCCGATAATTCATATATTCCATAATACCATTGCTATATGAATCATAAATGAAATGAAAACGAAATCATTTATTAACATTATGAACTGAGCAAGCATAACTTGCCTTGATACCAATTGACGGCCGCTATCAATCCCGCCGTCTCCGTCTACAAGCTTCGCGACCCGACTCACCGCGGACAACGGTTAACTTCAACGATCATTAAACGCAACCTAATGCAATAATCAATTAACGATACGTTCGATAATCAATCAACAACTGGTATAATCAACCAATCGAACTCAACGGTATCTCGATCATACGAAATCAAACCATATCAACTCTTATCAATACGAATACAATCCGAATTTCGATAATCAATGGTTCTAACAACGTCTACAACATTCTTGGTTCCGACTTCAATCTTAATTCGGATTAACACGGATCATCTTTGTAAATTCATAGAAATTCAATTACCGGTTTTCACCACGAATAATCGTATACCGAAATTAACTGCAATCCTTCTAATCTACGGACATATATTACTCAAGAACTCTTCAAGAACGTGAATTAATCCATAATAATGTTCGTAGCCAACAAAACGACGTAATTCCATATGTTCTAACATCTAGCCATCATCTAATCCATACTAGGCATGTATCATCATATTCTCTAACATACGATCCTCCTAACACCAAGAATCGAAGCAATACTACCAAGATCACCAAGAACAACATGATTCTATTATCATAGTCAACATATTCAAGACAAAAACCAACATATCATCATCCTCCTTCAACATATAGTTCATATATCCTCTAGAACCGTAACAACAATACCATAATCATCTTCATACGAAGAAGAACATCAACACTAACACCAAAATCCGAATTCAAGGAGTAGAGTTCATCAACATACCTTTTGAAGATGAATAACACAATCAAACACTTCCAAGACTCCAAGAACTCCAAGTTTCAAGCTTCCAATCATCCTTATCAAAGTCTTAACAAGGGTATGAGGGTCTGAAATGGGTTTGAGAGTGAAGATGGACGATTTGGGGAGGAGGAAACGTGATTCCTTTCGTGAACAAATGAAAGACCAGCTCTTATTATATAAACTGCGCATCTCGTTACGTACGTTAAGTCCAATTGTTAACGTACGTAAGGGACTTTAACGTACGCTATATGTCCTATATAGCGTACGTAATTGTCATCCAGGGTAAACTGTACTATTTTGCACCTTGCGTTACGTACGTAATACCATCACCATAGCGTACGTAATGTAGCAGTTGACTTGCTACAGTATCAACCCATATTACGTACGTAATATGCCATGCATAGCGTACGTAATGCCGAAGTTGTCTCGCCTGTCCACATCCTGCGCCGAAAGCAGCCGACACCGGGTCCCACCTGCCAACCACGACTCGATCCTGTCTGAATCCCTTCTTAACGTACGTAATGTACATTCCTTAACGTACGTTAATCCTGCTTGCTTACGTACGTAAGACTCCTTACATAGCGTACATAATGGCTTTCATACTTAGCCATTTCTGCCCCTGTCTGACATCTCAATATACTGAATACGTACACGCGACATACTGAATACATATGCTTGTTCCGATATCATTCTCATACGATACTTCTGATGTACGATACCTCGAATACAACTGTCAACCAAGTACGGCAATCATACAAATACTCATACGGTATATCCGATATCGAAAACTCACCAAGCATGTAATATCCTAGAATCAAAATAACCTCGATAGACATACTGGCACGACTGTCATGGTTTCCAAAATTATCCACTCATATCGTGTCGGTCCCACTCTGTACAGTACATCCCAGATAAAATAATGCGAAAAAATCATAGTGAAATTCTAGGATATTACAAAATCTCACTAGTGCAGTGTGGGGTCATGCAGTATTACATGCATCAGCACTCATCAGATTACGCCCCACTGCTTATCATATGCACTCCCCAATGCAATTAACTCTAGGCTTTGAGCCGAATATTTTGCACTTACGCACATTCGGATGTGTTGTTCATGTGCCAATTCCACCTCCTCAAAGGACAAAAATGGGTCCTCAACGCCGGCTTGGCATATACGTTGGATTTGATTCCCCATCAATAATTCGGTATTTAGAACCAACTACGGGTGATTTATTTACCGCTCGGTTTGCCGATTGTCATTTTGATGAGACAGTGTTTCCATCAATAGGCAGGGATAAGAATGTTCTTAACAAAGATGAACAAAAACCAATTGAGGATATCTCCTGGAATCTACAAAACTTATCCCACCTAGATCCACGTACTACAGAATGTGAAAATGAGGTGAAGAGAATCATCCATTTACAAAATATTGCTAATAGACTTCCTGATGCATTTAACGATGCAAGTAAAGTGACAAAGTCTTATATTCCAGCTGTGAATGCTCCAGCTAGGATCGTTGTTCCTCATCAAAATACGAAAATGGATGATGATGCCCCACGACAAAAGCGTGGTAGACCTGTTGGTTCGAAGGACACTGTTCCTCGAAAAAGAAAAGGGAGAAGTAATGGGATCACAAACCAAGATCATCCTAGTGAGCATGCTGCAGATGAATCAGAGAGCATATCTGCAAATAATGAAGGGATCATGGTTTCGAAAACAACGAGAATGCCATAAATCATTACAATGAGATATGGGATCGGAAAAACATGATAATCGATAATTTATTTGCTTTCTGGTTGCACAAGAAATTATGAATGATGATTATGATAATGAACCACATTGATAATTGAATGCCGTCAAAGGTCGATTCGCTTAAATGGGAGGAAGCAATACAATCTGAATTAGCTTCCTAGAAAAACGAATGGTATTTGGGCAAATTACTCGAACACCGAATAATACAAAACCAATTGGTTACAGATGGGTGTTCGTTCGAAAAAGAAATGAGAAAAATGAGATTACGAGATATAAAGCCCGACTCGTAGCCCAAGGATTCTCCCAACGACTGGGATTGACTATGACGAAACGTATTCACGGTGATGGATATAATCACTTTCCGTTTTCTTATTAGTATGTTTGTCCATGAGTGTTTGGACTTGCGACTAATGGATGTAGTCACGGCATATCTATATGGTTCATTAGATCGATATCTATATGAAAATTCACGATGGATATAAAATGCCAAAATCGCTACTCCTCGTGAGCTATACTCGATCAAGCTACGAAATCCTTTGTATGGATTAAAGCAATCATTGCATGTGGTATCACAGATTGAATGAATACCTTTCTAAGGAAGGTTATAAAAATGATCTTAAATGACCATGTGTTTTTATTAAAAGATCCACACTGGATTTTCTATAATTGCGATCTATGTGGATGACATAAATTTAATCGAACTCCTAAAGAGTTATCCGATGTCTTGAATATTTGAAAAAGAATTTGAGGTTAAAGACCTTGGAATAACAAAACTCTGTCTTGGTCTTGAGCTCGAGCATAAAGATAATGGAATACTTGTCCACCAATCTGTATACCAAGAGATTGCTCAAACGATTTAATATGGACAAGGCTCATCCTCCGAGTACTCCTATGGTCGACGGAATTTAGATCCTAAGAAAGATCCTTTCCACCTAAGGAACCAAATGAGGAAATTTTGGGTCCTTAAGTGCCTTATCTCAATGCTATTGGAGGGTGATGTATTTAGCACAATGCACTGCACCGATATTTCTTTTGCGATAAATTTACTTGCAAGATACGATCGAACCAACTCGAAGGCATTGGAATGGTATCAAACACATTTTTCGTTATCTCAATAGTACCATTGACACAGGTTTATCCTATTCAAAGGAGGCTACTAACTCTGGTTTAGTTGGTTATGCTGATGCGGGATACAAATTCGATCCACATAAGGCTCGCTCACAGACCGGTTATTTATTCTGCTATAATGTTACGACTATATCATGGAGATCGACCAAACAAACATTAGTTGCTACATCTTCCAATCATTCTGAGATAATTGCTCTCTATGAAGCTGGCAGAGAAAGTGTTGGGCTAAGATCAGTTATAGCTCATATACAAAATGAATGTCGATTGAAGCTTGTGACAGACACTCCCACAATCATTTATGAAGACAATGCAGCATGCATAGCACAAGTCAAGGGTGGATATATAAAAGGTGATCGGACCAAGCATATTTCACCGAAGTTTTTCTACACACATGAACTACAGAAGAACGGAGAAATAAATGTTCAACAAATTCGCTCCTGTCATAATCTCGCTGATTTATTTACAAAATTATTGCCGACATCAACATTCGAGAAGATGGTATATGATATAGGCATGGGAAGAGCTAATCTTAACCAAGATTGATAAATCAGTTTGACGGCATATATTCTTTATTTCAGGGGGAGCGAATCAATATGTGCGCTGTACTCTTTTTCCCTTATGACTGGTTTTTATCCCATTGGGTTTTTCCAGCTTAAGGTTTTTAACGAGGCAGCTTATGCACAAGGGTTGGATTTAAGTTGTGTACTCTTTTTTCCTTCTGACCGCTTTTATTCCCATTGGGTTTTTCGGCTTAAGGTTTTTAACGAGGCACACTTATCCAACTCACATTGCTACGTCCAAGGGGGAGTGTTATGAATTGTGGACTTTAGCACAACTAATTATCAAAGAAGAAAAATGTTGCCCACAACTTTTGACAAACCAAGAGGGATTGATTCAAACTTTGAGGGTGGACAAATTGGAATTGTAGTGTACCATTGTTGACAATTGATGTACACATTTGTTGAAATAGTAGTATAACTTTGCCTATAAATAGCTTGCTCCATGATGTAATGTTACACCATTGAAAAAGAAAGAAATATACTACTACTACAAAATATATTCTACATATTATCAATTTCCATATTTTATATATTGTTATTTATTTCGTGTATCTTATAAAATATAAATTATAAATTATTTCACGATAAACATCTCTTTTTCACATGCTTCAATAACTTACTATTCAGTTTGTGATATATTATATAATTGGCGTACATCAGTTTTTTTCCAACAAAATTCTCCAGCAATTAGGACGACGCTTCTCGCTGCTCTCATCCAAAAAAAAAGAAAAAATCACTGCCCAATGGGGACTAATTCACCCAACCTCTTCCGAGATACCATCAACGCCGCCACACCGTTCACCCACCTCCTCAGTCCCCTCCTTCCCTTTCATCCTTCGGCCCTCCCCCTCCAACGATTTTTTTCTCCTTCTCCCACACAAAATCGTGGATGTGTGTGTATACGGAGTTTGTAGATTAGATTTTGAAAAGGAAAATGGACAACAATCAGCAACATCAGACATTTGTAGCCGGAGTTTGAAAATCCCAATTTATTAGTTGACTGCCAAATGAGCTGAATTTCCGTCGATAAAGATGATTCCAGTTCTGCCTCCGTCACGTGCTAACAGCGGCCATGAATGGGACAGTGCGTACGCTAGCTCAGTCGAACATGGCGAGTCCACATCACGCCTATACCCCACTGGTCGCACCGTCGCGCGGCCTTCCCGGAGGCCTCTGAGAAGAAAATTTTGATGGCCTTTGCTCCTCCATTCCCAGATAAACCTATCACGTCGGCGATTTTTAATGGCATCCAGCGGGGCAGTCCAGAAGGCTGACACCAGAGGAAGCGGCCGGCGGCGGCGAGGAGGGGAGCGAGGAGTAACTTGAGAAGAGCTCTAGATATTCCAAGAAATCTGCGGCTGAGGTATGAACCAGAGAATAGGTGGGGAAAGGGGCATTTTGATTTTTTATATAAGAGGACAGCCAAAAACGTCGTCGTCCGACTGTTGGAAAATGTTGTTGGGAAAACTGTTCTACGCGGGTCATTATTGTTAATCGTTTAGCTCCCTGCACTCAAGTTGTGGACCGATAAAATTTGATCTCTCTCCCGGCCAAAGGTAAGGTAAAGGGTGTATATTTTATGCATTTTAAGTAATGATTGATATTTTATGTAGTCACGGTATGTGTATATTTTTGTGTGTGTATATATATATAAAAGTAGGGAAATTTTGAGAATGCAACCCACATTTTACCCCATATTTTGAGATTGCAACCCACATTTTAAAATAAGGTTTCTTGCAACCCAAACACAGATAATGTGGGTTGCAAGAAGCCCTATTTTATCTGTTTAGGTTGCAAAGGCGCCTATTTTATCTGTTGCAAAGCGTTCTATTTTAAAATGTGGATTGCAATCTCAAAATATGGGGTAAAATATGGGTTGCATTCTCAAAATATCCCATAAAAGTATGCAGGTGTGTTTTATATCTAATGTATATATGTGTGTTGGTGTGTGTGTATATGTATATATATTTAAATTATATATGTTTGTGTGTGTACTGTTATATATATATATATATATATATATATATATATATACCTTAATTTTGACATGGAACTTGTGCACAGGTCATTGAGTTGCTAGCTTAGAGTTTGTAGTGTTGTGGATGAATTTTCTTGAAGTTGACACAATTGTGGTTTGTATATTCAATAAGCTTCTTAAGAGCATTGGTAACCCTTGAGCCGTAGGACTCGTGCCATGGGGTTTTTCGCCACGTCGAAAATCTCTGCACTGAAATCTGACAATGACCACATTCCTGTCAGATCCGGCACCAGAATTCAGTGCCGTCGGCTTACTTTTTTTTTTTTCACCTAAAATAAAACATACATAATTTTAACTAAAATAAACTCCATTAATTTAAAAAACACACATTACATAATTAAAAGCACACAATACATTTAAAAATGCATAAAATTAAAATCCTAATACATAAATAGAAATAAAAGCTTAATCCTCTTCGGGATATTCTTTGGGATATTTTGCCCGGATTCGAGCTTGTTGTGCTGCCACGATCCTTGCATTGACCGGATTCATCTTGCTTGTGGCACTCTCTCCCATCACTCACTCCCAACCAAACCCCTTCTGCCACATCATTCACCCACTTTTTCCATCACTCATCCATATTTTTAGAGGCAACACTTCACTCACCCTTCACTCACTCAAACAGTCCACAAAATTAAATATGCAACGTTCACTTTCTTACTAATGCCGTGCGTGAAACTTTCACGCAAATGATCGATCCCGTGCGTGATCAAGTTGGAGGCGGCGGTGTTCCTGTGCCACAAAGCTTCACTCCCGTGTCATCCCGTGCCCACTCAGTCCTTTCTAAGTGTTTGCTAAACTAGATGTTGATGTTAAAGTAGTTTGATGAATAAATTATTTCCGTGCTTGTTGTCTATGTAAAATTATATTTTACCTTTCTGGTTATATATGTTGGCGGATGTCACCTTTTGTGAAGGACCAAATAGACCAAAATTCAGCAGCTAATGGAAGAATGAAATGAGGCTAAAGCAAATGTAGTCGCTTCTAATAACATGACTCATGCACGAGAAAGGTTAGCATCTAATCTTTATTTTTACAAAATTAAAAATTTATATCGTGACACACACAGATGATTGAAAATGATATGCGGTTTTTTGGAATTGGAGAAAGTATGGCGTTGGAGAGGCAAATGTGGCGGGAAAGAATACGGATGGTGGATGGAGTCTGATTTTTTTTTTTTTTTTTTTTTTTTTTAAATGCCTATTTTGTTTTATTTGATGTTATCTTTTTCTTTTTTTCTTTTTTTCTTTTTTTTTTTTCATTCATTCTCTTTTTTTATTTGCTTTTTTCTCTACTTTTTCCCTCTTTTTTCCTTTTATGTTATTTATGTAACGATTATTGACGGTTTCAAAGTTTGATTCATGTTAGCCGACCCCAAATCATTTTGGGACTAAGGCTTAGATGTTGTTGTTGTTGTTGTATCGTGACACACACACACACTGCTGGTCCAAAATGTTGAAGCTGAAGTGGTGGACTGAGTCACCGGCTCTCACTTAACCCCAGGGCCCGTTGGTGAGCTTTGGTTGCGTACCTGGAAACATGAAAGGTAATGGCCCGTTTGGTAGCCATGTTTCGGCAGGTTAAGATAAATTAACATGTCGAAACATGCGTTTGGTAGGCGTGTTTAGTTAACTCATCGGCCCGGTTTTAAGCCAAAGCCCGTGTTAATTCACTGTTACAATTTGATTTTGTAACCCACCAAAATGGTGGGTTTAAATAACATGATTGAATAGTGCTCATGTTAACCCAATAATCCCAAAATTACCTCAAGCGTTATTTTTTTTAAAAATACAGAATATTAACATTAAAAATCGAAAATTTTTATTTAAAGTTCGAAAATAAAAACTAAAAAATAAAAATTGGATGTTTTTATTTAAAGTTCGAAAATAAAAATTAAAAAAAATAAAAATTAGTTCAAAAATAAAAAAATAAATCGGATGTTTTTATTTAAAGTTCGAAAATAAAAATAAAAAATAAAAATTAGTTCAAAAATAAAAATAAAAATCGGTTGTTTTTATTTAAGTTCGAAAATAACAAATAAAAATCGGTTCAAAAATAAAAAATAAAAATCGGATGTTTTTATTTAAAGTTTTTGAAAAAGAAGTGGAATATTATTTTCCATAAATAAATAAAAACTGAATTACTATATATATATTTTTAAAATCCTGCTAGTATTCCAGATTTTTTTTACTACTCACAAGGATAAAAATATAATTTTACAATTTAATTTAAATAGTACATTTTTCCTACCAAACACCAAACTCCCATCCCCACTTTATCTAACTTGCTATAACTAACATGCCATATCCCAACCTGCCATATCCTGACATGGCTACCAGACGAGCCCTAATTGTCCAGAAGGTGGCTTGTCTTAACCATATTGGTCGTAATACCAAACCTTGTAGTATAGTTGTTTCTGCATTCAATCCTGTCTCCAGCTAAAGAAGATTACAATTTGTATTAGTTATGCGTCGCTTTCCTCAGTGAATTAGTGGGATATCTGAAAACTTCTGCAGAAATATAATGTGAACTTTATAATGTTTTTTCAATAGACTAATGGGATAATTACAGAAAGTACCTTCGAGGTTTGGCGTAAGTACAAGAAAAATTAACTTTTTTAAAATTACGAAAGAATATCCCTGATTCTTGATTTATTGTTAAAACTAAGGGGCTTACCGTAATATTTTCATCAACGTGAAGGGGTACATGTAAGACAATAAAATCTCAGTGGTAGTTTTTTATAATTTCGGAAGTTAGATGTTTTTTTTTGTAATTAGCTCAAACTTCAAGGGTACTTTTTGTAAATCAATTGATGTATCTGGAGATATGATCTCATTATATGGTTGATGTTTACGCAACAGGGTACTTGAATAATATCGAAGCAACTATGGATGCACTTGACAAAGATGACTGGTAACACCCCGAGATATTCGGAATAATTACAGCGCCGTAAACCCTTTAAGTAAGGATTTACAAGGCTAATTAGAAGAAATGTAAAATATACTACATCAGTACTATGAAAGTTCCAATTACAAAACCGGTTTGAGACAGATCAAATGAGTCATTTATTACAACCATCTCGAAATATTAATAAGACACGCGTACTCGAGTACTGAAAAATGAACCAAGAAGACAATCACAATAACAATAAACATCCTCCACATCACTGAGCCACTTCATCATCATGTCGGTACTGTGGCTGCTTCCCCGCTCCTCGGCTACCTGAACATCAAAACAAATGTCCACCCCGGAAGGGGTTAGCAAAACAATGCTAGTACAACTATCACAATACATAAATCAACGATGCATCAAAATACATACAAAACGGACTTCCATCCCCGGAATCCGACGATGCGAATCCTCACGATTCTATCAACACAATACAGGGTAATCCAACGATCCAGCGCCCTCGGTATAGATCCCCATGATGATCCCGTCGGACCAACGCATGGTGGAAAACCCGTCCAACGATCCAGCGCCCTCAGCATAGATCCCCATGATGATCTCGTCGGACCGACACATGGTGGACATTCGATCCAGCGCCCTCAGCATAGATCCTCATGACTCCCTCAGATCATTTACAATATAAACCATACAATCATGCATACATATATGCATTTCAATATGTTCATCAATACGAACAATTAATAACGAATACCACGAGAAATCAAAGAAATTAATCTCATACTCGACAACATGAACAAAACTATATGCATGATCAAAGTTCCAACATAAACCAAACTCAACATATGATACTTGCCTCGAAAATGGCAAGAATGAAATACTCCAACAAATGTCACGCGTCCGTATGCCACCGCCCCTCGATCGATCCCTATGCAAGGCTCGGACCTTGTTCAAAAATAGATACAAGGAACTTAACATACTACTCGATACTAACGCACGATCACCTAATACTTAAAATCGTAAAATAGTGATGTAAGGCTGATGCATGGCTAGTACACTAGATGAGGGTTGAACCGGAAAATGATAATACACTTCATGAGAGTTGAACGATCATTTCGAAAGTGAAGTGCCGATGTTTATGAGTTCCAAGGTTTACAAGATGTTTAAAGATTTCGGTTTCTAAGTATGAGATTCAAATTCCAAATTCTCATATGTCCGGCTATTATGATTTTACCACAAATGTTACTCAAGATGACAAGCATGCCCAAGTATTACGCAAGGAAAATGACACTACGGTGATCCGATTTGGGTTCAAGGACATGGCCGATTTATCATCCACATGAACATGAAGAATATTGTCAACACAAATTCTTCTAACATACATGAATCTCATCAGTGAAACATCGAAGGTGTTCATAGAATTTAACTGAGATCATGCTCATTATTCCAACGAATTAAGGATACTACATGCTAGGGTTTTCATCCACCGAGGCTAAATCGATACTCTAAGTAATGGAAGAAAAACAAGGTATAATCGGGTTCTAATCTACAAAATATGGTGCTGGACTTCAAAAGATCATTAACTAGTCCCATGATTTCCAAAACAAGCTCAAAACATAGCTAAGAACATAAATTCTAGCTTGGTGAATCGTAACATACCTTAAACGGAAGGATAAGTTGGAAAAATTGATGAACTTTATGTCCAAAAGCTAGAACACCGATCCTCAAAGCCTCTTGTCTTCAATGATGTGTTAGGAAGCTAAATATGAAGGTTGAAGATGGAGAGGGTAGCTCTCAAAGTCGCGGAAATAAGTTGTGGTTTGAAATGGAAGTCTGAAAATGAAGGAGGGTGTTGTCCTATTTATAAAAAATGGTTATTAGCGCGCGCTACCCCATACCCATAGCGTGCGCTAACGGGCTTGCAGCCTACTGTTCTGCCTGGTCTCGACTTAGCGTACGCTAACATCCCTCTTACATGTGCTAAGTACATCAATTAGCGTATGCTACCACTCACATAGCATGCGCTAACGGCCATACGAAGCTTACTGACCTCACTGTACTCAACATTTAGCGTGCGCTATCCTCATACCAGTAGCGTGCGCTAAACATGTTGACTCGGCTTTTCCAAAAGCCGTCCAGGTTCATCCCGACATAATCCCAACGAGATCCACGGCCTGATCTCACCTACCAACACGTCTCAATCATGCTGACTACGTATAGCGCGCGCTAAGGTTCATATATAGCGTGCGCTACTAAACCCAAATTAGCGTACGCTACGCCTAGTCGATAGCGTGCGCTACATGTGCAAAAATCACAATATTGAACACATTCATGAAATCATACGCTCAACAACACCGGATCATGAAATATGGAGAATAATACTCAGATCAAAATGCAACAAATACAATATCATAAGGTTCAAATACACATCAGAAATCTCGGGTATTACATCCTATCTCCCTAAAAAGAAGTTTTGTCCCGAAACTTAAGATGAAAACAACTCTGGATATCTAGCCTTCATACTGTCCTCCGTTTCCCAAGTGGCCTCTTCAGCTCCGTGTCGTGACCATTGAACTTTAACCAAGTGTATTGGTTTATTCCTCAGTTGTTTGATCCGACTCTCAAGTATCTTGATTGGTCTCTCTTCGAAGGTGCCGTCATAAGCTATCTTGATTTCATCGAAATCAATGATATGACTGGGATCTGGTACATACTTCCGTAACTGGGATACATGAAACACATTATGAACGTGACTCAGCGATGGCGGTAAGGCCAACCTGTATGCTAAATCCCCAACTCTCTCGAGGGTCTCAAATGGTCCGATATATCTCGGACTCAGCTTTCCTTTCTTTCCAAAACGGAAAATTCCCCGGGTAGGAGACACCTCCAATAGTACGTGGTCCCCAATCTCAAACTCTAGTGGGCGACGGCGCACATCAGCATAAGACTTCTGTCGACTCTGGGCAGTCAACAGTCTTTCCCGAATCAAAGCTATCTTCTCCTAAGTCTGAACTATCAATTCCGGTTCCATCCCGATCAAGTCCGAAGAATCATCCCAGCACAGGGGTGATCGGCATCTTCTCCCGTACAAAGCTTCAAATGGTGCCATCTTAATAGAAGCATGCCAACTATTGTTATATGTGAATTCAATCAATGGCAAGTGAACTTCCCAGTCAGTTGACCAATCCAAGGCACAAGCTCTAAGCATGTCTTCTACTGTCTGAATAGTCCTTTCGGACTGACCGTCCGTCTGAGGATGATAAGCCGTGCTAAAGTTATTTCGGTCCCAAAGCCCTGTGAACTGCCTTCCAGAAGTGCGACACGAAGCGACCATCTCGATCTGAAATAATGGTCTTCGGCGTCCCATGCAATCTGACTATCTCTGCAATAAATACTCGCGCCAATCTCTCGGGTCCCCACGTGTCTTTAATTCCTAGGAAATAAGCCGACTTGGTTAGTCAATCAACTACAACCCAAATCATGTTCATTCCTGTCTTGGTCCTTGGCATACTGGTGATGAAATCCATCGAGCTATCCTCCCACTTCCACTCAGGGATCGGAAGTGGCTTCAACATTCCGGCAAGTCGCTGATGTTCAATCTTAACCTGCTGACAAGTCAAACACTTCGAAACGTATTTTGCTACGTCCTTCTTCATATTTCCCCACCAGAAGTTTTGTTTTAGATCCTTATACATCTTACTGCTGCCCAGGTGAATAGAATAGGGCGCGCTGTGAGCTTCCTTCAGAATTGTCTGTCTCAGAACATCATCATCGGGAACGCAAAGTCGACTCTGAAATCTCAGAACTCCATCATCCTGTATCACGAATCCTGGGGCCTTCTCTTTGTTCACTTCGTCACATAATCGAAGAATCAGAGAATCATCCAACTGCTTAGATTTGATTTCTTCAACCCACGACGAAGTTAGTTCCGTCACACATAATTGCCCTTGGACTTCCTGCGACCACACTTCAATTCCTTCACGGATTAGTTCTCGTTGAATGTTGGTTTGGGACGTAAGCGCTTCCAACACTCGAAGAGAAACAGGTTTTCGGCTTAGTGCATCAGCTACCACGTTTGCTTTGCCTGGATGATAATGGATTTCCAAATCGTAATCCTTGATCAATTCCAGCCACCTTCTCTGCCTCATATTTAGTTCCTTCTGACTGAAAATATACTTGAGACTCTTATGATCTGTAAAGATCTGACAATGAGTGTCGTATAAATAATGTCACCAAATTTTTAGAGTAAAGACTACAGCTGCTAACTCCAGATCATGAGTCGGGTAATTAACTTCGTACGGTTTCAACTGTCGAGAGGCATAGGCAATCACCTTATCCTTTTGCATCAATACACATCCCAGACCCTGATTTGAAGCATCGCTGTATACCATGAATCCATCTGTTCCATCTGGTAACGCTAGTATAGGCGCTGTCGTCAGTCTTCTCTTAAGTTCATCAAAACCCGCCTGACATTTCTCATTCCACACGAATTTTTGGGTTTTCTGCATCAGCTGAGTAAGTGGACGAGCGATTTTGGAAAATCCTTCTACAAAACGGCGATAATATCCAGCAAGTCCCAAGAAACTCTGGAATTCTTTCACATTATTAGGAGATTCCCATTCCAAGATTGCCTCGACTTTCTTTGGGTCCACCTAAACTCCGTTAGCTGATATTACATGCCCAAGGAAGGTCACCTCTTTAAGCCAGATTCGCATTTAGAAAGTTTCGCATAGAGATGTTCCTTTCTCAAAGTGCTCAAAACGATACGCAAATGCTCTGCATCTTCCTCTGTGTCTTTCGAATAGATCAAGATGTCATCGATGAAGACTACCACAAATTTATCCAACTATTCTAAGAATACCCGATTCATCAATTGCATAAATACCGCAGGAGCATTGGTAAGTCCAAATAGCATCACCACGAATTCATAATGCCCATACCGGGATCTGAAAGCAGATTTCGGTATGTCTGATTCCTTAATTCTCAACTGATGGTATCCTGATCGTAAGTCAATCTTTGAGAATACCCTTTCCCCTTGCAGTTGATCAAACAAATCGTCGATCCGAGGTATAGGATACTTTTTCTTGATCGTGACCTTGTTTAGCTCCCTGTAATCAATATATAATTGAAGGGATCCATCCTTCTTCCGGACAAAGTGGACGGGTGCTCCCCAAGGAGAGACGCTAGGTTGAATATAACCCTTCTGCAATAATTCCTCAAGCTGTTTCTTTAATTCATACATTTCGGTTGGCGCCATACGGTATGGTGCCCTAGAAATAGGAGCGGCTCCAGGCACTAATTCGATAGTGAACTCCACTTCTCTCTGTGGAGGTAACCCAGGTAGTTCGTCAGGGAATACATCTGAGAATTCATTCACAACTGGAATAGAGGAGAGCTCTACTCCTTCTTCTTTCTTCATGGCATAACACCAAAATCCGTAGCAACCCTGCTTTAGCAATCTCACTGCTTCCATCGGTTTGATCAATTTTCCTGAGCTTCCCGGTCTCCATCCTCTGAATAAATGTTCAGATCCGTCATCAGCAATGATAGAAATGACTCTCTTTCGGTAATTCAAAATAGCTCCATAACGATTGAGCCAATCATCTCCGAGAATTAAATCGTCACCAAGGATGTCGACTACAATAACATTTGATGGCCAATCCCTCCCTCCTATAGTCACTGGAAAATCTCTAGTTTCTAGGGTTCCCACAAGTTTCTCTCCGCTCGGTAACCCCACAACATAAGGTTCACAATCATACAAGCATGAGATTTTCAAACGATTAACACAGTTCAAAGATATGTAAGAATGCATAGCTCCTGAATCGAATAAGACACTAACTGGTTGCAAAAGGATCTGAATCGTACCTGATGCAACAGCCGTGTTCTGATCGTCTGACTTCTTCATCTCGTAAATACGCGGAGGAACGGACCCAGCACTGGATGTCTCTCTTTTCCCAACATTCTGCTGCTGGAAACCACTTTGCTGTGTCTGGTTTACACTAGTGTCCTTCGGAACTGGTGCAGGAGTGCGAGTACCAAAAGACCGAGTCACATTTCCACAAAATATTGCGCGATGTCCTTCCTGTCCACACTCGAAACAGGTCACAGCAGGTGCGAAACAATCACATCGAACATGCCCCGTTTTGCCACAGTTATAACATTTCTTCCCTGCGTCAGAAACGGTTGGTGCTGCCCGGAACTTCTTTCCACCTCGAGAAGGATGCGGAGGCCTCCTGGATGAATGAAATGAGGACTGGCCCTTGCGGGCCCCACTACTCTTATTCTCCGTGAAGTTGCCAGACACTTTCTGCTTCTTTGCTTCCGTTGACTTTTCTACTGCCGCCTCTTTCATATCATAGGCCAGTGCTTTGTCCTGATATTGTTGCAAGGTGGTACATTCAAATCCGGACATATCTTCTTGAATTTAGGCTTCATCCGCATGTTGAAATGGAAAATCCTCTCGCCTCGGTCTGACCAAGTGGCGCACATAAGTTAGCCGGTGATTAAAAGTCTTAATCACGTCATCATGAATGCCTCTAAATTTTGTGGTGAGAAAAACTCCCGGACTCGGGCCTCTCTAACTGGGCGAGGACAATATTGCGCTTCCATCATTAATTTGAACTCCGTCCAGTCAGCATTATGATTCTCAGGTCGAATGGCCTCCCACCAGTCGAAAGCCTCCCCAGTCAGGAGATATTGGGCTATCGGAACCTTTCGGTCGTCAGGGCAGTTAATCCCTGCAAAGATCTTTTCTAACTCCTTCAGCCAATGATCCCAAGTAATTGTCTCAGTAGAACCGTCAAATTTTGGAGGGTGCAATTTAACCACCTCAGTAAGTCATTTATCCCCCCGATTATCCTCGTTATGCTGCTGTCCCATCGCCGTCTGCATGCGATCAACAACTTGAGCAAACTGGTATATCCGAGCAACCACCTGTTGAAGCACTCCCGGCACGTTAGGATCTGCATTATTATTTGCTGATCCCTGCTGTCCTCCAGAATGGGAATCGGTTCGACTAGCGGATAATTCTGGGGTAGACGCCGAATCCTCCTGTCTCGCATTTCCACGTCCGCGTCCACGACCACATCCGAGTCCATGACCTCCCCTCAACATACTGTAAACACAAATACTCAATATCCAGGGCAAACTTTTCTAAAAGAAAGTCCGTCAATATTCACAAAACAAGAATTAAATAAAACGGTAGTATTTGAGATTAGGAGACTTACAACCACGGTCCACACGACGATCCGGCTCGAGAGTGATGTTACAACCGACCCATAATCAAATAACGTAAACAGTTGACTAACCCGATTGCCAAGATATCCATGAATCTTAGCTCCGATACCATATTCGTAACACCCGAGATATTGAATAATTACTGTAGTAAACCCTTTAAGTAAGGATTTACAAGGCTAATTAGAAGAAATGTAAAATATACTACATCAGTACCATGAAAGTTCCAATCACAAAACCGGTTTGAGACAGATCAAATGAGTCATTTATTACAACCATCTCGAAATATTAATAAGACACGCGTACTCGAGTACTGAAAAATGAACCAAGAAGACAATCACAATAACAATAAACATCCTCCACATCACTGAGCCACTTCATCGTCATGTCGGTACTGTGGCTGCTTCCCCGCTCCTCGGCTACCTGAACATCAAAACAAATGTCCACCCCCGAAGGGGTTAGCAAAACAATGCTAGTACAAGTATCACAATACATAAATCAACGATGCATCAAAATACATACAAAACGGACTTTCGTCCCCGGAATCCAACAATGCGAATCCTCACGATTCCATCAACACAATATAGGGTAATCCAATGATCCAGCGCCCTCGGTATAGATCCCCATGATGATCCCGTCGGACCAACGCATGGTGGAAAACCCGTCCAACGATCCAGCGCCCTCAGCATAGATCCCCATGATGATCCCGTCGGACCAACACATGGTGGACATTCGATCCAGCGCCCTCAGCATAGATCCTCATGACCCCCTCTGATCATTTACAATATAAACCATACAATCATGCATACATATATGCCTTTCAATATGTTCATCAATACGAACAATTAATAACGAATACCACGAGAAATCAAAGAAATTAATCTCATACTCAACAACATGAACAAAACTATATGCATGATCAAAGTTCCAACATAAACCAAACTCAACGTATGATACTTGCCTCGAAAATGGCAAGAATGAAATACTCCAACAAATGTCACGTATCCGTATGCCACCGCCCCTCGATCGATCCCTATGCAAGGCTCGGATCTTGTTCAAAAAGAGATACAATGAACTTAATGTAATACCCAGTTGTAACTCAGTAATTATCACTCAGTAATTATCATTCATTATTTATCACTCAGTAATTATCACTCAGTAATTATCATTCATTATTTATCATTCAGTAATTGATACTCAGTAATTTCATTCACCATTGATCATTTGTCACTCATATTCAGTCATGGTATTCATCATTCAGAGTAATTGTATCGTGTATCAATCGTCATTCATCATTAATCTGATTGGAGTTTCGTGCCGTGTTTATCATCATTGTCATTTTCGTTGCAAGCTGTGCTTGAGGAGTAGCGCACGCTACATACTCCTTTTAGCGTACGCTAATTGGGTATAGGTAGCGCACGCTACCGCTCAGCTTTAGCGCACGCTAAGGCTACCTTGGCTGCGATCCGGAGATGCGGGTGCAGGTGAGAATAATTGTAGCGCACGCTACGAGTGGTAAGTAGCGCGCGCTAACGGGTCGTAGTAGCGCACGCTATATGTGTGGGGTAGCGCGCGCTAGGGGCGGATCAGATTGAGTCCAGTGACTACTGGACTGCATCGGGTTTATTCATAGCGCACGCCATGCATTGTTGTTAGCGTACACAACCGATATATTAGCGCACGCTAAATAATGGTTGTAGCGCACGCTATCGAGGTTAGATCAGAGGGCAGATGGTTTTCTGGACTCCAGTACTGGGCGTTAAATATTTCGCTAGCGCACGCTAACAATGGATATTAGCGCACGCTAGTAGTATGGCCGTAGCGCACGCTACAAAGAGGTACGTAGCGCGCGCTACCGTGTTCGGACAGGGGGTACTGGACTACCCAAATTACTCGTTAGCGCACGCTATGCACAAGGGCTAGCGCACGCTAACCTGGACTGAGTATAAATTGGACAGTTAGTCAGACTTCGTCATTTGTTCATCTCATTTCACTCCTTCGGTATTTTTGGGCGATTTCGAGCGATTCGGAGAGGGTTCTTCGAGGTGTAATCATCAATCATCATCTTCAAGCTCATCTTTCGGATTGATCATCATTTCATCATCTTCATCACATCGAATCAAAGGTATTAATCTCTTGGATCTAGAATTTCGGATTTTTGGGTTTTCCTTCCGATTTCTTCGTGTAAGCTTGGATTATCATTGGAATATGTTAGATATGAATTATCTACCTTGGATAAATATATTCCTACGGATTTAATGGTTATTTTTCGGAATTATTACAAGAACCCTTGGGGTTGACTTCGGTTAATTGGGGATTTTCCGATTGAGGTTGTTGTAATCATGATTTATGGATTCCTAATGGATTATTGATATCATTGAAGTGTTTTGTTGGTTCGAAATACTCATTTTAGTGTTGGTTTCGACATTTTCGGGATTGGATATTTTCGAAGTCGTGTGGTTGGTTACGTATTCGTTAGAATGCCCCAATGAGTTCGATTATCGTTGTTTCGACCTTTGGGTTAGTCGTGTTTTGTTGTTTGATGCGTGTATTGAACGGTTGTTGGTAATTATTATTATTCAAGGTTGTTCGAGCGACCGGTATTTCACTTAGGACGTTGTTCGTGGACGGACATTCTTCATCGGTATTGTGTAAGTTGATTCTTACTCGGTTAAAAGGATATTCATTCCTTTTGTTGTTGATCATTCATAATCATAACTCATTCATCATTGTATTAATCATTTTGAGACTTGTAATTATCGGATAATCATTTCATTAGCGAGGAACGGCGGTTCCAATCATTTCATTGAAAACTATCAATCACTTCATTATCACTTTCGTATCGGTGAGTCATTCTTGACTTCGTCGGATTATTATTATTCATTGATATTCATTATGGTCATTCTTGTTCATATGACCTTCAGGTTCATATTGCGTGGCGGAGTGCGGATGTGTGGAATTTTTAGTCGGGCACGTGATGGCCATGTATTGGGAGTGATACATTGGGTGTGCACACGGTAACGATAACCTCAGTGAGACTAATTAGGTACAAGGACGGGTGTGTCCGGTCATCCGTCTTGTACACTTGCACAGAACACTACGGGCGTCTTATGATGCTCCTCTTGGCGTAATTCATAACTAAGGATATTTCATAACTTGGTTAAATCATGTTTGTGTATTTTCAACCCTTGAGGATTGTTGTTACGTATCGACCCGTTGGGATTTTGTTTTCAGGTCACGGCAAGGCAAAGGCACGGGAAGAGCATGTTGACGGCGACGAGTCCCAGTGATACTAGTAGGGGGCCCCAGTCATTCCGTTTGTTCAGTCATTTTCAGTCATTTCAGTTATTTCTGTCATTTGTATTTTCCGCTGCAAATTCCGTTTGTAATGTTTATTTATTCAGGGTGGTGTATTTTATCTTCATATAAAATACACTAGTATTGAGTATTGTCTGGTGTGTTGTACTTAAACTCCTCATCGGAGTGTTTGGTAATATAATGTGGTTCGGTACTACAATTATATTATTTAATTCATCATTTTCATTTGCCTGGTGGGTCCCAGTCGGGGATTCACGGCACTGTAATATCCGTCTAGATTGGGGTGTTACAGAGTTGGTATCGGAGCGTGGTTTTGAATACTACCCTCCAAGTCATGTCTCATTTGAAATCATCGTCATTGGACTAGTATCATTGGACTTTCGCGTCACGTGTGACCTGTGCAAATGCCGAGCCAATCAGACCAAGAACTGTAAGATTTCTAATGCCATGGTATAATTTCTGGCAATGGTCATTCATTCATAATTCATCAGTTAACAATCCTCAATCATCATTGTCATTTTGACCAGGACGGTCAGGTTAACTCATTAATCAGTCAATTCATTTCATTGTTCAGTTGTTGATCAGGATGATCGAATCATTAATCTTGTTAACTCATTCAAGATAATCATTTCAATAATTTCATCAGATAATCATGTCACCTCAGTTAATCATTCATGTAATCACCTTGTTAGAGCGCGTATGCTCATTTTCATCATCTCATGTCATAATCATAATGTATATTCCATGCGGTAAATATAATCATCATATGACTTTCCACTTCAGTATGGAAAGGGCTGGCAGAGGACGTGGAGGACGAGGCCGTGGAGCGGGCCGAATCCCGAGAACTCGTGCGAATACCGTCTGAATGCCGGGAATAATGCTAACTCATCGAGCGGCCAGCCGCCACTCACTCACCTGGACGCGATCATTCACTGTCAGGGAGTCGTACCCGGGACACGGCTCAGTCAGAGGGTGTCCGGGTCGACCCACTCGCATTTATGCAGGGCATGATGGCCCAAATGACTCAGATGGCTCAGTTGATGGAGACGATGCATAACGCCGTCAATCAGAATCAGCAGGCTCCTCCGCCGCCACCTCAGAGGCAAGAGAGGAATGTGAGTAACATCATTGGCGATATCTCTCGCCAGAGGCCACCTACTTTTGAGGGCTCGTCAGTGGCAGATATCATTCATTGGCTCGAGCATTTCGAAGGCTGTTTGCTATGGTAGAGTGTCTAGGGACACAAAGTTTGTTGCGGCTTACTACCTTGGTAAGAGCGCACATTCTTGGTGGTTGTCGTTGAAGCCCAGAAGGATCTTGCACTTGGGATCGATTCAAGACTCTTATGATGGAGAGGTATTATCCGGCCCCACTCGGAGAGGCCAGTGTCAATTACTCACCCCAGGCCCTCAACAGACGAGGATGTTCTCGCCATTGCCGAGAAATTTCAGGAACTTCTCCCTTTCGCCTCATCCATCATTCATTCGGAGGCGGATAAGATCAAGTATTTCACAAGAAATTTGAAACCCCGTATGAGACTTGATTACTTAATCATAATTGCACCACGTTGGTGAATTCATTGAGAAAGCTCTCACTTATGAGCTTCTTGCTAAGGAAATTGCTAAGCGGCAACCTTCGTGCTAGCAAGAAATCGAAGAATCGTAATCGATCAAGGCGGTCGGACAACCTTCAAGAAACCCGTGCGGGCTCTGCTTTTCGAGCGACCTCAGGTGTCGTCTAAACCGCGGAATCTCGGTCGCGGCGGCGATTCGGCCATCACTGTTACAAGCTGTGGGGATCTTGGTCATGTCGGCACCAAGTGTCCGAGACGATGCATCACGTGTCATAATCGTGGAATTGTGGGACATAAGGCCCGTTTTTGCCGTAGGGACTCCAAACCTACTCGGAGCGTCATCTCGGGCCCCTAAGCGATCGTAGTTCGAGAATCAGGCCACTCAATCGGCGTCGTTTAAAGCAGCGGGAGCGACTAAAGGTGGAGCTTTTAGCCAGACAGGAGCGTCGGTCTGCGGGACTAGCAAGCCGGATTTATGAGATGAAGAAGACCGATGATCCGAGGCCGAATGATCTCGGTACACTCGATATTCTATCTCAACTTTGTGTGTACTCTTTTAAATCTTGGTGCATCGCATTCATTCATCTACGAGTCATGTTTGAGTAGACTACGTGCGGGTAGTGCTACTAGTTGTGAGCCTTATGTCATTGGCCTACCCGATGGTAGACGAATTATCGGCAATCGTGAGATTGAGAATTGTCAGGTCGATTTCATGGTCGTGTATGGCGGCGGACCTAATCGTGGTAGATTTGCCGAGGACGACGTCATCTTGGGTATTGATTGGATGGATCGTCATGATGCCATCATTAATGTCCGTAGCGTATGGTCACTATCATTTGACGATGGAGTTGAATGTGTGTTTCGGGAGGTAATCCCTACATTGCAGTAAGGTCATTAATTGATAAGCGGTAAGGTTACTCAATCGGGGATGTGTCGGTTATTGGTGCTATATGGCCAAAACCGAGAAGTCATCGATAATGTTAACGGATATTAGGTGGTGAGGGAATATGCGATGTTTTCAGACGAGTTACTGGTTTGCCTCCACGAGAGGATGTGGAATTCACGATTGAGTTGGAGCACAGTCGTCCCCGATATCGAAGGCGCCGTCTGGATGGCCCCGACCGAGATGCAGGAATTAAAGAACCAACTTGAGGAGTTGTTCGAGAAAGGTTATATTCGGCCAGAGTGCGTCCCAGTGGGGAGCGCCGGTGTTATTTGTCAAGAAGAAGGATGGTTCATTCCGCTTATGTATTGATTATCGGGAGTTGAACAGGTGACGATCAAGAATAAGTATCCCTTACCCCGTATTGACGATCTCTTAGATCAACTTGGGAGCTTCGGTATTTTCCAAGATCGACTTAAGATCTGGATATCATCGATTGCGGATTCGAGAGTCGGATATCGCGAGGACGGCGTTTCAACACGCTATGGTCACTATGAGTTTGTGGTTATGCCGTTTGGATTGACTAATGCACTGCGGTATTCATGGAGTTAATGAATCGGGTCTTCATCGACTTTTTGGATCGGTTTGTTGTTGTCTTCATCGATGACATTTTGATTTATTCTCGTGAGGAGGAACACGAGTTTCACCTTCATCAAGTGCTCGGCGTGTTGAGACGAGAACAACTTTATGGGAAGTTTTCTAAATGTGAGTTACGGATGTCAGTGACTTTTCTCGGACATGTAATTTCATCGAGACGGAGTTCGTGTCGATCCTCGAAGACGGAGGCTATTCGAGATTGGCTACCTCAGAAGAGCGTTAAGGAAATCCAAGTTTCCTCGGATTAGCGGGTTATTATCGGCGATTTGTAGAGGATTTTCTCGAATCGCTCAACCCTTAACGAACCTTTGCGGAAGGATAAGAAATACACGTGGTCCGACGCGTGTCATCGGAGTTTTGAGGAACTCAAGAGTCGGTTAATGTCAAGACTGTACTTTCCTTGCCGCAGGGACGGAAGGATTTGTGGTCTATAGTGATGCGTCGGACGGGTCTCGGATGTGTGCTCATGCGAGCAGGAAAGTTATTGCCTATGCTTCACGGCAATTGAGGCCTTACGAGGTTAATTATCCGACCCACGACACGGAGCTAGCGGTAGTGGTGTTCGCTTTGAAGATTTGGCGTCATTACCTTTATGGCGTCACACATCGATATTCACCGATCATAAGAGCTTAAAGTATATATTTACTCGAAGGAGTTAAATATGCGTCGAGACGGTGGTTGGAATTAATCAAGGATTATGATATCGAGATCCTCTACCACCGGGCAAGGCGAACGTTGTCGACGCCTTGAGTCGTAAGTCCGTTCGGGAGCGGATGCTTGCCGTTTAACGATTCGGAAGGAGCTTCGGGAATTCCTTAGACCCGAGATCGAGTGCAGCCAGCGAGTTCGGGGCAACTTTGTATGTTAGAGATTTCATCGTCACTCGAGGAGGAAATTCGAGAGAATCGGGGTTCGGACCCATCATTGTTGCGCATCCGAGAGGATGTGGCTCGGGAAAGCCCACTGGTTGTGGTCCACGAGGATGGACTTTTGAGGTTTAAGAATCGGTTGTGCGTCGGCAAATGACGAGTTGAAAAACTCGATTTTGAAAGAAGCTCATGCTACCCCTTATTAGTTCATCCGGGTCTAGCAAGATGTACAAGGACTTGAAACAAAATTCTTGGTGGAGTAATATGAAGCGAGAAGTCGCGAGAATTTGTTTCGAGATGTTTAACTCAACAAGTTAAGATTGAACATCGGCGACCGTGGCGGGTATCTTTGAAACCTCTTCCTATTCCCGAATGGAAGTGGGAAGACATTTCTATGGATTTCATCACGAGTTTGCCGACGAGTCGTCGTGGCATGAATACGATCTGGTGATCGTGGACCGCTTAACTAAATCGGCTCATTTCCTTGAGATCAAGGATACATGGGGTCCCGAGAGACTTGCCCGACTTTTCATCGAAGAGATAGTCGACTGCACGGTACTCTAAAAGTATCGTTTCCGATCGTGACGGACGGTTTGTGTCGCATTTTGGAAATCGGTTCATCGTCTATGGGAACTCGGCTTAATCTCGATCGCTTTTCATCCTCAGTCCGACGGACAATCAGAGAGGACCATTCAGACATTAGAGGACATGTTGAGGGCATGCGTCCTCGATTGGAAAGACGATTGGGAAGCCCAACTACCATTGATCGAGTTCACGTATAGTAATAGTTGGCATGCTTCGATCAAGATGGCACCTTACGAGGCCTTGTATGGTCGTCGTTGTCGATCTCCGTTGTGTTGGGACGACTTATCAGAATCAATCGGCACCGAGCCCGATATGCTTATAGCCGCCCGTGAGAAGGTAGCTTTGATCGAGTCGTTTGTTGATTTCAGTCGGCGAAATCATATGCGAGATAACCGTAAATGCCGACCATTAGAGTTCGAAATTTGGTGACCATGTGTTAGTCAAGGTATCCCAGTCGTGGTATCTTCCGTTTTGGGAAGAGGGGAAAGTTGAGTCCGAGATTCATTGGACCGTTTGAGATTTTGGATCGAGTGGGCGAGTTAGCTTATCGATTGGCTTTACCCCCGGCGTTGAGCCGAATTCATAATGTGTTTCATGTCTCTCAGTTGCGGAAGTATGTTGCCGACCCGAGTCACATACTTCAGTTCGATGAAATCGAGATTGCCGATGATCATTCATATGAGGAGCGTCCTATACGAGTTTTAGAGCGGCGAATCAAGCAGTTGAGGAATAAGACGATTCCTTTGGTTAAAATTCAGTGGTCTAGACACGGAGTCGAAGAGGCTACTTGGGAAACCGAGGATAGTATGCGGGAGAGTTATCCCGAGTTGTTTGACCCTTAGTTTCGGGGACGAAACTATTTTAAGGGGGGTGTATGTAATACCCAGTTGTAACTCAGTAATTATCACTCAGTAATTATCATTCATTATTTATCACTCAGTAATTATCACTCAGTAATTATCATTCATTATTTATCATTCAGTAATTGATACTCAGTAATTTCATTCACCATTGATCATTTGTCACTCATATTCAGTCATGGTATTCATCATTCAGAGTAATTGTATCGTGTATCAATCGTCATTCATCATTAATCTGATTGGAGTTTCGTGCCGTGTTTATCATCATTGTCATTTTCGTTGCAAGCTGTGCTTGAGGAGTAGCGCACGCTACATACTCCTTTTAGCGTACGCTAATTGGGTATAGGTAGCACACGCTACCGCTCAGCTTTAGCGCATGCTAAGGCTACCTTGGCTGCAGTCCAGAAGGTACTGGACTGCAGGTGAGAATAATTGTAGCGCACGCTACGAGTGGTAAGTAGCGCGCGCTAACGGGTGGTAGTAGTGCACGCTATATGTGTGGGGTAGCGCGCGCTAGGGGCGGATCAGATTGAGTCCAGTGGCTACTGGACTGCATCGGGTTTATTCATAGCGCACGCCATGCATTGTTGTTAGCGTACGCAACCGATATATTAGCGCACGCTAAATAATGGTTGTAGCGCACGCTATCGAGGTTAGATCAGAGGGCAGATGGTTTTCTGGACTCCAGTACTGGGCGTTAAATATTTCGCTAGCGCACGCTAACAATGGATATTAGCGCACGCTAGTAGTATGGCCGTAGCGCACGCTACAAAGAGGTACGTAGCGCGCGCTACCGTGTTCGGACGAAGTCTTGGACTACCCAAATTACTCGTTAGCGCACGCTATGCACAAGGAGCTAGCGCACGCTAACTTTGGACCGAGTATAAATTGGACGATTAGTCGGACTTCGTCATTTGTTCATCTCATTTCACTCCTTCGGTATTTTTGGGCGATTTGAGCGATTCGGAGAGGGTTCTTCGAGGTGTAATCATCAATCATCATCTTCAAGCTCATCTTTCGGATTGATCATCATTTCATCATCTTCATCACATCGAATCAAAGGTATTAATCTCTTGGATCTAGAATTTGGATTTTGGGTTTTCCTTCCGATTTCTTCGTGTAAGCTTGGATTATCATTGGAATATGTTAGATATGAATTATCTACCTTGGATAAATATATTCCTACGGATTTAATGGTTATTTTGAATTATTACAAGAACCCTTGGGGTTGACTTGATTAATTGGGGATTTTCCGATTGAGGTTGTTGTAATCATGATTTATGGATTCCTAATGGATTATTGATATCATTGAAGTGTTTTGTTGGTTCGAAATACTCATTTTAGTGTTGGTTTCGACATTTTCGGGATTGGATATTTTCGAAGTCGTGTGGTTGGTTACGTATTCGTTAGAATGCCCCAATGAGTTCGATTATCGTTGTTTCGACCTTTGGGTTAGTCGTGTTTTGTTGTTTGATGCGTGTATTGAACGGTTGTTGGTAATTATTGTTATTCAAGGTTGTTCGAGCGGCGGTATTTCACTTAGGACGTTGTTCGTGGACGGACATTCTTCATCGGTATTGTGTAAGTTGATTCTTACTCGGTTAAAAGGATATTCATTCCTTTTGTTGTTGATCATTCATAATCATAACTCATTCATCATTGTATTAATCATTTTGAGACTTGTAATTATCGGATAATCATTTCATTAGCGAGGAACGGCGGTTCCAATCATTTCATTGAAAACTATCAATCACTTCATTATCACTTTCGTATCGGTGAGTCATTCTTGACTTCGTCGGATTATTATTATTCATTGATATTCATTATGGTCATTCTTGTTCATATGACCTTCTGGGTTCATATTGCGTGGCCGGGTGCGGATGTGTGGAATTTTTAGTCGGGCACGTGATGGCCATGTATTGGGAGTGATACATTGGGTGTGCACACGGAAACGATTACCTCAGTGAGACAAATTATGTACAATGACGGGTGTGACAGGTCCTCCGTCTAGTACACTTGCACAGAACACTAAGCGCGAACTAAGATGCTCCTCTTGGCGTAATTCATAACTAAGGATATTTCATAACTTGATTAAATCATGTTTGTGTATTTTCAACCCTTGAGGATTGTTGTTACGTATGGCCGGCCGTTGAGATTTTGTTTTCAGTCACGGCAAGGCAAAGGCACGGGAAGAGCATGTTGACGGCGACGAGTCGATGATACTAGTAGGGGGAACCAGTAATTACGTTTGTTCTGTCATTTTCAGTCATTTCAGTTATTTCTGTCATTTGTATTTTCCGCTGCAAATTCCGTTTGTAATGTTTATTTATTCAGGGTGGTGTATTTTATCTTCATATAAAATACACTAGTATTCGGTATTGTCCTGGTGTGTTGTACTTAAACTCCTCATCGGAGTGTTTGGTAATATAATGTGGTTCGGTACTACAATTATATTATTTAATTCATCATTTTCATTTGCCTGGTGGGTCCCAGTCGGGGATTCACGGCACTGTAATATCCGTCTAGAACTTAACATACTACTCGATACTAACGCACGATCACCTAATACTTAAAATTGTAAAATAGTGACGTAAGGCCGGTGCATGGCTAGTACACTAGATGAGGGCTGAACCGGAAAATGATAATACACTTCATGAGAGTTGAAAGATCATTTCGAAAGTGAAGTGCCGATGTTTATGAGTTCCAAGGTTTACAAGATGTTTAAAGATTTCGGTTTCTAAGTATGAGATTCAAATTCCAAATTCTCATATGTTCGGCTATTATGATTTTACCACAAATGTTACTCAAGATGACAAGCATGCCCAAGTATTACGCAAGGAAAACGACACTACGGTGATCCGGTTTGGGTTCAAGGACATGGCCGATTTATCATCCACATGAACATGAAGAATATTGTCAACACAAATTCTTCTAACATACATGAATCTCATCAGTGAAACATCGAAGGTGTTCATAGAATTTAACTGAGATCATGCTGATTATTCCAACGAATTAAGGATACTACATGCTACGGTTTTCATCCACCGAGGCTAAATCGATACTCTAAGTAATGGAAGAAAAACAAGGTATAGTCGGGTTCTAATCTCCAAAATATGGTGCTGGACTTCAAAAGATCATTAACTAGTCCCATGATTTCCAACACAAGCTCAAAGCATAGCTAAGAACATAAATTCTAGCTTGGTGAATCGTAACATACCTTAAACGGAAGGATAAGTTGGAATAACTTGATGAACTTTATGTCCAAAAGCTAGAACACCGATCCTCAAAGCCTCTTGTCTTCAATGATGTGTTAGGAAGCTGAATATGAAGGTTGAAGATGGAGAGGGTAGCTCTCAAAGTCGCGGAAATAAGTTGTGGTTTGAAATGGAAGTTTGAAAATGAAGGAGGGTGCTGTCCTATTTATAAAAAATGGTTATTAGCGCGCGCTACCCCATACCCATGGTGTGCGCTAACGGGCTTGCAGCCTACTGTTCTGCCTGGTTTCGACTTAGCGTACGCTAACATCCCTCTTACGTGCGCTAAGTACATCAATTAGCGTATGCTACCACTCACATAGCGTGCGGTAACGGCCATACGAAGCTTACTGACCTCACTGTACTCAACATTTAGCGTGCACTATCCTCATACCAGTAACGTGCGCTAAACATCGTTGACTCGGCTTTTCCAAAAGCCGTCCAGGTTCATCCCGACATAATCCCAACGAGATCCGCGGCCAGATCTCACCTACCGACACGTCTCAATCATGCTGACTACGTATAGCGCGCGCTAAGGGTCATATATAGCGTGCGCTACTAAACCCAAATTAGCGTACGTTACGCCTAGTCGATAGCGTGCGTTACATGTGCAAAAATCACAATATTGAACACATTCATGAAATCATACGCTCAACAACACCAGATCATGAAATACGAAGAATAATACTCAGATCAAAATGCAACAAATACAATATGATAAGGTTCAAATACACATCAGAAATCTCGGGTATTACAGGCTGCATGCCGGGGACATTATTTATTTCGACCAAGAAGGATACTTATATGTAATCGATCGCTTGAAAGAGATCATCAAGTACAAGGGCTTCCAGGTACGCAAAGTCAATCCATCTAACACCATTTACCTTACACGAGTTTGAGCCGACTGTAAGTGACAGTTTAATTATTTATGTTTTGGTTGCACCTGCTGATTTAGAGGCAGTGTTGATGTCTCATCCAGAGGTACTTGATGCAGCAGTGATTGGGTAATTTGGGATTTCGGTTTATCTTCTATTATTTTGAAGTATATTCAATTTACCGGATTTTTAAAAGAAATGTGTGGAAATTTATATATATATATATATATATATATATATATATATATATAATCGAACTCATTTGCCGTATGTACTGTTGATTTGAGCAGTGAGAGAGATGAATATGCTGGAGAAATTCCCGTGGTGTTTGTAGTTCTGAGAGATGGTAGTTCGGTGAAGTAAACTTGGGTGCTTAAGAAATTAGGCGAAGTAAACCCAATCATGAACATCAATTTGTGGAACTTTGTCCCACAATATCAAGTGATAACGACAACGGCAGTCCTATTACAGTAGGAGATGCTACAACTTAGATTTTCTGTTTTTTAATTACTGTATTTCATGGCTTTTGGTCGTTGTGTTTAAGCTGTTTAACTATTTCCATTACGTATTTTAAGATTTATAACTCTATGTGCTTGGTTAGATATTATGGTGGATGGATGGTGTGGAGGGTATTTGTTTTGGTGGTTAGACTTGTAACACTCCCAAACCGATTGGGAATATTACAGCGCCGCAGACCCTCTCGGAGAGGATCTACCAGGCTAAATACAGAAAAACACGATAAACCATACATGCCAACACGCTAAATTTGAACCACTAGATCGATTTGGTCTTTGCCACAACACAACATATCAAACATACATAACTGATTCTCATAACTCGTACCCACGCAGGGGTTTGAACACATCAACATCCCCATAAAATGAGAGAACAATACAATAGAGAGACAAACAACGAGACTTTGCCAAAACACTCAATGACTGGTCTTCATGTGATTAGTATCGTCGTATTCCATCATCCTTCGTACCGATCCTGTGATTCGCTCCCCAGCAACCTGCAAATACCTGGACGCAATACAGACATCCACCCTCCGAATACTCGGGTGTTAGCAAAACTCCACTATTTTTCTAGTGCAAGTATAAAATACAAATACAAGCCATACATATCATATTCTGGGAATACAATAACTTGATTAATTTAGAAAGACTTCCCGAGATGTTTCATTTAGTTAAAATAGTTCAAGTCTTGAAAGTAGAATTGAACAAGTAAGCACTTTGAAAACAACTCCGAATCCCGGGAGTTTTTGATTGGAAAATAATCATGAAAACTATAGCCATACATCAATTCACAACTGAGGACCAATTACACAAACACATCATCCATAAGCCATTCTAGTCCAAGCAGCTCTGATAAATATGTATTACATCCCCAAGCATTACGGAAAGTCAAAACATCGTGATACTCCGGACATATCACAAAATGCACTAAGCCGTAAGGCTAAAAATACTCCCGGATTAACTGTGGATCCGACAATGCACGAATCCCTCCTTGGCCCCATTAGGCCCTCTTGGAGTGGCTAATCCGAATGTTCACGGACCCGACAATGCGCGGATCCCTCCACGGACTCATCAGGCCCTCTCGGAGTGAACGAATATAACTCTCACACTCGTTAGTAATATCTGACTTCCAATGCAAGGGACTATAAACCATATACTCAGAGTACTCACTATAATGGCATATGTAATCGGACACAAGCAAGACTAACAGTATAATCTACGAACTATGAAAAGTAGGAATGAAACGAGGTAAACAGCTAGTAAAATGTTTTAAAGAATTCCCAGACTTCCGAAAATCATTTTGGGACACAGCCCAAAGGTTATTTCCAAAATACAACTCCAAGCACAAATCACGGGATCCAAGACCCAAATATCCACATTGACATCCTCCCTAGGGTTATTCGCATCCCGTGCTAGTAAGCCACGGACCTCGGAGCCTCCTTGAGACATCCACGAGTGAACAAACCTAATGGGAAACCACACAATATCACACATCATCGTGACAACAGTCACCTAACATTACTACACGAAAACCAGGCACAACATATAATACTAATACCCATTCTCAGCACGAGACATTCGTTCTCAAACATTCAAGTTAATTTTGGAAGAAAACACTTATCGAGGATATACATATCGAATCTTTTGGAAGTTCAATAAAACATAGCACATAGACATTCAATAATTATTATATTTTACGAAATCCGAATTGTATGGGCAAGATACTTTCCTCAAAACCACGAGGAATGGAACGACGAACGGACGGGTTCGAGCAGCCCTTGAGCTTCCAAATAACGATCAAGAATCTTGATAGTCCCCGAATACTATGAGAACAACACCATCACGAATCAACAAACTAATCGGAATCCAAATCAACACTAAGAACAACAAGGATCTAAGGGTTTCTCAAAGGAATCAAGAACTATGTTCCGAGCGATATAAAATCATGAATGAGTTCAAAAATTCGAAGATCATGACCAAGACAACAAGAATTACATAATCGATTCATCATCATCGGATTAAATCGAAGAACCAAGGAGAAACCCCCAGAATTCAAGAACTAGGATTCTAAGAAGAGAATACCTTGATTTGGGCCAAGAAGATGATTAGATGATGTTAAACATACATAAATCCACCTCAAGATGAAACTTGGTGATGAAGATCGCCCAAAAACCCTCCAAAAGCTCGCTCCGTCGGAAAGGGATGAAGAAGGGTGAGAAATGACAAAGTGAAGGCTGCTGTCGAGTATTTATACTGGACAGTTATTAGCGTGCGTTAAGCACATACATTAGCATGCACCAACGGGGTCAACGCTCCAAAACATACCGCCCATAACACAGTTAGCGTGCGCTAGCCAATATGCATAGCGTGCGCTAACGAGTTACGAATCCAGTCTATTGGCTCCTGGACTGGTCTGCACCTACCAGGTAACGTGCGCTAGAAAGAAGAATTAGCGTGCGCTAAGCAGTCGATAGCATGCGCTAGCTACCAACCTTAGCGTGCGCTAATGAGACTCCAGTCCTAGTACAGTAGCTCCTTGACTGCCTCTGGACTTCCAGTTAGCATACCCTACATGCCCGGTGGCGTGCGCTACACCACAAGCGGTAGCGTGCGCTACATTAAAATGAGTCAAAAACTCATGAAATGATCTGGAACGGAAATTAAACACGTGTTAACTCATGACACGACCATACGTGGCACAACATTCCAAAGACATGGACAACGCCAATCCGACAATCCATAGAAAAACTCAACGAAACTGGAACGAAGATCTCGGGTATTACATTCTACCCCTCTTAAAAGAAGTTTCGTCCCCGAAACTTGAAACATAGAACAATCAACGCAAAACAATTCCAGATAACATACGCTATCCGTAGCCGAAAACCTGCAACGAATCACATCCATATCGCTATGCCAAAATGATAACGAAACGCAATGAATAAAATCAATATGGTTGACCAGCCCGAACAGTACATCAATCAAAACGCGAGTTAATCGCTGAACAAATACGAAATTCCACAACCCAAGGATTGGAAGATCGAAAACGATGTTAATTTCCCGAACTTAAGGAGATTCGGAAGAAATCTGAATGCTCAAAAATCACGATACAAGACCAACAAGACAGGACAACAAGCGATAGAACCACAACGATCGAGACAACAACGGTCGAACAATCATATTCGAATCACGACGGACGACAAAATCAAATAACCATTCCGAAGTCCACACCTCGACTCGAGATAATAGATGGTCTGGTAAAAACGACAAGATATGCATTAACATACGACTCATAGGAATGGAGTCGAATTCAGAAAAAGTCACAATGACAAACGGACTAATCCGAAACAATACCACAACTCGTTCGATCAACAAAAACAAAAGATAGGACAAGTTCATAATATATCAACGAACACAAACGAGTTGATATGATTGAGAACGCAGAAGTTCAAAAATCCGATTCTCTTCCAGTAGAAGAAGTTCATCCCCGAAATTCGAAACAACAAGGCAAGGAAATAACACAACATACAACTGGTAGACTACACTCTCAGGGACTCCTTAGAGTCTATCCTTATATTAGTGCTCAAGTCTGTGCCTCGGAAGGCTCGGTGACTAACTCGCAAAACTGAACTCGGTGTCCCATGAGTCCACACTTGTAACACGTTATTGGCGCAGAAGGGCAATGCGCACGAACATGCCCTGACACATACAGTTAAAACACCTCCTGGCTTTACCAGGAGTCAACAATAATATTGAATGATTACGAGTTTACAATTAAGTTCTAACAATAATATGAATCAAAACGAAGTAAATCGGCCAAAACACCAAGAAACCTCAAGAACATCCAAAAACCAAAAGTTTAGGTGTTCTTACCTTCGATCCGGGTGGAAGATGATGTTAATCCATGATTCCAACTTCCAAAACATGTTGCTATAAGTTGATTCTACTCAAAACCATCGATCTATGGTGAAAAATCGCGGAAGGAACGAAGAAAAGATGAGAAATGGTCGGATGACTCGGTCCAGGCCTATAAATAGCCGACCCTGGCTGGCAGGGACTCGACCGTGTCCTACTAGACACGGTCGCGGCGCGGAGGGGCCTTCCGATAGCGACCCGTCCAATGCGACTTCGGCATGACTCCACCGTGTCTGGAACACGGTCGGGCGTCTGGCGTCGGTTACGCCTATCCGGAAGAGTTCGACTGGCCGTGCGAGCGACAGTCGGGTCTCGAGGCGAGACCCGGCATTTCCGGACGAGTACGGCACGGGCCATGTCGGACGACACGGCCGAGTTCGGTCGGCAGTGATCGGCCAATAACTGAAAAAATGAGCGGGTGAGCTAAAACGACCATAACTCTCTCGTCCGGACTCCGATTGACTCACCGTTTGAACCATTGGAAAGATAACTTGATGATTTATAATATTGCAAAGATTCAGAATTTTTTTGGAGTTTCCAAGAATTTATGGTGATTTTTACAAAGCCGAACTCATACTTAGAAAAGTCGTTTAGTAATCCTGAACTCAACAAAACGACACCGAAACCCGAACCTGAATACGAACCGAAAATACGGTTACGAAGTACTCACAAAGACGAATCTAAGAGCTAGTAGAACACACGATTCCGACCACCCGAAGGCTCGAAATTCGACAACGGAAGGTAATTACCCCAAACTTTGGGAAATTACGAAAATGGCCCAAATGCCCGAAAATCACCATACGACAACGAATAATCAAACCGAAGCTCACAACACGTATAACAACGTTAAATGAACTTACAAAAACCCCAAGCAGCGGTTTGAACGAGATTCGCAAGAACCGAACTCAAGCGCGGAAAAGTCGCTAAAAGCACGGAACTCAACAAAGCGGCACGAAGCGAACTCGGATGACAAAAGTGCGAATTAAATATTCTCCGAATGACGAAACGTCAAAAGCGAGTTTTGAAACGGACCTCATGAAAAATGAAAATTAGGAAATCCGAAATTGCGGATATTACATTCTACCCTCCTTAAAAGAAGTTTCGTCCGAAACTTAAAATAAAACATCATGATAGAATAGAAACAAAACCAAAAGTTCACGCAACAAATATCAATCTCTATACGAATTCTGACACAAAGTACGATACACAACTACATCACTTTGGACACCATCGGGCCCTCCCGAGTAGGAACGAAAACCCGATTCCCGAACATCCCGGCAACGGTCTCACAATGCACCGCTTGGTGCCCGATTGGCCGCACTTAAAACAATTAACCGGTGGCGACGACAATTACATCTCGCATGGCCTACACGATTGCGATTAAAGCGAGTCTTCACACCGATCGTCTTACTCGCCTGCGGGGTAAGGTTCTTAGATCGTCAACCGAACGAGGAGTGCTCCCGGAAGGAAATTGCGAAGCAACGGGCTCACGGATCTCACTCCTCGGCCTCTTGAAAAATTTCTCGAGGTCTTACGTCTCTTACTCTCGAACCAGTTAGTCACGAAGCGGCCATCTCAATGGCTAAAGCTCGGTCTGATATTCCTTCAGTGGTGGTACACATGAGCGGAGCCATACTCTCACGGATATGGGGTTTCATGCGCATATTGAAGTATCGGACCTTGTCCGCTTCACTTCTCACTTGATCACGAACATAAGCCAACCGCCGATTATAATCGATTATCGCACAGGATATTGACACATCACGGGGCGTAGCCGAGAAAAATTCAACGATTCTGCGTTTACGAGCGAGCGGCGGGCAATACTGCCTCCATGGCGGTCTTAAACTCGGCCCATGTAGGTGTACGATCTGCAGAGCACTCTGACATGCCACCGATCTGCACTTCTTTGTCGAGTAGGTCTTGAGCAATGGGTACCCTCCTATCATCGGACAAGCTACGGCATCAAATATTCTGTCCCATTTGGAAGAGCAGTTTTCCCAACCTAACAAGTCGACGAACCCACAAAGCGGGCGGTGCATCTTCATCACATCTCGTAACCACTTACTAGTTCCGTTATCCCTATTTGGGTTCTCATCCCGACGTACGGCTGATTCATCTGTACTAACTGGTCAACCACACGACGAAGGATGGTGGCGGCGCCAACGTCAACATTAACGCTAGTCGAATGTCACGATGCATCTTGGTGATTGGTACTCGGCAAGGAGGAGTCGCCCTCTCCTGCTCCCGATTACGACCACGACCACGGCCACGGCCTCGACCTCGACCCCTTAGCATACCGAGCGGACAACCAATCGAATAACAAGATAAAACAAACCTCACCTAATCGACATAAGCCCACAATCGGCAAAGACAATGCAATATTCACACGTTCACATTGACAAAGATGAACGACCTATACCTCAGCATACACGGTTAAAACATTAAGCATACCATTGTGGTCCAACACCGGTAATATTTAAAAAAAAACAAGTTTATCGAGGTATTTGTTCGAATGATAATATAAAAAAAATTCGTGAGTTCGAAAGATTTTGCTGGGGTGAAATTTTGAAAGTACTTTGTTTAATACCTCGGTCATTTAAGTTGGGAAAGATACCTAACAAAGTATCCCGCCACTTTGGCATACAACCCAGATTTTCTGACGAGAATAATAATATAGCAACTCACTGCACGACTTAACCTCAATACATAAACACATAACGTTCTGAATTACGGAAGCCAAAGTTGTTTTGCAAAACAGAAATTTTCCAAAATCCTTTAGTTCATAACCAAAATGACGGTAATATTTTACAATGTCCAAGTATTTCAAAACACATTTTCCAAATACCGTCGATTGTGTCATTTGAAAATACACGGCCCATTTGTCAAAATTTAACAAATTTTAAAAATCCATATAAACCATGGTTTGACCGCACCACCAAAATATTTTCCAAAAATCGATTTCTACAAAATTCTCAAGCGTAAAGTCCTTGAAACATTCACAAACTTACCCATAGCGGACAAAAATTACAACATTCCAAAAGCAGTGAATTTAAAACCACATACTCAAATGGCAACTGTGGTCGCCAATTCAATCAAATGCATCTCGTGGTATCAAGTTTAAACACACAGCAAAATCATTCATCGGAGTTTCTCACAAACTCTACCGTTGGTACTTTTTCGAAACTCATCGAGGTTTACAACCTTCACAACATACCACCCCACCCGGTGGTTCAAAGATAAAATAATAACGTGCCCAGTTCTATACACATGCTACGTGCCACAAGTATGAAACACAACTATATTACACAATACTGTGTAAATAAAATTATACACCGCAATTAACTCACTAAAATAAAATCGAGATACACAGGTATTACGCATAAAGGAGGAGACTTACATCCACAGGTCGCACGGAGGTGACGGTCGCCCACGATACTAATCTCGTCCGACAACATAACCGACACGTTGTGCCTACGCACAACTCAAGTTGTCACTTGACGACTCGAATGACAAGACAACACATTACTCGACAATTCACGACGTGACTCGACCCGGCAGCCTAGGTTTCCACAACCTAAGCTCCGATACCATAAATGTAACATCCCCAAAACCGTATGAGAATATTACACGCCGTAGACCCTTTCCACAAGGATCTACCAGGCTAAACATCCATAAACAACTAAGTGCTTGCCCGACCAGGGTCAAACAATAAAATGATACAGACCGATATGGTCACTTACACGTGAATACACAGACCGATGAGGTAAAACAACACTTTCGATAATAGTGACTTAAATAACATTACCCTCACTGGTGTCGAAATACTATACTGCGGAAGACCGAAATCAACTCGACAACACAACAAAAATCAAAATAACTCTCGACTCATGATTAGTATCGCACTCGTCATCCTCTTGTGCCAATCTGTGTTGCTCCCCGAACGCATGTACCGACGCAAAGCAGACATCCACCCCGATTACTCGGGGGTTAGTAAAACTCCACGTTTTTACTAGTGCAAGTATCAAATCATACGAAATGTAACAAGCAATTAATAATCGTGATCAAATATAATAATCAAGTATCAAATATTCCGGGAGGTTTTCACAAGAGAAGATAAGCTATGAAGCATTCGAAAATAAGATTATCATCTCGGGAATTTTAAATTTCAAAACCTTAAGACCTCAAGTCCTTATTCACAAAACCTTTCGAAAAACTTAAGGGCCTTAACCCAAAACTTGTTTCATAATTCAAAGTTTACAATAGGAAACATTTCCATAAATCTCGTGGGGCTCGGCCCAACATTCTTTCTTAAAACTTTTCCTGTAAAAACTTTGATTTGAAAAGTATCATGCTCATGACACCGTGATCCACTGTCACGTGTCTCCGTAGGTTCAACAACCCGCACGGACTACATCACGCACAATTAAACAAACATAATCAATTCCGACACCGTAATCCACTGGCACGTGTCTCCGTAGATTCAACAACCCACACGGACTATTAACCAAACATAACCAATTCCGACTCCGTGATCCACTGTCACGTGTCTCCGTAGGCATAACAACCCGCACGGACTATATCAATCATAACAATCACTCACACAGTCCTGACTCCGTAGTCCACTGCCACGTGTCACCGTAAGCCCCGTCGAGCTCACCCGGTTGGACGCACTGTGTCCGAAACTCATGGTCCACTGCCATGCGTTATCGTAGGCCTCGTCAGACCAGCACGATTGGACCTCAGTACCTCACTAAGTTCTGATCCCGTAGTCCACTGCCACGAATCCTCGTAGGTCCCGTCGAACCAACACGAGTGAACTTAGCGGTCACACACATATTCACATTCACATTACATACAACAACGAGCACCATTAATCAATCACCTTGATCACCACAAAATCGTACATTGCACGCAAATAACACAACCTCGACACTCGCAACAACTATCATCAATCAACGACATTTAACCAACATAACACACATTCGGTACACAATACATTGTACAACCAAGTGTACAACCATCCCATATGTACGTCGCATTCCTGCACAATTGGCACAACGCTTAACACGTATACTGATATAACACTATTATCACAAAGCCTTCAAATTGCGGAAACACAACCAACTCAAACGGAACATATTTACGAAGGCAAGCAAAGTCATCATACATCTCATACGTAATTACTAGTCGCAAGATACAAGTCGTATAGTAAGATACTTGCCTTAATAACCGCTACCGAACGCTCCGAAGAACACGGTTCGACCGGGAAGCTCGAACCCCAAAGAAGGCAACGAACGGAAGGGTTCCGACTCGAGTTCTTCACAAGAATTCACTCCTAAGTCACAACAATACCAATTCAATCACAATTCTACGAAAACGTATGGAACTTCCCAAGTTCTACCCATTGAAGCATTTTATCGGACACTTTGAGGGCATAGTCCAATTTAATCGATTATTCAAAGAAATACTCAAATTCGTTCCACAAAACTTCAAGGGTATTGAATGATTACGAGTTTACAATCAAGTTCTAACAATAATATGAATCAAAACGAAGTAAATCGGCCAAAACACCAAGAAACCTCAAGAACATCCAAAAACCAAAAGTTTAGGTGTTCTTACCTTCGATCCGGGTGGAAGATGATGTTAATCCATGATTCCAACTTCCAAAACATGTTGCTATAAGTTGATTCTACTCAAAACCATCGATCTATGGTGAAAAATCGCGGAAGGAACGAAGAAAAGATGAGAAATGGCGGATGACTCGGTCGAGGCCTATAAATAGCCGACCACGGCGGCGGGGACTCGACTGTGTCCTAATAGACACGGTCGCGGCGGAGGGCCTTCCGATAGCGACCGTCCGGCAATGACTCGGCATGACTCGGCCGTGTCTGGAACACGGTCGGGCGTCTAAGCGATCGGTTACGCTGCTCCGGAAGAGTTCGACTCGGCCGTTCCAGACGACACGGTCGGGTCTGAGGCGAGACTTGGCATTTCGGACGAGTGCAGCCTGCAGGCCATGTCGGACGACACGACCGAGTTCGGTCGGCAGTGATCGACCAATAACTGAAAAAATGAGCGGGTGAGCTAAAACGACCATAACTCTCTCGTCCGGACTCCGATTGACTCACCGTTTGAACCATTGGAAAGCTAACTTGATGATTTATAATATTGCAAAGATTCAGAATTTTTTTGGAGTTTCCAAGAATTTATGGTGATTTTTACAAAGCCGAACTCATACGTAGAAAAGTCGTTTAGTAATCCTGAACTCAACAAAACGACACCGAAACCCGAACCTGAATACGAACCGAAGATACGGTTATGAAGTACTCAAAAAGACGAATCTAAGAGCTAGTAGAACACACGATTCCGACCACCCGAAGGCTCGAAATTCGACAACGGAAGGTAATTACCCCAAACTTTGGGAAATTACGAAAATGGCCCAAATGCCCGAAAATCACCATACGACAACGAATAATCAAACCGAAGCTCACAACACGTATAACAACGTTAAATGAACTTACGAAAAACCCCAAACGAGGTTTGAGCGAGATTCGCAAGAACCGAACTCAAGCGCGGAAAAGTCGCTAAAAGCACGGAACTCAACAAAGCGGCAAAGCGAACTCGGATGACAAAAAGTGCAGAATTAAATATTCTCCGAATGACGAAACGTCAAAAGCGAGTTTTCGAAACGGACCTCCGCCGAAAAATGAAAATTACCGGAAATCCGAAATTGCGGATATTACATCCATAAGGTCATCGAACTTCCTCTGCTTTTTCGACTCGTGCACACGCTCCGACGATAACGAAGCTAGTTCGTAGGCTAAGGCTCGATCCTGATAATCCCTCAACTAAGTGCAAGTAAATCCCGCCATATATTAGCGAATCTCCAGCTTCATCTGTCTGTCAAAATGAAGGATATTCTCTTCTTCGGTTCTCACCTGATCTCGCACATAACTGAGTAGTTTGCTATAGTCGATGATAGCCTTTGACACCAATATATCTTGCGGTTCTCCCAAATAAAATTCATGAATCCCCTGATCTCTAATCGGTTTCGGACAGAACCCAGCTTCCATAAATGCCTGGAACTCCACCCACTTGACATCAGGATCACGAGATTTAACAGCTTCCCACCAACTAGCGGCATCTTTGTCAAGAAGGTACTGAGCGATAGGTACCTTCCGCTCTTCGGGACAATCGGCAGCCTCGAATATCTTTCCCAACTGGAAAAGCCAACCGTCCCAGCCCAACGCATCCGCAGCACCGGCAAATCGAGGGGGATTCGTACAGACTACCTCTCGAAGCCATTGATTTACACCGACGTTCTGAGTCGCGTCAGTGTTGCGTTGAACCGCCTGGGTCAACTGAGTCATCTGTGTTGCTACTTGTTGCAGTATAGTAGCAACACCAATACCAATACCAATATCATTCCAGCAATATTCTCTCGATCCCGCGTCTGATCCCCGTGGCCGTACGTACCACGGTTGTGACCACGACCTAAGCCCCTCGGCATATTAACAAGTAACCACCTAACGCAAAGAAAATCACGTAATCACACACAACAATTGTTGTCATTGGACAACACACATAGAATATTATCACAAATGATCGGTCTAACAATCGCAAAAGTTAGACCTAACGGCCAAAATGCAGTACCAAAGATTATGTCCAGACTGATTAGCGCGCTACAACAGAGACTTAGCGTGCGCAAGCCATGCCATAATAACGTGCGCTAGCTGCACACTTGGCATGCGCTAATTGCTTCAATTCAGCAACACGCTATGAACATATGCCAAACCATACCAAAATCGAAGGTTGCAAATAAACAACAAGGTACAAATCCAAACGCCAACAGTTCACATAATTATAACATTACACAAATAACCATCAGAAGATAATTAACATTCAAAACCGAATTCCCACCTCTCGGTCAAGAAAACTGTCTCAATGAGTGCATACCAAACGACTAAGCGTCCACACCACCCCTTTAATCACAACTCCGAGCATTATAGTCGAAATGATAGTAACATCATTACTACATACCTACTAACCGAAAAGTTAAAAGCGGAAATCACATTTCAATTAAATTTTTTGTAATATCCGAATAAATTGTTGAATATTTCATTTGTATTAAACCCTGTATTATTTGAATTTGCAATATCAATAATCAAAGTATGACCTTTCTCGTATATGTATCCTTGTGCATGATTATAGCAACATGTAAATTTTTACATGCAATTACGTGATAACGTACGCTAAGAAGGAAGCTTAACGTACGTTACATGCCAAGGTTAGCGTACGCTATGAATGAAGCGTAGCGTACGTAAGGCAGTCAATAATTGAGCAGGGCGGCTAGCACATGAGCCAGCTGGTGGTGGGCCCGGCCGGATCCTCACCAGATTTCCGCGGATGAACTTGGACAGTTTTGAAGTCAATGGGTGTTAACGTATGCTAATGTATGTAACTAGTGTACGCTAATAGGTGTTGCTTACGTACGTAACTTAATGGTGTAGCATACGTAAGCGAGTACAGAAAGAGACAGTAAGCTATCATTGGACGATAGCGTACGCTAAGGAGAACAGAGAGCCTGCGCTAAAAGGATTACGTACGTTAAGAGTTAAGGCTAACGTACGTAAAGTCAGTAAACATTATACGTGGGACAGCACCCCATTTCATTTGTCTACGTTTTCTTCACTCGTCCTTCACTTCCTTGGATTCCAGAGAGCCTTCCCCTTTTACATAAACACCCATAGACCCTCTACACTTGATCATTGGAGATTGGATATCACTTTTGCTTGATCATTGAAGTTGAGAAACATCTTGGATTGGCACACAAGCAACCGGAGTTGGACTCTACCTATTGTCTCGGTGTTTTCTTCATCTTAAGGTATGCTATGCTGTCCCCAACCTTGGATTCGGGTTCTTAAGGATGTTATGATCATACTACCAAGAATATTAGGTTCCATAGATGACTTACTTCAACCAAACATCATGTTTAGTAGTTGGGATGATTATGCTTAAGTTCTCATTGTTGAGAACATCATAGTTGGAATCTTGTTACGTCAAATGATAAGAGTAGTGTTCGGAGTTTTATCCTTGTCATCAATTCGAGGCAAGTACCTTTTTATGTTTTACGTGTTGATGTTATACATATTGTCGTGCATATGTGTCATTGTTGTATGTCCACCTCGTGTTGGTCCGACGGGATCATCTTGGGATCTATGCTAGCATGCGCTGGATCATTGGACAGGTTTTTCCACCTCGTGTTGGTCCGGCGGGATCATCTTGGGATCTAGGCAGTGAACGCTGGATCATCGGAATTACCATGTGTATGTTTTGATGTCATGTTGTGATTATCATTTATGTATGATATTTATGAGCTTCTCGTAGGAAGAGTCTGACTAGTATTTTGGTCATTTATGTTAGTATTGTTCTTCGTGAACCGTTGAATAATATGTTGTGGTACTTGTACTAGCATCGTTGTGCTAAAACTTTGGGGGTGAACATTCATTTTTGTTCAGGTTACAGGAGAGCGGGATAACAACCATTAGAGCCGCATGACGATGGGGGTGCAGAGTGATGTTCCGGCCGAAATAATTTGTGGAGTTTAAATGTTGTTTTTAATAAAGTACTCAAGTACGTTGTCCTTTCTTATATTTGATTTGGGTATGTATTGACATTAACTGTTGGATGTTGTATTGCCGACGTTGTTCCGGACTTGTTGTATTTTATCGTAGTTGTCATCGTTTATTGTTGTTTATTATTGTCATTTCGTTTTCCCAGCCTTGTAAATTCTTACGTAAAGGATTTACGACGCTATAACATACCTGAATATATCGGGGGTGTTACAGAATATGGTATCGGAGCTAAGATTATTGATATCTTGGTTGTTAGGTTAAAATAGGGGTCGTGTATGTCTTTTGAGATTATCGGTCGTGAATAACATCACTGTACTACCTACGTCTTCGTGCGGGCGGTGGTTGTAAGTTCCTAAACTCTATCCCGTCATTCTTATGATGTACCTCTTGTACTTGAAATTTGATTAATATTGTTCCCTGTATATTGAGTGTTTACGTTTACAGTATATTGAGAGGTGGACGTGGACGTGGTCGCAGTCGCGGACGCGGGCATAGGAATGCCTAAAGAGAAGCTTCGCCTTCAAATCAGGCTAGCCACAGCTCAGGCGAGCCACAGGAATCCACTAACAACGACCAGAACCTGCCGTTCCCGAAATTCTTCGTCAGGTGGTTAACTAGATGACTCAGTTTGCTCAGGTCGTGGACCGAATGAAGGTGGCAGTAAGATTACAACTGGGAGAAAGACAGCAGGGCATCCCAGACTTGGGAAATCGAGGAGACCGATCGCTCCAGGAGGTGGCGAAAACGCATCCGCCAAAGTTTAACGGTTTCTCGGAGACACCGACATGGGATCACTGGCTTAGGGGGCTGGAGAAAGTGTTCGCCGGGATTAACTACCCAAACGACCAGAGAGTTCCCATAGCCAAGTACTTTCGACGAGATTGCTCATTTTCCCGCTGTAACGTGTTATGATTGTGGTCGAGAGGGACATCGTGCGGTGTTATGTGAGGAAGCTGCAAAATCTTTTAGAGCTCGTGCATCACAACCAGCTCAGAAAGAGACGAGTGTTCATCACGCAGCAGAGTGTCCAGCCACCCCAGAATTTTGGTCGCGGACGAGGCAGAGGACAGTTCGACCAAAGAGGCACATCGAGTGCCAGATCCGTTCCCCCACATCTGTATGAGATGAGGAGGGCAGACGATCAGGATGCTGCTATCGCATCAGGTACCGTTCAGATCCTTTCACAACCAGATAGTGTTTTATTCGATACAGGGGCTACACATTCTTTTATATCTTTGTCTTGTGTAAATCACTTGAACATTTCTGGTTTTCATAATTGTGAGCCTTATGTTGTGGGTTTACCGAGTGGAGAGAGAATTGTGGGAAAGTTACAAACTAGAGATTTTCCCATAGCAATTGGAGGTAGAGATTGGCCCTCAAATCTGATTGTGATAGAAATGCAAGGAGATGACCTGATACGCGGAGATGATTGGCTTAACCGATATAGAGCTATTGTAAACTACCGAAAGAGGAATATTTCGATGATAGTTGATGATGGTTCCGAAATACTGTTTGAGGGATGGAGACCAGGAAGCTCAGGAAAGATGATCAAAGCGATGAAAGCTGTCAAACTGCTAAAATAGGGCAGTACTAGATACTAGTGTTACGCAATGAAGAAGGAAGACGGAAAAGTAGAACTTTCATCCATTCATGTGGTGAACGATTTTTCGGATGTGTTTCTTGACGAATTACCTTGACTACCTCCACGACGGGATGTAGAATTCACCATCGAGCTAGAATCAGGAGCTACACCAATTTCTAAGGCGCCATATCGTATGACACCTACTGAGATGTACGAATTGAAGAAGTAACTAGAAGAGTTACTAGACAAAGGCTATATTCAGCCAAGCGTTTCGCCCTGGGTGCACCAGTTCTTTTTGTCTGGAAAAAGGATGGATTGCTTTGATTGTGTATTGACTATCGAGAACTGAACAAGATGATGATCAAAAATAAGTATCCGTTGTCATGGATTGATGATTTGTTTGACCAGTTACAAGGAGCAGCAGTGTTTTCTACGATCAATTTGAGGTCGGGATATCATCAGTTGAGGATTAAGGAATCTGATGTTCCGAATTCAGCATTCAGAACTCCTACGGACGTTATGAGTTTGTAGTGATGCCGTTTGGTCTCACTAATGCACCTGCTGTGTTCATGCAATTGATGAATCGAGTATTCATAGAGTATTTGGACAAATTCGTAGTCGTACTTATTGATGACATTCTGGTTTATTCCAAGAGCCCGGGAGAGCATGCACAGCATTTGCGGATCGTTTTAGACCTTTTGAGAAACGAGCAATTGTACGCCAAGCTTTCTAAGTGTGAATTCTGGCTAAAGGAAGTAATGTTCCTCGGTCATGTGGTATCAGCAGAAGGAGTCTGAGTAGATCCCCAGAAGAAGCAGTTATGGATTGGATGTCTCCTAAGAACATGAAGGAAGTCAGGAGTTTCTTAGGACTTGCTGGGTATTATCATCGGTTCTTGGAAGGGTTTTCTAAAATTACCCGCCCACTTACTCGATTACTGCAGAAAACCCAAAAGTTTGAGTGGAACGAGATGTGCCAGACTAGCTTTGATGAAATGAAGAAGAGATTAACGACGGCACCAATTTTAGCACTCCCACAGGGAACTGGAGGATTCATAGTTTACAGTAACGCTTCAAACCAAGGACTCGGGTGTGTACTGATGCAGAATGAGAAGGTGATCGCCTATGCATCATGACAGTTGAAGCTCTATAAAGTAAATTATCCAACACACGATTTGGAGCTGGCAGTTGTGGTTTTCGCCTTGAAAATTTGGAGACATTATTTGTACGGGACTCACTGTCAGATCTTCACGGATCATAAGAGTCTCAAATACATCTACAGTCAGAAAGAGTTAAACATGCGGCAGAGATGGCTGGAATTGATTAAGGACTACGACTTGGAGATTCTTTATCATCCAGGCAAAGCAAATGTAGTGGTCGATGCACTAAGCCGCAAGCCTGTTTCTATTCGAATGCTGGAGACTCTCACCTCCCAGACTAGCATTCAACGGGAATTGATTTGCGAAGGAATTGAAATATGGTTGCAAAGAGTCCAAGGACAGCTGTGTGTGATGGAAATAACTTCATCATCAACCGAAGAAATCAAATCTAAGCAATTAGATGATCCTGTGATGATTCGGTTGCGTGATGAAGTGAGCAAGTGAAAGGCCCCAGGATTCGTAATTCATGATGATGGAGTCTTGAGATTTCAGAACTGACTTTGTGTTCCTGATGTCGATGTTTCGAAGCAAACAATTCTGAAGGAAGCTAACAGTACGCTTTATTCTATCCACCCGGGCACCAGTAAAACGTATAAGGATCTAAAGCAGAATTTCTGGTGGGGCAACATGAAGAAAGACGTAGCCGATTACGTCTCGAAATGTTTGATTTGTCAGCAGGTTAAGATCGAGCATAAATGACCTGCCGGAATGCTGAAGCCGCTCCCGATTCCTGAATGGAAGTGGGAGGACATATCGATGGACTTTATCACTAATATGCCGAAGACCAGAACAGGGAGAACATGATTTGGGTGATAGTTTACCGTTTGACCAAATCAATTCATTTCTAGGCATTAAGGACACTTGGGGACCAGAGAAGTTGGCACGAGTGTTTATTGCAGAGATAGTCCGATTGCATGGTACGCCGAAAACCATTATTTCTGACCGAGACGGTCGCTTTGTGTCTCATTTTTGGAAAGCAGTTCATAAGGCCTTGGGAACCTAATTGAACTTCAGCAAAGCTTATCATCCGCAGATAGACGGACAGTCCGAGAGGAATATTCAAATAGTGGAAGACATGCGGAGGGCTTGTGCCTTAGATTGGTCGAATGATTGGGAAGTTCATCTACCGTTGATTGAATTCACCTACAACAATAGTTGGCATGCTTCCATTAAGATGGCACCGTTTGAGGCATTATACGGAAGGAGATACAGATCGCCCCAATGTTGGGACGATTCATCAGACTTGATTGGGGGAATCTTTCGTTTTGGGAGAAAGGGAAAGCTGAGTCTGAGATATATCAGACCATTCGAGATTCTTGAGAGAGTTGGTGAGTTGGCATACAGGTTGGCATTACCGCCGTCATTGATCCATGTTCATAACATATTCCACGTATCCCTATTGCGGAAGTATATTCCGGATCTTAGTCATGTCATTGATTTTGGCGAGATTGAAGTCGCTAAGGATGGTACGTTTGAAGAGAGACCGATCAAGATACTCGAAAGTCGAGTCAAATAATTGAGAAATAAACTGATCACTTTGGTTAAGGTTCAGTGGTCGCGCCACGGAGTGGAAGAAGCCACTTGGGAGACGGAGGATAACATGAAATCTAGATACCCAGAGTTATTTGTGTCTTGAGTTTCGGGACGAAACTCCTTTTTAGAAGGAGAGTATGTAATATCCGGATAAATTGTTGAATATTTCATCTGTATTGAACCCTGTATTATTTGAATTTGTAATATCAATAATCGAAGTATGACCTTTCTCGTATATGTATCCTTGTGCATGATTATAGCAACATGTAAATTTTCACATGCAATTACGTGATAACGTACGCTAAGAAGGAAGCTTAACGTACGTTATATGCCAAGGTTAGCGTACGCTACGAATGAAGCGTAGCGTACGTAAGGCAGCCAATAATTGAGCAGGGCGGCTAGCACATGAGCCAACTGGTGGTGGGCCCGGTCGGATCCTCACCAGATTTCTGCGGATGAACCTGGACAGTTTTGAAGTCAATGGGTGTTAAGGTACGCTAATATATGTAACTAGCGTACGCTAATGGGTGTTGCTTATGTACGTAACTTAATGGTGTAGCATACGCAAGCGAGTACAGAAAGAGACAGTAAGCTATCATTGGACGATAGCGTACGCTAAGGAGAACAGATAGCCTGCGCTAAAAGGATTACGTACGTTAAGAGTTAACGCTAACGTACGTAAAGTCAGTAAACATTATAAATGGGACAGCACCCGATTTCATTTGTCTACGTTTTCTTCACTCGTCCTTCACTTCCTTGGATTCCATAGAGCCTTCCCCTTCTACATAAACACCCATAGACCCTCTACACTTGATCATTGGAGATTGGATATCACTTTTGCTTGATCATTGAAGTGGAGAAACATCTTGGATTAGCACACAAGCAACCGGAGTTGGACTATACCTATTGTCTCGGTGATTTCTTCATCTTAAGGTATGTTATGTTGTCCCCAACCTTGGACTCGTGTTCTTAAGGATGTTATGATCATACTACCAATAATATTAGGTTCCATAGATGACTTACTTCAACCAAACATCATGTTTAGAAGTTGGGATGATTTTTCTTAAGTTATCATTGTTGAGAACATCATAGTTGGAATCTTGTTACGTCAAATGATAAGAGTAGTGTTCTGAGATTGATAATCCGTATTAAAATGGTGTTGCCATAATGATCGTAGACTAGGTATTGGTATCACTTTTTGCTAAACGTAATTATATGAAGGATCACCGGAGGATTGAAGTTGTATTCGTAAATTAATCTTCATGATGAAGTTGGAATATATTGATGATACTGGTAACTAGTGTATCAACCTTAGATTAACCGAATTACAAAAGAGAATTTGTAATCAAGATTGGAGCACGACATCATGATGATATGCTTATCTTTGAAGTTGGAAGACATTGAACATCATTAGATCATCCTGGTTTACATGAGTATAACATGTATGAAGTTAACCTATGTTAAACATTGAGAATTTCATACGCCGAGTCAGTCGTCTGATCAGGGAGAATACTGTTAGGTGCATGTTTAGCGTGCGCTAGGATCTGTAGCTTACGCATGCTAACGGGCAGACTTAACGTACGCTACGTTGGGTACGTAACGTACGTTATGTCATCAGATGAGTCAGTCGTCTGATCAGAGAGGAACTGTCTAATGCGTGATTAGCATACGCTAGGCTTCGTAGCTTACGTACGCTAACGAGCATACTTAACGTACGCTATGGTTGGTATGTAACGTACGTTATGCAGATCAGACAGGTTATGTTTTGTTGAACTTTCGGCCATTATTTATGATGTTAGATGTTCGTACGAGAGTTATTCGACGTAAGATGAACTCTATATTATTTCTTCTATTTAAGGTTCGAGATTTGCAACGTGATTAATCGAAGGGGCGACCTTCGAGTGTATTGATATTCGTCGGAGTTTTATCCTTGTCATCAATTCGAGGCAAGTACCTTTTTATGTTTTACGTGTTGATGTTATACATATTGTCGTGCATATTTGTCATTGTTGTATGTCCACCTCGCGTTGGTCCGACGGGATCATCTTGGGATCTATGCTAGCGTGCGCTGGATTATCGGAAGGTTTTTCCACCTCGTGTTCGTCCGACGGGATCATCTTGGGATCTAGGCAGTGAACGCTGGATCATCGGAATTACCATGTGTATGTTGTGATGTCATGTTGTGATTATCATTTGTGTATGATATTTATGAGCTTCTCGTAGGAAGAGACTGACTAGTATTTTGGTCATTTATGTTAGTATTGTTCTTCGTGAACCGTTGAATAATATGTTGTGGTACTTGTACTAGCATCGTTGTGCTAACCCCTTCGGGGGTGAACATTCGTTTTTGTTCAGGTTACAGGAGAGCGGGGAAACAACCATTAGAGCCGCATGACGATGGGGGTGCAGAGTGATGTTCCGGCCGAAATAATTTGTAGAGTTTAAATGTTGTTTCTAATAAAGTATTCGAGTACGTTGTCCTTTGTTATATTGATATGGGTATGTATTAACATTAACTGTTGGATGTTGTATTGCCGGCGTTGTTCAGGACTTGTTGTATTTTATCGTAGTTGTCATCATTTATTGTTGTTTATTATTGTCATTTTGTTTTCCCAGCCTTGTAAATTCTTACGTACAGGATTTACGGCGCTGTAACATACCTGAATATATCGGGGGTGTTACATTTTTGATAGACCTCATTTGAGTTTTTAAAAATCAAATTTTGAAAATTTGCAAAGCAAGATGAAAATAAAATATGAGTAGTTTGAATTCTCAAAAAATTTCGGTCTCAAGGTCATCATAGGAAATCAAACTTTTTCCTCTCTTGAAGGATGTTTTAAAATAAAATTTACGTGACTTCCCAAAGCATTTAAAGTTTCAAAATATCACGTTGATAAACTCTCCTTACGTAGCCACACCAAAACATTACTCCTGTAAAAACGATTTATACAAGGATATATATATATATATATATATATATATATACACATATACACCGGCACCACTCTTCATTCCAGTACAATGCGAGAATCAACAATCATGGAGTACGTATTCACGATTCATATTTAACTCCACATCATAACATAAAAATTACACAAGCTCGTGTGACACGAGACGCAACATATAGAGGGGAGACTTACATCCGCAGATCGCACGAAGATGATGGCTGCACCTTGATACTAATCACGACCGACATCTCAGACGACGCGTCGCGACATGACTCAGTCAGACAAAATCTAACAAAACAAGACTCGACAACACACAACTCGACCCGACAGCCTAGGCTTTTGCAAACCTAAGCTCTGAAACCATATTCTGTAACACCTCCAAACCGATTGGGAATATTACAGCGCTGCAGACCCTCTTGGAGAGGATCTACCAGGCTAAATACAGAAAAACACGATAAACCATACATGCCAACACGCTAAAGTCGAACCACTAGACCGATTTGGTCTTTGCCACAACACAACATATCAAACATACATAACTAATTCTCATAACTCGTACCCACGCAGGGGTTTGAACACATCAACATCCCCATAAAATGGGAAAATAATACGTCAGATAGATAAACAACGAGACTCTGCCAAAACACTCAATGACTGGTCTTCATGTGATTAGTATCATTGTCTTCCATCATCCTTTGTACCGATCCTGTGATTCGCTCCCCAGCAACCTGCAAATACCTGGACGCAATACAGACATCCACCCCCCGAATACTCGGGGGTTAGCAAAACTCCACTGTTTTGCTAGTGCAAGTATATAATACAAATACAAGCCATACATATCATATTCTGGGAATACAATAACTTGATTAATTTAGAAAGACTTCCCGCGATGTTTCATTTAGTTAAAATAGTTCAAGTCTTGAAAGAAGAATTGAACAAGTAATCATTTTGACAACAACTCCGAATCCCGAGAGTTTTTGGTTGGAAAATAATCACGAAAAATATAGCCATACATCAATTCACAACTGAGGACCAATTACACACAACACATCATCCATAAGCCATTCTAGTCCAAACAGCTCTGATAAAATGCACTAAGCCAAAGCATCGTGATACTCCGGACATATCAAAAAATGAACTAAGCCATAAGGCTAAAAATACTCCTGGATTAACTGTGGACCCGACAATGCATGAATCCCACCTCGGCCCCGTCAGGTCCTCTTGGAGTGGCTAATCCGAATGTTCGCGGACCCGACAATGCGCAGATCCCTCTTCGGCCTCATTAGGCCCTCTCGGAGTGAATGAATATAACTCTCACACTCAGTAGTAATATCCGACTTCCAATGCAAAGGACTATAAACCATATACTCAGAGTACTCACTAGAATGGCCTACGCAATCGGACACAAGCAAGACTAACTATATAATCTACAAACTATGAAAGGTAGGAATGAAACAAGGTAAACAGCTAGTAAAATATTTTGAAGAATTCCCAACCTTCCGAAAACCATTTTGGGAAATAGCCCAAAGGTTATTTCCAAAACTCAACTCCAATCACAAATCACGGGGTCCAAGACCCAAATATCCACATCGACATCCTCCCAAGGGTTATTCGCATCCCGTGCTAGTAAGCCATGGACATCGGAGCCTCCTTGAGACATCCACGAGTGAACATCCCAATGGGAAACCACATAATATCACACACCATCGTGAGAACAGTCATCTAACAGTACTACACAAAAACCAGGCACAACATACAATACTAATACCCATTCTCAGAATGACACATTCGTTCTCAAACATTCAAGTTAATTTTGGAAGAAATCACAAGTTAATTTTGGAAGAAATCACTTATCGAGGATATACATATCGAATCTTTTGAAAGTTCAATGAAACATAGCACATAGACAGTCACCAATTATTATATCTTACGAAATCCGAAATGTATGGGCAAGATACTTGACTCAAAACCACGAGCAACGGAACGACGAATGGACGGGTTCGAGCAGCCCTTGAGCTTCCAAATAACGATCAAGAATCTCAACAGTCCCCCAAATACTACGAGAACAATACCATCAAGAATCAACAAACTAATCGGAATCCAAATCAACACTAAGAACAACAAGAATATAAGGGTTTCTCAAAGGAATCAAGAACTATGTTTCGAGCGATATAAAATCATGAATGAGTTCAAAAATCCAAAGATCATGACCAAGACAACAAGAATTACATAATCGGTTCATCATCATCGGATTAAATCGAAGAACCAAAGAGAAACCCCCAAAATTCAAGAACTAGGGTTCTAAGAAGAGAATACCTTGATTTGGGCCAAGAAGGTGATTAGATGATGTTAGACATACATAAATCCACCTCAAGATGAAGCTTGGTGATGAAGATCGCCCAAAAACCCTCCAAAAGCTTGCTCCGTCGGAAAGGGATGAAGAAGGGTGAGAAATGACAAAGTGAAGACTTTTGTCCAGTATTTATACTGGACAGTTATTAGCGTGCGCTAAGCACATACATTAGCGTGCTCTAACAGGGTCAACGCTCCAAAACATACCGCCCATAACACAGTTAGCGTGCGCTAGCCAATATGCGTAGCGTGCGCTAATGAGTCACGAATCCAGTCCAGTGGCTCCGGGACTAGTCTGCACCTACCAGGTAGCGTGCACTAGAAAGAAGAATTAGCGTGCGCTAAGCAGTCGATAGCGTGCGCTAGCTACCAGCCTTAGCGTGTTCTAACGAGACTCCAGTCCTAGTACAGTAGCTCCTGGACTGCCTCTGGACTGCCAGTTAGCGTGCGCTACATGCCTGGTAGCGTGTGCTAACAATAGCACAGTAGCGTGCGCTACACCACAAGCGGTAGCTTGCGCTACTAAAATGAGTCAAAAACTCATGAAATAATCTGGAATGGAAATTAAACACGTGTTAACTCATGACACGACTATACGTGGCACAACATTCAAAATACATGGATAACGCCAATCCGATAATCCGTAGAAAAACTCAACGAAACTGGAATGAAGATCTCGGGTATTACAAGACTTATATGGTGGTTATGGCTTTATTTGGTTAGATATTTTGGATGGATGGATGGTATGAGTTGTATTTTGAATGGATGGATTTTGAATTGTAATGGATTGGTAATTAATATAAACAAATATTTACTGTCAATTTGTTTTGTGAAAGTGTTGCAGTAAATGATACATAGTGTTGCAGTTACTTACTAAAACAGTGTGCAGAAACTTAAAAGTGTTGCAACAGATGTTTAATGTTGTTGTAGACTATAGTTAACGATGCCTTGCAGTCTTATGGTAACAAAAGGAGTGGTATTGCAGTAGGTGACATAAGTGTTGCTATAGGGACCTACGGCAGCGGTGAAAAGTGCAACATCAAAAAAGTGTTGTCGTTTTGATTTTCTTGTCTACAACAACGTTTTTTTTTACTTCTTGCAATATTTTGTAGAAGTTGTCGTAGGCCATCTATGGCGTAGTGATCGTGAATGAGGATTCACAAAATATTCTGAACTTATTTCTGTCCTGCTTCTTGCCGAACAAAACAATGAACTTTTGATGAAAAATCATCAAGCACGTCCAACTAGTTCAACACCATTCCCTAAAGTTAATGTTGTGACTAGTAATGAATATGGGCAAAATAAGCAGTTTTGACATGGACGTAGATATGGTCGTGGATTTGGAAGTGGTCGTGGATATGCCCGTGGGCTTGGCTTTGGGTATGGTCGAGGTCATAATCATCAAAAATTCTCAAAATTTTAAAAAGAACCTCACCACCATAAGTGGACAAAAAGTGAGGAAAAATCCAAGGGGGATACGATGGATAAAAGGTTGAAAGCACTTGTCATCGTTGTGGATGAAAGGTCATTGGAGTCCTACCTGTCGTACCTCCAAGCACCTTGTTGATCTTTATCAAGCTTCTTTAAAAGGTGTTGAGACTAATTTTACTGAACAAAGTAATCATGTGGACCTTTCCCAGCTTGAAGCATACCTTGGAGGAGGAAATTAGATTGATCCTCTCAACCCTATTCACATGGAAGTGGCTGATTTCTTTGAAGCTGGCGACAGTGTCAATAATTATTAAATAATAAAGCCTTGCGTTGATTATTAATCTTTCAACGATTTATGATGGAACTTTGGTTGTGATGTTTGAACTATGATCATTATTTATTGCTTTATTTCCTTTTTTTTGTAAATAACTAATTTTATTTCACCAAGTAGATCAATTACAGTACACAAACAATCAAACTTCAAAACAAGAAAATCACACAAACAGAAGCTAAGTAGCATTCTAGAAAGCCTAATGTCTTGTCTACTCTTCAAAGCAATTAGAAGCTAACATTGTATGATCACTTGGCTTTCATCATTTGCAGCATCCTTGAACCTCCTACTATTCCGCTCCTTCCAAATCATGTATAAAACAACTGAAAGAGTCAGCATATACATCATTTGTTTACTCGCTTTGGAACCACATTGGTATATAATGAAAGTTTTTTCCTCAGTCCAGTTATTTGCTTCTCTACTTATTCCACACCATTCTGTCACTCGTTCCCACACCTCAGCCGAGTAAGGGCATTCGAAAAATAAGTGAGACATTGTTTCCATCTCCACAGCACACAAAATACAAGTAGGATCAACATGTATCCCCACTGAATTCAAAGAATCACTAGTCGCCATCTTCCCCATAATTGCTAGCCACACAATAAAGATGCATTTTGGAGGAGCCAAGTTGCAGCATATCATCTTCTTCCACTCTACTCTATGCACGGGGCCCCTCAACTCCGTATACACCTTGCTGATGGAGAATTTAGGTTGAAGTAATATTCCCAATCCCTCAGAAGTTGAAGCAAGTATATCTCTAGATTCAAGAATCTTCCTAACTACCCATGCTGCCTTAGCAGGAATATTCATGGTAGCTAGATTCTGATTCTTTATATAGTAACAATGGATCCATTGGGCCCAAATCTTGTCCTTCTTCTGTGCCACACACCATTATAATTTGCTGACTGCCGCTTTATTCCACCAGTAGAAGTGTGTTATATTCCATCCTCCTGCAGCCTTAGGTAAACACACTTTATCCCAAGCAACAAGAGCTCTTCGAGAGTCATCAGATTTCCCTGTCCAAAGAAAGATTCTGCATATAGATTGAATAGCCTTAATCACTTTATGTGGAAGGAGAAATACCTGACTCCAATATGATTGCAAACTGGTAAGCATTGATTTAATAAGTTGAAGTCTGCCTGCATAAGATAGAAGTTTTGAGGACCAACACTTTAATCTTTCAGTAATTTTATTAATTAAAGGCTGACATTGAAGAATTGTCAGCTTCTTGGTGGATAAAGGAACACCAAGATTTTTGAAGGGGAGTGTTCCTTTAACCATACCAAATTCTGCTAGGATCTGTTCCTGAATTCCATCAACCACTACACCAAAATACAAGCAACTCTTCGACTGATTAGCCTTGAGTCCAGACACTTTAGAGAACTTGGAGAAAGCTATCATCAGCTGTCTTACTGAGTCTGCATCTCCTTTAGAAAAGAGCAGGAGATCATCTGCAAAGCATATTTCCACCAATCCAAACCGTTTGCACCTTGGATGATATTTAAAATCCTTGTTATGCTGCAATTCCAAGAGAGTTCTATGCAAATACTCCATACATAAAACAAATAGATATGGAGAAATATTTATTTCCTTTTATTATCAATAAAGTGTTTGAAATATTTCTAATTCTTATTTTATTTCCTTTTATTATCAATAAAGTGTTTGAAATATTTCTAATTCTTATTTTATTAATTTTTATTAAGGTATATGGCTAGCAGCCTCTTATCATGTGTTGGAAAATATGAGGAATCACTTTGTTTAGCAGACAGTGCAACAACACATACAATACTAAAAAATCAAAAATATTTTTCGCATCTAAAACTATCAAAAGCTAATGTAAACACAATATCTGTTGCATCAGATATTATTGAGGGCTCTGGAAGAGCGGATATAGTATTACCTAATGGTACATGATTTATCATTGATGATGCACAATGTTTTCTACCAGATCAAAAAGAAACCTTTTGAGTTTCAAATATATACATCGGAATGGTTATCACACTGAGACAACAAATGAAAATAATGAAGAATATTTATATATAACGACAGTTGTCTCAGGGACAAAGCAAACAATGGAAAAGCTCCCATCATATAAATTTGGATTATATTATACTTTTATAAATCCAGTTGAGTCATATATGGTGATAAACTAAAGATCAGTGGACCCGACAAATTTTATTATATGGCATGATCGTTTAGGCCATCTGGATCATGTAATGATACGGAAAATAATAGAGAATTCAAACGGGCTCCTCTAAAGAACAAGGTTGTTCCTTTGCCTAAAGATATACCATGTGTTGCTTGTTTTCAAGAAAAGTTAATAACAAAGCCATCGTCTGTGAAAGTGGCAATTGAATGCCCAACATTTTTGGAGCGAATACAAGGAGATATATGTGGATCTATTACCCATCAAATGGATCCTTTCAGTACTTTATGGTACTTATAGATACATCGACTTATTGGTCGCATGTTAGTTTGTTGTCCACCCATAATGTGGCATTCGCAAGACTCCTTTAAGAAAATCCGATTGGATAATGCAGGAGAATTTACACCCCAATATTTTAATGATTATTGTATTTCGATTGGGATTGTAGTAGAACATCCGGTTCCTCACACACATACCCAATATAGTTTAGCAGAATCTTAATTAAGAGGCTAAAATTGATTGCTAGGCCTTTACTTATGAGAACAAATTTACCAAATACTGCTTGGGGACATGCAATATTACATGTTACATCACTTGTTCGTTTAAGACTGACTGCTTATAATAAATATTCCCCATTGCAGCTTGTAAATTCTCAAGAACCAAATATCTCTCACTTAAGAGTTTTTGGGTGTGCAGTTTATATTCCGATATCTCCTCCCCAACGAACAAAAGTGGGACCCCAAAGAAGATTAGGGGCATATGTTGGGTTTGACTTTCCCTCAATTATTAAATATTTGGAGCCTATGACTGGTGGTTAATTCAAGGCAAGATTTGCCGACTGTCAGTTTGATGAGACAGTTTTTCCTACATTAGGGGGAGAGAAGTTAAAATTTGATAAAGAAAGACAAGAAATTTTGTGGAATGCAGCATCTCCATCTCATTATAATCCTCGCACAAATCAATGTGAACTTGAAGTTCAAAAGATTATCCACCTAAAAAGGTTGAAAATACATTGCCCGATCGTTTACTGATGTCAAGACAGTGACGATGTCATATATACCAGTTCAATGTTCCTTGTAAAATAAAACTTCCTGATGAGGAAAAGAAAAATTGCTAGCAAATGAGTCTAAAGCATGCCAGAAGAGTGGTAGACCTATTAGATCCAAGGATAAAAATCCAAGAAAAACAAGGAAACTTGATAAGCAAACTGATATATCAAATGACATCATTTCTAAAGCAATAGAATTGATCACTGAAGAGACGTCTTCAAAAGGATGATCAAACACCTAAAATAGATGAAAATGAAGAAATTTGGATAAATTATATTATTTCAGGAAAGAGGTGGAATAGAAAAGAAATTATTTTGGATGATATATTTACATATACAGCTACTCTTGATATTACTGAACAAATCGAGGATCATAAGCCTAGATCGATCTATGAATGTAAAAGAAGAAATGACTGGCCAAAATGGAAAGATGCTATTGAGGTAGAATTGAGATTACTTGAAAAACGTCAAGTTTTTGGACCAATTGCCCAAATACCTACATGTGTAAAACTCATTGGTTATAGATGAGTATTTGTGTGCAAAAGAAAAGAGAAAAATGGGGTCGTAAGATACAAAGCACTCTTTGTTGCACAAGGCTTCCAACAAAGATCGGGAATTATTATGAAGAAACTTCTTGATGGATAATGGACGCAACGACATTTAGATTTTTACTCAATTTATCAATCTTAGAAGGGCCCCGAATGAATTTAATGAATATTGTGACCGCATACTTATATGGGTTACTTGATAATGACATTTAAACAAAAATTCCAGATGGATTAAAAACGCCTGAATCATGTAGTTCACAACCCCGAGAGGTGTACTCAGTTACATTAAGAAGATCATTGTATGGATTGAAACAATCAGGATGAGTATGGTATAATCGTCTCAGTGAGTAACTTTTGAAAGAAGGATATGTTAATAATGTATCTCTCCATGTGTCTTTATTAAAAGAAGAAAAGGGGGGATTTACTATCATTGTAATTTATGTTGATGATTTGAACATCACTGGGAGTCCTGTTGAACTTGATGAGACGATTACATATTTAAAGAAGGAATTTGAAATGAAAAGACTTGGGAAAACAAAAATTTGCCTTGGTTTTCAAGTTGAACATTTACCAAAGAGAATCTTTGTTCACCAGTCATCATATATTGAAAAGATCCTTAAATGATTTATTATGGATAAATCATATCATGTCAGTACACCTATGGTTGTACGTTCACTTGAAAAGAAAAAGATCCATTCCGCCCAAAAGAAAAGAGGGAAGATATTCTTGGACCTGGAGTACCATATCTTAGTGATATTGGAAAGCTAATGTATCTTGCCAACTGTACACGTTCCGGTATTGCATTTTTTTTTAACTTATTGGCAAGACATAGTTCTTCTCCTACTCGAAGACATTGGACTGGCATGGAACAAATATTTAGATGTCTTCGAGGAACAATGGATATGGGTTTATTTTATTTTAAAGATTCAAAATTGGAATTAATTGGTTATGTTGATGTCGGATATCGATCTGATCCACATAATGGAAGATTACAAATAGGTTACATATTCACATATGGAGATACAGCAATATCTTGGCGATCTACAAAGCAGACCCTTGCAGCAACTTCTTCAAACCATGCTGAACTATTGGCACTTCATGAACCAAGTCGAGAATGTGTATGGCTAAGGTCTCTTGTCCACCATATTCGAGAATCATGCGGTCTTTCAGTCAATAAAAGAAATCATACTGATCTATTTGAAGATAATGAAGCATGTATCACCCAGACTAAACAAGGTTATCTTAAAGAAGATATGATGAAACACATTGATCCAAAATTCTTTTTCACCCATGAACTTCAACAAAAGGGAGAAATTGATGTTTGTCAAATTCAGATGTGAGAATCCGGCAAATTTATTCACAAAAGTGCTCCCTACAACTTCTTTCGAGAAATTAGTACACAAGATAGGGATGCGCAGATGTCGAGATATATGTTAACATTTATAGTAATGTTAAAATGAGGGAGAGACATTATATTTTATTTTTTGTACAGCACATGCACTTTCTTTTCCTTCACTAGGGTTTTTCCCACAGGGTTTTTCCTAGTAAGGTTTTAATGAGGCATGATGATTGTGTGAGTCATCTAAGGGGGAGTATTATGTAATTATTAGATGACTCTTAGCTTTTTATATATCCCTAATAAACTCATGACTCTTAGCTTTTCATATATCCCTCATAAACTCATCCAACTTTTGGCTTTTCATTGCCCTTGTAACATACATTTAGATGGCATATATAAAGACTTACTTGTACCTTGATTTTTATTTGAATAAAGAATGATCTCTATTCTCTATTGTTTAGCTCTCTTATAGTCTCGCTATATATAGTATATTTTACATAATATAGAAAATCCTAATGCAAGATATTCAGGACCTTTTCGCATCATAAAACGTCTTGGCGTTAATGCATATTTATTAGACATACCTCATGGTTTGTCGATTTGTCCAATTTTCAGTATTGAGGATTTAATACCTTACCGGGGTACTTTTCGGCCTCCTATTTTCCCTGGTAGTGTTATAGGAACAGCCGGGTTTATAACTTCATCAGTCATAGTCACTACCAAAATTCACACTTTAGTCGACGACCCATAAAAAACGGCCGACGACTTTAAAGTATCATCGGCTAAACTTTGTACTTTAGCTGACGACCCATACTGCCGTCGGCTAAACAGTTTTAGCCAACGACTTGATCGGTGTCGTCGGCTATAGTACAACATAGTTGTCGGCTAAAGTGTTAAACTTTAGCCGACGACTTTTGTAATGGTTTAGCCGACGACTTGATCTGGGTCGTCGGCTAAACCCTTTTCCAAAAAAAGGGGGGGTTTATCCAACGACTTGATCTGGGTCGTCGGCTAAACTTTTGTAATCGTTTAGCCGACGACCCAGATCAAGTCATCGGCTAAACCCCTTTCGAAAAAAAATGGGGTTTAGCCGATGACCTAGATCAAGTCGTCGGCTAAACCTCCAATTTAAAATTATATATAGTCCACGGAACACCAACCCAATCTTGCCCCTCTCCCCGCTTAAGAACACCTTTCTATTCCCGACCCTGTCAGTTATTCCCTAAAAAAGCTTTTGAGTTGCTACTTTGAGTATTGCGACCTTGCGAAAAAGATCAACCCAGTTCTTGGAAACCCCTTTGTGTATTTTTTGAGTTTGTGTTGCTACTTTGAGTTATGTTAGCTGGAGTGACGAAGGTTTCTACCGGTTGCTATAATCACCATTTCGATTAATTAAGGTATTTTATTATATTTTTTATTGTAATTTCGAAACTTTGCATTATTCATGTTGTAGATTCGAAAGCTTTTATGTATAACGATTAAGTTTTATGATGATAATCATTATGATTAAATGTTTGTTGTAATTTCATTTATAATTTGAACAGTATTAGTTAGTTAGATTAATATTAGAACATTTATGCATTTTCAGGATGGACAAGAGTTGGATTGGGTTATGAAAATGGGATCCAAGTGTAATGGATGGGATGAAGAAGTTTATGAGATTTGTAAAAGAGCACGACAGTGGTAATACGTTGCACTATTGTTCGTGTAATAAATGTAGATGTCGCAGTGATATATATCGTTTTCCATTTGATGAGGTCTGGGAACACCTAAAGAAGAATGTTTTTGGAGTAAATATACCTGTTGGATATACCACGGTGAAGCACCGAATTCTATTATTCCGTATGATCACGGACAATTTAGTGGTAACGATGGGTTCACCGATCCGAATAGGAGGTTGATTGATGATGTGTTTGGTTATTCCGAGACGTTTGTACCAACTGAGCCAATTCCACGCCCCCGTAGACCGATGCCTTGCAATACTGCTGGGCTTTACAGGTACAACAAGCTAATTCAACTCCAACAGACCCCTCTATACCGAGGGTGTAACATGATTGTTCTTGATTGTGTCATGGAAACGATGAGATTAAAGGTGGAAAACAGATCATCCATCAAGTCTGTGGATGATTACTTGGATCTTACGAGTAATATGCTTCCACAGGGTCATCATCTTCCTAACACATATACCAAAATGAGATGAATTTTGAAAGATCTTGGTCTTTCCTACATTAAGATCCACGTCTGCATGTATGATTATGTTCTATTCTGGGGGCATCCTAATGAAGACCTCACGAGATGTCCTGTATGTGATACAGTGAGATATAGGATCACTCCTTCTGGAAAAGAGAAACCGGTGAAGGTACTTTGGTATTTTCCACTAAAGGACAGGTTGGAACGGCTTTTTATGTCTCCTCACACGGCAAAAGCAATGAGATGGCACGCCGAGCCGCGCACTAATGACAGGAAGACTATGATACACTCTTCGGATGGAGAGGCGTGGAAGCATATAGATAGGGAGTATCCGAATTTTTCTTCAGATATCCGAAATGTTAGGCTCGGGATTGCATATGATGGTTTCAACCCTTTTGGTAACATGAGTCTTTCATATGCCATATGGCCTGTTGTAGTGATTCCTTACAATCTTCCTCCGTGGATGTGTATGCGGAAGGAGTATAATATGTTGACCTTGTTAGTCCCAGGGCTGGGATATCCGGGAAAGTGTATCGATGTGTATATGAGACCTTTGATAGAGGAGCTGAAATTATTGTGGGAGCAAGGTCATCCCACGTACGACAGTTATTCGTCCGAGATGTTCTACTTGCACGCCATGTGTATCGGCACTATTAGTGATTTTCCTGCATATGGAATATTGTCTAGATCTGTTATTAGCGGATATAGAGGTTGTCCAGTGTGTTTGAATGCAGATTGTGCTAGGTACCACTGTAGGAAAGTTATCTGAATGCGTCATCGGATATGGCTTGAGAGGAAACATGAGTGGCGTATGGATTCTGCAGCATTTGATGGCACTGTAGAAATGGGCGAGCCACCACGACAATGAACAGGTGATGAAATACTATCGATTCTTAATGAGTACGATTTTGGTCAGCTTAGCAACCATACAGATGTGATTGCAACAACCCCTGAAAGGCCCGACAGGTATAAGTATTGGCCGCACAAAAGTATATTTTGGGAATTGCCTTACTGGTCCAAGTTACTGATAAGGAACTTCTTGGATGTCATGCACATTGAAAAGAATGTTTACGAAAGTGTGGTTGGGACAATATTAGGTTGGTAGGGAAAGACCAAAGACGGGCCAAAAGCTCGCAAAGGTTTGGAAGAAATGAGCATAAGAAACATTTGTGGTTGAAGACTGTCAAGGGAAAACAAAAAATGCCTAAGGCAGCTTACACCGTCACTGCTGAGCAGAAAACTGAGATATTTTGGTGGATAAAGACTGTTAGGTATCCTACCGGGTATGCTGGAAATATAGGAAGATGCGTTAATTCCAGGAAGAACAAGTTAACTGGTTTGAAGAGTCATGATTGTCATATCCTACTCCAACGCCTATTTCTGATATTTATTCGACCGTACTTACCAAAATAGGTGGTCGAGCCGTGTGTTGCACTGTCAAGATTTTTACAGAAATTATGTACGAGAGAAGTGAAGAGATCTGATTTGCATCAAATGCAAGATGAGATCATCTATATCTTGTGCAAGTTTGAACGAATATTTCCTCCAAACTTTTTTGACCTCATGCTTCACCTCATGATCCACCTTCCCCGGCAGTTATTGCTCACTGGTCCAGTGCACTACATGTGGATGTACCCGGTTGAAAGGTAACATAATTTTGTATGATATATATATATATATAAATAATATTGTCAAATTAAATATGATTTCTAACACAATGACAATATTACAGGCAACTCGGTGATTACAAAGACTCAGTGGCCAATAAGTCTGCACCGGTTGTGACAACGAGGAATATTTATAGTGCTGCTACACGAGGAGAAACAACAGGTACTGATGACGATGATGCTTATCAAGAGCCAAATGCAGCAAATATTCCACCATCAACGACAATTACGATGAATAATATTCCTGAAGGACGAGTTGTCCGACTCCGTGGTGATGCTCGCGGGTACGCTGACGTTGATACATACGAGTTACTTGAAAATTCTGATGACGATAATGTGGACGACTTGAGGCATATGTTGCCGGATATCAACTCAGGTGATGAGACAGACTGTAGTGATGACTCAGACTATGAGCCATAAATTTAAATTAGATGTTTATTTTCATACATTATATATAATGAAAAAAATAGTAATAATAATAATCAAAACATTAACATAATATTAATAATATTATTAAAAAAATCGGGGCGTTTACCCGACGACTTCCACGAAATAAAAACCTGAATTATTTTATTTTATTTATTAAAAAAACTGCTAGTATTTAATAAAAATTAATAATATTTCAGTTTTTATTTTTTTTGAATTCTAAATATAAACTTGATTTTTTTAAATTAATATTTCAGAATTTAAAAAATACTCGAAGTTCCGAATTTTTTAAATTAGAAAAAATCGGAATTTCAGGTATTTTTTTTTAAATTCTAGAATATAAATAATATTAAAAAATCAGAATTTTTTATTTAAAATTGGAAATAAAAAAATTTATAAACTCTGGATATTATTTACAAATTGTTTTAATAAAAATAAAAACTAGAATATTATTTTCCATAAAAAAAATAAAAATCTGAATATTTTATTTTATTTATTAAAAAACTGCTAGTATTTAATAAAAATTAATAATATTTCAGTTTTAATTTTTTTTTGAATTCTAAATATAAACTCATTTTCTTTAAATTAATATTTTAGAATTTAAAAAATACTTGAAGTTCGGATTTTTTTTAAATTCTGGAATATAACTAACGGCAAATCACAAGGACAAAAAATGTAGTTAACTCTATTTTTAATATATGTCATTTTTTAATTATCTGTAAAATCTTGTAATTCTTGCAATATTTTTTGAAGGCGACTAGCTTGACCAACACGACCAATCGTGCTGGTCTGACTGACCATCACAGTCTAGGTTTCGGGTCGTTAGCTAGAGTTGCGCACGAGTCCACTTCTTCTAATTCGTTGGACGCATTTGCCTACGTGACTCAGAAAGCATATCTGAACCGTCCAAAGGAGCATGTAAGTCTTTTTTTATTTTATTTTGGTAATAAACTAAATGCCTTTGTATCATACTTTTATTGATATTGAAATATTAATTTTCATATTAACTTAGGAGCGTGTGCGGGAGGAGTCTCAGAGGATGCTTGCTGAGATTGCTCGGGAGCAGTATCCGGACTTAACGGATATCGACCTCGATTCCGCCATTGGACAGATCGATCAGGCCGATCCTTATGTTCGCGCTAGGGTGTGGGGTACCGTCTACCCTCCTAGAGGTAGTCGGTACCGCACTAAGATGATGGGAGTCGAGGGTCACAGTCTATTAAAAGATACCCCCGGCTTCCAGCGCCCTCGCGGACGGGATGCACGGACTGCCTATCTCGAGGAGCAGTTGAGGGCGGAGAGGGAGCTCCGAGCTGAGAATGAAAGGAGGACTCAGACGCGGTTACATGAGAGCGAGCAGAGGACTGAGTCGCGGTTAGAGAGTTTCCAGAGACAGCAATAGGCCATGATGGACTATATGATGACGCTGACTCAGACCATTACTCAGGCTGGACTACAGGCACCTGCTCCACCGCTTTCTATCTTCGGTCATACCCCATCTTCACAGCCTCGTGACGAGGATCTAGGGGATGGTGGTAATCCTTCTACTTCTACATTTCGACATTTAGATGATTTTGGTAGTGGATTGTAGTTGTGTTGTTGTAGTATTCTTGTATATTTATATTTGTGTTAGAATTGTGTAAGTGATTTTGTTGATGCTACTAGTATGTTGATGAAATTTATGTTCTTGAATGTGTTGTGCGTTATGTTGCATATAATGTTGGGCATATTATTGATGGTATTAGTTGAATGTGTTGTGCGTTGATTGTTGTTGATAATGGGAGCTGGTGGATAAAAATTGCAGGTGCAAAAAATACAAGTTTTGAATTCCAAAAATCTGAATAATTTTTTTTTATATTAGGTTTTAGCCGACAACCTTGGTAAAAGTCGTCGGCTAAAGTATATTATTTGTTTTTTAAAAAATAGTTTCAGCCGACGACCTTGTTAAATGTCATCGGCTAAAGTGTGTTATATTTTTTTTAAAAAAATGTTTTAGCCGATGACTTTTTAAAATGTCGCCGGCTACATTTTTTTTTAAAACAGATTTTAGCCGACGACATTTCAAAAAGTCGTCGGCTTAAGTGTAAATATTTGTTTTTTTAAAAAGACTTTAGCCGACGACATTTTTTCGTTGTGGTCGGCTAAAACGTAGAGGTTTAGCCGATGAAACTTAACTGTTGTCAGCTAAACTTTAGCCAACGGGATGAAGTCGTCGGCTAAACCTTGAGCTTTAGCCGACGACTATACAAAAAGTCGTCGGCTAAACCTTGGCCGACGAATATCGGCCGACGGTTTTCTAGCCGACGACTGAGGGGATTAGCCGACGACATTGACCTTTAGCCGACGACTTAAAGTCGTCGGCTAAACCCCCGATATTGGTAGTGAGTACTGAAGCTTCCTCCTACTTCACCGTTGGCTAAAGATGTAATCGATGCTATTATTGACGACGAGTTTGTTAGTTCTGCTAATGGATGATGTCAATGTTTTCTTGTGCACCGAAAAGATCATCCTTCTTTAGATAATTCTTAGATGCTTGGAGAAGATTTGGGCACTGCAGTTTTTTAACTGATCGAGGAGTATATTATTTAAAACCTTTCGAAGGTGAGCTCTTTCAAGCTAGGGAGAGATGATAGAAATAAATATTTTAGTCTTTGACTGCCCCCGGTTAAACTCATTTGTCGAATCTCCAACACGAATGTCTCGGGGTTTCGGCACAATATTTTCATGTGGATAAGAGCCTCGTAGCTTAATGAATCTATTATATCTTAGATTCACTGAGCTTCTCAACTTTAATAACTTTAAGCTTGGCATGCTTGAGGGCCTGTATTCGGTTATTAATACTCGGATAAATAGAAGAGGATGCCACATGTGTTAAATGCGGAAGAATTCTTCTCAATCCCGACAGCAGAATTAGTAACCGAGGAAATGCTTATTCGCATGATTAAGTAAAGTATGTAATGGTTTGTACAAAGGGGCAACCATATCAATATATCCTCTTGTTGTTGAAGTAGTTTGGACAAGGATCTTATGAGACGCACTCCAAGCTAGAGAAAAAGCGTTATTCTCCAAGGAGTTATGAGTTTAACTATTAGGGTTAGAGTCAGGGTTAGGATTATTACCACCACAGGGGTCGATAACAATAGTTAGACATCTCATTGATGATACAGGCAAATGATGTGGAAGACCGGTATCAACAATAGAGCGCAACGAATGCAATGAACTATCTTTGTGAATCACCGAAGGGAAGACAGTGAGTGAGTTAACATCCATATCCTGAACTTCATCATTTGTCGAATTACTCACTTGGGGGACCACAACCATTGGATGTATTTTCTCACCTTCAAGGATATTGAGAGCATCAAAAGAATTATATAAACTCGCATCTGTTGTATTATAAAAAATGTTAGTGTCTTATTCTTTTCAATGTTTCCATCTATTGTTGGATCTACCTCGCTTAGGGAAATTTTGTATATTAATTAGGAAATTGTTTTACATATTAAACTAGACTGATTAATTGTCTATGCATAAATAACGCCTCCAGTGGGCTTGGACCTACAAGCTTGAATTGAATGACCATAATGTTACAATGTGGGCATAACACCAGTAGATTCTCATAGGGAATCCAAGAAAAATATAAAATGTCCAATATGTTCTATCCTGACAAACTCTTGAAGCTGCGGCAATAAATCAAATTCCACCAAGATTCTAACAAAGTGACCATTAATCTACTGAAATAACGTTTATCAATTTGCAAGAGAGTCCTGATAGCTCCACTAATTCTAAGAGGTTTGAGATGCCAATATTCAACGGGCAGTTCAAATTTTCTCACTTAAACTTGAGCTTTCGAGAATTAAATGTGTACGGGTTAAATTCTGGAGTCTAATTCGATAATTTGATATATCTCGGATTGAGATTCCACGAGACCTTGCAGATAATTATGTTTCTATATGCATTGTTGATTATCTGTATGCTAAATTATTCTTTCCCTAATGGGACAAATTTCCACCCACCATTAATTTCCAATAATCGTTGCAGTTTCAATTTCAACGACTCCAAACAATATGGTTCTGATTTTCGGATTGAATCATTTTGCTGATGCAATGATTTGAGCACATCAACACGTCGGCTGTGAATATCCTCGTTCATAGTGTAATATCCTACATCGATCAATGGAGAAAGGGTCCTACATCGATCAGCAGAGAGGGGCGATGTGCCTTATATGTGCATGTCTCCCTCTATACTGTAACACCCGCAAACCGCTCGGGAATATTACAGCGCCGCAGACCCTCTCCCAGAGGATCCTCCAGGCTAAATACAGAAAATACAACATAACAATACATGCCAACACGGCTAATAACGAACTATTGGACCGATTTGGTATTTTATCACAACACACACCTCATTACATACATAACTCTTTCTGAAATACATTAACGCTCCCATATATCGGGAAAATAACATAGCGAAAAGATAACCAACAAGACTCTATCAAAATACTCTACGATTGGTCTTCATGTGATTAGTATCGTCGTCTTCCATCACCCTTTGTACCGATTCTGTGATTCGCTCCCCAGCAACTTGCAAGTACCTGGACGCAATACAGACATCCACCCCCGAATACTCGGGGGTTAGCAAAACTCCGTTGTTTTGCTAGTGCAAGTATAAAATATGGATACAAGCCATACACAACATGCTCCAGGAAATATAAAAATTTAATTACTTCCACAATTCAACCCAACGAAAGACTTCCCGAGACTTCCATTAGATAAAATAGTTCAAACCGTAAAAAGCTGGAAAGAGACATGTAAACACTTTGAAAAGCACTTTAAAATTCTCGGGAGTTTTGAAAAGACATTTTGAACTAATGAATCCTCAATTTATTAAAACCCACATAGGGACACGGCCTTAAGTATTGCTTTTCAAAATATACAAATCCGGTCACAAAATACGGGTCTACGACCCAAACATCAACATCACATACTCGAGTGAATAACCCAAAGGTCAAACTCGATACACAACCAAACCACAATGCACGGAAACAATCACAGGGCCCGCGTCCTTATACCAAAAACCTCACAAGCAAGAAACGAGTCATATACGACACTTATATTGATGCCATTCTAGCCAAGTACCAAGACCTTACGTATGACGTATCTCACACCTAGAATGAAAGAGTTATGATATTCCGGACATATCACAATTATCGAAACAACAACATGCCATATTCATCACAAAACAACTTCCCGAGCTATACTAGCCCTGTACCTCTCGAGCAAGATACACACCCCAGGAACACCTTGTCAGGCCCTCCCTGGTGTATAGCCCAACCGAGTGATCTGTCGAACTCGAAGTCTAAACAAATCCCAGGGGACCCTCGCTGGTTTTAATCAGCTCACACACAATCTCAAAAACCACATGGCACAAATCACAATCATCAAAAACACATTCTCCCGAAGTACATCAAACGTAAATCAAGGTACTTGTTAGAAATGACCACTTTATTCGGCACATACTCACAACCAATATTACACAACAACACATACTCATTGTTGTGCGGCGATTTATACGCCTCGACGGCGATCGGTATAAGGGCCGAGCGACCGAGTTCACGACCAAATGAGCTTCGGCAAACTTGTCAGATCGAAGGTAACATTCCACCTTCGAGTATCTAGCGATCGACTCCCAAGGCGATCTCCTTTTAGCACCTAGCGATCGACTCTGGTGCCCGACCAAGGACGAACATCCTGTGCCACGAACAAGGCCATCATCCGTCGAAGTCTACGAAGACTGGATCACGAAGCAAGGACCCATATGCAGATCCGCGAAAGGCGCCGCAGAACGTGGATCGTTGACTCCAGCCCATCAAAAGCTATCAGTAACGAGGACGGCCTCACCTACCGACAGACCCGCCAAAAGGTCCTGAGTAGGGCCTCCCAAGACAACGACATAAACACATGTTGGCTTCTCATTGGTTCGCACTTCTGGCTGCCAGCAACTGCTGCGTACTTTAAGGAGACCAACCCATGTGCTAAAGATGATCGCCCGCTTATTATAATACAGCAGAGGCGATCACCCAGCGACCCCCAGTCTTATAAATAGAGAACCTCCAACAACTGGAGAAAGGTTCCGAAAAACATTCAGAAAAGTTCATAAAAAAGCTCAGAAAGTTATCTCCTCTCGGCTTTCTCTCTTGAATCTATTTTAGGATTTCTCTCTCAGCACCTCTCAACCAAAAGACGGTCGGTAGAGGCAAGAACTCCCTATAGTTCAGATTCGAAGAGACTCGCAAGTCCAGGAGCTCAGACATTCAGCTAATACACACTGTGAGAGACCGTCGATTTCTCACAGTCGTCACAGCACTCCATTGTTGTTACAAGAACTCACAAAGCATCATCTCTGGTTCTTCCGGCAATCTTCAGCACTCGATAGCTAAGACAACTAGGGTCTTTACACTCATTGTAAGTGTACTCTAACATTAATATTTGTACTCCCAAGTATTTGTATTAATAATATCTCGCGAGAGCATTCAAGCCCGGGACTAACAACCCCGGCAAATCTTGTGTTATTTACTTTTCCCACGGACGTGCTCTCGTATTTGTTTATTACTCGACCATTCCAGCAATATTATCTCCGGATAATATTTTGGGTAACAATAATTGGCGCTAGAAGAAGGGGCATCTTAACCTTCATTTTCATTCCGACCGTCCCGAAGAACACTCACTATTCTCCGGGGCATATACTTGAAGAAGCACTCACTGTTCTTCAAAGAAAAGCCTTCAGAATAATGACGTCTACCACCCCATCGAAGAGAGCCACTCTCCGAATCGCCGGACATCATATTCCAACTCAATCCGAGCCCCAGCCTACGGCAGAGGGTAGCCGCGGCGACGCGAGACTCTCGATCCAGCACCTGAGGGACGGCCCCAGCCTTTCGCTCGACCATTTCCAAACCACGGAATAGATCGAGGAGGCTATGGCCATCCTATGGGAGCGACGGAGAGCATGCACAGCCCCGCCATAACCCCCTCGGGCATCCGCCACGCGGGCAAACGGAAGTTCAAGGGGCTACTGGCCGAGCGATCGTCAGAAAGCCCCGATTCGCGAGAAAAGGCTCTCACGAGGCAGGACGGTTCCGTCTTCAGCCGCTAGGGAAGCGATCCAACATGCCGACCGGGGCATTCTGGCCCCAACCACGAGACGACGGAATCCGAGTCCGTCACCAGGAGTTCGGCATACCCAACTCCCAACCAAATACAGGACAGTCGTTTGGCTCTCTTCCACCGAAGAGTTGAGCCACGCGGCAAGGACATCATCAAAAGCGGAGCCAGGGGGTCAGTACTTGATCGCCTCGGCTCCCGCTCCGAGCATCTAGCTACGAGCATCCAGGCCACGGCGATAGCCGCTATGCAACGCCAGCTCGACGAGATGAAAGCGCTCTTGGATACTGGGGCAAGCGCCAGTAGAAAGGTCATCGGACCGATTGAGCCACTCGCGTCCACATCGAGCTTGCCCCCGTGCAACCAAGGATCGCTCCTCCCAAAACACCTTTGTATGAAGGGAGATCGGACCCTGAGACCCACCTAAGCAAGTTCCGGATCTACATGACCGGGTGTGGGGCATGAGACGCGACCAAGTGCCGAATATTCCCGTTAACATTGGGCGAGCTGGCCCATAGGTGGTACGTCTCACTACCACCGCGATCAATCATTTCCTTTGAGAAACTGGCGAGTGACTTCACGTCATACTTCGCCGCCAAGGTCACCAGACCAGAAGGCCCCACCGCATGATGAAAATCAGGCAGGGGGAAGATGAATCCGACGCAGATTACATCGACCGGGTGGATGAAATAGTCCTCACCAGCAAGCCCATCAGCGACGAGCTCGCTCTCTACTCGGTCTTAGGGGGATTCTATGGTCATTCACCCATGTTTAGGCACCTCACAAAGGACATCCCCCTGACCTACGTGATCTTCCGCGCTACGGCTGCTGATTTTCTGGCCAGGCAGAAGCTGCTTACCCTTCACCTAGGCGAGGGAACGCCGCCTCCAGTCCGAAAGACGGCGATCGTCAAAACCAAAAAGACGGTCGCCAAGCCACCCGGTGATCTAAAGGCCTTCGAGGATGTGGAAGCCCATCTCCTCCACAAGTTCAACCGAACTCCGGCCCACATTTTTTACGCCATCAAGGGGCGCGAACCGCTAAACAAGCTAAAGGCGATAAGGGACAATGGTCATATGGACCACAATCATTATTGTGCTTACCACAAGAGTCCCGGCCACAGCACCAACCAATGTCGCGACCTACTCAGACAACTCTGGAGATTGTTGGAGGAGGGCAAGTTGGACAGTTTATTGGCTTAGCCGGAGCCCCATCGATCTCCCGATGCGGTCGCCAGAGTCGAACGCGAATAGACCGGAAAGCTCATACGAGCCGACCCCTCGATCAACCTCGGCGACCGGATCTATATGCTTCAATCAAGAGGAGGAAACTTCGGAAGTCTCTCCCCGATTCCCGCCTCATCAAAAACAAAGGCTACTGCCTGAGCAAACGCTTCGAAAAAGAGGATGACTCGCTCGCCCTCTAAAGTTCGTCATTTAACATGATCGACCTAGGCAGCGATCGCCTCCCCTAGCACAACGTATATCATCGAGGATCGCCAACTAACATGACGGTCCGAGGTAGAAAAGTGTCGCCATGGTCGTGAAGGTCGATGAAACCGATGATCCGTCCGTGCAAGGATCCTTTGGGCAGCGATCGCTCGCCCTTTGTTTAAATACAAGGCGGGCGTAGCTTAAGGACCCTCCAAAAACAAATCAGAGGATGACTCGCTCGCCCTCTAAAGTTCATCATCAAAATGAAGAACCTAGGCAAGCGATCGCCTCCCCTTACACAACGTATACCGTCAAGGATCGTCATCTGACATGACGGTCCGAGGTAGAAGAGTGTCGACATGGCTGTGGAGGATGATGGAACTGTTCTATGTGCCCGTGCAAGGTCCCTTTGGGCCGCGATTGCTCGCCCTTTGTTTAAATACGAGGCGGGCATAGCCAAAGGGCCCTCCAAAACAGATATGTGGACATGTTCGCCCGCCCTCAAAGGTCCATCACTTAAACTGGTGGATCCGGACAATGCGACGCGTCCCTCCCCCCGTCACAACGTATACCATCGAGGATCGTCATCTTACATGCCGATCTGAGGTAGAAAAGTGCTAACAAGCCGCGGTCGTGGAGTAGATTAATTCGACGACGCCCCGCGCAAGGACTCCTCCAGACCAAGACCGCACGCCCTTCATTTAAATACGAGGGGGGCGCAGCCTACGGAGGACCCTCACAATTAAGTGAGTAGCGAGAACTTGGCCATCAGACGGAATGTCGCTCGTGCACAAGACATGGTCGTGGAGGTCGGTTCCATCGAAATCTGCGATCGTGCACGGTTCCTCTAGACCGAGATGGTCGGCCTTTCTCGAGGAATCTGCAAAATTGAAGACCGCTCACTCAACGATTTATTTTCGTCCCCTTACTTTCACTAAGGAAACAAAAACAAGGGGCAAGGGCGGAGCTATATATACCACGATCGTCCCTATCCAATTACATGCGGAGATCGGCATTTTTCAGATGTATGTGCAAGCGATCGATTTTGTTGTAAAAGTTATCAAAATGAGTTTATCAATTCTTGGAGCGGTACACGCAATAATCTTTCCTCACAAACTTGTATAAAGTCATACAAAGACTCAGAAATACAATCATTCAAGCAATAAATCAAAGAAGCAAACTTTCGTTTCATTACTTGGAATGCAAAAGTACAAACACGGTCGCCCGAAGGCAGAAGTACAAGGAAATCTACAAAAATTACAAGCTAAAAACAAAAATAAAAGAAGGACGTAGAACCTCAGGCTGCCCCTGCCTGGCCTTCACCTTCGACCACTGGATCGGCCCGCAATCCCTCGTCGGCTTCCGGAGCGGCCTCCCCGTCCTCCGGGGCATTTGGATGAACGAGATTTTTGGGAGTCGGGTACCAGCTCAGGTCTACGCCGATATCCGAGAGGTCCAAGATCGGCACGGAGAAGGCAGGATGAAGAGGATGCTCCAACGCGTATACCTTGAAGTTTTCAGCCAGAGGGCCGACCTCCAGCCCTCCCTTCTTAGCGGCGCGGAGCGAGTCAGCGAAAGCCATGTAATAGGCAAACTCGCTGATGAAATCCACGTTGAGAAAAGGATCGGCCTCGGTCGCCTCCAGCTTTACTTTCAACTCCACATCCGCCTGTTGCGCACCCTGGAGCTCGGACCCTTTAGCGGCCATCTCTCCCCTCGACGACTCCAGCTCGCTAGTCAGCCGGGCGACAGTCACCTTCAGCTGATCGGCTTTCTTCTGAGCAGCCGCGTACGACCGACGGGCCTCTGTCATCTGATCCCGAAGCCGGTCGACCGTCGCTCGGGCTCGTTCAGAATCCTGTCTCGCCAGCTCAAGATCCTGACTCGCCCATTTAGCTGCGTCCAAGGAGTCCTTCTCCATAGCCACGATCCTGTCGGCAAACTCGGAGTTCTTTTTCCGAGTGGCCTCGAGGTCCGCCTAAAGACGGGAAGTAGAAGGACGTCCTTCGAATTCCTTCACAGCTTAGGCAGCCATCGTCGCCGCCTGGAGGGAGAGAGCGAAGGCAGCCTGCATCGTGTCCCTGGATCGCTGGAAAGCGATCGCATCCAAGTCAGTCGTCCAGGCCTTCGGCAGAGCAGAAATAGCCCGGGTGACGTATTGCGGGACGTCACAGGCCTCGCGAGAAGATCGGCTCGCGCGAAAATCCAATATCAGCGGCGAGCAAGCCGGGTTAGTGCAGCGGATCCTGCATCAAGAACAGAAGAGTTAGCACATCTCCTACGCAAGTGACAAAACTCAACAAAACAAACAAAGTTTACCTCTCGGCTTTCTCGGGGTCGCGGGTGAAGTACGGTTTCCCGCGAGGGGTCTCGGCCTCAGCAATCGCCATGGCCTGAAGGAAAGCCGACGAAGGCGTAGGCTCATCCGCCAAGGGGACCGCGGTGAGCGGAGGCGCGGCGATCGGCGGCTCACCAATAGGGGCAAATACTGGGGGCTCCCCCGACCTCTGTCTCTTGCGGTTCAGCCGGAGTCCCTCCTCCCGAACCTCCTCCCCCGCAGCGATCGGCTCCACGTGAGGCCTCACCTCCGGAATAAGAGGGAGCACCACTGGAGGAACTCGTCTCGACTTCTTCTGGCGCAGGCGACTCAAAACTCTGGGGTTCGACATGGCATTCTCCGGCGGAGGCTCTAGGAAGCGAGGGAAGTGGACCTCTGCAAAAAGAAATGATCAAACAATGGTTAGACACATTCCTCAGACAAGACGATCGCCAAGCAAAAGGAGATCGTGGAAATTCATACCTGGGACCGAAAGGTGTCGCGGGAAATGGAATAACCGAGCTGACAACCAACGAATCTCTTCATTAATCCGACGAGCATCTATATCGTCGTCCGAGAGACTGCGTATCTGCTCCCAGACGACCAGAAAGTCAAAAGGTAGCTCGTCAGCCGCCGGAATATGGAAACCTGCAAAAGGAAGACCAAATTAGATCAGTTCAGAACATATCCGAACAAAGGGAGAGTCAGGACCCTCACTCGGATTCCTATCCCGAAAACCGGTGGGAATATCCAGCTCGCCCGTGGGATTGTCGCTCGCTGATGCCTTCCATGCACCGCCGACCCAGAACCATTTCGTCGGATCGCCCCCCACCTTGTTCGGGACCCCAAGGATCACCTGACCAGAACGGCCTTGGATATGGTAACCTCCGACGGACCCCTTCTGAACCGTCAGCTTGAATAAGTGGTTCATCTCCAATGGCGAGGGAAGGCGGTACAGTCGGTGACCGCCGAACAAGGTGAGGGCGCAGACGATCTGAAGCCAGGCGTTCGGCGTCAGCTAAAGCGGCGCCACATTCCAAGCGACCAGCAAATTGGAGACGGCGAACGACAGAGGGAACCGCAGCCCGGCCTCCATTATTGCCTCATTCACGGCGACCATACCCTCCGGAGGTTGGTCGGGTCTCTTGTTCTCGGCGAGCGCGAAAAGGTCCACATCTGAAGGGACATGGTACCTCGCCCTCCAGATGGCCAGGTCCTTCCTGGTCGCCGAGCTGCTGATCTGGCCAAGGGACCACTGAGAGTGCTGCGCAGCCCGGAACAGCGACCGCTTCACAGATTGATAGGGATGAGCGATCGAGTACTCCCGATAGTCGAACTTGGGGCACGGACCGGCCATCTTCTCCATGATTTCTGCGAAGGCTAAATAGGCTTGGCCAAAGGCGCTATGTTGCTCCCAGTACGCCCTCACCGCCAAATCCTTCCCCATCAGCAAACTGATAAGTGTCAGTTTTATACACTTATCCATGGTTTGTATCGATAAATATCACCCATAATTGAGCTAGTCTACTCATTTTTTTGCTTTTAATTAATTAGTTTTTAATAATTTTATTTTTATCGGATGATGATGTAAATCTAGTCTTAATCGAATTGAATAACTGATTTACTCAAAGAAATAACATGTTTATTAAATATTCTCTTTGTTGAATTTTGATATATTCATATTGTAGGGCTTTCCAGGACGAATTCGGCAGTCTTTTCGGATTCAAAATCAGAGTTATATATCAAAAGTTATCATCTAAAGAAGATTTGGGGCAAAAACGCAAAGTAACGTAACTCTCAAAGCAACCAGTGAGCAAATTGACGAAGCCAAGTTACGGCCGTAACTACATAATGTTACGGTCGTAAGTCATCCACGTTACGGCCGTAACTCCTTAATGTTACGGCCGTAACTCTTGACAGATTGTTAAAATTTGTCTAATTTTTTATACTTTTTGTGTATTATTGAGGGGATGGCTGGCATTGATCCGATCTATTGTAATAACGCTGGAGTTTTGGAGCTATTAGATGACTTTAGGTGTATAAATAGACCCCTTAGATAATTCATCATTCATCATTCATCTTATAATTTTTCACTTCTTGTAATCTTTTCTTTTTGTGTGAAGAACACACTTGTGTTCTTGAGTGATTTGTGTAAGTGTGGTATAGCATATGTTGTTCAGAGAGTTTATTGCTTCTTTCTCCTTTATCTACTAAGGGAGTGAGGATCAATTCTTTCTCTTGATTCAACTAATAATGACCACCAAAGCTTGTATTATGTATATTAAACCCTTCATGGGCTAAGTTACCTTTAGTTGGGATTATAAACAAGGTTAGTCATGTTATTTATGTTTGTATAAAGATCTATTGTGAATTACTTATTATTGTGTGTAATTTTCATTGTTTTAACAATCTTTATTTATTTGGCCAATAAATGACGATATTTATGGTCTTCATATGTTTCGAAAGAAAATATGTTTGATTAGATCAAGTGATCTTCACTCTAAGTTGTTCTAGGGGATAGAAATATACCTCTAGATCTTAGATGATTCTTTGAGTTATTTTCATAAATCCTAATGCTATGTATTGAAGCCAATCAATATAGAAATATAGTGGATTGATTCAATATATAAGGGGCGTTTTATAGTTCGAAAGAGAAACCGTCTTTTTAAGGAAAATCGAATCTACACAACATAATAAGTAAATTCATCTTATGATCTCCTATACATCTTCTATAACTAATGACGAACTAAGTTTGTAATCCCAACTATTTCATTTTATCATTAATCAATCTATTATTATTGCTATCTTTTTATTTCCTTAAAATATTAGAACTATTATTGCATTTTCTTTGCAATTATTAAACCAAACTCTTTAATTGTGTGTTTCACTCATCTTAGTATCTATAAAAATAGACTAATAGTGTATAATTCAAATTATAACCAAACTTCCTCGTGGGATCAATAAACCGGACTCAAAAAGTCCACTTACTACTTGATACGATATCGTGCACTTGCGATAGTTACACTAAGAACGTGTCACATATGTTTTTGCTCAGCCGCCGCCTCCCTGGCAGCATCGGCCTTGTTGAATAGTGCCTCGACTTCCGCAGGATTAATATCGGCGCGGATAGACTCAGCAACCTTCTCCATATGGAATTCAGCGGAGGATCCGTACCAGACAGTCGAAGTCCCAGCGGCGGAGGTGGTGCCCGTTTCAGACGATGAAGGTACTCCAGACATTCTCAAAAAGAAAAGAGGAGAAAGAGGATTTTTTCTTACCGAAGGATTGGGTCAATCGACGATCGGCAGACAAAGGCTTCAGAAAATTTTTTGTCTATCTTCCTCTCCGATGAAATCGCATAAGGGTTTTAACTCTGTAACCCAGACCCTTTTTATAGGAGAAGGCGGGGGCTTCCGGGCAAATAAGGAGAATCTCGAGGGCTGAAGTACAATCGTCGGTTAGAGGCGCAATCAATGCCTCCCTTGAAACCCGCGTACGCGTCATTTCAAAGACACGCCAGACGAGGAGTCTTAACTAACCGTCGATCTCCCGCAACAGGAACCCGACACGTGCCCCGGTGACTTTTCCACGACCGCTATCATTTCCCGCTCATTTCAGCGACCGACCAGGTCGTCCATATTCAAAACCAATCGACTCAAAGACGATCGCCTGTTCCGTAAAATGCTTAGTCACTCGTCAATGTTAAGCGATTGCCAGTAGAACCACCTCACCCCACGTCTCCAACATCGGAGCGAGCTGGGGGGCAATTGTTGTGCGGCGATTTATACGCCTCGACGGCGATCAGTATAAGGGCCGAGCGACCGAGTTCACGACCAAATGAGCTTCGGCAAACTTGTCAGATCGAAGGTAACATTCCACCTTCGAGTATCTAGTGATCGACTCCCAAGGCGATCGTCTTTTGGCATCTAGCGATCGACTCTGGTACCCGACCAAGGACGACCGTCCTGTGCCACGAACAAGGCCATCATCCGTCGAAGTCTACGAAGACTGGATCACGAAACAAGGACCCATGTGCAGATCCGCGAAAGGCGCCGCAGAATGTGGATCGTTGATTCCAGCCAGCAGCCGCCAGTGACGAGGACGGCCTCACCTACCGACAGACCCGCCTAAAGGTCCTGAGTAGGGCCTCCCAAGACAACGACATAAACACATGTTGGCTTCTCATTGGTTTGCACTTTTGGCTGCCAGCAACTGTTGCGGACTTTAAGGAGACCAACCCATGTGCTAAATACGATCGCCCGCTTATTATAATACAGCAGAGGCAATCGCCCAGCGACCCCCAGTCCTATAAATAGAGAACCTCCAGCAACTGGAGAAAGTTCCGAAAAACGTTCAGAAAAGTTCACAAAAAAGCTCAGAAAGTTATCTCCTCTCGGCTTTCTCTCTTGAATCTATTTTAGGATTTCTCTCTCAGCGCCTCTCAACCAAAAGACGGTCGGCCGAGGCAAGAACTCCCTATAGTTCAGATTCGAAGAGACTCGCAAGTCCAGGAGCTCAGACATTCAGCTAATACACACTGTGAGAGACCGTCGAATTCTCACAGTCGTCACAGCACTCCATCGTTGTTACAATAACTCACAGAGCATCATCTCTGGTTCTTCCGACAATCTTCAGCACTCGATAGCTAATATAACTCGGGTCTTTATACTCATTGTAATTGTACTCTAACATTAATATTTGTACTCCCAAGTATTTGTATTAATAATATCTCTCGAGAGCATTCAAGCCCGGGACTAACAACCCCGGAAAATCTTGTGTTATTTACTTTCCCCACGGACGTGCTCTCGCATTTGTTTGTTACTCGACCATTCCAGCAATATCATCTCCCCGGATAATATTTTGGGTAACAACACTCATCAATAGACACGCACATCCACACATACACACACACCTCTTGCCAAAAAGTCATGTCTTTTAAATCCCCTAAAGATTTAGTCTCATACAACGGTACCTTACGCAAACAAGGCATTCCAATGCACGACACTAATACACACTCTTGGAACAACACATTCATTCACAAACACACAAGTAGATATTTGTGAAAGTTTTTACCTAGAGTATGCCGATTCTTTAAAAGTTCATTAAAGCATTCAATTTCCACATATAATCCATTACCAACTATCACGTCTATGAAACACGAAGTATATGGGCAAGATACTTGCCTCGATACCATGAGCAAGGGAACAAAGAACGGACACGGTCGGGTAGCCCTCGATCTTCCAAAGACGACCAATAATCCGGAAACCCCACGAATACTACGAAAATAACACCAACACGAATCAATAGCACCAATCAGAATCCGAATCAACACTAAGAACAACAAGGATCTAAGGGTTTCTCAAAGAAATCAAGAACTATGTTCCGAGTGATATAAAATCATGAATGAGTTCAAAAATCCGAAGATCATGGCCAAGAAAACAAGAATTTCATAATCGATTCATCATCCTTGGATTAAATCGAAGAACCAAGGAGAAACCCCCAAAATTCAAGAACTAGGGTTCTAAGGAGAGAATACCTTGAATTGAGCAAAAGAGATGATTAGATGTTGTTAAACACCTACAAATCCACTCCAATATGAAGCTTGATGATGAAGATCGCCCAAAATCGCCTCCGGAGCTCACTCCCGTCGGAAAGGGTTGAAGAAGGGTGAGAAATGACGAATTAACGCTGTTGTCCAGTATTTATACTGGACAGTTTATTAGCGTGCGCTAAACACCCTGCATTAGCGCGCGCTAACGGGTTCAACACCTCAGAATATACCGCCTAAAATACAGTTAGCGTGCACTAGCTAATATGAATAGTGTGCGCTAACCGGTCACGAATCCAGTCCAGTGGCTCCTGGACTGGTCTGCACCTAACAAGTAGCGTGCGCTAGAAATAAGAATTAGCGTGCGTTAAGCAGTCGATAGCATGCGCTAGCTACCAACCTTTGCGTGCGCTAATGAGACTCCAGTCCCAGTACAGTAACTCCTGGACTGCCTCTGGACTGCCAGTTAGCGTACGCTACACATCCGGTAGCGTGCGCTAACAATGGAACAGTAGCGCGTGCTACACCACAAGCGGTAGCGTGCGCTACACTGAAATGAGTAAAAAACTCATGAAATGATCTGGAACGGAAATCAAACACGTGTCAACTCATGACACGACCATATGTGGCACAACATTCCAAAGACATGGACAACGCCAATCCGATAATCCGTAGAAAAACTCAATAAATCTGGAACGAAGATTTCGGATATTGCATTCTACCACTCTTAAAAGAAGTTTCGGCCCCGAAACTTAATACATAAAATGATCAACGCAAAACAATCTCCGACATCACGTGATATCCATTGCCGATGACCTGAAACGAATCACATGCAGCACGTGGTCGCAAACATCCATATCGCTACGCCAGAACGATATCAAAAGGCAACTGACAAAAATCAGTATGGTTGACCAATCCAAACAGTACGTCAACCAAAACGCGAGCTAATCTCTGAACAAATATGAAATCCAACCACCCAAGGGTTGGAAGGCCAACAGCGAAGCTAATTTCCCGAACTTAAGGAAATTACAAAGTGATCTGAACGCTCGAACATCACGATACGAGATCAACAAAAATCAGACAATAAACTATGTAACCGCAACGATCGAGACGACAACGGTCGAACAATCATATTCGAGTCACGGCGAACAACAAAAATCAAATAGCAACTCAAAAGTTCACACCTCGACTCGAGACAAAAGGTGGTCTGGTAAAGATGACAAGATATGCATTAATATAAGATTCATAGGAATAGAGTCGAATTCGGAAAAAGTCACAACAACAAACAGTTTAATCTGAAATAATACCATAACTCGTTCAAACAGGAAAAAGTGAAGGGTAGAACAAGTTCAGAAAATATCGACGAACATAAACAAGTCGATAGAGTTGAAAATACCAAAGTTCAAAAATTCGATCCACTTCTAATAAAAGAAGTTTATCTCCAAAATTCGAAACACAAGGCAAGGAGATAACACAACATACAACTGGTGGACTACACTCTCAGGTACTTCCCGGAGTCAACCCTGATATCAGTGCTCAAGTCCGTGCCTCGGAAGACTCGGTGACTAACTCACAAAACTGAAGCCGGTGACCCACAAGTCCGCACTTGTAACACGTTACTGGTGGAGAAGGGCAATGTGCACGAACATGCCCCGACACATTGCGGTTGAAACACCTTCTGGCCTTGCCAGGAGTCAAAGCTGACAATTTGGAACTCTCAGTCCCACGCATCGAGCGACGGAGCTTCGCAGCATAAAGATTATGACGCTGCAATCCAGAAATGCCAACTCATGTACTGTCCGTAAGGTAAACAGACATCTTCTGTTTCTTCGACTCGAGCACATGCTCCGATGATAACGAAGCTAGTTCGTAGGTCAAGGCTCGATCCTGGTAATCTCTCAGCAAAGTGCAAGTAAGTTCTGACCTATACAGGCGAATCTCCGGCTTCATCCGTATGTCAAATTGAAGGATCTTCTCTTCTTCGGTTCACACCTGATCTCGCACATAACTGAGTTGTTTGATGTAGTCGATGATGGCCTGTGATACCGATATATCTTACGGTTCTGCCAAATAAAATTCACGAATTCTCTGTTCGCTAACTAGTTTCGGACAGAACTCAACTTCCATAACTGCCTGGAACTCCGCCCACGTGACATCACGATCACAAGGTTTAACAGCTTCCTACCAATTAGCAGCATCGTTGTCAAGAAGGTACTAAGCGATAGGTACCTTCCGCTCTTCGGGAAAATTGACGGTCTCGAATATCTTTCCCAACTGGAAAAGCCAACCATCCCAGCCTAATGCATCGAAACGAAGAGGATTCACACGAACTACCTCTCGAAGCCATTGATTTACACCGAAGTTCCGAGTCGCGTCAGTGTTGCGTTGAACAGCCTGGGTCAACTGAGTCATCTGTGCTGCTACTTGTTGCAATATAGTAGCAACACCAATATCAATATTATTTCCGGCAATATTCTATCGATCACGCATCTGATCCCTGTAGTCATCAATACCACAGTTACGACCACGACCTCTGTCCCTCGGCATACTAACAAGTAACAACCCAACGCAACGAAAATCACATAATCACACATAGAATCCATTCATAGATGATAGACTGCAAAAATTGACCTGACGGCAAAATGCAGTCCTAAAACTTTGCCCAGCCAGAAAGCGCGCTCCACAACAAAAGATGGTGTGCGCTAAATGTGCAAGTTGTCAACACATACATACTCACCTCCCAACGGTACTAGACCGGAGGTTTCAAATAAATCACAGCGTACAAATCCAAACGCCAACAGTTCACATAATTATAACATCACACAATTAACCATCAGAAGTTAAACAACGTTCCAAACCGAGTCTTCACCTCTCGGTCAGGAGAACTATCTCGACGAGCGCATACTGAACGTCTCAGCGTTCATACCACCACTTTAATCGCAGCTCTGAGCATGATAGCTAAAATAACAACATCCTCGATACATGTCTTTTAATCGAAGTTCATGAAACCGAAAAATTGAAAGCGAAAGTCACGTCTCGAGTAAAAAAAAAATTTAATTTTTTTTTTATAAACCTCGTTGAGTTTTTAAAATCAAAATTTGAAAAAAATTGCAATGAGAGACAAAAATAAAATATATTTAGTTTGAATTCTCAAAATTTTCGATATCGCGGTCATTATACGAAAATCAAACTTTTCCTTTCTTGAAGGATGTTTTAAAATAAAATTTTATGTGACTTCTCAAAACATTCAAAACTTTAAAGTATCGAGTTGATAAACCTTCTTAGTACCACACCCAAAACATTACTCTTGTAAAAACGATTTATACAAGGATATATATATATATACATATACTCCGGCACATTATAAAAATCAAACAAACATGGAGTACTTAATCACGATTCACATTTAACTCCACATCAAAACGCAAATATCACACAAGCTCATGTAACACGAGACACAACAATATAGTGGGGAGACTTACATCCACAGATCGCACGAAGATGATGGTTGCACCTTGATACTAATCACGACGGACATCTCAGACGACGCGCCGCGACTCGACTCAGTGAGATAAAGTATGACAAGACAAGACTCGACAACAAACAACTCGACCCGACTGCCTAGGTTTCCGCAACCTAAGATCCAATACCATATTCTGTAACACCCCCAAACCGCTCGGGAATATTACAGCGCCGCAGACCCTCTCCCCGAGGATCTATCAGGCTAAATACAGAAAACACAACATAAAAATACATGCCAACACGGCTAATAACGAACCACTTGACCGATTTGGTCTTTTATCACAACACACACATCATTACTAACATAACTATTTCCTGAAACTCATACCCACACAGGGGCTGGAATACATTAACGCTCCCATATATCATGAAAATAACATAGCGGAAAGATAACCAACAAGACTCTATCAAAATACTCTACGATTGGTCTTCATGTGATTAGTATCGTCGTCTTCCATCACCCTTCGTACCGATTATGTGATTCGCTCCCCAGCAACCTGCAAATACCTGGACACAATACAGACATCCACCCCCCGAATACTCAGGGGTTAGCAAAACTCTACTGTTTTTCTAGTGCAAGTATAAAATACGGATACAAGCCATACACAACATGATCCAGGAAATATAAAGATTTAATTACTTCCACAGTTCAACCCAACGAAAGACTTCCCGAGACATTCCATTAGATAAAATAGTTCAAACCGTAAAAAGTTGGAAAGAGACATGTAAACGCTTTGAAAAGTACTTTAAAATTCTCGGGAGTTTTGGAAAGACATTTTGAACTAATGAATCCTCAATTTATTAAAACCCACATAGGGACACGACCTCAAGTATTGCTTTTCAAAAGATGCAAATCCGGTCACAAAATATGGGTCTACGACCCAAACATCAACATCACATACTAGAGTGAATAACCCAAAGGTCAAACTCGATACACAACCAAACCACAATGCACGGAAACAATCACAGGGCCCGCGTCCTTATGCCAAAAAACTCACAATCAAGAAACGAGTCATATACGACACTTATATTGGTGTCATTCTAGCCAAGTACCAAGACCTTACGTATGACCTATCTCACACCAAGAATGAAAGCGTTATGATATTCCGAACATATCACAATTATCGAAACAACAACGTGTCATAATCATCACAAAATAACTTCCCGAGCTATACTGGCTATGTACCTCTCGAGCAAGATACACACCCCAGGGACACCTCGTTAGGCCCTCCCTGGTGTATAGCCCAACGGAGTGATCTGCCATACTCGAAGTCTAAATAAATCCCAGGGGACCCTCGCTGGTTTTACTCGGCTCACACACAATCTCAAAAACCACATGGCACAAATCACAATCATCAAAAACACATTCTCCCGAAGTACAGGAAACGTAAATCAAGGTATTTGTTAGAAATGATCACTTTATTCGGTACATACTCACAACCAATATTACACAGCAACACATACTCATCAATAGACACGCACATCCACACATACACACACACCTCTTGCCAAAAAGTCATGATCTTTTAAATCCACTAAAGATGTAGTCTCACACAACGCTACCTTACGCAAACAAGGCATTCCAATGCACGACACTAATACACACTCTTGGAATAACAAATTCGTTCACAAACACACAAATAGATCTTTGTGAAAGTTTTTATCTAGAGTATGCCGATTCTTTAAAAGTTCATTAAAGCATTCAATTTCCACATATAATCCATTACCAACTATCACGTCTATGAAACACGAAGTGTATGGGCAAGATACTTGCCTCGATACCACGAGTAACGGAACAACGAACGGACACGGTCGGGTAGACCTCGATCTTCCAAAGACGACCAAGAATCCGGAAACCCCACGAATACTACGAAAATAACACCAACACGAATCAATAACACCAATCGGAATCCGAATCAACATTAAGAACAAGGATCTAAGGGTTTCTCAAGGAAATCAAGAACTATGTTCCGAGTGATAAAAAATCATGAATGAGTTCAAAAATCCGAAGATCATGGCCAAGACAACAAGAATTTCATAATCGATTCATCATCCTTGGATTAAATCGAAGAACCAAGGAGAAACCCCCAAAATTCAAGAATTAGGGTTCTAAGGAGAGAATACCTTGATTTGAGCAAAGGAGATGATTAGATGTTGTTAAACACCTACAAATCCACTCCAAGATGAAGCTTGATGATGAAGATCGCCCAAAATCGCCTCCGGAGCTCACTCCCGTCGGAAAGGGTTGAAGAAGGGTGAGAAATGACGAATTAACGCTGTTGTCCAGTATTTATACTGGACAGTTTATTAGCGTGCGCTAAACACCCTGCATTAGCGCGCGCTAACGGGGTCAATGCCCCAGAATATACCGCCTAAAACACAGTTAGCGTGTGCTAGCTAATGTGCGTAGCGTGCGCTAACGGGTCATGAATCCAGTCAAGTGGCTCCTGGACTGGTTTGCACCTAACAGGTAGCGTGCGCTAGAAATAAGAATTAGTGTGCGTTAACCAGTCGATAGCGTGCGCTAGCTACCAACCTTAGCGTGCGCTAACGAGACTCCAGTCCCAGTCCAGTATCTCCTGGACTGCCTCTGGACTGCCAGTTAGCGTGCCTACACATCCGGTAGCGTGCCTACACATCCGGTAGCGTGCGCTAACAATGGCACAGTAGCGCGCGCTACACCACAAGCGGTAGCGTGTGCTACACTGAAATGAGTCAAAAACTCATGAAATGATTTGGAGCGGAAATCAAACACGTGTCAACTCATGACACGACCATACGTGGCACAATATTCTAAAGACATGGACAACACCAATCCGATAATCCGCAGAAAAACTCAATAAATCTGGAACGAAGATCTCGGATATTACACATATAGCATATGGCCATTTGGGAGCTTACTGGCTTCAAAAGGATAGGAACTTCAGAGTTAAGCGTGCTTGGTGCTGGAGCAATTTCAAGATGGGCGACCTCTTATGAAGTTGCTCGTGGGCTCCCATAAACAAAACCGTAAGGGCTAGAGAGGAGTGCCCAAAGCGGATAATATCGTGCTACGGTGGAGCGATCCCAAGATGTGAGAATTTGGTATCGGAGCCACTCTGTCGTGTGGTGCGAGTGTGACGACGAGGACGCCGGGCCCCTTAGGGGGGTGGATTGTAATATCCCACATCAACCAGCGGAGAGGGAGCGATGTGTCTTATATGTGCATGTTTGCCAATGATTCCAATGAAAATGGCGATGCAACTTTGGAGGCCTTTGTCGGCAATTAAGTAAGAATAACAAAATTGTTATATAGATTCTGATAAAGAGTAGCGATTTGAGGTTTCACCATGTTAGGTACAACATGCAGACAGTGCGAAGCTTGAATAGCTGCATATATATTTTCTCGATTATAACCCCTATAAGGCAACGAATTGCGGACACAGAAGACCAAGGATACCCGAGAACTGAACCTCAGGAAAATGTAAATCCATGGATGGATGAAAATCATAAATGATTGCACCAGAATAACCAGGATGATTTGAATTAGGTTGTACATGAGAGGCCAAGGGGCTCAACATCGGCAGAAGTAGCGCAGATGCGGTTGTGGAATTGTTCAATTGGGCCAAAAAAAAGTAGGATTATTTGGAGTCGTGAGAGTAGTGATGGTGGTATATGGTGTCCAATAGTCATCACCGCGCAGAGCGTCAACGAAAGCCGAAATGCCACAACTGAAAGAGAATCATCAACAAGATATTATTAGGGTTTCAAGACGTCGAGATAAAACTCTTCGTTGTACTATTTTGCCAACCATACTTTATTTTCACTATCCGAGTATAAATATTAGTCTTGGTTTCGCCTAGTAATAGTTGTAGATCTCATTTTAGAATATCAGGGACATGAGAATTAATAATAAAGGATCTACAAAATCAACTTATAATTGACAAAAAATGCATAATATAACACACCCAAAGTCTGGGTCTTTCGCTTAGCATGCAGGGTAGTGCCAGGATTGCACATCATGCCACTATACCCTGCCTTCTTTGAGCACAACTTCTCCATGTTATGCAAGATCGTGCAACCGATTCTACCTTCCTTGAAGGATCGTGTCTCCTTTGCACGTTCCTGCCTGCATCTAGATAGGACCCTATTAATAAGGTTAAAAACATAAAGTTTCCTTATGAAAGTACAAAAAAAGAATAGCTCCACCTATTCATGGACAAAAAAAATCCCTTTAAAATTCAAAGTAACTCAGAGCAAATCCAAAACTATATTTTTTTTTCAATTTTTGAGAAGTTCTCAACTCCTTAATCCTTCAACTAAAATGGAATATAATGTTCATATAACTTGAACTCTAAAGAATCATATCATATCACAAACACAATCAACAACATAATATTATGTTCCTAGGTTTAAATTGATAAACAACATTTTCTTATTCAGGAAGAACAATCTGACTTCATCCTTGTGAGGATTGCTCCACACTCGTAGTGAGAAATGAGAAGCTGGCCAACTTCATTCATCAATCAGGAATGATAAAGCCATGGCTCATTCATATATGAATGAATGTGTGTGTGTGTGTGTGTGTGTGTGTGTGTGTGTGAGAGAGAGAGAGAGAGAGAGAGAGAGAGAGAGAGAGAGGGAGGGAGGGGGGGGGGAGAGGGAGGGGGGAGAGAGAGAGAGAGAGAGAGAGAGAGAGAGAGAGAGAGAGAGAGGGGGGGGAGAGAGGGGGAGAGGGGGAGAGAGCGAGAGAGAGGGAGAGAGGGGGAGAGGGGGGAGGGAGAGGGGGAGAGAGAGAGAGGGGGGGAGGGAGAGAGAGAGAGAGAGAGAGAGAGAGAGAGAGAGAGAGAGAGAGAGAGAGAGAGAGAGAGAGAGACAGAGAGAGAGAGAGAGAGAGAGAGAGAGAGAGACTAAACCAGTTCTACCACCAAGTAACATAATAATCAACAAAAGACCCAATATTCTAGACGGCACCGGAATAAACTAACAAATGAGATAATAAGCTACAAACAATTAACTGCCTAGTGCCACCCATATCATGTAGTTTTCAACAAGACTACCAAAGTCACCAAGCTATAAAAATCTCGCCACCCAAGATTCAACAACCACAAACACCCACATTAATTAACCATCGGGAGATGCATCATGACCGTGGTCTTTCTGAATTGAACTTCTAAGCTTCATGTTTCCAACCTGTTCTGGCTGCTGCTGTTGCATTGAGGACTGTGACTGCTGAAACTGATGGAGCTGCTGATGCTGCTGTTGGAACTGCTGGGTCTTCTGAGAGTGAATCTGGAGCTGCTGCAGTTGTTGGGCCGTTAGTAACGTGTGCATCGCTTGGTTGTTGCTATAATATTGCTGGTTAGCTCCACAGGATGCAGGGAAATTCATCATAGATCCACCGTTGGCGATTGTCTGACCGGTCAGCACTTTTAGATGCTGGATCTCCTCTTTGAGTGCATCATTTAGTGCTGAATCAAAATCAAGTGTGTTAAGAAAATAGGAGTCTGACTTTTGAGTGCTTGATAAAAAAAACAGATAAAAAAAAGGGGGTTAATCAAATTACACCGAGTCTTAGGAAGTGTTTGTAGGAAGAAGTGATTTTATTGCAGCTGAAGTGAAACTATTTGAGAACCGATATTTGATGGTGTTTGCAAATAGAAGTTGGAAATTGATTAATTGATAAAAGAGAACGGTGGGAAAATTGAAAATGTCTTATTTGGGTGAAAAAGTCGAACTAGAAACTGAATCAGAAATCTCAAGCACTCGTCCCCCTCCTTTCTATGGGAAGAAATCAGGAGATCATCGCGTTGTGCATGTGTTTGTAGACCAATTGAAAAAAAGAACGCTAAGATGTGATATTTTTTTCGGCTATAACATTAAGAATCGGTTCTTTTAGTGATCGGCAGCATATATGATATTCAGCTATTTTTCTTGATTAATTAAATAAAACCATTAGTGTAAGTTCCAACTTCGCCTCGCTCTCAGAAAATGTGGCAAGAAACCGAAAAGGAGCAAAAAGTTAATGAAATGCAGTGAACGATTAGATTTTACCATCTTGCAAATGTACTTGTTGTTCCATTGTTTGCACGCGTAGTTTGAGTTCGCTATTCTCAGCTGTAAGACCATTTGTATCTCTCTGTTGAAGAGTAAGTAGAAAAAACAATCAAGGCTCTACTAATCTTTGCTTAAAGTAGCTGAAAGAAAATTAGACGGAACATATGACAGAAAAATGGGAATATAACCTATGTAGCACGGACACGGACACGGACACGGACACGGACACGGGGACGGGGACGGGGACACGGAAAAACTCCAAAAAGTAGGACTCGGACACGGCATAGGACTCGGCAAATTAAATAATATAAAAAATATATTAATAGTAGAATCAAAAGAATTAATTAAAAACTCCTTCATCTTGATTCATTCTAAAAATTAATTTTAATTAAAAAACTAATTAGTAATTACTAATTAGATAATTCAGCACTGCAGCAAAAAAAAAAGAGAAATCAAATAAAGAAGAGAAATTCGCATAAATCAGCACTTCTTTTTTGCGGAAAAAAAAAAGAAAAATGAGAAATCAAATAAGGAAGCCCGAACGTTTGCCGTCGGTTCCCTTCCGGAAATCAAATAAAGAAGAGAAATGAAATCAAATAAGAAATCAAAAGAAGAGATAAGTGATTCGAATTATCTGCTGGAAAGTGGAAAGTCATCGCCGTCGGTTCTTCACAGTCGTCGCCGTCGGTTCTCGCGACCTAGGGTTTCGTCGTCGCCTCTTCTTTTCTTTTTCTTTCCCGTTTTCTTTTCTTTCCTGTTTTCTTTTCTTTATTTTAATTGTTTTCCCGTTTTAACCAAAAAAAAAAAAAGAGAGCCGCCCGCATCCCGCCCGCGTCCCTCGCGTGTCCCCGCCGCATCCCTCGCGTGTCCCCGCCGCGTCCAAAATGCCACGTCAGCAGGACGCAGTCCGACCGCGTCGGACACGCACCCGCGCCGCGTCGGCGGCGAGTCCGAGTCCAAAACGCACTGGACTCGGACACTCTCCCTTTGTAGGCGAGTCCGTGCTTTAGAGAATATAACAATAACTAAAAAAATCTAGACAATTCACTTATTTCAACCAAGCCAGACTACATTTGTTCTGTTCGTGAAGGAAAAAAATGCCTATATGGAAAAGTAAGGCCATGTTTGTTTATGTTTCCAAAGATATATTTCCATTTCCCAACTATTCATAAAAACGAAATAATGTTTGTTTATAAGTTTTCCTATGGAAATCTGATATTATTTTCAGTTTCCATTTTCCAATCACTACCATACACTACTTATCAATCGCATTTTCATTTTTTTGTGAAAGGTAGAGGAAGACCCAAGAAAACTTGGATAAAGATGATTGAAAATGATATGCGGTTTCTTGGAATTGAAGAAAGTATGGCGATGGAGAGGCAAATGTGGCGGGAAAGAATACGGATGGTGGATGGAATCTGATTCTTTTTTTTTTATTCCTATTTTCTTTTATGTCATGTTACCTTCTAATTCATTTTTCAGGATTTTTCATTTCTTTTTATTTTTATTTTTATTTTTTCTTTTGCTTTTTTCTCTTCCCTCTTTTTTTTTTCTTTTTTTCCTTTTATGTTATTTATGTAACGATCTTCAAAGTTTGATTTATGTTAGTCGACCCCAAATCATTTTGGGACTAAGGCTTATATGTTGTTGTAAGGCTATCACTACAACCATTCTATTTAAAAAAATTACTTTACAAACTGAATCTATCTAGAGGAATCCACCACCTATCATCTTATTGATATTATAGTATACATCATAATACGCACAACAAACTACCTTAGAACTACTTATCCAAATATAGTTTCAATATTCAAAAGAATATAGAAAAATTCAAAAGAAAAAATCATTATCTAACACTTGAAATTTGAAACTAGACTTGGACAAACATGCACTTAAGTTTATCTTTCTCACCAGATGGAGCTGATATATTACTTTCCCAATAGCTTGTTCCAAGAATACTAAGATATAAAACGTCAATAGTGCCTTTTCAAAACTCAAAAGAAGATTTTCCATTTAGTTATTCTTCCACCCACATTAGTCATTAATTACTATTCCCTTTATGTTCAGAGATGACGCTGCAGACCCATAAGTGTGTGTCTGTGTGTGCGAGAATACGTATGTTATTCATTTCACTTGGGAGCATAAGATGGAGTTTGCTACTTGAAGCCACCAACCATTATGAATTAATAAATTAGCATACGAAAATGGGTAAAAAACTGTAACCATCCCAATTTTCCATAGCTTGAAAATAAACAGAAATTTTGATTTTATAAAGTTCTAAAAAAGGGGGCCACAATTTGAAAGGCACGAACAATTAATTTAGAGCGGAAGCCCAAGTAAAATTAGAACATTTATATTTATCCGAATATCATCACCATCATCATCAACTGCACCTTTAGATCCCATCCCAACTATGTTGGGGTCGTGGCATGAAGATTATAGTGTCAATCCATTGTCTAAAATTAGTTCAACAGTAAAATTCATGCAAATAAAGTGGCAAAGTTTTACGCCGGATGCCCTTCCTATCGCAACCTTCATACGAACGAGAAATAAGATGAAATTCCAAAACAATCAACATCACACGTGTTTCCGGTTACATGGAAATATCATGATAAATATCATGAGACGGCAATGAGTACTGATAAATTGACAACTCCTATATCATAAAATCTGACCTCACAACAAAAAATACAACTTAAATAATTTAAATAAAACTAACTGCTACACCAGAGAAAATAAATAAATACCTAAAATAACTTTAGATTGTTATGATATCCCACATCGGTTGCGCAAGAAAGCTTGGAAGGGTATATAAGTGGGAATCCACCCTTTACCTTTGACCATGGTTTTGGGTGAGTTAGGGTTCCCACTTATACCCTTCCAAACTTTCATGTGGAATGGATGTGGGATATCATAATATATATTCTAGAACTGGATAGACTTTGTTAAACAACCATTCCATTTATGCTCAGAGATACAGCTGCAGTGTAATGTGTGTCCACTAGAATGCATATCTTATTCATTTTGGGAGCATAAGATGGGGGTTTGCTAGTTGAAGCCACCAACCATGATGAATATATAAATTAACATAAGAAAATGGGTATAAAAATCACCTGTAGTAAGGTTAACTGTGCGGACAAGGAAGTTGCTTCTGTTTGCAAAGTCTGTACTTTCCTTTCAAGCTCAGCTATATATCTCATCTTCCGTTCCTTTGATCTTGCCGCTGACTGCCTATTTGCCCAAATCCTTTTAAAAGAAAAATGCGTGAGACATGGATGTGAGAAGAGAAAAATATAGATAAGAGGAAACATAAATATTCAACAGTGTTTCTCTCAGTAATCTAACAGGAACATGCACTAGCTAAGGGATAAGCTAAAAGTACTGAAAAGGAGGGAGGGTCGAGCAGAGGTTCTGGGAACATGAAATGTACTAAACCTAATATTACAATAACTAAGAGGAAAAGGATATAATGATTCTCAGCATGCTATACTGCGAATGGAGAATACTGTAAGAGTGATAGGCTTGTTGATTCATGACTGTACTTTTGTGTCAATCAACCAAAGAGTTACAACTTGCAAACCAAACATATCGCCAATAGTTTGAATGTTAAAAGACACAATTAAATTTAAGTATTTCTCTAGATATATACTTTAGTATATTTAGTTTTCAAAGAATGCTAAATTACAAAGTATAATCACGTACCAATATGAAAGGCATAACAGTCCAGGTAAAGTTAAGGAACAGTTCGACATAATTAATGAACCTAACACAATAAGGAAGCAGCTGATAAAATATGTTATCATGTGAACAAGATCCTAAAACTCTCAAACAGAAAAAGTGATAGAGCAGCACCGACAGGATTGAAGGTTTATTCGCGGCGCAAGTACCAGGCAGTAGCAGTTTAGTTTGGAGGCAGTATTTAGTTATTGCTTATTATTAATTATCTTGTTTATTAAGTATTCTGTTTTCATGGATGGGGCTTTTTTTGCCTTAAGCATGGGCCTTAGTAGGAATATATTATATATATTAGTTTCCTGCGTAAATTAGGGTTATCTTGGGATCTTTGGATTTTCAGCTTACGCTGTGGCAGAGCAGTTGCTCTGGGACCTCGTTTTTGAGGGTTTATCGTTCTAATTCAGTTTTCTTCCTTCTTCACCGCCTTCACTCTATCAATTTGGTCCGACCTTACCGGATTATGCCCAGGACTCGCAGCCAGACGAAGATAGAGAAGATGGTTGAGCAGGAATCGCTGTCAGCACTGGAATCTAGGGTTTCTGCAATGGAGGAAGGGTTAATTTCCGTGGAGAAATCCCTAGGTCGTCATGACACTCAGTTTAAGGCAATAATGGACGAACTAAAAGCCATCACTTCCGCGTTGACGCTCCACACTGACAACAGCCATAAGGAAGACGAGGCATCACACAAGACAGGAGAGACCAATTCGGGGTCGCTCGACACACCGAAGGGCAGCAAAATTTCGTTGATGGCAGGTACACCACGGATTGATCTACCATTGTTCGATGGGACAGATCCAATCTCATGGTTGGCACAAGCAGGCCAATATTTTCTGGTTCACCGAACACCGATGGCTGATCGGGTTCAGTTGGCGCTCATCGTCATGTCAGGCCGATCTATGTTCTGGGCGCAGTGGGTATTGCGTCGTTCGCCTACAATAACATGGAAACAGTTCACGCAAGAGTTACTGGGTCGTTTTGGCGACAGTTCCACCCTTGATGCATATGAAGCCATGCAACTAACTCGACAGACAGGTTCGTTGGAGGATTTTGTGTCGTCGTTTGAAGAGCGAATAGCGCAATTGCCCTCTCTACTTCCAGAGCACCAGCTGGGAATGTTCTTGGGGGGCTTACAACCGTCAATTCGTGATCAGATACCAGATTCAGATTGTAGCAATGTCGATTCCGCAGTTCGGGCAGCTCGACGAACTGCTGTACAAAATAGGCCCGCATTTACCACGGGAGCCTTCACGCGACCCACGTCGACCTATCAGTCTTCGGCGCAGAAGCCCATCAATCTGCAACAACCAGTTCAGATATACGTCCTCAGTACTCGTCAACAGCGTCGTCGGGCTCCGCATGAATCGAAGACATTTAACGGAAGCAGAAGCACGGGAATACCGTGCCAAGGGGAAGTGCTATCGCTGTGGGTTGGCATACAGCCCCTTACACAAATGCCAAGCTAAATCATTGGCAATTATTCTGGACCCCGAAGAAGATGATCTGGAAGAAGAGATAGAGGAGCAAGCACAGGAGCAAGGGGCGGGTTCGGTTACGGAGGAACCGGACCCTACAGTCGAGCTGAAGCAGTTACAACTCTCTCGGATGTCATCCCATGGGTTTGATGGAGCTCAAACTTTAAAATTGTTTAGCCGGGTGGAAGGTCGACACCTGTTGACAATGATAGATAGCGGAGCTAGTCATTGTTTTATCACTGAACATGTGGTTCCGGCCTTGAGTTTGAAGGTGGATGCAACGGAGACTTTTGCAGTTGTAATGGGGGATGGAACGAGAGTCAACACCCAAGGAGTTTGTAAGGCAGTTCCCTTCATCATATCTGATCATCTATTTTATATTACCTGCTATATGTTTCCTCTCCGCAGCGTCGAGGTCATTTTGGGGGTCTCTTGGCTTGCCCAATTGCGCGATGTGACTGCCAACTGGGCTACTCTTTCCATGAAGTTCCATGTAGATAACAAGGAGATCAGATTGCAGGGGAACCCTAGCTTGGCTCGGCGAGCTTGCGTACGCGCTGATCTCTGCTCGTTTGAGTTGGGAGATGAAGCATGGTTGTTGTGGACAATGGATGAAGACAGATTGGCAGCTTATGGCACTGCTCCGTCGCTTACAGCCACACAGCGTCAGGAATTGGAGACGCTGAACTCAGGCTTTGACGTCATAACTCAGGTGCCGACTAGCCTGCCCCAGCCGCAGAGTAGTGACCACCGTATTGTGTTGCACGAAGGCACCTCGCCGGTTTCTGTCCGACCATACAGGTACAATCACTTACAGAAAGATGAGATGGAGAAGTTAGTAGCTGAGATGCTCGCGGCCGGGATTATTCAGCCAAGTACCAGCCCTTATTCCAGCCCGGTGTTGTTGGTTCGTAAGAAGGATGGATCATGGAGATTTTGTGTGGATTATCGTGCTCTAAACAAGGTCACGGTGGCGGATAAATATCCTATACCGGTGATCCAAGAGCTACTGGATGAGTTGCATGGCGCGAAGTGGTTCAGTAAGCTTGACTTATGCGCCAGGTACCACAGATTCGCATCGCCCCAGAAGACGTCCCAAAGACGGCTTTTCGCACGCATTCGGGTCATTATGAGTTCCTGGTCATGCCGTTTGGGTCGACAATGCCCCGGCTACCTTCCAATGTCTCATGAACGACATTTTTCGACCTTTTCTGCGGAAGTTTGTGTTGGTCTTCTTTGACGACATTCTGATTTACAGCAGGTCCTTGTCAGACCACCTCCAACATCTCAAACAGGCACTCCACATCCTTGCCACACAATCCTTGATAATAAATCCAAAGAAGTGTGTTCTAGGCAGTGCACAGGTGGAATATCTTGGACACATTGTCTCGATCCAAGGAGTGCAAATGGATCCTAATAAAGTGGGGGCAGTTCTAAAGTGGCCAACGCCGAAATCCTTGAAAGGTCTGCGCGGATTTTTGGGTTTAACAGGGTATTATCGTCGCTTTATTTGCAACTATGGAAAAATTGCAGCACCATTAACAGCTTTGCTGAAAAAAGAGGGACAGAAATCATGGAATTGGACAACCGAGGCAGAAAATGCATTTCAATCTCTTAAGACGGCGCTGACTTCAGCTCCAGTTTTGTCATGCCAGACTTCTCGTTGCCTTTCGTGATTGAGTGTGACGCGTCAGGGCGAGGCATTGGGGCAGTCCTTATGCAGAACAATCAGCCAATTGCATTCTTTAGCAAGAGTTTTGCAGGGAAGCTGCTCTCCAAGTCAGCTTATGAGAAGGAGCTCATGGCGCTTGTGTTAGCAGTTCAACACTGGCGTCCATATTTGCTTGGGCGGCGTTTCATCGTACGCACTGATCAACGCAGTTTAAAGCATCTCCTAGCACAGGCCCTGACCACTCCGGCTCAACAAAACTGGGCTGCTAAGCTTTTGGGTTTCGACTTTGAGATTGTCTACAAGGAGGGACGGACGAACCGAGCTGCGGACTCCCTTTCTCGCCGTGACGAAGAGTTGGAGTTGGCCATTGTGACATCACCTCAGTGGCTAGATTGGGAAAATGTGCAGAGTGCTGTTAACTAAGGCAGACCCTCGTCTCTCTCGTATTATAGATGGGCTCGAAAAGGGACAACCGGTTGCGATACATTATAGTTATTCGCAAGGCACGCTGTTCTATAAAGGTCGCATTGTGCTACCGGCAGATTCACCATGGGTGACTAAATTAATTGCGGAGTTTCATGCCACGCCAATTGGGGGACATTCAGGGGCGTTTAGAACTTATCGGAGATTAGCGGCGAATCTTTATTGGCCAGGCATAATGCGATCGGTAACTAAGTATGTGGCGGAATGTGATATCTGTCAACGCAACAAATATGGGACAAAAAGCCCGGCTGGATTACTTCAGCCGCTTCCGATCCCTCAGCAAATTTGGGAGGAGATTAGTATGGATTTTATTACAGGTCTACCTCGTTCGGGAGGAATTGATTGCATTTTCGTGGTGGTGGATCTAGCCTCAAAATATTGTCACTTTATGGGACTAAAGCATCCATATACAGCGCGTTCTGTAGCAGATTTATTTGCCCGGGAGGTGGTGCGCCTTCATGGAATGCCGAGGGCTATAGTTTCTGATCGTGATCCCATCTTCCTGAGTTCTTTTTGGAAAGAATTGTTTAAGTCAGCCGGCACCACCCTGCGAATGAGTTCAGCTTATCACCCGGAAACAGATGGCCAGTCGGAGGTTATGAACCGCTGTTTGGAGACTTATCTTCGATGTTTCGCATCTGAGCGACCAAAAAGTTGGAGTCAGTGGTTATCATGGGCGGAATTGTGTTTTAATACAGGTTACCAATCGGGAGCGGGATCAACACCATTTGAGGCTGTTTATGGCCGACCTCCACCGCCACTCATTCCTTTTGTGCCTGGGGAGATTCGAGTGCAGGCATTAGCAGTCACCCTCCGTGAGCGTGATGAAGTTTTAGCTCACCTTAAGATGCATTTGGAGAGAGCGCAACATCGTCGCACGCTGGAGTTCTCTGTCGGCGACAAGGTGTACCTTCAATTCCGTCCTTACCGCCAGCGCAGTCTTTTTAAGGCTATTAATGCGAAGCTTACCCCGAGGTTTTTTGGTCCGTTTGAGGTGGAGGCTCGGGTGGGACCTGTTGCTTATAGATTAAAGTTACCAGATAACTCCAAAGTGCACCCCGTGTTTCATGTCTCTTATTGAAACCTGCTGTGGGATCTGCATTGGTATCTCCAGTTTTGCCAGAGGAGTTATTGGCAGTTGATCCTCCTTTTGTTCCAGCTGCGGTAGTTCAGCGTCGTTCCTTGCAGCGGAATGGTGTGGTTGTGGAACAGGTGTTGGTTCAATGGCAGGGATTGGGAGTTGAGGAGAGTTCATGGGTTGATGTTGCTGACATGCGTGGCCAGTTTCCGGAGTTCAGCCATGAGGACAAGGCTGTTTCATCGCCGGGAGCAATTGATAGAGCAGCACCGACAGGATTGATGGTTTATTCGCGGCGCAAGTACCAGGAAGTAGCAGTTTAGTTTGGAGGCAGTATTTAGTTATTGCTTATTATTAATTATCTTGTTTATTAAGTATTCTGTTTTCATGGATCGGGCCTTTTTTGCCTAAGCATGGGCCTTAGTAGGAATATATTATATATATTAGTTTCCTGCGTAAATTAGGGTTATCTTGGATCTTTGGATTTTCAGCTTACGCTGTGGCAGAGCAGTTGATCTGGGACCTCGTTTTTGAGGGTTTATCGTTCTAATTCAGTTTTCTTCCTTCTTCACCACCTTCACTCTATCAAAAAGATGAGGAATTCATTAGACTAGCAGATCCCGGTGTATCTTGCTACACTATCATACTAACTTATTTCTGCTTTCTTCCGAAACAAAAAAATGAAAAAGACTACCCCCGACTGAAAAACCATGGAAATTCCTGTATACAGATTCAGGCATGTTTAAACATCTTACCTAATGTATCTCATACACAGGTCTTTATCCATATGAGTAAATGGGTCGTTATTTGAAACTTCCCTTCACAAACACATCCACCTTTTTGAAAAACACAACAAGAAATCCCAAATGTGATTTTCCATTCAACCTCATATATATCCATTACATCCAACTCAACTGGAAGGTTTTTTGAGACTTCCCTTATTAATTTGCACACTCAAAAAATAATCACATCATACCTCACACCATTTATTCTTCACCCTTCAAGTAAGTTTAATACATCACATCACTTAATCATCAGTTCATCACCCTCCAACAACTTTTTGACTTTTCTTAACTACTCCAATTCAGTTTTTCCAAAGAGTTACTTAAACTGTATGCCGCTCCAAACGTGCAAATAGGTACTGAATAAGGGAGTAATATTTACTGCCATTATTCTCCTTTCATACATCGATACTTCTGCCCTCTTCAAAGACTGAGAATCCAATTTATTGGTCTTGTCTTCTGATCTTTGGGATTTTGATGCATCATGATTATGTTTGCATGGAATGAAGGACATAGGAAAATAACCATGTAAGGTGCACACTACAAATTGTTTATAAATCTGCCGAGACCAGTCGTATCTCCCAGCCAGATATTGGATATGCATGAATAAAGGCAAATTGTCCATGCAAAGCATGTAACAATGTATCCATCAACTACCCAGTGGGAAACTACAGAACTCCATAAATGTGGATATTAATAAAGCGGATCACCAAAATGGAAATTAAGCAGGCATGCATAATTTTGGGAATCTTCAGAAATTAGAAAAAGCTATCAGTTTAAGATAGGAGAAAAACATGTTAACACCATTCTCTAATACAGCAAAATAGCTAAGGAGAAAACACCTAAAACCCATAGTGAGAACAAAACAAGCTAGAGTCTAGATGCAATAGCACCAGTTTCCTAATACTCCACTCCTAAAATTTGATCAAACTGAAATAGGATAAAAATTATTGAAATGCAGACACTGGCATGCAATGCAACATACCAAAGAAGTTATAAATCAATGTCGCAACCAAGACAAAAAAAACAACAAACAGGTGGACATGATACCTCTTAGCACGCTTTGGATCAATAAGAGCAAGCTCAGCAAGCTTAGCAGCAGACATGGCTTTCTTAGAATCACCTGGGGACGGATCCTCCGAACCTGACATAAGCATCTCTGGTTTGATAGTAGTTGACCCATCCATGGACTGGCTATGCTGATGCCTAATTCTTGGTTTCTCACTTATACCCCTGCCCATATTATCAGCGGACTGATTGGCTAAAGCTGATGGATGAGCAGATGAAGAACCTCGCTCTGCCGCTAGCAAATTAGACGATTCACCCCCATGGTTTCCAGAAGTAGCAGATGACGAATTGAGCTTATCCATATCAAGATACATTGACAGCAAATCCTCCTCCGTTTCATCAGAAAAAGACGGTCCATCGAATCCACCAACAACGCCTAGATCACTATCAAAGCTAATATCATCAGGAAGGGTAAGAATCTCAGAGTGAGCACGTCTGTGACCCATATTCTTGGGTGGGTTATCGGGCATCCGGCTTATATCATGACTAAATCGGTTATTATTATCAGATGGGATACCATGACCAAAATGACCCGGTTCCGATGTACTGCCTGGCCCTAATAGAGGCAAATTTGATGCTCCCGATTGGTCAGACTTCATGTGATAACTACTATTTGGTGGAGAGAAAACAGAGTACCTTCCCAGTGGAGGAAGTAAATTTCCATTGCGATCCTTATCCATCAATCAAATTGTCCAGAATTTATAATTTCGAGAAACCAATGCTTTTACTTCAAAAAGGAGACCTAATGTTATTCATAAAGAGCACTGTGCAAACTAAAATCAAGCAAAATCCCAATACTTACACTCCAGGAGTTTTATTGACATTGCTTTTCTTTTTCCTTGTAAATCTGCCATTGGGTTAATAATTTAAAAAAAAAAAAAGAAAAAAAAACGCCGCACAAGAAATCAATGTAAACAATAAATATATTACAAACCTTATTCCGGAATAAGGACCGCTGAAACTCAAACCCTAGAGATGGAACACCTACAAAAAGTAAAGGCAAGTAAGGTCAACAGAGATCTAAGTATTCAATGAAGTCCGAATAATTGGAAGAATATTTACATAAAATAATGGATTAAACAAAGACCCATGAAAAGTCCAAACTCAAAACAGAGTCTCCGTACATGGCAATGCATACATAAATCAGAATAACATTGAGATAAATGAGACTGAGGTAAATGAAGAATACGAAAAGATGGTAGATGGAAATATAAATAACCAAAAGAATAAAACACAAAGATCGCTCACAGGCAAAGTTTTTATATTATTGATATTTATCTTTTTCTTTTTTCCTTTTTTTCTTCCTCTCTTCTACTGGGCGTTGCGATTAGATCTCTAAGGAAAGGGATTGAGAGAATTGAACAGCCTTTTCACATGCGGATTGAGAAGACGCATCACATATTCACATTTCACATGATGAGAGTAGAAAAGCTTCAAAGAGACGATTGAATATACACACATATGTTGATATGTACACATAATTGAGATGTCTGTGTAATAAAATGGCGTATTTAATAAAAAAAAAAAAAGCTTAAATTTTTTTTATTGTTACTATTACTTTTAATTAGATGTTCTCCGGTGTGATGCACATATTCTCTTATTAGAAAATAATTTCTCGATCTCTAAATTTATTTTTGATGATTTTCGATATGAGTATCATATTAGCGTAATATTAATAAAAGACTTGAGTGTATTATGAGGTGTAATATAATTCAAGAAAGAGTACCACATTAGCGGAGTGTTAAGTCAATTACTGTCCATTACATGAACAAATTTCCTGGACATACCGAAAAAAGTAGGAATAAATTTTGGGGACGAAAATAATATGTGATTAAGTCTTAATATATGTGTGTGTGCAGTGTATGTTTTATTATTTTTAGTTATTATAATTAAATAAATATCATAATTTATTTTTTATGTAAGCAATAAATTAGTTAATATATTTTTGTTTTGCATCAATTAATTTTACTGAAAATAAATATTCATATTTTTCTAATATAATTTTTTTTTTGCAATCGGTCATTATTGTAAATCCATCAAATTTATTATATTCATATGGATGTCTAGTTGAAAATTTTGAAATAAAAATTAATTTGATATATTTTTCATTAAAAATAAACTTGATTTAAAAAATTATAAACATTTAAAATTTTAAGCTAAAAAATAAAAAAAGGATTTTTTTTATTGGTAGATGAGTGTAAGTTGTGAAATAAAACTCCCATAATATATATCTAAATTTCTTTTTTTTTCGGAAATTTAAGAATACATCTCTATATATAAATCTTATTTTAAAATAAAAAATCAAAAAACTTACAAAGTGACATGTGTCACGACTCTTTTTTAATAGAAGTATAGATTTTTAATTTTTTTTAATTCTTCATTGAGTTCATCAGCATTTTACGTTTTTAAGATTCTTTTTTTTTTTGCTTCTTCATTTTCTTTTTTTGAGTTTATTTCGTTATTTTTTATTTAAGAAAAAATGCACAGAAATACATGAACTTTGCTCTTTCTTTCATTTTGCGCACGACTTTTTAATTTTCCCCATAAAATCACTAACTTTCGATTTCGTTCAATTTTTCCCTAGTCTTAAATTTCGCCCAAATTGAATCTGACATGGCGCTGATGTGGCAACCGGACATGTGTCAACCTCTCTTCCATCCGGAAAATTAAAGGAAAAAATCCACAGAAATACATGAAATTTGCTTATTCTTTCATTTTGCGCGTAACTTTTTAATTTTTTTTTTTCATAAAATCACCAACTTTCGATTTTGTTCAATTTTTTCCTAATTTTAAATTCTATAAACATATTTTTAGCTTTTTAATAATACTCTGCTGTTGAAATATTTACCATGATTTTGAATCTACTGCATTAGCTGCAAATCTGAAAAGAACAAAGTAGGAGACAGATTCGTTAGTGACGCTATATATATATATATATATACATATATATATATATATATATATATGTGTGTGTGTGTGTGTATATATATATATATATAATCAAAGGAACTAAATCCGAAGATGGGCGATGTTGAGTCCATAATTTCTGTCTCCTTAAATCAAATTCGCCACCACCTCAGTGTATAGTGTCTGCCTCTTAGGATAAAACATATGAACAACATCGGAATTTATACTTGAGGTATTTACCTGAACTCCCCGGAATTAACTAAAACATATGAGCAACATCGGAATTAACCAAAATTCGGAATTTATAATTGAGGTGTTTTAGTAAAATAATTTTTTATCGAATAAAATTGCAGTAAAAAGATAACTTCGGGACGCCGAGATATTTCGCCCAAATCGCCCTTCGACCGACCCGACCCGATCCGAGCCGGCCGGCCAGCCGGACGGAGGCGGCGGCGTGCGTGTGTGTGTGCGCGCGAGTGGCGCCTAGTCACACATCCACTCATATTGTTTGCAGATTGCATCACTAACGAATCTGTCTCCTACTTTGTTATTTTGAAATTTGCAGCTAATGCAGTAGATTCAAAAGCATGGTAAATATTCCAACAACAGAGTATTGTTAAAAAGCTAAAAATATGTTTATAGAATTTAAAATTAGGAAAAAATTGAACAAAATCGAAAGTTGGTGATTTTATGGAAAAAAATTAAAAAGTTACGCGCAAAATGAAAGAATGAGCAAAATTCATGTATTTCTGTGCATTTTTCCCTTTAATTTTCCGGATGGAAGAGAGGTTGACACATGTCTGGTTGCCACATCAGCGTCATGTCAGATTCAATTTGGGCGAAATTTAAGATTAAGGAAAAATTGAACGAAATCAAAAGTTAGTGATTTTATGGGGAAAATTAAAAAATCGTGTGCAAAATGAAAGAAATAACAAATTTGATGTGTTTCTGTGCATTTTTCTCTTTTATTTAGTATCAAAACATTTAAGTTGTTTGAATATTATGCGAGACCCACGCTTGGATAATGTATCTGAGCTTTATGAGGTGTGCCGTGGGCAATAATCATCCAAGATGATACATGGACATGGGCTCAAAATTATTTAATTATTCAACAATCTATCTATCTATATCTATATCTATATCTATATCTATATCTATATCTATATTCTATATTATATATAAAAATTGAGTTCCATATATTAATGTGAGTGTCATTCATATCAATTAAAATATTGTTAATCTCTAAAGTTTTTTTTAAAAGATTTAAAGAGTTTTTACAAACCACAATTAAAAAAAATGCAAGAATAAAAAACGTATGCATATCATTCAACGCCATGTTTCTAAATTAATTCAACCAACTAAAACATGTCAAAGTCTCATTATTAAATTTTAAGAATTTCTATAGTCATACTACACAAAGTGTGGTTATTATTTAACTCTTTCAACTTCTTCTTTGAGATATTTATACTCTCTTATAAACAAATCAAAAAGTCACACAGCTCACTCACAAAACAGGTCACACCCTCCACCTCCCGTAAAGCAGATTCTTCTGCCGCCACAGCCAACATCAACTGCTTCCGCCGCTGGCACCACCGAATATTAATTCAATAGGTGGTGTTTCAAGCTTGGGTGGTTTCGTTGTTGTTTTAGTGGTTCCGCCACCGATATACCAAAGTTGAAATCTCAAACAATTTTCTTATAAATAATTAAACAACTAAAACGTTTCTATTCAAAATATCTATATCTATATATATATATATATATATATATATATAAATTGAGTTCCATGTATTAATGTGAGCATTTATGTCATAAGCTAGAGTCATTCATATCAATTGAAATATTGTTAATCTCTAAAGTTTTTTTTAAAAGATTTAAAGAGTTTTTACAAACCACAATTAAAAAAAATGCAAGAATAAAAAATGTATGCATATCTGTTCAATGTCATAAGCTAAATTAATTCAACCAACTAAAAATGTCAAAGTCTCATTATTAAATTTTAAGAATTTCTATAGTCATACCACACAAAGTGTGGTTATTATTTAACTCTTTCAACTTCTTCTTTGAGATATTTATACTCTCTTATAAACAAATCAAAAAGTCACACAGCTCACTCACAAAACAGGTCACACCCTCCACCTCCCGTAGCGATTCTCTTCGCGCCACACCTAACATCAATCGTCACCGCCGCACCACCGAATATTAATTCAATAGGTGGTGTTTCAAGCTTGGGTGGTTTCGTTGTTGTTTTAGTGGTTCCGCCACCGATATACCAAACTTGAAATCTCAAACAATTTTCTTATAAATAATTAAACAACTAAAACGTTTCTATTCAAAATAGTCTACAGAGACCTAAAACCATGAGATATCTAAAATATTATATAATTAAATTGTCAATTCCTACCAAATCATTAAGAAATAAAGACGACATCGAGTTCTTTAATTGTCATAAGTTATAGTCATTCATATCAATTGAAATATGGCTAATCTTTAAAAAAAAATTTAAAAGCTTTAAAGAGCTTTTAAAAATCACAATTAAAAAAAAATGCAAGAATAAAAAAGTATGCATACCTGTTCATTGCCATAAGCCAAATTAATTCAACCAACTAAAACATATCAAAGTCTCATTATTAAATTTTAAGAATTTCTATAGTCATACCACACAAAGCATGTTTATTGTTTAACTATTTCAACTTCTTCTTTGATATATTTATACTCTCTTATAAACAAACCAAAAAGTCACACAACTCACCCACAAAACAGGTCACACCCACCACCTCCCGTAAAGCAGATTCTTCTGCCGCCACAGCTATCGGAACTGCTGCCAACATCAACTGCTTCCGCCGCCGACACCACCAAATATTAATTCAATAGGTGGTGTTTCGAGCTTGGGTGGTTTCGTTGTTGTTTTAGTGGTTCTGCCGCCGACATACCAAACTTGAAATCTCAAACAATTTTCTTATAAACAATTAAACAACTAAAACGTTTCTATTCAAAATAGTCTACAGATACCTACAAACTGTGAGATATCTACAATTAAGCAATTCTATATATACTTAACTTAAACATAATAATTTCATATTTCTTTAACAAATTCTTTAAAGGCATTATACTTATGCACTAAAAATTTGTGTTTTGGGGAAATATGGTATTTTGATTTTCAGATTGGGTAAATATGGAATTATCCTTTCACTTTTGGACCAAATCTAAAACTTTTTCAAAATTTGGATTGAAAATGAAATACCCCGCAAACCACAAGGATTAAAAATGTAGTTACCTCTAATTTTAAATGATAGTAAATTCAAGTCTGTCAATTCAAATGGAAGGCAATGCAAAGATGATAGGCATTAAAAATTTTTTGATTATATTCCAGGAAAATAAAGATGGTTTTAACTAATTTTAAAAATTTACAAATTTAAAAATTTGAGGTTATACAGTTTTGAGAACACACATACCACGTATTATATGCACATGACACAAAATAACATTATTTACATAAAAAATACTCTATGAACAACTAAGAGTGCAATTTTTTTACATCTAAAAAATATAAACAACTAAGGAGTAAGAGTAAAATATGTAATAAAATTCATAATATTTGCCATAAGGATTTTAAAGTATAAAAATGTGTGAGAAAAATTAATTCAAATACGTAGCATCGTAGGCGTAATAAGCGTTTGATTAAATGGCAACAAATCATTCATTTTAGATGATCATACATGTTTGGTAACTTGACTATATAGATATCAATTCGATATCTTAATATGTTATATATGAACCCATTGTTTGAAATCAACCTCATATATTATCCCACATATTGACGCTAGGATGCACCGGCGAATAAGCTATATATGATAATTCGATGCTACTAATTAAAAAGTAGTTCGTATTGATTTCTGTAAACACAAACAAGTATTTTGCTTCAGTGAGATATAATCCATCTTAAGAAATACACATGTAATTTTTTTATGGTGTTAGTATCATGGATAAATATGTTGCACATTTTGAGTACAAGTCATTTAACCTGTCAATAACCCAGCTTAGGCCATACTTGATATTAAATACGTTATATAAAAATACGATGTTTTAACTTAGAATAATTTCACTCGAAAAACAAAAAATGTGAATGTTCAGGCCTTGAAATAATATGTAATATAAATATGATATTCGATATTATCGAAAATAAAGTACCCATACTTTAGGTGAATAAAGCCCGTGCATCGCACGGGCCATGATGTCTCGTTAACAATAATAAAAAAGTAATATTATGAATTATTATTACTGATAGAAATGTCCGCTCTAGAAAGAGCAATCATTGTTATTAGACCTGGCAAAATAGGCTCACGCTCGCGGACCGGGTCAGCCCGCCCATTTTTGGGCGGGCATTGGGCTTCATATTTTTGGCTCAAAAAAGTCGGGCCTTTTTAGCCCGGCCCAGATTTGGCCCGCCCGTTGAGGCCCGGCCTGCGGGCGGCCCGCCCGGCCTAGTTTTTTTTTAATATATATATATTTATGTTATATGTAATTATAATATTTAAAATTTTTCCTTATTTGTTAGATTAGATTACATCTATATGTTAATTATTGATGTTTTATTTTTTATGGGACTTTGGGATTACTTTGTAGTATCTCATATCAATAATAATATTATTTTACGATCTTTATAAGAAAGTAGTAGTGATAAATGAAATGATGATCAAATAAAAATATTTATATATTTGTCTTTTAATTGTGGTAGTGTAGTAAATAATATAATTATCAAGTAAAAATAATTGTACATTTATTTAATTGATTGTGATAATATAGTGAATAATATAATAATTACGAATCGAAAAATATTTCTATATTTATTCAGAAATAATATTTCAAAAAAAAAAAAGAGTCGAGGCCCACGGGCCGGGCCACGGGCCTAATATTTTTGGCCCAAAAAAAAACCGGGCCTTTTTGGCCCGCCCGTTTGGCAGGTCTAATTGTTATATAGAATTCTTATATTAATACAAATACATAATCAATGTAGGGCACTAATGCAAATATGGTGTAAAAAGTATTCGCTCGGCTAAAACTCTGTAATAATCCTATTTTTCCGTTTTCGTACATTTCGATTTTTGTGATTCGTTGTGCCGATGTATTATTATTATTATCCTCCGTTTTCTTTTCTTCCGCTATGTTTTCTCTCGGTACGCAATTAAAAATTTGATTTGTGATCGAGACTCTTACCGAGCGTCTCATCATGCTCGTTCCCGTGCAATTTCGGAAAATCGAGTCGTCGAGTCATGGCGGCTGGGCACTGGCCGGCCGAGTGCGGCAAGAACCGGTCCGGTGCGGCAAGAACCGGCCAGGTACGGTAGGAACCGGTCCGGTCCGGCAAGAACCGGCCAGGTGCGGCAGGAACCGGCCGGGTTCGGCTGGTCGGGTCTGGAAGGTTCTCGGACGTGTCCGGAAGGCGGCGGGCCAGTCGTGTCTGGAAGGTTTTTGGGCCTGTCCGGAAGGCGGAGGGCAGGGCGTGTCTTAAGGTTCTCGGGCATGTCCGGAAGGCGACGGGCAGGTCTATAAATATGACCGAGCAGTCGAGTTTTCGCGCGTTTTCTCATTCCCCCTCCTTCTTTTCCGCGGTGGGTGCTCCGAGCATGCAAACGCATGGTGTAAAACTATCAAGCCACGAAGTTTTGAGTTCATAACATCGATTCAAGCGTACCGTAGTCCCCCCCGATCGACCGAATCAGGGTAAGTTTTCTTAAAATCCTAGTTTTGGGAAATTGTGCCCGTCTATTCTGAATCAGCCTAGATTATTGAAGGATTATCAATAATCTAGCGGTATTCTACCAATTTCATTGTTTTTCAGCCGTTTAATTAACCACAATTCGTTGTTTTGTTGAGTTTTAAACCAACGCCTTTAAGGTGTCCGGTAAAGCCGTAGAGGGGCTTCGGGCGTTCTATGATATTTTTCCTTGCGTGGTCATTGTTGGATTGATTCTGTTGGAATATCCTATTCCATATAATTATAAAGAGGTTTTGATGATGTGTTGTCGAACAAACCAAAACAACAAAGGAAACAAAAGAGCGAAGCAAAACAACAAAGAAGACGAAGTCGCTCGAAACAAACGGGAACGTCACCTGATCCTGAGAACAGATGAGGAAAAGTCACCTGATCAGACCAGACGGGAAAATTCATCTGATCAGATCAAACGAGGAAAAGTTACCTGAAGGCAGACGAGATAACAAAGCTAACGTACGTAATATACATAGTATAACATACGTAATGGAAAGTTACCTGAAGGCAGGCGAGTGCAGACGACATGAGTTAACGTACGCAACACAAGAAGAATAATGTACGCTAAGGCGTGGAAGCTAACGTATGTAACGAGTTGTGCATAACGTACGTAATGGTTTGAATATGAATCCAAATGAACCGTTGAAGATGACGTCATGGAGTAGGTCACTATCATTGTTGTAATTGCGCTTAGTTGATAAGTGTTTGAGTGTTCATACACGAAAACATACACAAGAGGAAAGATACGGATTGTAGATTGATTCGGTGTTTTTAAGATCGTTGATCCGACATTATTAGAATCATATCTAAATCCAAGTGAGGTTTGTCTAGTACCCATCGAAAGCTAGATAAGTTGCTTCCTTGTCCAATAGAAAAGAAAAACGGTTTATCTTGGACCGACATAAAGACAAGAGTGTAACTATTTATCTCGGATCGATAGAAGACGAGATTGTAACAGTATCCCTCGGACCTATAGAAGACGAGGCGTAGAGGTTGATCTTGAGCCTATATAAAAAGATATGGAGAGAGGACTTAGGCACGTTTGGCCGAACCTCTATAAATCTTGTGTCGTTTACTTTCCGCAAGGTAATTACGCTTCCGCAACGCAAAAGAGTTTGAAAACTCTACCCCGCAATATTATCCACCATTCTAAGTGGGGTGCCAATTTTTACAACAATTGGTATCGAAGTGGTATCTCTTGAAAGCGGCTTAACATCCAAAGAGAAGAAGATCCTATGGCGTTTCAATTTGCCCCGGTCGAAGGTCTTGCTTTAAATCCACCTCCATTCTTTGATGGATCGAAATTCATGACGTGGAAGAAGAAAATGTGCATATTCATCCGAGTCTACGACATCGAACTTTGGAAATTTATTTGCCTAGGTCCGAAAATTCCTACAAAACCGGACGGCTCTCTAAAAAGCTTCGAAGATTATAATGATGAAGATTGGAAGAACGACCACTATAATTGCAAAGCAACACAATTACTATATTGTGCTTTAAATCCAGAAGAACACTGTAATATCCAAAAATTTTGCTACGAATTTTTCGCATTATTTTGTCTGAGTTGTACTGTACAGAGTGGGACCAAAGTAGTATGGATGAATAATTTTGGGAACCGAGTTGTACTAGTATATCTATCGAGGTTATTTTTAATTCTAGGATATTCCATGCTTGATATGTCTTTCGATGTCGGATATATTGTATGAGTATTTGTATAATTGTCGTACATGGTCGACAATAGCAATTGAGAATATCGTGCATCAGGTATGTCGTATTAGAATGTTATCGGAACGAGTATATGTATTCAGTATGTCGCGTTTACGTGTTCGGTATATTAGGATGACAGACAGGGGCAAAAATGGCTAAGTATAAACACCATTACGTACGTTAAGCACATGAGCTTGCGTACGTAAAGGCACAAGTGTAGCGTACGGTAAGCAGAGGAGCTTACGTACGTAACGATGCGAGCTTAACATACGTTAGGCGGAGTACATAACGTACATTATGAAGAGAATCGGACAGGTCCGAGCTGTGATCGGCTAGTGGGCCCAGTGTTGGAAACTTTCGGCGCGGATGTGGATAGGCGAGTCAACATCGAGCTTTACGTATTTTAAGGACAGCCCATTACGTACGTAAACAAGTATGGTACTGTAGCAAGTCAACAGCTACATTACGTACGCTACAGCATGAACATTACGTACGTAATGCATGATGCGTATTGAGGCAGTAGCCCCTGGGATAGTGTTACATACGTTAACAAGGTCAGTTAACGTACGTAAAGGAGGTTACGTACTTTAGGTTGATTACTTAGCGTACGTAATTATTGAGGTTATATATATATGTGAGACCCATCCCTTTGGCATTTTTGGAGATGTTCATATCATTTCTTCACCCTTCAACCCTCCGAGACCTATTTTGGCTCTTCCAAACAGATTGGGGACTTGAGGGCATGGATTTGGAGCTTGAGATATGAAGATATTATGGATTCTTGAGGTGTTTGATTGTGTTCTTGACGTATGTTGATCAACTCTACACCTTATTTCGAATTCTTGATGTTGTTACCATTGTTCGCTTCGTATGACGATGAATATGGTAGTATTGTTGTGATTTTTGATGATATATGAAGTGTATGTTGAAGGAGATGATGATATGTATGTATTGATCGGAATATGAGGGGTATTCGATAGATTAGAGGTTAGATAACACATTGGACTATGATATCCTGATGATTATGAATAAGTGATGTTAATTGGATATGATTAATTCATGTTCTTGAGGAATTCTTGAATTATATGATGAACATATGTAAGGTGTTGGTATTTTGGATATGAATATGGAATATTCATATCTAGAAACAAATTGTGATTGTTGGTGTAATATCCGTATAGGAGTACGAATATGATTATGAGTTTATTAGATTATTATGATGATAATCGATAATTAGTTTTTACTATGAATTTAGGAGAATGAACCTTGTTGATCCGTAATTAAGATTGAAGTCGGAATCGAGAATGTTGAGACACTTGTTAGAATTGATTGATTATCGAATTGTGACTTGTATTCGTAATTGTATGAGTTGAATGGTTTGGTTTTGTATATGATCGAGATCTCATTGAATCATTGAGTTTGACTGGTTGGTTATATCGGTTTTTGATTGTTATCGAATATATTGTTAATTGATTATTGCATTAGGTTGTGATAAGTGACCGTTGATTTTAACCATTGTGCTGCGATTGAGATTGGAAAATGCATGGATCGCCTTGGTCGGGGCTGAGGAGCTTGTAGATGAAGACGATGGGATTGGTAACAGCTTCGTCATATCGGTATGAAGGCAAGTTATGCTTGCTTGTTACATGTATTTTTATGCGCTTAATTATCATTATTTTATCTCCATTTTTGGTTTAAATCTGCATAAATGAGCTCTTAATGCATTATGTTTATATGTTTTGAAGGAAATTAGAGTCTGGAAGCTTAAACAAAGAAAAACGGGCCAAAATGATATTTTTTGGTCAAGGGCCGCGTCACATCGAGCCAGAGCCGCGACACAGGCACACCCAGAACTAACCGGTACAAACTGTACCGGGGGCCGCGGCACGCTCATTCTGAGCCGCGGCCCGTAAGAAAAAATTAGCCCAAGCGCAAGGACAAGGACCGCGGCACACATAAGCCGGGCCGCAGCCCGCGGCGCGGGATCCATGATTTCAGCCCGCGATTTTGGCTGTTTTGAAGACCGTTTCGACCTAATTCTCGGATGTGTTTTGGAGGCAGAAAGAAGGTTATAAAAAGAGAGTAAAGGTCAGAAAATAAGGGGATCGAAAAAAAGGAGAAAATACCTAGCAGCAGAAAACAAAGGCCAGAGAACGAAAGAGATTCGGTTCTTCAATTGTGTTTGAATTTCTTTCCTATGTTTTATTCAAACCTTTGTATATTGATTTCTAGCATGTTGGGCTAGACCCCTTTTTCTAGGATTGTAATGAAACCAAGATTTTGATGAATTAATTCTTGATTTTACTTTATTAATATATTCCCCTTTTCTATTGAGTTTTCCTAATTGTTCTTAATGCTTCCAATTGTGTGGCCTATAATTGAATTGTTATAATTACGTAACTTGAATCGGGAGAGGAGAGCTAGTAGTGAAAATTGGGTGAAAACCGTTTTGTCTTGTGAGATAGGAATATACTCATAAGAATTACGTCGCTCATTTGAAGATTTTAGAACTTTTTGGCTATTATTAAATTAACTCACCTCGGAATAGAGTGAATTATTCACCTTAGAAAATTCTACTGACCTTGGGAGAGGCATTAGATTATCTTAGAATCTTCGCTTTTAATAAATTGAGAAATTACGTGATTTATATTAATCAAGATTAATTCGGATTAATCGAGGCGAATTCTCAATCCTAGATTCTTCTCTTATCTGATCTTCTTTCATTGGATTATTGATTCTATAATTTGTTTTTAGTTTATCGCACTATTTAGTTTTTAATAATTCTTCAACCACAAAATTCGGTCGTTCAAATAAAACTAGAATACAAATAAATTGGTGATTAGTATGTCAGTCCTCGAGGGAATGATATCTTTCTCATCACTTCATTACTTGATTACGACAGCGTGCACTTGCTTTCACAAAATTACGTAACATTGCTCAGTTCATAATGTTTAATAAATGGTTTTGATTTCATTTCATTTATGATTCGTATAGCAATGATATTATGAATATGAATTGTCGGGATGATGGTATGTATATTATGCTTGGACTGGGATAAATCATAATGTATATGATTTAAAGATGTCTAGTGTAAATGGAGATGTGAATTATCTTTGGGCTATTATATGAAATGATGGATATCGAGGACAGTTTACCATGCCAACATTGATCTCGAGGTGGTGGATTGTTAATAGTGATGAACTGTACTTCGTTCTGGACTATTCGTATAACTGTGTATTCGTTCAGGCATGTTGGTCGTGGAAAGGTTAGTATCTCCGGCTTTGAGGTGATTTAGTATTACTGAATTATGATAATTATCCTGTTGCATTGTTGTATATGTGTGTGTTGATGTTTCATGTGATGAGTGGGCATCATTGTTTGGTGTATTTTGTGATGTGCTCTTTCTTTGAACTGTAATTTAAATTGGGCCAATGTGTTGAGGGATAAGACCTAAATGGCACCCACATTCCGGAGTATTCCTGTGTAGATGCTTCCGTGACCCTTGTAACACCCCCAGAATACGTCGGGAAATGTTACACGCCGTAGGCCCTTCTCACAAGGATCTACCAGGCTAAACTCCACTAGACTACACAATGATCGACCGACCGGGGTCAATCTAAATACAACGCAGACCGACAAGGTCATTAAACAATTCAGAAACTAATAAATTTAATATCTCCATGACAAAGAATAAACTTTCACACAAAAAGGGATGACAACTCCATTTAATAAAGGAAAAACCTACACCCGTGCAAGGGTGAGTACTCAACCAAATGGAAAATACCGACCCCGATGGAATAAATGCAAAAGACTCTGACTCTTGTGTGATTAGCATCGTCGTCTTCCATCTCCTTCCAAGCTAATCCGTGTGCTCCCGAGCTGCCAAAACCTGAGCGCATAACAGGCACCCACCCCCCAAAAACTCGGGGGTTAGCAAACTGGAATTTTGCTAGTGCAAGTACATAATATACAAGATATACGAACAATAACAACACAAAATTCAACCATCGTGAAGCCTTAACACAAACCATACATTCCCAAAGTCAACACAGTATAGCACTCGTATACACAAGGTGAAAAATAATCACATAGTTATATTCTCTATATGGAACATATCGCCAATCAAACTTTGGACGAGCCCAAGGAGTCAAAATATTAAGTTCGAAAATCCATTTTTATAAAAGGAAAAGTATTTTGATAAGATAGTTTAAAAAAATATTATTAATGACTCGGGCCGTCTTGGGATTTTGGAAATTGAATGGGAATACCTTTAGAAGATAATTTCAAAAGATCTCGGGTCCTCGACCCAATTTATAGAACACTGTCACAAACGAAATCATTACAACATCTCACGGGGTTCTCAAACCAATCCAAATAACATCATCACGAGATCAATCATCTCAACATTTCACAGGGTCCTCGACCCAAATCACAGAATAGCACCACAATACAATCGAAGGCACAAGCTCTCATTCGACATATCCTGCTCAAGACCCCCGATTAATTAACCCTCGGAGATTTTGTCAAACCTCCTTGGTTAATTAACCCTGATACCAACGCTTCAAAAACAAGTTGAAAAAAACTTTTCAAAAACGCGAATCGCGGTCTATATCAAGACAAACGTTTAAGAGAGAGTTTGAAAGATTTTAGATACGAACATCGTTCGGTAACGGGGTCTTAGCTATCACTCAAATACCCGTAACCAATAAGCCTGCCAGGCGCCTCCCTTGCGCACCTGTGTACCGGCGTTCACTTCCATCATGTTGGCCGCTCATTGAACATGTCACCGCACCGGCGTCACTCCCGCAAGAGCCGCCCCTTGCGCGCGCATTAGGTGACATCGGCGTTCACCACCCATATGGAGCCGCACATTGCGGATACTGCAGGCCGAGTGCACGCCCGCCCTCAAAGGTTCCTGGACACGACGTTTCTAACAACAAATATCCACATTATCACAAACATCAAGCACATGGACAAACGTCACAACAATTTTCAACTCGGTACATCAAGTTACACAATTTTCTCCGCTACCCATAACCACATAAATAAACAATAACACGCACGTTATCAATCAAACTCAATCACAATAAGCCTTCAAGCATAACCAACCAACACCGCACATATATCCCTATATTGCGACTCAACTGAATATATATATATATATATATATATATATATAACCTTACTATATTATAAGAGTAAATATAGTTTACCCATCAATCCAAGTCGAGTACGTCATCTAGTGTTAGTATTCATCACTCGTCATTCACCAATATAGGCGCTTATATCAATATATGTATATACATACATATATTTAACATATAAATGTATATACATATATAAAACTAGACATATATATACATACACACATATATATATATATATACACACATTTATACATCCGTATAAATTCATACACTTCGACAACAATAATTTCACGCAGTTACAATTCGTATATCAAGGTACTTGCCTTGGAAATCTCTCACGAATACTTCAGAAAATGCGGTTGATTGGAGAAATCCGGAACTCCAATGAAAACGGCGATCGGAAAGGCTCAACACTAGATTTTTGTGGGGAAATCGTCCCTAGTATCCTATCATCAAATAAACAACAAATCACACGAGGAAAACATCGCAAAACGACCAATTTTCTCTGCGGCATTTTCCGGACACCTTGAAGGCGTCAAACGAAAGTTCATATAAGCATTTAATCGAAAATGGTAAAACCGTGGAAAGATGATGAAAATGATAGAATACTACTTAATCTACAATTATCCATCAGAAATATGAGTTAAAACGATCAAATCGGACAAAATCAACTAAAACCCCCAAAACTAGATTTCTAGAAAATATGACCTGATTCGGTAGATCGGAGGGTGTTATAGGATGGATGATTGATGATATGTGTTGTTGCCCAAAATATTTATCCGAAGATTAAATACTGCTGGAAGACGGACAACAAACAAATGCGGGAGCACTTCCGAGAGAAGATAAATAATACAAGATTTGCCGGGTTTGTTAGGCCCGGGCTTGAATGCTCTCGCGAGATGTTATTAATACGAATATTCGTGGATACAAGTATTAATGAGAGAAATCTAAATACAATGAGTGTAAAAAGACTCTGTTGATCCGGCTCTTGAGCGAAGCTAGGTGTTCTTCGTCCCGCCGGTAATCTGCTCGAGGAGAAAAGGCCGGGAGAAGTAAGACCGAAAGAAAGCCGTTGCCAAGAGTTGGATGTTAGCCAAGTGCAAGTGATTTGCTTCTGTATGGAGTGCTTGGATCGTGAAGTTGCAGAGTGTTTAGAGAGTCAAAATCCCGGTTTGTGCAGAAGAGTTTCGGTCCCTGGACAAGTGCTGGGAGCCTTGTATATATAGAGGCTGAGGGGCCCTGTCCCCTAGTGGGCGATCGCCTTTCGGCATTTAATGCAATGGGGCGATCGCCCTAAAGGTTACGTGGGCCGCTTTGCCAAAGTCCAAAGCTACGGTGGTGGCGGCCGTGCGGTCCAATGAGGATCCAAAGACGCGTCCGAAGCATCACACGGAGGTCCCACTTAGCTACTTTCGGCGGACCTTGTCGAAGGTGCAGGCTGTAGTCACATGTCTTGTCCGCCAACTCCTTTCGCAGGTCCGGGCCATGCCGGTAGGTGAGGTAGGTGACAAGATTGTCGCGCCTTTGTGGATCTCGCACGTGGGGTCGGCTTTGAGACTTGGCCTTTGCCGACCGGATGGTCATCGGTGGTGATCGACCTGGATGGTCTTCGGAGGTCGACATCTGCCAGTGGATGGAGGTCGCCAAGGGTCGGTCGCCAAGGGTAGGTCGCCAGGTGCCGAGAGACGGTCGATCGCCAAGGGTCGGTCGTCGAGTACCGAGAGGCGATCGTCTTGATGTCGATCGCTCGGCACCGGGACTTGTCCTGGGCCCTACGGTTGGCCAGTCTAGCATGCCCGCGGGGTTAAGGCTCTGCCGCCCGGTCGCCGATCGGCAGGCTTGCCTTGGTCGCTCAGCAGCAAGTCGGCCGCTCGGCAGTAAGTCGGTCGCTCGGCCTCGGAGGCGATCGCCGGTCGGAAGGTGTTAAATCTTGACACAACAATTGCCCCCCAGCTTGCTCCTATGTTGAAGACATGGGGCGAGGTGGTTCTTGCTGGTGATCGTGTACGGATGAGGACGGGCGATCTGAGCTGACTTAGGACTCGGACTTGGGCTTAATCATGGTCGATTGGCTTAGCTATCTTTCGGTCTTGTACCTGCAAAAAACAACATTGGCCGATCCCCCATGGAAACTTGGTGGTTTCGCTTTATTTGAGGAATCGTGCACAGTCGCGGAGATCGATGGACCGTCCCCATGACCGTGTCTTGGTGCACAAAGACAATGAGTGCCTCGTGACTCACTTTATTATGAGGGTCCTCTGTTAGCCGCGCCGCCTTGTTTTTAAACGAAAGGCGTGCGGTCTCGGTCTAGAGGAGTCTCCTTGGCAGGCGCGTCGGATGAATCAACTCCACGCCGCGGCTTGTTAGCTCTGCTTCCACCTCGGCCGGCCATGGAGATGGCCGACCTCGACTGATGTACGTTGAGACGGGGTTGTGGAATGAGTCCACCGATTAATGTTGGAGGGCCCTCGACTATGCCGGCCTCGTATTTAAACGAAGGGCGGCGATCTTGGCCGAAAGGGACCTTGCATGGCAAGCGGCCGGTTCCATCGATCGCTGTGGCCATGGCTTTATGATGTGCGGTGGAGGCGATCTTATGCCTTAGTCCGTCATGTTATATCCGGATCAGATGGCGATCGTGTCCTCCGAATCGCGGATGATGTAGCGTGATGATCGGCGATCGGGCCGAAGATCGCGATCGTCGCTACCGCCGATCGCTTTATTCGTAGGTCGATATTGGCGATCGGGTGGGAGATCGTCGTCTGGTGCCGATCGCACGCCACAAAGCTAAGAAGAAACCTTTGCTGGCCGTAAAATCTGCGGCTCTTGCCCGGAAGGCTGCGTAGGTCGAGGTTGGGTCTTTGTAAGATGCCCGAACATAGGCGAAAAACCCCGAAAACCTCCTAGACCGCGTAGAGGCGGTCTCATCGCTTATGGGCTCGCCATTGAGGATGATTACGTCTACCCGGTCGATGTAGTCCGAGTCGACTCTTCTTCTCCGCTTGATTTGCATCATGCGAAGGGGACCTTCAGCCGGACGACCACGGTGGCGAAGTACTCGGTGAAGCCGTGTGCGGCTCGTTGAAGGAGCCAATGGACCGAGGTGGCAATGAAGTATACCACCGGTGGGCGAGGTCGTCCAGCGTCGGAGGAACATTCGGCATCCGGTCGCGTCGGATGCCCCACACCCACCATGTAGATGTTGAACTTCCTCAGTGCACTTGGGGTCCGATCGCCCCACGTACATGGGTGTTTGCGGGGAGCGATCCTATGCCGCACGGGGCGAGCTCGATGTCGATCGCGAGCGGCTCGCTTGGCGGCGATCGCCTTCTTGGCGCCGCCTGGATTCCAGAGCGCCTTCATGTCGCCGACTTGACGCGTTGCATTGCAGCCATCGCGTGGCTTGGTCGCTTGCCGATCGGCTTTGGGAGCAGAGCCGAGGCGATCGTGTGCGATCTCCGGGCTCAGCGCGCCGACCTCGGCAATTCGGCGAGGGGGAGCCAGCCAGCCGCCTTCCGGGAGTCGGCAGGCCGAGCTCCCGGTGACGGACTCAAACTCCGTCGCCTCGTAGCCGGGCTGACCGCCTTGGCCGCTGTCGGAGTCGGCCGCCCAGCGATCGAGACAGAGGTGCCCAGTGGCGAGCGCCTTCCTGCGGACGGAGCCTCTGGCGAACGCTCGGCAAGAGCCTTGAGCTTGCTGATCTCCCGGCGAGAGACCGGGGGCGGTAGCCGAGGCGTCGAGAGCACTGTCGCTCTGAAGGACGGCCAGGCCCCTTCGATCTGTTCCTTGGTTCGAACCGATCGAGCGAGAGGCTCGGGCCGCCTTCCCGGACGTGGTCGAGCGCCTCCGGCCGCGGCGGCTACCTTCCACCATCGGGCCGGCTCGGGCCCGGGACGGAACAGGGGTCTGCCGGGCGGCCGGCTTTCTTGACGCGGAGGCGGAAGACATGTTTTCTGAAGGATTTCTTTTGAAGTGCAGTGAGTGTCACTTCAAATATCTGCCCCGAGAACAGTGAGTGTTCTTCGGGACGGTAGGTGTAAAAATTCGAGGGTTGGATCCCCTCCTTCTAGCGCCAATTGTTGTTGCCCAAAATATTTATCCGAAGATTAAATACTGCTGGAAGACGGACAACAAACAAATGCGGGAGCACTTCCGAGAGAAGATAAATAATACAAGATTTGCCGGGTTTGTTAGGCCCGGGCTTGAATGCTCTCGCGAGATGTTATTAATACGAATATTCGTGGATACAAGTATTAATGAGAGAAATCTAAATACAATGAGTGTAAAAAGACTCTGTTGATCCGGCTCTTGAGCGAAGCTAGGTGTTCTTCGTCCCGCCGGTAATCTGCTCGAGGAGAAAAGGCCGGGAGAAGTAAGACCGAAAGAAAGCCGTTGCCAAGAGTTGGATGTTAGCCAAATGCAAGTGATTTGCTTCTGTATGGAGTGCTTGGATCGTGAAGTTGCAGAGTGTTTAGAGAGTCAAAATCTCGGTTTGTGCAGAAGAGTTTCAGTCCCTGGACAAGTGCTGGGAGCCTTGTATATATAGAGGCTGAGGGGCCCTGTCCCCTAGTGGGCGATCGCCTTTCGGCATTTAATGCAATGGGGCGATCGCCCTAAAGGTTACGTGGGCCGCCTGCCAAAAGTCCAAAGCTACACTGTGGTGGCTGCGTGCGGTCCAATGAGGATCCAGCACGCGTCCGGAAGCACTGTCACAGGAGGTCCCACTTAGCTACTTTCGGCGGACCTTGTCAGAAGGTGCAGGCTGTAGTCACATGTCTTGTCCGCCAACTCCTTTCGCAGGTCTGGGCCATGCTGGTAGGTGAGGTAGGTGACAAGATTGTCAGCGCCTTTTGTGGATCTGCACGTGGGGTCAGCTTTGAGACTTGGCCTTTGCCGACTGGATGGTCATCGGTGGTGATCGACCTGGATGGTCTTCGGAGGTCGACATCTGCCAGTGGATGGAGGTCGCCAAGGGTCGGTCGCCAAGGGTAGGTCGCCAGGTGCCGAGAGACGGTCGATCGCCAAGGGTCGGTCGTCGAGTACCGAGAGGCGATCGTCTTGATGTCGATCGCTCGGCACCGGGACTTGTCCTGGGCCCTACGGTTGGCCAGTCTAGCATGCCCGCTGGGTTAAGGCTCGGTCGCCTGGTCGCCGATCGGCAGGCTTGCCTTGGTCGCTCGGCAGTAAGTCGGTCGCTCGGCCTGTAAGTCGGTCGCTCGGCCTCGGAGGCGATCGCCGGTCGGAAGGTGTTAAATCTTGACACAACAATATGAACTCCCAAAACTTCATGGATTGATTGTCCAACAACATCTCTCCATGATTTACCAAGCTCCAGCCGCGGAAGAGAAGAAAACCGAGTGAAAAATGACTGAAGAAAACGTCTGCAGGGCCATAAATAGGCTGACAGACTCGACCGTGTCCGCCTGACACGGTCGTGGCGCGCAGTTGGCCGGCAGGGACTCGACCGTGTCCTGCATGACACGGTCGCGGCGCGAAGGGGCCTACCGATAGTGACTGTCGCGGCGCCGGCATTGACTCGACCGTGTCCCGGAACACGGCCGCCTCTGGCGCCGCTTCCGCTTATCCGAAGAGTTCGCTCGGCCGTGCGCAGACGACACGGCCGGGTCTGAGGCGAGACTTCCGCTTATCCGACGAAATGCAGCACGGGCCGTGTCGACGACACGGCCGAGTTCGGCCGGCGGATCGGCCAATAACGAGCGGGTGAGCTAAAACGACCATAACTCTCTCGTCCGGACTCCGATTGACTCACCGTTTGAACCATTGGAAAGCTAATTCGATGCTCTATAATATTGCAAAGATTTAGAATTTTTTTTGGAATTACCAAAAATTAATGGTGATCTAACAAAGTCGAACTCATAAGAGGAAAGTTGAGACAATGAACAATAATGATACACAACTCAAAGTTTTTCCGAACGGTGAACACGGTGAATGAACATGATTGATGAATGATTATAATTGAGTGAAAATACACTGAGTGACAATTACAGACTGATAATTACTGAATGAAAACGAATGAATTACAACCGGGTATTAGACGGATGACAAAAAGTCCAGAATTAATCATTCTCGAAATGACGAAACGGTCATGAGCGAGTCGTCAAAACGGACTCCGGCTGAAAAAGAAATTTACCGAAAAATCGGAAATTGCGGATATTACATTCTACCCTCCTTAAAAGAAGTTTCGTCCCGAAACTTAAAACAAGTAGGGAGAAGCAATATCCCGCCAGGAAAACTCAACGAGATATGCAAGGAAACGCGTAACTTACGCCCATCGGCGAAACGTTACAAGCAACGCAAAGGAATATACGGCGTGAAAACACGCTCCACGACGACCAACACGACGTCGCCGTTAGGGATATAACAAAACCAACAAGTGACAAGCGTCATCAAATGGATAATACAATTAAGTCAATTATCCGAGCAATCACAAAACACAACGGACAAAAATCAATATGATTGACCAACCCAACGGTACATCAATCAAAACGCGAGCCAATCGCTGAACAAATACGGAATTCCACTGCCCAAGGGTTGGAAGATCGAAAACGAGACTAATTTTCCGAACTTGGAAAGGTCGCAACGATATATATATATATAGATCAATTTGGGACAATATCAGAACTCGCTCGAGTGACAAAGGTGAGAAACAACACCAGGTCAGAAGCGTCAACGAACACAGTCGAGTCGATACGGTTGGACGGAACAGAAGAGAAAGAAAGAAAAAATGCGGTTATTACATCATATCACCTTTAAAAGAGGTTTCGTCCCGAAACCTAAACAATGAGAACGAAGTGCTGGAATAGAAACCTTCCCGACCATATCCTCTTGGTCCACATCCGATCTTCATGGCCATTAGTATCGTGGTCACGACTGCGTCCCCTGCCCATGGCATACTAAGCGGATTCCCACTCAATACGATTGCACAACTTCGCAAAATATTATACTAAAATACCAACTCAGCACGACATATCACATAAAGGTAACCAATAACAACTCGAAAAGAAAATCCACGAGGTATCCTTTTAAAGGAAATCTTTTGAAATAAAATATTTTTATGGTGTAAAAGATTTTTGAAAATCATTCACTCAAAATATTTGAAAATGCAACAATACGTTAAAATCATTTTCGAAAATCCTCCCAACACTTCACAGACATCAACGACGGTAATACTTTACAAAATATTTAAGGTACTTTAAAAAAACTCTTTCAAATACCGTCGAGGTTTTATTTGAGAATCCAAGGCCGGCTTGCCAATTCCAAATAATTTTCAAAGTATACACGGAGCCGCCGATTAATCGAACCGTCAAAACTTTGTGAAGTTTCCAGGAAAGTGTTTTTGAACACACAGAGCAGACATAATTTATCAATTCATCAACCACAATCAAATATCACCTAGAAATTCGAAAAGTCTCAACACGCATTCACGCACAACAGTTGTTATCACTAGACACCACGTAGAGAATACAACTACAGGTGATTGGCCGCAAAAGTTAGACCTGACGGCTATAATGTGGTTCCATAGCCTCTGCCCAGGTTGATTAGCGTGCGTTACAACAAAGATTAACGTGTGCTAAACACGCCACGTTAGCGCGCGTTAGGCTCGTATTAAGCCTGTGCTAACTGCTCTAATCACCAACATGATTGCAAACATATATGAGGTAATACTAGACTCGAAGGTTACAAATAAGCAGCAACATACGAGTCTAAATGTCATCGATTCACATAATTATAACATCTCACAAGCAACCATCAAAAGAAAATCATCCTATCAAGAACAAAAATTTTTACTTCTCAATAAAGAGGACTATCTCAACACAACATTCATAAATTTATTCTAATAAAGTGCAAGAACAAATAAATATGCTCGACTTCCGAAGCATATTACATAACCATTTTTACTCAGACCACATACGCATGTTATATCTTAAAACAATAATATCACCGACAAGTTCCAATTCCTAGTTCACATTAAACATATTAGCACAATATAATCAAATACGTATATAAGGGGACTTACGATCGGGAGGCTTACCATCACGGATTGCCGGAAAATGATGTCGGAACCACGATACTAATCACAACTCTGATGCGCGCGACTTACACCGGACATGGACTTGACCCAACGGCCTAGGTTTTTCGCAAACCTAAAGCTCTGATACCATAAATGTAACACCCCCAGAATACGTCCGGAAATGTTACACGCCGTAGGCCCTTCTCACAAGGATCTACCAGGCTAAACTCCACTAGACTACACAATGATCGACCGACCGGGGTCAATCTAAATACAACGCAGACCGACAAGGTCATTAAACAATTCAGAAACTAATAAATTTAATATCTCCATGACAAAGAATAAACTTTCACACAAAAAGGGATGACAACTCCATTTAATAAAGGAAAAACCTACACCCGTGCAAGGGTGAGTACTCAACCAAATGGAAAATACCGACCCCGATGGAATAAATGCAAAAGACTCTGACTCTTGTGTGATTAGCATCGTCGTCTTCCATCTCCTTCCAAGCTAATCCCGTGATCGCTCCGATTTGCCAAAACTCGAGCGCATAACAGGCACCCACCCCCAAAACTCGGGGGTTAGCAAACTGGAATTTTGCTAGTGCAAGTACATAATATACAAGATATACGAACAATAACAACACAAAATTCAACCATCGTGAAGCCTTAACACAAACCATACATTCCCAAAGTCAACACAGTATAGCACTCGTATACACAAGGTGAAAAATAATCACATAGTTATATTCTCTATATGGAACATATCGCCAATCAAACTTTGGACGAGCCCAAGGAGTCAAAAGATTAAGTTCGAAAATCCATTTTTATAAAAGGAAAAGTATTTTGATAAGATAGTTTAAAAAAATATTATTAATGACTCGGGCCGTCTTGGGATTTTGGAAATTGAATGGGAATACCTTTAGAAGATAATTTCAAAAGCTCTCGGGTCCTCGACCCAATTTATAGAACACTGTCACAAACGAAATCATTACAACATCTCACGGGGTTCTCAAACCAATCCAAATAACATCATCACGAGATCAATCATCTCAACATTTCACAGGGTCCTCGACCCAAATCACAGAATAGCACCACAATACAATCGAAGGCACAAGCTCTCATTCGACATATCCTGCTCAAGACCCCCGATTAATTAACCCTGAGATTTCACAAACCTCCTTGGTTAATTAACCCCGATACCAACGCTTCAAAACAAGTTGAAACAAACTTTTCAAAACGCGAATCGCGGTCTATATCAAGACAAGCGTTTAAGAGAGAGTTTGAAAGATTTTAGATACGAACATCGTTGAGAACGGGTCTTAGCTATCACTCAAATACCCGTAACCAATAAGCTCGCCAGGCGCCTCCCTTGCACTGTGTAGGCGCGTTCACTTCCATCATGTTGGCCGCTCATTGAACATGTCACCGCACCGGCGTCACTCCCGCAAGAGCCGCCCCTTGCGCGCGCATTAGGTGACATCGGCGTTCACCACCCATATGGAGCCGTACATTGCGAAGATACACCAGGCCGGAGTGCACGCCCGCCTCGAGGTTCCGGATACGACGTTTCTCACAACAAATATCCACATTATCACAAACATCAAGCACATGGACAAACGTCACAACAATTTTCAACTCGGTACATCAAGTTACACAATTTTCTCCGCCAGTCCATAACCACAGAAATAAACAATAACACGCACGTTATCAATCAAACTCAATCACAATAAGCCTTCAAGCATAACCAACCAACACCGCACATATATCCCTATATTGCGACTCAACTGAATATATATATATATATAACCTTACTATATTATAAGAGTAAATATAGTTTACCCATCAATCCAAGTCGAGTACGTCATCTAGTGTTAGTATTCATCACTCGTCATTCACCAATATAGGCGCTTATATCAATATATGTATATACATACATATATTTAACATATAAATGTATATACATATATAAAACTAGACATATATATACATACACACATATATATATATATATATACACACATTTATACATCCGTATAAATTCATACACTTCGACAACAATAATTTCACGCAGTTACAATTCGTATATCAAGGTACTTGCCTTGGAAATCTCTCACGAATACTTCAGAAAATGCGGTTGATTGGAGAAATCCGGAACTCCAATGAAAACGGCGATCGGAAAGGCTCAACACTAGATTTTTGTGGGGAAATCGTCCCTAGTATCCTATCATCAAATAAACAACAAATCACACGAGGAAAACATCGCAAAACGACCAATTTTCTCTCTGCGGCATTTTCCCGGACACCTTGAAGGCGTCAAACGAAAGTTCATATAAGCATTTAATCGGAAATGGTAAAACCGTGGAAAGATGATGAAAATGATAGAATACTACTTAATCTACAATTATCCATCAGAAATATGAGTTAAAACGATCAAATCGGACAAAATCAACTAAAACCCCCAAAACTAGATTTCTAGAAAATATGACCTGATTCGGTAGATCGGAGGGTGTTATAGGATGGATGATTGATGATATGAACTCCCAAAACTTCATGGATTGATTGTCCAACAACATCTCTCCATGATTTACCAAGCTTCAGCCGCGGAAGAGAAGAAAACCGAGTGAAAAATGACTGAAGAAAACGTCTGCAGGGCCATAAATAGGCTGACAGACTCGACCGTGTCCGCCTGACACGGTCGTGGCGCAGCGATTGGCAGCGAGGACTCGACCGTGTCCCGCATGACACGGTCGCGGCGCGAAGGGGCCTACCGATAGTGACTGTCCCATGGCGCTCGGCATTGACTCGGCCGTGTCACGGAACACGGTCGGGCCTCAAGCGATCGCTCGCTTATCCGGAAGAGTTCGCTCGGCCGTGCGACGACACGGCCGGGTCTGAGGCGAGACTTCCGGCTTCTCCGGACGAGTACGGCACGGGCCGTGTCGGACGACACGGCCGAGTTCGGCCGGCAGTGATCGGCCAATAACGAGCGGGTGAGCTAAAACGACCATAACTCTCTCGTCCGGACTCCGATTGACTCACCGTTTGAACCATTGGAAAGCTAATTAGATGCTCTATAATATTGCAAAGATTTAGAATTTTTTTTGAAATTACCAAAAATTAATGGTGATCTAACAAAGTCGAACTCATAAGAGGAAAGTTGAGACAATGAACAATAATGATACACAACTCAAAGTTTTTCTGAATGGTGAACACAGTGAATGAACATGATTGATGAATGATTATAATTGAGTGAAAATACACTGAGTGACAATTACAGACTGATAATTACTGAATGAAAACGAATGAATTACAACTGGGTATTACACGGATGACAAAAAGTCCAGAATTAATCATTCTCGAAATGACGAAACGGTCATGAGCGAGTCGTCAAAACGGACTCCGGCTGAAAAAGAAATTTACCGAAAAATCGGAAATTGCGGATATTACAACCCTTGGTTGCGACCTTGGGTATTTTGTGATTGTATGTAATGTGTTGAGGGATAAGACCAGAATATGGCACCCACGGTCCGGAGTATTTCTGTGTAGATGCTTCCGTGACCCTTAGCTGCAGCCTTGGGAGTTTATGTAATAATGTCCGGAGTATTCCTGAGTAGATGCTTCCGTGACCCTTGGTTGCGACCTTGGGAGTTTATGTGTTAATATTATATGCATTGTTGAGCATGCTGTGAAATGTTGTCTAATGGAAATACGACATTAAGGTCATGTCGATCTTTCATTATCGAACTGTCGTTGTTCACTTGGGAAGTCTTATGATCCTTATTGGATATGCGTTTCTTCGAGTTCCGTTGTCATGTTGTATCGTGACATATCTGGAGTCAGATACATACTGATCGATCATGTGTAGGATTTTCAGGGCGGGCATGTGTAGTCATGTGTTGGTTTCAACCTCACATTGAGCTGTGCACACGAGACATACTTCGTGAGGGTACAAGACCAGACGTGTATTCGACCGATACTCGTGTAATACCCGATTGTAAATTCATTAATTATCATTCAGTTAATTTTCATTCAGTAATGTTTCACTCAGTAATAATCATTCATCATTCATGTCTGTTCATCGTGTTCACTGTTTGACGTACTGGGAATCCTGGATCAGTTATCATTCGTCTTTCCACCTTATTTGAGATTTGATCCGAGTTTATCTTCATCGTCATCTTTGTGGTGGAATTTACGTGAGGAGTAGCGCACGCTACGTACTCTTTTTAGCGCGCGCTAATTGAGTACAGGTAGCGCACGCTAACCTCTTAGTATTAGTGCACACTAATGCATTTGGGCAGACAGTCCAGAAGGCACTGGACTGGATTAGTGAGATTCGTAACGCACATTACAATTGGAGTATAACGTATGTTAAATGATGTGTGTAGCGCACGCTATCGGTATCCATCAGAGTGCGCTAGCGTATTGGAACAGACAGTCCAGTGGGTACTGGACTGAGTTGAAATAATTTGTAGCGTACGCTAAGAGTGTGCATAGCGTACGCAAGGGTTAGTTGGTAGCGCACGCTAATAATAGGGTAGCGCGTGCTAAGACTCAATCAGCCCAGAGGACAGTAGGTTATAGACTCCAGTTACAGGGCATAAACTTTCAGGTAGCGTACGCTAACACAAGGTTAACGTACGCTAATGAGGAGGCATTAGCGCACGCTACCAAGTACGTAGCGTACGCTAACGATATAGGCAGTGGGTACTGGACTAACCGGTGTGCCCGCTAGCGCATGCTAAGCATCAGGGGTTAGCGTGCGCTAAACTGGGTTTGCTATAAATAGGACAGTCAGCCCAGAAGTCGTCATTTCTCACATCTCATTTCGTTTTTCGACGTTCTTGCGCGATTTTGGACGATTTGGAGATATATTTTCGAGCTGCATTCACCTATCATCATCTTCAAGATTTTAAGTCGGATTAATCAATCCTCTCCAACACATCAAAACAAGGTAATCATTTCTTGAATCTAGAATTTCGGAGTTCGAGTGTTTTTCCTTCCGATCTCTTCGTGTAAGCTTGCTATGATGTTGTAATATGTTAGATATGGATTATCTACCTTGAATAGATATATTCCTATGTATTTATTGGTGTATATTTCGGATTTGATGCATATTTGGGGAATTATTCAAGAACCATTGGGGTTTGACTTTGGATATTTTGGGGGTTTCCGATTGATGTTGTCGTAACCTTGAGTTTTGGTTTCCTATTGGATCATTGATGTCATTAATGAAGTTTTGTTGAATTGAACTACTTTTGGAGGTTGGTTTTTGATATGTTTTTGGCGAATAGTTGTAATCAACAGGAGAATATTTGCAACGTATCCATTAGAGTGCCCCAATGAGTTTTGGTTATTGTTGTAACGACTTTTGAGTTGGTGATAATCGTGCTTAATACGTATATTGAGCGTTTATTGGTAATTATGTTATTCAAGGTTGTTTGAGCGACCGGTATTTTCCACGTAGGACGTTTGTTCGAGGAAGGACCTTCTTCACCGGTATTGAGTAAGTTAATTCTTACTCGGTTAAAAGGACATTCCTTTCATTGTTGTTCATTCATATTCATAATTCATTCATATTATATTATTCATGTTGAGAATTGTAATTATCAAACTAATCATTCATTTCACGAAGAACGACGGTTCCAATCATTTCCGTGAATTATCATTCATTTCATCATCAATTCATCTCGGTGAGTCATTCTTGACCCTTGTCGATTCTCTATTCACTGATATTCATCATGGTCACTTTTGTTCTTATGGCCTTCTTGGTTCATATTATGTGGCCGGGTGGGATGTGTGGAATTTTTAGTCGGGAACTTGATAGTCATGTGATCGGGTTCACCGACACAATGGATTGTGCACTCGGTAACGTGCCTCTGTGAGACTAATTAGGCACAAGGGCGGGTGTGTCTGGACACTCGTCTTGTGCACTTGCACATACCATTATGGGTGTACTATGATGCCCCTCTTCAGCTGGATTTCATAACTAAGATATGTAATTATGGTGATTGTTCAACTCTTGAGGATTGTTGTTCTGTGTAACTGACCCCGTTGGGGGTTATTGTTTTCAGGTCATGGAAAGGGAAAGGCACGGGAAGAGAACGTTGACGACGAGGAGTCCCAGTGATACTAGTAGGGGGCCCCAGTCCATCTATTTGTTCATGCTTTCTTGTTATGTATTTTTCCGCTGCACTTCCTTTTGGATTGTCATTTGTTCAGTGTTGTATATTTCAGTAATTGAAACTCCTCATCGGAGTAATTGATGATGTAATGTGGTTCGGTACTACATTTATACTTTGTAATTCATTAATTTCATTCGCCTGGTGGGTCCCATTCGGGGGTCCAAGACACTGTAATACCTACCTAGTTTGGGGTGTTACAGAGTTGGTATCAGAGCGTGGTTTTGAATACTACCTTCCGAGTCATGTCTCATTTGAAATCATCATTCATCAGACTAGTATCATTGGACTTTCGCGTCACGTGTGACCTGTGCAAGCGCCAGGCCCCTCAGACCGAAAGAATAGTAAGATTTCTGACGCCATGGTATAATTTTTGGCAATAAGAATCACTCATTCATCATTCATCAGTTAACAATCCTCAATCATCATTATCATTTTTGGTCATGTTGATCATGTTAATTCATTAATCACTCAGTTAATTTCATTGCTCAGTTGCTAATCTTGTGAATCGTATCATCAATCTTGTTAACTTGTTCAAGATAATCATTTCAATAATTTCATCGGATAATCATGTCACCTCAGTTGATCTTTCATGCGATATTCATACGAGATCTATAATTATCATGTGTTTCCTACCTTCAGTATGGATCGAGCTGGCAGAGGATGCAGGGGAAGAGGTCGCGGTGCGGGCCGAAACCCGAGAGCTCGAGTGAACACCCGTGCGAATGCGAGGAATAATGCTAACTCATCGAGCAGCGACGCTGCAACACATTCACCTGTAAATAATCCTTCACTGTCGGGGAGTTGTACTCGGGACACGACTCAATCAGAAGGTGTTCGAGTTGGCCCTCTCGCTTTTATGCAGGGCATTATGGCCCAAATGACTCAGATGGCACGTCTAATGGAGACAATGCAGAACTCAACGGCTCAGGATCAGCAGGCTCGTCAGCCGCCACCTCAGAGGCAAGAGAGGAATGTGAGTAGCATCATCAACGACATCTCTCGCCAGAGGCCGCCTACCTTCGAGGGCTCATCTGAGCCGGCGGACATTATTCACTGGCTGGAGCATTTCGAGAAATTATTTGCTATGGTGGAGTGTCCCGAAGGACACAAAGTTTCAGTCGCGGCTTACTATCTGGGTAAGAGCGCTCACTCATGGTGGCTATCTCTGAAGCCCACCGACGGAGCTTGCACGTGGGACCAATTCAAAACTCTCATGATGGAAAGATATTATCCGGCCCCACTCAGGGAGGCCAAGCTGTCGGAGTTACTCAGTCCCGACCGTTCAACGGAAGAAGATGTTCTCCATTGCCGAGAAATTTCAGGAGCTACTGCCTTTCGCCTCATCAATTATCCACTCGGAGGCGGATAAAATCAAGTATTTCAGTAAGAGGTTGAAACCTCATATGAGACTTCAATTGCTTAATCATCATTGCACTACTTTGGCCGAATTCATCGAGAAAGATCTTGCTTATGAGCTTACTGCTAAGGAAATTTCTAAAAATCAGACTTCATCTTCCGGCAAGAAATCGAAGAATCGTAATCAGTCCGAAGGCGGCCAGGCAACCTTCAAGTAGCCTCGTGCGGGCTCTACTTTTTCTGATCGACCCCCTACGAAGCCTAAACCCGCCGAATCTCAGTCCCGAGCGGCCAGTTCGGCTATCACCTGTTACAACTATGGAGAACAGGCTCATTTCAGTAGTAAGTGTCCAAAGCCGACCCTCACGTGTAATAACTGTGGGATTGCGGGGAATAAGGCCCGTTTCTGCCGAAGAGACTCCAAACCTACTCCGGCGGCATCTCAGGCCCCGAAGCAGTCAGCGGTTCAGAATCAGGCCACTCAGTCCGCGTCGTTTACGACGACGGGAGCAAACAAAGGCGGAGCCCACAACTATCAGACAGGAGCATCCGGTTCTGGGGCTGGCAAGTGATAAGTGTCAGTTTTATACACTTATCTATGGTTTGTATCGATAAATATCAACCATAATTGAGAAATTCTACTCGTTTTTTGCTTTTAATTAATTAGTTTTTAATGATTTTATTTTTATCGGATGATGATGTAAATCTAGTCTTAATCGGATTGAATTACTGATTTACTCAAGAAATAACATGTTTATAAAATATTCTCTTTGTTGAATTTTTATATATTCATGTTGTAGGGCTTTCCGAGACGAGTTCGACAGTCTTTACGGATTCAAAATCAGAGTTATATATCAAAAGTTATCATCCGAAGAAGATTTGGGGCAAAAACGCAAAGTCTAAGAAATTTCTGGGCTGAGAATGAAGTCTGAAACTCCATACGGGCGTAACATCATAACATATGGGAGTAACTCACAAAAACAAAAGCCGTAGCCTATTTACGGCCGTAACTCATGTACATTACGGCCGTAAGTCATCCATGTTACGGCCGTAACTCCTGACTGTTACGGCCGTAACTCTTGGCAGATTTTGATCATTGTATAATTTTTTATACTTTTGGTCTATTATTGAGGGGATGGCTGGCATTGATCTGATCTATTGTAATAATGCTGGAGTTTTGGAGCTATTAGATGACTTTAGGTGTATAAATAGACCCCTTAGATCCTTCATCATTCATCATTCATCTTATAAGTTTTCCACTTTTTGTAATATTTTCTTTTTGTGTGAAGAACACACTTGTGTTCTTGAGTGATTTGTGTAATAGTGGTATAGCATATGTTGTTCAGAGAGTTTATTGCTTCTTTCTCCTTTATCTACTAAGGGAGTTAGGATCAATTCTTTCTCTTGTTCAACTAATAATGACCACTCAAGCTTGTATTATATATATTAAACCCTTCATGGGCTAAGTTACCTTAGTTGGGATTATAAACGAGGTTAGTCATGTTATTTAAGTTTGTATAAAGATCTATTATGAATTACTTATTATTGTGTGTGATTTTCATTGTTTTAACAATCTTTATTTATTTGGCCAATACATGACGATATTTATGGTCTTCATATGTTTCGAAAGAAAATATGTTTGATTAGATCAAATGATATTCACTCTAAGTTGTTCTAGGGGATAGAAATATACCTCTAGACCTTAGATGGTTCTTTGAGTTATTTTCATAAATCCTAATGCTATGTATTGAAGCCAATCAACATAGAAATATAGTGGATTGATTCAATATATAAGGGGCGTTTTATAGTTCGAAAGAGAAACCGTCTTTTTAAGGAAAATCGAATCTACACAACATAATATGTAAATTCATATTATGATCTCCTATACATCTTCTATAACTAATGACGAACTAAGTTTGTAATCCCAACTATTTCATTTTATCTTTAATCAATCTATTATTAGTGCAATCTTTTTATTTCCTTGAATATTAGAACTATTATTGCATTTTCTTTGCAATTATTAAACCTAACTCTTTAATTGTGTGTTTCACTCATCTTAGTATCTATAAAAATAGACTAATAGTGTATAATTCAAATTATAACCAAACTTCCTCGTGGGATCGATAAACCGGACTCAAAAAGTCCACTTACTACTTGATACGATATCGTGCACTTGCGATAGTTACACTAATAACGTGTCAAGTTTTTGGCGCCGTTGCCGGGGAAGTATAAGTGTTATATTTGAAATCTTACATTGTGAACTATTGTTATAAGATACATTATCTAGACGTTGTAACATAGTACTCAATTGTGTTTGTCCGGTCAAGTAACGGATAACGGTACTCCGTGACTATTAAAGTCGGAATTTTCAGTTTCCCACAACAACTGATATTTGTAGATATTTTCTCTTTTTTTTTTATTTTTTTTATCATGGAAGAAACTTTGAATAAAATTGAAAAAAGATTTCACTTTCTGAGCAAAAATGTCATTTTAAAAATTTACAAGACAAGGCTTGAAAGGATGAGGTTGCTTATGAATAAAAGCATACATTTTGATATTAGATTCATAATTGAAGCCAAAGTAAGAATAGCAGGTGAATTCACAGAAACACCAACTAGATTTTTACCAGGGCTTGGAAAAAGTTCATATGCCAAGAAACGACGAGCAAAGATGATAGCCGTTTGCTATAAATGTGCTAGATGGAACTGTAATTTAAAATGTCGATCTTTAGGAATTCCATCTACAAACAGAGAAGATAAAATTCAATTCATTAAGGATGGTCTGAATAAAGAGAATTTAGATGATATCGAAATTTCTCTTGACACACATCCTAGTGGACTCGTACATTACGGAATTCGATGTTTGTGGAATAAATTCAAACCAGAATATGAACAACGTCTTGGGAATCTGACGTTAAAAGACCCTGTTTGCCAATTTGTAAGAAAATTGGATGGGAAGCTTCTCCCCAACTCATATAAGGCGTTTAGGCCGTTTATGAACATAAAATCAGAGGAAGATGTGAGCCACAATCACAACTACTGTACATACACGTGAGTATATTTTATTTTTGTCATATGGTGAGATTTTCTGAATAAAAAAATGTGGTACGCGATAAATGCATTCATTATTCTATTGAGTAGTTGAAGCGCAATCAACGCAATCACAAACTTGTTAAACAATTTTACCTCATTTTTTCTTCTATAAATAAACTTTGTGCTTGTTTCTTTTATTCATCCCTCAAACTTGTACTTTTCTCTTTTTCTCTCAAAAAAATTTCTTTTCAAAAATGGAGTCATCATCTTCAACAAAAAAATTTAGCACAGTTTGCATTTTTGGTGGAGCTAGTTATGGAAAAGAGGCATGCTTTACTAAAGCGGCCCACAACTTGGGTCGTACCTTAGGAGAAAAATGCATTCATATAGTTTACGGAGGAGGAAGTCTAGGATTAATGGGACGAGCTGCTGCTTCTGCCTATATGGAAGGAGTAAGAGTGTTGGGAATAATTCCAAAACCTCTGGCTGAAAGTAAAATCACCGGGGCAACTATTGGAGATGAGTTTAGATCTGTAAATATGTAAGATCGCATAACTCACATGATAAATAATTCTGGCTCCTTTATCACCCTTCTCGGTGGTTTTGGCACCCTTGAGGAACTTTTTCATGTGGTTACCAGAGCCCAGCTAAATGTTCATCAAAAACCAATAGGTCTGCTTAATGTCAATGGTTTCTTTGATGGTTTACTATCTTTCATCGACTACTCTGCTGAAAAAGGTTTTATTTCCGAGCATGCTAAACGAATCATAGTCGTTGCAACAACACCAGAAGAACTAATCAAAAAACTCAATGAATTTGTTCCTCAACCAGATCCAGCTCTAGCTAAAATTGTCTTGATGGAAGATTTTACCGTGAGAAAATGAAAAGTGGATTCATTCCTCTCCCTTTGATAACTCATGTCGGACCTCTTGTATTTTTACTTTCTATCGTGTGTAATAATCGTGCTAAATGGTGGCAGCTTAAGGAGTTTCTTCTTGATCTCTTGACGCGCATCTATTCGCGATTTATGTATTATTTTATTGCTGTAATTTTTATTGTTTGTTTTTTATAAAAGCATTGATGGCAGCGTAAGGCGACTCTTCGGACTTTCTTGAAGCGCATCTTAAAAATTGTGTTATACTTCCGAGTATATTTTATTTTCTTTTATTGTTTGCCTCGTATATTTATTCTCTTGCAGATTCTAAAAGGCATTAGCTCAAGCAAAACTGAGGGCAGTTTCATCAACAGGGAGTATTCTACTTTTCTCCATTGCTTTTTATTTTATTTTATTTTTTTTTCTATTTTTTTTAAACTGAGGGCAGTTTTATTTTCAAGTTTGGGGGTGGTATGTTTAATTATTTTGGTGTGTTGGTATTTTGGTGTGTTTTGATTATTTTGGTTATTCGCCTTAATTTTTTTTTAGTATATATTTATATATATATATATTATTTTGATTTGTGAGATTTTCTAGATCTGGCCATAACACCAATAAGTTAGCTATATACAAACTTCTAAAATCATTTTAAACCGGTTAAAAAATTGTATATTCCAAATTTTTTTTAGCCTTAATCTCTCTTTCCAAGCCTTGTAGTTATCATATAAAATCGAGTCATTCGTTACCTTGAGAAAAGAAGAATCAGTCGGTTGATGAAAAATAGAACTAAAATTTACTTAATTTGTGGAGTTTTTGATTTTTCATGCTTAACTAATAAATGATTTTCTGCAAAATTTCCATTCCCTAAAAAAAAGAGTCATTGGTGAAAAGAGCTACACGTTAGCAAATAACGATGTGAAAGCTATCACCTAAAAAAAATGACGAAAAGGAGAAGTATTGAGCAGCAACAGCTGCCTAATTTTGGGGATCCTAAAATTTTGCGAAAAATAAAGGACTAACCATTGTTGGTGCGTAGCTGCCGTCTCACAAAAAAGTTGGTGAAAAGAGCTACACGTTAGCAAATAACGGTGTGAAAGCTATCACCTTAAAAAAAAGCGATAGAAATTGTGTTGGTGAAAAGAGCTACACGTTAGCAAATAACGGTGTGAAAGCTATCACTAAGGGATGTAGTTTATGAGCAGATCTGAATTAATTAGCGGCTGAATTTCAATACACTCAATTTCGTGAAAAATCACAATATTTGATGACGCCAATGAAATTCTTCTTCATATTGAGTCGAAAAATAAGAGTGATCGAGAGCAACCATTAAAGGGAGTCGTGTGTATTACGAGTGGGAAAGAAATAATCAACCTTTTGGGGGGAAAACCTTGAATTTGGAATTACAAAATAAAATCGTGTTTTAACTTCAAAATCATTAGTAGATTTATTTTGAATCTTGATTCATTTCTATCCACTGTATAAAGCTGGTTATTGTGTATTAATGGTATTTTGATCTCCTTTTCTCTTTTTATATTTTAATTTATGTGTGTATTATTTTTTATTTTTGTCTTATTTTTATTTTTTGGAGCGTGAATAATAAAGAGTCTTGCTCGGGACTAGCAAGAATTTAAGTTTGGGGGTGTGATAAGTGTCAGTTTTATACACTTATCCATAGTTTGTATCGATAAATATCACCCATAATTGAGCAAGTCTACACGTTTTTTGCTTTTAATTAATTAGTTTTTAATAATTTTATTTTTATCGGATGATGATGTAAATCTAGTCTTAATCGGATTGAATTACTGATTTACTCAAGAAATAACATGTTTATAAAATATTCTCTTTGTTGAATTTTTATATATTCATGTTTTAGGGCTTTCCGAGACGAGTTCGGCAGTCTTTCCGGATTCAAAATCAGAGTTATATATCAAAAGTTATCATCCGAAGAAGATTTGGGGCAAAAACGCAAAGTCTAAGAAATTTCTGGGCTGAGAATGAAGTCGGAAACTCCATACGGGCGTAACATCATAACATACGAGCGTAACTCACAAAACCAAAAGCCGTAGCCTACTTACGGCCGTAACTCATGTACATTACGGCCGTAAGTCATCCATGTTACGGCCGTAACTCCTTACTGTTACGGCCGTAACTCTTGGCAGATTTTGATCATTGTATATTTTTTTATACTTTTGGTCTATTATTGAGGGGATGGCTGGCATTGATCCGATCTATTGTAATAATCCTGGAGTTTTGGAGCTATTAGATGACTTTAGGTGTATAAATAGACCCCTTAGATCCTTCATCATTTATCATTCATCTTATAATTTTTTTCACTTTTTGTAGTATTTTCTTTTTGTGTGAAGAACACACTTGTGTTCGTGAGTGATTTGTGTAATAGTGGTATATCATATGTTGTTCAGAGAATTTATTGCTTCTTTCTCCTTTATCTACTAAGGGAGTTAGGATCAATTTTTTCTCTTGTTCAACTAATAATGACCACTCAAGCTTATATTATGTATATTAAACCCTTCATGGGCTAAGTTACCTTAGTTGGGATTATAAACAAGGTTAGTCATGTTATTTAAGTTTGTATAAAGATCTATTATGAATTACTTATTATTGTGTGTGATTTTTATTGTTTTAACAATCTTTATTTATTTGGCCAATAAATGACGATATTTATGGTCTTCATATGTTTCGAAAGAAAATATGTTTGATTAGATCAAATGATCTTCACTCTAAGTTGTTCTAGGGGATAGAAATATACCTCTAGACCTTAGATGGTTCTTTGAGTTATTTTCATAAATCCTAATGCTATGTATTGAAGCCAATCAACATAGAAATATAGTGGATTGATTCAATATATAAGGGCGTTTATAGTTCGAAGAGAAACCGTCTTTTTAAGGAAAATCGAATCTACACAACATAATAAGTAAATTCATCTTATGATCTCCTATACATCTTCTATAACTAATGATGAACTAAGTTTGTAATCCCAACTATTTCATTTTATCTTTAATCAATCTATTATTAGTGCAATCTTTTTATTTCCTTGAATATTAGAACTATTATTGCATTTTCTTTGCAATTATTAAACCAAACTCTTTAATTGTGTGTTTCAGTCATCTTAGTATCTATAAAAATAGACTAATAGTGTATAATTCAAATTATAACCAAACTTCCTCGTGGGATCGATAAACCGGACTCAAAAAGTCCACTTACTACTTGATACGATATCGTGCACTTGCGATAGTTACACTAAGAACGTGTCAGCAAGCCCCGAATTTATGAGATGAAGAGGACCGACGATCCGGAGGCCCGAATGATCTCAGGTACACTCGAAATTTTATCTCAACCTGTGTGTACCCTTTTTGATACTGGTGCATCACATTCATTCATTTCCGAGTCATGCTTGACTAGACTTCATCTGGATAGTGCTACTAGTTGTGAACCTTATATCATTGGACTACCTGATGGTAGAAGAATTATCGGAGATCGTGAGATTAAGAATTGTCCGATTCAGCTTCATGGCCGTGTTTGGTTGGCAGACCTGATCATGGTAGATTTATATAGAGATGATGTCATTTTGGGTATTGATTGGATGGATCGTCATGATGCCATCCTTAGTGTCCGTATGCGTATGGTCACTATCATTTCAGACGATAGAGTCGAGTGTGTATTTCAGGGGAGTAATCCCAGTTGTTTCGGAAGAGTTATCAATATGATGAAAGCAGTGAAATTACTCAATTAGGGTTGTGTTGGTTATTGGTGCTATATGACCAAGACCGAGAAATCATCAGTGTCATTGGCGGATATCCCAGTAGTGAGAGAATACACTGATGTATTTCCAGACGAGTTACCTGGTTTGCCTCCACAGAGAGATGTGGAATTCACGATTGAATTGGAGCCCAGTACATCTCCAATATCGAAAGCACCATATCGTATGGCCCCGACCGAAATGCAGGAATTGAAGAATCAACTAGAGGAATTGACCGAGAAGGGTTATATCCGACCGATTGCGTCCCCGTGGGGAGCACCTGTGTTATTTGTCAAGAAGAAGGATGGTTCATTTCGGTTGTGCAATAATTATAGAGAGTTGAATAGGGTGACGATCAAGAATAAATATCCCCTTCCCCGCATCGATGATCTCTTGGATCAACTTCAGGGAGCTTCAGTATTTTCTAAGATCGATTTGAGATCTGGGTATCATCAGTGACGAATTCGAGAGTCGGATATCACAAGGACGGCATTTCGAACATGCTATGGGCACTACGAGTTTGTAGTGATGCCGTTTGGGTTAACTAATGCACCTGATGTATTCATGGAGTTGATGAACCGAGTTTTCATCGACTATTTAGACCGGTTCGTGGTTGTTTTCATAGATGACATTTTGATTTATTCTCGTGACCAAGAGGAGCACGAATTTCACCTTCATCAGGTTCTCGACGTGTTGAGATGAGAGCAGCTCTATGGGAAGTTTTCCAAGTGTGAATTCTGGATGTCGGAGGTGACGTTTCTTGGACATATAATTTCAGCAGACGGAGTACGTGTCGACCCTCAGAAGACGGAGGCTATCCGAGATTGGTAACCTCCGAAGAATGTTAAGGAAATCCGAAGTTTTCTGAGATTAGCTGGTTATTATCGGCGATTTGTGGAGGGATTTTCTAAACTTGGTCAACCTATGACGAACCTTTTGTGAAAGGATAAGAAATACACGTGGTCTGACGCGTGTCAGTGTAGTTTTAAGGAACTCACGAGTCGTTTAATATCAGCGCCTATCCTTTCTTTACCACAAGGGATAGAGGGACTCGTGGTTTATAGTGACGCATCCGGACAAGGTCTCGGATGTGTATTAATGCAGAACGGGAAAGTGATTGCTGGCAACTAAGACCTTATGAGGTCAACTATCCGACCCATGACCTGGAGTTAGCGGTCGTGGTTTTCGCGTTGAAGATTTGGCGTCATTATCTTTATGGCGTCACCAGTTAGATTTTCACTGACCATAAGAGTTTGAAGTATATATTACTCAGAAGGAGTTAAATATGCGTCAGACACGGTGGTTGGAACTGATTAAGGAATGATATCGAGATACAGTATCACCCAAGTAAGGCGAATGTTATCGCCGATGCCTTGAGCCGTAAGTCTATGCAGGAGCAAATGCTTGCTCGTTTAACCATTCAGAAAGAGCTTCAACAGGAATTCCTAAGGCATGAGATCTAGGTCTGGTTACAGCGAGTACAAGGGCAACTTTGTATGTTAGAGATTTCGTCGCCACTTGAGGAGGCGATCAGAGTGAATCAGGGTTCAGACCCATTTTTGTTGTGCATTCGAGATGATGTGACTCAGGGGAAAGCCCCTGGATTTGTGATCCATGAGGATGGACTTTTACGATTTAAGAACCGGTAATGTGTTCCGGCGGATGACGAGTTGAAAAACTCGATTTTGAGAGAGGCCCATGATACCCCTTATTCTATTCATCCGGTGTCTAGCAAGATGTACAAAGACTTGAAACAAAATTACTGGTGGAGTAATATGAAGCGAGAAGTCGCAGAATTTGTTTCGAGATGTCTGACCTGTGAGCAAGTCAAGATAGAACATCAGCGACCGGAAGGTATGCTGAAGCCACTTCGTATCCCAGAGTGGAAGTGGGAGGATATTTCAATGGACTTCATCACGAGTTTGCCGACTAGTCGTCGTGGCATGAATACAATTTGGGTAATTGTGGACCGTTTAACTAAGTCGGCTCATTTCCTTGAGATTAAGGATATATGGGGTCCCGAGAGGCTTGCCCAGTTGTTCATCAAAGAGATAGTGAGACTTCACGGTACTCTTAAGAGTATTGTTTCCGATCATGATGGGCGATTCGTGTCACATTTTTGGAAATCAGTTCATCGTGCCATGGGAACTCAACTCAACTTCAGCACGACTTTTCACCCTCAGTCCGACGGACAATCAGAGAGAACTATTCAGACGTTGGAGGACCTGTTGAGGGCATGCGTCCTCGATTAGAAAGACGATTAGGATGCCCAACTACTGTTGATCGAATTCATGTATAATAATAGTTGGCACGCTTCGATTCAGATGACACCTTAAGAGGCCTTATACGGTCGTCGTTGTCGATCTCCCCTATGCTGGGATGACTTAACAGAATCAGTCGGCACTGAGCCCGATATGCTTATAGCTGCCCGCGAGAAGGTAGCTTTGATCGGGAGTCATTTGTTGACCGCTCAGAGTCGACAAAAATCATATGCCGATAACCGTCGTCGACCCTTGGAGTTCAAGACAGGTGATCACGTGTTGGTCAAGGTATCCCCGAGTCGAGGTATTTTCCGTTTCGAAAAGTGGGGGAAGTTGAGTCCTAGATTCATTAGACCGTTTGAGATTTTGGATTGAGTGGGCGGTCTGGATTATCGATTGGGTTTACCTCCAGCCTTGAGCCGAATTCATAACGTATTTCATGTCTCTCAATTGAGGAAGTATGTTTCCGACCCTAGTCACATACTTCAGTTCGATGAAATTGAGATCGCGGATGATCATACGTACGAGGAGCGTCCTGTACGAATCTTAGAGCGGAGAACCAAGTAGTTGAGGAACAAGGCGATTCCTTTGGTTAAGATACAGTGGTCTAGACACGGAGTCGAAGAGGCTACTTGGGAAACCGAGGATAGTATGCGGGAGAGTTATCCCGATTTGTTTGACCCTTAGTTTCGAGGATGAAACTATTTTTAAGGGGGGAGTATGTAATACCCGATAGTAAATTCATTCATTATCATTCAGTTAATTTTCATTCAGTAATATTTCACTCAGTAATAATCATTCATCATTCATGTTCGTTCATCGTGTTCACTATTTGACGTACTAGGAATCCTGTATCAATTATCATTCGTCTTTCTACCTTGTTTGAGATTTAACCCGAGTTTATCTTCATCATCATCTTTGTGGTGGACTGTGCGTGATGAGTAGCACACGCTACGTACTCTTTTTAGCGCGCGCTAATTGAGTACAGGTAACGCAGGCTAACCTCTTAGTATTAGCGCACGCTAATGCATTTGGGCAGATAATCCAGAAGGCAGTGGACTGGATTAGTGAGATTCGCAATGCACGTTACAATTGAAGTATAACGTACATTAAATGATGTGTGTAGCGCACGCTATCGGGATCCATCAGTGCGCACTAGCATATTGGAACAGACAGTCCAGTGGGTACTGGACTGAGTTGAAATAATTCGTAGCATATGCTAAGAGTGTGCATAGCATATGCAAGGGTTAGTTGGTAGCGCACGCTAATAATAAGGTAGTGCGTGCTAAGACTCAATCAGGCCAGAGGACAGTAGGTTCTGGACTCCAGTTACTGGGCATCAACTTTCAGGTAGCACACGCTAACACAAGGTTAACGTACACTAAGGAGGAGGTGTTAGCGCACGCTACCAAGTACGTAGCGTACGCTAATGATGCAGGCAGTGGGTACTGGACTAACCGGTGTGCCCGCTAGCGCACTCTAAGCATCAGGGGTTAGCGTGCGCTAAACTGGGTTTGCTATAAATGGGACAGTCAGCCCAGAAGTCGTCATTTCTCACATCTCATTTCGTTTTTCGGCGTTCTTGGGCGATTTTGGACAATTTGGAGAGATCTTTTCGAGATGCACTCACCTATCATCATCTTCAAGCTTCTAAGTCGGATTAATCATTACCCAATCTTCTCCAACACATCAAATCAAGGTAATCATTTCTTGAATCTAGAATTTCAGAGTTCGAGTGTTTTTCCTTACGATCTCTTCGTGTAAGCTTGCTATGATGTTGTAATATTTTAGATATAGATTATCTACCTTGAATACATGTGTTCCTACGGATTTATTGGTGTATATTTCGGATTTGATGCATATTTGGAGAATTATTCAAGAACCCTTGGGGTTTGACTTTGAATATTTTGGGGGTTTCCGATTGATGTTGTTGTTAGGCATATTTTTATATGCTTATTTATCATTATTTTGTATTATTTTGGAGAGTGAATTTGCTTAAATGAACTTTTAATGCCTTAATTTTGTATGTTTGACAGGAAATTGAAGTCCGGAAGCTAAAACGAGGCGAAACGGGCGAAAACGGCAAATTTTGGCTATGAGCCGCGGCACATGGAAGCAGGGCCGCGGCACAGGAAGACAACAAGCGAGCACAGAGTTAACTGTACTCTGTGCCGCAGCACAGTCCAGGTGAGCCGCGGCACAGATGAATTAAATGGCGCCCAGGCATCCAGCTAAAGGCAATGTGTCGCGGCACAGACTTAGTGCGCCGCGGCACACTAGGCGGCTTTTGTATGCTCCGCGCGGATTTGGGCCGTTTCGAAGCCAGTTCTCGACCTACTCACACTGACGCGATTTGGAGACTGTTTAAAGCTATAAATAAGGGTTTAAGACCCTAATCTTGGAGGCTTTGAATCTTGGAATCTTTTGATCTTGGGAATAAAAGAAGCTTGGAGACGGCAGAAGAGGAGGGAAGCAGAAGACTTCAAGAGCAGAGGGCGGAAGCCGAAGAACGGAGGAATCCGAGCTTCATCTGCGTTTGATTTTAATGCTTTCATTCATTTATTCTGTATTTTCAATTATTAGTATGTCAGGCTAAAACCCTAATCTAGGATTTTGATGAAACCTACGTTTTGATGGATTTGCTTGAGATTATCTAATTAATTACCTTTTTGTTGAGTTTTCCCAATCGTGTTTAATGCTTGCAATTATCTGGCCAATAGTTGTATTGATTTAATCATTCAATTCGAATCGGGAGAGGAGAATTGGTGAGAAACTATTGGTGAGGACCGTTTTATTATGTGAGATAGGAATATACTCATAGGAACTACGTGGCCTTTTGGAGATTTTATGCTTTTTGCATATTGACGAATTAATTCACCTAGGGATAGAGTGCGTTATTCGCCTTTAGAAAAATCTAGTGACCTCGGGAGAGGCGGTAGAATATATTAGCAATCTCCGCCTTCAATAAATTGGGAAAATTATTAACTTCAGATAATCGAGAGTAAATTCGGATAAACCGAGGTGGATTCAGAATCCTAGACTTATTCATCATTTGATTCCCTTTCTTCAAGCTATCGTTTTCTACTGTTTAGTCTTTTAATAATTCTTTTAGTAGTTAATTGCAAAACCCAAATTCGATTGTTCGAATAAAACTGGAATACATAAAAATCGGTAGTTAGTGATTCAGTCCTCGTGGGAACGATACTCACTCATCACTTTATTACTTGTAAACGATAACGTGAACTTGCGTGTAAGAAATATCGCAACAAGTTTTTGGCGCCGTTGTCGGGGACTGAAATTTTTCTAATATCGATTTCAGTATTTCTAGTCTTAGTTTGAACATTTTTATTTTATTATTTTTGTGTATTTAATTTTATTTATTTGTTTTTCCTTTCAGGATCTTTCGTGTAGTGCATGAGAAAACTCGGTAACGAAGGCCTACTACCTTTGGATACCGAGCTCGAGCGCACTCTTAGAAGGAACAAGAAGGAGAAACGAGAGTTACAGACGACGGTGACCATGGCCGAGAATATTGAAATTCAAGGAGGACATAATATTGTGCAGCAAGCTCAACCGGAAATGGTACTTCGAGACTATGCCATGCCGCAAATTAATGCTAATTTTTCGGGAATTCGGCGTCCCACTATCCAAGCCAACAATTTTGAGATCAAGCCTGCTATTATTCAGATGGTGCAGGCGAGCCAATTCTGTGGATTGCCGAATGACGACCCAAACGCTCATATTGCTTCTTTCCTTGAAATTTATGACACGTTCAAGAATAATGGTTTCACCAACGATGCTATCCGATTACGGCTTTTCCCTTTCTCTTTGAGGGATAAAGCGAAATTTTGGCTGAATTCTTTACCGTCGGGGTCGATCACAACATGGGCAGAGTTAGCGCAAGCCTTCCTTGCCAAATTCTTCCCACCTTCTAAGACGGCGAGACTGAGAAACAAGATCACCACTTTCGGTCAGTATGATATGGAATCGCTCCATGAGGCTTGGGAGCGATATAAAGATTTGTTACGGAGATGCCCACATCATGGCCTTCCAGACTGGCTTCAAATTCAGACGTTTTACAATGGATTGAGTGCCTCTACACGCACTCTCGTGGATGCAGCCGCCGGTGGGGCTTTGATGGGAAAGACTATGGCCGAGGCACACTCATTGTTGGAAGCTATGGCTGCAAATGCATATCAATGGCCATCTGAAAGATTGACGCCGAAGCGAGTTATGGAAGTTTCTAGTAATGATCCAATATCCACATTGTCAGCTCAAGTCGCCGCCTTGACCCAACAGCTTCAAGCATTTTCGCATTCACCTTCCCCCGTTACCATTGAGACATGCAATTGGTGTAACGGATCCCACCCGAGCGCGGAGTGTCAAGTCGGAAACCCGTTCGAGCAACATCCGATGGAGCAAGCTCAATTCGTGGGAAATGGAAATCAACAAAATAATCCGTACTCCAACACGTATAATCCGGGGTGGCGTAATCATCCCAACTTTTCGTGGAGAAACGGACAGAACTCAAACCAGCCTCCGTTCGCTCAAAACCAACAGCAGCCCCCTCCCGCTCCAAAAGTTTCTCTCGAGGAAGTAATTGCGAAATTGGCGGCGAATACGAGTCAATTCATGACCCGTACTGAAGCAACATTGCAGAATCATTCCGCTTCCATTCGCAACTTGGAAGTTCAGCTGGGCCAAATTGCTAATGTGTTGACAGCCCGCCCGGAGGGAGCATTGCCAAGTACAACAGAGACAAATCCTAGAGAGAGTCTAAACACAATCAGCTTGAGAAGCGGGAAGGAGGTGTGTGACCAGCCCGAGAGGTGTGAAAAGAAGAGTGAAATTGAGGAGAAGAATAATATAGTGACAGAGAAGTCACAAGATTGGAGACCTTCGATAACATTTCCGGATAACCCGAAGGCATATGTGCCACCCGTCCCGTTTCCGCAAAGATTACAGCAGAAAAAGGCGGACAAACAATTCTCTAAGTTCCTTGACGTGTTCAAAAAGCTTCATATCAACATTCCATTTGCCGACGCGTTGGAACAAATGCCGAGCTACGTTAAATTCATGAAAGAGATATTGTCGAAGAAAAGAAGACTCGAGGAGTTTGAGATTGTCGCCTTGACAGAGGAATGCAGCACAATTCTTCAAAAGAAGCTCCCACCAAAATTGAAAGATCCGGGAAGTTTCAACATACCGTGCACCATGGGGAATCTTTCTTTTAATAAGGCATTGTGCGATCTCGGTGCTAGTATTAACCTCATGCCTCTGTCGATTTTTAAGAAGCTGGGAATTGGGGAAGCAAAGCCGACGACGGTCTCCTTGCAATTAGCGGATCGATCGATTAAGTATCCGAGGGGAGTGATTGAGGATGTTTTAGTAAAGGTGGATAAATTTATCTTTCCAGCGGACTTTATTGTTCTCGACATGGAGGAAGATGAAAATATCCCGATTATCTTGGGACGACCATTTTTAGCGACCGGCAGAACTCTTATAGACGTGGAAAATGGAGAGTTAACTCTGCGGGTCCAAGACGAGCATGTTACATTCCAAGTATTCAAATCTTTTCCATGTCCGGGAGGTGCTGATAAAAGCTCACAAATTGAAAGTGTAGATGCCGTTGAAAAAGGAAAGCACCGAAAACATCATCGGTCGAAAAATTCAGATTCTGTGTCAGATGGTCTAATTTTTAAGAAAGATGTAGAACGAGTAGCATTTCTCGAGCACTCAGACAAGTCTGCTGGGGTCATGAAGTCTTTTTGAAAGAAGGAAATAAGCCGGAAATCAAACGGACATCTAGTCATGAGAAAAACGGGTGTTTCGGGAAGTTGTTCACGTCAAAACCTTTCCGCAAACAACATTCGATGTCCGAACCGAAAGTCGAATCGTTACCGACCGATGGTCATAATTTTGAAAACCATATTAACGGTTCGATGAACGGGGCGGAAACCAAATGGAGTTTGCGAAAGGCGAACTAAATTTTTTAAATAGGTCCGGCTGAAGACTATAAACTTAGCGCTTCTTGGGAGGCAACCCGAGTTCGTAGTTGTAGATTTTTGCGTTTCTATGTTTTTCTTGCATTCTGGATTTTTATTTTTCATCAATTTGTGCTTTAATTTGCTTATGCCTCTCGTTTTTAACGTGTTTTTCTCAAAATTCTGTGCAGGAAAGTCCAGGGGGAGAAAATTATGCTTGAGCCGCGGCACAAGTATTGTGAGCCATGGCACACACAAATCGAAAGGATAAGATAAACCCACTGTACCCTGTGCCGCGGCACGGCATAAATGAGCCGCGGCACACTTGAGCACTGAGCCGCGGCACACTGAAACTGAGCCGCGGCACACGACAAAACGAACGAGCAGGTAAAAAGGGACTGTACTCTGTGCCGCGGCTCACTTGGGCTGTGCCGCGGCACACCATGCGGAATTCGAACAGCCAGGTACCTTATAACCCGCATTCGGCCGGCCACCCCAGGTACGTTTCCTTTCTTTCCTTCCCTTTCCCCCTACGCGCGATCGGCCGAGTCCTCTTCCAGTTTTCTTCTTGCGATTTTTTCTTGCACTTTTCACAAAACCAATCAAGGTATGTTCCAATCTCTATTCTCTACTTATTTTATGAATTTAAATCTGAAGTTGTTTTATGCATTTAAGGATTGAATATGTTTATTTTCCTTCAAAAGTTCTAGGATGGTTTAGGGGATAACATGATGGTTTTTGATCGAATTTTCATGGTTGTTTTGGAATATGAATGAATTGAGTGTGTAGTTTTGATGGTGAATGATGCGTGTTTTTATTCTTGGGGATTGAATCGAGCTATTGTCATGTTTGTCTTTCAAGTAAACTCGTGCCCTTAAGGTGTTTGATAAAATGTCTAAGTGAAAAATTTTCTTTGTTAAAGCAATCTTTTGAATCTTTGTGCAACGTATTCGTTCTGAAATTACAGCAAGCCCAACCCTTACGTCCAGTTTAAACGTTAAAGTCCAATTTCATTTTTTCTCACGGATGTGCTATCTTGTTAAATTCTTGATTTACGGATGGATATCTTTGGCCAAGTAATGATTAGTTCCGTTATTGTTCGCGTAAATAAACTCTGGTGTTAATTCTTTTTCAGGGATCACCATGGCTTGGACTAAAAAGTTGAACAAGAGGGCCAGGACCCAGTCATCCCCCACTCGAGGGGAAACCTCTCGTAGCCGCGCCGAGTCTGAGGGGCACCAGTTCTCCGACCCTGAGATCTACAAAATCTTCAATGAGAAGATTCGGCCGCGACCTCTTATCCCGGAGAGGGGATTTACTCCAGCTCCCCAAGACGGAGGCGCTTACCATGATAGATGAGATGGGGTGGGCCAGATTTGCTGCACCCCCCGAGCCAGCGGTTATTTCGATAGTGCAGGAGTTCTATGCCAGCGCGTTACTGAAGCACATTCGGGCAGGCCATACGTTGCCGTCGTTAGACTCTCGGACTCAGGTCGATGTCCGAGGTATTATGATTGATTTTTCCACAGCTGCTATTCGGAGGTTGTTTGGGCTTCCGGTGGTAGATGAGTCGGCTTATGACCGAGTGATGACTAGCCTCACGAAGGAGGCCCTGCTCGAGACTATTGCATAGCCCGACTCCGACTGGGAGCAGCGCGCACAGGGTTCTTCCACTTTCCACTTCAAGAGCTCGCGCCTCAGCCGGCTCGGGCGTGCCTGGCTATATTTTATCTGCGCACGCATTGACCCCACCTCTCAGATCCGCACTGTTTTTCTCTCCCGCGCCCGGACACTATATGCTATCACTTCCGGGCTGCGTTTCGATGTGGCCCCCATCCTGGTCCGATCTATCTTCCAGTGTATCCAGGGGGGGCCAAGATGGGGTTGAAACACCCCTCTCTCATCTGCGCTTTGTGCCGGCAGTCGGGGCTGACGTGGTCAGACGACGAGCCGATGCTTGCTCCCCAGGCCCCGATCGACCACCGCATCATCTCACATTTTGACCAGTGGGGAGGAGCGCCGGCGCACGCTCGGGGGAGAGGATTTTTGTTGGAGGAGGCCCACGAGGGGTCCCCCGAGCCTCTTTTGCTGACACATGGAGATGCTGCCCCGCCGGCGAGAGAGATTGCAGGAGATGTTTGTGGTGAGGAGGATCTGAGGAGAGAGAGAGAGAGGATATGAGAGATGAGATGAGGAGAGAGAGAGATGAGATGAGGAGAGAGAGGGAGAGTATGCTGGCTGCCATGCGAGAGGAGCAGCGGACGGAGCGAGAGAGCGTTATTGCCGCCGTCAGAGCTGAGATGCGAGAGCAGGCCCGCCGGGCCAACCGACGAGAGGCGAGGCGTCTGGCAGCGAGGGACGCCTACCATCAGGAGAACCTTGCCGCATGTACGGCCCATATCATGCATCCAGACGGGCTATTTATTGCACCCGCCCAGCCAGCCACACCACCCTCCTCACCGGATGATGCCGGCACCAGCTCGTGAGAGGATTGGAGGGGAGTACTTGACCTTTTTATTCTTATTGCATATCATATTTTGTCCATTGAGGTCAATGTACGTCCTAAGTTTGGGGGGGGGGGGGGGTTTACTTTCAGTTGCTACATTCATTGTTGTACTGTTTTTGTTGCACTTTTCATTACTTTGCGTTATTTTTTTTTCGATAGCCTTGCTTGTCTAGATTTTACTTATTCGTGAATTTGTTCGTGCTTCTATTTGTGTGATACTGATGTTACGACACTGTTTTTCTCTCTGAAGAAACGGTCGAGTTTTAGTCGAGTTGTAGTCAGTGATTTCTGTTTATGCTTAGTCGTCATTTAGGTCCGAATTTTTTTTCGTGATTGTAGAGGTCTTGGCGGATAAGAGAGGACACATACGTGTTTTAAAATCACCGTCGATACGTTTGGTTACATTTTTCGGTTAGTTAGTCGTCCAGTTACATTAGTCGAGTTGGGACTTAGACTGAGTTTAGAGTCGGTCAGTTTTTCCCACATAGTCGATATATTTTTGTTCTATGAAGGGAAGTTTAGTAACCGGGGGTATTCACGTAACCCGTAGTTTACTCTCGCGTAAAACGATGACCCTGATTAGACTAGTGATTTAGAAATTTCACATGTGCCGATGATAGGGAGCCTAGTAACCGGGGGTATTCACGTGACCCGTTGTTTACTCTCGCGTAAAACGACGACCTTGATTTGGACATGCGGGAATTATATATTCGAGTTGTTTCTCCGCTGTAGAAGGGAACTTAGTAACTAGAAGCATCCATGTGCCCAATGAGTGTCTTTTACGTCAAACGGTTTCCAAATACATGAGAATGGAAGTTCCACCCTAGGATTATCCCGATGAAACATCCCGAGATCCGAACCTAGTGGACAACTCGAATCAATTTCTTGAGCATATATATAAGGGAATACTGTCCGAGGATTATTTTTATGAAACTCGTGAAAATTTTGCCATTAGACTGTGGAACGGGGCGAACTAGCTTGTTTATTTTAGCCTTTCATATTGATGGTCGATTTGATTCACGTTTGTTAATCTTTGAGCTGGATTTTCTTCATGAACGAGTGATTAGGACTGAACTTGGTTACTTTGTGGAATCAAGTTCGAAATTTCGCTATTACGATACTCGTATTATTCAGAGAAAATTTCAGGATAGTATTGATTGGGTAGAGCACGATGAGTTGCACGATTATTCACGACATTCTTTTGTTGAAATTAATTCTTTTTGCTTGAGGACAAGCAAAGGCTTAAGTTTGGGGGTATTTGTTAGGCGTATTTTTATACGCTTATTTATCATTATTTTGTATTATTTTGGAGAGTGAATTTGCTTAAATGAACTTTTAATGCCTTAATTTTGTATGTTTGACAAGAAATTGAAGTCCGGAAGCTAAAACGAGGCAAAACGGGCGAAAACGGCAAATTTTGGCTATGAGCCGCAGCACATGGAAGCAGGGCCGCGGCACAGGAAGACAACAAGCGAGCACAGAGTAAACTGTACTCTGTGCCGCGGCACAGTCCAGGTGAGCCGCGGCACAGTCCAGGTGAGCCGCGGCACAGATGAATTAAATGGCGCCCAGGCATCCAGCTGAAGGCAATGTGCCGCGGCACAGATTTAGTGCGCCGCGGCACACTAGGCGGTTTTTGTATGCTCCGCGCGGATTTGGGCCGTTTCGAAGCCAGTTCTCGACCTACTCACACGGGCGCGATTTGGAGACTGTTTAAAGCTATAAATAAGGGTTTAAGACCCTAATCTTGGAGGCTTTGAAACTTGGAATCTTTTGATCTTGGGAATAAAAGAAGCTTGGAGACGGCAGAAGAGGAGGGAAGCAGAAGACTTCAAGAGCAGAGGGCGGAAGCCGAAGAACGGAGGAATCCGAGCTTCATCTGCGTTTGATTTTAATGCTTTCATTCATTTATTCTGTATTTTCAATTATTAGTATGTCAGGCTAAAACCCTAATCTAGGATTTTGATGAAACCTACGTTTTGATGGATTTGCTTGAGATTATCTAATTAATTACCTTTTTGTTGAGTTTTCCCAATCTTGTTTAATGCTTGCAATTATCTGGCCAATAGTTGTATTGATTTAATCATTCAATTCGAATCGGGAGAGGAGAATTGGTGAGGAACTATTGGTGAGGACCGTTTTTATTCTGTGAGATAGGAATATACTCATAGGAACTACGTGGCCTTTTGGAGATTTTATGCTTTTTGCCTATTGACGAATTAATTCACCTAGGGATAGAGTGCGTTATTCGCCTTTAGAAAAATCTAGTGACCTCGGGAGAGGCGGTAGAATATATTAGCAATCTCCGCCTTTAATAAATTGGGAAAATTATTAACTTCAGATAATCGAGAGTAAATTCGGATAAACCGAGGTGGATTCAGAATCCTAGACTTATTCATCATTTGATTCCCTTTCTTCAAGATATCGTTTTCTACTGTTTAGTCTTTTAATAATTCTTTTAGTAGTTAATTGCAAAACCCAAATTCGATTGTTCGAATAAAACTGGAATACATAAAAATCGGTAGTTAGTGATTCAGTCCTCGTGGGAACGATACTCACTCATCACTTTATTACTTGTAAACGATAACGTGCACTTGCGTGTAAGAAATATCGCAACAGTTGTCGTAACCTTCAGTTGTGGTTTCCTATTGGATCATTGATATCATTAATGAAGTTTTGTTGGATTGAATTACTTTTGGAGGTTGGTTTTCGATATGTTTTTGGGGAATAGTTGTAATCAACGGGAGAATTTTTGCAACGTATCCGTTAGAGTGTCCCAATGAGTTTTGGTTATTGTTGTAATGACTTTTGAATTGGCGATAATCGTGCTTAATACGTATATTGAGCATTTATTGGTAATTATGTTATTCAAGGTTGTTCGAGCGACCTGTATTTTCCACGTAGGACGTTTGTTCGAGGAAGGACCTTCTTCACCGGTATTGAGTAAGTTAATTCATACTCGGTTAAAAGGATATCCATTCCTTTCGTTGTTGTTCATTCATATTCATAATTCATTCATAGTATATTATTCATGTTGAGAATTGTAATTATCAAACTAATCATTCATTTCAAGAGGAACGTCGGTTCCAATCATTTCCATGAATTATCATTCATTTCATTATCAATTCATCTCGGTGAGTCATTCTTGACCCTTGTCAATTCGCTATTCACTGATATTCATCATGGTCACTTTTGTTGTTGTGACCTTCTGGGTTCATATTGTGTGGCCGGGTGGGGATGTGTGGAATTTTTAGTTGGACACTTGATAGTCATGTGATCGGGTTCACCGACACAATGGACTGTGCACACGGTAACGTGCCTCCGTGAGACTAATTAGACACAAGGGCGGGTGTGTCCGGACACTCGTCTTGTGCACTTGCACATACCATTACGGGCGTACTATGATGCCCCTATTCAGATGAATTTCATAACTAAGATATGTAATTATGGTGATTGATCAACTCTTGAGGATTGTTGTTCTGTGTAACTGACCCCATTGGGGGATATTGTTTTCAGGTCATGGCAAGGCAAAGGCACGGGAAGAGAACGTTGACGGCGAGGAGTCCCAGGGATACTAGTAGGGGCCCCCAGTCCATCCATTTGTTCATGCTTTATTGTTATGTATTTTTCCGCTGCACTTCCTTTTGGATTTTCATTTGTTCAGTGTTGTATATTTTATCTGTTAGGAGTATGCCCTCGAATGCCACTCAAGGATGTTGAGTGAGGGCACTGTACTTGTAACTATGTAAATCATTAATATAAGGCAATGGATGTTTCTTTATTTACTGGCAGTTACTGGCATTCGTAACTCGTAAATATGCATATAGAAACTAGTCCGTGTATTTGAGAGCAAAACGTCCCACTCCTTGTTTGATAAGGGGGTCGGCACTGGAAAGGTTTATAGCTCAAATACTTAATCGTTCGCAAGTCGATGAAATTTGACTGGGCGTTAAGTTTATGTGAAGACTTGTATGACGTGTTCTTTGACATGGAGAGTGCCTGTCGAACACTAATGTTTTGTGGGAGCAGACGTTATAGGTATGCTAATTGGATTAGTATACTCGAACCGACTCACCCTCGATTCGTCACATGGATTTCACTCTGGGACAGTCAATGATGAAATCGAAAGGTTGTGATAGGTATTCGTGAACCTTCGACTTGAGGATTTAGTAGGGCTGTGCTTGTGATGTCAAGATTTTCATTAGAGTAGTTCGACCCTATAAACCGGGAGGTGGGGGTCAACCTCGACGTGCATCTTGTCGGGCAAGTAGCAGGTCCTACTGAATACCAAGATAGAATTCTTTCTCCCGTTAGTGAGCGGGTTATATGTCCTATGCGGTCATTGGCAGATGTGATCATAAGTCTTTGGCCAAAGCATTGGAGCTAGTTGTATTGGATACACGAGAGCTCAATGATCTCGATTTGCATTAACACATGCATAGAGTCAAGTACAGGTAGGTTTTGACTGACCGTGACCCTATAACTTGATCGGGACATTTGATAGAAGGGTTTATACGTATACTGGTATTCACGACAGAATGGTTCTTGAATGATCCCAATCATTCATTCTCAGTTGGGGTACGGTGTAGGCCGCCAGGCTGGCTAGGTGGTGCTACTACTCTTTGGTTCCTCCCATTTCTGACTGAGACGGACCTACCGAGTCGCGCAATAGGATTGACGACGGAATGAATCAAGCTAATTCTCTCATTATGAATATTCGATATTGGATATCTAAATTTGGGACTTTGGATGTTTAAATTGATTTAGTAGATAAATTGATTTACGGCCTAATGAAATAAATAAATTACTGGGTGATTAATTTATTTCATGAATATAATTATTTCTTGGAGAAATTAATTATATTATTTTGTATTTGATATGTATAATTAATTGATATAAATACATCGAAACGGAATCAGAGTTTATCTGTTTGGACTCTCGGGAGTCCGAAACGAACTAAACTCGTCCGTTTCATCCTCATGGCTGCCGCCCCACTAATATACATGTGTATGTATTGACTTGTCCATATCATGATGTTTGGAATATCATGTGTTGAGGGGACAAGTATCATACACATTATATGGTGGGGCTAGATTCTCATTACATGAGTTGTATTCTTGTGGGTTGAAAATGCATAAGAAGAGGACTTTGATCTCTCATTCACATCACATTATTCCTTAAATGAATTATAGTGAGAGAAAGTGAGAAAGGAGTTCTTCTTCATAGTCATCTTCTTCATCAACTTAGTTCTTGATTGTTCTTAGAGAAACATCAAGAAATATTGAGAGATCAAACATTAAAACACTTAGAGTGTTACAATCAAAAGTTTCATCACTTGATTCTAGCCGTAACCTTAGAGGTTAATCGGGTTTTGTCATTCCGGTCATTTTTCTGGCGCGTGGCAAGTAGAGACGCGGTGCTTTCGGTGTTGGATCGTTCAAGGGCTTGGAGCGGATTGGATTTGTAGAGATCAAGCAACGTTTGGGGAATAGCTCAAGAGAAGGTTACCATTTAATCAACGGACTTCAAGGGTTAGTTTCTTACAACTCTTGCTTTTCGTTTATATATTCGTATATACGTAGCTCGATCGGTCCTCGTAGGGTAATAAATTTTTGTTTTACCGCTTCTGCTGGGCCTTCGTTTTAGGCACCGAATCTCAATAGTGGTATCGGAGCATAGGTCTTGTGATCGTATATACGATATTAGCATTAGGAATGCTTGATTAGATGGTGAATGATTTGGAATCATTTTAGTCATAATCGTGGTTTATATTTTTACGTTCGTTGTAGTTATATTTTTCGTAAGTTTATGTCTAAATATAAATCTTAATTTCTTGGAAATATGATTTATATTGAAGATATGAATGTTGAAAAATATAGATATTGGATATCCGGTCGAAAAACTAGCCGCGCCATCGGAAGTTCTTGGATCGGGGGCCGCGCCCGGTGGCCGGGCACCGCTTGCCGCTGGCCTGCTGGCGCGGTCCAGCCCCTTTTCGGACCCGTTTCGGGCTTGTTTTCTTCGTGTATTCCTAAAAATGATTTCCCACATTTTAAATTGGATTTAATATGATTAAAATGATTTATGGTATTTCATTTTATAAGGGAAAATTTATTAATTGGAATACTTGTGATCGACCCAATTATTTGAACGTTTTTCATATTACCGGTTGTGTGAATCGATTGGATCGGTTCGTATTGTTGATTGGATCAATGTATCTCTACGCTTTCCATTTATTTAGTATTTATTGGATGAATGCTTTTGAATGGGGATGTGTTTCGTGGATTTAGTTTTTGAATCGTTTGTTTTATTCGATCGGGTTGTAAAAGCCGTTTTGAGCCTATTTATTTTACTAGAAATATTTTTATCTAGGATGCAATTTTCAATGTAAAATTTATATGTAATGACGAAGACCGGAGGAAGATCCATTTCGAGAAGATGAAGATTCAAGACGAAGACTTGTAATTAGATTACGGAGTTTTTTGATTCTAGGAATGGTCCATGAACCACATGTTGTTAGCAACTAGGTTGTGAATGGTTTTTTTCATATTGTATGAATGCCACAAACGCGCTAAAATGATTAATGTGCAAAGTGTAACGTTAATCGCGAAAATTCTCCCACGATAAATTATTAAGTTTATAAGGTTTCAAGGTTTTCCTTCCCTCCATCGAGTTTTCGGGAAATTGAAATCTAAACCGGATGTGCTGTGCTTCCGAGTTATCGGGGTAGTCGTTTGGGGAGGACAGATAAATTACCGGGAGCGCATTGGATGCCTTCGGTTGGAGCAAATTTTATCCCTAGAAACCTAATAGGTTGCCGAATAAGATTCAATTGTGAAACTGATTTGCGTCGATGGTATAAACTTAACTTGTTCACGAACCATAGAAACTGTATAGGTTGAGGGGAGTGAACAAGGGGAAAAAGAAGATCGAATCATCCATTAGATGGGTTGGTGTAGGACATCACTTTATGAAATTAATAGACTAGAAACCTGTTCGGTTGTCCTCTATTAATATTTATAAAGAACTCGATCACCACTATGAAGTAGAGCGACGATACTTACGGATTTCACATGGGAGTGTGTTATTCCGATAAAAATAGTGGGAGCTGGGTAACAAGAATAGAAAAGACCTTAATTCTATACTCAGAACATAATTGAATGAGTCACTAATTTACCTATCGTACTTAATGCAGACATAACTCTCAATATGACAATGAATTCACTCGTAATTCTACTCGAAAAGAACACCTTGATGGGACCTAACTTTGTGGATTGGCTCCGCAATTTGATGATTGTCCTCAATATAGAGGCACTAGGATACGTCTTGGAGACGGACATTCCGGCGCCTCCAATGCGGACAAGAGCCAATCAGGAAGAGATTGAAAACCATGAAAAGTGGGTTAAGGATGACGTGAAAGTCCGTGCTTATATGATGGCTTCCATGTCTAATGAGCTTCAGAGAGCTCATGAGAAAATGACTTCTGCTAGGCAGATTCTATCTCACTTAACCGAGCTTTATGGTGAGCACAGCAGAACTGCTAGATATGAGATATCCAAGCAACTGTTCGGTGCAAGGATGAAGGAAGGTGAGAAGGTTGGGGAACACGTCCTCAAAATGATATCCATGATCGAGAGATTGGAGGCTCTTGATTTTAAAATGGATACTTCTCTTCAAACCGACCTTATCCTTCAGTCTCTCCCTGATTTATTCTCACAATTTGTTATGAACTTCAACTGCAATGAGAGATTGCATGTAACTTAGCTGGGCTAATGAACAAACTGGTGACCGCTCAGTCTCAGATGAAGACTCCGCGGATGAAGGAGTCTGCCCTTGTGATTTCTTCTGGACTTCGGAAGTCTAAAAATAAGAAGAAAAAGACCAAGAAGCAGACTGGACCACAAGTTAAGGACCTTAAAGGAAAGGGCGAGGCCCCAATGGTTCCAAAAGGCAAGAAGAAGAAAGATGCTTGTCTCAAGTGCGGTGAGCTGGGCCATTGGGCTAGAGACTGTCCGATTCTTTATGGCACTTCAGGTACAGAACTTTTAGTTTTGGAAACAAATTGTTCTGCTACTGTATTTTATACTTCCTAGATAATGGATTCTGGTGCTAGTTCTTATATTTGTACCGTGAATCAGGATCTGGAACAAAGTAGGAAGCTTGGAGCTGGAGAAGTTATGATCACAGTCGGAAGCGGGCATAGTGTCGAGGCGACCGACATAGGATCACTTCTTTTGGGTTTAGAATTCGGCTTTGTTTTGACTTTAGAAGATGTACTTGTTTTGCCCAAGGGGCACAAAAACATTTTATCCATTCCAGTCATGGACCGAAAAGGCTTTTTATTTTTCATTGGTGATGGTTCCTGCAAAATTTATTGCAGAAATAAACTAGTGGGTACTGCTACATTGTTAAATGGATTGTATAATCTAAATCTCAGCAACAAAGTAGTTGTGAATACTATGACTAGAAAACGTGGTAGGGTTGAAACCAATCAAGTTTTGAAATGACATCTTAGACTTGGCCATGTTGGCCAGACCAAGGTTTACAAGATAGAAAAAGATGGACTTATGGGTCCATTGGGATCGGATCCCTTTACTATTTGTGAATCTTGCCTTAAAGGCAAAATGACTAAGTCCTCATTCACAGGGACTTTTAAAAGAGCCGCTGATAAACTGGGATTAATCCATACCGACGTATGTGGTGCTTTGGAAGCAGCATGTGACAGATATCAATATTTCATTACGTTTATGGATGATCATACTAGGTATGGTTATGTATACTTAATGAAATATAAATCCGTGGCCTTTGAGAAATTCTAGGAATTCAAGGCCCTAGTCGAGAAACAAACTGGTAATCATATCAAAGCACTTCGGTCGGATCGAGGTGGCGAGTATATGAGTACGGAGTTTGACGAGTTCCTTAAGGAACATGGAATAGTTTCACAACTAACACCTCCAAGTACTCCTCAGTTAAATGGTGTGTCAGAAAGAAGGAACCGGACCTTGTTGAACATGGTCCGTTTCATGCTGGGCTATACTGACTTATCGATTTACTTGCGGGGGTATGCACTCCTGACTTTCGCTTACATCTTGAACAGATGTCCTTCTAAATCCATTCCTAAAACTCCACATGAGATGTGGGAGGGCAGGAAACCAAGTCTTAATCATATTAGGATTTGGGGATGTCCCGCCTATGTCAAGAAGACTAAGGTGAAGAAGTTGGAAGCTAGGTCCGCGAAGGGACGTTTCATTAGATTCCCATCTGGGACGATGGGATATCTATTCTACATGCCCGAAGATCGAAAGATTATTGTTGCTTTACAAGCACACTTCCTGGAAGATGAGTTCATTCAGGAAGGCAGAGCAGGTAGAAGTATTTCTTTAGAAGAATACAATGAAACTCCTCGGGAGACACATGTGCAAGAAACTGGAACCGAACCTTCTGAAACACAACTACAACCACCTCGTAGGTCTAGTAGGGTGTTTCATTTACCTGAGAGGTATGGGCTTGTGCACTTGGAGGAGCTGGATCTCCATGAGGTTCCAAGTGATAGCCAAGAGACCGACCCAACGACCTATGACCAAGTGATGGTGGATGTAGACTCTGCGAAATGTCGTGAAGCTATGGTAGCTGAAATAGACTCGATGCATGTCAATCAGGTCTGGACTCTAGTAGACCGCCCCAAGGGCATAGTGCCTATTGGGAACAAGTGGATCTAGAAGAGAAAGAATGATGGTGATGACAAGGTTGACGCCTATAAGGCCAGGCTTGTGGCAAAGGGTTATACCCAGAAAGAAGGGATCGATTACCACGATACCTTCTCGCCCATAGCCATGATCAAGTCTATTCGGATGATGCTTGCTATAGCTGCATACCACGATTATGAGATATGGCAAATGGACGTAAAGACGGATTTCCTTAATGGATCCCTCGAGGAGGAAATCTATATCGAGCAGCCTAAAGGCTTTGTGTCCGAAGTCGATATTCAGAAAGTGTGCAAGCTTCAGCGTTCCATTTATGGACTAAAGCAAGCGTCGCGTAGTTGGAACCTTCATTTTAACGAGGCGGTCAAAGAGTTTGACTTCGTGCAAAATAAAGAGGAACCTTGTATATACAAGAGGGTTAGTGGGAGCAAGATCGCATTATTAGTACTATATGTGGATGACATTCTACTAATAGGAAATGATGTGGTAATGCTCAGTTCTATGAAAGCTTGGCTTTCGAGTAATTTCTCCATGAAAGACTTGGGAGAAGCCACCTATATTTTTGGTATTCGGCTCTACCGGGATAGAGCGAAGATAACAATAGGTCTTTCCCAAGTCCTCTATATAGATAAAATCTTAAAGCGATTTAAGATGGACGATTCTAAAAGAGGGTTCCTACCGATGCGACATGGAATAAAACTCTCCTTGAAGATATGTCCTCAAAGTGAGGAACAACGAAAGGAAATGAGTAATATACCATATGCTTCGGCCGTGGGTAGCCTTATGTATGCTATATTGTATACAAGACCTGACATCGCACATGCTGTAAGCGTGGTGAGTAGGTTTCAGGCAAACCCAGGTAGGGAACATTGGACTGCTGTAAAGAACATTCTCAAGTACTTAAGAAGGACTAGAGATATGGTTCTGATGTATGGCGGTAGAGAATTGGATGTGGTGGGATTCACTGATTCGGACTTCCAAGGACTGAATGACGACTCGATGTCTACTTTAGGCTACATATTTACTCTTAATGGAGGAGCAGTATCTTAGCGTAGCACCAAGCAAAGCGCGACTGCTGATTCCACCTGTCAGGCTAAGTATCAAGCAGCCTCGGAGGCTTCCAAGGAAGGGTTCTGGATTAAGAAGTTTCTGGGAGAACTTCAAGTAATACCATGTCCGAGTGCTGTTCTACTGCATCGCGACAACAACGGAGCTGTAGCGCAGGCCAAGGAGCCGAGGTTTCACAACAACACCAAACATATTGAGAGGAAGTATCATCTCGTAAGAGAATTTGTTCGCAAGGGATACATTGTGCTGCACAGAGTAGACTCGGCCGACAACGTCGCTGATCCACTGACCAAGCCACTTTCTCAGACTAGATTGGAGCGTCATCTGGAGAACATGTGTATTAGATACCATAGTGTGTGACATTGAGTGCAAGTGGGAGATTGTTAGGAGTACGCCCTCGAATGCCACTCAGAGGATGTTGAGTGAGGGCATTGTACTTGTAATTATGTAAATCATTAATATAAGGCAATTGATGTTTCTTTATTTACTGGCAGTTACTGGCATTCATAACTCGTAAATATACATATAGAAACTAGTCCGTGTATTTGAGAGCAAAACGTTCCACTCCTTATTTGATAAGGGGGTCGACACTGGAAAGGTTTATAGCTCAAATACTTAATCATTCGCAAGTCGATGAAACTTGACTGGGCGTTAAGTTTATGTGAAGACTTGTATGAGGTGTTCTTTGACATGGAGAGTGCCTGTCGAACACTAATGGTTAGTGGGACCATATGTTATAGGTATGCTAATTGGATTAGTATACTCGAACCGACTCACCCTCGATTCGTCACACGGATTTCACTCCGGGACAGTCAATGTCGGAGTCGAAAGGTTGTGATAGGTATTTGTGAACCTTCGACTTGAGGATTTAGTAGGGATGTGCTTGTGCGTCAAGATTTTCATTAGAGTAGTTCGACCCTATAAACCGGGAGGTGAGGGTCAACCTCGACGTGCATCTTGACGGGCAAGTAGCAGGTCCTACTGAATACTAAGATATAATTCTTTCTCCCGTTAGTGAGTGGGTTATATGTCCTATGTGGTTATTGGCAGATGAGATCATAAGTCTTTGGACAAAGAATTGGAGTTAGTTGTATTGGATACACTAGAGCTCAATGATCTCGATTTACATTAACACATGCATAGAGTCAAGTACAGATAGGGTTTGACTGACCGTGACCCTATAACTTGATCGGGACATTTGAAAGAAGGGTTTATAAGTATACTGGTATTCACGACAGAATGGTTCCTGAATGATCCCAATCATTCGTTCTCAGTTGGGGTACGGTGTAGGCCGCCAGCCTGGCTAGATGGTGCCACTACTCTTTGGTTCCTCCCATTTCTGACTGAGATGGACCTACCGAGTCGTGCAATAGGATTGACGACGGAATGAATCAAGCTAATTCTCTCATTATGAATATTTGATATTGGATATCTAAATTTGGGACATTGGATGTTTAAATTGATTTATTAGATAAATTGATTTACGGACTAATGAAATAAATAAATTACTGGGTGATTAATTTAATTCATGAATATAATTATTTCTTGGAGAAATTAATTATATTATTTTGTATTTGATATGTTTAATTAATTGGATTAATTAATTGATATAAATACATCGAAATGGAATCGGAGTTTATCTGTTTGGACTCTCGGGAATCCGAAACGAACTAAACTAGTCTGTTTCATCCTCATGGCCGCCGCCCACTAATATACATGTGTATATATTGACTTGCCCATATCATGATGTTTGGAATACTATGTGTTGAGGGTACAAGTATCATACACATTATATGGTGGGTCTAGATTCTCATTACATGAGTTGTATTCTTATGGGTTGAAAATGCATAAGAAGGGGACTTTGATCTCTCATTCACATCACATTATTCCTTACATGAGTTGTAGTGAGAGAAAGTGAGAAATGAGTTCTTCTTCATAGTCATCTTCTTCATCAACTTAGTTCTTGATTGTTCTCAGAGAAACATCAAGAAATATTGAGAGATCAAACATTAAAACACTTAGAGTGTTACAATCAAAAGCTTCATCACTTGATTCTAGCAGTAACCTTAGAGGTTAATCGGGTGTTGTCATTCCGATCATTTTTCCGACGCGTGGCAAGTAGAGATGCGGTGCTTTCGACATTGGATCGTTCAAGGGCTTGGAGCGGATTGGATTCGTAGAGATCAAGCAAAGCTTGGGGAATAGCTCAAGAAAAAGTTACCATTTAATAAACGGACTTCAAGGGTTAGTTTCTTACAAATCTTGCTTTTCGTTTATATATTCGTATATACGTAGCTCGATTGATCCTCGTAGGGATTCGGATCGAATTAATTTTCGTTTTACCACTTCCGCTGGGCCTTCGTTTTAGGCACCAAATCCCAACATTATTTTCATATAAAATATACATGTATTCAGTGTTACCTGGGTGTGTTGTATTTGAAACTCCTCATCGGAGTAATTGATGATGTAATGTGGTTCGGTACTACATTTATACTTTGTAATTCATTAATTTCATTTACCTGGTGGGTCCTAGTTGGGGGTCCATGGCACTGTAATACCCGCCTAGTTTGGGGTGTTACAACCCGTGGGTGGCTTGTGCACGGACACATTTCCGGATCGAGCGTATCGTGACGTCCATCTTGAGTCATATTGATTGGTCGTTCATAGTCCATATATGGTCGGATATGTTCGACAGTCGGGTTGTCTTCGAGATCCCATATTTGTGATATGTATGTGTTTGAGGATTTTATTCTCTCGTATATCTGGCCCTGTGGTCCTTTATTGACCTTGTTGGAGTTTACCATATCGTTGGTATTCTCGTTTGTTATCGAACTTTATTGACCTTGTTGGAGTTTACCATATTGTTGGTATTCTCGTTTGTTATTGAACTTTATTGATCTCATTTGGAGTTCACCGTATCGTTGATATTCTCGTTTGTTATCGAACTTTATTGATCTCGTTTGGAGTTCACCGTATCGTTGGTATTCTCGTTTGTTATCGAACTTTATTGATCTCGTTTGGAGTTTACCGTATCATTGGTATTCTCGTTCGCTGTTGACCCTTTATTGATCTTGTTGGAGTTTACCATATCGTTGGTAACCTTGTTCCTCATTGATCTTTATTGATCTCGTTGGAGTTCACCATATCGATGGTAATCTTGTTCGGTATCTATCCTTATTGATCTCGTTGGAATTCACCATATCATTGGTATTCCCATTCGTTATTGATCCTCTATTGATCTTGTTTGGAGTCTGCCTTATCGTTTGTACTCTCGGTCGTCGCTTATCCCTTATTGATATTATTGGGGTTTACCATATCGATGGTATTCTCATCCGTTGTTGGTTCTTTGTTGATCTTGTGTGGAGTTTATCATGTCGATGATATTCTCGTTGATGCATTGGTTGTTATTATTTTTGATTGTGTGAGCATTCATACTTTATATCATTATCCGGGACTCGTCATTGTTTCGAGGCAGTTGATCTACATATGTATTGTGTATTATCGGTTTTACCAGATTGAGATTTGATTGTGTGATCCGTCGGATAGAATTGGACAGGGATGGATTATTCCATATTGGAAATATATTTATGTTTTGAGAATCTTGGCATTGTTTGAATATTACACAGATGGTTATATTTGAATTCATTCGCCACTTGAGAATGCGGAGTGTGGATTGAGATAAGGCTGATTTGAGATGAGTTACCACGAATTGGTAAGGTTGCTATGGTAAGAGTATATGGGAAGTATTCTTACCTTGTAGATACATTGATATGTAATTGTTTATGTTGATGTGATTGTTATCATTGTTGAGTGTTGTGGCTGACCCCGTCGTGGACTTTATCTTTTAGGTATTCGGAAATCGAGCTAGTAGCAGTCGTGAAGGGGTGAGCTTCCCGGGTGATACTGGTTATGGCATGGTTAATTGGGATTCGAGTATTTCTTTCTGGTCGTTATGATTCCGCTGCAAATGTATTTTATTATGTTATATCCGCTGCGTGTGTATCTTTTAATGGCTTTCAAATTTTACCGGCTCGTGTTTACTTTTAAAAATGCCCCTTTCGGCATCCTTGCCTTGTACTTCCAAATGGTATTTTATGACGGTATTTGGGAACTATGTTTTGAAAAATATTTGAGTATTTTAAATATTACTGTCTTTGCCTCTTTGGCGTGTTGAAACGTTTGCAAAAAATAATTTTTAGCCTTGTGGGTTCCGGCGCGGGGCCCACGACGCTGTAATATCCCCGGTTGGTTTTGGAGGTGTTACAGAAGATTGTATCCGAGCCTGGGTTTCGTAAAACCCGGGCATGGGTGTTATGTGGCTCTACCAGTACGGTAGTGGCGCTGCTTTTGAAAATGATTTTCTGACTTTTGAGTCAAATCGATTTTTGGAGGTTCCAAAATTTTTGAGATATTTTCAAATTGCTATTTGTGATATTGGTGTGTGTTGGCATTGTGCTGAGACTTTGTATGGGAGTCGTATGCTAGTATCACGGGAGATCATCGACTTTACGGACCTATAAGTATGTTCTTTCAGTTATTTGGTTTGGATGATGATGATTATTTGAGCATGGTGGCATGATTTTAGGATATTTCGGGATTGAGATATTGATTATGACAGGATGTTAAGTTTCGAGGACGAAACTTATTTAAGTGGGAAGATATGTAATATCGTAGAATTTTGCTACGAATTTTTCGCATTGTTTTGTATGAGTTGTACTGTACAGAGTGGGACCGAAGCAGTATGGATGAATAATTTTGGGAACCGTGAGAGTTGTACCAGTATATCTATCGAGGTTATTTTTAATTCTAGGATATTACATGCTTGATATGTCTTTCGATATCGGATATACTGTATGAGTATTTGTATAATTGTCATACTTGGTCGACAATTGCAATTGAGGATATCGTGCATCAGGTGTAACGTATGAGAATGTTATCGGAACGAGTATATGTATTCCGTATGTTGCATGTACGTGTTCGGTATATTGGGACGACAGACAGGGGCAAAAATGGCCAAGTATAAAAGCCATTACGTACGTTAAGCACAGGAGCTTACGTACGTAAAGGCGCAAGTGTAGCGTACGTTCAGAAGAGGAGCTTACGTACGTAACGATGCGAGCTTAACATACGTTAGGTGGAGTACATAACGTACGTTATGAAGAGAATCGGACCGGTCTGAGATGTGATCGGCTAGTGGGCCTGGTGTCGGCAACTTTTGGCACGGATGTGGACATGCGAGTCAACATCGAGAATTACGTACGTTAAGGACAACCCATTGTTAGGAATATGCCCTCAAATGCCACTCAGAGGATGAGAGAGTGAGAGCAATTGTATTGTAATTATGAATATTTAATAAGGCAGTTATTATTTCTATATTATTGTATATCACTGGCATTGTGATTTAGTATATAGAATAATAGTCCTTGCATTTGAGAGCAAACATTCTACTCCATATGGAGATAAGGAGATAGGCACTAGAAGTGTTTACAGCTCGAATGCTTAACTAGTTCGCAAGTCGATAAAACTTAATTGGGCAGTAAGTTTAGACAAGACTTGTATAACGTGTACTTTGACATGTAGAGTACATGTTTTCACTAACAGTTAGTGGGAGCACACATTATAGGTATGCTAATGGGATTAGTATACTCGAACACGACTCACCTCGATTCGGTCACATGGATATCACTCAGGGATTGTCAATGACTGGATCGAAAGGTTGTGATAGGTATACGTGGACCTTTGACTTGAGGTTTCAGTAGGAGATATGCTTGTGACATTAAGTTAGTCATTAGAGTAGTTCGATCCAATCGCCGATTGGTGTGGTCAACCTCGAAATGCAACTTAGTGGGCAAGTAGCAGTCTCTACTGAATACCAAGATAGAATTCTTTCTCCTGTTAGTGAGCAGGTAAATGTCCTATGCGGTTAATGGCAAATGAGATCATAAGTCTTTGGCCAAAGCAGTTAGAGCTAGTTGTATTTGATACACGAGAGCTCAATGATCTCGATTTGTATTAACAAATGCATAGAGTCAAGATACAATAGGGTTTGACTTTACCGTGACCCTAATACTTGACCGGGACATATGATTGAAGGGTTTATACATATACGATATTCACGACATAATGGTTTTGGAATGATCCTATCATTCGTTCTTAGTTAGGTTACGGTGTGGGCCACGAGACTGGCTAAGTGGTGCTAACACTCATTGGATCCTCCCAATGCTAACTAAGACGAACCTACAGAGTCGCGGCACAGGAATTGACGACGGATTATATTTAACTTATTCTCTCTTGGTTAATATTGGACATTGGATGCCTAATTCAATTTATTGGATAAATTAAATCGGTCTCGTGAATTAAATAAATTACTGGGTAATTAATTTATTCATATTATTTCTTAGAGAATTTATTTTTAATATAATTAATTAATTAGATTAATTAATTATATTAATATTGAAACATACCAAGGTTTATCTATCGGATTAGATACACGAGGGTCCGTTTCACGGACCGAAACGAACCAACTTCTTTTTCTCCTCCCTTAGCCGCCACCCCACTTTCATCAATTGACTTGGTGATTTTTTTTATAAATGTGGGGACTTAATAATACATTTGATGTATTATTAGTTCATTATTTATTCTTGAAATAATTGATGAGATGTGTGTTTTGTTTATAAAACAAACACCATCTCCCTCATTTAAAAATATAAGGATCAGCCGTGAGTTGATGCTAAGGAGTGAGAGAAAGTTTTCTAAGTTTATACATTTTGAGTTCTAAGTGTATTTTGAGAGAAAACAATTTTTATAAAATACTTAGAGTATTTATAAAAATATATATAAGTTAATTCTATCAATTTCTAGCCGTATACTTAGAGTATAAATTGATAGAAATATTTTCCGGTCATCTTCCGACGCGTGATACGTAGAGGCACGGTGATTTCGGTGCTCGGGAATTTCCAAAAGCTTGTTCGATTGAATTCGTGTTCGTACTCGGAATCAAGAAGATATTATCAAAGGTCTACGAGGGTATGATTTCTTAATTTATCTTCGTATTTTTATATTCGTTTATACGATACTTGATCGATCCGTTTTTGGGGTTTGGTTTTTATCCGGTTTGACCGGTTTATTTCCGCTGCGTAACTCGTTTTTAATCACCGAATCCCAAAAGTGGTATCGGAGCGAGGTCTATGCAATCGTATATTCGATATTTGCATTTGGAATGCTTGATTTTTTTTTATGATTTAGAATCATAATCGTTTTAATTGTTGATGTTTAATTGTTCATCTAAAAATTATTTTTCATGATTTTATGTTACAATATAAATCTATTTTTCTTTTGAAAAACTGATTTAATTGTGTTATATAAAAATTAGAAAAATATTATTTTTGGATTCGGGACGAAAAAATGAGCCGGAAAATTGGTAGGACCGTGACTAAAATTTCTTGAAATTTAATGGATTTCTTGGTCATTTGGCTGGCAGCCTGTCGGGCCACGGGCTTGGCCCGGGCCTTGTGAATTCCGACTCCGTTTTTATATTTCGTTCGGTAAATTAATTTTCCGCAAATTAAATTGGATTTAATTTGACTAAAATATAATTATGGTAATTTATTTTAAGGGAATTAATTTAATGAAATATTTATTTTGTCCGGAGCAAATTAAAATTAACGGTTAAGTGAATTAATTGGATTAATTCTAATTGTTGGATTATTTTTTGTTGATTAGATCAATTTTAGATTAATCATTATTGCCATTTAATTTAATATAATTGTTGCATTAATTTTGAATGGGGATATAGTTCATGGACCTAGTTTTGAATAGTTTGTTTTGTTCAATTGGGTTGTAAAGGCCGTTTTGAGCCTATTTGTTTTACTAGAAAATTTGTATAGGATGCAATTTTTCAAATGTAAAATTTATTTGTAATGACGAAGACCGGAGGAAGATCCGCTCGAGAAGACGAAGATTCAAGACCGAAGACATGTAATTAGATTACGATGTTTTTGTTCTAGGAACGGTCCATGAACTGCATGTTGTTAGTTTTAGGTTGTGTATGTTTTCATATTGTATGACAAACAAACAAACCGACAAACCGCGCTTATAAACGGATTAATCTGCAAAGTGTAACATATAATCGCGTTAATACTCCCACTTACAAACACTAAGTTATAAAGGTTACGAGGTTTCCTACCCTCCGTCAAACTCATGGAAAATTGAAATCTAAACCGGAATATTATTCTTCCGAGTATGTCGGGGTAATATATTTGGGGAAAGTTGATAAATTCCTAGAGTGCATTAGATGCCTTTGGTTGTGACAAATCAAACCCCTATAAACTGTATGGGTTGCCGGGTAAGATTCAATTGTCAGACTAATAGGAGTTGACGGTTTAAACTTAGATAGTTCAGCGAGCCATAGAAACCGAATGGGTTGAGGGCAAGTGAACTAGGGGTAAAAGAAGATCGAATCATCCATTAGATGTGTTGGTATTAGACACCACTTTATAAAGAATAATAAAATATAAACCGTATGGGTTGCCCTCTATTAAACTTTGTAAAGAAATCGATCACCACTATGAAGTTACCCAAGACTTCCGGATTTAACATGGGAGTGTATAAATGCCGATAAAATAGTGGGAGCCGAGTTATGAATAAAGAAAGTCCTTAAATTCTTTACTCGGATCATAATTAAACAATCACTAACGAATCTCAAATTATTCTCTGCAGTTAACAAAACTCTCAATATGACAATGAACCCACTCGCTATACTACTTGAAAAGAACGTCCTGACTGGTCCGAACTATGTGGATCAAGCCGGAACTTGAGCATTGTCCTAACTATGGAAATGTGGGATACGTCTTGGAGGCGGACATCCCGGCTCTGCAAGAACCCGAGCCAATCAGGAAGATGTCGATGCCCATGAGAAATGGGTAAAAGACGACATAAGAGTGCGAGGGTACATGTTAGGCTCAATGACCAATGAGCTTCAACGTGCCCATGAAAAGATGACGTCTTCACGAGCCATCTTAGCGCACCTGGCTGAGCTCTATGGAGAGCATAGCCGAACTGCTAGCTATGAGATATCAAAGCAATTATTCCGCGCCAGGATGAAGGAAGGAGAGAGGGTTGGGGACCATGTCCTCAAGATGATCTCGATGATTGAGAGATTGGAAGCTCTTGATTTTCAGATGCATGCATCTCTCCAAACTGACCTTATCCTACAGTCACTTCCTGACTCCTTTTCACAATTTGTCATGAACTTCAACCGCAATGAGATTGCATGTAACTTAGTGGGCTAATGAACAAGCGACGACGCCAGTCTCGGATGAAGACAAAGGAAAGGAAGCGCACTTGTGATTTCTTACAGGACTTGGAAGTCCAAGAATAAGAAGAAAAAGAACAAGAAGCAGTTAGGTCCAATAGCCAAGATCGACAAGGGAAAGGGCAAGGCCCCAATGGTTCAAAAGAGTAAGGGGGCCAAGAAAACGGATGTATGCCTCAACTGCGGTGAGCTAGGCCACTGGAAGAGGTACTGTCCAAAGCTTGACCGTAATGCGCCGTCAGGTACGGAACTACTAGTTTTAGAAACAAATTGTTCTGTAACTGTATATTCTACTTCTTGGATACTTGATTCCGGTGCGAGTTCTCACATTTGTACAATGAATCAAGATCTCGAACGAAGTAGGAAGCTGGATTCAAGGGAGGTGATGGTCACCGTCGGAAGTGGGCATAGTGTCGAGGCTTCTGATATCGGATCCCTTATGTTGGATTTAGAATCTGGTTTTATTCTTACTTTAGAAGATGTACTTGGTTTGCCCAAGGGGCACAAGAATATTGTATCAATTCCGGTCATGGACCGAAAGGGATTTCACTTCTTTATTGGAGATGGGTCCTGTCGTATTTATTTCAGAAATAAATTGGTTGGTACTGCTACATTATTAAATGGTTTATACCATTTAAATCTAAAGAATAAAACAACTGTGAACACTATAACTAGGAAGCGTGGTAGGGATGAAACGAACCAAGCACTTAAGTGGCATCTTAGACTTGGTCATATTGGTCAGACCAAGGTTCATAAAATGGAGAAAGATGGGCTTACGGGTCCATTGGGATCAGATCCCTATCCAACTTGTGAATCTTGCCTTCAAGGCAAAATGACTAAGTTACCCTTCGCAGGGACTTTTGAAAGAGCTGTTGAAAAACTTGGATTGATCCATACCGATGTCTGTGGCCCTTTTGAAATGGCACGAGATGGCTTTCAGTATTTCATTACATTCACTGATGACCATACCAGGTATGGATTCGTGTACTTAATGAAACATAAATCTGAAGCTTTTGATAAATTCAAAGAATTTAAAGCCCTAGTTGAAAATCAAACAGGTAACCGTGTTAAAATTCTTCGGTCAGACCGAGGTGGTGAGTACATGAGTACCGAATTTGATGAGTTCTTAAAAGAACTAGGAATAGTGTCACAATTCACTCCTCCAGCTACTCCACAATTAAATGGTGTATCAGAAAGAAGGAACCGAACCTTGTTAGACATGGTTCGCTCAATGCTTAACTATACTGATCTACCGATTTATCCGGCAGGGTTATGCGCTCCTTACTGCTGTGCATATCTTGAACAGATGTCCTTCCAAATCCATTCCTAAGACTCCACATGAGATGTGGAGAGGTAGGAAACCAAGTCTTAATCACATTAGTATTTGGGGATGCCCTGCTTATGTCAAGAAGACTAAAGTAGAGAAATTGGAAGCTAGGTCTGTGAAAGGTCGTTTCATAGGATATCCAGGGGATTCCATGGGATATCTATTCTACATGCATGAAGATCATAGGATCATCGTTGCTATATAAGCACACTTCCTGGAAGATCAGTTTATTCAGAAGGAGGGCAGTAGAAATATTTCTTTGGAAGAAATAAAAGAAACACCAAATGAGACACCTATGCAAGATATTAGAACCCAACCTTTTGAAATACAAACACAACCTCGCAAGTCTAGTAGAATTTCTCAATTACCTGAGAGGTATGGCTATCTGCATCAAGAAGAACTGGGTGTCCATGAGATGACAGAAAGTAGTCAAGAGAATGATCCTTCTACATACGACCAAGCTATGGTAGATGTTGACTCCACCAAGTGGCAAGAAGCTATGGAAGCTGAGATAGACTCAATGCATACTAATCAGGTCTGGACTTTAGTAGATCGTCCTAAAGGCATAGTGCCTATTGGAAATAAATGGATCTATAAAAGAAAGACTGATGGAGATGGCAAGGTTGATACCTATAAGTCCAGGCTTGTGGCAAATGGTTATTCCCAAAGAGAATGAATCGATTACTTCGAGACCTTCTCGCCTGTAGCTATGATTAAGTCTATTCGCATGATGCTTGCCATATCAGCCCACTTAGATTATGAAATATGGCAAATGGATGTGAAAACGGCATTCCTAAATAGATTCCTCGAGGAGGAGATTTACATGGAACAGCCTAAGGGATTCATATCTCAAACCAATATTCATAAAGTATGCAAACTTCAGCGTGCCATTTATGGACTGAAGCAAGCTTCATGGAGTTGGAATCTTCGTTTTAACGAGACAGTCAAAGAGTTTGATTTTGTCCAAAACGAAGAGGAGCCCTGTATTTACAAGAAGGTTAGTGGGAGCAAAATTGCGTTCTTAATACTATATGTAGATGACATTCTACTTATAGGAAACGATGTAGGAATGCTCAGTTCTGTGAAAGCTTGGCTTTCTAAAGAGTTCTCAATGAAAGACTTAGGAGAAACTACCTATATTCTGGGTATTCGTCTCTACCGGGATAGAGCGAAAAGAATGTTAGGTCTTTCCCAAGCCCTCTACATAGAAAAGATCCTGAAGCGATTTAGGATGGAAGATTCTAAAAGAGGGTTTCTACCTATGCAACATGGTGCAAAACTTTCCTTAGAGATGTGTCCTCAAAGTGAGGAAGATAGAAAGGAAATGAGCAAGGTACCTTATGCTTCGGCAGTAGGTAGCCTTATGTATGCAATGATTTGCACTAGACCGGACATTGCCTATGCTGTGAGCGTAGTAAGTCGGTTTCAGTCAAATCCAGGGCAGGAACATTGGACTACTGTAAAGAACATTCTTAAGTACCTAAGGAGGACTAAAGACTTGGTTCTTACATACGGCGGTGGAGAACTAAAAGTGATGGGTTATACAGACTCAGATTTTTCGGGGGACATGGATGCTCAGATGTCCACATCAGGGTATCTCTTCACTCTGAATGGTGGGGCAGTTTCTTGGAGAAGTGCCAAGCAAAGTTCGACTGCTATCTCTACATGTCAAGCCGAATATCAGGCAGCCACGGAGGCTGCTAAAGAAGCTTTTTGGATTAAGAAGTTCACTGAGGAACTTCAAGTGGTTCCTAATGCGGAGAAGCCCGTGACACTGTTTTGTGACAACGACGGAGCTGTTGCACAGGCTAAGGAGCCTAGGGCTCACCACAACACCAAACATATTGCGAGAAAATATCATTTTTTAGAGAAATGGTTCGAGATGGGAATGTTATACTGCAGAGAGTAGACACAGCAAATAACGTTGCTGATCCACTTACCAAGCCACTATCTCAGAAGGTCTTAGAAAGACATCTGGAGAGTATGGGTATTAGATACCATAGTTTATGGCATTGAGTGCAAGTGGGAGATTGTTAGGAATATGCCCTCAAATGCCACTTAGAGGATGAGAGAGTGAGAGCAATTGTATTGTAATTATGAATATTTAATAAGGCAGTTATTATTTCTATATTATTGTATATCACTGGCATTGTGATTTAGTATATAGAATAATAGTCCTTGCATTTGAGAGCGAACATTCTACTCCATATGGAGATAAGAAGATAGGCACTAGAAGTGTTTACAGCTCGAATGCTTAACTAGTTCGCAAGTCGATAAAACTTAATTGGTCAGTAAGTTTATACAAGACTTGTATAACGTGTACCTTGACATGTAGAGTACATGTTTTCACTAACAGTTAGTGGGAGCACACGTTATAGGTATGCTAATGGGATTAGTATACTCGAACACGACTCACCTCGATTCGGTCACATGGATATCACTCAGGGATTGTCAATGACTGGATCGAAAGGTTGTGATAGGTATACGTGGACCTTTGACTTGAGGTTTCAGTAGGAGATGTGCTTGTGACATTAAGTTAGTCATTAGAGTAGTTCGATCCAATCGCCGGTTGGTGTGGTCAACCTCGAAATGCAACTTAGTGGGCAAGTAGCAGTCTCTACTGAATACCAAGATAGAATTCTTTCTCCTGTTAGTGAGCAGGTAAATGTCCTATGCGGTTAATGGCAAATGAGATCATAAGTCTTTGGCCAAAGCAGTTAGAGCTAGTTGTATTTGATACACGAGAGCTCGATGATCTCGATTTGTATTAACAAATGCATAGAGTCAAGATACAATAGGGTTTGACTTTACCGTGACCCTAATACTTGACCGGGACATATGATTGAAGGGTTTATACATATACGGTATTCACGACATAATGGTTTTGGAATGATCCTATCATTCGTTCTTAGTTAGGTTACGGTGTGGGCCACGAGGCGGCTAAGTGGTGCTAACACTCATTGGATCCTCCCAATGCTAACTAAGACGAACCTACTGAGTCGCGGCACGGGAATTGTGACGGATTATATTTAAATTTTTCTCTCTTGGTTAATATTGGACATTGGATGCCTAATTCAATTTATTGGATAAATTAAATCGGTCTCGTGAATTAAATAAATTACTGGGTAATTAATTTATTCATATTATTTCTTAGAGAATTTATTTTTAATATAATTAATTAATTAGATTATATTAATATTGAAACATACCAAGGTTTATCTATCGGATTAGATACACGAGGGTCCGTTTCACGGACTGAAACGAACCAACTTCTTTTTCTCCTCCCTTAGCCGCCACCCCACTTTCATCAATTGACTTGGTGATTTTTTTTTATAAATGTGGGGACTTAATAATACATTTGATGTATTATTAGTTCATTATTTATTATTGAAATAATTGATGAGGTGTGTGTTTTGTTTATAAAACAAACACCATCTCCCTCATTTAAAAATATAAGGATCAGCCGTGAGTTGATGCTAAGGAGTGAGAGAAAGTTTTCTAAGTTTATACATTTTGAGTTCTAAGTGTATTTTGAGAGAAAACAATTTTTATAAAATACTTAGAGTATTTATAAAAATATATATAAGTTAATTCTATCAATTTCTAGCCGTATACTTAGAGTATAAATTGATAGAAATATTTTCCGGTCATCTTCCGACGCGTGATACGTAGAGGCACGGTGATTTCGGTGCTCGGGAATTTCCAAAAGCTTGTTCGATTGAATTCGTGTTCATACTCGGAATCAAGAAGATATTATCAAAGGTCTACGAGGGTATGATTTCTTAATTTATCTTCGTATTTTTATATTCTTTTATACGATACTTGATCAATCCGTTTTTGGGGTTTGGTTTTTATCCGGTTTGACCGGTTTATTTCCGCTGCGTAACTCGTTTTTAATCACCGAATCCCAACAGCCATTACATACGTAAACAAGTATGGTACTGTAGCAAGTCAACAACTACATTACGTACGCTACAGCATGAACATTACGTACGTAATGCATGATGCGAATTGAGGCAGTAGCTCCTGTGATAGTGTTACATACTTTAAAAAGGTCAGTTAACGTACATAAAGGAGGTTACGTACATTAGGTTGATTACTTAGCATACGTAATGTTTGAGGTTATATATTTACACATATATATATATATATATATATATATATACACACATATATGTGAGACCTTGGCATTTTTGGAGATGTTCATATCATTTCTTCACCCTTCAACCCTCCGAGACCGATTTTGGCTCTTCCAAACATATTGGGGACTTGAGGGCATGGATTTGGAGCTTGAGATATGAAGATATTATGGATTCTTGAGGTGTTTGATTGTGTTCTTGAGGTATGTTGATCAACTCTACACCTTATTTCGGATTCTTGATGTTGTTACCATTGTTTGCTTCGTATGACGACGAATATGGTAGTATTGTTGTGATTCTTGATGATATATGAAGTGTATGTTGAAGGATATGATGATATGTATTGATCGGAATATGAGGGGAATTCGATAGATTAGAGGTTAGATAACACATTGGACTATGATATCCTGATGATTATGAATAAGTGATGTTAATTCGATATGATTAATTCATGTTCTTGAGGAATTCTTGAATTATATGATGAACATATGTAAGGTTTTGGTATTTTGGATATGAATATGGAATATTCATATCTATAAACAAGTTATGTGATTGTTGGTGTAATATCCGTATAGGAGTACGAATATGATTATCAGTTGATGAGATTATTATGATGAAAATCGATAATTGATTTTTACTATGAATTTAGGAGGATGAACCTTGTTGATCCGTAATTAAGATTCAAGTCGGAATCGAGAATGTTGAGACACTTGTTAGAATTGATTGATTATCGAACTGTGACTTGTATTCGAAATTGTATGAATTGAATGGTTTAGTTTCGTATATGATCGAGATCTCGTTGAACCGTTGAGTTTGATTGGTTGGTTATATCGGTTGTTGATTGTTATCGAACGTATTGATAATTGATTATTGCATTAGGTTGTGATAAGTGACCGTTGATATTAATCGTTGTGCTGCGATTGAGATTGGAAAATGCATGGATCGCCTTGGTCGGGGCTGAGGAGCTTGTATATGTAGACGATTAGATTGGTAACGGCTTCGTCGTATCGGTATCAAGGCAAGTTATGCTTGCTCAATTCATAATGTTTAATAAATGATTTTGATTTCATTTCATTTATGATTCGTATAACAATGATATTATGAATATGAATTGTCGGGATGATGGTATGTATATTATGCTTGGACTGGGATAAATGATAATGTATATGATTTAAAGATGTCTAATGGAAATGGAGACGTGAATTATCTTTGGTCTATTATATGAAATGATGGATATCGAGGACAATTTACTGTGCCGATATTGATCTCGAGGTGGTGGATTGTTGATAGTGATGAACTGTACTTCATTCCGGACTATTCGTATAACTATGTATTCGTTCAGGGATGTTGGTCGTGGAAAGGTTAGTGTCTCCGGATTTGAGGTAATTTAGTATTGCTGAATTATGATAATTATCATGTTGCATTGTTTGTATATGTGTGTGTTGATGTTTCATGTGATGAGTGGGCATCATTGTTTGGTGTAGTTTGTGATGTACTCTTTCTTTAAACTGTAATTTTAATTGGGCCGATGTGTTGAGGGATAAGAACCCACGTTCCGGAGTATTCCTGTGCAGATTCTTCTGTGACCCTTGGTTGCGACCTTGGGTTATTTTGTGATTGTATGTAATGCGTTGAGGGCTAAGACCAGAATATAGCACCCAAGGTCCAGACTATTCCTGTGTAGATGCTTCCGTGACCCTTGGCTGCAGCCTTGGGAGTTTATGTGATAATGTCCGGAGTATTCCTGAGTAGATGCTTCTGTGACCCTTGGTTGCGACCTTGGGAGTTTATGTGTTTATATTATATACATTGTTGAGCATCCTATGAACTGTTGTCTAACGGAAATACGACATTGTGGTCGTGTCGATCTTTCATTATCGAACTGTCGTTGTTCACTTGAGAAGTCTTCTGATCCTTATTGGATATGCGTTTTTTCAAGTTTTGTTGTCATGTTGTATCGTAACATATATGTAGTCAGATACGTTCTGATCGGTCATGTGTAGGATTTTCAGGGCGGGCACGTGTAGTCATGTGTTAGTTTCAACCTCACATTGAGGTGTGCACGAGACGTACTTCATGAGACTGATTAGGTACAAGACCAGACGTGTATTCGATCGATACCCATGGGTGGCTTGTGCACGAACACATTTCCGGATCGGGCGTATCGTGACGTCCATCTTGAGTCATATTGTTTGGTCGTTTATAGTCCATGTATGATCGGATATTTTCGACAGTCGGGTTGTCTTCGAGATCCCATATTTGTGATATGTATGTGTTTGACGTTTTTATTCTCTCGTATATCTGTCCCAGTGGTCCTTTATTGACCTTGTTGGAGTTTACCATATCGTTGGTATTCTCGTTTGTTATCGAACTTTGTTGACCTTGTTGGAGTTTACCATATCATTGGTATCCTCGTTTGTTATCAAACTTTATTGATCTTGTTTGGAGTTCACCGTATCATTGGTATTCTCGTTTGTTATCTAACTTTATTGATCTCGTTTGGAGTTCACCATATCGTTGGTATTCTCGTTTGTTATCTAACTTTATTGATCTCGTTTGGAGTTCACCGTATCATTGGTATTCTCATTCGTTGTTGACCCTTTATTGATCTTGTTGGAGTTTACCATATCATTGGTAACCTCGTTCTTCATTGATCCTTATTAATCTCGTTGGAGTTCACCATATCGATGGTAATCTCGTTCGATATCTATCCTTATTGATCTCATTGGAATTCACCATATCGTTGGTATTCCCGTTCGTTATTGATCACCTATTGATCTTGTTTGGAGTCTGCCTTGTCGTTGGTACTCTCGGTGATCGCTTATCCCTTATTGATCTTGTTGGGGTTTACCATATCGATGGTATTCTCATCCGTTGTTGGTTCTTTGTTAATCTTGTGTGGAGTTTATCATGTCGGTGATATTCTCGTTGATGCATTGGTTGTTATTATTTTTGATTGTGTGAGAATTCATACTTTGTATCATTATCCGGGACTCATCATTGTTTCGAGGTAGTTGATCTACATATGTATTGTGTGTTATTGGTTTTATCAGATTGATATTTGATTGTACGATCCGGCGGACAGAATTGGACAGGGATGGATTATTTCATATTGGAAATATATTTATGTTTTGAGAATCTTGGCATTGTTTGAATATAGTACAGATGGTTATATTTGAATTCATTTGTCACTTGAGAATGCGGAGTGTGGATTGAGATAAGGTTGATTTGAGATGAGCTACCACGAATTGGTAAGGTTGCTATGGTAAGAGTATATGGGAAGTATTCTTACCTTGTAGATACATTGATATGTAATTGTTTATGTTGATGTGATCGTTATCATCGTTGAGTGTTGTGGCTGACCCCGTCGTGGGATTTATCTTTTAGGTACTCGGAGATCGAGCTAGTAGCGGTCGTGAAGGGGTGAGCTTCCCGGGTGATACTGGCTATGGCATGATCAATTGGGATTCGAGTATTTCTTTCTGGTCGTTATGATTCTGCTTTAAATGTATTTTATTATGTTATATCCGTTGCGTGTGTATCTTTGAATGGCTTTCGAGATTTTACCGTCTCGTGTTTACTTTTAAAAATTCCCCTTTCGGCATCCTTGCCTTGTACTTCCAAATGGTATTTTATGACGGTATTTGGGATCTATGCTTTGAAAAGTATTTGAGTATTTTAAATATTACCGTCTTGGTCTTTTTGGCATGTTGAAACATTTGCAAAAATAATTTTTAGCTTTGTGGGTTCTGGCGCGGGGCCCATGGCGCTGTAATATCCCCGGTGGATTTTGGGGGTGTTACAGAAGATGGTATCGGAGCTTAGATTTCGTAAAACCCGGGCATGTGTGTTATGTGGCTCTACCAGTACGGTAGTGGCACGACTTTTGAAAATGATTTTTTGACTTTTGAGTCAAACCGATTTTTGGAGGTTCCAAAATTTTTGAGATATTTTCAAATTGTTGTTTGTGATATTGCTATTTGTTGGCATTGTGCTGAGACTTTGTATGGGAGTCGCATGCTAGTATCACGGGAGATCATCGACTTCACGGACCTGTAAGTATGTTCTTTCAGTTATTTGGTTTTGATGATGATGATGATTATTTGAGCATGGTGGCATGATTTTAAGATATTTCGGGATTGAGATATTGATTATGACAGGATGTTAAGTTTCGAGGACGAAACTTATTTAAGTGGGAAGATATGTAATATCCTAGAATTTTGCTACGAATTTTTCGCATTATTTTGTCTGAGTTGTACTGTTTAGAGTGGGACCGAAGCAGTATGGATGAATAATTATGGGAACCGTGAGAGTTGTACCAGTATATCTATCGAGGTTATTTTTAATTCTAGGATATTACATGCTTGATATGTCTTTCGATATCGGATATACTGTATGAGTATTTGTATAATTGTCGTACTTGGTCGACAATTACAATTGAGGATATCGTGCATCAGGTGTATCGTATGAGAACGTTATTAGAACGAGCATATGTATTCAGTATGTTACGTGCACGTGGTCGGTATATTGGGATGACAGACAGGGGCAAAAATGGCTAAGTATAAAAGTCATTACGTACGTTAAGCATATGAGCTTACGTACGTAAAGGCGCAAGTGTAGCGTACGCTAAGCAGAGTAGCTTACGTACGTAATGATGCGAGCTTAACATACGTTAGGCAGAGTACATAACATACGTTATGAAGAGAATCAGACAGGTTCGAGCTGTGACCGGCTAGTAGGCCCGGTGTCGGAAACTTTCGGCGTGGATGAGGACAGGCAAGTCAACATCGATCTTTACGTACGTTAAGGACAGCCCATTACGTACGTAATCAAGTATGGTACTGTATCAAGTCAACAACTATATTATGTACGCTACAGCATGAACATTACTTACGTAATGCATGATGCGAACGAGGCAATAGCCCCTGGGATAGTGTTACGTATGTTCACAAGGTCAGTTAACGTACGTAAAGAAGGTTACGTACGTTAGGTTGATTACTTAGCATACATAATGGTTGAGGTTATATATATATGTGAGACCCGTCGCTTTGGCATTTTTGGAGATGTTCATATCCTTTCTTCACCCTTCAACCCCCCGAGACCGATTTTGGCTCTTCCAAAAAAATTGGGGACTTGAGGACACGGATTTGGAGCTTGAGATATGAAGATATTGTGGATTCTTGAGGTGTTTGATTGTGTTCTTGAGGTATGCTGATCAACTCTACACCTTATTTCGGATTCGTGATGTTGTTACCATTGTATGCTTCGTATGACAACGAATATGGTAGTATTGTTGTGATTCTTGATGATATATGAAGTGTATGTTTAAGGAGATGATGATATGTATGTATTTATCGGAATATGAGGGGAATTCGATAGATTAGAGGTTATATAACACATTGGACTATGATATCCTGATGATTATGAATAAGTGATGTTAATTCGATATGATTAATTCATGTTCTTGAGGAATTCTTGAATTATATGATGAACATATGTAAGGTTTTGGTATTTTGGATATGAATATGGAATATTCATATCTAGAAACAAGTTATGTGATTGTTGGTGTAATATCCATATAGGAGTACGAATATGATTATGAGTTGATGAGATTATTATGATGATAATCGATAATTGGTTTTTACTATAAATTTACGAGGATGAACCTTGCTGATCCGTAATTAAGATTGAAGTAGGAATCGAGAATGCTGAAACACTTGTTAGAATTGATTGATTATCGAACTGTGACTTGTATTCGTAATTGTATGAGTTGAATGGTTTGGTTTCGTATATGATCGAGATCTCGTTGAACCGTTGAGTTTGATTGGTTGGTTATATCGGTTGTTGATTGTTATCGAACGTATTATTAATTGATTATTGCATTAGGTTGTGATAAGTGACCGTTGATATTAACCGTTGTGCTGCGATTGAGATTGGAAAATGCATAGATCGCCTTGGTCGGGGCTAAGGAGCTTGTTGATGAAGACGATTGGATTGGTAACAGCTTTGTCGTATCGGTATCAATGCAAGTTATGCATGCTCAGTTCATAATGTTTAATAAATGGTTTTGATTTCATTTCATTTATGATTCGTATAGCAATGATATTATGAATATGAATTGTCGGGATGATGGTATGTATATTATGCTTGGACTGGGATAAAGCATAATGTATATGATTTAAAGATGTCTAGTGGAAACGGAGATGTGAATTATCTTTGGTCTATTATATGAAATGATGGATATCGAGGACAGTTTACCGTGCCGACATTGATCTCGAGGTGGTGGGTTGTTGATAGTAATGAACTGTACTTCGTTCCAGACTATTCGCATAACTATGTATTCGTTCAGGGATGTTGGTCATGGAAAGGTTAATGTCTCCGGCTTTGAGGTAATTTAGTCTTGCTGAATTATGATAATTATCCTGTTGCATTGTTGTATATATGTGTGTGTTGAGGTTTCATGTGATGTGTGGGCATCATTGTTTGGTGTATTTTGTGATGTGGTCTTTCTTTGAACTGTAATTTTAATTGGGCCGATGTGTTGAGGGATAAGACCTAAATGTCACTCACATTCCGGAGTATTCCTGTGTAGATGCTTCTGTGACCCTTGGTTGCGACCTTGGGGTATTTTGTGAATGTATGTAATGTGTTGAGGGATAAGACCAGAATATGGCACCCACGGTCCGGAGTATTCTTGTGTAGATTCTTCCGTGACCCTTGGCTGCGGCCTTGGGAGTTTATGTGATAATATCCAGAGTATTCCTGAGTAGATGCTTCCGTGACCCATGGTTGCGACCTTGGGAGTTTATGTGTTAATATTATATGCATTGTTGAGTATGTTGTGAACTGTTGTCTAACGGAAATACGACATTGTGGTCGTGTCGATATTTCATTATCGAACTGTTGTTGTTCACTTGGGAAGTCTTCCAATCCTTATTGGATATGCGTTTCTTCGAGTTTTGTTGTCATGTTGTATCGTGACATATATGGAGTCAGATACGTACTGAGCGGTCATGTGTAGGATTTTCAGGGCAGGCACGTGTAGTCATGTATTGGTTTCAACCTCACATTGAGCTGTGCACACGAGACGTACTTCGTGAGACTGATTAGGTACAAGACCAGACGTGTATTCGATCGATACCCGTGGGTGGCTTGTGCACGGACACATTTCCGGATCGGGCATATCGTGACGTCCATCTTGAGTCATATTGATTGGTCGTTCATAGTCCATGTATGGTCGGATATGTTCGACAGTCGGGTTGTCTTCGAGATCTGATATTTTTGATATGTATGTGTTTGACGATTTTATTCTCTCGTATATCTGGCCTTGTGGTCCTTTATTGACCTTGTTGGAGTTTACCATATCGTTGGTATTCTCGTTTGTTATCGAACTTTATTGACCTTGTTGGACTTTACCATATCGTTTCTATTCTCGTTTGTTATCGAACTTTATTGATCTCGTTTGGAGTTCACCGTATTGTTGGTATTCTCGTTTGTTATCGAACTTTATTGATCTCATTTGGAGCTCACCGTATGGTTGGTATTCTCGTTCGCTGTTGACCCTTTATTGATCTTGTTGGAGTTTGGTAACCTCATTCGTCATTGATCCTTATTGATCTCGTTGGAGTTCACCATATCGGTGGTAATCTCGTTCGGTATCTATCCTTATTGATCTCGTTGGAATTCACCATATCGTTGGTATTCCCGTTCATTATTGATCCTCTATTGATCTTGTTTGGAGTCTGCCTTGTCGTTGGTACTCTCGGTCGTCACTTATCCCTTATTGATCTTGTTGGGGTTTACCATATCGATGGTATTCTCGTCCGTTCTTGGTTCTTTGTTGATTTTGTGTGGAGTTTATCATGTCGGTGATATTCTCATTGATGCATTGGTTGTTATTATTTTTGATTGTGTGAGCATTCATACTTTGTATCGTTATCCGGGACTCGTCATTGTTTCGAGGCGGTTGATCTACATATGTATTGTGTATTATCAGTTTTATCAGATTGAGATTTGATTGTACGATCCGGCGGATAGAATTGGACAGGGATGGATTATTCCATATTGGAAATATATTTATGTTTTGAGAATCTTGGCATTGTTTGAATACAGTACAGTTGGTTATATTTGAATTTATTCATCACTTGAGAATGCGGAGTGTGGATTGAGGTAAGGTTGATTTGAGATGAGTTACCACGAATTGGTAAGGTTGCTACGGTAGGAGTATATAGGAAGTATTCTTACCTTGTAGATACATTGATATCTAATTGTTTATGTTGATGTGATCGTTATCATTGTTGAGTGTTTAGGCTGACCCCATCGTGGGCTTTATCTTTTAGGTACTCAGAGATTGAGCTAGTAGCGGTCGTGAAGGGGTGAGCTTCCCGGGTGATACTGGCTATGGCATGGTTAATTGGGATTCGAGTATTTCTTTCTGGTTGTTATGATTCCGCTGCAAATGTATTTTATTATGTTATATCCGCTGCGTGTGTATCTTTTAATGGCTTTCGAGATTTTACCAGCTCTTGTTTACTTTTAAAAATGCCCCTTTCGGCATCCTTGCCTTGTACTTCCAAATGGTATTTTATGACGGTATTTGGGAACTATGTTTTGAAGAATATTTGAGTATTTTAAATATTACCGTCTTTGCCTCTTTGGCGTGTTGAAATGTTTGCAAAAACAATTTTTGCCTTGTTGGTTCCGGCGTGGGCCCCACAGTGCTGTAATATCCCGGTTGGTTTTGGGGGTGTTACAAACACAACCGGATATCCTCATGCAAAAGTTCCAAAGAAATTTGGAAAATGCTTGAGGTAACTCATGAAGGAACATCTCAAGTCAAGGAGACAAAAATAAATATGCTCCTCCACGACTATGAGCTATTTATGATGAAGAGTGAAGAGTCCATTACCAATATGCTCGATCGATTTTCGGTCATCACAAATGGACTAGCTCTTTTGGAAAACCATTAACAAGTAGTGAAAAAGTTAAGAAAATCCTACGATCACTACCTGTTGAATGGGACGGGACGGTTACGGCGATTATGGAATCGAAAGATTTTAATAATCTTGATTTTAGTGCTCTCGTTGGTTCTCTAATAAATTACGAGATAGTTCTTAAATCTCGAAATGCCAAATCAAAATAAGGAAAGAACCATAGCTATGAAAGCTAAGATGTCGAAGAAAGAAGAAATTCCGGTAGATGAAGACGATGAAGAATCAGCATATTATGCCAAGAATATAAATAAGTTTCAAAACTTATTGAACCGGAGAAGGAAAGACTTCAAGACGAGCGAATCAAAGAAATTCGACAATAACTGTCGAAACTATTTTAAACCAGGCTACTTTGCGAAAAATTGCTGAGGCACGACTTCCAAGAAGGAAGTTCTCGTGGCGACATGGAGTGACGAAGAGGATGACGATGAATATACTCAAAATAACCTCGCACTCATGGCAAGGAGTTCATTCGACGAAAGCGACGTCGAAAGCCAGGTTAGTACCTCATCTCAATTATTTGAAGCATTTGAACTTTTCATACCGATTTTCAAATGCTTTACTCGATAATAAATTCCTCAAATCAAAAATTAAAATGTTGGAAATCGAAATTTCCAAAATAAATGAAAAAGGGAAATTTATTGAAACCGATCATTCGAAATGTCTTGAAACTGAAAATCAATTAAAGGATGATCTTTTGAAAATTCAAATTGAACTTAAGAATTTAATAAACAAATTTTCTTGCGGAAATGACAAATTTGAACAAATGCTTTTCGTTCAAAAAATTTCTTTAAACAAACAAGTGTTAGGATTCAAACCGTGTAACAAAACCGAATCCTTAAATTTTAAAATACCCCTATGTGAGAAATGTTAAAACTTGGGCATCATATTTCGATTTGCAAAAGCCCAAGACGGACGATAAAAACTAAAAAAGTTTGGATTCCAAAAGAAACCATTATACCGAATATCGTCTATGTTTCAAAAGAAAAACCAACTCTCCGTTGGATTCCCAATAATCAAAATTAATATATTTCCATCAATTGGTATTTTGATAATTTATATTTTTAACAATTGGTATTTAACTCAGGGGGAGTTACCATTATTTTTAAAAAATGGGGAAATCTATTTTTCAGGTGGAGTTTTTACCCGTATATTGTCATACTTAATCGATTTTCTATATTTATTATTGCACTTTTTGATTATGACAAAAGGGGGAGAGAGTATGAGAAAGGGAGAGAAAGTTGAGAAAAATGATGGGAGAAGGAGAATACGAGTCATGAAAGAATGATGAGAAAAATAAAAATAAAATTCCGATCATGAAAATGAAAAAAAATGAAAGAGAAGAAAGTCGAAAACAAAAGAAAAAGTTGAACAAGAAAAAATGAGAAGGACTTGGAACGGAGAAAAGAAAAGATGGGGAGAAGAAAACTAACGAAACGGACAAAGCCGAAAACTTTGATCTGTAATTGTTTATATTTTTGCAGGTATAAAATCCCATCGAAGGTTGTTGTTTTGTCATCATCAAAAAGGGGGAGATTGTTGGAATATCCTATTCCATATAATTATAAAGAGGTTTTGATGATGTGTTGTCGAAGAAACCAAAACAACAAAGGAAATAAAAGAGCGAAGCAAAACAACAAAGAAGACGAAGTCGCTCAAAACAGACGGGAACGTCACATGATCCTGAGAACAGATGAGGAAAAGTCACCTGATCAGACCAGACGGGAAAAGTAATCTGATCAGATCAGACGAGGAAAATTTACCTGAAGGTAGACAAGATACAAATCTAACGTACGTAATATACATAGTATAATGTACGTAATGGAAAGTTACCTGAAGGCAGGCGAGTGCAGACGACATGAGTTAATGTACGCAACACAAGAAGAATTACGTACGCTAAAGCATGAAAGTTAACATACGTAACAAGTTGTGCATAACGTACTTAATGGTTTGAATATGAATTCAAACAAGGAACCATTGAAGATGACGTCATGGAGTAGGTCAGCATGCAACCGATATTTTGACTGAAGATAACGTACGTAATACGTATAATGATAACGTACGTAAAGAAGACCACATAATCTACTGGACTGATTTACATGTAGCATAACGTATGCAACGAAGAAATGCTAACGTACATAATACGGCTAACGTACATAATGGAATGTATTTAACGTACGTAATGCAGGATGCGGGAGCTAACAGCTAGTTGAGCCTTTGAGCCTATAAATACCAAGGCATATGGTATTATTCATCACAACAACTCTGAGAAAATCATATATACGTTTGAGATCATTGTATACACTATCGTTGTTGTAATTGTGCTTAATTGATAATTGTTTGAGTGTTTATACACGAAAACATATACGAGAGGAAAGATACAGATTGTAGATTGATTCGGTGTTATTAGGATCGTTGATCCAGTATTATTAGAATCATATCTAAATCCAAGTGAAGTTTTTCGAGTACCCATCGAAAGCTAGATAGGTTGCTTCCTTGTTCAATAGAAAAGGAAAACGGATTATCTTGGACCGACATAAAGACAAGAGTGTAACGGTTTATCTCGGGTTGATAGAAGATGAGATTGTAATGGTATCTCTCAGACCGATATAAGACGAGGCGTAGAGGTTGATCTTGACCCTATAGAAAAATATACGGAGAGAGGACGTAGGCACGTTTAGCGAACCTCTATAAATCTTGTGTCGTTTCTTTTCGCAAGGTAATTACGGTTACGCAATGCAAAAGAGTTTGAAAACTCTACCCCGCAATATTATCCACCATTCTAAGTGGGGTGCCAATTTTTACAACAGATTCTAGGATATTAGGGTCGAGTTCCCTACGAGAAGCTGGTGTTAAACCCTTCCTTTCGTCGTCTTCATCAAGGTCCCAAAATTTCTGATTGACCGTGTTCTTCAGAGTATTCACGAAACTTGACGAGATCAAAATTCTGGTGAATCATCCATCCTGTCTTCGTGTCAGTCGAACTTATCCCATTCGTTGAAAGACCAGGCAAGTACTTTGATTACGTTTGATGTACTTTGTGTGAATGAATATGTGGAAAATATATTTTCCGTGAAATGTGGTAATTTCAGAAAATGTGATTTCAGAAAGTGGTAATTTCAGAAAGTGTGATATGTGGTCGTTGAGTGTGTGTGAGCCAAGTAAAACCAGCCAGGGTCCCCTGGGGTCTGCTAGACTGCGATTATTACGGATCACTTGGTTGGGATATACAACCACAGAGGGCCTGACGAGGACTCATGGGGTGCGTATCTCACGTGAGGTACGGGGCCAGTATAGGTCGGGAGGTTGTTTCGTGTTGGTTGTTATACTATATTCCGGAATATAATTGATGATGGTATGGTTTTGTTGATTTATTCACTTGTCGTATATATTCATGAATCATTGTACTTGCACCGGCCGTTTGCTGACCCCTTCGGGGGTGGATACATTGTTTGTGTATTCAGGTATAAGTCCAAATGATGAGCCGTCGTAGGAAGGGTATGAGGATGATGAGCAGGAGTGATATTCTCTCGTGACGCCAGTGTCGTGTTTGTTGATCTTGTTTTGGGTAAGTACTCGCGAGTACTGTTTTATTGATGTCATGCCGTGTGTGGGCTTGGGTACCGTCTTGAAGTTGTTACCTATTTGTTGAGCTGGTTTTGACTATGCTCATATCCAACCTGTCGGTCGAGATGTTATGAGTATGTTGTGTTGTCGACCATGCTGGTTGATGTGGTTGGTTTTATTTGGTTTTACGTTCGACCTGAGTGGTCATTGTGTCTGTATAGGTGTGTTAAACAGGTATTGCCTTGTGGATTACCGAAATGGATCCACGATGCTGTAACAGTTCCGGCCTGGGACGGGGTTATTATAGAATATGGTATCGGAGCCTAGGTTTCTGAATACCTAGGTTGTCGGTTATTGGGTCTGTTTTGTCATGTCGTGTTGTTAGTTGTTGTTTGTGTTGAGGAACATCACTGGTTGCCATCGTCTCGTGCCGCCCGCGCTGTAAGTCTCTCTGATCCTTAATTTCTTTTTCCAAATTGTTTTAATCTCTTTTCTGAACATACCTGGATTTTGAGTCCCTCTTGTGAACTGTATTCCATTGGAGTTGTGCCCATTGATTTCTGATTCTATCAAGAGACCGGCGATAAACCAGGGTAACCTGTTTGTACTCCTTCGAACTGTGTCCATTATTTTTCCTTCCTTATACGTTTGAGGAACTTGTGCATACTGGCGTATGGAGATGGTAAGTCTCTCGATTGTAAGTACCCTCTTATATGTGCGGTGATTGTGTTCTGTTAATTCGATCAACCTTGATCGAGGGGCTAGAACTTGTTGGTGATAGTAGAGTTTTTGGGATATGCAATGCGTATACGGTCTGGGTGGAAATGGTTATCAGGTATATTATCAATTCTTATATTCCATTAATAATGAAATTTTAAGTATCGATTTTATCCGCTGCATGAACATTTTTAAAGTGTTGTTTTGAACTCTTTCAAATGGTGAAAACCTACGATGTTTTTCCTTGCGTGATCGCTGCTGGATTGATTCTAGGATATTAGGGCCGAGTTCCTTGTGAGAAGCTGGTGTTAAACCCTTCCATTCGTCGTCTTCATAAAGGTCCCGAAGTTTCCGGTTGGCCGTGTTCTTAGGAGTATTCACCAAACTTGTCGAGATCGAAAGTCTGGTGAATCGTCCATCCCGTCTTCATGTCAGTCGAACTTTTCCCATTCAATGAAACACCAGGCAACTACTTTGATTACGTTTGATGTACTTTGTGTGAATGAATATGTGGAAAATGTGTTTTCTGTGAAATGTGGTAATTTCAGAAAATGTAATTTCAGAAAGTGTGACATGTGGTCACTGAGTGTGCCTGAGCCAAGTAAAACCAGCAAGGGACCCCTGGGGTCCGCTAGACTGCGATTTCTACGGATCACTTGGTTGGGCTATACAACCAGAGAGGGCCTGATGAGGACTCCTAGGGTGTGTATCTCGCGTGAGGTACGGGGCCAGTATAGCTCGGGAGGTTATTTCATGTTGGTTGATATACTATATTCCGGGATATAAGTGATGATGGTATGGTTTTGTTGATTTATTCACTTGTCGTACATATTCATGAATCATTGTATTTGCACCAGCCGTTTGGTGACCCCTTCGGGGGTGTATACATTGTTTGTGTATTCAGATACATGTCCAAATGATGAGATGGCTCAGGAAGGGCGCGAGGATGACGAGCAGCAGTGATATTCTCTCGTGACGCCAGTGTCGTGTTAGTTGATCTTGTTTTTGGTAAGTACTCGCGAGTACTGTTTTACTGATGTCATGCTGTGTGTGGGCTTGGGTACCGTCTTGAAGTTGTTATCTATTTGTTGAGCTGGTTTTGACTATGCTCATATCCGACCCTATCGGTCGAGATGTTATGAGTATGTTGTGTTGTCAACCTTGCCGATTGATGTGGGTTGTTTCATTCGGTTTTACGTTCGACGTTAGTGGTCGTTGTGTCTGTATAGGTGTGTTAAAACAGGTCTTGCCTTGTAGATTCCCGAAACGGATCCACGGTGCTGTAACAGTTGCGTCCCGGAATGGGGTTGTTACAGAATAAATTACCACTTTCTGAAAGTGTGACATGTGGTCACTGAGTGTGTGTGAGCCAAATAAAACCAGCAAGGATCCCCTGGGGTCCGCTAGACTGCGATTTGTACGGATCACTTGGTTGGGCTATACAACCAGAGAGGGCCTGACGAGGACTCCTAGGGTGCATATCTCGCGTGAGATACGGGGCCAGTATAGCTCGTGAGGTTATTTCATGTTAGTTGATATAATATATTCCGAAATATAAGTGATGATGGTATGGTTTTGTTTATTTATTCACTTGTCGTACATATTCATGAATCATTGTCTTGCACCGGCCGTTTGATGACCCCTTCGGGGGTGGATACATTATTTGTGTATTCAAGTACAAGTTGAAATGATGAGTCGGCATAGGAAGGGCATGGGGGTGACGAGCAGCAGTGATTCTCTCATGACGCCAGTGTCGTGTTAGTTGATCTTGTTTTGGGTAAGTACTCGTGAGTACTGTTTTATTGATGTCATGCCGTGTGTGGGCTATGGTACCGTCTTGAAGGTGTTACCAATTTGTTGAGCTGGTTTTGACTATGCTCATATCTGACCCTGTCGGTCGAGATGTTATGAGTATTACTACCAAAATAAACATTTTAGCCGATGACCCGTAAAAAAACGGCCGACGACTTTAAAGTGTCGTCGGCTAAACTTTGCACTTTAGCCGATGACTCGTGTTGCCGTCGGCTAAACAGTTTTAGCCGACGACTTGATCTAGGTCGTCGGCTATAGTGCAACATAGTCGTCGGCTATAGTAAAGAGGTTTAGCCGACGACTCTTGAGATTGTTTAGCCGACGAAAAAAAAAAGACGTTTTAGCCGACGACTTGATCTGGGTCGTCGGCTAAACCCTTGTCCAAAAAAAAAAATTTTAGCCGACGACTTGATCTGGGTTGTCGGCTAAACCTTTTCCTAAAAAAAATAAAGTTTTAGCCGACGGCAAGATCTAGGTCGCCGGCTAAACCCTTTCGAAAAAAAATGGGGTTTAGCCGACAACCTAGATCTTGCCATCGCTAAACCTCCAAGTAAAAATTATATATAGTTCACGGAACACCAACCCAATCTTGCCCCTCTCCCCGCTAAAGAGCACCTTTCTATTCCCGACTCTGTCAGTTATTCCCGAAAAAAGCTTGTGACTTGCTACTTTGAGTATTGCGACCTTGCGAAAAAGATCAACCTGGTTCTTGGAAATCCCTTTGTGTGTTTTTTGAGTTTGTGTTGCTATTTTGAGTTGTGCTAGCTGGAGTGACGAAGGTTTCTACCGGTTGTAATAATCACCATTTCGATTAAGGTACGTATTTTATTGTATTTTTTATTGTGATTTAGAAACTTTGTATTATTCATGTTGTACATTCGAAAGCTTTTATGTATAACGATTAAGTTTTATGATGATAATCATTATGATTAATTGTTTGTTGTGATTTTATTTATAATTTTAACAATATAGTTAGTTGGATTAATATTGGAAAATTTATACATTTTGAGGATGGACAAGAGTAGGATTGGGTTACGAAAATGGGATCCAAGTGTAATGGATGGTGTTGTTACCCAAAATATTATCCGGAGATGATATTGCTGGAATGGTCGAGTAACAAATAAATACGAGAGCACGTCCGGGGGGAAAGTAAATGACACAAGATTTTCCGGGGTTGTTAGTCCCGGGCTTGAATGCTCTCGCGAGATATTATTAATACAAATACTTGGGAGTACAAATATTAATGTTAGAGTACAATTAGAATGAGTGCTGAAGATACCAACGAGTGCTGAAGATTGCCGGAAGAACCAGAGGTGATGCTCTATGACTCCTTGTAACTAGACGAGGGGACGCCTCCCGTCCGAAAGACGGCGATCGTCAAAACCAAAAAGGCGGTCGCCAGACCACCCGGTGATCTCAAGACCTTCGAGGATGTGGAAGCCCATCTCCTCCACAAGTTCAACTGAACTCCGGTCCACATTTTTTACGCCATCAAGGGGCGCGAACCACTAAACAAGCCAAAGGCAATAAGGGACCACAGTCATCTGGACCACAATCAATATTGTGCTTACCACAAGAGTCCGAGTCACAACACCAACCAATGCCTCCTCAGACAACTCTGGAAATTGTTCGAGGAGGGCAAGTTGGACAGTTTATTGGCTTAGCTGGAGCCCCATCGATCTCCCGATGCGGTCGCCAGAGTCGAACGCGAACAGGCCAGAAAGCTCATACGAGCTGACCCCTCGATCAACCTCGGCGACCGGATCTATATGCTTCAATCAAGAGGAGGGAACTTCGGAAGTCTCTCCCCGATTCCCGCCTCATCAAACCAAAGGCTACTGCCTGAGCAAACGCTTCGAAAAAGAGGATGACTCGCTCGCCCTCTAAAGTTCGTCATTTAACATGATGGACCTAGGCAGCGATCGCCTCCCCCAGCACAACGTATACCGTCGAGGATCCCCAACTAACGTGACGGTCCAAGGTAGAAAAGTGCCTCCATGGTCGCGAAGGTCGAGGAAACCGACGATCCGTCCGTGCAAGGTTCCATTGGGCAGCGATCGCTCGCCCTTCGCTTAAATACGAGGCGGGCGTAGCCTAAGGACCCTCCAAAAACAAATCATAGGATGACTCACTCGCCCTCTAAAGTTTGTCATCAACATGAAGAACCTAGGCAAGCGATCGCCTCCCCTTACACAATGTATACCATCGAGGATCGTCATATGACATGACGGTCCGAGGTAGAAGAGTGTCGACATGGCTGTGGAGGACGATGGAACCATTCTCTATGCCCGTGCAAGGTCCCTTTGGGCCTCGATCGCTCGCCCTTCGTTTAAATACGAGGCGGGCATAACCAAAGGGCCCTCCAAAACAGATCTGTGGACACGTTCGCCCGCCCTCAAAGGTCCATCACTTAACATGGTAGATCCGGTCAATGCGTCCCTCCCCCCGTCACAACGTATACTATCGAGGATCGTCATCTTACATGCCGATCCGAGGTAGAAAAGTGCTAACAAGCCGCAGTCGTGGAGTCGATTAATCCGACGACGCCCTGCGCAAGGACTCCTCCAGACCAACACCGCACGCCCATCGTTTAAATACGAGGCGGGCGCAGCCTACGGAGGACCCTCACAATTAAGTGAGTCGCGAGAACTTAGCCATCAGACGGAATGTCGCTCGTGCACAAGACATGGTCATGGAGGTCAGTTCCATCGATCTCCGCGATCGTGCACGGTTACTCTAGGCCGGGATGGTCGGCCTTCCTCGAGGAACCTGCAAAACTGAAGACCGCTCACTCGATTTATTTTCGTCCCCTTACTTTCACTAAGTAAACAAAAACAAGGGGGAAGGACGGAACTATATATACAACGATCGTCCCTATTCAATTACATATGGAGATCGGCATTTTTCAGATGTATGTGCAGCGATCGATTTCGTTGTAAAAAGTTATCAATATGAGTTTATCAATTCACTTGGAGCTATACACGCAACAATCTTTCCTCACACATTTGTATATAAAGTCATGCAAAGACTCAGAAAGACAATCATTCAAGCAATACATCAAAGAAGCAAACTTTCATTTCATTACTTGGAATGCAAAAGTACAAACACGGTCGCCCGAAGGCAGAAGTACAAGGAAAGCTACAATAATTACAGGGCAAAAATAAAAACTAAAAGGACGTAAGACCTCAGGCTGCCCCTGCCTGGCCTTCACCTTCGACCGCTGGATCGGCCCGCACTCCCCCGCCGGCCTCCAGAGCTGCCTCCCCATCCTCCGGGGCATTTGGATGAACGAGATTTTTGGGAGTCGGGTACCAGCTCAGGTCTACGCTGATATCCGAGAGGTCCAAGATCGGCACGGAGAAGGCAGTATGAAGAGGATGCTCCAGCGCGTATGCCTTGAAGTTTTCAGCCAGAGGGCCAACCTCCAGCCCTCCCTTCTTAGCAGCGCGGAGCGAGTCAGTGAATGCCGTGTAATAGGCAAACTCGCTGACGAACTCCACGTTGAGAAAAGGATCGGCCTCGGTCGCCTACAACTTTCCTTTCAACTCCGCAACCGCCTGATGCGCACCATAGAGCTCGGACTCCTTAGCAGCCGTTTCTCCCCTCGACGACGCCATCTCGCTAGTCAGATGAGCGACGGTCACCTTTAGCTGATCCGCTTCCTTCTGAGTAGCCGCGTACGACCGATGGGCCTCTGTCATCTGATATCGAATCTGGTCGACCGTTGCCCAGGCTCGCTCAGAATCCTGTCTCGCCAGCTCAAGATCCTGACTTGCCCGTTTAGCCGCATCCAAGGAGTCCTTTTCCATAGACACGATCCTATCGGCAAACTCGGAGTTCTTTTTCCGAGTGGCCTCGAGTCCGCCTGAAGACGGGAAGTAGGAGGACACCCTTCGAATTCCTTCACAGCTTGAGCAGCCATCGTCGCCGCCTGGAGGGAGAGAGCGAAGGCATCCTGCATCGTGTCCCCGGATCGCTGGCGGGTGATCGCATCCAAGTCGGTCGTCCAGGCCTTCGGCAGAGCAGAAACAGCCATGGTGACATATTGTGGGACATCATAGGCCTCGCGAGGAGATCGGATTGCGAGAAAATCCAATACCAACGGCGAGCAAGCCGGGTTAGTGCAGCGGATCCTGCATCAAGAACAGAAGAGTTAGCACATCTCCTACGCAAGTGACAAAACTCAGCAAACAAACAGAGTTTATCTCTTGGCTTTCTCGGGGTCGCAGCCGAAGTACGATTTCCCGCAAGGGGTCTCGGACTCGGCAATCGCCATGGCCTGCAGGAAAGCCGATGAAGGCGTAGGCTCATCCACCAAGGGGACCGCGGAGAGCGGAGGCGCGGTGATCGGCGGCTCACCAGCAGGGGCAGAGACTGGGGGTTCCCCTGACCTCTGTCGCTTGTGGTTCAGCCAGAGTCCCTCCTCCCGAACCTCCCCCTCCACTGCGATCGGCTCTACATGAGGCCTCACCTCCAGAATAAGAGGTAGAGCCACCGGAGGAACTCGACTCGACTTCTTCTGGCGCAGGCGACTGAAAACTCCAGGGTTCGACATGGCAATCTCCGGCGGAGGCTCCAAGAAGTGAGGGAAACGGACCTCTGCAAAAAGAAATGGTCAAACAATGATTAGACACATTCTTCAAACAAGACGATCGCCAAGCAAAAGGAGATCGTGGGGATTCATACCTGGGACCGAAAGGTGTTGCGGAAAATAGAATAACCGAGCAGACAACCAATAGCTCTCTTTGTTAATCCGGCGAGCATCTATATCGTCGTCTGGAAGACTGTGTATCTGCTCCCAGACGACCAAAAAATCGAAAGGTAGCTCGTCAGCCGCCGGAATATGGAAACCTGCAAAAGGAAGACCAAATTAGATCTGTTCAGAACATATCCGAACAAAGGGAGAGTCAGAACCCTTACTCGGATTCCTCTCCCGAAAGACGGTGGGAATGTCCAGCTCGCCCATAGTATTGTCACTCGCAGATGCCTTCCATGCACTTCCGACCCAGAACCATTTCTCCGGATCGCCCCGCACCTTGTTCGGGACCCCAAGGATCACCCGACCAGAATGGCCTTGGATATGATAGACACCGACGGACCCCTTATGAACCGTCAGCTTGAACATGTGGTTCATCTCCAATGGCGAGGGAAGGTGGTACAGTCGGTGATCTCCGAACAAAGTGAGGGCACAAACGATCTGGAGCCAGGCGTTCGGCATTAGCTGAAGCGGCGCCATATTCCAAGCGACCAGCAAATTGGAGACGGCGAACGACAGAGAGAACCGCAGCCCGACCTCCACTATTCCCTCATTCACAGCAACCATACCCTCCGGAGGTTGGTCGGCTCGCTCGTTCTCGGCCGGCGCGAAAAGATCTACATCTGAAGGGATATGGTACCTCGCTCGCCAGATGGCCAGGTCCTTCCTGGTCGCCGAGCTCCTGATCTGGCCGAGGGACCACTGAGAGCTCTGCATGGCCGAAAACAGCGACTGCTTCGCGGATTGATAGGGATGGGCGATCGAGTACTCCCGATAGTCGAACTTGGAACTCGGACCGGCCACCCTCTCCATGATTTCTGCGAAGGCCAAGTAGGCTTGGCCGAAGGCAGTATGTTGCTCCCAATATGCCCTCACCACCAAATCCTTCTCCACCAGCAAACGTTTCTGCTCTGGCGCCGCCTCCCTTGCAGCATCGGCCTCGTTGAATAGTGCCTCGACTCCCGCAGGATTGATACCGGCGCGGATGGCCTCGGCAGCTATCTCCATATGGAATTCCGCGGAGGATCCTCCCTGGACAGTCGAAGTCCCGACGACGGAGGTAATTCCCGTTTCAGATGTGGTGGGTACTCCAGACATTCTCAAAAAGAAAAGGGAAGAAAAGGGAGTGTTTCTTACCGAAGGGTTAAGTCGATCGACGATCGGCAGGTAAAAGCTTCAGAAAATTTTCGGCTATCTTCCTCTCTGATGAAATCGCATAACGTTTCTAACTCTGTAACCCAAGCCCTTTTTATAGGAGAAGGCAGGGGCCTCTGTGCAAATAAGAAGAATCTCGATGGCTGAAGTGCAACCGTCGGTTAGAGTCGCAACCAATGCCTCCCTTGAAACCCACGTACGCGTCGTTTTAATGACACGCCAGACGAGGAGTCTTAACTAACCGCCGGTCTCCCCCAACAGGAACCCGACACGTGCCCTGGAGACTTTTCCACGACTGTTGTCATTTCCCACTCATTTCAGCGACCAACCAGGTCGTCCAAATTCAAAACCAATCCGCTCAAAGACGATCGCCCGTTCCGTAAAATGCTGAGTCACTCGTTAAAGTTAAGTGATCGCCAGTAGAAACACCTGACCCCACGTCTCCAACTTGGAGCAAGATGGGGGTCAATTGTTGTGCGGCGATTTATATGCCTCGACGGCGATCGGTATAAGGGCCGAGCGACCGAGTTCACGACCAAATGAGCTATGGCGAACTTGTCAAAATGAAGGTAACAGTCCACCTTCGACTATCTAGTGATCGACCCCCAAGGCGATCGCCTCTTGGCACCTAGCGATCGACTCTGGTGCCCGACCAAGGACGACCGTCCTGTGCCACGAACAAGGCCATCATCCGTCAAAGTCTATGAAGACTGGATCACGAAGCAAGGACCCATGTGCAGATCCGCGAAAGGCGCCGCAAAACATGGATCGTTAACTCCAGCCCATCAGTGTGGATTAGCTGAGTATCTGAGCTTGTAAATATCTTCGATTCCGAACTGTAGGGAGTTCTTGCCTCTGCCGACCGTCTTTTGGTTGAGAGGTGCTGAGAGAGAAATCCTAAAATAGATTCAAGAGAGAAAGTCGAGAAGAGAGAGTTCTTCTGGATTTTTCTGAATGTTTTTCGGAACCTTTCTCCAGTTGCTGGAGGTTCTGTATTTATAGGATTGGGATTCGCTGGGCGATCGCCTCTGCTGTATTATAATAAGCGGCCGATCGTCTTTAGCACATGGGTTGGTCTCCTCAAAGTCCGCAGAAGTTGCTGGCTGCCAGAAGTGCGAACCAATGAGAGGCCAACACGCATCTGTGTCGCTGTCTTGGGAGGCCCTACTTAGGACCTTTCGGTGGGTCTTCCGGTAGGTGAGGCCGTCCTTGTCATTGACAGCTGCTGATGGGCTGGAGTCAATGATCCATGTTCTGCAGTGCCTTTCGTAGATCTGCACATGGGTCCTTGCTTCGTGATCCAGTCTTCGTAGACTTTGACGGATGATGGCCTTGTTTGTGGCACAGGACGGTCGTCCTTGGTCGGGCACCAGATTCGATCGCTAGGTGCCAAGAGGCGATCGCCTTAGGTGTCGATCGCTAGATACTCGAAGGTGGACTGTTACCTTCGTTTTGACAAGTTCGTCGTAGCTCATTTGGTCGTGAACTCGGTCGCTCGGCCCTTATACCGATCGCCGTCGAGGCGTATAAATCGCCGCATAACAGATGGGATGAAGCAGTTTATGAGATTTGTAAAAGAGCACGACAGTGGTAATTTGTTGCACTACTATCCGTGTAATAAATGTAGATGTCACAATGATATGTATCGTTTTTCATTTGATGAGGTCTGGGAACACCTAAAGAAGAATGGTTTTTGGAGTAAATATACATGTTGGATATACCACGGTGAAGCACCGAATTCTATTATTCCGTATGATGTGGGTTGTTCTATTTGGTTTTACATTCGACCTGAGTGGTCGTTGTGTCTGTATAGGTGTGTTAAACATGTCTTGCCTTGTGGATTCCCGAAATGGATCCACGGCGCTATAACAGTTCTGGCCCGGGACGGGGTTGTTACAGAATATGGTATCAGAGCCTAGGTTTCTGAATACCTAGGCTGTCGGTTATTAGGTCTGTTTTGTCGTGTCGTGTTGTTAGTTGTTGTTTGTGTTGAGGAATATCACTGGCTGCCATCGTCTCGTGCCGCCTGCGCTGTAAGTCTCTCTGATCCTTAATTTCTTTTCCAAATTGTTTTAATCTCTTTTTTAAACATACCTGGACTTTGAGTCCCTCTTGTGAACTATATTCCATTGGAGTCGTGCCCGTTGATTTCTGATTCTATCAAGAGACCGACGATAAATCAGGGTAACCTGGTTGTACTCCTTCGAACTATGTCCATCATTTTTTCTTCCCTTATACGTTTGAGGAACTTGTGCATACTGGCGTGTGGAGATGGTAAGTCTCTCGATTGTAAGTTCCCTTTTATGTGTGCGGTGACTGTGTTGTGTTAATTCGATCAACCTTGATCGATGGGCTAGAACTTGTTGGTGGTACTAGAGTGAAACGACCCACACTAACTACCTAACCTAAACTATCTTATATTATATTAGTACTTATAAATTACGGTGAAATTTCGGTAGAGTTTCTCCAAAACTAGTACCTATCTCAAAACCTGTGACATAAAACCAACACAAGTATCACACAGAGACATCTAGTCTCAATCCGAATCAAACTCATGACATCAATATCCCCGTAGCTATAACCACAAGAGATTAGTAAATAATAAAACTCTAGTTTTCCCAAATAACTCACGAATTTATTTTACATTACGATATTTAAACAACCTCACCAGCTACATAAACATACTATGAAAACTTAAAATACACCCCATACCATCAACGACACTCGAACATATGAGTACATTACCACCACACCTATTTATAAAACAAGGTCCAGAATCAAGAACTAAAACATGTTAATGTAACGCCCCCAAAATCCCATTGGGTTATTACAGTGCCGTGGACCCCACACCAAGATATCCACCAGGCGAACACAACTAAAATACATCAACTTACCAAAAAGGAAAATCACAGTCCCTACTATGATATCCGACACAATATTCCGACATGGAATTCAACGACAATGATGGGCCTACATGGGGATGGCCGATTTTTCTAAGAGATTAAGGGGAGGCGATTTTGTGTTGTCTTCTTATGACAACTCCTTGTTCTGTTATTGTTAAATAATGTCGTTGAAGTCCCCTGTGTGGGCATTGAATACATTTCGCTCTTTGTTTTGTTGATATTGAACTAAAATGTTTTGGCCGAGGCCACGGCCCTACTTGTAATATCCGGAATTTCTATTATTGTTGTTTAATGTTATTTTATCCTAGTTATGTTGTACAGCGTGGAATCTGTTCAGTATGGATAAAAGAAATGAAGGACTGAGACATCTGTATTGGTATAATTGTCGTACTTGGTCGACAATTACAGTTGAGGATATTATGTATCGTATGAGAATATTATTGGAAGGAGTGTATGTATTTGGTATGCCGTATGTTCGTATTCTGTATGTTGAGACGTTGGACAAGAATAGCTGAAAATGGCTAAGTGTAGCATTATTAGCGCACGCTAATGGTAAAGGATAGCGCACGCTAGTACAGACCAGATCAGAAGGAATCTATGTGTGGACCCGGCCACTTTCGGCGCATGTGCCGATAAGGTCAACGAATGTTTGTTGTGAAGGATTAGCGCACGCTAATGCATATTGTTAGCGCACGCTAACATCAAATCGGTCCAAAGGGAATCTTATCCTAGTCAGAGCTGTCGGCGTGTGGACCCATCTTCGGAGCATGCAGGAAAACGAGTCAACTATGAGTAGCGCACGCTATGATCGGACACTAGCGTACGCTAAATAGAGGAGGTTATGTACCCTATTGAATGGGCATTGCGTACGTAAATCATTGTATGAAGTAAGGCAGTAGCCTCTGGACTTCGATAGCGCACGCTAACAAAGACAGTTAGCGCACGCTAAGCATGTAGCGTACGTTAAATGAAGATGTTAGCATACGTTAATAATGTACAGTGTATATATATATATATATATATATATATGCAGTTGGGCATTATTCATCATTTCCATCTATTTCTTCGTGAGAACTGATAGAGAGAGTTCTTAGAGAGATGTTTGAAGTTCCAAACACTGGATTATGGTGGAGTTAATCATCCATAACATATTAAGCTTGGAATCGATTGGAAACGGATTCAAACTTGGGATTCAATCCATTCCTTCAAAAAGGTAATTACTCTTCACCTTTGAATTTCGTTTTGGATTGAATGTTGATGTTCTTGAGTTGATGATTATTACATAAACAAGATGATGAGCATGATTATGAGATGAATTACTGGATTATGATGATATTGTTGTTGATATATGGATATTGACATGATTCTTTTGGTTTGAATTGTGTAGTTCATTTTCTTGAGATAAGTTGGTTAATCCTTCTTCTCCTTTGCGGATGTTGATGTCATTGTTGATGATTAATCTCTGTAATGTTAGATTATTGAAGTGTTGTTATGTTTCTTAGTGTTCATGATGTTGATATTTGAGGAAGAAGATGATATGTGAATGTATGACTTGGACTATGAGTTGGATGATTGTTTATATGTTAAAGGATATCGGATTTCGTTGTTTTGATAGCTATGAACATGGTTTAGAATCACTTAGTGTTTTTGATAATAGCCATATGTTGATCGGTATCTGAAATGCATGCAACTGTATGTCATTAGCGCACGCTAGTGTTACTGGCTAGCGCACGCTAACGGTAGCGACTTAGCGCACGCTATGTTAAGTGATTAACGTGCGCTAAGTCAACAGACAGTGTAGTATATCCTGTTTCGGTTATGAAATCGTGATCATTTAAGTTGGATTTATCAGACTAGTGGTTAATCGAGATATTGTTGAGCTATTGGGTTTGTAAATTGGTTCTATCGATTATTGATTGTTATCAAATGTGTGTTAATTGATTACTTCAATAGGTTGAAATTATTGATCGGTGATTAGAACCGTGATTTGCGGTTGTGTTCACGAATGTTCGTGAATTGCATTGATCGGGGCCGAGAAACTTGTAGACGACGACAAGGAATTGGTAACGGCTTCATCGGTATCGAGGCAAGTTATTACTTGTACAGTTTATAATATTTAATGAATGATTTCAATTTCATTCGTTTATAATTCATATAGCAATGTTATAATTGTGATCATAGGAGATCTGAGATTATAAGGTGTATTCGAGTTTTGGGAATTAAATCATAATGTATATGATTTACATTTGTTATTAGTATACTTGGCATCGAGGATACATTATGGTATAGACGAAGACTTGAATTATCTACCATCCGTGATATTTTAGATCGTCGAATATTCAGAATAATGGTGCGTGATGGTTTAGACATCGAGATTGTTCTCGAAGGATTCGGAGCAAGTATTTTTATCATTTTTGTCATTTGTGTCGATCATGTTGTGATACATGCGTATATCGTTGTTGTCATGCATTGTGTATCATTGTTATATGCATTTGTGCATTGTCATTGTATGTATACCTTGTGTTGGTCCGACGGGATCATCGGGGGATCTATGCTAGCGTGCGCTGGATCATCATACAGGTTTTTCCACCACGGGTTGGTCTGACGGGATCATCGTAAGATCTAGGCAGTGAAAGCTGGATCAGCGGATTACCATGTGTTGTTATTGTGCATATGTATATTATGGGCTTGACATAAGTATACATTGTCGTTATTGATGTGAGCATATTGACATTGTCATGTGAGTATATATTTGTAGGTCTTGTTGTGTTGATCTGATCTTAGATTAGACTGATGTGATTTCGTCGTGGCATTTCATATCTTGAGGTATGTTCCGTATTTCCTTTGGTATTTATCTTTGATGGACAATCGATTATCGTGTTGAGATGTGATGATGTTACCCGGCGGATTGGATTGGATAGAGTTTGTAGATTTCGTAACAGTGACTTATGATAATGTTTTGAGAACCTTGGGTATTGTTGAGATACAATACAGATATTTCAGTATGAGCTTATTGTGTTGTCGAAAGGATACGAGATGTGAACTTTGGTAATTATTATCACGAGTTGGTAAAGTTATGGCGGTAAGATTACATTGGTCGTATTCTTACTTAGTGTTTTTCATCGGTATCTAATTATTGATGTGATGTGATGGTTATCATTGTTGGATATTATGGCTGTCCCCGTTGTGGGCTTTATTTTTTGGTTCTTGGATTATCAAGCTTGTAGCGGTCGTTGAGAGATGAGCTTCCCGGAGGATACTGGCTAGGGCATGTATTTGTGTTTTGAGTTTCCTGATCAGTTCTTGTATTCCGCTGCTAGAGTATTTTAATTGTTTGTCTTTTTCCGCCGCGTGAGTAATTTTAAATGGCCTTTTGGTATCTGGTAACTTAGGTTACTTTGGCAATTGTTTTCTAAACTATTTTGTCGGTACGTGTAAGCGATAGCTTAACGTATGTTTTTTAAACTGTTGAGTTTTGGCATTTCAGACCTTGCAGTTTCAAATGAGATTTTACGACGGTTTGATAAACGAGTTTTATATAGTTTTCAAATATTTTTAAAAGACAGTACCGTCGTTAGCCTCTTGGGTGTTTATAAATGTTTGTGAAAATTTCCTCCAGCCTTGTGGGTTCTATCTCGGGGCCCAGGGCGCTGTAATATTCCTGGATGGCTCTGGGGGTGTTACAGAATATGGTATCGGAGCTTAGGTTGTGGAAACCTAGGCTGTCGGGTCGAGTTGGGTCGTGCTTTTATCGTGTCATTTGAGTTGTCGGTTGACAAGTGTTTGAGCTCTGGGTTTTTGTCATTCACTTGGGCTTGTGTGTTATGTGATTTATTAGTGTAGTACTGGGGTTATTGTAAACTTTTCCAAATGGTGTCAACGTGTTTCTTCAGATAGAGCTGTGTTGTGTTCTCGAGTTGAACTAAGTTTGCAAAATGTGTGTTTTGAAAATATCTGTGTTGAGTATTTTCTTGAGTCGAGACATGTGCCAGTATCACGGGGAATCGTCGGCTTCACAATCTGTAAGTATTTGGATTCTTGAATTGTATTGAGATTTATTACCGTTCTAAGTTGATATGCTTTGAGATTCAGCAGAATATTATGCGTTACAGTATAAGGTGACAGAGTTGGGACATGATTGATGATCTTGAGAAGTTATGATTTTTGGAAATCAATATGTCGGTTAAATTTTGGAAACGGAATTGTGTATTCGGGAGGAGGACTGTGGATTGTTGAGGAGAACATGTAGTCATGTTAGTTCATTTTGAGATGTATGGAACTGTTTTCGAGCGTTTGAAAATGATACTTTCCAAAATGAATGTTTTACGGATGTTTTACGGATAATGATTTCTGGGCCGAGACCCAATCGATTTTGAAATAGTTTTATAATTCTGGACTTGAGGTCCAGAAGGGTTTTCTACTTTTTAAACTTCTTGTATTGTGGAACAGGATTTAGGCTGAGACCTAATGTTTTAAAAAGGCTTTTACATGTTTTCTAAAACTCCCGAGATTTGTAAAACACTTTATCAATCATTTATCTATTTCGTTTCTGCCTTTCACAGTTTTGATTTACTTGTGTTGTGTCGCGATTAACACATCTCGACGGCGATCGATGTAAGGACCGAGCGACCGAACCAGAGTCAAATAGACCAAGGCAGACTTGCTAATCGAAGGACCCAGAATAGGACCCAGCGCCGAGCGATCGACTGCCAAGGTGATCGTCTCCCGGCAACTAGCGGTCATCCCAAGTGCCCGATCACGGACGAACGCCTCATGCCACGTAAAGCCAACATCCGTCAAGTCTACGAAGACCGAATCTCGGGATAGAGGCCCACGTGTAGATCCGGAAAAGGCGTAGGAAAAGGAACTTTGACCCCAACCTATCACCATCTTCTCACCTAACGACAGACCCGCCGAAAGGTCCAAGGTGGGACCTTACGAGACAGCGACAAGAGACGCGTGTTGTCCTCTCATTGGCTCGCACAGCTGTCTGCTAGAAGCAGCCGCGGACTTTAAGGCAATCAGCCCACGTGGTAAAGACGATCGCCCCCTTATTATAGTACAGGAAAGACGATCGCCCGACAGGATTAAGACATCCCAACTCCTCCTATAAATAGAAGGCTTCATGCACTTGGAAACCTCTCTGTTTTTTCTCTCGGCTTTTCTCTTGACTCTGTCTAGGATTTGTCTCTCAGAACCTCTTAACCAAAAGACGGTCGACAGAAACGAGAACTCCCTATAGTTCAATAACTCACAGAGCAATGCTCAAGAGCAAGATAACTAGGGTCTTTACACTCATTGTAGTTGTACTCTTACATTAATATTTGTACTCCCACAGTATTCGTATTAATAATATCTCGCGAGAGCATTCAAGCCCGGGCCTAACAAACTCGGCAAATCTTGTGTTATTTACATTCCCACGGACGTGCTCTCGGATTTGTTTGTTACTCATCCATTCCAGCAATCCCTTCCGATTTTGGGTAACAACAATTGGCGCTAGAAGGAGGGCTGAACCTTCGTTTTCATTCCGACCATTTCGAAGAACACTCACTGTTCTCCGGAGCATATACTTGAAGAGACACTCACTATTCTTCAAAGAAAAGGCTTCAGAATCATGACGTCTGCCACCATATCGAAGAGAGCCGCTCTCCGATCCGCTGGACACCATATTCGGGCCCAGACCGAATCCCAACCTATGGCAGAGGGTAGTCGCAGCGGCGCGAGACTCTCGATCCCGCCCCCGAGGGACGGCCCTAGCCTCTCGCTCGATCAGTTCCAAACCGCAGAACAGATCGAAGAGGCCATGGCCATCCTACGGGAGTGACGGAGAGCATGCGATGCGCCCGCTATTACCCCATCAGTCATCCACCGCGCGAGTAAACGGAAGCTCAAGGGGTTACTTATCAAGCGATCGCCAGAAAGCCCCGATTCGCAAGAAAAGGCACTCACAAGGCGGGACAATTCCATTTTCAGCCGCCTAGGAAGCGACCCATCATGGTGAACGGGGCATTCTGGTCCTAGCCATGAGACGATGGAGCTCGAATCCGTCACCAGGAGTTCGGCATACCCAACTCTCAAAAGGTAGGCCAGCCACCTGGATCCTCCTCGCCGAAGAACCAAGATCGGCGGCGACGACCTCATCGCCTACCGCGGAGCCAGGAGATCAGTACACGATTGCCTCGGCTCCCATTCCGAGAGCCAAACCACGAGTGACCAGGCTACGACAATGGCCGTAATGCAACGCCAGCTCGATGGCATGAAGGCGCTCCTAGAAACTGGGGCAGGCACCAAGAGAAAGATCGCCGGGCCGAGTGAGCCGCTCGCGGTCCAGATCGAACTTGCCCCCGTGCAGCCAAGGATCGCTCCTCCTCAAACACCTTTGTACGAGGGGAGATCGAACCCCGAGACTCACTTGAGCAAGTTCCGTATCTACATGACCGGATGCAGGGCATCAGACGTGACCAGGTGCCGAATATTCCCGTTAACACTGGGCGATCTGGCCCATAGGTGGTACATCTCATTGCCACCGCGATCCATCAGCTCCTTTGAACAACTGGCGAGTGACTTCACGTCGTACTTCGCCGCTAAGGTTGCTCGACCAGAAGGTCCCCACCGCATGATGAAGATCAGGCAGGGGGAAGACGAGTCCGACGAAGACTACATCGACCGGGTGGATGAGATACTCCTCAGCGGCGAGCCCATGAGCGATGACATCGCCCTCTACTCGGTCCTAGGGGGATTCAATGGTCTTTCGCCCATGTTCAGGCACCTTACGAAGGACATCCCCCAACCTACGCGATCTTCCGCGCCAAGGCTGCATACTTTTTGGCTAGGCGAAGGTTGCTCGCCCTTCGCCAGGGCGAGGGGGCAAAAACGGCGATCGCCAAGTCCAACAAGGCGGTCGCCAAACCACCCGGTGATTTCAGGACCTTCGAGGATATGGAAGCCCATCTCCACCACAACCTCAATCTATCTCCGGCCCATATTTTTTACGTCATCCAGGGGCGCGGGCGGCTAAGCAAGCCGAAGGCGATAAGGGACAACGGTAATTAGGACCGCAACAAATTTTGTGCTTACCAAAAGAGTCCCGGCCACAACACCGATCAATGCCGCGAGCTCCTCAGACAACTCTGTAGATTGTTCGAGGAGGGCAAGCTGGACAGTCTAGTCAATTAGCTGGATCCCTGGGCGAAAAGGATCAAGGGTCGCGATCGGCGATCGAACGACGACAATCGCTAGAATCAGGCACGGCGAGCCGGAAGACTTGTACTAGTCGATCCTCCCGATCGACCCTGGTGGCCAGATCTTTATGCTTCAGTCAAGAGGTGGAAACTTCGGAGGTCTTTCCCCAGTTTCCACCATGTCAAGCGAAAGGCTACTGCCCAAGCAACATCTCCAAAAATGGAGGACTCGCTCGCCATCTAAAGTTCATCATCTAACATGATGGACCTAGACACGAGATCGCCTTCCTCCGCACAACGTATACCATCGAGGATCGCCATCTAACATGACGATATGAGGTAGAAGAGTGCAGCCATGGTCCTGGAGGTCGACGGAACCGATTGCTTCGTCCATGCAAGGTTCCTTTGGGCTGCGATCGCTCGCCCTTCGTTTAAATATGAGGCGGGCGTAGCCAAAGGACCCTCCAAAAAAATCTGTGGACATGCTCGCCTTCCCTCAAAGGTTCATCATCTAATATGATGGACCCAGACAATGCGACGCATACCTACCCCCGTCACAACGTATACCGTCGAGGATTGCCATCCAACATGACGATCTGAGGTAGAAAAGTGCTAAGAAGCCGTGGTCGTGGAGTCGATTAATCCGACGACGCCCCGTGCAAGGACTCCTCCAGACCAAGACCGCTCGCCCTTCATTTAAATACGAGGCGGGTACAGCCTAACAGAGGACCCTCACAATAAAGTGAGTTGCGAGACAATCCTATAGGTGGAATGTCGCTCGCGCACAAGACATGGTCATGGAGGTCGGTCCATCGAACTCCGCGACCGTGCACGGTTCCTCAAGACCGAGATGATCGGCCTTCCTCGGGGAATTTGCAAAATTGAAGACCGCAAAGATCTGAACCAAGAATCAGTCCGCTCAAGAAAACTATCGTCTGGTCCATAAAGAGTTGAGTCGCTCGTCTGTAATTCAAACGATCGCCGGTAACACCACCTCACTCAATGCCTTCAGCATCGGAGTGTGCTGGGGGGCAATTGTTGTGTCGAGATTAATACATCTCGACGGAGATCGATGTAAGGACCAAGCGACCGAACCAGAGTCAAATAGACCAAGGCAGACTTTCCAATCGAAGGACCCAGAACAAGACCCAGCACCGAGCGATCGACTGCCAAGGCGATCGTCTCCCGGCAACTAGCGATCGTCCCAAGTGCCCGATCATGGACGACCGCCTCATGCCACGTAAAGCCAACATCCGTCAAGTCTGCGAAGACCGAATCTTGGGATAGTGGCCCACGTGCAGATCCGGAAAAGGCACCATAGGAAAAGAAACTTTGACCCCAGCCTGTCACCATCTTCTTACCTACCGACAGACCCGCCGAAAGGTCCAAGGTGGGACCTCCCGAGACAGCGACAAGAGATGTGTGTTGTCCTCTCATTGGTTCGCACAGCTGGCTTCCAGCAGTAGCCGCGGACTTTAAGGCAATCAACCCATGTTCTAAAGACGATAGCCCCCTTATTATAATACAGAAAAGGCGATCGCCCGTAAAGATTAAGACATCCAAACTCCTCCTATAAATAGAAGGCTTCCTGCACTTGGAAACCTCTCAGTTTTTTCTCTCGGCTTTTCTCTTGACTCTGTCTAGGATTTCTCTCTCAGAACCGTTTAACCAAAAGACGGTCGGCAGAAACGAGAACTCCCTACAGTTCAAGAGCTCACAGAGCAGTACTCAAGAGCTAGATAACTAGGGTCTTTACACTCATTGTAATTGTACTCTTACATTAATATTTGTACTCCCACAGTATTCGTATTAATAATATATCGCGAGAGCATTCAAGCCCGGTCCTAACAAACCCGGCAAATCTTGTGTTATTTACATTCCCACGGACGTGCTCTCGCATTTGTTTGTTACTCATCCATTCCAGCAATCCCTTCCGATTTTGGGTAACAACAACTTGTTCAAATAAAACTTCTCGGGAAGTCTTTCGATGTGTTGATTTGTTTCAATGTTTTGTTATAGCATATTTGAGGTGATCTAGGATGGGTTAATGATTGACGTTGCGAGTCACATCTGGAAAAGGAGTTTTTGGTCGGAGTTTACTGAGATTTTGGAACTCTATCATGTGGTTTCCGATGGAATATCAGTGGAATTGGTGACAAACCGAATTGGTATATAGGAGTATGGAGGTGGTCAATCATTCGCATAGTTTTCATTTTAAAACTTCGAAATCGTGTAGATTCGAAGGAAATTGTCATGGAATACTTGTCATTAGCGAGCCAGTTTAATTTTTCAAAAATTGATTTTGTGGTCTTACCAAAATTTGGGTTTTGAGCTTTGAAGTTTTTGAAAGAACTTTCGAAAATTTGTCTTCTTGACAAGACTATATGATTTCAAACTGGTTTTGAAAATGTGATTAATATACATACGCATTTAGTGCATAATGCATATCATGGTGAAGTTATGAGTATGACTCACGAACTGGATGAGACATCAGTATGGTACGAGGAAAAGAGATTCGAACTTCAGTATGGTAGTTTGGTTATCCAGGGATGATCGGTTGAATTATCGGATAAGAGAAATATGCTGCGTGTTGTAGATTCATGTACAAGATGTGATTTTGGAACTTTGGATTTTGTGAAACCGGGACATATGTGCTATGTGATTCCATTGGTATGGTAGTAGTGCGATTGTACCATAATGATTTTTGAATGATTTCTTTGTAAGTGTAGATTTGGGGATGGTGACCCCATGTTGGTTGTTTTGGATATTGAGTGGTCGTTCCCACTTCATGTATGATTGGATATGTTCGTCGGTTTGTGATTGGTTGTTCGTATGCCGAGGAGTATGTTCACTAGTCGGGTATGTTTATTGAGATCCACTATATGTGATTGGTGTGTCGTTTTGAGAACTTTATTCATTCGTATATCGGTTTCTGTAGTTCTGTGTTGACCGTGTTGGAGCTTACCATGTGAAGGTATTCTCGATTATCGTTGATCGTTCGTTGGTTATATTGGAGTTTATCATGATGATGATATTCTCGATTGTGTTTTGACCTCTGGTTGGTCATCTTGGATTTTATCATATTGATGGTATTGTCGGCTGCGTTTTGACCTTTAGATTGGTCGTATTAGAGTTTATCATGACGATGATACTCTCGGTTAATTTATTAGTTGATCATTTCTGGTGGTCATCTGAGCGTTCAGATTTTGTGTCGATATTTTAGGATTTGTTGCTATTGTGTTGGGCAGTTGCTTCACAGATATATCATGTATTATTCGTTTTATCAGAATTGGGGACTTTATTGTGCAATCAGACATACAGGATTTGACACAGATAGATTATTTCATCCAAAGATGATATATTTTTGCTGAGACTCATGGAATGTGATTGTAAGCGTATTGAGACCTTATAGTGAAGTCACTTTCTAGTATCTCAGGAGATCATCGACTTTGCGCATTTGTAAGTATGCTATTTTGGTTATTCGGTAATATTGATGATTGATCGTTGTCGTGATGGTTTCGGAATATTTGGTTGAACGGTTTGTTTGTTTTCTATGACGGATTGCAAGTTTCGAGGACGAAACTTATTTTAAGTGGTGTAGTATGCAATATCTGGAATTTCTACTACTATTGTTTAATGTTATTTTATCCGAGTTATGTTGTACAGCATGGAATCTGTACAGTATGGATAACATAAATGAAGGAATGAGACATCTGTATTGGTATAATTATCGTACTTGGTCGACAATTGCAGTTGAGGATATTATGTATCGTATGAGAATATTATTGGAAGGAGTATGTGTATTTGGTATGCCGTATGTTCGTATTCTGTATGTTGAGACGTTGGACAAGAATAGCTAAAAATGGCTAAGTGTAGTATTATTAGCGCACGTTAATATACATGCCTAGCGCACGCTATCGTACAGGTTTAGCGCACGCTAATGGTAAAGGATAGCGGATGCTAGTACAGACCAGATCAGAAGGAATCTATGTGTGGACCCGGCCACTTTCGGCGCATGTGCCGACGAGGTCAACGAATGTTTGTTGTGAAGGATTAGCGCACGTTAATGCATATTGTTAGCGAACGCTAAGATCAGATCGGTCCAAAGGGAATCTTATTCTAGTCAGAGCTGTCGGCGTGTGGACCCGTCTTCGGAGCATACAGACAAATGAGTCAACTATGAGTAGCGCACGCTATAATCAAACAATAGCGTATGCTAAATAGAGGAGGTTACGTACCCTATTGTATGGGCATTGCGTACGTAAATCATTATATGAAGTAATGCAGTAGCCTCTGGACTTTGATAGCCCACGCTAACAAAGACAGTTAGCGCACGCTAAGCATGTAACGTACGTTAAATGAAGATGTTAGCGTACGTTAATAATTTACAGTGTATATATATGTGCAGTTGGGCATTATTCGTCATTTCCGTCCATTTCTTCATGTGAACTGATAGAGAGAGTTCTTAGAGAGATGTTTGAGGTTCCAAACAATGGATTATGGTGGAGTTAATCATCCATAACAATATTAAGCTTGGAATCGATTGGAAACGGATTCAAACTTGGGATTCAATCCATTCCTTCAAAAAGGTAATTACTCTTCACCTTTGGATTTCGTTTTGGATTGAATGTTGATGTTCTTGAGTTGATGATTATTACGTAAACAAGATGATGAGCATGATTATGAGATGAATTACCGGATTATGATGATATTGTTGTTGATATATGGATATTGACATGATTCTTGTGGTTTGAATTGTGTAGTTCGTTTTCTTGAGATAAGTTGGTTAATCATTCTCCTCCTTTGCGGATGTTGATGTCATTGTTGATGATTAATCTCTGTAATGTTAGATTATTGAAGTGTTGTTATGGTTCTTAGTGTTCATGATGTTGATATTTGAGGAAGAAGATGATATGTGAATGTATGACTTAGAGTATGAATTGGATGATTGTTTATATGTTAAAAGATATCGGATTTCGTTGTTTTGATAGCTATGAACATGGTTTAGAATCACTTAGTGTTCTTGATAATAGCCATATGTTGATCGGTATCTGAAATGCATGCAACTGCATGTCATTAATGCATGCTAGTGTTACTGGCTAGCGCACGCTAACGGAGCGACTTAGCGCACACTACATTAAGTGATTAACGTGCGCTAAGTCAACAGACAGTGTAGTATATACTGTTTCGGTTATGAAATTGTGATCGTTTAAGTTGGATTGATCAGACTAGTGGTTAATCGAGATATTGTTGAGCCGTTGGGTTTGTACATTGGTTCTATCGATTATTGATTGTTATCGAATGTGTGTTAATTGATTACTTCAATAGGTTGAGATTATTGATCGGTGATTAGAACCTTGCTTTGCGGTTGTGTTCAAGAATGTTCGTGAATTGCATTGATCGGGGCCGAGGAACTTGTAGACGACGACAAGGAATTGGTAACATCTTCATCGGTATCGAGGCAAGTTATTACTTACGTAGTTTATAATATTTAATGAATGATTTCAATTTCATTCGTTTATAATTCATATAGCAATGTTATAATCGTGATCATAGGAGATCTGAGATTATAAGTTGTATTCGAGTTTTGGGAATTAAATCATAATGTATATGATTTACATTTTCTATTAGTATGCTTGGTATCGAGGATACATTGTGGTCTAGACGAAGACGTGAATTATCTATCGTCCGTGATATTTTAGATCGTCGAATATTCAGAATAATGGTTCGTGATGGTTTAGACATCGAGATTGCTCTCGAAGGATTCAGAGCAAGTATTTTTATCATTTGTGTCGATGATGTTGTGATACATGTGTGTATCGTTGTTGTCATGCATTGTGTATCATTGTTATATGCATTTGTGCATTGTCGTTGTATGTCCACCTCGTGTTGGTCCGACGGGATCATCAGGGGATCTATGCCAACGTGCGCTGGATCATCGGATAGGTTTTTCCACCACGGGTTGGTCTGACGGGATCATCGTGGGATCCAGGCAGTGAACGCTGGATCATCGAATTACCATGTGTTGTTATTGTGCATATGTATATTATGGGCTTGCCATAAGTATACATTGTCGTTATTGATGTGAGCATATTGACGTTGTCATATGAGTATGCATTTGTAGGTCTTGTGTTAGGACCATGTCCGTATGTTGTGTTGATCTAATCTTGGATTAGACTGACGTGATTTCGTCATGGCATTTCATATCTTGAGGTATGTTCCGTATTTCCTTTGGTATTTATCTTTGATGGACAATCGATTATCGTGTTGAGATGTGATGATGTTACCCGACGGATTGGGTTGGACAGAGTTAGTAGATTTCGTAAGAGTGAGTTATGATAATGTTTTGAGAACCTTGGGTATTGTTGAGATACAGTACAGATATTTCAGTATGAGCTTATTGTGTTGTCGAAAGGATACGAGATGTGAACTTTGGTAATTATTATCACGAGTTGGTAAAGTTATGGCGGTAAGATTACATTGGTCGTATTCTTACTTAGTGTTTTTCATCGGTATGTAATTATTGACGTGATGTGATGGTTATCATTGTTGGATATTATGGCTGACCCCGTCGTGGGCTTTCTTTTTAGGTTCTTGGATTATCAAGCTTGTAGCGGTCGTGGAGAGATGAGCTTCCCGGATGATACTAGCTAGGGCATGTATTTGTGTTTTGAGTTTCCTCATATGTTCTTATATTCCTCTGCTAGAGTATTTTAATTGTTTGTCTTTTTCCGTTGCATGAGTAATTTTAAATGGCCTTTTGGTATCTGGTAACTTAGGTTGCTTTGGCAATCCTTTTCTAAACTATTTTGTCGGTACGTGTAAGCGATAGCTTAACGTATGTTTTTAAACTGTTGAGTTTTGGCATTTCAGACCTTGTGGTTTCAAATGAGATTTTACGACGGTTTTGATAAACGAGTTTTATATAGTCTTCGAATGTTTTTAAAAGACAGTACCATCGTTAGCCTCTTGGGCATTTATAAATGTTCGTGAAAATTTTCTTCAGCCTTGTGGGTTCCATCTCAGGACCCACGGCACTTTAATATTCCTGGATGGCTCTGGGGTGTTGCAGGAGATTGTTAGGAGTATGCCCTCGAATGCCACTCAGAGGTTGTTGAGTGAGGGCATTGTACTTGTAATTATGTAAATCATTAATATAAAGCAATGGATGTTTCTTTATTTACTGGTAGTTAGTGGCATTCCTAACTCGTAAATATACATATAGAAACTAGTCTATGTATTTGAGAGCAAAACGTTCCACTCCTTATTGGATAAGGGGGTCGGCACTGTAAAGGTTTATAGCTCAAATACTTAATCGTTCGCTAGTCGATGAAACTTGACTGGGCGTCAAGTTTATGCGAAGACATGTATGACGTGTTCTTTGACATGGAGAGTGCCTGTCGAACACTAATGGTTAGTAGGAGCACACGTTATAGGCATGCTAATTGGATTAGTATACTCGACTGACTCACCCTCGATTCATCACACGGATTTCACTCCGGGACAGTCAGTGACGGAATCGAAAGGTTGTGATAGGTATTCGTGAATCTTCGACTTGAGGATTTAGTAGGGATGTGCTTGTGACGTCAAGATTTTCATTAGAGTAGTTTGACCCTGTAAACCGGAAGGCGGGGGTCAACCTCGACGTGCATCTTGACGGGCAAGTAGCAGGTCCTACTGAATACCAAGATAAAATTTTTTCTCCCGTTAGTTAGCGGGTTATATGTCCTATGCGGTTACTGGCAGATGAGATCATAAGTCTTTGGCCAAAGCATTGGAGCTAGTTGTATTGGATACATGAGAGCTCGATGATCTCGATTTGCATTAACTCATGCATAGCGTCAAGTACAGATAGGGTTTGACTGACCGTGACCTTATAACTTGATCGGGACATTTGAAAGAAGGGTTTATACGTTTACTGGTATTCACGACAGAATGGTTATTGAATGATCCCAATCATTCGTTCTTAGTTGGGGTACAGTGTAGGCTGCCAGACTGACTAGGTGGTCCTACTACTCTTTGGTTCCTTCCATTGCTGACTGAGACGGACCTACCGAGTCGCGCAATAGGATTGACGACGGAATGAATTGAACTTATTCTCTCATTATTAATATTAGATATTGGATATCTAATTTATTAGGACAATGGATGTCAAAACTGATTTATTGGATAAATTAATTTACGGCCTAATGAATTAAATATATCACTATGTGATTAATTTAATTCACGAATATAATTATTTCTTGGAGAAATTAATTATGTTGTTATGTATTTGATATATTAAATAATTGGATTAATTAATTGATATAAATATATCGGAACGGAATAGGAGTTTATCTGTTTAGACTCACGGGAGTCCAAAACGAACCGAACTCATCCGTTTTCTTCATGAAGGCCGCCCCATTTCCACCCACCTTCCTTTGGTCTTTGTCTCCATTTTTTAATGGAAGACAAAGACTTAATAGATATAGTATCTATTAATATAATGGGAAAGGAGTAGTCATTAAGTGGATTTGGAAGATAATTAGGAGAGAAGACATCATCTTTTTCTCACCATTTTGCTTTCATCCGTGAAGTTCAAGAGAAAGAGAGAGGGAAAAATAATTCTCAAGTCTTCTTCTTCCTTTTCTTCATTTTGGTTATTAATTTTTCTTGGAGAAATATTGAGAGTTGTGAGTTATACACTTAGAGTGTTATAATCACAAATCAATAGATTCATCACCTAGCTCTACCCGTATCCTTGGAGGATAGCAAGGTGATCGTCATCCCATTCGTTTCTCCGGCACGTGGCAAGTAGAGGCGTTGTATTTTCGACGTTGGATCATCCAAGGGCTTGGAGCATGTTGGATCGTAGGGATATACAACTAAAGATTGGGGAATAGCTCAAGAGAAGGAATCCATTTAATCAACGGACTACAAGGGTGAGTTTCTTACATCTCTTGTGTTTTCGTTTATATATTCGTATATACGTAGCTCGATCGATCCTCGTATGGATTCATATCGAATTAATTTTCATTTTGCCGCTTCCACTGGGCCTTCGTTTTAGGCACCGAATCCCAAAAGTGGTATCAGAGTGTAGTTCTTGCGATCATATATACGATATTGGCATTTGGAAGGCTTGATTAGAGGGTGAATGATTTGGAATCATTTATAGTCATAATCGTTGTATGTGTTTTTTGTTCGTTATAGTTGTATTTTTCGTAAGTTTATGTCTAAATATAAATCTTTAATTTCTAGGAAATGTGATTTATATTGAAGATATGAATGTTGGAAAATATATATTGGATATCCGGTCGAAAAAGTAGCCCCGAATTACCGTTGGACGATCCGGGAGTGGTCCGGAAGAAGGGGGCCGCGGCCCAGGGCTCGGGGGCCGTGGCCCAGGGCTGTTGCAGCCCAAATTATAACTTACTGGACTGGGGGCTGCGGCCCAGGGCTGCTGGGCAGCCCTACTTGCTGCCCGGTGGGTTTTCGGGCGTGGTCTAGCCCATTTCGGACCCATTTCGGGCTTGTTTTCTTCGTGTATTCCTAGAAATAATTTCCCACATTTTAAATTGGATTTAATGATTAAAATGATTTATGGTATTTCATTTTATAAGGGAAAATTGATTTATTGGAATACTTGTGATCGACCAAATTATTTTGAACATTTTCATATTACCGATTGTGTGAATCGATTGGATAGGTTCGTATTTTTGATTGGATCAATGTATCTCTACGCTTTCCATTTATATAGTATTTATTGGATGAATGATTTTGAATGGGGATGTGGTTCATGGACTTAGTTTTGAATCGTTCGGTTTTATTCGATGGAGTTGTAAAGGCCGTTTTGAGCCTATTTATTTTACTAGAAATATTTGTATCTAGGATGCAATTTTTCAATGTAAAATTTATATATAATGACTAAGACCGGAGGAAGATCCGTTTTGAGAAGACGAAGATTCAAGACGAAGACTTGTAATTAGATTACAGAGTTTTTGTTTCTAGGAACGGTCCATGAGCTACATGTTGGTAGCAACTAGGTTGTGAATGGTTGTTCATATTGTATGAATGCACAAATGCGCTTAAATGAATTAATGTGCAAAGTGTAACATTTTTAATCGCGAAAATTCTCCCACGACAAATTATTAAGTTTATAAGGTTTCAAGGTTTTCCTTCCCTCCATCGAGCTTTCGGGAAATTGAAATCCAAACCGGATGTGGTATGCTTCCGAGTTATCGGGGTAGTCGTTCGGGGAGGATGGATAAATTATCGGTAGCGTATTGGATGCCTTCGGTTGGAGCAAATTTTATCCCTAGAAACCTGATAGGTTGCCGAATAAGATTCAATTGTGAAACTGATTTGCGTCGATTGTATTAACTTAAGTTGTTCACGAACCATAGAAATCGTATAGGTTGAGGGGAGTGAACAAGGGGAAAAAGAAGATCGAATCATCCATTATATGGGTTGGTGTTGGACACCACTTTATGAAAATTAATAGACTAGAAACTTGTTCGGTTGCCCTCTATTAAGATTTATAAAGAACTCAATCACCACTATGAAGTAGAGCGACGATACTTTCGAATTTCACATGGGAGTGTGTTATTCCAATAAAAATAGTGGGAGCTGGGTAACAAGAATAAAAAAGACCTTAATTCTATACTCAGATCATAATTAAATGAGTCACTAATTAATCCGTTGTACTTAATGCAGACATAACTTTCAATATGACAATGAATCCACTCGAAATTCTACTCGAAAAGAACACCTTAAACGGACCTAACTTTGTGGATTGGCTCCGCAATCTGATGATAGTCCTCAGTATAGAGGCACTGGATACGTCTTGGAGACGGACATTCCGACGGCTCCAGTGCGGACAAAAACCAATCAGGAAGAGATTGAAAACCACGAAAAGTGGATTAAGGATGACGTGAAAGTCCGTGCATATATGATGGCTTCCATGTCTAATGAGCTTCAGAGAGCTCATGAGAAAATGACTTCTGCTAGGCGGATTCTATCTCACTTAACTGAGCTTTATGGTGAGCACAGTCGAACTGCTAGATATGAGATATCCAAGCAACTGTTCGGTGCAAGGATGAAGGAAGATGAGAAGGTTGGGGACCACGTCCTCAAAATAATATCCATGATCGAGAGATTGGAGGCTCCTGATTTTAAGATGGATACTTCTCTTCAAACCGACCTTATCCTATAGTCTCTCCCTGATTCCTTCTCATAGTTTGTTATGAATTTCAACTGCAATGAGATTACATGTAACTTAGCCGGGCTAATGAACAAACTAGTGACCGCTTAGTCTCAGATGAAGATTCCACGGATGAAGGAGTCTGCCCTTGTGATTTCTTCTGGATCTCGGAGGTCCAAGAACAAGAAGAAAAAGACCAAGAAGCGGACGGGACCACAAGTCGAGGACTTTAAGGGTAAGGGTAGAGATGTTAAACGGGCTCGGGCCCGGCGGGCTGGCCCGTTTAACCCGCCAAAAAATCAGGTTAGGACCGATATTTCCTAGCTCGTTTAAATCCGGGTTTTTTTTGGCCGGACCGTTTAGCCTGAAGCCCGATATATATATATATATATATATATATTATTAATTTCAACTTACAGTAATACTATATTTATATAACATATATTTAATATTATATATGTAATATATATTAATATTACATATACTATAGATTATTACTATATTTGTTAATATAGTGTGTATATATATATATATATATATAAACACACACACACACATAAAAGTGTATTTTTTTATATTTATTATAGTATATTTGTTACTATAAATATAAAATATATTGTTATTGTTTTTTTTGTTTATGAATTATAAAAAAATAAAAAATATATTTTTTAAATATTTAGCCCGTTTAGCCCGAAGCCCGTTAGGGTTAGGGTTAGGGCCGATATTTCCTAGCCCGTTTAAATCCGGGCTTTTTTGCCCCGGACCGTTTAGCCCGAAACCGCTAGGGCTAGCCCGTTTAACATCTCTAGGTAAGGGCAAGGCTCCGATGGTTCCGAAGAGCAAGAAGAAGGATGCTTGTCTCAAGTGCGGTGAGATGGGCCACTGGGCAAGAGATTGTCCGATTCTTCATGGCGCTTCAGGTACAGAACTTTTAGTTTTGGAAACAAATTGTTATGCTACTGTATTTTCTACTTCCTGGATACTGGATTCTGGTGCTAGTTCTAATATTTATACCGTAAATCAGGATCTAGAACAAAGTAGGAAGCTTGGAGCTGGAGAAGTTATGTTCACTGTCGGAAGCGGGCATAGTGTCGAGGCAACCGACATAGGATAACTTCTTTTGGGTTTAGAATCCGGCTTTGTTTTGAGTTTAGAAGATGTACTTGTTTTTGCCCAAGGGGCATAAAAACATTGTTTCCATTCCAGTCATGGACCGAAAAGGCTTTTTATTTTTCATTGGTGATGGTTCCTGCAAAATTTATTTCAGAAATAAACTAGTGGGTACTGATATATTGGTAAATGGATTGTATCATCCAAATCTCAGTAACAAAGTAGTTGTGAATACTATGACTAGAAAACGTGGTAGGGATGAAACTAATCAAGTTTTGAAATGGCATCTTAGACTTGGTCATGTTGGTCAGACCAAGGTTTACACAATGGAAAAGGATGGACTTATGGGTCCATTGGGATCGGATCCCTTTTCCCACTTGTGAATCTTGCCTTAAAGGGAAAATGACTAAGTCCCCCTTCACAGGGACTTTTGAAAGAGCCGCTGATAAGCTAGGATTAATCCATACCGACGTATGTGGTGCTTTGGAAGCAGCACGTGATGGATATCAGTACTTCATTAAGTTTACAGATAATCACACTAGGTAAGGTTATGTATACTTAATGAAACATAAATCTGAGGCCTTTGAGAAATTCCAGGAATTTAAGGCCCTAGTCGAGAAACAAACTGGAAATCATATCAAAGCACTTCGGTTGGACCGAGGTGGCGAGGATAAGAGTACGGAGTTTGACAAGTTCCTGAAGGAATGTGGAATAGTATAACAACTAACACCTCGAGGCACTCCTCAGTTAAATGGTGTGTCAAAAAGAAGGAACCAGACCTTGTTAGACATGGTCCGTTCCATGCTAGGCTATACTGACTTACCAATTTACCTATAGGGGTATGCACTCCTGATTGCTGCATATATCTTGAACAGATGTCCTTCCAAATCCATTCCTAAAACTCCACATGAGATGTGGGAGGGCAGGAAACCAAAGTCTTAATCACATTAAGATTTGAGAATGTCCCGCCTATGTCAAGAAGACTAAGGTGGGCAAAATGAAAGCGAGGTCCGTGGGGAGCCATTTCATTGGATTCCCACCTGAGGCGATGGGTTATCATTGTTGCTTTGCATGCACACTTCCTGGAAGAATAGTTCATCCAGGAAGGCGGAGCAGGTAGAAATATTTATTTGGAAGAATACAATGAAACTCCTCAGGAGACACCTATGTAAGAAAATGGAACTGAACCTTCTGAAACACAAGTACAACCACCTCGTAAGTCTAGTAGGGTGTATCATTTACCTGAGAGGTATGGCCTTGTACACTTGGAGGAGCTGGGTCTCCATGAGGTTCCGAGTGATAGCCAAGAGACCGACTCAACCACCTATGACCTAGCAATGGTGGATGTAGACTCTATGAAATAGACTGTAGCAGTCTTCATGTAGTTGGGACCTTCATTTTGACGAGGCGGTCAAAGAGTTTGACTTCGTGCAAAATGAAGAGGAACCTTGTGTATACAAGAGGGTTAATGGGAGCAAGATCGCATTCTTAGGACTATATGTATATGACATTCTACTAACAGGAAATGATGTGGGAATCCTCAGTTCTGTGAAAGCTTGGCTTTCGAGTAATTTCTCCATGAAAGACTTGGGAGAAGAAACCTATATTCTTGGGATTCGACTCTACTAGGATAGATCGAAGAGAATGATAAGTTTTTCCCAAGCCCTCTATATAGATAAAATCTTAAAGCGATTTAAGATGGATTATTCTAAAAGAGGGTTCCTTTCGATGCGACATGGAATAAAACTCACCTTGAAGATGTGTCCTCATAGTGAGGAACAATGAAAGGAAATGAGTAATATACTATATGCTTCGGAATTTGGGTATCCTTATATATGCTTTATTTTGTACGAGACCTGACATTGTACATGCTGGGAGCATGGTAAGTAGGTTTCGGGCTAACCTAGTTCGGGAACATTAGATCGCCGTAAAGAATGTTATCAAGTACTTTAGAAGGACTAGAGATCGAGTTCTTATATAGCGGTGGAGAACTGAATGTAATGGGATTCACGGTATTGGACTTCCAAGGACAGAAAGACGATTCTATGCCTACTTCTGGCTACATTTACTCTTAATGGAAGAGCAGTATCTCGGCATAGTGCCAAGTATAGCACGACTGCTGATTCCACCTGTTAGGCTGAGTATGTAGCGGCCCCGGAGGCCTCCAAAGGAAGGATTTAGAAGTTACTGGGTAAACTTCACGTACCACCTTGTGCTGCGCTGCCAGAGAGGTAGCACATGCCTAGGAGCCGAGGTTTCACAATAGTACCAAACATATTGAGAGAGATTATCATCTCGTAAGAGAATTTGTTCACAAAGAGATACATTGTGCTGCATAGAGTAGAGTCAGCCGACTACGTCGCTGATCGACTGACCAAGCCACTTTCTCAGATTACCTTAGAGCGTCATCTGGAGAACATGGGTACTAGATACCATAGTGTGTGTCATTGAGTGTAAGTGGGAGATTGTTAGGATTATGCCCTCGAATGCCACTCAGAGGTTGTTGAGTGAGGGCACTGTACTTGTAATTATATAAATCATTAATATAAGGCACTGGATGTTTCTTTATTTACTGGTAGTTACTGGCATTCCTAACTCGTAAATATAGATATAGAAACTAGTCCGTATATTTGAGAGAAAAACGTTCCACTCCTTATTAGATAAGGGGGTCGGCACTGGAAAGGTTTATAGCTCAAATACTTAATCGTTCGCAAGTCGATGAAACTTGGTTGGGCGTTAAGTTTATGAGAAGACTTGTATGACGTGTTCTTTGACATGGAGAGTGCCTTTCGAACACTAATGGTTAGTGAGAGCACACATTATAGGCATGCTAATTGGATTAGTATACTCGAACCGACTCACCCTCGATTCGTCACACGGATTTCACTCCGGGACAGTCAATGACGGAATCGAAAGGTTGTGATAGGTATTCGTGAACCTTCGACTTGAGGATTTAGTAGGGATGTACTTGTGACGTCAAGATTTTCATTAGAGTAGTTCGACCCTGTAAACCAGAAGGCGGGGGTCAACCTCGATGTGCATCTTGACGGGCAAGTAGCAGGTCCTACTGAATACCAAGATAGAATTCTTTCTCCTGTTAGTGAGCGGGTTATATGTCCTATGCGGTTACTGGCAGATGAGATCATAAGTCTTTGGCCAAAGCATTGGAGCTAGTTGTAATGGATACACGAGAGCTCGATGATCTCGATTTGCATTAACTCATGCATAGCGTCAAGTACAGATAGAGTTTGACTGACCGTGACCCTATAACTTGATTGGGACATTTGAAAGAAGGGTTTATACGTTTACTGGTATTCACGACAGAATGGTTCTTGAATGATCCCAATCATTCGTTCTCAGTTGGGGTACAGTGTAGGCCGCCAGGCTGGCTTGGTGGTGCTACTACTCTTTGGTTCTTCCCATTGCTGACTGAGACGGACCTACCGAGTCGCGCAATATGATTGATGACGGAATGAATTGAGCTTATTCTCTCATTATAAATATTAGATATTGGATATCTAATTTATTGGGACATTGGATGTCAAAATTGATTTATTGGATAAATTAATTTACGGCCGAAGGAATAAAATATATCACTCGGTGATTAATTTAATTCATGAATATAATTATTTCTTGGAGAAATTAATTATGTTGTTATGTATTTGATATGATTAATTAATTGGATTAATTAATTGATATACATTCATCGGAATGGAATCAGAGTTTATCTGTTTGGACTCACGGGAGTCCGAAACGAACCGAACTCGTCAATTTTCTTCATGAAGGCCGCCCCATTTCCACCCACCTTCCTTTGGTCTTTGTCTCCATTTTTTAATGGAAGACAAAGACTTAATAGATATAGTATCTATTAATATAATGGGAAAGGAGTAGTTATTAGGTGGATTTGGAAGATAATTAGGAGATAAGACATCATCTTTTTCTCACCATTTTGCTTTCATCCGTGAAGTTCAATAGAAAAAGAGAGAGAAAAATAATTCTCAAGTCTTCTTCTTCCTTTTCTTCATTTTGGTTATTAATTTTTCTTGGAGAAATATTGAGAGATATATTGAGAGTTGTGAGTTATACACTTAGAGTGTTGTAATCACAAATCAATAGCTTCATCACCTAGCTCTAGCCGTATCCTTGGAGGATAGCAAGGTGATCGTCATCCCATTTGTTTCTCCAGCACGTGGCAAGTAGAGGCGTTGTATTTTCGATGTTGGATCATCCAAGGGCTTGGAGCACGTTGGATCATAGGGATATACAACTAAAGCTTGGGGAATAGCTCAAGAGAAGGAATCCATTTAATCAACAGACTACAAGGGTGGGTTTCTTACATCTCTTGTGTTTTCGTTTATATATTCGTATATACGTAGCTCGATCGATCCTCGTAGGGATTCAAATCGAATTAATTTTCGTTTTGCCGCTTCCGCTGGGCCTTTGTTTTAGGCACCGAATCCCAACAGTGGTATCGGAGCGTAGGTCTTGCGATCGTATATACGATATTGGCATTTGGAATGCTTGATTAAATTGTGAATGATTTGGAATCATTTATAATCATAATCGTGGTATTTGTGTTTTGTTCGTTATAGTTGTATTTTCGTAAGTTTATGTCTAAATATAAATCTTTAATTTCTGGGAAATGTGATTTATATTGAAGATGTGAATGTTGGAAAATATATATATTGGATACCATATTCTGTAACACCCCCAGAGCTATCCAGGAATATTACAGCGCCGTGGGCCCCGAGATGGAACCCACAAGGCTGAAGGAAATTTTCGCAAACATTTACAAACGCCCCAGAGGCTAACGACGGTATTATCTATTTAAAACATTCGAAGACTTTATAAAACTTGTTTATCAAAACCGTCGTAAAATCTCACTTGAAACCACAAGGCCCAAAATGCCAAAACTCAACAGTTTAAAACATACGTTAAGCTATCGCTTACACGTACCGACATAATAGATTTAGAAAACGATTGCCAAAGTAACCTAAGTTACCAGATACCAAAATGCCATTTAAAATACTTACGCAGCGGAAAAAGACAAACAATAAAAATACTCTAGCAGCAGAATATAAGAACTGATCAGGAAACTCAATACACAAATACATGCCCTAGCCAGTGTCCTCCGGGAAGCTCATCTCTCCACGACCGCTACAAGCTTGATATTCCAAGAACCTAAAAAGAAAGCCCACGACGAGGTCAACCATAATATCTAACAATGATAACCATCACATCACATCCATAATTACATATCAATGAAAATACTAAGTAAGAATACGACCAATGTAATCTTACTGCCATAACTTTACTTACTCGAATAATTCTCATCAGAATAACCATTATCACAATGCACATCTTGTAATCTCGATTAACCAACAAACTCAAACATAACATCTGTATTGTTCCTTAAACAATACTCAAGATTATCAAAATATCATCACTAACTCATGATACGGAAAAATACCAGCTCTGATTAATTCGATCCATCGGATGACATCATCAAATCCCAACATGATAATCGATTGTCCATCAAATGACAAATACCAAAGGAAGTACGGAACATACCTCAAGATGTGAAATGCCATGACGAAATCACGTCAGTCTAATCCAAGATCAGATCAATACAACATACGGACATGGTCCTAACACAAGACCTACAAATGCTTACTCATATGACAATGTCAATATGCTGACATCAATAACAACAATGTATACTTATGGCAAACCCATAATATACATATGCACAATAACAACACATGGTAATCCGATGATCCAGCGTTCACTGCCTAGATCCCACGATGATCCCGTCAGACCAACTCGTGGTGAAAAAACCTGTCCGATGATCCAGCACACGCTAGCATAGATCCCCCGATGATCCCGTCGGACCAACCCGAGGTGGACATACAACAACAATGCACAAATGCATATAACAATGATACACAATGCATGACAACAACGATACACGCATGTATCATAATATGATCCACACAAATGACAAAAATGATTAGAGTACTTGCCCCGAGTCCTTCGAGAGCAATCTCGATATCTATACCATCACCAACCATTATTCTGAATATTCAACGATCCAAAATGTCACGGATGGTAGATAATTCACGTCTTCGTCTATACCTCAATGTATCCTCGATACCAAGTATACCAACAACAAATGTAAACCATATACGTTATGATTTAATTTCCAAAACTCGAATACAACTTATAATCCCAGATCTCCTGTGATTACGATTATAAACATTGCTATACGACTTATAAACGAATGAAATAGAAACCATTCATTAAATATTATAAACTGAGCAAGTAATAACTTGCATCGATACTGATACAATGATGAGGAAGCTGTTACCAAATCCATTGCCATCATCTATAAGTCCCTCGGCCCTGATCAATGCAATTCATGAACATTCTCGAACACGACCGCAGCGCATGGTTCTAATAACCAATCAATAATCTCAACCTATTACAATAATCAATTAACAACAAGTTCGATAACGATCAACAATCAATAAAACCAATTCACAAACCCAATGGCTCAACAATATCTCGTTAACCACTAGGCTGATCAATCCAACTCAAACCAGCACGAATTCACAACCACAACACGAAAATACTGCACTGTCTGCCTACTTAGTGCACGTTAATCATATACAGTAGTGTGCGCTAAGTCGCTCCTGTTGGCGTGCGCTAGCCAGTAAGCTTAGCGTGCGCTAATGCTGTACAAATGCATGCATTCCAAGCATCGACTAACACCTTGCGAATATGAATATGAATGAAAAGGAAACCATTATCCAAGATTAACAATAACTTTTCCAAATTCAATCTCTTCATCATACTTGAAATGATATTCGTGTTCTTATACGAATATTATATCAAAACACACATCTTAGCTCTAGATACGAACATCCCATATTCATATCTAAAACACCAATACCTCCTATACATAATCATCATATCATATCATTCAAGAGTTCTTCAAGAACATGAAATATCCAAAATCACGTTCAAAACTACGTATCCCGATGTATATATCATCATGAAGAAGATTTGAACAACAACATCAATAATCAGACCAACCCGATAACAAGGATCATATCATACTTAATCTGGAATACAACCTCATATCATGATTCATATGAAATCAACATAATTCAGAAATCCATCTTTCATCGGGTTAAACGAAACACAATCTTAAAGTATGGAGAATCTTAATTAACATCCGAGAACTCTTATCAAAATCCCATTAAATCTTATATAACATCTTCACAAGATAATCCAACTCGCTTCCTCACAAGTAATCATCCTTAAAAACGAACCACTGTCAAAGGGATATGAAATTACCTTGTATAGATGAACCAAGAAGAAGAACAATTGAACTCCTTTCCAAGAATCATGAATAACTTCAAGAACAAGGCTTTAATCCATGCTCTCCACCCTAATCTTGTTAAAGATCATCATCTCTCAGTGTTTGGGAACCTCAAATACCTCTCAAGGCTCTCTCTATCGGTTCACATGAACAAATGGATGGAAATGACGAATAATGGCCAACTGGCACTGATATATATATACTGACTATTATTAGCGTGCGCTAACTGTCTTTGTTAACATGCGCTATCACAGTCCAGAGGCTACTGCCTTACTGCATACAATGATTTACGTACGCAATGCCCATGTAATAGCGTACGTAAATGCCTATAATTAGCGTAGTGTCCGATCATAGCGTGCGCTACTCATAGTTGACTCGCTTGTCTGTATGCTCCGAATACGGGTCCACACACCGACAACTCTGACAAGGATAAGATTCCTTTTGGTCCGATCTAATGTTAGCATGCGCGAACAATATGCATTAACGTGCGCTAATCCTTCACAACAAACATCCATTGACTTCGTCGGCACATGAACCAAAAGTGACCGGGTCCACACATAGATTCCTTCTGATCTGCTTTGTACTAGCATACACTATACTTGACCATTAGCGTGCGCTAAACCTGCACGATAGCGTGCGCTAGGCATGTATATTAGGGTGCGCTAATAAGGCTACACTTAGCCATTTCCGCTATTGTTGTCCAACGTCTCGACATAAAGAATACGAACATACGGCATACTGGATACATATACTACCTTCCAATAATATTCTCATACGATACATAATATCCTCAACTGCAATTGTCGACCAAGTATGACAATTATACATATACCGATGTCTCAGTCTTTCATTTATTTTATCCATACTGTACAGATTCCACGCTGTACAACATAACTCGGATAAAATAATATTAAACCACAGTAGTAGAAATTCCGGATATTACATACTACACCAGTTAAAATAAGTTTCGTCCTCGAAACTTGCAATCCATCATAGAAAACAAACAAACCGTTTAACCAAAATATTCCGAAACCATCACAACAACGATCAATCATCATCATTAACGAACAACCAAAATAGTACACTTACAAATGCATAAAGTCTACGATCTCCTGACACACTAGCAAATGACTTCACTATAAAGCCTCAATATGCTTACATTCACATTCCCAGCGGGAGTGCTAAAATGAAAATTAATTCGATCAGAATCCCTACGAGGATCGACCGAGATACGTATATACGAATATGTAAATGAAAACACAAGAGATGTAAGAAACTCACCCTTGTAGTCCGTTGATTAAATGGATTCCTTCTCTTGAGCTATTCCCCAAGCTTTAGTTGTATATCCCTACGATCCAATGTGCTCCAAGCCCTTGGATGATCAACGTCGAAAATACAACGCCTCTACTTGCCACGTACCGGAGAAACGACCGGAATGACTAAACCTCGTTATCCTCCAAGGATACGGCTAGAACAAGATTATGGGAGCTTGAATATAAAGATTATTACACTCTAATTGTTAATCTATATTCTCTCTATTTTTTTCTCAATCTTTCTCTAAGAAAATTGAAGAAAAGAATGAAGAAGATGAAAATGAATTTGAAGACCATGAAAATGAACTCTAAGTTCTTTTCTCTCTCTCCTTCACTATATCTCACGTATGGAATGAATAATTATAGTAAGAGTGATGAAGTCTTCTCATCTTATTCAACTTTCCACTCACATGTACAACTAATGCACATGAGGAATTAATCCCCACCATGTCATTATCATCCATATAAAATGGAAACAAAAGACAAGGGGAAATAAGGTGGAAAAAGGGGGGGGCATGATGAATAAACAGACGAGTTCGGTTCATTTCGGACTCCCGAGAGTCCAAACAAATAAACTCTGATTCCATTTCAATGAATTTATATTGATTAATTAATCAAATTAATTAAACATATCAAATACAAAATAATATAATTAATTTCTCCAAGAAATAATTATATTTATGAATTAAATTAATCATCCAGTAATTTATTTAATTTATAAGTCCGTAAATCAATTTATCCAATAAATCAATTTAGACATCCAATGTCCCAAATTCAGATATCCAATATCTAATATTCATAATGAGAGAATTATCTTGATTCATTCCACCGTCAATCCTATTGCGCGACTCGTTAGGTTCGTCTCAGTCAGCAATGGGAGGAACCAAAGAGTAGTAGCACCACCTAGCCAGCCTGGCGGCCTACACTGTACCCCAACTGAGAACGAATGATGGGATCATTCAAGAACCATTCTGTCGTGAATACCAGTATACGTATAAACCCTTCTTTCAAATGTCCCGATTAAGTTATAGGGTCACGGTGAGTCAAACCCTATTTGTGCTTGACGCTATGCATGCGTTAATGCAAATCGAGATCATCGAGCTCTCGTGTATCTAATACAACTAGCTCCAATGCTTTGGCCAAAGACTTATGATCTCATCTGCCAATAACCGCATATGACATATAACCCGTTCACTAACAGGAGAAAGAATTCTATCTTGGTATTCAGTAGGACATGCTACTTACCCGCCAAGTTGCACGTCGAGGTTGACCCCCGCCTCCCGGCTTACAGGGTCAAACTACTCTAATTAAAATCTTGATGTCACAAGCACATCCCTACTAAATCCTCAAGTCGAAGGTTCACGAATACCTATCACAACCTTTCGATTCCGTCATTGACTGTCCCGGAGTGAAATCCGTGTGACGAATCGAGGGTGAGTCGGTTCGAGTACATTAATCCAATTATCATACATATAACGTGTGCTCCCACTAACCATTAGTGTTCGACAGGCACTCTCCATGTCAAAGAACACGTCATACAAGTCTTCACATAAACTTAACGCCAAGTCAAGTTTCATCGACTTGCGAATGATTAAGTATTTGAGCTATAAACCTTTCCAGTGCCGACCCCCTTATCCAATAAGGAGTGGAAAGTTTTGCTCTCAAATACACGAACTAGTTTCTATATGTATATTTACGAGTTAGGAATGCCAGTAACTACCAGTAAATAAAGAAACATCCATTGCCTTATATTAATGATTTACATAATTACAAGTACAATGCCCTCACTCAACATCCTCTAAGTGGCGTTCGAGGCATACTCCTAACAATCTCCCACTTGCACTCAATGCCACACAATATGGTATCTAATACCTATGTTCTCCAGATGACGCTCCAAGCTAGTCTGAGAAAGTGGCTTGGTCATTGGATCAGCGACGTTGTCGGCCGTGTCTACTCTGTGCAGCACAATGTATCTCTTGCGAACAAATTCTCTTACAAGATGATACTTCCTCTCAATATGTTTGGTGCTGTTGTGAAACCTTGGCTCCTTGGATTGCGTTACAACTCTGTCGTTGTCGCAGTACAATGGAACAGGCAGCTCAGCACATGGTATCACTTGAAGTTCTCCTTCCAGAACCCTTCCTTGGAAGCCTCCGAGGCTGCTTGATACTCAGCCTGACAGGTGGAATCAGCAGTCGCGCTTTGCTTGGCGCTACGCCAAGATACTGCTTCTCCATTAAGAGTAAATATGTAGCCAGAAGTAGACATCGAGTCGTCCTTCTGTCTCTGGAAGTCCGAATCAATGAATCCCATTACATTCAGTTCTCCACCGCCGTATTTAAGAACCAGGTCTCAAGTCCTTCTAAAGTACTTGAGAACATTCTTTATGGCAGTCCAATGTTCCCTACCTGGGTTTGCCTGAAACCTACTTACCACGCTCCCAGCATGCACAATGTCAGGTCTCGTACACAATAAAGTATATATAAGGCTACCCAAATTCTAAAGAACACGTCATACAAGTCTTCACATAAACTTAACGCCCAGTCAAGTTTCATCGACTTGCGAACGATTAAGTATTTGAGCTATAAACCTTTCCAGTGCCGACCCCCTTATCCAATAAGGAGTGGAATGTTTTGCTCTCAAATACACGGACTAGTTTCTATATATATTTATGGTTAGGAATGCCAGTAACTACCAAATAAAGAAACATCCATTGCCTTATATTAATGATTTACATAATTACAAGTACAATGCCCTCACTCAACATCCCCTGAGTGGCATTCGAGGGCATACTCCTAACAATCTCCCACTTGCACTCAATGCCACACACTATGGTATCTAATACCCATGTTCTCCAGATGACGCTCCAAGCTAGTCTGAGAAAGTGGCTTGGTCAGTGAATCAGCATCTGGAACAAAGTAGGAAGCTTAGAGCTGGGGAAGTGATGATTACTGTCGGAAGCAGACATAGTGTCGAAGCAACTGACATATGATCACTTCTTTTGGATTTAGAATCCATTTTTGTTTTGAGTTTAGAAGATGTACTTGTTTTTGCCCAATGGGCATAAAAACATTGTATCCATTCCGGTCATGGATCGGAAAGGCTTTTCATTTTTCATTGGTGATGGTTCCTGCAAAATTTATTTCAGAAATAAACTAGTGGGTACAGCTACATTGTTAAATGGATTGTATCATCTAAACCTCAGCAACAAAGTAGTTGTGAATTCTATGACTAGAAAACGTGATAGGGATGAAACCAATCAGGTTTTGAAATGGCATCTTAGACTTGGTCATGTTGGTCAGACCAAGGTTTACAAGATGGAAAAATATGGACTTATGGGTCCATTGGGATCAGATCCCTTTCCTACTTGTGAATCTTAGCTTAAAGGAAAACTGACTAAGTCCCCTTCACAGGGACTTTTGAAAGATCCACTGATAAATTGGGATTAATCCATGCTAATGTATGTGGTGCTTTGGAAGCAGCACGTGACGGATATCAATATTTCATTACGTTTACAGACGATCATACTAGGTATGGTTATGTATACTTAATGAAACATAAATCCGAGGCCTTTGAGAAATTCCAGGAATTCAATGCCCTAGTCGAGAAACATACTGGTAATCATATCAAAGCACTTCGGTCAGACTAAGGTGGCGAGTATATGAGTATGAAGTGACGAGTTCCTTAAGGAACATGGAATAGTTTCACAACTAACACCTATAGGTACTCCTCAGTTAAATGGTGTGTCAGAAAGAAGGAACCGGACCATGTTAAACATGGTACATTCCATGCTAGGCTATACTGACTTACCGATTTACCTGTAGGGTTATGCACTCCTGACTGCCGCTTACATCTTAAACAGATGTCCTTCCAAATCCGTTCCTAAAACTCCACATGAGATGTGGGAGGGCAGGAAACCAAGTCTTAATCATATTAGGATTTGGGGATGTCCCGCCTATGCCAAGAAGACTAAGGTGGAAAAGTTGGAAGCGAGGTCCACGAAGGGACGTTTCATTGGATTCCCTTTTGGGATGATGGGGTATCTATTCTACATGCCAGAAGATCGAAAGATCGATGTTGCTTTACAAGCACACTTCCTGGAAGATGAGTTCATTCAGGAAGGCGGAGCAGGTAGAAGGATTTCTTTAGAAGAATACAATGAAACTCCTCAGGAGACACCTGTGCAAGAAACTGGAACCGAACCTTCTGAAACACAAGTACAACCACCTCGTAGGTCTAGTAGGGTGTTTCATTTACCTGAGAGGTATAAGCTTGTGCACTTGGAGGAGCTGGGTCTCCATGAGGTTCCTAGTGATAGCCAAGAGACCGACCCAACGACCTATGACCAAGCGATGGTGGATGTAGACTCCGCAAAATGGCGTGAAGCTATGGAAGCTGAGATAGACTCGATGCATGTCAATCAAGTCTGGAATCTGGTAGACTGCCCCAAGGGCATAGTGCCTATTGGGAACAAGTGGATCTACAAGAGAAAGACTGATGGAGATGGCAAGGTTTATACCTATAAGGCCAGGCTTGTGGCAAAGGGTTATACCAAGAAGGAAGGGATCGATTACCATGGTACCTTCTCGCCTGTAGCCATGATCAAGTCTATTCGCATGATGCTTGCTATAGCTGCCTACCACGATTTTGAGATATGGCAAATGGACGTAAAGACGGCTTTCCTTAATGGATTCCTCGAGTAGGAAATCTATATGGAGCAGCCTAAAGGTTTTGTGTCCGAAGTCGATATTCAGAAAGTATGCAAGCTTCAGCGTTCCATTTATGGACTGAAGCAAGCGTCGCGTAGTTGGAACCTTCATTTTGACTAGGCGCTAAAAGAGTTTGACTTCGTGCAAAATGAAGAGGAACCTTGTGTATACAAGAGGGTTAGTGGGAGCAAGATCACATTCTTAGTACTATATGTGGATGACATTCTACTAATAGGAAATGATGTGGGAATGCTCAGTTCTGTGAAAGCTTGGCTTTCGAGTAATTTCTCCACAAAAGACTTGGGAAAAGCAACCTACATTCTTGGTATTCGGATCTACCGGGATAGTGCAAAGAGAACAATAGGTCTTTCCCAAGCCTTCTATATAGATAAGATCTTAAAGCGGTTTAAGATGGATGATTCTAAAAGAGGGTTCCTTCTGATGCGACATGGAATAAAACTCACCTCAAAGATGTGTCCTCAAAGTGAGGAACAACGATGGGAAATGAGTAATATACCATATGCTTCGGCCGTGGGTAGCCTTATGTATGCTATGTTGCGTACGAGACCTGACATTGCGCATGCTGTAAGCGTGGTGAGTAGGTTTCAGGCAGACCCAGGTAGGGAACATTAGACTGCCGTAAAGAACGTTCTCAAGTACTTGAGAAGGACTAGAGATATGGTTCTGATGTATGGCGGTGGAGAATTGGATGTGATAGGATTCACTGATTCGGACTTCCAGGGACAGAAGGACGACTTGATGTCTACTTCTGGCTACATATTTACTCTTAATGGAGGAGCAGTATCTTGGCGTTGCGCCAAGTAAAGCGTATTTGATTCCACTGTCAGTGAGTATCAGCGGCCTCGAGAGGCTTCCAAGGAAAGGTTACGGATTAAGAAGTTTGGAGAACTTCAAGTGATACCATGTCTTTGAAATTTGCTGTTCATTTGTCTTGCAACAACGGAGGTGTACGAGGCCAAAGAGCCAAGGTTTCACAACAGCACCAAACATATTGAGAGGAAATATCATCTCGTAAGAGAATTTGTTTGCAAGAGATACATTGTGCTGCACAAAGTAGACTCGGCCGACAACGTCGCTGATCCACTGACCAAGCCACTTTCTCAGACTAGTTTGGAGTGTCATCTGGATAACATAGGTATTATATACCATAGTGCGTGGCATTGAGTGCAAGTGGGAGATTGTTAGGAGTATGCCCTCGAATGCCACTCAGAAGATGTTGAGTGAGGGCATTGTACTTGTAATTAAGTAAATCATTTATATAAGGCATTGGATGTTTCTTTATTTACTGGTAGTTACTGGCATTCATAACTCATAAATATATATATATATATATATATATATATATATATATATATAAACTAGTCCGTGTATTTGAGAGCAAAACGTTCCACTCCTTATTGGATAAGGGGGTCGGCAATGGAAAGGTTTATAGCTCAAATACTTAATCGTTCGCAAGTCGATGAAACTTGACTGGGCGTTAAGTTTATGTGAAGACTTGTATGATGTGTTCTTTGACATGCAGAGTGCCTGTCGAATGCCAATGGTTAGTGGGAGCACACTAACCTTCGATTCGTCACACGAATTTCACTTCGGGACAGTCAATGACTGAATCGAAAGGTTGTGATAGGTATTCGTGAACCTTCTACTTGAGGATTTAGTAGGGATGTGCTTGTGACGTCAAGATTTTCATTAGAGTAGTTCGACCCTGTAAACCGGGAGGTGGGGGTCAACCTCGACGTGCATCATGGCGGGCAAGTAGCAGGTCCTACTGAATACCAAGATAGAATTCTTTCTCCTATTAGTGAGCGGGTTATATGTCCTATGCGGTTATTGGCAGATGAGATCATAAGTCTTTGGCCAATGCATTGGAGCTAGTTGTATTGGATACGCGAGAGCTCGATGATCTCGATTTGCATTTATGCATGCATAGCATCAAGTACAAATAGGGTTTGACTAACCGTGACCCTATAACTTGATCGGGACATTTGAAAGAAGGGTTTATACATATACTGGTATTCACGACATAATGTTTCTTGAATGATCTCATCATTCATTCTCAGTTGGGATACAGTGTAGGCCGCCAGGATGGCTAGGTGGTGCTACTACTCTTTGGTTCCTCCCATTGCTGACTGAGACGAACCTACCGGGTCGCGCAATAAGATTGACGACGGAATGAATCAAGCTAATTCTCTCATTATGAATATTAGATATTGGATATCTAAATTTGGGATGTCTAAATCGATTTATTGGATAAATTAATTTACGGCCTAATGAATTAAATATATCATTGGGTGATTAATTTAATTCATGTATATAATTATTTCTTGGAGAATTAATTATGCTATTTTGTATTTGATATGTTTAATTAATTCGATTAATTAAACGATACAAATACATCGGAATGGAATTGGAGTTTATCTATTTAGACTCTCGGGAGTCCGAAACGGACCGAACTCATCCGTTTTTGCTTGGTGGCCACCCTCGTTAGTTCCACCCACCTTCCTCTTATCTTGTTGTTTTCATTTTATATGAAAGGACATGACTTTGTGGGTTGGTATTCATGTGACATGAGTTGTTCACATGAGGGTAGAATTTGAATAAATGAGGAAGACTTCTATCACTCCACACATTCATTTCAACGTGAGAAAGGGTAGAGAGAGTACTATTTTCTTCAAGTCTTCTTCTTGTTCATCACATTGTTCTTGAGAGTTTTCTTGGAGAAAATATAAAGACATAAAGAGAGAAAGTGAGTTATACACTTAGAGTGTTGTAATCAGAAATCAATAGCTTCATCACCTCGCTCTAGCTGTATCCTTGGAGGATAGCAAAGTGATGTCATCCCATTCGTTTCTCCGGCGTGTGGCAAGTAGAGGTGTTGTATTTTCGACGTTGGATCATTCGAGTGCTTGGAGTGCTTTGGATCGTAGGGAATTCGTTTAAAGCTTGGGGAATAGCTCAAGAGAAGGAATCCATTTAATCAACGGACTACAAGGGTGAGTTTCTTACATCTCTTCTGTTTTCGTTTATATATTCGTATATATGTAGCTCGATCGATCCTCGTAGGGATTCGGATCGAATTAATTTTTATTTTACTGCTTCCACTGGGCCTTCGATTTAGACACCGAATCCCAACAGTGGTATCGGAGCGTAGGTCTTGCAATCGTATATACGATATTAGCATTTGGAATGCTTGATTAGATGGTGAATGATTTGGAATCATTTATAGTCATAATCGTGGTATATGTTTTTCGTTCGTTCAAGTTGTGTTTTTTGTAAGTTTATGTCTAAATATAAATCTTTAATTTCTGGGAAATATGATTTATATTGAAGATATGAATGTTGAAAAATATTGATATTGGATATCCGGTCAAAAAACTAGCCCCGAATTACCGTTGGACGGTCCAGGAGTGGTCAGGAAGGAGGGGGCCGCGGCCCAGGGCTCGGGGTGTAATACCCAAGATTTTCGTTTCCGGTTATTTTTGAATTTTTGTCGGTTGTGCCGGTTATTTTGCTCTGTTAGCGATTATTTGAGTTTTCCCCTATGTTGGGTACGACATGATGTACCGTGCTGTGGTGTTCGTCGGGTACGACATATCGTTACGTAAGCCGAGCTAATAGTATGTCGTGCTTTATTATTTGTTTGTTTTAGATTTGGATCGTTGGTGTTGTCCGTTAGTGTTTCGTTGCATGTTGAATAATCATTGTTTTGTCGAGGAGTATCGTTGTTGTGCAATTGGTCGACTTTGTAAGATCACCACCGGCACTTATAAAGTCTAAAAATTCTGAAACTTTACAATGTGATAGAGCATCAAATTAGCTTTCCAATGGTTCAAACGGCGAGTCAATCGGAGTCCGGACGAAGGAGTTATGGTCATAATAGCAAAGACTACACAATGTATAATTAGCGCACGCTAACGTATTTATTAGCGCGCGCTAACTATTAGGACAGAGCGTTACGTCGCTACAGATCGCCTCGTTTACGCACGCTAATACATTGATTAGCGCACGCTAACGGGACCGAACAGAGGCTTCTGGACTGCATTTTTACCCTGGTAGCGCATGCTAAGCCTTTCCGTAGCGTACGCTAAACCTCTGTTAGTATATAAGGGTTTGGGAAGTCAACTTTCATCATTTTTTTCATTTCACTTCTTCTCCTCCGGCGACCCAGGCGACTCCAGGCGTGATAAGGTGGAGATCTTGGCCAGATATCATTAGATATCAACTCCTTTCAACTCCTAACACGGATTTATCGACCTTCTTTCATCTTCCACCGTCGGATTCGAGGTAAAATCCCTTAGAACCTTGGTTTTGGGAATTTTAGGGGTTTTTCCTTGATCTCTTGAGTTCACCCGGAAATGATAAATTGATTATGTAGTTCTTGTTGTTTTGGTTGTACCCTATGGATTAGAAACTCGTTTATTGATTTCATTCCACCCGAAACATGATTTTGATTTCCTTGGGAAACCCTTGAACCCTTGTTGTTTCTTAGTGTCGATTGGGATTTCGTTTAGTATTGTTGATTCGTAGCGGTGTTATTCTCGTAGTGATGGTGTTGTTATTGATTTTTCGCGAAGGTGGTCGGTTTTTGGGGCTGTTTCGGGGCTGTTTCGGCCGAGCCGCGTTCGTCGGAGTATTCACAATTGATTTCGAGGCAAGTATCTTGCCCATACATTACGTGTTTTGTGAATATGATGGTTGAAAGTTGACGATACGTGCTAAACGAATTGTTTACAACCATTTTTCTAAAGAATCGGTATATTTACAATTATGGTTTTCTTAAAGGATGAATCTTGTGTTCGAGACTTAATGTGATTATTTGACTATGTGTGTTAGTGTTGAGTATAGGAACTCCCTACCTTCGGATGATGTCATTATGTGTGAATATGTCGTCGGTAATTTGTGGTTAAATCCTTTTGTTATGAATTGTGCGTGGAATCATGTGGTTATCGGTGGATACATGAGTTGTGTGATACGGGTTGTGTCGTTCGGTGTTGTTGAGATAAGTGTGTTTCTTTGTGGATAGTATCTGGGTCGTGAGTATATGTTAGAATAATATGGCCATTTTAGCAAAATACCTCGACTATATATATATTGTGATTGACTCTTGAGGATTGTGGTTTTGGAAACGTGAATTGATGAGAGTTGTAAGATTTTTCTCGGGTACTCTCACTCGGGGATTGACTCGACGGGGTCATACGGGGACCTGGTGGCTTAGCGGCTGGACCGGGTCGCGAGAGTTACTTCGAGTGGGCGTTCTCACCTGGGGATTGCTCGACGGGGCACACAAGGACTTGGTGGCCTTACGGCGGGACCGGGGGATGGACCGGGTCGCGAGAATTTCCAGAATGTTTGTACTGTTGATTAATTGTGATATGTCCGGAGTATCACAATGCTTGTTGCTCGGAGTCGAGAGACATTATATATTGAGTCTTGGTGTTTGGCTAAAATGGCATAAAAATAATGTGTTATGTGTAATGTATTTTTGGGAAGTGAATTGAAGTCGTGGACCCTGTGTTTTGTGACTGGAATGAATTGGGTTGTGAACCCCTTGTTTTGTTAATCGGATTTGCATTTTTGGAAAATGAATATTGGGGCGGTGACCCTAAGTGGCTTTTGGAGAATTAAGAACTTTACTATCGCTAATGTTTTCGAAAACTCCCGAGATTTGAAAATGTTTTCAAAGTGCTTTCTTGTTTTGGTTTCTACTTTCAAGACTTGAACTATTTTAATTATCAAATATCTCGGGAAGACTTTTGTTGTATTCTCGGAATGTGTTTTGTATGGCTCGTATTTGCACTTTATACTTGTACTAGCAAAACAGTGGAGTTTTGCTAACCCCAGAGTATTCGGGGGTGGATGTCTGTTTTTGCATCCAGGTACATGCAGGTTTGGGAGCAAAACACAGGATCGGCGCGAAGGATGATGGAAGGCGAATGATACTAATCACACGAGGTCCAGTGTTGGATATAGTCAGTCGGAGTTTGTGTATGGTCTTTCTTCTGTCGTACTTTTGGTTTGTGAGTGTATTTTACCCTTGTACGGGTATGAGTCGAGATGGAAATGTGTATTTTTGACTTGTATGTTAGTGACGAAAGACCAAGTTGGTCTACGGATTTGGTATTTTATCGTGTCGGTATGTAATTTATTGTGTAGTTTTGATGTCTAGCCTGGTGGATCCTCACGGAGAGGGTCTGTGACGTGTAATATTCCCAGTTTGATTCTGGGGGTGTTACATTTATGGTATCAGAGCTTAGGCTGCGGAAACCTAGGCTGTCGGGTCCAGTCGGGTATTGTCGTGTCTTGTTCTGTCAGATTGTGTCTGTCTAAGTCGTGTCGCGACGCGTCGTCTGTGATGTCGGCCGTGATTAGTATCGAGGTGTAGCCATCATCTTCGTGCGACCTGTGGATGTAAGTCTCCTTACTATATTGTGCCTTGTGATATACGATCTTGTATGATTTTTGTTATGATGTGGAGTTAAAGGTGATTTGTGAGTATGTGGCCTATGTTGTTTGATTTTCGTATGATGACCTCAAGGTCAAAATTTTTGGAGAAATCCAACTACCGGTATTTTATTTTCATTTTATATTATAAGTTTTCAAACTCGATTTTTGAACCCAAGTGAAGTTTACAAAATGTAGACAAGACGCGACTCTCGTTTTCAACTTATCGGTTTTATGACTGTTAGTCGACAAATACGTGATGATGTTCTTATTGTTCGGGCAGTGTTGCCACTTTTAAATTAAAACTATGATGTGAATGCTGGGTCGTTCGATTTGTGTGCATTGAGATAGCTCTCTTTAATAAGAGGTGAGAATTCGGTTTTTGAATAACAATTGTCTTTTGATGGTATCTCATGAAGTGTCGAATCAATGGCTTTGAGACTCGAACGTGTTGTTGTTTATTTGTGACCAATGATTTTAGTAATGTTGTATATATGTTCGTAATCACGTGCTGAAATTGAGCTGTTAGCGCACGCTAAGTACAAGGCTAGCGCGCGCTAATGTGGCATGAGTAGCGCACGCTAATGTTGTTGTAACGCGCGCTAATGCAGCATGAATAGTGCACGCTAAATAATTGTTGTAGCGTGCGTTAGTTAGCTGGGACAGAGGATGTGAAACCGTATTTTAGCCGTTAGGTCTAACTTTCTACAGTCAGTCGTCTGTGACTGTATTCTATGTGCGTTGTCTAGTGATGACAACCGTTTGATGTGGACGAGTGTTGTGACCTTTCATTCGCGCTAAGTGATAATTGATTTTGTTCGATGAGTTGATAAATTATGTCTGCTGTGTGTGTGTGTTCGAAATGTTTTCCTAAAACTTTCATAAGTTTGTGCAAGTTGCGGAAATCAATTTTGAAACTAATTTGACGTTGCGATTATGTCGGCGACTTTGTATGAACTTTGGAAATTGTTTGAAATTTGCGAGCCGGCCTAGGATTCTCCAATAAAACCTCGACGGTATTGAAAGAGTTGTTTTAAAATACCTTGAACATTTTGTAAAATGTTACCGTCGTTGATTCTTGTGTAGTGTTGGGAGAATTTTCAGAAATGACTTTAACGTACTATTGTATTTTTGAATAATTCGAGTACATGATTTTCAAAAATCTTTCACATCATAAAATATTTTTTTTTTTCAAAAACCAATATGATTTCTTTTTCAAAAATATATAGTGAAAGATTAAAAATCTCACTCGATGTAAAGTTCAAACTCGGATTTGGAAATGTTAGAGTATGTAGGAATGGTTTGATGATCTTGCATGGTTAACTGGTTGGTTGTTAACGGTGATGGTGATGAGTAAAGGCATGACGATTTTGATAACGCCGGTTACAAGGAATTATTATTTTGGCAAATGATTTCAAAATAAGATAGTTACAGTCTTTTGTTTACAAGTCGTGGTAAAACAGCCCGAGGTACCAAAAGTACTTTCAAAAATTCTCTTTCGAGTAAACATACAAATTCAAAGATTTTTTTTTATGATATCATTTAAAAGGATACCTCGTGGATCTTCTTATCATGTTGCTATTAGATACCTTATGTCAATATGTTGTGCTACGTTGGCATTCTAATGTATCATTTTGAAATGTTGGGTTCCATCGTGCTGAGTGGTTACTTACTCAGTATGCTGAGGGGCGGAGGTCATGGTCGTGACTATGATACAGATGGTTGTGGAGACTAGATGCGGGACCAAGAGAATATTGCCAAGAAGGTTGCTATGCTAACACCTCACTTTCGTTGTTTTGGTTTCAGGGATGAAACCTCTTTTAATAGTGACAGAGTATAATAACCATTTTTTTTTTCGCTTCCGTATTGTTCGACTTTGTTGACTCGTTTGTGTTCGCTGATACTTCTAACCTTGCGTTGTTTTTCGGCATTGTCAATCGAGAGAGTTTTGATGTTGTTTCGAATCAATTAGTTTAGCCTTATGACTTTTCCAAGTTCGGTGCGACTTCCGTGAACCCTATGCATATGCATCTTGTAGTAAACGTCAGCGTTGTGGTCTAATCGTTGTTGCTCGACCGTTGTTGCTTGACCATTGTTGTTCGATCGTTGTTGTCTAATTTTTATTGTCCGATCCAAAACTGCGAATATTGAGCATCTCGGCCATTTCGTGGGTTCCTTAAAATTCGGGTAATTATTCTCGTATGTGATTTTTTTCAAACATTTGAGGTTATTGGAATTTCATTCTTGTTCAACGTTGGAGTTGTGTTTTGATTGTTGTACTGCTCAGATTTATCAACCGTGGGGATTCAGGTTCGTTACTTTCGTAAACATTTTTGCGTACTGATTCGGACTGCATCAGCTCGGTACTGCATGGAGCTCTTGAGCGCTCTCAATATCAGATAGAGTGTGTTATCTAGAGTTGCCTTGCTCTTGTTTTAAGTTTCGGGACGAAACTTATTTTTAGTAGGGTAGAATGTAATACCCGAGATTTTCGTTTCCGGTTATTTTTGAATTTTTGTCGGTTGTGCCGGTTATTTTGCTCTGTTAGCGATTATTTGAGTTTTCCCCTATGTTGGGTACGGCATGATGTACCGTGTTGTGGTGTTCGTCGGGTACGACATATCGTTACGTAAGCCGAGCTAATAGTATGTCGTGCTTTATTATTTGTTTGTTTTAGATTTGGATCGTTGGTGTTGTCCGTTAGTGTTTCGTTGCATGTTGAATAACCATTGTTTTGTCGAGGAGTATCGTTGTTGTGCAATTGGTCGACTTTGTAAGATCACCACCGGCACTTATAAAGTCTAAAAATTCTGAAACTTTACAATGTGATAGAGCATCAAATTAGCTTTCCAATGGTTCAAACGGCGAGTCAATCGGAGTCCGGACGAAGGAGTTATGGTCATAATAGCAAAGACTACACAATGTATAATTAGCGCACGCTAACGTATTTATTAGCGCGCGCTAACTATTAGGGACAGGCGTTACGTCGCTACAGGACTGCCTCGTTTACGCACGCTAATACATTGATTAGCGCACGCTAACGGGACCGAACAGAGGCTTCTGGACTGCATTTTTACCCTGGTAGCGCACGCTAAGCCTTTCCGTAGCATACGCTAAACCTCTGTTAGTATATAAGGGTTTGGGAAGTCAACTTTCATCATTTTTTTCATTTCACTTCTTCTCCTCCGGCGACCCAGGCGACTCCAGGCGTGATAAGGTGGAGATCTTGGCCAGATATCATTAGATATCAACTCCTTTCAACTCCTAACACGGATTTATCGACCTTCTTTCATCTTCCACCGTCGGATTCGAGGTAAAATCCCTTAGAACCTTGGTTTTGGGAATTTTAGGGGTTTTTCCTTGATCTCTTGAGTTCACCCGGAAATGATAAATTGATTACGTAGTTCTTGTTGTTTTGGTTGTACCCTATGGATTAGAAACTCGTTTATTGATTTCATTCCACCCGAAACATGATTTTGATTTCCTTGGGAAACCCTTGAACCCTTGTTGTTTCTTAGTGTCGATTGGGATTTCGTTTAGTATTGTTGATTCGTAGCGGTGTTATTCTCGTAGTGATGGTGTTGTTATTGATTTTTCGCGAAGGTGGTCGGTTTTTGGGGCTGTTTCGGGGCTGTTTCGGCCAAGCCGCGTTCGTCGGAGTATTCACAATTGATTTCGAGGCAAGTATCTTGCCCATACATTACGTGTTTTGTGAATATGATGGTTGAAAGTTGACGATACGTGCTAAACGAATTGTTTACAACCATTTTTCTAAAGAATCGGTATATTTACAATTATGGTTTTCTTAAAGGATGAATCTTGTGTTCGAGACTTAATGTGATTATTTGACTATGTGTGTTAGTGTTGAGTATAGGAACTCCCTACCTTCGGATGATGTCATTATGTGTGAATATGTCGTCGGTAATTTGTGGTTAAATCCTTTTGTTATGAATTGTGCGTGGAATCATGTGGTTATCGGTGGATACATGAGTTGTGTGATACGGGTTGTGTCGTTCGGTGTTGTTGAGATAAGTGTGTTTCTTTGTGGATAGTATCTGGGTCGTGAGTATATGTTAGAATAATATGGCCATTTTAGCAAAATACCTCGACTATATATATATTGTGATTGACTCTTGAGGATTGTGGTTTTGGAAATGTGAATTGATGAGAGTTGTAAGATTTTTCTCGGGTACTCTCACTCGGGGATTGACTCGACGGGGTCACACGGGGACCTGGTGGCTTAGCGGCTGGACCGGGTCGCGAGAGTTACTTCGAGTGGGCGTTCTCACCTGGGGATTGCTCGACGGGGCACACAGGGACTTGGTGGCCTTACGGCGGGACCGGGGGATGGACCGGGTCGCGAGAATTGCCAGAATGTTTGTACTGTTGATTAATTGTGATATGTCCGGAGTATCACAATGCTTGTTGCTCGGAGTCGAGAGACATTATATATTGAGTCTTGGTGTTTGGCTAAAATGGCATAAAAATAATGTGTTATGTGTAATGTATTTTTGGGAAGTGAATTGAAGTCGTGGACCCTGTGTTTTGTGACTGGAATGAATTGGGTTGTGAACCCCGTGTTTTGTTAATCGGATTTGCATTTTGGAAAATGAATATTGGGGCGGTGACCCTAAGTGGCTTTTGGAGAATTAAGAACTTTACTATCGCAAATGTTTTCGAAAACTCCCGAGATTTGAAAATGTTTTCAAAGTGCTTTCTTGTTTTGGTTTCTACTTTCAAGACTTGAACTATTTTAATTATCAAATATCTCGGGAAGACTTTTGTTGTATTCTCGGAATGTGTTTTGTATGGCTCGTATTTGCACTTTATACTTGTACTAGCAAAACAGTGGAGTTTTGCTAACCCCCGAGTATTCGGGGGTGGATGTCTGTTTTTGCATCCAGGTACATGCAGGTTTGGGAGCAAAACACAGGATCGGCGCGAAGGATGATGGAAGGCGAATGATACTAATCACACGAGGTCCAGTGTTGGATATAGTCAGTCGGAGTTTGTGTATGGTCTTTCTTCTGTCGTACTTTTGGTTTGTGAGTGTATTTTACCCTTGTACGGGTATGAGTCGAGATGGAAATGTGAATTTTTGACTTGTATGTTAGTGACGAAAGACCAAGTTGGTCTACGGATTTGGTATTTTATCGTGTCGGTATGTAATTTATTGTGTAGTTTTGATGTCTAGCCTGGTGGATCCTCACGGAGAGGGTCTGTGGCGTGTAATATTCCCAGTTTGATTCTGGGGGTGTTACACGGGGGCTGCGGCCCAGGGCTCGGGTGCCGCGGCCCAGGGCTGTTGCAGCCCGCTTATAAGGCTACTGGACTGGGGGCAACGGCCCAGGGCTGCTGGGCAGCCCTACTTGCTGCCTGGTGTTTTTTCGGGCGCGGTCCAGCCCTTTTCGGACCCGTTTCGAGCTTGTTTTCTTCATGTATTCCTAAAAATGATTTCCCACATTTTAAATTGGATTTAATATGATTAAAATGATTTATGGTATTTCATTTTATAAGGAAAACTTGATTAATTTGAATACTTGTGATCGACCGAATTATTTTGAGCGTTTTCATATTACCGATTGTGTGAATCGATTGGATCGGTTCGTATTGTTGATTGGATAAATGTATCTATACGTTTTCCATTTATATAGTATTTATTGGATGAATGCTTTTGAATGGGGATGTGGTTTGTGGACTTAGTTTCGAATCGGTCGTTTTATTCGATTGGGTTGTAAAGGTCGTTTTGAGCCTATTTAGTTTACTAGAAATATTTGTATCTAAGATGCAATTTTCAATTTACAATTTATATGTAATGAAGAATACCGGAGGAAGATCCGTTTCGAGAATACGAAGATTCAAGACGAAGACTTGTAATTAGAGTACGGAGTTTTTGTTTTCTAGGAACGGTCCATGAACCACATGTTGGTAGCAACTAGGTTGTGAATAGTTCTTCATATTGTATGAATGCTACAAACGCACTTAAATGAATTAATGTGCAAAGTGTAACATTAATCGCGATAATTCTCCCACAACAAATTATTAAGTTTATAAGGTTTCAAGGTTTTCCTTCCCTCCATCGAGCTTTCGGGAAATTGAAATCCAAACCTGATATGCTATGCTTCTGAGTTATCGGGGTAGTCGTTCGGGGAGGACAGAAAAATTACCGGGAGCGCATTGGATGCCTTCGGTTGGAGCAAATTTTATCCCTAGAAACTTGATAGGTTGCCGGATAAGATTGATTGTGGCCCGATTTGCATCGATGGTATAAACTTAACTTGTTCACGAACCATAGAAATCGTATAGGTTGAGGGGAGTGAACAAGGGGAAAAAGAAGATCGAATCATCCATTAGATGGGTTGGTGTTGGACACGACTTTATGAAACTTAATAGACTAGAAACCTATTCGGTTTCCCTCTATTAAGATTTATAAAGAACTCGATCACCACTATGAAGTAGAGCGACGATACTTCCGGATTTCACATGGGAGTGTGTTATTCCGATAAAAATAGTAGGATCTGGGTAACAAGAATAGAAAAGACCTTAATTCTATACTCAAATCATAATTAAATGAGTCACTAATTAATCTGTCGTACTTAATTCAGACATAACTCTCAATGTGACAATGAATCCACTCACAATTCTACTCGAAAAGAACACCTTGAACGGACCTAACTTTGTGGATTGGCTCCGCAATCTGATGATAGTCCTCAGTATAGAGGCACTGGGATACGTCTTGGAGATGGACATTCCGGCATCTCCAGTGCGGACAAGAGCCAATCAGGAAGAGATTGAAAACCACGAAAAGTGGGTTAAGGATGACGTGAAAGTCCGTGCATATATGATGACTTCCATGTCTAATGAGCTTCAGAGAACTCATGAGAAAATGACTTATGCTAGGTGGATTCTATCTCACTTAACCGAGCTTTATGGTGAGCACAGTCGAACTGCTAGATATGAGATATCCAAGCAACTGTTCGGTGCAAGGATGAAGGAAAGCGAGAAGGTTGGGGAACACGTCCTCAAAATGATATCCATGATCGAGAGATTGGAGGCTCTTTATTTTAAAATGGATACTTCTCTCCAAACCGACCTTATCCTTTAGTCTCTCCCTGATTCCTTCTCACAGTTTGTTATGAACTTAAACCTGGCTCCGATACCACTGTTGGGATTCAGTGCCTACATCGAAGGCCCAGCGGAAGCAGTAAAATAAAAATTAATTCGATCGAATCCCTACGAGGATCGATCGAACTACGTATATATGAATATATAAACGAAAACACAACAGATGTAAGAAACTCACCCTTGTAGTCTGTTGATTAAATGGATTCCTTCTCTTGAGCTATTCCCCAAGCTTTAAACTAATTCCCTACGATCCGAAGTGCTCCAAGCACTCGAATGATCCAACGTCGAAAATACAACGCCTCTACTTGCCACGTGCCCGAGAAATGAATGGGATGACGATCACCTTGCTATCCTCCAAGGATACGGCTAGAGCTAGGTGATGAAGCTATTGATTTGTGATTACAACACTCTAAGTGTATAACTCACTTTATCTCTTTATGTCTTGATATTTTGTCCAAGAAAACTCTCAAGAACAATGTGATGAACAAGAAGAAGACTTGAAGAAAATATTATTCTCTCTCCCTCTCTCTATCCTTTCTCACATTGAAATGAAGTGAGTGGAGTGATGAGAAGTCTTCCTCCTTTATTCAAATTCTACCCTCATGTGAACAACTCATGTCACATGAATACCAACCCCACAAAATCACGTCCTTTCATATAAAATAAAACAACAAGATAAGAGGAAGGTGGGTGGAACTAAGGGGGGCGGCCACCATGCAAAATCGGATGAGTTTGGTCCGTTTCGGACTCCCGAGAGTCCAAACAGATAAACTCCAATTCCGTTCCGATGTATTTATATCATTTAATTAATCCAATTAATTAAACATATCAAATACAAAATAACATAATTAATTTCTCCAAGAAATAATTATATTCATGAATTAAATTAATCACCCAATGATATCTTTAATTCATTAGGCCGTAAATCAATTTATCCAATAAATTGATTTAGACATCTAATGTCCCAAATTTAGATATCCAATATCTAATATTCATAATGAGAGAATTAGCTTGATTCATTCCGTCGTCAATCCTATTGCGCGACTCGGTAGGTTCGTCTCAGTCAGCAATGGGAGGAACCAAAGAGTAGTAGCACCACCTAGCCAGCCTGGCAGCCTACACTGTACCCCCAACTGAGAACGAATGATGGGATCATTTAAGAACCATTCTATCGTGAATACCAGTATATGTATAAACCCTTCTTTCAAATGTCCCGATCAAGTTATAGGGTCATGGTCAGTCAAACCCTATCTGTGCTTGACGCTATGCATGCGTTAATGCAAATCGAGATCATCGAGCTCTCGTGTATCCAATATAACTAGCTCCAATGCTTTGGCCAAAGACTTATGATATCATCTCCCAATAACCGCATAGGACATATAACCCGTTCACTAACAGGAGAAAGAATTCTATCTTGGTATTCAGTAGGACCTACTACTTGCCCGCCAAGATGCACGTCGAGGTTGACCCCCGCCTCCTGGCTTACAGGGTCAAACTACTCTAATGAAAATCTTGACGTCACTAGCACATCCCTACTAAATCCTCAAGTCGAAGGTTCATAAATACCTATCACAACCTTTCGATTCCGTCATTGACTGTCCCAGAGTGAAATTCATGTGACTAATTGAGGGTGAGTCGGTTCGAGTACATTAATCCAATTATCATACCTATAACGTGTGCTCCCACTAACCTATAGTGTTCGACAGGCACTCTCCATGTCAAAGAACACGTCATACAAGTCTTCACATAAACTTAACGACCAGTCAAGTTTCATCGACTCGCGAACGATTTAAGTACTTGAGCTATAAACCTTTCCAGTGCCGACCCCCTTATCCAATAAGGAGTGGAATGTTTTGCTCTCAAATAAACGGACTAGTTTCTATATGTATATTTACGAGTTAGGAATGCCATTAACTACTAGTAAATAAAGAAACACCCATTGCCTTATATTAATGATTTACATATTTACAAGTAGAATGCCCTCACTCAACATTCTCTGAGTGGCATTCGAGGGCATACTCCTAACAATCTCCCACTTGCACTTAATGCCACACACTATGGTATCTAATACCCATGTTCTCCAGATGACGCTCCAAGCTAGTCTGAAAAAGTGGCTGGGCCAGTGGATCAGCAATGTTGTCGGCCGAGTCTACTCTGTGCAGCACAATGTATCCCTTGCGAACAAATTCTCTTACGAGATGATACTTCCGCTCAATATGTTTGGTGCTGTTGTGAAACCTCGGCTTCTTGGCCTGCGCTACAGCTCCATCGTTGTCGCAGTACAGCGGAACAGGTGGCTCAGCACATAGTATCACTTGAAGTTCTCCCAGAAACTTCTTAATCTAGAACCCTTCCTTGGAAGCCTCCGAGGCTGCTTGATACTCAGCCTGGCAGGTGGAATCAGCAGTCGCGCTTTTCTTGGCGCTACGCCAAGATACTGTTCCTCCATTAAGAGTAAATATGTAGCCAGAAGTAGACATCGAGTCGTCCTTCTGTCCCTGGAAGTCCGAATCAGTGAATCCCACCACATCCAATTCTCTACTGCCAGACATCAGAACCATATCTCTAGTCCTTCTCAAGTACTTGAGAACATTCTTTACGGCAGTCCAATGTCCCCTACCTGGGTTTGCCTGAAACCTACTCACCACGCTTACAACATGTGCAATGTCAGGTCTCGTATATAATATAGCATACATAAGGCTACCCACGGCCGAATCATATGGTATATTACTCATTTCCCGTCGTTGTCTCTCACTTTGAGGACACATCTTTGAGGTGAGTTTTATTCCATGTCGCATCGGAAGGAACCCTCTTTTAGAATCATACATCTTAAGCCGATTTAAGATCTTATCTATATAGAGGGATTAGGAAAGACCTATTGTTCTCTTTGCTCTATCCCGGTAGAGCCGAATACCAAGAATATAGGTTGCTTCTCCCAAGTCTTTCATGGAGAAATTACTCAAAAGCCAAGCTTTCACAGAACTGGGCATTCCCACATCATTTCCTATTAGTAGAATGTCATCCACATATAGTACTAAGAATGAGATCTTGCTCCCAATAACCCTCTTCCATACACAAGGTTCCTCTTCATTTTGCACGAAGTCAAACTCGTTGACCGCCTCGTCAAAACGAAGGTTCCAACTACCCGACACTTGCTTTAGTCCATAAATGGAACGCTGAAGCTTGCACACTTTCTGAATACCGACTTCGGACACAAAGCCTTTAGGCTGCTCCATATAGATTTCCTCCTCGAGGAATCCATTAAGGAAAGCCGTCTTTACGTCCATTTGCCATATCTCATAATCGTGGTAGGCAGCTATAGCAAGCATCATGCGAATAGACTTGATCATGGCTACGGATGAGAAGGTATCGTGGTAATCGATCCCTTCCTTATGGGTATAACCCTTTGCCACAAGCCTGGCCTTATAGGCGTCAACCTTGCCATCTCCATCAGTCTTTCTCTTGTAGATCCATTCGTTCCCAATAGGCACTATGCCCTTGGGGCGGTCTACCAGAGTCCAGACCTGATTGACATGCATCAAGTCTATCTCAGCTTCCATATCTTCATGCCATTTCGCGGAGTCTACATCCACCATCGCTTGGTCATAGGTCGTTGGGTCGGTCTATTGGCTATCATTAGGAACCTCATGGAGACCCAGCTCCTCCAAGTGCACAATCCTATAACTCTCAAGTAAATGAGACACCTTACTAGACCTAGGAGGTGGCTGTACTTGTGTTTCAGAAGGTTTGGTTCCAGTTTCTTGCACAGGTGTCTCCCGAGGAGTTTCATTGTATTCTTCTAAAGAAATACTTCTACCTTCTCCACCTTCCTGAATGAACTCATCTTCCAGGAAGTGTGCTTGTAAAGCAAAAACGATGTTTCGATCTTCGGGCATGTAGAATAGATACCCCATTATCCCAAACGGGAATCCAATGAAATGTCCCTTCGCGGACCTCGCTTCGTCATTCCTAACTCGTAAATATACATATAGAAACTAGTCTGTGTATTTGAGAGCAAAACGTTCCACTTCTTATTGGATAAAAGGGTAGGCACTGGAAAGGTTTATAGCTCAAATACTTAATCGTTCGCAAGTCGATGAAACTTGACTGGGCGTTAAGTTTATGTGAAGACTTGTATGACGTGTTCTTTGACATGGAGAGTGCCTGTCGAACACTAATGGTTAGTGGAAGCACACGTTATAGGTATGCTAATTGGATTAGTATACTCGGAACGACTTACCCTCGATTAGTCATACGGATTTCACTCCGGGACAGTCAATGACGGAATCGAAAGGTAGTTATAGGTATTCGTGAACCTTCGACTTGAGGATTTAGTAGGGATGTGCTTGTGACGTCAAGATTTTCATTAGAGTAGTTCGACCCTGTAAACCGGAAGTTGGGGGTCAACCTTGACATGCATCTTGACGGGCAAGTAGGAGGTCCTACTGAATACCAAGATAGAATTCTTTCTCCCGTTAGTGAGCGGGTTATATGTCCTATGCGGTTATTGGCAGATGAGATCATAAGTCTTTGGCTAAAGCATTGGAGCTAGTTGTATTAGATACACGAGAGCTCGATGATCTCGATTTGCATTAACGCATGCATAGCGTCAAGTACAGATAGGGTTTGACTGACCGTGGCCCTATATCTTGATCGGGACATTTGAAAGAAGGGTTTATACGTATACTGGTATTCACGACATAATGGTTCTTAAATGATCCCAATCATTCGTTCTCAGTTGGGGTATAGTGTAGGCCGTCAGGCTGGCTAGGTGGTGCTACTACTCTTTGGTTCCTCCCATTGCTGACTGAGACGGACCTACTGAGTCGCGCAATAGGATTGACGACAGAATGAATCGAGCTTGTTCTCACATTATGAATATTAGATATTGGATATCTAATTTGGGACATTATATGTCTAAATCGATTTATTGGATAAATTGATTTACGGCCTAATGAATTAAATAAATTACTCGGTGATTAATTTAATTCATAAATATAATTATTTCATGGAGAAATTAATTATGTTATTATGTATTTAATGTGATTAATTGATTGGATTAATTAATCGACACAAATACATCAGAACAGAATAGGAGTTTATCCGTTTGGACTCATGGGAGTCCGAAACGGACCGAACTCGTCCCGGACCTTCTAGATGGATGCCCTTTTTCCTTCCCCTTTCCCTTGGTCATTGTCTCCATTGGTGGATGACTTGAAGTGTCAAGGGGACAAGATCCTTTAATTAATTCATATTGATGATTTGGTCTTGATTTGGGGAGGATATTATGAAGAATAAAATGAAGACTCTACTCACTCCTTCACACCCCATTCCATACGTGAGAAAGAGATTGGTGAGAGAGAGAGAGAGAGAGAGAGAGAGAGAGAAAAGTTCCTTTTCATAGTCTTATTCTTTTTCATGTGTTCTTGATAATTCTTGGAGAAAAATCAAGAAATCAAAGAGAGAAAATTTGATAAACATACTTAGAGTATATTCATCAAATTCAATAGCTTCATCACTTAGCTCTATCTGTATCCTTGGAGGATAGCAAGGTGATCGTCATCCGTTCGTTTCTCCGGCGCATGGCCAGTAGAGGCGTTGTATTTTTGACGTTGGATCATTCGAGTGCTTGGAGCGCTTTGGATCGTAGAGAATTCATTTAAAGATTGGGGAATAGCTCAAGAGAAGGAATCCATTTAATCAACGGATTACAAGGGTGAGTTTCTTACATCTCTTGTGTTTTCATTTATATATTCGTATATATGTAGCTCGAACGATTCTCGTAGGGATTCAGATCGAATTAATTTTCGTTTTACCGCTTCCGCCGGGCCTACAATTTAGGCACCGAATCCCAACAGTGGTATCAGAGCTCATCTTGAGGACGTGTTCCCCAACCTTCTCACCTTCCTTCATCCTTGCACCGAACAGTTGCTTGGATATCTCATATCTACCAATTCTGCTGTGCTCACCATAAAGTTCGGTTAAGTGAGATAGAATCTGCCTAGCAGAAGTCATTTTTTCATGAGCTCTATGAAGCTCATTAGACATAGAAGCCATCATGTATGCACGGACTTTTACGTCATCCTTAACCCACTTTTCGTGGTTTTCAATCTCTTCCTGATTGGCTCTGGTCCGCACAGGAGGCGCCAAAATGTCCGTCTCTAAGACGTATCCCAGTGCCTCTATACTGAGGACAATCACCAGATTGTGGAGCCAGTCTACAAAGTTAGGTCCAATCAGTGTGTTCTTGTCGAGTAGAATTGCGAGTGGATTCATTGTCATATTGACAGTTATGTCTGCATCAAGTATAACACATTAATTAGTGACTTGTTATATTATGTTCTGAGTGTAGAATTAAGGTCTTTTCTATTCTTGTTACCCAGCTCCCACTATTTTTATCGGAATAAGACACTCCCATGTGAAATCTGGAAGTATCGTCGCTCTACTTCATAGTGGTGATTGAGTTCTTTATAAATCTTAGTAGAGAGCAACCGAACAGGTTTCTAGTCTATTAATTTTCATAAAGTGGTGTTCAACACCAACCCATCTAATGGATGATTCGATCTTCTTCTTCCCCTTATTCACTCCCCTCAACCTATACGGTTTCTATGGTTCGTGAACAAGTTAAGTTTATACCATCGACGCAAATCAGTTTCACAATTGAATCTTATCCGGCAACCTATCAGGTTTCTAGGGATAAAATTTGCTCCAACTGAAGGCATCTAATGTGCTCCCGGTAATTTATCCGTCCTCCCCGAATGACTACCCCGATAACTCGGAAGCATAGCACATCCGGGTTGGATTTCAATTTCCCAAAAACTCGATGGAGGTAAGGAAAACCTTGAAACCTTATAAACTTAATAATTTGTTGTGGGAGAATTATCGCGATACCACTGTTGGGATTCGGTGCCTAAAACGAAGGCCCAACGGAAGCAGTAAAATGAAAATTAATTCGATCCAAATCCTTACGAGGATCGATCGAGCTACGTATATACGAATATATAAACGAAAACACAAGAGATGTAAGAAACTCACCCTTGTAGTCCGTTGATTAAATGGATTCCTTCTCTTGAGCTATTCCCCAAGCTTTAGTTGTATATCCCTACGATCCAATGTTCTCCAATCCCTTGGATGATCCAACATCGAAAATACAACGCCTCTACTTGCCATGCGCCGGAGAAACGAACGGGATGACGATCACCTTGCTATCCTCCAAGGATACGGCTAGAGCTAGGATGATGAAGCTTTTGATTATAGCACTCTAAGTGTATAATATATATCTCTCAATTTTATCTCTTGATATTTTCTCCAAGAAAACTCTCAAGAACAATGAATAAAATGAAGACTTGGAAAACCAATTTTTCATCTCTCTATCTTTAACTCACGGTTGAATGCCCTTCCAAGAAGTGAGAGCAAGACTTCAATATATTATACCTATCACCTAATCAAATCACCTTTTAAGACAAAAAGAGATTTTCATATCACTCAAGGTCTTAAGTCTTGCAATCTAAAATTTAGACAAAGACCAAGAGGTATTAGGTGATGGGATGGGGCGGCCATCTAGAAGGAAGAGATGAGTTCGGTCCATTTCGGACTCCCGTGAGTCGAAACAGATAAACTCCGATTCCGTTCTGATGTATTTATATCGATTAATTACTCCAATTAATTAATCATATCAAAGACATAATAACATAATTAATTTCTCCAAGAAATAACTATATTCATGAATTAAATTAATCACCCGGTAATTTATTTAATTCATTAGGCCGTAAATCAATTTATCCAATAAATCGATTTAGACATTCAATGTCCCAAACTAGATATCCAATATCTAATATTCATAATGAGAGAATAAGCTCGATTCATTCCATCGTCAATCCTATTGCGCGACTCGGTAGGTCCGTCTCAGTCAGCAATGGGAGGAACTAAAGAGTAGTAGCACCACCTAGCCAGCCTGGCGGCTTACACTGTACCCCAACTGAGAACGAATGATTGGTATCATCCAAGAACCATTATATCGTGAATACCAGTATACGTATAAACCATTCTTTCAAATGTCCCGATCAAGTTATAGGGTCACGGTCAGTCAAACCCTATCTTTTACTTGACGCTATGCATGCGTAAATACAAATCGAGATCATCGAGCTCTCGTGTATCCAATATAACTAGCTCTAATGCTTTGGCAAAAGACTTATGATCTCATCTGCCAATAACCGCATAGGACATATAACCCATTCACTAACGGGAGAAAGAATTCTATCTTAGTATTCAGTAGGACCTGCTACTTGCCCGTCAAGATGCACTTCGAGGTTGACCGCCACCTTCCGGTTTACAGGGTCGAACTACTCTAATGAAAATATTGACGTCACAAGCACATCCCTACTAAATCCTCAAGTCGAAGGTTCACGAATACCTATCACAACCTTTCGATTCTGTCATTGACTGTCTCAGAGTGAAATCCATGTGACGAATCGAGGTTTAGTTGGTTCGAGTATACTAATCCAATTAGCATACCTATAACTTGTGCTCCCACTAACCATTAGTGTTCGACAGGCACTCTCCATGTCAAAGAACACATCATACAAGTCTTCAGATAAACTTAACGCCCAGTCAAGTTTCAACGACTTGCGAACGATTAATTATTTGAGCTATAAACCTTTCTAGTGCCGACCCCCTTATCCAATAAGGAGTGGAACGTTTTGCTCTCAAATACACGGACTAGTTTCTATATGTATATTTACGAGTTAGGAATACCAGTAACTACTAGTAAATAAAGAAACATCCATTGCCTTATATTAATGATTTACATAATAACAAGTATAATGCCCTCACTCAACATCCTCTGAGTGGCATTCGAGGGCATACTCCAAACAATCTCCCACTTGCACTCAATGCCACATACTATGGTATCTAATACCCATGTTTTCAGATGACGCTCCAAGGTAATCTGAGAAACTGGCTTGGTCAGTGGATCAGCGACGTAGTCGGCTGACTCTACTCTATGCAGCACAATGTATCTCTATGCGAATAAATTCTCTTACGAGATGATACTCTCTCTCAATATGTTTTGTACCATTATGAAACCTCGGCTCCCAGGCCTGTGCTACTGCTCTTTCGTTATCGTATAAAAAATGAAAACATGCAGCGCAGCACATGGTGTCATGTGAAGTTTACGCAGTAACTTCTTAATCCTTCCTTTGGAGGCCTCCGAGGCCGCTACATACCCAGCCTAACAGGTGGAACCAGCAGTCGCGCTATACATGGCACTATGCCATGATACTGCTCCTCCATTATGAGTAAATGTAGCTAAAAGTAGACATAGAATCATCTTTCTATCCTTGGAAGTCAAATACAGTGAATCCCATTACATTCAGTTCTCCACCGCCGTATTTAAGAACCAGGTCTCTAGTCCTTCTAAAGTACTTGAGAATGCTCTTTTACGGCAGTCTAATGTTCCCTAACTGGGTTAGCACGAAACCTACTTACCACGCTCCCAGCATGCGCAATGTCAGGTCTCGTACATAATAAAGTATATATAAGGCTACCCAAATTTCGAAGCATATCGTATATTACTCATTTCCTTTCATTGTTCCTCACTATGAGAACACATCTTCAAGGTGAGTTTTATTCCATGTCGCATCGGTAGGAACCCTCTTTTAGAATCTTCCATCTTAAATTGCTTTAAGATTTTATCTATGTAGAGGTCTTAGGAAAAAACTTATCATTCTCTTAGATCTATCCCAGTAGAGTCAAATCCCAAGAATATAGGTTTCTTCTCCCAAGTCTTTCATGGAGAAATTACTCGAAAGCCAAGCTTTCACAGAACTGAGCATTCCCACATCATTTCCTATTAGTAGAATGTCATCTACATATAGTACCAAGAATGCGATCTTGCTCCCACTAACCTTCTTGTATACACAAGGTTCCTCTTCATTTTGCATGAAGTCAAACTTTTTGACTGCCTCGCCAAAACGAAGGTCCCAACTACATGAAGACTGCTACAGTCCATATCACAGAGTCTACATCCACCATCGCTTGGTCATAGGTCGTTAGGTCGGTCTCTTGGCTATCACTCGGAACCTCATGGAGACCCAGCTCCTCCAAGTGTATAAGTCCATACCTCTCAGGTAAATGAGACACCCTGCTAGACCTACGTGGTGGTTGTACTTATGTTTCAGAAGGTTCGGTTCCATTTTCTTGCATAGGTGTCTCCTGAGGAGTTTTATTGTATTCTTCTAAAGAAATATTTTTACCTGCTCCGCCTTCCTGAATGAACTCATCTTCCAGGAAGTGTGCATGCAAAGCAACAATGATCTTTCGATCTTTGGGCATGTAGAATAGATAACCCATCACCTCAGATGGGAATCTAATGAAACGTATCCTCACGGACCTCGCTTCCATTTTGTCCACCTTAGTCTTCTTGACATAGGCGGGACATCCCCAAATCCTAATGTGATTAAGACTTGGTTTCCTGCCCTCCCACATCTCATGTGAAGTTTTAGGAACGGATTTGGAAGGATATTTGTTCAAGATATATGCAGCAGTCAGGAGTGTATACCCCACAGGTAAATCGGTAAGTCAGTGTAGCCCAGCTTGGAACGGACCATGTCTAACAAGGTCTGGTTCCTTCTTTCTGACACACCATTTAACTGAGGAGTGCCTGGAGGTGTTAGTTGTGATACTATTCTATGTCCCTTCAGGAACTTGTCAAACTCCGTACTCATATCCTCGCCACCTTGGTCTAACTGAAGTGCTTTTGATATGATTTCGAGTTTGTTTCTCGACTAGGGCCTTAAATTCCTGGAATTTCTCAAAGGACTTGGATTTATGTTTCATTAAGTATACATAACCATACCCAGTATGATCGTCTGTAAACATAATGAAATATTGATATCCATCACGCGTTGCTTTCAAAGCACCACATACGTCGGTATGGATTAATCCTAGTTTATCAGCAGCTCTTTCAAAAGTCCTTGTGAAGGGGGACTTTGTCATTTTGCCTTTAAGGAAAGATTCATAAGTAGGAAAGAGATCCGATCCCAATGGACCCATAAGTCCATCTTTTTCCATTTTGTAAACCTTGGTATGACCAACATGACCAATTCTAAGATGCCATTTCAAAACTTGATTTGGTTTCATCCCTACCACGCTTCCTAGTCATAGTATTCACAACAACTTTGTTACTGAGGTTTAGAGGATACAGTCCATTTAACAATGTAGCAGTGCCCACTAGTTTATTTCTGAAATAAATTTTGCAGGAACCATCACCAATGAAAAATGAAAAGGCCTTTCCGATCCATGACCGGAATGGATACAATGTTTTTATGCCCCTTGGTCAAAACAAGTATATCTTCTAAAAACAAAGCCGGATTCTAAATAAAAAAGAAGTGATCCTATGTCGGTTGCCTCGACACTATGCCCGCTTCCGACTATGATCATAACTTCTCCAACTCCAAGCTTCCTACTTTGTTCCAGATCTTGATTCACGGTACAAATATGAGAACTAGCACCAGAATCTAGTATCCAGGAAGTAGAAAATACAGTAGCAGAACAATTTGTTTCCAAAACTAAAAGTTCTGTACCTGAAGTGCCATGAAGAATAGGACACTCTCTAGCCCAATGGCCTAGCTCACCGCACTTCAGACAAGCATCTTTCTTCTTGCTCTTCGGAACCATCGGGGCCTTGACCTTACCCTTAAGGTCCTCGACTTGTGGTCCTATCCGCTTCTTGGTTTTTTTCTTCTTGTTCTTGGACCTACGAGATCCAGAAGAAATCACAAGGGCAGACTCCTTCATCCGCGGAGTCTTCATATGAGACTGAGCAGTCACTAGTTTGTTCATTAGACCAACTAAGTTACATGCAATCTCATTGCAGTTGAAATTCATAACAAACTGTGAGAAGGAATCAGGGAGAGACTATAGGATTGTAATACCCAGTTGTAATTCAGTAATTATCACTCAGTAATTATCATTCAGTATTTATCATTCAGTAATTGATACTCAGTAATTTCATTCATTATTGATCATTTGTCACTCATATTCAGTCATGGTATTCATCATTCAGAGTAATTGTATCGGGTATCGATCGTCATTCATCATTAATCTGATTGGAGTTTCATGCCGTGTTTATCATCATTGTCATTTTCGTTGCAAGCTGTGCTTGAGGAGTAGCGCACGCTACATACTCCTTTTAGCGTACGCTAATTGGGTATAGGTAGCGCACGCTACCGCTCAGCTTTAGCGCACGCTAAGGCTACCTTGGCTGCGATCCGGAAGGTACCGGGTGCGGTGAGAATAATTGTAGCGCACGCTACGAGTGGTAAGTAGCGCGCGCTAACGGGTCGTAGTAGCGCACGCTATATGTGTGGAGTAGCGCGCGCTAGGGGCGGATCGGGTTGAGTCCGGTGGCTCCGGATCGCACCGGGTTTATTCATAGCGCACGCTATGCATTGTTGTTAGCGTACACAACCGATATATTAGCGCACGCTAAATAATGGTTGTAGCGCACGCTATCGAGGTTAGATCAGAGGGCAGATGGTTTTCTGGACTCCAGTACTGGGCGTCAAGTATTTCGCTAGCGCACGCTAACAATGGATATTAGCGCACGCTAGTAGTATAGCCATAGCGCACGCTACAAAGAGGTACGTAGCGCGCGCTACCGTGTTCGGACAGTGGGTACTGGATTACCCAAAGTACTCGTTAGCGCACGCTATGCACAAGGGCTAGCGCACGCTAACCTGGACTGAGTATAAATTGGACAGTTAGTCAGACTTCTTCATTTGTTCATCTCATTTCACTCCTTCGGTATTTTTGGGCGATTTCGAGCGATTCGGAGAGGGTTCTTCGAGGTGTAATCATCAATCATCATCTTCAAGCACATCTTTCGGATTGATCATCATTTCATCATCTTCATCACATCGAATCAAAGGTATTAATCTCTTGGATCTAGAATTTCGGATTTTTGGGTTTTCCTTCCGATTTCTTCGTGTAAGCTTTGATTTTCATTGTTATATGTTAAGTTATTGATTATCTACTTGGATATTTATATTCCTCCGGATTTTATGGTTATTTTCGAATTGTTTTCAAGAACCCTTGGGGTTGACTTGATTAATTGGGGATTTTCCGATTGATGTCGTTATAATCATGAATTATGGTTTCCTAATGGATTATTGATATCATTGAAGTGTTTTGTTAGTTCGAAATACTCATTTTGGTGGGTTTCGACATATTCGGGATTGGATATTTCCGAAGTTGTGCGGTCGGTTATGTATTCGTTGGAATGCCTATGAGTTTGTTTATCGTTGTTTCGACCCTTGGGTTAGTCGTGTTTTGTTGTTTGATACGTGTATTGAGCGAGTGTTGGTAATTATTGTTATTCAAGGTTGTTCGAGCGATCGGTATCTTGGTTAGGGCGTTGTTCGTGGACGGACATTCTTCATCGGTATTGTGTAAGTTAAATCTTACTCGGTTAAAAGGATACTCATTCCTTTTGTTGTTGATTGCTCATAATCATAATTCATTCATCATAATATTAATCATTTTGAGACTTGTAAGTGTCGAATAATCATTTCAGCCACGAGGAACGACGGTTCCAAATCTTTTCATTGGTTTGTCAATCACGTCACTATTACTTTCATTTCGGTGAGTCATCTTGGCCTTGTCTAATTATTATTCATTGGTGTTCATCATGGTCATTCTCGCTCATGTGACCTTCCGGGTTCATATTGCGTGGCCGGGTGTGGCTGTGTGGAATTTTTAGTCGGGCACATGATGGTCATGTATTGGGTTCACCGATACATCGGACCGTGCACACGGTAACGCTTACCTCCGTGAGACTAATTAGGTACAAGGACGGGTGTGTCCGGTCATTCGTCTTGTACACTTGCACAGGACATTACGGGCGTACTATGATGCTCCTCTTCAGCGTAATTCATAATTAAGAATATTTCATCACTTCAGTTAATTCATGATTGTGTAATTTCAACTCTTGAGGATTGTTGTTCTGTGTAACTGACCCCGTTGGGGGATTTTGTTTTCAGGTCACGGCAAGGCAAAGGCACGGGAAGAGCATGTTGACGGCGACGAGTCCCAGTGATACTAGTAGGGGCCCCCAGTCTGTTCAGTCATTTGTGTTTCCTTTATTTATTCCGCTGCAGACATTCCGTTTGAATGCTCATTTCATTCAGTGTTGTGTATTTTATCGTCACATAAGATACACATGTATTCTATTTTATCCTGGGTGTGTTGTATAAAACTCCTCATCGGAGTAATTGATGTTGTAATGTGGTTCGGTACTACATTTACCTGTGTAATTCATTCATTTTTATTCGCCTGGTGGGTCCCGATCGGGGGTCCACAGACCGTAATATCCGCCTAGTTTGGGGTGTTTCAGAGTTGGTATCGGAGCGTGGTTTTGAATACTACCCTCCAAGTCATGTCTCATTTGAAATCATCGTCATCGGACTAGTATCATTGGACTTTCGCGTCACGTGTGACCTGTGCAATTGCCGAGCCAATCAGACCAAGAACTGTAAGATTTCTAATGCCATGGTATAATTTCTGGCATTAATCATTCATTCATAATTCATCAGTTAACAATCCTCAATCATCATTGTCATTTTGACCGGGACGGTCAGGTTAACTCATTAATCAGTCAATTCATTTCATTGTTCAGTTGTTGATCAGGAAGATCGGATCATTAATCTTGTTAACTCATCCAAGATAATCATTTCAGTAACTTCATCAGATAATCATGTCACGTCAATCAATCATTCATGTAATCGCTGTATTTGAGCGCGTATGCTCATTTTCATTATTTCATAATATAATCATAATGTGATACTCATGCGAGATGTATAATCATCATATGACTTTCCCCTTCAGTATGGAAAGGGCTGACAGAGGACGTGGAGGACGAGGCCGTGGAGCGGGCCGAATCCCGAGAACTCGTGCGAATACCCGTGCAAATGCCAGGAATAATGCTAATTCAGCGAGCAGCGACGCTGCCACTCATTCACCTGGACGCGATCATTCATTATCGGGGAGTCGTACCCGGGACACGGCTCAGTCAGAGGGTGTCCGGGTTGATCCACTCGCATTTATGCAGGGCATGATGGCCCAAATGACTCAGATGGCTCAGTTGATGGAGACGATGCATAACTCCGTCAAACAGAATCAGCAGGCTCCTCCGCCGCCACCTCAGAGGCAAGAGAGGAATGTGAGTAACATCATCGGCGATATCTCTCGCCAGAGGCCACCTACTTTTGAGGGCTCGTCTGAGCCGGCAGATATCATTCATTGGCTCGAGCATTTCGAGAAGCTGTTTGCTATGGTAGAGTGTCCCGAGGGACACAAAGTTTCTGTTGCGGCTTACTACCTTGGTAAGAGCGCACATTCTTGGTGGTTGTCGTTGAAGCCCACCGAAGGATCTTGTACTTGGGATCAGTTCAAGACTCTCATGATGGAGAGGTATTATCCGGCCCCACTCAGAGAGGCCAAGCTATCAGAATTGCTCACCCCCGACCTTTCGGCGGACGATGATGTTCTCGCCATCGCCGAAAAATTTCAGGAACTTCTTCCGTTCGCCTCATCTATCGTTCACTCAGAAGCGGACAAGATCAAGTATTTCAGCAAGAGGCTGAAACCCCGTATGAGACTTGCCATTTAATCATAATTGCACCACGTTGGCGAATTCATTGAGAAAGCTCTCACCTACGAGCTTCGCTAAAGAGATTGCTAAGCGGCAACCTTCGTACGCTAGCAAGAAATCGAAGAATCGAAATCGATCGAAGGCGGTCGACAACCTTCAAGAAACCACGTGCGGGCTCCGCTTTTACGAGCGACCTTCGGTGTCGTCTAAACCCGCGGATCTCGGTCTCGAGCGGCCGATTCGCCATCACTGTTATAAGCGGGGAACTTGGTCACCTCGGTACCAAGTGTCCGGCAGACTATCACATGTCATAATTGTGGAATTGCTGGGCATAAGGCCCGTTTTGCCGTAGGGACTCCAAACCTACTCGACGTCATCTCAGCCCCTAAGCGACACTGCCGTTCAGAATCAGGCCACTCAATCGGCGTCGTTTAAAACGACGGGAGCGACTAAAGGCGGAGCTTTTAGCGGCCAGACGGGAGCGTCGGTGCCGGGACTAGCAAGCCCGGATTTATGAGATGAAGAAGACCGATGATCCCGATGCCCGAATGATCTCGGGTACACTCGATATTCTATCTCAACTTTGTGTGTACTCTTTTCGATCTTGGTGCATCGCATTCATTCATTTCCGAGTCATGTTTGAGTAGACTACGTGCGGGTAGTGCTACTAGTTGTGAGCCTTATGTCATTGGCCTACCCGATGGTAGACGAATTATCGGTAATCGTGAGATTCGTAATTGTCCGATCTGGGCCATGGTCGTGTATGGCCAGCGGACCTAATCGTGGTAGATTTGCCGAGGGACAACGTCATCTTGGGTATTGATTGGATGGTCGTCATGATGCCATCATTAATGTCCGTAAGCGTATGGTCACTATCATTTCAGACGATGGAGTTGAATGTGTGTTTCAGGGAGGTAATCCCGGCTGTTCTGGTAAGGTCATTAATTCAATGAAAGCAGTAAGGTTACTCAATCAGGGATGTGTCGGTTATTGGTGCTATATGGCCAAAACCGAGAAGTCATCAGTAATGTTAACGGACATTCCGGTGGTGAGGGAATATGCCGATGTTTTTCCAGACGAGTTACCTGGTTTGCCTCCACAGAGGGATGTGGAATTCACGATTGAGTTGGAACTCGCACGCCCCCGATATCGAAGGCGCCCGACCGGATGGCCCCGACCCAAATGCAGGAATTAAAGAACCAACTTGAAGAGTTGTTCGAGAAGGGTTATATTCGACCGAGTGCGTCCCCGTGGGGAGCACCAGTGTTATTTGTCAAGAAGAAGGATGGTTCATTCCGCTTATGTATTGATTATCGGGAGTTGAACAGGGTGACGATCAAGAATAAGTATCCCTTACCCCGTATTGACGATCTCTTAGATCAACTTCAGGGAGCTTCAGTATTTTCCAAGATCGACTTAAGATCTGGGTATCATCAGTTGCGGATTCGAGAGTCGGATATCACGAGGACGGCGTTTCGAACACGCTATGGTCATTATGAGTTTGTGGTTATGCCATTCGGATTGACTAATGCACCTGCGGTATTCATGGAATTAATGAATCGGGTTTTCATCGACTTTTTGGATCAGTTTGTTGTTGTCTTCATCGACGACATTTTGATTTATTCTCGTGACCGGGAGGAACACGAGTTCCACCTTCATCAAGTGCTCGACGTGTTGAGACGAGAACAACTTTATGGGAAATTTTCTAAATGTGAGTTCTGGATGTCCGAAGTGACTTTTCTCGGACATGTAATTTCATCAGACGGAGTTCGTGTCGATCCTCAGAAGACGGAGGCTATTCGAGATTGGCTACCTCCGAAGAACGTTAAGGAAATCCGAAGTTTCCTCGGATTAGCGGGTTATTATCGGCGATTTGTAGAGGGATTTTCTAGAATCGCTCAACCCTTAACGAACCTTTTGAGGAAGGATAAGAAATACACGTGGTCCGACGCGTGTCAACGGAGTTTTGAGGAACTCAAGAGCCGGTTAATGTCAGCACCTGTACTTTCCTTACTGCAGGGGACGAAAGGATTTGTGGTCTATAGTGATGCGTCCGGACAGGGTCTCGGATGTGTGCTCATGCAGAACGGGAAGGTTATTGCCTATGCTTCAACGCAATTGTGACCTTAAGAGATTAATTATCCGACCCACGACCTAGAGCTAGCGGCCGTGGTGTTCGCTTTGAAGATTTGGCGTCATTATCTTTATGGCGTTACATCGATATTCACCGATCTATAAGAGCTTAAAGTATATATTTACTCAGAAGGAGTTAAATATGCGTCAGAGACGGTGGTTGGAATTAATCAAAGATTATGATATTGAGATCCTCTACCACCCGGGCAAGGCGAACGTTGTCGCCGACGCCTTGAGTCGTAAGTCAGATCGGGAGCAGATGCTTGCCCGTTTACGATTCGAAGGAGCTTCAAAGAGAATTCCTTAGACCCGAGATCGAGGTCAGCTTCAGCGAGTTCGGGGACGACTTTGTATGTTAGAGATTTCATCATCACTCGAGGAGGCAATCCGAGAGAATCGGGGTTCGGACCCATCATTGTTGCGCATCCGAGAGGATGTGGCTCGGGGAAAGCCCTGGATTTGTGGTCCACGAGGATGGACTTTTGAGGTTTAAGAATCGGTTGTGCGTACCGGCGATTGACGAGTTGAAAAACTCGATTTTGAAAGAAGCTCATGCTACCCCTTATTCTGTTCATCCGGGGTCTAGCAAGATGTACAAGGACTTGAAACAAAACTACTGGTGGAGTAATATGAAGCGAGAAGTCGCAGAATTTGTTTCGAGATGCTTAACCTGTCAACAAGTTAAGATTGAACATCAGCGACCGGCGGTATGCTGAAACCTCTTCCTATTCCCGAATGGAAGTGGGAAGACATTTCTATGGATTTCATCACGAGTTTGCCGACAAGTCGTCGTGGCATGAATACGATCTCGGTGATCGTGGACCGCTTAACTAAATCAGCTCATTTCCTTGAGATCAAGGAGACGTGGGGTCCCGAGAGACTTGCTCAACTGTTCATCAAAGAGATAGTCGATTGCACGGTACTCCTAAAAGTATCGTTTCCGATCGTGACGACGGTTTGTGTCGCATTTTGGAAATCAGTTCATCGTGCTATGGGAACTCGGCCTTAATCTCGCTTTTCATCCTCATCGACGGACAATCGAGAGGACCATTCGGACATTAGAGGACATGTTGAGGGCATGCGTCCTCGATTGGAAAGACGATTGGGAAGCCCAACTACCATTGATCGAGTTCACGTATAATAATAGTTGGCATGCTTCGATCAAGATGGCACCTTACGAGGCCTTGTATGGTCGTTGTCGATCTCCGTTGTGTTGGGACGACTTATCGAATCAATCGGCACCGAGCCCGATATGCTTATAGCCGCCCGTGAGAAGGTAGCTTTGATCGAGTCGTTTGTTGACCGCTCAAAGTCGGCGTAAATCATATGCGAGATAACCGCTGCCGACCATTAGAGTTCGAGGTGGTGACCATGTGTTGGTCAAGGTATCCCAGTCGTGGTATCTTCCGTTTTGGGAAGAGGGGAAAGTTGAGTCCGAGATTCATTGGACCGTTGGAGATTTTGGATCGAGTGGGCGGGTTAGCTTATCGATTGGCTTTACCTCCGGCGTTGAGCCGAATTCATAATGTGTTTCATGTCTCTCAGTTGCGGAAGTATGTTGCCGACCCGAGTCACATACTTCAGTTCGATGAAACCGAGATCGCCGACGATCATTCATATGAGGAACGTCCTATACGAGTTTTAGAGCGGCGAATCAAGCAGTTGAGGAATAAGACGATTCCTTTGGTTAAAATTCAGTGGTCTAGACACGGAGTCGAAGAGGCTACTTGGGAAACCGAGGATAGCATGCGGGAGAGTTATCCCGAGTTGTTTGACCCTTAGTTTCGGGGACGAAACTCTTTTAAGGGGGGATGTATGTAATACCCAGTTGTAATTCAGTAATTATCACTCAGTAATTATCATTCAGTATTTATCATTCAGTAATTGATACTCAGTAATTTCATTCATTATTGATCATTTGTCACTCATATTCAGTCATGGTATTCATCATTCAGAGTAATTGTATCGGGTATCGATCGTCATTCATCATTAATCTGATTAGAGTTTCATGCCGTGTTTATCATCATTGTCATTTTCGTTGCAAGCTGTGCTTGAGGAGTAGCGCACGCTACATACTGTAACACCCAAAATTTATTTATTTATTTATTTTTTTTTTTTTTTATTTTTTTTTTTTACCGAAATAGTATAAAGTTTGACACCAATTCATAAAGGAACTTCATTTATTTAATTTAATAAGCCAATAATGGCAATCAAGTTATCAAACTTCTAAAGAAAACAACATAAGTAAAACTTTCTAATATAGAAATGTCAAAAGCGGAAGTACTAAAATGTTCATTGACGTAAAATAAATAGCAGTGTGTCACGAATGCTCCCGTCAGTCCCTAGCCTCCTTAATCGTAATACCTGAAAAATGTTAAGTAAACCGTAAGCACAAAGCTTAGTGAATTCAAACACAACATTATACCAATATCCACAATCACTAGACCTAGATTAAAATATACGGTTATAACATTTAAACATAAGCCAAGAACAAATCAAGGCTTATAAGGAGGGCTAGTAGGTTACCCGCATCTCACAAACCGAAGAGTATTGGGTTAATCTTACCCTCACCTCACATCCGGAGGGTATTGGAGTAATTATACCTAACCACGCGCACCGGACAAAAGCCGGATAATTGCTATGATCCCTCAACAATAAACATACGGCACATGTATGATTAACAATTTAAGCATGCATCCACATTATCATACCATAATAATAATTTAACACTCACGTGCTAACCTAGCAATCATAAATATTGAGACAATGGAGTGAGAGAACTCACCTTGAATACTTAAGGGAGATTGCTAAATCAAAACTGGCTACCACACTTGAGCAAATGCCAAAACTTCACCTTAGCTTGTTACACCAACAAGGAAATGAAGGAGAAGATGATTATGGCTTTGGGAAGAGAAAAATGAGAGAGAGATGGGAGAGATGGGAGATCGGCCGAAAAAATGAGGGAGAGAGGAGGAGGTTAGGGTTTGTGATATTTTTATAATTCATATTAGGACAAAGCCTAATGACTACACTAATGGGCTAGGCTCAAAACTCATTTCTTACTAGCCCAATATAATTAAATCTATCAATTAACTTAGCCCAAAACTTGTAATTTAATCTAACTTGGCTAATTAATTAAACCTATCATTTAAAATAATTAAATACCATGAAAATAATTAACGTACCGAAAAAAAAAGAAACCGGGCGTTACAACTCTCCCCTACTAAGAAGGGACTTCGGCCTCCAAGTCGGTCCCTCTGAATAACTCGGGATAATGCGCCCTCATCTCGTCTTCAGGTTCCCATGTACACTCAGATCCCTTCCTATGCTGCCACTGAACCTTAACAGACAAATGGGTCTTACCGCTCAGAAGGGTCTTTGACTTTCGATCAACAACCGCGATAGGTTTCTCAACATAGTTGAGCCGTCACATTTGGATGTCTTCCAGAGGTACCACGGCGGTATCGTCAACAATGCACTTCCTCAACCGAGACACGTGGAAGGTGTTATGAATCAAACTAAGCTCGTCAGGCGGCTCCAACCGGTACGCTACCTTACCAACGCGAGCTATGATCTTATAAGGTCCAATAACCGAGGTCCCGGCTTCCCACGCTTGCGAGAACCTAATCACACCCTTCCAAGGGGAGACCTTTAATAACACATGATCCCCAACACGAAACTCAAGATCGGAGCGCCGCTTATCGCATAACTCTTGACGACTCTAGCGGTGACCAAATGATCCCGATCATTTTGATTTTCTCCGTGGTACGCAAAACAATATCGGTGCTACCGAGCACCCTCTGTCCAACCTCACCCCAACACCTTTGTGGTTCTACACTTCCTACAAAAAAGTGCTTCATAAGTGGGCATGTAGATGCTTTAAAGATAACTGATGTTATATGAAAGCTAGGCTAAATGAAGATTATCATCCCAACTGCATCCAAATTCAATTGCACATGCACGAAGCATGTCCTCCTAAGTATGTATCTTCCTCTCTCTCTGCCCATCAGTTTGCGGATGGAACGCAGTACTGAAATGCAATCGGGTACCCAATTCTTCTTGGAATTTCTGCCAAAATCGAGAGGTGAATCGAGTATCTCGATCAGAGACAATAGATACGGGCACCCCGTGCAATGAAACTATCTCCCGAACAAAAATCTCGGCCAATTTTTCAGCTGAAGAACTTTCCTTGATGGCCAGGAAATGAGCACTCTTCGTCAATCGATCCACAACTACCCATATCGTATCCGCTCCCTTTGCAGTCTTAGGAAGTTTTGTAATAAAGTCCATGGTTAAGTGCTCCCATTTCCACTCAGGAATCTCCAAAGGTTGCAATTTCCCATGAGGTTTCTGGTGTTCGGCTTTGACCTTCCGGCATGTCAGGCACTCTTCTACATATCGAGCCACATCATTCTTCATCCCGTGCCACCAATAACCCTCACGAAGATCTCGGTACATTTTTGTAGCACCGGATGAATAGAAAACTTGGACTGTGAGCTTCTTCCATAAGAGTTTTCCGGTTCCCACCAAGAATGGAACCCAAACCCTACCATAACGAGTTAGTAATCCACGCCCATCTCGCTCCATCTTAGGTAACTCATTCACGATCCTTTCACGATTTAGGTTCCCCTCGTGAGTCGCCACATCTTGAGCATCTCGAATCATACCCAATAATGATGTCTCCATAGTCATCCGAAGACATTTAGCTCGAATCGGTTCGACCAGTTGCTTACGATCTAGTGCGTCAGCTACCACATTAGCTTTACTGGGGTGGTAGTGAATCTCACAGTCGTAATCTTTCACCACATCTAACCATCTAACCTGCCTCATATTCAAATCCCGCTGATCGAAAAGGTACTTCAAACTTTTATGGTCAGTGTAAATGATACACTTAACCCCGTAAAGGTAGTGCCTCCATATTTTGAGAGCAAAAACAACAGCTCTTAATTCCAGGTCATGAGTGGGGTAGTTCCTTTCGTGCGGTTTTAGCTGGCGAGACGCATAAGCTATCACCTTACCCCGTTGCATCAACACAGCACCAAAACCCAGGAGGGATGCGTCGCAGTACACTACCATGTCCTCCACTCCTTCCGGTAAAGTCAAAACCGGGGCATTACACAACCGCGTCTTAAGATCTTCAAATGCAAACTGTTGTTCCGGACCCCAAACAAATTTCTCCAACTTCTTGGTCAATCGCGTAAGAGGTAGAGCAATCTTTGAGAAATTTTCAATAAACCTACGATAGTAACCGGCCAAACCCAAGAAACTACGAATCTTCGAAGGCGATTTAGGAGCTTCCCATTTCTTAACCGCATCAATCTTGGCCGGATCGACCTTGATACCTTCCTTGTTCACCACGTGGCCCAAGAATTGAACCTCTTCTAACCAAAATTCACACTTAGAAAATTTAGCATAAAGCCGTTCTCTCCGTAGTGTCTCTAGAAGTTCCCGAATGTGCTTTTCATGCTCCTCCCTGGTCTTAGAATAGACCAAAATATCGTCAATAAACACAATGACCGAACGGTCGAGCATCGGACCACACACCCGATTCATAAGATCCATAAAAGCAGCGGGTGCATTAGTGAGTCCGAAAGGCATCACCACAAATTCAAAGTGTCCGTATCGGGTTCAAAACGCCGTTTTCTCAATGTCACAGTCACGAACTCGCATCTGATGATAACCGGAACGCAAATCAATCTTGGAAAACCAAGACGCTCCTTGGAGTTGGTCGAAAAGATCATCGATACGAGGTAAAGGATAACGGTTCTTTATCGTGAGTTTATTCAACTCCCGATAATCTATGCACATTCTTTGAGAGCCGTCCTTCTTCTTCGCGAAAAGTATAGGAGCACCCCACGGCGAGAAACTTGGCCGTATAAACCCCTTATCGCTAAGCTCCTGAATCGATCTTGAAGCTCTTTCATCTCGATGGCGCCAAACGATAAGGAGATTTGGCGATCGGAACAGCCAGTACTAAATCAATGCGAAACTCCACTTGCCTAATAGGTGGCAAACCCGGAGTTCCTCAGAAAGACGTCACCAAAGTCGGAAACAAGCGAACATTATCGAGTGCAATAGCAGAGGTACAAGAAGCAATATCCAAATGGGGAATATCTCCTTGAATAATAAGTTCTCCACCCCTAGGGTTTTGAACACGAACTTGTCTCTTGCGACAAAGAATTTCGCATCGAATGCATCGAGCCAATCCATACCCACAATAACGCAAAGTTCCCTCATAGCAATAGGGATAAGATCAATGGGGAATTCAACTCCCGAAAATTCAAGGGTACAACCCCGATAAACATCGAGAACGAAGATAGTTCGATTGTCGGCAACTTCGATAACCATGGGACGTGCTAGTTTCCGACACCACGCCCTAAACGATTTATGAACGTGCGTGACACGAAGGAGTGAGTAGCGCTTAATCAAACATAACGGCGGCAGGTGAGAATCTAATGAGATAAGTGCCCGATTCATAATATTTAATCAATAAAACAATTACTCTATGGCATAGCATAAGATAAAAGATAAGGAAGAGATGTTTACCTTTCTGCCGCAGGCTTCGTAGGCTCCTCCCTCGTAAGCCGGTGGACACGTCCTCGTGTCAACATAGTTGGTCCGTTAGAGGTCGGGCGATTGGGATTTGCATTCCCATTCTTCTTGACTTTGGGCAATCAGGCTTCTTGTGCCCCTTCTCTTGGCAATTGTAACAAAGCTGGTACTGCCGCAAGTGGTAGTAACTGGGACTGTAATGGCTTTTGGAGCCTTGCAATTCTTCCAGTGATGCCCTTCCTTCTTACGGTTATAACACACCATTGGGGGTCGATCACCTCGCTGAGATGGCTTGTATTCATATCTTGGTTTATCCCCAAATTTTGTCTTCTTATGAGCCTCATTAGAAGTTTTAGAAAAAGTGCTCTCAGTTTCCTCTTAGATTGAGTTTGCGGCTCAATCTCTCTCTTTCGGGCTGCCCCCATGATCGCACCCAAGGTCGCAAAGTCTTGCATGCTCACAAATTCCGGATGTCGGACGTAAAATCGAGATGTACCGACTAACAAGCCATGCTTCATCTCCAAAGAAAAGTAGGACAGAAAGAAAGCATCTCCATGAACTTGGCGTTCAGATCACTAACAGACTCGGTGGTCATTTGTAACGCCATGAACTCCTGCATCATTCTTTGTTGCTCCACCCTAGGCACATACCGTGCCTCGAACCATTCCACAACCGGGCCCAAGTAATCGCCCTTACTGACTTCTTCACTATTCTTCCCGTGGTGGTGTTCCACCATGTCTTACCCCGCTTCCTCATTTGGTTCTTTGCTACCAACACTCTAAACGGTGCAGGCACCCTATAGTCATAAAGGCGCCCTCCACATCGATAACCAAGGCTTAGGCCATCTTGGATCGTCCTCCCCATCCCAATGAGGTGGGCCGCACTTGCCGAACTTCTCGTAGTAGTACATTAAATCACGAGCAGAGGATCAGGAGCCCTCCCCGGCGGAGGTGCATCGCCATGCGCTCATCTAGCGAGCACGAACTTGATCAATGATGTTAGCCGTGACATTCGAATGATCTCGTTAAAAGCATTATTGAACTCCTCGGAACGAGTTCCCTAACTTGAGCTATTTGAATTGCATTGAGGCGAGCAAAGTGAGCCATCTAAAATTGATAAGAAAAGAAAACGATTCAACCTATGCATGTCTAATAGATCGAAAACACTCAGATTGCTGAAAACTTTTCAACCTTGCCCCGTCCCCAAAACCGGCTCCAATATATTGAATAGTAGGGGCCCTTCTATTATTCAATATAGAAGTTCCAATTTCGGTTTCAGGTCTAGTTTCAAAATTTCAGCTTGCTCCTAGCCGTAACAGTTTAATTCACACTCATGGTAGATCTAAAAGGCCTAAATTCTCACATGGTAGATAGTAGCACTAAAGGTATATAATTATCCTCCTAGGCTAGTCTTTGGGATATGTCATAAATGGAGCATACTATTGTGTTTGATAAGTAATAAAATTTAAACTCAATTAGTAAATAAAACTTACTTGGCTGGCTGACCGGCGCACCGTGACATCTTCACTGCTAGCTTTTAATAAACTTTGTACAAGAGAAATAAAATGTTTTAAATTTGAGTCTAGACATCCCTAAGAAGGCCTAGTTCACTCAAATGAAAGGCTCTGATACCAACTTGTAACACCCAAAATTTATTTATTTATTTATTTTTTTTTTTTTTTTTTTTTTTTTTTACCGAAATAGTATAAAGTTTGACACCAATTCATAAAGGAACTTCATTTATTTAATTTAATAAGCCAATAATGGCAATCAAGTTATCAAACTTCTAAAGAAAACAACATAAGTAAAACTTTCTAATATAGAAATGTCAAAAGCGGAAGTACTAAAATGTTCATTGACGTAAAATAAATAGCGCAGTCACGAATGCTCCCGATACCCCTAGCCTCCTTAATCGTAATACCTGAAAAATGTTAAGTAAACCGTAAGCACAAAGCTTAGTGAATTCAAACACAACATTATACCAATATCCACAATCACTAGACCTAGATTAAAATATACAGTTATAACATTTAAACATAAGCCAAGAACAAATCAAGGCTTATAAGGAGGGCTAGTAGGTTACCCGCATCTCACAAACCGAAGAGTATTGGGTTAATCTTACCCTCACCTCACATCCCGGAGGGTATTGGAGTAATTATACCTAACCACGCGCACCGGACAAAAGCCGGATAATTGCTATGATCCCCTCAACAATAAACATACAGTGCACATGTATGATTAACAATTTAAGCATGCATCCACATTATCATACCATAATAATAATTTAACACTCACGTGCTAACCTAGCAATCATAAATATTGAGACAATGGAGTGAGAGAACTCACCTTGAATACTTAAGGGAGATTGCTAAATCAAAACTGGCTACCACACTTGAGCAAATGCCAAAACTTCACCTTAGCTTGTTACACCAACAAGGAAATGAAGGAGAAGATGATTATGGCTTTGGGAAGAGAAAAATGAGAGAGAGATGGGAGAGATGGGAGATCGACCGAAAAAATGAGGGAGAGAGGAGGAGGTTAGGGTTTGTGATATTTTTATAATTCATATTAGGACAAAGCCTAATGACTACACTAATGGGCTAGGCTCAAAACTCATTTCTTACTAGCCCAATATAATTAAATCTATCAATTAACTTAGCCCAAAACTTGTAATTTAATCTAACTTGGCTAATTAATTAAACCTATCATTTAAAATAATTAAATACCATGAAAATAATTAACGTACCGAAAAAAAAAGAAACCGGGCGTTACACATACTCCTTTTAGCGTACGCTAATTGGGTATAGGTAGCGCACGCTACCGCTCAGCTTTAGCGCACGCTAAGGCTACCTTGGCTGCAGTCCAGAAGGTACTGGACTGCAGGTGAGAATAATTGTAGCGCACGCTACGAGTGGTAAGTAGCGCGCGCTAATGGGTCGTAGTAGCGCACGCTATATGTGTGGAGTAGCGCGCGCTAGGGGCGGATCAGGTTGAGTCCAGTGGCTACTGGACTGCACCGGGTTTATTCATAGCGCACGCTATACATTGTTGTTAGCGTACGCAACCGATATATTAGCGCACGCTAAATAATGGTTGTAGCGCACGCTATCGAGGTTAGATCAGAGGGCAGATGGTTTTCTGGACTCCAGTACTGGGCGTCAAGTATTTCGCTAGCGCACGCTAACAATGGATATTAGCGCACGCTAGTAGTATGGTCAGAGCGCACGCTACAAAGAGGTACGTAGCGCGCTACCGTGTTCGGACAAAGGTACCGGATTACCCAAAGTACTCGTTAGCGCACGCTATGCACAAGGCTAGCGCACGCTAACCTCGGACCGAGTATAAATCGACGATTAGTCGACTTCTTCATTTGTTCATCTCATTTCACTCCTTCGGTATTTTGGGCGATTTCGGCGATTCGGAGAGGGTTCTTCGAGGTGTAATCATCAATCATCATCTTCAAGCTCATCTTTCGGATTGATCATCATTTCATCATCTTCATCACATCGAATCAAAGGTATTAATCTCTTGGATCTAGAATTTCGGATTTTGGGTTTTCCTTCCGATTTCTTCGTAAGCTTGGATTATCATTGGGATATGTTAAGTTATGGATTATCTACTTGGATAAATATATTCCTCCGGATTTAATGGTTATTTTCGAATTGTTTTCAAGAACCCTTGGGGTTGACTTGGTTAATTGGGGATTTTCCGATTGATGTCGTTATAATCATGAATTATGGTTTCCTAATGGATTATTGATATCATTGAAGTGTTTTGTTAGTTCGAAATACTCATTTTGGTGTGGGTTTCGACATATTCGGATTGGATATTTCCGAAGTTGTGCGGTCGGTTATGTATTCGTTGGAATGCCTATGAGTTTGTTTATCGTTGTTTCGACCCTTGGGTTAGTCGTGTTTTGTTGTTTGATACGTGTATTGAACGATTGTTGGTAATTATTGTTATTCAAGGTTGTTCGAGCGATCGGTATCTTGGTTAGACGTTGTTCGTGGACGGACATTCTTCATCGGTATTGTGTAAGTTAAATCTTACTCGGTTAAAGGATACTCATTCCTTTTGTTGTTGATTGCTCATAATCATAATTCATTCATCATAATATTAATCATTTTGAGACTTGTAAGTGTCGAATAATCATTTCGATCCACGAGCAGCGGTTCCAAATCTTTTCATTGGTTTGTCAATCACGTCACTATTACTTTCATTTCGGTGAGTCATCTTGGCCTTGTCTAATTATTATTCATTGGTGTTCATCATGGTCATTCTCGCTCATGTGACCTTCCGGGTTCATATTGCGTGGCCGGGTGTGGCTGTGTGGAATTTTTAGTCGGGCACATGATGGTCATGTATTGGGTTCACCGATACATCGGACCGTGCACACGGTAACGCTTACCTCCGTGAGACTAATTAGGTACAAGGACGGGTGTGTCCGGTCATTCGTCTTGTACACTTGCACAGGACATTACGGGCGTACTATGATGCTTCTCTTCAGCGTAATTCATAATTAAGAATATTATCACTTCAGTTAATTCATGATTGTGTAATTTCAACTCTTGAGGATTGTTGTTCTGTGTAACTGATCCCGTTGGGGGATTTTGTTTTCAGGTCACGGCAAGGCAAAGGCACGGGAAGAGCATGTTGACGGCGACGAGTCCCAGTGATACTAGTAGGGGGCCCGATGCCTTTCGTCATTTATTCAGTCATTTGTGTTTCCTTTATTTATTCCGCTGCAGACATTCCGTTTGAATGCTCATTTCATTCAGTGTTGTGTATTTTATCGTCACATAAGATACACATGTATTCTATTTTATCCTGGGTGTGTTGTATAAAACTCCTCATCGGAGTAATTGATGTTGTAATGTGGTTCGGTACTACATTTACCTGTGTAATTCATTCATTTTCATTCGCCTGGTGGGTCCCAATCGGGGGTCCACGGCACTGTAATATCCGCCTAGTTTGGGGTGTTACAAGGATAAGGTCGGTTTGAAGAGAAGTATCCATCTTAAAATCAAGAGCCTCCAATCTCTCGATCATAGATATCATTTTGAGGACGTGGTCCCCAACCTTCTCATCTTCCTTCATCCTTGCACCGAACAGTTGCTTAGATATCTCATATCTAGCAGTTCGACTGTGCTCACCATAAAGCTCGGTTAAGTGAGATAGAATCTGCCTAGCAGAAGTCATTTTCTCATGAGCTCTCTAAAGCTCATTAGACATGGAATCCATCACATATGCATGGACTTTCACGTCATCCTTAGCCCACTTTTTGTGGTTTTCAATCTCTTTCTGATTGGCTCTTGTCCGCACTGGAGGTGCCAGAATGTCTGTCTCTAAGACGTATCCCAGTACCTCTATACTGAGGACTATCATTAGATTGCGGAGCCAATCCACAAAGTTAGGTCCGTTCAAGGTGTTCTTTTCGAGTAGAATTGTGGGCGGATTCATTGTCATATTGAGAGTTATGTCTGCATTTAAGTATGACAGATTAATTAGTGACTCGTTTAATTATGTTCTGAGTATAGAATTAAGGTCTTTTCTATTCTTGTTACCCAGCTCCCACTATTTTTATCGGAATAACACACTCCCATGTGAAATCCAGAAGTATCGTTCACTCTACTTCATAGTGGCAATCGAGTTCTTTATGAATCTTAATAGAGGGCAACCGAACAGGTTTCTAGTCTATTAATTTTCATAAAGTGGTGTCCAACACCAACCCATCTAATGAATGATTCGATCTTCTTTTTCCCATTGTTCACTCCCCTCAACCTATAAGGTTTCTATGGTTCATGAACAAGTTAAGTTTACACCATCGACGCAAATCAGTTTCACAATTGAATCTTATCCGGCAACCTATCAGGTTTCTAGGGATAAAATTTGCTCCAACCGAAGGTATCCAATGCGCCCCCGGTAATTTATCCATCCTCCCCGAACGACTACCCCAATAACTCGGAAGCATAGCACATGCGGTTTGGATTTCAATTTCCCGAAGGCTCGATGGAGGGAAGGAAAATCTTGAAGCCTTATAAACTTAATAATTTGCCGTGGGAGAATTTTCGCGATTAATGTTACACTTTGCACATTAATTCATTTAAGCGCATTTGTAGCATTTATACAATATGAACAACCATTCACAACCTAGTTGCTACCAACATATGGTTCATGGACCGTTCCTAGAAAACAAAAACTCCATAATCTAATTACAAGTCTTCATCTTGAATCTTCGTCTTCTCGAAACGGATCTTCCTACGGTCTTCATCATTACATATATATTTTATCATGATGATGATATTCTCGATTGTGTTTTGACCTCTGGTTGGTCATCTTGGAGTTTATCATATTGATGGTATTCTCGGCTGCGTTTTGACCTTTGGATTGGTCGTATTAGAGTTTATCATGTCGATGATACTCTCGGTTAATTTATTAGTTGATCATTGCTGGTGATCATCTGAGCATTCAGATTTTGTGTCGATATTTTGGGATTTGTTGCTATTGTGTTGGGTAGTTGCTTCATAGATGTATCATGTATTATTCGTTTTATCAGAATTGGGGACTTGATTGTGCAATCAGACAAACAGTATTTGACACAGATAGATTATTTTATCCATAGATGATATATTTTTGTTGAGACTCATGGAATGTGATTGTAAGCATATTGAGGCTTTATAGTGAAGTCACTTGCTAGTATTTCAGGAGATCATCGACTTTGCGCATTTGCAAGTATTCTATTTTGGTTATTCGGTAATATTGATGATCGATCATTGTCGTGATGGTTTCGGAATATTTTGGTTGAACGCTTTGTTTATTTTCTATGACGGATTGCAAGTTTCGAGGACGAAACTTATTTTAAGTGGTGTAGTATGTAATATCCGGAATTTCTACTACTGTTGTTTAATGCTATTTTATCCGAGTTATGTTGTACATCATGGAATATGTACAGTATGGATAAAATAAATGAAGGACTGAGACATCTGTATTGGTATAATTGTCGTACTTGGTCGTCAATTGCAGTTGAGGATATTGTGTATCATATGAGAATATTATTGGAAGGAGTATGTGTATTTGGTATGCCGTATGTTCGTATTTTGTATGTTGAGACGTTGGACAAGAATAACTGAAAATGGGTAAGTGTAGCATTATTAGCGCACGCTAATATACATGCCTAGCGCACGCTATCGTGCAGGTTTAGCGCACGCTAATGGTAAAGGATAGCGTACGCTAGTACAGTCCAGATCAGAAGGAATCTATGTGTGGACCCGGCCACTTTCGGCGCATGTGCCGACAAGGTCAACGAATGTTTGTTGTGAAGGATTAGCGCACGTTAATGCATATTGTTAGTGCACGCTAACATCAGACCGGTCCAAAGGGAATCTTATCCTAGTCACAGCTGTCGGCGTGTGGACCCGTCTTTGGAGCATACAGACAAACGAGTCAACTATGAGTAGCGCATGCTATGATCGGACACTAGCGCACGGTAAATAAAGGAGGTTACGTACCCTATTGCATGGGCATTGCGTACGTAAATCATTTTATGAAGTAAGGCAGTAGCCTCTGGACTTCGATAGCGCACGCTAAGCATGTAACGTACGTTAAATGAAGATGTTAGCGTACGTTAATAATGTACAATGCATATATATATGTGCAGTTGGGTATTATTCGTCATTTTCGTCCATTTCTTCATGTGAACCGATAGAGAGAGTTCTTAGAGAGATGTTTGAAGTTCCAAACACTGGATTATGGTGGAGTTAATCATCCATAACAATATTAAGCTTGGAATCGATTGGAAATAGATTCAAACTTGGGATTCAATCCATTCCTTCAAAAAGGTAATTACTCTTCACCTTTGGATTTCATTTTGGATTGAATGTTGATTTTCTTGAGTTGATGATTATTACATAAACAAGATGATGAGCATGATTATGATATGAATTACCGGATTATGATGATATTGTTGTTGATATATGGATATTGACATGATTCTTGTGGTTTGAATTGTGTAGTTCGTTTTTTTTTTAGATAAGTTGGTTAATCCTTCTCCTCCTTTGCGGATGTTGATGTCAATGTTGATGATTAATCTATGTAATGTTAGATTATTGGAGTGTTGTTATGGTTCTTATTGTTCATGATGTTGATATTTGAGGAAGAAGATGATATGTGAATGTATGACTTGGAGTATGAGTTGGATGATTGTTTATATGTTAAAGGATATCGGATTTCATTGTTTTGATAGCTATGAACATGGTTTAGAATCACTTAGTGTTCTTGATAATCGCCATATGTTGATCGGTATCTAAAATGCATGCAACTGCATGTCATTAGCGCACGCTAGTGTTACTGGCTAGCGCACGCTAACAGGAGCGACTTAGCGCACGCTACGTTAAGTGATTAACATGCGCTAAGTGAACAGACAGTGTAGTATATCCTGTTTCGGTTATGAAATCGTGATCGTTTATGTTGGATTGATCAGACTAGTGGTTAATCGAGATATTGTTGAGCCATTAGGTTTGTAAATTGGTTCTATCAATTGTTGATTGTTATCGAATGTGTGTTAATTGATTACTTCAATAGGTTGAGATTATTGATCGATGATTAGAACCTTGCTTTGTGGTTGTGTTCAAGAATGTTCGTGAATTGCATTGATCGGGGACAAGGAACTTGTAGACGACGACAAGGAATTGGTAACGGCTTCATCGGTATCGAGGCAAGTTATTACTTGCACAGTTTATAATATTTAATGAATGATTTCAATTTCATTCGTTTATAATTCATATAGCAATGTTATAATAAAGATCATAGGAGATCTGAGATTATAAGTTATATTCGAGTTTTGGGAATTAAATCATAATGTATATGACTTACATTTGTTATTAGTATACTTGGTATCGAGGAAACATTGTGGTATAGATGAGGACGTGAATTATCTATCTTCCATGATATTTTGGATCGTCGAATATTCAGAATAATGGTTCGTGATGGTTTAGACATCGAGATTGCTCTCGAAGGATTCGGAGCAAGTATTTTTATCATTTTTGTCATTTGTGTTGATCATGTTGTGATACATGCGTGTATCGTTGTTGTCATGCATTGTGTATCATTGTTATATGCATTTGTGCATTGTCGTTGTATGTCCACCTCATGTTGGTCAGACGGTATCATCGGGGATCTATGTTAGCGTGCGCTGGATCATCGGATAGGTTTTTCCACCACGGGTTGGTCTGAAGGGATCATCGTGGGATCTAGGCAGTGAATGATGGATCATCGGATTACCATGTGTTGTTATTGTGCATACGTATATTATGGTCTTGCCATAAGTATACATTGTCGTTATTGATGTGAGCATATTGATGTTATCATATGAGTATGCATTTGTAGGTCTTGTGTTAGGTTCATGTCCGTATGTTGTGTTGATCTAATCTTGGATTAGACTGACGTGATTTCATCGTGGCATTTCATATCTTGAGGTATGTTCCGTATTTCCTTTGGTATTTATCTTTGATGGACAATCGATTATCGTGTTGAGATGTGATGATGTTACCCGACGGATTGGGTTGGACAGAGTTAGTAGATTTCGTAACAGTGAGTTATGATAATGTTTTGAGAACCTTGGGTATTGTTGAGATACAATACAGATATTTCTGTATGAGCTTATTGTGTTGTCGAAAGGATATGATATGTGAACTTTGGTAATTATTATCACGAGTTGGTAAAGTTATGGCGGTAAGATTACATTGGCCGTATTCTTACTTAATGTTTTTCATCGGTATGTAATTATTGACGTGATATGATGGTTATCATTGTTGGATATTATGGCTGACCCCGTCGTGGGCTTTCTTTTTAGGTTCTTGGATTATCAAGCTTGTAGCGGTCGTGGAGAGATGAGCTTCCCGGAGGATACTAGCTAGGGCATGTATTTGTGTTTTGAGTTTCCTGATTAGTTCTTGTATTCCGCTGCTAGAGTATTTTATTTTTTTGTCTTTTTCCGCTGCGTGAGTAATTTTAAATGGCCTTTTGGTATCTGGTAACTTAGGTTACTTTGGCAATTGTTTTCTAAACTATTTTGTCGGTACATGTAAGCGATAGCTTAATGTATGTCTTTAAACTGTTGAGTTTTGGCATTTCAGACCTTGTGGTTTCAAATGATATTTTACGACGGTTTTGATAAACGAGTTTTATATAGTCTTCGAATGTTTTTAAATGACAGTACCATCGTTAGCCTCTTGGGCGTTTATAAATGTTTGTGAAAATTTCCTTCAGCCTTGTGGGTTCCATCTCGGGGCCTACGGCGCTGTAATATTCCTGGATGGCTCTGGGGGTGTTACACTACTTGTTATGATAAATGTGTTTTGTGGGATTTTTTGTGGATTTGGTGTCTATTAACCTGGTAGACCTTGTGAAGGTTCTACGGCATGTAACGTCTCTTATGAGATTTGGGGTGTTACACCCCACAACCACATATTTTGCTTCAGCCGTGGAAGTAGCTACACTAGTTTGTTTCTTACTACCCCATGAAATTAGACACGAACTCATGAAATGACAAGTTCCAGTTGTGCTTTTTCTATCAATTTTGCATCCACTGAAATCGGCATCACTGTATGCAAAAAGTTCAAAATCAATGTTTGATGGATACCACAGACCTAAACCTGCAGTACCTTTTAAATATCGAAAAATGCGTTTGCAAGCAATAAGATGAGACTCTTTCGGATTTGCTTGAAATATAGCACAAAGATAAGTAGCGAACATAATGTCTGGTCTATAAGTAGTTAAATAAAGTAAAGACCCAATCATACCTCGATACAATTTATGGTTTACAGACTTACTTTTCTCGTCTTTGTCGAGTTTAAGAGTGGAAGACATAAGAGTAGAAATTTCTTTTCAAGCTTCCATCTTAAATTTCTTTAGAAGCTCATTGACGTACTTGGATTGGTGAATGAATATTCCATCTTTTACTAGCTCATCGCATTTGAGACATACGTCCATCTTCATCTTCTTGATCTTAGGAACCATCAGGGCCTTGTCCTTACCCTTAAAGTACTTACTTTGTGGGCCCATTTGCTTCTTCGTCTTTTTCATCATGTTCTTGGACCTCCGAGATCCAGAAGAAATCACAAGGGAAGACTCCTTCACTCATGAAGTCTTCATCTGAGACTGAGCAGTTGCAAGTTTGTTCATCAATCCTGCTACATTCCAAGCAATCTCATTACAATTGAAGTTCATAACAAACTGTGAGAAGGAATCAGGAAGAGATTACAGGATAAGATCGGTCTGTAGAGAAGCATGCATCCTAAAATCAAGAGCCTCTAATCTATTGATCATAGAGATCATTTTGAGTTCATGGTCCCCGACTTTCCCACCTTCTTTCATCTTGGCACCGAAGAGCTGCTTCGATATCTCATATCTAGCAGTTCGACTGTACTCACCATAAAGCTCGGTTAAGTGAGACAAGACCTACCTAGCAGAAGTCATTTTCAAATGAGCCCTTTGAAGCTCATTAGACATAGAGGCCATCATATCGCCACAGACTCTTATGTCATCCTTAACCCACTTTTCATGGATTTCCACACCGGAGCCGCTGGAATGTCCGCCTCCAAGATGTATCACGGCGTCTCCGTACTGAGAACTATCATCAGGTTGCGGAGCCAGTCCACAAAGTTAGGCTCATTTAAGATGTTCTTTTCGAGTAATATAATGAGTGGGTTCATTGTCATTTTGTGAGTTTTCCTGTCTGCATAAAGTATGCCAGATTGATTAGGGACTCGTTCAATTGTGGTTTGAGTTTAGAATTAAGGACTTTTATATTCTTTTAACCCACCTCCCACTATTTTTATCAGAATAACACACTCCCTTATGAAATCTGAAAGTATTCGTTCGCTTTATTTCATAGTGGTGATCGAGTTCTTTATAAATTTTAGTAGAGGGCAACTGAACCAGTTTCTGGTCTATTAATCTTTATAAAGTGGTGTCCAACATCAACCCATCAAATGGATGACTCGATGTTCTTTTTCCCCTTGTTCAGTTCCCTCAACCTATACAGTTTCTATGGTTCGTGAATAAGTTAAATTTACATCATTGATGTTGATCAGTTTCGCAATTGAATCTTATCCGGAAAGCAAACAGGTTTTTAGGGATAAAATTTGCTCCAACCGAAGGCATCCAATGCACTCTCGAAATTTATCGACCCTCCCCGCATGACTACCCCGATTACTCGGAAGCATAACACATCCGGTTTGGATTTCAATTTTTCGAAAGCTCGGTGAAGGGAAGGAAAAACTTTGAAACCTTTTAAACTTAATATTTTGTCGTGGGAGAATTTTCGTGATTAATGTTACACTTTGCACATTATTTCATGTAAGCGCATCTGTCGACATTCATACCATGTGAATAAAATATTCACAACCTAGTTGCTACCAACATGCAGTTTATGGACCGTTCCTAGAATAAAAAACATCACAATCTAATTACATGTCTTTGGTCTTGAATCTTCGTCTTCTCGAATGGATCATCCTCCGGTCTTTGTCATTACATATAAATTTTACATTGAAAAATTGCATCCTATAATACAAATTTTCTAGTAAAATAAATAGGCTCAAATTGGCCTTTACAACCCAATCGAATAAAACAAATGATTCAAAACTAGGTCCATGAACTATATCACCATACACAAGCATTCATCTAATAAATACTAAATAAATAGATTTTATATTAAATAAGTAATTTGATATATTGATCCAACCAATATATAAAATTTACTATTTAATAGAATTAATTCAATCAATTCACACAATAAAGTAATTCAGTCAATAATAAGTATTCTAATAAATTAATTTTTCCTTTTAAAACGAAATACCATATATTATTTTAATCAAATTAAATCCAATTTAAAATGCGGGAGATTAAATTTCTGTAATACACGAAAAGCAACTCCAGAACAGGTCCGGAAGGGACACGGACCACATCTCAACAAGCCGAATTGCAGGGTAGGTCCAAAAAATGGCCTGAATCGCGGTCCTATTAGGCCAGACCGCACGGTTGTCCAGCATCCTGGAAAACGGACCCTGGTCCATCCAACGGCAATCCGGTGCTTGATATTCGATCGAATATCGAATATCAATATTTTTTTGAATTTCATAACTTCAATATAAATCATATTTCCAAGAAAATAAAGATTTATATTTACTTATAGATTTACAAAAAATATAACTACAACGAATAAATAAACATATATAACGATTATAATATAAATGATTCCAAATCATAAATCATTCAATCAAGCATTCCAAATGCTAAATATTGTATATACGATACCAAGACCTCGCTCCAACACCACTGTTGGGATTCACTGACTTAAATGAAGGCGCAGTGGAAGCAATATTCGAAAAGTAAACAATATGAATCCCTTAAGAGGATCGATCAAGCAACGTATATACGAATATAAAGCAAACAAAAGTAAGATTTGAAATCATACCCTTGTAGTCCCTTGATGGAATGTTGATGTTGATGATGTCCACTACGAATCCAATCCGCAATAGCTCTTGGAAAATCCAACGCCGAAAGTACCGCGTCTCTACTTGCCATGTGCCGGAAAAATGATCGAAATGATACCCACCTTATTATCCTCCAAGGATAATGCTAGAACAAAGTGGTTGAAGCTATAGAAATTAATTTATACACTTCAAGTATACCAATTAATTTTCTCTCTAAATTTTCTTAAGCACTCAAAGTGTTTGGAAAATTTCTTTTCTCGATTCTAGAAATGAGATGAGATGAAACAAAAAAGGAAAACCTCTCCCTTGTTCTCTATGGAAACTCACGGGAATTTCACCAAAATGTGGGAGGAGGTTATTTAATACTTCATTTATCTTTATTTCGTATCTCAAATCTTCCCCTCTTAATATTTTATTTTCATTATTAAATGAAAAATCTTTCTTGGTTTTCTTTGATCTTCCACCACATATGGTGGAATCAAATGACCAATGAATAAAATATGAGAGTGGGCGTCCATATAGAAGAACCGAAGGAATTCGGTTCGTTTTGGACTCTCGTGTGTCCAAAGAGATAAACTCCATTCCGTTTCGATGTAATTATATTAATTAATTAATCCAATTAATTAATTAATTATGTTAAATACAAGATAATATAATTAATGTCTCCAAGAATAAACATATTTATGAATTAAATTAATCACCCAGTAATTTATTTAAATCATTAGGCCGTAAATTAATTTATCCAATAAATTAATTTAGACATCCAATGACCCAAAATTAATTAGACATCTAATGTCCAATAAATTAGATATCCAATATCTAGTAATTATAAAGAGAGAATAAGCTCGATTCATTTCTACGTCTATCCTAATGCGCGACTCGGTAGGTCCGTCTCAGTTAGCAATCGGAGGAACCAAAGAGTGATAGCACCACCTAGCCAGTCCCGCAGCCTACACTGTAACCTAACTGAGAACGAATGATTGGGGATATTCCAAAAACCTTTCTGTTGTGAATACCAGTATACGTATAAACCCTTCTCTCAAATGTCCCAACCAAGTTATAGGGTCACAGTCAGTCAAACCCTATCTATACTTGACGTTATGCATGAGTTAATGCAAATCAAGATCATTGAGCTCTCGTGTATCTAATACAACTAGCTCAAATACTTTGGCCAAAGACTTATGATCTCATCTGTCACTAACCGCATAGGACATATACCTGTTCACTTACAGGAGAAAGAATCCTATCTTGGTATTTAGAAGAACCTGCTACTTGTCCGTCATGATGCACATCAAGGTTGACCCCCACCTTCCGATTTTCTGGGTCGAACTACTCTACTGAAAATATTAACGTCACAAGCATATTCCTACTAAATCCTCAAGCTCACACTACTAAAAAAAAGGGCTTTAGTGACACTTGGATTATGACAGTTTTTTGTTATGTGTCACCAAATATATAAAATTGGATTAGTTTTCCTATTTAACATATAAGTGTCACTGACTGCTCACACAAATGTATCACTAATTAAGGCATCAGTAATTACTGACACTAATGTATCAGTAATTAAAAAAAACACTGAAATATTCTCTAATATGAACCATTCATTAATAATAATCTCAACCGTCCATTTTGAGTCAACCCTGGGAAAAGCTTAAGTGCTATGTACATTCTCCACGCCGACACCTTCATCTCCACAGCTTCGTCTCCACACCACTCTCTACACATCTCTTCAGCATCTTCTTCACCTCCAGACTAAAAAAACAACCTACAATCGCACTCATCTAAGTTCTCTCATCCACGACCCCAGCCCTGATACAAACTTGTCGGCCTTTGCGTATCCCAGTAAGTTCTATCGTCCTTTGGTCTTGTGGTGTGCGAAATCCCAGTGGGTGAGACGGGTCTAATTTTTGTGTTTTTTGTTTTCTTGAGTTATATTGTTTCTTTTTCCAGTCTTTAGTTGTTCTTCTTTGGTGTTTTTTCAGTTTTTTAGGGTTCTTTAAGTTTTTCACTATTTTTTTTTCAGAGTTGTGTTTCTTTGGTAGTCTTTTCTTTGGTCCCGATAACTTTTGTTATTTGGTATTTTTTACTCTTGTAGAAATCAAAGATAATGGATTCAATTTGGGATTATATGGCCTTTTCTGCAAGTATTCTTATCTGCAAGTACTCTTGTAATTTAGCATTTTTTAATATTATTTGTATTGTTGTGTTGGTGTTTGAGCACATTTGAGACTTATTGTTGATTTATTAGCAGGTTTGGGACCTTTCAGTGATGTATTTGTTTTATTTTTATTTTTTTAAGTAACTGTGGGTGGTCTTTTTTTATGCTAAAACTTGTATGTTTGGTAAATTCAAATCTGAATAAGCTAACACTATCTAATAAATGAACAGGAAAAATCGTTTGATATGGACAAGTCTTGGATTTTTTGTAATCGCTTGTCCAATGAGTATAAGCAGGGAGTTCTTGAGTTCATAGATTTTGCTGTCATTAATTCTGAAAATAGAATGTCCATTAGGTGTCCATATACCTCATGTTGTAATATGGAGTTTTTCACCCCAGTTGTCATTGCACATCACTTGTTTAAAAAAGGTTTCTTAGAAAAGTACATAATTTGGGATTGGCATGGTGAGGTAGCCCCAAAATCAGTCTCCAAAGACCAAGAAATTAGAATGAGTCAAAATCAAGGTTTTAGATGTGAAGATTACAGTAATTTAGGGGATACGGTGAATGATGCTTTTGAGCATTGTGATAAAAATCCTAGATCTTTTAGGGATATGCTTGAAGATGCCGAAAAACCTTTGTACCCGGGCTCAAAATATTCTAAACTTTCAGGTCTAATGAAACTTTACAATGTTAAAGGACACTATGGGTGGTCTGACAGTGGGTTTTCAAATCTGTTAGAGGCTCTTAATGAGTTATTGCCAAATGGTAATAACTTGCCGAAGTCAATGTATGAGGCCAAGAAAACAATGAAGGTATTTGGCTTAAACTATGAGAGAATACATGCATGTCCTAATGATTGTATTCTCTATAGGAATGTATTTACAAATTTAAATGAATATCCTAGTTGTGGGGTGTCTAGGTGGAAGAAGAGAAATGGTAGGTCTAGAAAATGTCAAACAAAAGTGCCTATAAAAGTCTTGTGGTATTTTCCCCCTGTTCCTAGATTTAGGAGACTGTTTCAATCACCAGAAACTGCTAGGAATTTTACATGGAATGATAATGATAGAGTTAAGGATGGTAACCTTCGCCATCCGGCCGATTCACCGACCTGGCAGTTGATTGACAACAAATGGCCAGATTTTGCCCAAGAGACGAGAAATCTTCGCTTGGCTCTATCCTCAGATGGGATTAATCCACATAGCACACTTAGCAGTACTTATAGTTGCTGGACTGTTTCATTGATAACATATAATCTTCCTCCATGGTTATGCATGAAAAGGAAGTTTATGATGCTGTCTCTGCTTATATCAGTCCTTAAACAGCCGGGAAATGACATAAATGTTTACCTTGCACCTTTGATTGATGACTTAAAAATTCTCTGGGATGTAGGTGTTGATGTGTTTGACACATATAAGAAAGAAAGTTTTCAGTTAAGGGCTATTTTGATGTGGACATTAGTGACTTCCCAGCATATGGGAATCTGTCTAGGTGCACTGTGAAGGGATATTATGGTTGTCCAGTTTGTGGGATTAACACAAATGCATTTTGGCTGCCACATAGTCGAAAAATGTCATATATGGGTCATTGTCCAAATGAGGATAATTCATCTAAACGTCTCTCTGGTCTAGAAGTTTTTAACTTGGTATCTGGAATTGAAACTAAATTTGGCAAAAAGGTCCAAAAGAAGAGAAAACGTGGTGAGGGTGGTGAGTGTGAGGGTGATGATGACAGTGAGTGTGGTGTAGATGGCGAGGGTGAGAACAATGAGACTGTTGCTAGGTTGTTCATAAAAAATCAATCTTCTTTGAATTAGAGTACTGAAAACACTTGTTAATTCGCCATCAGTTAGATGTAATGCACATTGAAAAAAATGTTTGTGAAAGCATCTATGGCACATTACTTAATCAACCCGGAAGGACAAAGGATGGACTTAATGCTAGAAAAGATTTATCACATCCTGATTTGAGTAACAAGTTAAATAAAGTCTCCATCACATTAGCTTATGATGACCAAAGCAAAGCCCTAACCCCTGCCCCATTCACTCTAAATAAGAAAGAAAAAAATTATTTTGTGAAACTTTACAAGGTGTTAAGGTCCCTGATGGTTATAGTTCCAACTTTAGAAACCTTGTCTCGATGGATGAGTTTCGTCTTCACGGGCTTAAGTCACATGATTGTCATACTCTAATGCAATATATTCTGCCCTTATCTATTCGAAACTGCTTGTCAAAAAATGTCAGATCTGTCATAACTAGGTTGTGCTTCTTTTTTACTTCCCTATGTTCTAAAGTAATACGACCTAATTCCCTTGACGAATTACAACAAGAACTTCAAGTCACCTTATCCAGTCTAGAACAATACTTCCTTCCTGCCTTCTTCAATATTATGGTCCATTTGACAGTCCATTTAGTGGAAGAAGTTAAGTTGTGTGGCCCACTATACCTTCGTTGTATGTTTCCATTTGAGAGAGGAATGAAACCTATAAAGGGTTATGTTCGCAACCGAAATAGGCCTGAAGGTTGCATTGCGGAGTGCTACATTGCTGAGGAAGCACTTGAATTTTGTGCTAAGTACCTGTCAAATTGTGAATCAATTGGACTACCTTCAGATTGTGTAATTGATTTCACAATTGAAAAACCACTAGGAGGTGCATCTATTAAGATGGTTGATGGCCCTACATTGGCGCAAGCGCATCGATGTGTATTGGTTAACACTCTTGAGGTTCAACCTTATATAGAGTAAGTAACCTCAACCTTAACTACTGATTTTACAACCCGATGGCTTTTATTTGTGTTAAATAATTAATTTCATAAATTTTTAGTGAGCATTTGGCATTTTTGCAAGCAAATAACCCTCGAAAATCTAAAAATCCTTTGTGGTTACAAAATGAGCACTCCCGAACATTTGCTGATTGGTTGACAGAAAAGGTTAGACTACCAGTGTTATAATTTAATCCCAGTAGTCTACGTAAACACATTGTGACAAGCTATCTAATTGGTATCAATTTTTATGATAACAATAGGTGACAATTGATAAATCAAATAAAGTAGCAGTTGATAGTTTGATATGGTTTCTGGCAAACAAACCACGATCAAGTGTGGTGACACTCGAAGGCTACTATGTTAATGGCTTTAGTTTTGCAACAAGAGAACGATATGACAACCGTGTAACACAAAACAGTGGGTTCACGTTGTTGCCAAGCTGTACAGGTTTCAAGCTCAAAGGACAAAAATCCACACACAGGGGACATGCTTTTTTATGGGCAGATTGCTGAAATTTGGCAGCTTGACTATTTAGGGGTCCATAAAGTACTTTTCAAGTGTGATTGGGTAGATACCAGGGGGGTTTTCATTGATGAATTTGGAATGACAGTAGTTAATCTTGATAGAATAGGATATAAATCTGATTCTTTCATTTTAGCTGGTCATGCAAAGCAAGTGTCTTATGTGAAAGACCAATTAGATAACAACAGATGGATTGTTTGTCCAGTGAGTGAAAAAAGGTTATTATTCAAGTAGTGGTGGCAGTGATGACATAGATGTATACGCACCTTTGTCCAATAATCTTTGTGGATGTACAATGGATGTATAATAATATGTTTGAGTTGTTGGTTCACCGTCTATGTAAGTTCTTGTTGGTTAAAAAAATAACTATATTTGATTCAGTTATTGCTGCTATAAGTTTTATTGACTCTTATTTTATAAACTTCCAGGTACTTTGAAAATGGCAGCAAATGAGGAGACTTCTTTTGATCCATATCTTGAAGGAAGACCTCGAAGAAAGAATACCAAAAAGAAAGATTTGCAAAAAAAAGGATCAGGTGGAAGGTGAAATTATATACAATTCTTTTGGAGTTACAGTTGGCTTGAAGAGAAATGATCTAAGGAACTATGTTGGGGTTGTTGCACGAGAGAGAATACCGATAATATATGATGATTAGAGGATAGTGCCTTTAGAAATGAAGGAATCACTTTGGAGTCATTTCCAAGAGAAGTTCAAGCTGACTTTTAAAGCTAAGAGGCAAGTTCTCAGTTGCATGGGATCATCATTGAGGATATTCAGATCCAAATTGGTCAATGATTATATTCTTCCCAACTCAGATAACATGAACTCGCTGAAAAAACCTCCAATATAGTTTGAATTCATCAAAAAGCATCATTGGAAAGCTTTTGTTGCCAAGGTTTTATCGAAGAACTTTAAGGTATATGTCTAGTACTTGTTTTTCTCATGGATATTTATAATTTTCTGTCCTTTTAACTGTTTACTCTATTGTGTAGGAAAAAAGTAACATAGCAAAAGAAAAACAAGCAAAGAATGTGTATAATCATCACTTAGGTAGTGCTGGATATGCAGGGATGTTGCATAAAAGAGTAAGTATAATGTTTTGATTATTATGCTTTTGGAATCTGATACAATTTATTGAACCATCAGACTACATCTAGCTTAAAGATATTTAATCACATTGTTGGCTTGCAGAAGTTAGAGCATGGAGTTTCTGAATGTGAGATCGACCGTGGTGAAGCATGGTTGCTGGCTCACACAAAAAAGGATGGGAGCTACATACCTGAAGTGCAAGAAGTGGCTGATAGAATTGTAAGTATTATGATATATTGTTATTCTATATTATGATATCTGTAATATGATGATTTAGTCTACAATTATCTTTAAAGTTTCTTAAGGGTTTGTTTTTATTTATTTCTTAGACTGAATTAAAAAGCCAGGTTGAGCAAGGTAGTTTCCAACCCCAAGGTTCAAATGACATATTGGGCAAAGCACTTAAGAAAATACCTAATGGAGGTAGGGTGCAAGGACTTGGTCAGTTTGTGACTCCTTCAATGTACTTTTATGTTCCTGATCCTACGGAGCTGGCACGAGAAAGAAGAGTGTATGAAGAGAGTTTTCTGCTCATGCATGATAAATTAAATCAGTTAGCAGCAAAGTTTAATGGGAGTATCAATACTGAAGTTGGTGTAACACCCCAAACTAGGCGGATATTACAGTGCCGTGGACCCCCGACTGGGACCCACCAGGCGAATGAAAATGAATGAATTACACAGGTAAATGTAGTACCGAACCACATTACAACATCAATTACTCCGACGAGGAGTTTTATACAACACACCCAGGATAAAATAGAATACATGTGTATTTTATGTGACGATAAAATACACAACACTGAATGAAATGAGCATTCAAACGGAATGTCTGCAGCGGAATAAATAAAGGAAACACAAATGACTGAATAAATGATCGAATTTGGGGCCCCCTACTAGTATCACTGGACTCCTCGCCGTCACCATGCTCTCCCGTGCCTTAGCCTTGCCATGACAAAACAAAGATCCCAACGGGCCGCCATACGTAACAACAATCCTCAAGGGTTGAAAATACACAATCATGATATATCCAAATTATGAATTATTCTCACAAACATACGCAATCAAACATGCTATATGAATCGACTAATCAAGACGGCTCAAAGGAATGGCGCCACACTACGCCCGGGATGGAAATGTGTCCGTGCACAAGCCACCAACGATCAAACACGCGTGGTCTTGTACCTAATCGCCTCACGAGCAATCGACTGTGCACACCCAATGTGAGGCCGCCAACCAACACACGACTATAATGTGCCCGACATGAAAATCCTACACATACCAACCGCACGCCAAGATGACCCTAATGCCACAATATGACAAAAGTGACAATGAAAATGAATAATGACTCACCAAGATTGAATGATGGTGAAATGAATGATAGCTCAATGAAATGATCGGAACCGCTGCTCCTTATGACCGAGGTGATTAATTGACAATGACGAGCTTTGATACGATTAATACAATGATGAATGAGTTATGATTATGAATGAACAACGACAAAAGGAATGAATATCCTTTTAACCGAGTAAGAATTAACTTACTCAATACCGATGATGAATGTCCGTCCACGAACAACGCCCTAAATGAAATATCGGTCGCCGAACAACCTTGAATAACACAATTACCAATAATCCGATCATTACGCAAATCAAAAGCGATCATAAACGACTCAAACATCGACACAACGATATCCGAGTTCGAATGAATCAAACCAACTCCAAGATGAGTATTTCAAACCATCAAAACACTTTCAAGGATATCAATAATCCATTAGGACTCCATAACTCATGATTACAACAACATCAATCGGAAAATCCCCAATTAACCGAAGTCAACCCCAAGGTTTCTTGGAATAATTCGAAAATAACCGTTAAAATCCGTAGGAATATATTTATCCAAGTTAGATAATCCATAACTAACATATTCCAATTATAATCCAAGCTTACACGAAGAAATCGGAAGGAAAACCCAAAAATCCGAAATTCTAGATCCAAGAGTTTAATACCTTTGATTCGATGTGATGAAGATGATGAAATGATGATCAATCCGAAAGATGAGCTTGAAAATGATGATTGATGATTACACCTCGAAGAATCCTCTCCGAAACGCTCGAAATCGCCCAAAACTACCGAAGGAATGAAATGAGATGGGAAATGACGAACTCTGACTAAACTGTCCCAATTTATACTCACCATGTTAGCGTGCGCTAGCTCCTTGTGCATAGCGTGCGCTAACGTGTAATTGGGTAGTCCAAGAACCCCCGTCCGAACACGGTAGCGCGCCACGTACCTATTTGTAGCGTGCGCTACGGCCATATTACTAGCGTGCGCTAATATCCATTGTTAGCGTGCGCTAGCGAAATATTCGACGCCCGATCGGAGTCCGTAAAACCGTCTCGCCTCCGATCTAACCTCGATAGCGTGCGCTACAACAACCGATTAGCGTGCGCTATAATATTAATTGCAGACGCTAAACATAACTCATAGCGTGCGCTATGAATTAATCCGTGCGATCAAGAGCCACCGGACCCAACCCGATCCGTCCCTAGCGCGCTACTCCACACATATAGCGTGCGCTACTACAACCCGTTAGCGCGCGCTACTTACCACTCGTAGGCGTGCGCTACAATTATTTCACCGCACCCAAGACCTTCCGGATCGCACAAGGTAGCCTTAGCGTGCGCTAAAGCCGAGCGGTAGCGTGCGCTACCTATACCCAATTAGCGTACGCTAAAAGGAGTATGTAGCGTGCGCTACCCTCAAGCACTGCTTGCAACGAAAATGACAATGATGATAAACACGACACGAAACTCCAATCGATTAGTGATGAATGACGATTGATACACGATACAATTACTCGAATGATGAATACCATGACTGAACTGAGTGATAAATGATCAATAATGAAATTACCGAGTACCACCATCTTGAATGATAAATACTGAATGATAATTCTTGAGTGATAATTCTTGAATGATAATTACTGGGTATTACATACACCCCTTAAAAGAGTTTCGTCCCCGAAACTAAGGGTCAAACAACTCGGGATAACTCTCCCGCATACTATCCTCGGTTTCCCAAGTAGCCTCTTCGACTCCGTGTCTAGACCACTGAATTTTAACCAAAGGAATCGCCTTATTCCTCAACCGCTTTGATTCGCCGCTCTAAAACTCGTATAGACGTTCCTCATATGAATGATCGTCGGCGATCTCGATTTCGAATCAAGTATGTGACTCGGGTCGGCAACATACTTCCGCAATCGAGAGACATGAAACACATTATGAATTCGGCTCAACGCCGAGGTAAAGCCAATCGATAAGCTAACTCGCCTACCCGATCCAAAATCTCAAACGGTCCAATGAATCTCGGACTCAATTTCCCCTCTTCCCAAAACGGAAGATACCACGACTGGGATACCTTGACCAACACGTGGTCACTGTCTCGAACTCTAATTGTCGACGACTGTTATCCGCATATGATTTCTGTCGACTCTGAGTGGTCAACAAACGACTCCTGATCAAATCTACCTTCTCAAGGGCGGCTATAATCATATCGGGCAAGGTGCCGATTGATTCTGATAAGTCGTCCCAACACAACGGAGATCGACAACGACGACCATACAAGGCCTCGTAAGGTGCCATCTTGATCGAAGCATGCCAACTATTATTATACGTGAACTCGATCAATGGTAGTTGGGCTTCCCAATCGTCTTTCCAATCGAGGACGCATGCCCTCAACATGTCCTCTAATGTCTGAATGGTCCTCTCTGATTGCCCGTCGGACTGAGGATGAAAAGCGGTACTGAGATTAAGCTGAGTTCCCATAACGCGATGAACTGATTTCCAAAAGTGCGACACAAACCGTCCGTCACGATCGGAAACGATACTTTTAGGAGTACCGTGCAGTCTGACTATCTCTTTAATGAACAACTGGGCAAGTCTCTTGGGACCCCACGTATCCTTGATCTCAAGGAAATGAGCTGATTTGGTTAAGCGGTCCACGATCACCCAGATCGTGTTCATGCCACGACGACTCGTCGGCAAACTCGTGATGAAATCCATAGAAATGTCTTCCCATTTCCACTCGGGAATAGGAAGAGGTTTCAGCATACCCGCCGGTCGCTGATGTTCAATCTTAACTTGTTGACAGGTTAAGCATCTCGAAACAAATTCTGCGACTTCTCGCTTCATATTACTCCACCAGTAATTTTGTTTCAAGTCCTTATACATCTTGCTAGACCCCGGATGAACAGAATAAGGGGTAGCATGATCTTCTCTCAAAATAGAGTTTTTCAACTCGTCGATCGCCGCACGCACAACCGATTCTTAAACCTCAAAAGTCCATCCTCGTGGACCACAAATCCAGTGGGCTTTCCCGAGCCACATCCTCTCGGATGCGCAACAATGATGGGTCCGAACCTGATTCTCTCGGATTTCCTCCTCGAGTGACGATGAAATCTCTAACATACAAAGCGCCTCGAACTCGCCAAGCGACTCGATCTCGGGTCTAAGGAATTCCCGCCAAGCTCCTTCGAATCGTTAAACGGGCAAGCATCCGCTCCCGAACGGACTTACGACTCAAGGCGTCGGCGACAACATTCGCCTTGCCCGGTGATAAAGGATCTCGATATCATAATCTTTGATTAATTCCAACCACCGCTCGCGCATATTTAACTCCTTCGAGTAAATATATACTTTAAGCTCTTATGATCGGTGAATATCTCGATGTAACGCCATAAAGATAATGACGCCAAATTTTCAAAGCGAACACCACGGCCGCTAGCTCCGTGTCGTGGGTCGGATAATTAATCTCGTAAGGTCTCAATTGCCGTGAAGCATAGGCAATAACCTTCCTGCTCGCATGAGCACACATCCGAGACCCCGTCCGACGCATCACTATAGACCACAAATCCTTCCGTCCCTGCGGCAAGGAAAGTACAGTGCCGACATTAACCGGCTCTTGAGTTCCTCAAAACTCCGTTGACACGCGTCGGACCACGTGTATTTCTTATCCTTCCGCAAAAGGTTCGTTAAGGGTTGAGCGATTCGAGAAAATCCTCTACAAATCGCCGATAATAACCCGCTAATCCGAGGAAACTTGGATTTCCTTAACATTCTTCGAGGTAGCCAATCTCGAATAGCCTCCGTCTTCCGAGGATCGACGCGAACTCCGTCTCGATGAAATTACGTGTCCGAGAAACGTCACTGGACATCCAAAACTCACATTTGGAAAACTTCCCATAAAGTTGTTCTCGCCTCAACACGTCGAGAACTAGATGAAGGTGAGACTCGTGTTCCTCCCGGTCACGAGAATAAATCAAAATGTCATCGATGAAGACAACAACAAATCGATCCAAAAAGTCGATGAAGACCCGATTCATTAACTCCATGAATACCGCAGTGCATTAGGCAATCCAAACGGCATAACCACTTACTCATTATGAGGATAGCGTGTTCGAACCGCCGTCCTCGCGATGTCCGACTCTCGAATCCGCAACTGATGATATGGAGTTCTTAAGTAGATCTTGGAAAATATCAAGCTCCTCAAGTTGATCTAAGAGATCATCAATACGGGGTAAGGGATACTTATTCTTGATCGTCACCTGTTCAACTCCCGATAATCAATACATAAGCGGAATGAACCATCCTTCTTCTTGACAAACAACACCGGTGCTCCCCACGGGACGCACTCGGTCGGATATAACCTTTCTCGAACAACTCCTCAAGTTGGTTCTTTAATTCCTGCATTTCGGTCGGGGCCATCCAGACGGTGCCTTCGATATCGGGACGTACGTGCTCCAACTCAATCGTGAATTCCACATCCTCTCGTGGAGGCAAACCGTAACTCGTCTGAAAACATCGGCATATTCCTCACCACCGGAATATCCGTTAACATTATCGATGATTTCTGTTTTGGCCATAAAGCACCAATAACCGACACATCCCGATTGAGTAATCTTACCGCTTTCATCAAATTAATGACTTTGCCGTAATGTAGGATTACCTCCCGAAACACATATTCAACTCCATCGTCAAATGATAGTGACCAAACGCTTTCGGACACTAATGATGGCATCATGACGATCCATCCAATCAATACCCAAGATGATGTCGCCCCCAGAAATCTACTACGATTAGGTCCGCCGGCCATACACGACCATGAAACCAATCGACAATTCTCAATCTCACGGTTACCGATAATGCGTCTACCATCGGGTAGGCCAATGACATATGGCTCACAACTAGTAGCACTACCTGCACGTAGTCTACTCAAACATGACTCGGAAATGAATGAATGAGATGCACCAAGATCAAAAAGGGTACACACAGTTGAGATAGAATATCGAGTGTACACGAGATCATCCGGCCTCGGATCATCGGTCTTCTTCATCTCATAAATTCGGGCTTGCCGGCCCCCGAACCGGATGCTCCTGCCTCGATAGCTCTTGGCTCCGCCTTTAGCTCTGTCGTTTTGAACGACGCTGAGTGAGTGGCCTGATTCTGCACCCCTGAATGACCTGGGGCTTGAGATGACGCCGGAGTGGGTTTAGAGTCCCTACGGCAAAAACGGGCCCTATGCCCAGCAATCCCACAGTTGTGGCACGTGACAGACTGTTTCGGACACTTGGTGCTGAAATGACCCTGTTCCTCACAGTTGAAACAAGTGATGGCCGAACTGGCCGCTCGCGACTGAGATTCCGCGGGTTTAGACGCCGGGGGAGGTCGCTCAGAAAAAGTAGAGCCCGCACGTGGTTTCTTGAAAGTGGCCTGACTCCCGTCAGACTGATTACGATTCTTGGACTTCTTGCTAGCAGACGAAGGTTGCTGCTTAGCAATTTCCTTAGCAGTAAGCTCGTAGGTGAGAGCTTTCTCGATGAACTCGGCCAGAGTGGTACAGTTATGATTAAGCAACTGAAGTCTCATACGGGGTTTCAGCCTCTTGCTGAAATACTTGATCTTGTCCGCTTCTGAGTGAATGATAGATGAGGCGAACGGAAGAAGTTCCTGAAATTTTTCGGCGATGGCGAGAACGTCATCATCCGCCGAAAGGTCGGGAGTGAGTAATTCCGACAACTTGGCCTCCCTGAGTGGGGCCGGATAGTACCTCTCCATCATGAGAGTCTTGAACTGATCCCAAGTACATGTTCCGTCTGTGGGCCTCAACGATAACCACCATGAATGAGCGCTCTTACCGAGATAGTAAGCCGCAACTGAAACTTTATGCCCTTCGGGGCAATCCACCATAGCAAATAACTTCTCAAAATGCTCAAGCCAGTGAACAATATCCGCCGGCTCGATGAGCCCTCAAAAGTAGGTGGTCGCCGCGAGAGATATCGCCGATGATATTGCTTACACCCCTCTCTTGCCTCCGAGGTGGCGGCGGAGGAGCCCGCTGATTTTGATTGACGGAGTTATGCATCGTCTCCATCAACCGAGCCATCCGGTCATTTGGGCCATCATGCCCCGCATAAATGCGAGTGGGTCGACCCGAACACCCTCTCGACCGAGCCGTGTCCTGCACGACTCCTCGACAGTGAATGATCGCATCCGTGTGAGTGAGTGGCGGCGCCGCTCGATGAGTTAGCATTATTCCCGGCATTTGCACGGTATTCGCACGAGTTCTCTGGATTCGGCCCGCTCCACGGCCTCGTCCTCCACGTCCTCTCGCCACCCTTTCCATATCAAGTGGAAAGTCATATGATGATTATATATCTCGCATGAGTATCACATTATGATTATATTATGAAATGATGAAAATGAGCATACGCGCTCAAATACAACGATTACATGAATGATTGATTGACGTGACATGATTATCTCGATGAAGTTATCAAATGATTATCTTGGATGAGTTAACAAGATTAATGATCCGATCTTTCCGATCAACAATCGAACAATGAAATGAATTGACCGATTAATGAGTTAACTCGACCGTCCGGCCAAAATGACAATGATGATTGAGGATTGTTAATCGATGAATTATGAATGAATGATTTATGCCGTAAATTATACCATGGCATTAGAAATCTTACGCTTCTTGTCCGATTGGCTCGGCTTTTGCACAGTGTCACACGTGGCGCGAGAGTCCAATGATACTAGTCCGATGACGATGATTTCAAATGAGACATGACTTGGAGGGTAGTATTCAAAACCACGCTCCGATACCAACTCGTAACACCCCAAACTAGGCGGATATTACGGTCCGTGGACCCCCGATCGGGACCCACTGTGCGAATGAAAATGAATGAATTACATGGTAAATGTAGTACCGAACCACATTACAACATCAATTACTCCGACGAGGAGTTTTATACAACACACCTGGATAAAATAGAATACATGTGTATTTTATGTGACGATAAAATACACAACATCGAATGAAATGAGCATTCAAACGGAATGTCTCAGCTGAATAAATAAAGGAAACACAAATGATCGAATAAATGATCAATGCATCGGGGCCCCTACTAGTATCACTGGACTCCTCGCCGTCACCATGCTCTCCCGTGCCTTAGCCTTGCCATGACTAAAACAAAGATCCCCAACGGGCCGCCATACGTAACAACAATCCTCAAGGGTTGAAAATACACAATCATGATATATCCGAAATTATGAATTATTCTCAAAACATACGCAATCAAACATGCTATATGAATCGACTAATCAAGACGGCTCAAAGGAATGGCGCCACACTACGCCCGGATGGAAATGTGTCCGTGCACAAGCCACCAACGATCAAACACGCGTGGTCTTGTACCTAATCGCCTCACGAGCAATCGACTCGTGTGCACACCCAATGTGAGGCCGCCAACCAACACACGACTATAATGTGCCCGACATGAAAATCCTACACATACCAACCGCACGCCAAGATGACCCTAATGCCACAATATGACAAAAGTGACAATGAAAATGAATAATGACTCACCAAGATTGAATGATGGTGAAATGAATGATAGCTCAATGAAATGATCGGAACCGCTGCGTTCCTTATGACTGAGGTGATTAATTGACAATGACGAGCTTTGATACGATTAATACAATGATGAATGAGTTATGATTATGAATGAACAACGACAAAAGGAATGAATATCCTTTTAACCGAGTAAGAATTAACTTACTCAATACCGATGATGAATGTCCGTCCACGAACAACGTCCTAAATGAAATATCGGTCGCTCGAACAACCTTGAATAACACAATTACCAATAATCCGATCATTACGCAAATCAAAAACGATCATAAACGACTCAAACATCGACACAACGATATCCGAGTTCGAATGAATCGAAACCAACTCCAAGATGAGTATTTCAAACCATCAAAACACTTTCAAGGATATCAATAATCCATTAGGAATCCATAACTCATGATTACAACAACATCAATCGGAAAATCCCCAATTAACAAGTCAACCCCAAGGTTTCTTGGAATAATTCGAAAATAACCGTTAAAATCCGTAGGAATATATTTATCCAAGTTAGATAATCCAATAACTAACATATTCCAATGATAATCCAAGCTTACACGAAGAAATCGGAAGGAAAACCCAAAATCCAAATTCTAGATCCAAGAGTTTAATACCTTTGATTCGATGTGATGAAGATGATGAAATGATGATCAATCCGAAAGATGAGCTTGAAAATGATGATTGATGATTACACCTCGAAGAATCCTCTCCGAAACGCTCGAAATCGCCCAAAACTACCGAAGGAATGAAATGAGATGGGAAATGACGAACTCTGACTAAACTGTCCAATTGATACTACCATGTTAGCGTGCGCTAGCCCTTGTGCATAGCGTGCGCTAACGTGTAATTTGGGTAGTCCAAGAACCCTGTCCGAACACGGTAGCGCGCGCTACGTACCTATTTGTAGCGTGCGCTACGGCCATATTACTAGCGTGCGCTAATATCCATTGTTAGCGTGCGCTAGCGAAATATTCGACGCCCAGTACTGGAGTCCAGAAAACCGTCTGCCCTCTGATCTAACCTCGATAGCGTGCGCTACAACAACCGATTAGCGTGCGCTATAATATTGATTGCGTACGCTAAACATAACTCATAGCGTGCGCTATGAATTAATCCGGTGCAGTCCAGTAGCCACTGGACCCAACCTGATCCGTCCCTAGCGCGCGCTACTCCACACATATAGCGTGCGCTACTACAACCCGTTAGCGCGCGCTACTTACCACTCGTAGCGTGCGCTACAATTATTCTCACCTGCAGTCCAGTACCTTCTGGACTGCAGCCAAGGTAGCCTTAGCGTGCGCTAAAGCTGAGCGGTAGCGTGCGCTACCTATACCCAATTAGCGTACGCTAAAAGGAGTATGTAGCGTGCGCTACCCTCAAGCACAGCTTGCAACGAAAATGACAATGATGATAAACACGGCACGAAACTCCAATCAGATTAGTGATAAATGACGATTGATACACGATACAATTACTCTGAATGATGAATACCATGACTGAATCTGAGTGATAAATGATCAATAATGAAATTACTGAGTACCAATTACTGAATGATAAATACTGAATGATAATTACTGAGTGATAATTACTGAATGATAATTACTGGGTATTACAGTTGGAAGTTCGAAATTTCCTCAATCAAAACTTGCTTGTGGTGCTAATATGGATGATCAATCCCCAACAGTTGAAGGATAAAAAAAGGTTGATTTTTTTTAATGCAAATCAGAATATTTTTTTCCCTTTTAGTTGCATATTTAATTGATTTCATGTTATGTTCCTTTTCTACTAGGCTACCAACATTGCTACTCCGGATGATGAGATGAACATAGAAATGCCTATATTACCTTCTCCAATACCGATTCAACCCCGTATGGATGGAGCCACTTTGAAACAAACCCCACTTCGAAGATCAGCTAGATTAACCCCTTCCAAAAAACAAGCTGATTGCCCAAAGCCTACAAATTATGAAGTGGCATGTATTGGGACAGACCCATTATCAAAGGAACCAAATGTTGTAGAACCACTAACTGCACGGAAGCTTATTTTAATTAAGAATACTCGTGGGGCTGTGAAGGAAAGAAAGAACAATAAAAGTGCACAAATGAGCATGTTTGAGCTAATGGTAGAGGGTTCCTTACCGCGTGCAATTATCGTGGATCATGATATGAGGACATTTGGCTGTTCATTTCGTGGGAGCAGGTTGGACAAACAGATTTGTAGAGAAGTCATTGAATTTGATAAGGTTTCAAATTCTGTGATTGAGATCTGGATCAAGTAAGATATTTGACCATCTTCATTCTTATTTTATTTTCTAATCTTATTGCTGTTTTACAATATTTATAAACTTTCATTGTAGACACTTGTTTGAAGAGATGGAAAGTTGTGGTAATGGCTTACCAATTCAATTTGGTGATATTTCAAAGTTAAGTTCAGCTACTTGCTTTCCAAGTCGATGTTTGTACCTGTCAAATCTTTTGGACAGCATACAAATAGCCCAGATTATTGTGTTCCCATATAACCCTGGGTATGCTCTATTTATTTCTTTACTTATGTGATTGAATAGTGTTGTTGATCAGTGGCCAGATTATTGTGTTCCCATAAATCTTTACATTTCTCGTTTATAATTCTTGTTCTATGTTATTGATCAGTGGCCATTAGGTGGTTGTGGCAATTGATTGTAACACCCCCAATCCGCTCAGGGATATTACACGCCGTAGAACCTTTCCTCAAGGATCTACCAGGCTGGTAACGACATATAACAACTCAACCATGCCTTTAAGGCTAAAATGACCCAGTAGACCGATTTGGTCTTTCAACAAATACATACAACTCAAATACAATTCATGCCCACGCAGGGGTCAAAATACAACCACACCCGTACAACGGGAAAATATAGCAGCGGAAAAATAGAGTACAACTGAACCAATAAACAAAGTACGGTTCCTCATGTGATTAGTATCGATCATCTTTCATCATCCTTCGTGCCGACCCTGTGTTATGCTCCAAAACCTGAATGCAAAAACAGACATCCACCCCCCGAATACTCGGGGGTTAGCAAAACTCCACTGTTTTGCTAGTGCAAGAACAAAGTGCAATTACGAGCCATACAATTCACACTCCACGAATAACAATAACCAAGGATCCCCAAAGATCCAAACGAAACGAAAAGTACTTCCCGAGGCAAGAGTTTGAGAAAACATTTCAAAATCGAAATATCATAAATCAATGGAAGTAATTTATAAAACGGTTTAGAACGCCATCGAGAGTTTTAATAGAAAACAATTTAGGATTATCAAATCCTACTTTTCAAAACCCGAAAGACAAAAGGGGGGGTCACCGCCCCAAAGGTTTACTTTCCGAAAAATGACATTTACCAAACTGTTGGGATTTTAGCCCCAAATCCGTCAAACGACCTTTTACAAAACCATTGGGATTTTAGCCCCAAATCTCATCAACTCACAGTACACAAGAACGACCACAAGGTTCGTCTCCCAACATCAAAATCCACAAATAAAGGATTTAAACACAAACAACAAAATACTCTAGTGCCATCCTAGCCAAGTAAGCCAAACGAACAACTTACCTCTTACACACTTAGTCAATGCATGCAAATGAAAACCGTTCAAAATACTCGTTTCCGGAAACGCCAATAATCCAAATCACAGTTGCAAAATGCACCACAATTAACCGTCGATCCACGTATCTGTGGACCCCTACCGAGACCCCGTCGGATCTAACCCGTAGTGGTTAAAAGCAAGCTCGTCGATCCACGTCTCTGTGGACCCCTACCGAGACCCCGTCGGATCTAACTCATAGTGAGCATACACACACACACGTTACTCATGCAATACTAATATGCTAAGAATGTAAGTTCATTAAGAATACTCACTAGAGATGGCCACTTACTCGACGCCGTTATCAAACTCTTCAAAAACACCATAACAAGATTAAATACGGAATACACGATCCCATAACTTTAAACACAGGAGTATCATCATCAAAGACTTCAACGTTCAACGTAATCAAATCATAATCAATTCCCAAAACACATTGTTCACAAAACACACGCGTTTTGAAAGCAAGCCTTTAACGAGGCCAAACCGAAATCTTTTGAAACTTCATTTCAAATAACCATACAAACACATCAAGACGACTACCGATCATCATATCCATAAAACGAGAAAAGTATGGGCAAGGTACTTGCCTCGAAATCACGATCGCAACGAGAGGACGGATAGAACGCGGTCGAATAGCCCCGAACTCCCGAACAATATCAAGAACGCGATAGCACCACGAGTATTACGAGAATAACACCACACGAATCATCAATCACCAAACGGGATTCAACATCGGAATCCTCGAACACCTATAAACCTCCGGAAGGAACAATAACACATGGTTACGACGAGAATCAAGGCCAAAACAACGGAAATCCCAATAAACTATCGAAGGGAAACTCATTGGGACATTTAATCGAACACTAAATGTTCAAAAATTCCCAAGAACACTCGAATCGTCAATCGAGTTAAACAAACTTGATATATGGATATACAACCCATAGAACACGATTAATAACATCATACTACACCAACCGATGTATCAAAATCGGGTTAGAAACGAAATCAAGAACAATTTCTCCAAAAAGTCAACTTGAAGGAAAATCAAGAATATACCTTGATTTGACGAAGAACACGGATTGGATGATGATATAATCCACAAGAATCTTCCAAAATGCCTTGGAAATGATTAGAATCGGCCAAGAACTCGATTTCCCGAGCCTCCCGTCGCGTACGCCAAAAAAGGAAGAAAAATCGCGTGGAAAATGAAATCGCCGAGCTGGCTATATATAGCCGGCAGGTTACGGCCAGAATCGGCAGCCTTACGGCCGTAACTCGGTCCCTTACGGCCATACTCGCAGCCTTACGCCATAACCGCATTCGCAAAAATCGCCAAAGACCAAATGACACTTACTGGCCAGAACTTCGCACACCTTACGGCCAGAATCGCCTTCACAAAATCCACCTGGGCCAGACGGCCGCATTCGATCACGCTTACGGACGTAACTCGCACACCTTACGGCCGTAACCGCACCTTACGGCCGTAACTCGCCAAAGCCAGCCCTCGCCCGCCGTGACTCGGCCGTGGCCACTCCGACGGCCTGACGACCCGAAACCCGAACCCGAGTAAAAATCGAAGATACGGTTACGAAGTACTCGCAAAGACGAATCCAAGCACTAAGAGAACACACGATTCCGACCATCGAAGTGTCGGAATTGACAACTAAGTAATTACCCCAAACTTTGGGAAATTACAAAAATGGCCCAAAACGTCCGAAAATCACGATACGTGATCGAAACACCGAACCAAAGCTCGCAACATGAATAATAACATTAAATGAACTTAGAAACTCAAACAACAGCTGGACGAGATTCGCAAGAATCGAGCTCAAGTGCGGAAAAGTCGCTAAAAAGCACGGAACTCAACAAAACGACACCGAAACGAACTCGGATGACAAAAAGTGCAGAATTAATCATTCTCGAAATGACGAAACGGTCATGAGCGAGTCGTCAAAACGGACTTCCGCCAAAAAAAGAAAATTACCGAAATTCGAAATTGCGGATATTACATTCTACCCTCCTTAAAAGAAGTTTCGTCCCGAAACTTAAAACAAGTAGGGGGAAGCAATATACCCTGCCAGGAAAACTCGACGAGATACGCAAAAACCAAAAACTCGCGCCCGACGGCGAAACGCTGCAAGAAACGCAAAGAGACATACGGCGCGAAAACACGCTCCACGACGACCAATACAACGTCGCCGTTAGAAACATAATAAAGTCAACAAGTGACAAGCGTCATCAAACAGATAATACAATCAAGTCGATTATCCGAACAATCACAAAACACATCCAACGAAAATCAATACGATTGACCAACCCAACGGTATATCAATCAAAACATGAGCCACACGCCGAACAAATACGGAATTCCACCGCCCAAGGGTTGGAAGATCGAAAACGAGACTAATTTCCCGAACTTAAGGGAATTTCGAAGGAGTCTGAATGTTCAACAATCACGAAACGAGATCAACAAAAACTGAACAATCAAACGATTGAACCACAAAGATCGAGACAACAAAAATCGAACGATCATGTTCGGATCACAAAGAACAATAAGGTTCAACCGACAACTCTGAGGTTCACATCTCGACTCGAGACAAAACATGATCCGGTGAAAACAACAAGATGCACACTCGCATAAGACCCACAGGAAAGGGAATAACAATTGAAAAGTCACAAACGACGAACGAGTAATTCCGAAATAATACCACCCTCGTTCGATCAACAAAAGCAAGGGGCAAGACAAGCTCAGAAAACGTCAATGAACATAAACGAGTCGACAGAGTCGAAAATACAGAAGTTCCAAATCCGATCCACTTTGAATAAAAGAACTAGTGGAACCAGATGATGTCACTCCCGAATAAGGTTCACAAGAATCGAACCGAACTCGAAAAAGTCACAGCGATAACCAGATCGACCCACATCAAGATCATAGTTCGTTCGGACGATGAAACCGAAATACAGAACAAGTTCATAAAGTGTCAACGAACATGAGCGAATCGATAGACTGGAGAAAGAGAAAATACAGAAGTCAAAATAGTACGGGTATTACCTCCGACCTCGTCCACGAAATTCACAAAAACGGGAGCAAGGTAACAAGACATTAAACAACCGACACATAACGGAACCATCACCGATGCACACGGTCATACCAAACCAAGCTCTAACAGCTCACACATGCGCGACAACGCAGAAATCACTACGAGGCGACAATATTCAATACCAACATCCCACCTCTCACAGAGGGCTAACACAACAAATGGGTAGAAAACGACTCAACGCTCACACCGCCAATTCGATCATAATCGGGAGCAAACATCAAAATGACAACACGAACATCATACATACATACCCAGCCCTCAAACGGGAATGGATAGGTTTTAAAAACGAAAACCTCATTTTGAAAATAATTTAGAAGAACACCGGTTGATCTTGAGTATCACCTTTCAAAAAGTACAAACGTGAAACATCGTTATCGAGACATTGGAGAACCATTTCGCATTTGATAAAAATGAGTACACTCTCTCTTGGTGAAAACTTTCAGAATATTCGACCCTCGGGTCTAAATAAAAATGTTTCTAAAACATTGAAAATATCTAAAAACATTTTGGTCCTCGAGGTAGAAGAATTTTGAAACAGATTGTGGCACCTTAGAAGTACCGCGAGAAAACAATTCATTTGAAACGTACGTCTCGAAATTTATTTCTAAGATACTCAAGTTTTTGAAAATAATTCAATGCCAAAAAGGACGATGCCAAAAAGGCTAGAATGCCCAAAAATTTCAGGTAATCACACGGAACATCATAGCGCTGTGGGTCCCGCCGAACCCCGTGCTAAAAACCATTTACAAAAATGCCAAAAAGGCCGATGACGGTAATATTTCAAAAACCCACAGAAGCCATTTACAAAATGCTAAATACCATCATAAGAATTTCGCCAACATGATCAAGGCCATAATGCCAAAAACTCGGTTAAGGGAATCGGTTTTCGATATAAAACTCGGTCGGTAAAATACCGAAAGTCATTACAAACGAACTCACGCAGCGGATAAAAGAAATACAGTTCAACATGCACAATCCAGCAACACTACTCCACATAAGAACAAAATATTAGAGTCAAATAACCACATTCAGAACAAAACCACTGGCCCCATTCGAGGCCTCTAAAGACCCTACCGCACTGGCTAGTGAACAAGTCGAACGTGTATAAGCGCAAAGCTTCCACAAGAGAACTTGTAAACGTGCAAATCGATTCGAAAATCATCAGCAACGGACAAAAACAACAATAAAAAGACATCACAAGCGATTTACACTCGTATAAATCAAATACGAGAGTCGATTAAATACATATCGTGAAATCAAAATCCACATAAGGATTCCATCACTTAACAAAAAATCATAAAAATAGCTCGTGTCGCACGAGGCACAACACAAAGAAGGGAGACTTACTTCCACAGGTCGCACGAAGATGATGATCGCCCCACGATACTAATCACGACCAACAAACTCAAACGACGCGTCGCGACACGACTCAGTCAGATAAAATCCGACGAGACAAAATTCAACAGACACCACTTGACCCGACAGCCTAGATTTCCACAACCTAAGCTCCGATACCATTTATGTAACACCCCCAATCCGCTCAGGGATATTACACGCCGTAGAACCTTTCCTCAAGGATCTACCAGGCTGGTAACGACATATAACAACTCAACCATGCCTTTAAGGCTAAAATGACCCAGTAGACCGATTTGGTCTTTCAACAAATACATACAACTCAAATACAATTCATGCCCACGCAGGGGTCAAAATACAACCACACCCGTACAACGGGAAAATATAGCAGCGGAAAAATAGAGTACAACTGAACCAATAAACAAAGTACGGTTCCTCATGTGATTAGTATCGATCATCTTTCATCATCCTTCGTGCCGACCCTGTGTTATGCTCCAAAACCTGAATGCAAAAACAGACATCCACCCCCCGAATACTCGGGGGTTAGCAAAACTCCACTGTTTTGCTAGTGCAAGAACAAAGTGCAATTACGAGCCATACAATTCACACTCCACGAATAACAATAACCAAGGATCCCCAAAGATCCAAACGAAACGAAAAGTACTTCCCGAGGCAAGAGTTTAAGAAAACATTTCAAAATCGAAATATCATAAATCAATGGAAGTAATTTATAAAACGGTTTAGAACGCCATCGAGAGTTTTAATAGAAAACAATTTAGGATTATCAAATCCTACTTTTCAAAACCCGAAAGACAAAAGGGGGGGGTCACCGCCCCAAAGGTTTACTTTCCGAAAAATGACATTTACCAAACCGTTGGGATTTTAGCCCCAAATCCGTCAAACGACCTTTTACAAAACCATTGGGATTTTAGCCCCAAATCTCATCAACTCACAGTACACAAGAACGACCACAGGGTTCGTCTCCCAACATCAAAATCCAAAAATAAAGGATTTAAACACAAACAACAAAATACTCTAGTGCCATCCTAGCCAAGTAAGCCAAACGAACAACTTACCTCTTACACACTTAGTCAATGCATGCAAATGAAAACCGTTCAAAATACTCGTTTCCGGAAACGCCAATAATCCAAATCACAGTTGCAAAATGCACCACAATTAACCGTCGATCCACGTCTCTGTGGACCCCTACCGAGACCCCGTCGGATCTAACCCGTAGTGGTTAAAAGCAAGCTCGTCGATCCACGTCTCTGTAGACCCCTACCAAGACCCCGTCGGATCTAACCCATAGTGAGCATACACACACACACACGTTACTCATGCAATACTAATATGCTAAGAATGTAAGTTCATTAAAAATACTCACTAGAGATGGCCACTTACTCGATGCCGTTATCAAACTCTTCAAAAACACCATAACAAGATTAAATACGGAATACACGATCCCATAACTTTAAACACATGAGTATCATCATCAAAGACTTCAACGTTCAACGTAATCAAATCATAATCAATTCCCAAAACACATTGTTCACAAAACACACGCGTTTTGAAAGCAAGCCTTTAACGAGGCCAAACCGAAATCTTTTGAAACTTCATTTCAAATAACCATACAAACACATCAAGACGACTACCGATCATCATATCCATAAAACGAGAAAAGTATGGGCAAGGTACTTGCCTCGAAATCACGATCGCAACGAGAGGACGGATAGAACGCGGTCGAATAGCCCCGAACTCCCGAACAATATCAAGAACGCGATAGCACCACGAGTATTACGAGAATAACACCACACGAATCATCAATCACCAAACGGGATTCAACATCGGAATCCTCGAACACCTATAAACCTCCGGAAGGAACAATAACACATGGTTACGACGAGAATCAAGGCCAAAACAACGGAAATCCCAATAAACTATCGAAGGGAAACTCATTGGGACATTTAATCGAACACTAAATGTTCAAAAATTCCCAAGAACACTCGAATCGTCAATCGAGATAAACAAACTTGATATATGGATATAAAACCCATAGAACATGATTAATATCATCATACTACACCAACCGATGTATCAAAATCGGATTAGAAACGAAATCAAGAACAATTTCTCCAAAAAGTCAACTTGAAGGAAAATCAAGAATATACCTTGATTTGACGAAGAACACGGATTGGATGATGATATAATCCACAAGAATCTTCCAAAATGCCTTGGAAATGATTAGAATCGGCCAAGAACTCGCTTTCCCGAGCCTCCGTCGCGACGCCGAAAAAGGAAGAAAAATCGCGTGGAAAATGAAATCAGCCGAGCTATATATATATGGCAGGTTACGGCAGAATCCGGCAGCCTTACGGCCGTAACTCGGTCCCTTACGGCCGTACTCGGCAGCCTTACGGCCGTAACCGCATTCGCAAAAATCCGCCAAAGACCAAATGGACACTTACTACCGTAATCGCACACCTTACGGCCAGAATCGGCCTTCGTCAAAATCCACCTGGGCCAGACGGCCGTACCCGATCACGCTTACGGCCGTAACTCGCACACCTTACGGCCGTAACTCGGCCAGGCCAGGCCCTGCTCCGGCCGTGACTCGGCCGTGGCCACTCCGACGGCCCGGACGACCCCGAAATCCGAACCTGAGTTAAAATCAAAGATACGGTTACGAAGTACTCGCAAAGACGAATCCAAGCACTAAGAGAACACACGATTCCGACCATCCGAAGTGTCGGAATTCGACAACGGAAGTAATTACCCCAAACTTTGGGAAATTACAAAAATGGCCCAAAACGTCCGAAAATCACGATACGTGATCGAAACACCGAACCAAAGCTCGCAACATGAATAATAACATTAAATGAACTTGCGAGAAACTTGAAACAACAGTTTCGGACGATATTCGCAAGAATCGAGCATGTTTGAGCTAATGGTAGAGGGTTCCTTACCGCGTGCAATTATCGTGGATCATGATATGAGGACATTTGGCTGTTCAGTTCGTGGGAGCAGGTTGGACAAACAGATTTGTAGATAAGTCATTGAATTTGATGAGGTTTCAAATTCTGTGATTGAGATCTGGATCAAGTAAGATATTTGACCATCTTCATTCTTATTTTATTTTCTAATCTTATTGCTGTTTTACAATATTTATAAACTTTCATTGTAGACACTTGTTTGAAGAGATGGAAAGTTGTGGTAATGGCTTACCAATTCAATTTGGTGATATTTCAAAGTTAAGTTCAGCTACTTTCTTTCCAAGTCGATGTTTGTACCTGTCAAATCTTTGGACAGCATACAAATAGCCCGGATTATTGTGTTCCCATATAACCCTGGGTATGCTCTATTTATTTCTTTACTTATGTGATTGAATAGTGTTGTTGATCAGTGGCCAGATTATTGTGTTCCCATAAATCTTTACATTTCTCGTTTATAATTCTTGTTCTATGTTATTGATCAGTGGCCATTGGGTGGTTGTGGCAATTGATATGGTGACTCGTAAGATCTATCATCTTGATCTATTGCCCGATGGTCGTCCGGATGAGGAACTGATGCGAATGGTGAATGAGTAAGTTTAATATCTGTCTTTTATTTATATTTTGTTGGTTGATTTTGACTGTAAGTGGCTTTAAATATTTTGTGCGTTAGTTGGTTGATGTTGGTTATTTATTACTTATAGTGCGGTACAAATGCATCATGTCAAATGTAATAGAAGGAAGGCTATGTTGGGAATAGTGCCCTAGGACATTCGATGTGCCTAGATTTGTAATTGTCACATTTAAATAAAGTTATTTGATATCATTTATTTCTCGTTGATTATTATAATGTGTGCATGTTTTAATATTATAATAATCGAATAATAGTTATTCACGAATAATAAGATTATTCAAATGTCCCTGGTAAAATCGCGTTGAGTAGAGACTCAAGTGATTAATATACTAGTATAAGTTTGATTGATAATCATCAGATGATTATGCGTATGGTACGGATCAATCTTATGGGTATTGGTTGGAGAACTAATATCGACCGACCCGCATTGAGATCACCGCATGGAAATGTCATAAGTGAATCTCAATACGATGTCAATAAATCCTTGAACCCGAGATTATCATAGAGTCCAACATGATAATCGCTATGCCTTGACGTAATCCAACGTCATCTCAAACATGGTGATCATAAAGGTTAGCGATCGGGATTAGTGGAAGTCATGTAGAGGGCAATGAATAATCAAGATGGGGATTTGTCCTCTCTTAAGTGAGAGAGATATCTCATTGGCCCCTCGATAAGTAGGATCAAGGAAATGCATGGCCATGCTCAAATGAAGAGTCATTTGATTCAATCGATCTACTTAAGATCGAGAAAGCTTTTGAACATAAATAAGTATGACAGACTCCATGACTTAGTTCAAATATGATATCGCGTGACAAAGGGATTTGACACGTTAAAAGGTTTAATGGACTATTAACTTATATTATTTGGGTAATAATGTCTTGCTAGAGGCGCTTATGATTTATTATTTAATAAGGTATTAAATAATTGCCAACATAATATAAGCCTTTTGGGTCGCACATACGACAATTATAGACAAGTAGGAATAAATATCAATCGGGAATAATAAATATAATATTGATATTATATTTATAAGGAGATTAAATAATAAGTAATATATATAATATCGATATTATATATATTGTATTATTTAATAAGTTGAGGGGCAACTAAGCAAATACTAGATTATTGAATCTAGGGTTTACTTAGTATAAATATAAAGTCTTGGACAAGGAGTTGTCATTAGAATACAAGACCTAAAAATCGGCCCTTCAAGGAGAAGAAAAATCGGCCATCTACATCATATTGTAGGAGAACGGAGTCGATCATCCCTCTTCCCTTAGTTGATCTTGATCAATAGTACAATCCTTCTAGTAAGGAATTTGTGTTGTACTATTTATCAATATTATTCGTAAGGATCTAGCAATCCGGCTTGTGGAATTGTTCGTGTGTGGATCACCAAAAGAGGAAGGAGATATTCATCTGCTTCTAGTCCGGATCTAGAATTGTTCAATCGGATTAAGGTAATTCGATTAACTCTTTAGTTAAACAATTAAATTACTGCATGAGATCCTAAATTGGGTTTTCACATTTATTGTTCCGCTGCGTTTTTACTCCGATTATTTTGTATTCGATGCAAAGAAATCCCAACAGTGGTATCGGAGCCAACTTGCATGTAATTTAATTGTTTGTGTAGAACATATTTATGTGTAAATTATGTTCCTGATTATGTTTATAAAATATAGATTTTATAAAATAATTTTTCTGGTTTAATTTGATTAAATCGGATCGTCAAAAATTAATTTTCTCGGATCAAGCTGCAAAAATCGGCCCAGAATCGCTCGAACAAGATGCAGTGTGTCGGGCAGATTCGGTCCGGTCCGGTCGGGTCGGGCCTGGACCCGCTGGTTGTATTAATTAGCAAAATGATTTTGCATCACTGGGGTTCGAACTCGGAGGTCCAGAGCGCCAAGCGACTTACCATGTGCGCCGCGAGTTTGTTTTGGAAATAATACACGGAAGGTTTTATTAAAGGCAAATAAATGCTTTTAAATATTGCAAAAATACTTCCGCAAAACTGGGATTCGATCCGCGCCATTCGGCTATCCTTCAAAGACCACTTTCCATCTCATTTGAATCTTGTTTTGGTAACTTTTCGTAGTTCCTTTTATAAGTCCTTTTGTTAGAAAAGTAAATTTGGAAATAATAGTTGCAAAATGTTGCAACCGCAACCGCCGGTTTCGAACCCGGCAAACCCGTGCCTGAGATCTCGCCGGGCACCATCTCGGCAGAGTCCAGCTTTTGATCATGTGATGACTCAAATTTTAATTATTGTCCGATTGTCGATAAATTGATTATTTAGTATATTACATGCTTTATTAATTATTTGATAATTATTTATGGTATGTGTGTGGTGTATGGCATGACCATAAATTGACCAATGTGATTGGATAATTTAATTTCTTATGGGTTGGTTTTACGGCTGCGTGTCGTTTAATTATAATTGGTTTTACGGCTGCGAGTCGTCTATTTAAATTGTTTATTATTTTACGGCCTGCGTGTCGTTTGTACTTCTTGTAATTTAATTTATTAGTGTAGTATTAAATTTCATTAATGTAATGAAGACAAGAAGGACGAGATAGATGGACTCGAGGAGCAAATTGATCGCGTATGACGTTCCAAGGAGTTGGAAGATCAATGAAGACCATATTTAACCCTTTAGATGACCTTTGTGATTTTCATGTTGGCTCATGAAAATCACGTTAGGATTATGGTCATGCTATACACGGTCCTATGCTTTATTGTCATGTGATGCGATGTATGTTTAAATTTATGCATGTATGTGATGCTATGTATGTTTAGATGTATGTTAGCAAACATAGACATTAACATAGGATAAAAATCCTCGTTAAAATTTTAATGCCGTTCATTTGAAAAACACCTATCAAGACTTGATCATCATGAGTGGGTCATGCCAAAGTCGGGCACTCGGATTATCTTAGTAAGGTAGGATAGGTAATGGTGATACCTATACGTTTAATGAATTTGGAAATCAAAATAGTTTTGAACCTTAAGGCATAAGATGGGATTATAACATGCTTGGGCATACGATGCCAAATCCCATGACATAATCTAAGAGTTACATATGATGTAATCGATAAAGAGTTATCCACCTAAAGTAGTTCAATTCTAGGCGTCATGCCAAAGCTGGGTTTAGGATTGTGCGAAATGGGATCTTAGCCCACTAAAATTACAAATGTTGTAAATTGAGGGTACTTTGTTTTAGTGGGAGTATTTTTCGAGAAATAAAATAATGTGACTAAATATTTTGCATATTGAATTTTGTAGAATGGCATCAAACAACACATCCACCATTTCATCGCGATCCGTCCTTGAGAAGGACAAGTGAAAGAAAATGGCAAAGAACTATCTGGATTGGATCCGAGCACGAGAATAGTTCTCAAGCAAGAAAGAAAGCTGTATGTTCTTGAGGAAGAAATTCCCGATGAGCCAGCTCACAATGCAAATAAAGCAACAAAAGACAAATGGAAGAAACATTGTGATGATTCCATTGATGTCGGTTGTCTTATGTTAGCCACCATTTGTCCGTAACTTGTAAGAACTGGAGGAAATGGAAGCTTATGAGCTAAATGCTCACCTCAAGGAAACTTTCTCGAAGCATGCTAGGCAAGAGAGGTATGAGACCTTTCAAGCCTTGTATGCTTGCAAGATGGTTGAGGGGACATCTGTCAGCGCTCACGTGCTCAAGATGAAAGGATATATTGATCATCTCGAAAGGCTTGGTTTTCCACTTTCTAAGGAGCACTCCACGGATGTGATCCTAAACTCATTGCCCGAAAGTTTCGGTCAGTTCATTATGAACTATAATATGAATGAGATGGAGAAGTCTATTCCGAGTGCATGGGATGCTTAAAACGGGTGAGAGAATATTAAGAAGAAACCAAACCATGCGTTGATGGTCGCAAAGGGAAATCCTTTAAGAACAAAGGCAAGGGCAAGGGTAAGGCAAAAGTTGCCAAATCTAAAGACCCTACTAGGCCGGGTTTCAAGGCTAAAGCTCCCAAAGATGGAAATTGCCATCATTGCAATAAACCAGACATTGGAAAAGAAATTGCAAGATTTACTTGGAAGAGCTAAACGTACCAAGGGCGGTGAGACCGCCACAGTATATTTGTTATAGAAGTTAACTTATCTACCTCTAACTCCCGGGTATTAGATCTTGGATGTGGATCTCACATTTGTACAAATGTGCAGGGGTTGAGAAGCGAGAGAATCGAAGAAAGGGGAAGTAGATCTAAGAGTCGGCAATGGAGCAAGAGTTGCCGCACTAGCCGTAGGAACTTATGATCTAGTTTTGCCCAATGGGCTTTTGTTAGTTTTGAACAATTTCTATTATGTTCCCGCTATGAATAGGAATATTATTTCGCTTTCTACATTAGATTGTGAAGGTTACGCTTTTCTTATTAAGAATAAGATCATTCGTATTTTCTTTGATGACTTGCTTTATGGTACCGCAAAGTTATATAATCGGCCTTTACAATATTGATCTAGATGAGTCCGACACTTTGGAAGTCTATAACATTGCATCCAAGAAACCTAAGCTCAATGATTCTAATCCGACTTACTTATGGCATTGTCGACTTGGTCACATAAACGAAACGCATTTCTAAACTCCACAATGATGGACTTTTAGACTCTTTTGACTATGAATCATATGGGACATGCGAATCTTGTTTATTGGGCAAGATGACGAAGAATCCTTTCACCGGTCATGGAGAAAGGGCTAGTGTTCTATTAGGCCTAATACATACCGTGTGTGCGGACCTCTTAGCACTCATGCCGAGGCGGATACCAATACTTCATTACATTCACCGATGATTTTAGCCGATATGGATATGTTTATCTTATGAAGTATAAACATGAATCTTTTGAAATGTTCAAAATATTCCGTAATGAAGTACGTAATCAACTTGGCAAGACAATTAAAGCCCTTCGATCGGATCGAGGTGGGGAATACTTGAGCCAAGAATTCGATGATCATCTTAGGAGTTGTGGAATTGTTTCGCAACTTACTCCTCCCGCACACCTCAAAGATAACGGAGTGTCCGAGAGGAGGAATCGAACTTTATTAGATATGGTTCGATCCATGATGAGTCGAACAGAGCTTCCATTATCATTTTGGGGCCACGCCTTAGAAACAGCAGCATTCACCCTTAACCGTGTTCCATCTAAAGCGGTTGAAAAGACACCATTTGAGAAATGGACTGGTAAAAGACCAAACTTGTCTTTTCTAAAGATCCGGGGTTGCGAGCGTTCGTAAGGCGCCAAGTGTTTGACAACCGGCAGCGGATCTCGAAAGATGTTTATTTGTGGGATATCTAAGGAAACTAAAGGATATTACTTTTACAAGCCCGCAGAGAACAAAGTGTTTGTTGCTCGAAATGTCAGTATTCTTAGAAAGGGAATTTATTTCCAAAAGAGACAGTGGGAGAAGAGTAATTCTCGAGGAAAATCGAGAACCATAAGAAGACATCGCTTCACCGATGGAAACCGAACAAGCTCAACAAACGGTTGAAGAGCCCATTCAAAGTACACAAGTCCCACGCAGACCGATAGGATGCGACATGAACCCGAGAGATATGGTTATCTCGTAACGAGGATGATGATGCATCGCTCATAGATGATGAGCCTAGTACCTATACTGAGCCGCCTGTGACCGAGTCCGAGGAATGGCTAGAAGCCATGAAGTCCGAGATGCAATCCATGTATGACAATCAAGTTTGGAACTTGATAGATCCACTGAGGGTGTTAAAACCATTGGGTGCAAATGGGTCTATAAAAGAAGAAAGACATGGATGATAATGCAAGCCTATAAAGCTAGACTAGTGGCAAAAGGTTATAGATGCATTCATGGTGTTGACTATGATGAGACCTTTTCGCCAAGAGTCATGCTTAAATCAATTAGAATTTTATTTGCCATTGCCGCATACTATGATTATGAAATATGGCAAATGGATGTCAAAACAGATTCCTTAATGGAAACTTACTCGAGGATGTGTATATGACACAACCTCGAAGGTTTTGTTCATCCGTAAAATTCTAAAAAGGTTTGCAAGCTTCAAAGATCCATTTATGGGTTGAAGCGAAGCTTCTGAGTCGGAATCTTCGTTTTGATGAAATCACAAAGAGTTTGGGTTCATTCAAAATGAAGATGAACCTTGTGTGTACAAGAAGGTTAGTGGGAGAATAGTTGTTTTCTTAGTCTTATATGTAGATGACATATTACTCATTGGAAATGACATTCCCACCTTGCATACCAAGACTTGGTTGGGAAGTTGTTTCTCAATGAAAGACTTAGGAGAAGCTGCTTACATTCTTGGGATAAAGATTTATAGAGATAGATCAAAGAGATTGATTGGTCTGAGTCAAAGTACATACATTAATAAAATATTGAAGAGGTTCAATATGCAAGACTCCAAGAGAGGACTCTTGCCAATGTCACATGGCATTCATCTGAGTGAGACTCAGAGTCCTAAGACTCCTGATGAGCGAGCCCGAATGAGCAAGATACCATACGCTTCGGCTATTGGATCGATCATGTATGCCATGATTTGTACTCGACCAGATGTATCATTTGCTCTTAGTATGACAAGTCGATACCAATCGAATCCAGGTGAAAGTCACTGGACAGCAGTGAAAACCATCCTAAAGTACTTGAGAAGAACTAAGGATGATTTCCTAGTTTATGGAGGGTGGGAAACGAAATGGATGTAAGAGGTTACGCCGATGCAAGTTTGAAACCGATAGAGACGATTTCTAATCGCAAACTGGTTATGTGTTTGTATTGAATGGAGGTGTGAGTTGGAAGAGTTCCAAGCAAAGCACGGTTCGATTCTGCTACATGAAGCCGAGTACTGGCACATCGGATGCGGCTAAGGAAGCCGTATGGATCAAGAAGTTCGTTACCGAACTAGGAGTGGTGCCAACCATCCGTGGTCCCATAAGCCTTTATTGTGACAATAATGGTGCTATTGCACAAGCTAAAGAGCCTAGGTCCCATCATAATTCCAAACATATACTGTAAAATATCACCTAGTCGAGAGATCGTCAGACGAGGAGATATTACAATATGCAAAGTAGCAACGGAAGAGAATGTTGCAGATCCACTTACCAAGCCTCTCTCACAAGGAAAGCATGTTGAGCATGCTAGAGCGATAGGACTAAAGGTCATGAAAGAATGGTCCTAGTGCAAGTGGGAGATTGTTGGGAATAGTGCCCTAGGACATTCGATGTGCCTAGATTTGTAATTGTCACATTTAAATAAAGTTATTTGATATCATTTATTTCTCGTTGATTATTATAATGTGTGCATGTTTTAATATTATAATAATCGAATAATAGTTATTCACGAATAATAAGATTATTCAAATGTCCCTGGTAAAATCGCGTTGAGTAGAGACTCAAGTGATTAATATACTAGTATAAGTTTGATTGATAATCATCAGATGATTATGCGTATGGTACGGATCAATCTTATGGGTATTGGTTGGAGAACTAATACTGGACCGACCCGCATTGAGATCACTGCATGGAAATGTCATAAGTGAATCTCAATACAGTATGTCAATAAATCCTTGAACCTGAGATTATCATAGAGTCCAACATGATAACTGCTATGCCTTGACGTAATCCAACGTCATCTGAAACATGGTGATCATAAAGGTTAGCGATCGGGATTAGTGGAAGTCATGTAGAGGGCAATGAATAATCAAGATGGGGATTTGTCCCTCTCTTAAGTGAGAGAGATATCTGCTGGGCCCCTCGATAAGTAGGACTGAAGGAAATGCATGGCCATGCTCAAATGAAGAGTCATTTGATTCAATCAGTCTACTTAAGATCGAGAAAGCTTTTGAACATAAATAAGTATGACAGACTCCATGACTTAGTTCAAATATGATATCGCGTGACAAAGGGATTTGACACGTTAAAAGGTTTAATGGACTATTAACTTATATTATTTGGGTAATAATGTCTTGCTAGAGGCCGCTTATGATTTATTATTTAATAAGGTATTAAATAATTGCCAACATAATATAAGCCTTTTGGGTCGCACATACGACAATTATAGACAAGTAGGAATAAATATCAACTGGGAATAATAAATATAATATTGGATATTATATTTATAAGGAGATTAAATAATAAGTAATATATATAATATTGGATATTATATATATTGTATTATTTAATAAGTTGAGGGGCAACTAAGCAAATACTAGATTATTGAATCTAGGGTTTACTTAGTATAAATATAAAGTCTTGGACAAGGAGTTGTCATTAGAATACAAGACCTAAAAATCGGCCCTTCAAGGAGAAGAAAAATCGGCCATCTACATCATATTGTAGGAGAACGGAGTCGATCATCCCTCTTCCCTTAGTTGATCTTGATCAATAGTACAATCCTTCTAGTAAGGAATTTGTGTTGTACTATTTATCAATATTATTCGTAAGGATCTAGCAATCCGGCTTGTGGAATTGTTCGTGTGTGGATCACCAAAAGAGGAAGGAGATATTCATCTGCTTCTAGTCCGGATCTAGAATTGTTCAATCGGATTAAGGTAATTCGATTAACTCTTTAGTTAAACAATTAAATTACTGCATGAGATCCTAAATTGGGTTTTCACATTTATTGTTCCGCTGCGTTTTTACTCCGATTATTTTGTATTCGATGCAAAGAAATCCCAACAGGCTATGCAGTGGGTATCTGTGCAGGTATCAGTAAAATATATGCATGGTTATGATATCTACTTCAATCAATGTGCATGGTTATGATATTTACTTCAATCAATCTGAAACTGAAGTTTTTTTATTCTTTTCTTTAGTGTCCAAAACAACCTAGTACGTTTGAATGTGGCTATTATGTTATGAAGTACCTCCAGGATGCAGTGCATGACCCGCATATTTTTGAACATAATGTGAGTTTATTCTTGTTAAGCTTCTTACTAGAATGAAGTTAGCATGTGGTTGATTTATAAATTAACCTATTGTTGCCTTGCTATATATTGATTTAGTATAATTTTGGATTTGTAGTTTGCTGAATGCCGTGATTTTAATATTGATGACCTTTCTCGATTGCGCGACGAGTGGGCTGCATATGTTGTGAAGCTAATTGTTGCTTACAACAATCAGGTAAAATTTTAATTCCATTTAAATATGCATATACAGTTTTCATTGATGACTTTGGAATGACAATTACCAAGATTTTCACCCTGGTTTCTAAGTACAAAACAATTGCACCCAAAAACATGTAGAAAGCCTAATGTTGGTTTCTTTCCCTTCATCAATTGATATAGTGTCTTACCTTCAACTTGATTAACCAAAGAGATTCTGAGTGTAGCAGGTTAGGTTGATTGGTTCATCCCAGAAATAAGTTGGCAATTAGCTGCTTCAATTAGACTCCTGTTAATCTTGATAGAATATGATATAAATCTGATTTTTTTCATAATAGGATATATAAATTACTCAACAATAATTGTACATATACATTAATTTTTCCTATTTTAATAATTACAAGCGAGTAGACGGAAGGAAAAGGTGGTTGGTCAGAAGCATGGATGATGATTTATACTTTTTGAGAAAGGTAATGCGATCTTTTTGTTTCTTATTTCGAGCATGGATGTTGTATACTTTTTGAGAAAAATAGTGTTGGTTAGAAGCATCAATCTTAACTGGTTTTTTATGTGATATTTGGTTAAATCTTGTAAACTTTGTAACTTAAGGAAAATGATGGTAATGGTTATATTATTTTATATTTAGACTTTATTAACTATTGTTGCAGCATCAAAAACATATTCAAATATGTCTCAATTTATAAATTGACATGTGATTTTCCTTATAAATTTAATTATAATATACTATTAATTAAATTATTAATTTTTGGGAGTGTCAAGCGTGTCTTGATTCAAGCATCACAATTTACTCTCACTAATGTATCACTATTTCGTTTCAGAAATAATTTGCTACTGACACCAAGCAAGTGTCGGTGCAATCTCAATTATATTATAAAAATACTAAAATTTATGACACCGAAATACTATTACTACTTGCTCACATTATCGTATCGTTACCTACTCACACTATAGTGTGGCAGATTAGTGACACAAAAAATTAATTACAAGATACTAACATTATTGTATCGGAATATAGTTACATGCATGTAACAGGGACTACTGACACCAGTTTTAGCGACACCGCAAAATGGTGTCATCAAGGCTTTGACCGCCAGACATCGACACATTTAGCGTCTGTCACTAAAAGAGTTTAGTGACAGTTTTTTGGTGTTAGTAAAGCCCTTTTTTTAGTAGTGTGAAGGTTCACGAATACCTATCACAAACTTTCGATTCCGTCATTGACTGTCCCAGAGTGAAATCCGCATGACGAATCGAGTGTGAGTCGGTTCGAGTATACTAATCTCATTAGTATACCTATAACATGTGCTCCCACTAACCATTAGTGACGACACACACTCTCCAAGTCAAAGAACACATCATACAATTCTTCATATAAACTCAACACACATTCAAGTTTCATCGACTTGCGAACGATTAAGTATTTGAGCCATAAACCTTTCTAGTGCCGATCTCCTTGTCCAATGAGGAGTGGAATGTTTTGCTCTAAAATACACGGACTAGTTGCTATATATATATATATATATATATATATATATATATATATATATATATATATATATATATATATATATATATATATATATATATATATATATATTTATGAGTCAGGAATGCCAATGACTACCAGTAAATAAAGAAACATACAATTGCCTTCTGATAATAATTTACATAATAACGAGTACAATGCCCTCACTCTAACATCCTCTGAGTGACACTCGAGGGCATACTCCTAACATTCAGTACCCAATATTTGTGAGCACTATAATGTTGGTAGTATTGAGGTGCATGTTGTTGATGGTACGTGGATACAACTTTCCTTCTAGGCTGCTGCTGGCGCTGTTGGTATGCTCGAGGAGCATACTGTTGATATTCAATATTGCGTCTTTCATGTTTGTGGGATGGTGTTTTTCACTGATTAATATATGAGCTAGGTGGCAAAATGGCAGCATTTTCTTTCTGAGAAGGGGCAATTGTAGCCTTTGCAGGAGCAACCTTCGGGGATTCTTTAGTTTCATGAATGGGTTCCACTCCTTTGACAAACACCTTACTAGTTTTGCCTTTGTTAGAGAATGAGTTGTATCCCAAGCCATGTTTGTCATGGGCATGTTTTCCAGTGCTTAGGATGTCTTCCATCATCCTCAATGATTTCTCAAAAGATTTGAGGATGGTCTCGAGTTTTCCTTCTATTTTCTCGAGAAGCTGTATCTTAGCCTCTAGTAAAGCATAATCATTTATCTTGCAATGATTATGAGTTTTTACCTCATATAGTTCAGTTGCAAGTTGATGATTGCTTTTCATGAGTTTTTCATTGCTGTTTCTGCAATCCAAAGACATATTTTCATAATTATTTTTCAGCAGATCATTTTCATCCTTCAGCTCTTTTTAAAGAGAGAGTTGTAGGTTTTCTTATTTAAGTAACTCATGGGCTTTTTATATGGTCCTAAATTCATTCATTATATTTTCAAAGGTATCTGATGTATTAATAGGGTTAACTGAGGTTGAGCTTACCTCATCCTCACTGTCATCATCATCACCATCTTGCTTTGCCATAAAGCACATATAGGCTTTATCTTAGATTTCATCATCAAAGGAGTCCTTGTCGGTAATCGCCTGTAGGCATTCCTCTATTTTGATAGATGTGGGCCTTTAGTTTGCTTCTCCAGACATGCCTTTTTTCATTCTTCTCTCTTTCTCTGCTTTAGGCAGCTTCTGTACTTTAGGATGAGGATATTTATTTGCATATTCCTGGTTTCCTATAATTATATCAAAGATTAGAATTTAGGGATGATGGCGATTCAGAACTTACCCTATTGAAGGGTTTAGGCACATAGGGACCCTTTCCGGATTTCTTAATGAATTTCCGAAATTTGTGCATGAGCAAGGCCATTTCATCTTATGATAGGATGTCATCACCAGTGTTAGCTGCTTTAGATGTAGCTTTGTATGTGCTTGGGGGCAGATTTGTGTCTCCTGTTGGATACAGTAGCGAGTGTTGTAGTCTATGTAGCTGACTCTTCAGCATTTTCTCTCCTGTCAATATCATACTCAAAAGCTTTGTGGTCAGAGAATATATAAAAAGTAGATATATCATTTAAATTACAAGACACATACATAGCTGTGGACTTAATGTCCCATCGGGCAGGGAGTGATCTAAATATTTTAAGATTTTTCTCCTTTTGGGTATACACTTTACCCAATGCTTTAAGTTCACCGACAATGCCGGTAAATCTTAGGTCAAGTTCTCAAGTGTTTCAGAAGATTTCATTTCAAAAGATTCAAATTGCTAAGTGAGTTTTGAAATCTTTTTTTCTTTTGAGATCTCAGTTCCGTCACATATTAACTTGAGTTTCACCCGGATTTCTTTGGCTGTCTTGCGGCTCTTTCCCTTGGAGAATGTGCCTTTGTCAGGAGTGACGAATAACATATTTTTGGTGACGTTGTCTAGATTGGCACATTTGGGATCATTGGTTGTCCACTGTTCCCTTTCTCTATCAAGCATTTTTGCATGAAATTGTCCTTCTATTATGGCGGCTAGATTGACCTTTATAATTTTAATAGGTCTTTTTTGAATGACAAAGATCATTTGTTCGTGCATTGAGGCAAGATGAGCTTCCATCGTTATCCTCCAGTCATCAAATTCGTAATAGAAAATATGAGAACTTTGTTGATTATAGAGGTATCCATGGCAATAGTAGGATGAATGATAGAGATATAAAAATGAAGTTTTCAAAAGCTAGTGATTTTTGGATCTGATTCAAGTTAAAAATCGACTGGTTCTTTATAGAATCAACTGATCCTATAACACTTGTTGGCTACAGTATATTATTATATATGTTAGATGGGAGGTTGAATAAGTTGTGGTCTTTTTTGAAGTTTAAGTTTGCATAGCAGAAGTCTGAAACTAAGTTGTTATAAGTACAGAAACTAGACAATCTCCTATAGCTTGGTGCTTATAGGGTTTTCAAGATAAGTATACTAAAATCACAGGCAATAGAAAAATAATAAGGACAGAAAGTAACGACACACAGTTTAATGTGATTCAAGGAAATCCCCTATACGTTCACAGGTCCTCCACACAGGAGTAAGAAGTTTAGTAAAATCAAGGCGTAGAAAATTGTATGATTTTAATTAAACTCGTTGTTGTATCATTCACACAGATTGATACACCCGACTGTAGCTTGAGCCGTTCACACAGATTGGCTTTGGGCTTCTTCGAATCGCTTATTCTCACGTAGATTGAAGCTTCGTCCCGGACTCTATTCTTCCCACACAGGTCGAAATAGCTTGCCTTAGTCCATAGAGGGCTAAGGATCTCAACAGTTGGTTTTTGAAGTATCACGAATTGAACAACAACTTTAGACTTGGTAAGCTTCATTGTAGATGTGATGTAGTTTGTTGAGGACCTGGATATTTCTTCACTCAAGATAAACGTTGTATGCTTGAAGAAATATATTGCTCTTTAGGTGATAAGCTCGATGTTTAGTCAAACAGATGTTCAGTTTTCAGTAGTTGTTATTATGAGCAATGTCCTCTTGCTTGGGCTATTCAGACAACTCCGATTGGAGGGTTCAGAATGTTTGAATTAAAGATGTTTCGCATTTAATGCTTCAGACATTCTATTTGATCCGCATTAAATGCTCTTCTGTCTGTAGTCTCTATGGCTGCATTAAATGTTGTCCTGTCTGCATTAAATGCTACTTTAAAATCATGAATACTTTATGAATAAAGAAAGTTTTTTTCAAAACTTTTTAAAGTTCCTTATAAGTCCTGTTGGTTTTGTGTTTTACTTTTCCTAAGTAAAACACCTACAGCATAGTTTGTTGTAGCCAACGTCCTATTTTGATGTACTCTGAAGGATTAGCTCTAGGATTTGTCTTCTTTGGCCGCTGTAGGGACAATTGTAGGTGCATTTATTCCCAACAACAACTTATTCAACCCCCCCTTATACTTTGTCATTTAAGTATACGTGACCAACAATATCAGATCGTGATTGACATTTCATGTCATATATTTAGAAATCGGTGCATCAAGCTATAGGCACATAGTTGAACTTCGGTTTACATTTCATCCAAAGTTTGAAGGAGTGAACCATTCAGACATTGGTTGATATGCTGAGAGATTGTGATCTTGATTAAAAAGATGATAGGGAAGCCAACTGCCATTGATTAAGTTCACTCATAACAACAGTTTTCATGCTTTGATTAACAAGCACCTTACGAGGCTTTGTATGGTTGTCACTATAGGTCTCCATTGTGTTGGGACGACTTATCCGAGACATTAGTTATTGAGCCTAATATATTGATAGCGACCCACAGAAATATTGCATTGGTCAGGAGTCATGTGTTAACGCTCAGATTCGATAGAAATCAAACTCAAATAATCATCGACGACCATTAGAGTTCGAGGTTTATGATCATATATCGTCCAGTCCATTCGATTCGATTCGAGTCCATTTAGTTCGATTGAGTTCGATTCGATTCTCAGATCCATTCGATTGATTCAATTCAATTGATTCAGTTGGGCCGATTCGATTTATTCAGTCCAAAAGAACAGAGCCTTAATCACTTCCTTCTTTATTTTTCGAGAGAGAGCTCCTAGAGTGAGTTTTAATCATCAAAACACGTGTATATTTGTGGAATTGATCGTCAAATATGTTGTAGATCTTGGGAAGTGATTGAAAGTGGACTGAATAATTGGAAATTATTTGTTATTCAAGGAGGTAATTATTCTTCAACTTGGATTTTTTTTGGAACGGAATATGATGTTCTTGGAGTTGTAATCATGATATATAATGGTTTATATATATGACTACAATATGGGTACTCTTATTCCTTGAGTTTTGGGAATTATTTTGGGACAACAATGTAACACCCCCAAATCCTATTGGGTTATTACAGTGCCGTGGACCCCACACCAGGAGATCCACCAGGCTAACACGACCAAAAATACAACTAACTGACCAAAAGGGGAATCACAATCCCTACACTGACATCCAACATAATATTCCGTTATGGAATTTCAATGACAACAGTGGGCCTACATGGCCCAAAAACAATATAACGACATCCACGAGCCTTGATCGGATAATACAAAATGACAATAACTGACAAAACTGGAGTACTCCAACTGCCTGACTGGCATGAACACCAAAACATCTCGGACTAGTATCGCTTGAATGCCTCGTCGCCACCGTCATGCCCCTGTGTCTCAACTCTCTCCTCGCAAACACCTAAAACATGAAAACATGTTCCGCCCCCACGGGGTCAGTCATCCAGATAATGATTATCAAACACATGTACAACATGATATGCATCCAAAGGGCAGAATAAATAGTATAGTAATGGTAATACGAGATGCTCACAAACCAAAGTAAGAATCGAGCATTCGTGGAATACTATGCCCACGGCATCCGATCAATACCTACTCAACAGGTTAGAACACAAGTGCCCAACGGCGAATCATCAATACAGAACACAACAATACATCACCCGAAGGTAACCCAAGCCAAACACTGAAATAGATACGAATCACAATGCCCGAAGGCTCCGACAGGAATACCGATACATCACAATGGCCTTAATGTACCAATGACCAAGTCATTTTATCATCATAATACCCGAATGTCACTCACCAAGTCGTCAATCACCACAATGGCCCAAGCCAAAACAGCCCAAGTGTACCAATGAGGGCGAAGCCACGCACGAAGCTGTATCACAGAGAGATCATCCAATGACCGTGACTCTTGAATTGCAGTCTTTGAAACCAACCGCGAGGTTCAAGCCCCAGACTTACCCATAATGAGATCACCCGGTGACCGTGACTCCATCTGACCGTAGGTGTTGGGAAACCAACCGCGAAGGTTCAAGCCCCAAGCTTACCCATAATGAGATCATTAACATGACCGTGACATACTGAATTGTAGGTGTTGGGAAACCAACCGCGAAGGTTCAAGCCCCAAGCTTACCCATAATGAGATCATTAACATGACCGTGACCTACTGAACTGTAGGTGTTGGGAAACCAACCGCGAAGGTTCAAGCCCCAAGCTTACCCATCGAGCACTAGCCGAGACTAGTCTCCAAAACATAATTAATCACAACAGTAACAATCCCAAGATTACCAAACTCACAAGAATAACAGCATGCTGCCTTGAGTCGGCCAACACGACAACAATAACTCACGGATGGGCTCCGTCCACGGCGGTCCCAATTCAAATACCTCAACTGCCTTGGAATGGCCAATCGATCACAACAACTCAACGGATGGAAACTATCCTTGACAGTCCCAATTCAATACATCGATTACCTTTAGAACGGTCAATCGATAACGATGACACAACGGATGGGAATTATCTTCGATAATCCCAATTAAATATGTTGATTGCCCTAGAGCGGTCAACCGATAACCAATGATACAACGGATGGGAATTATCTTCGACAATCCCAAATAAATACATCGATTGCCTTAGAACGGTCAACCGATAACCAATGATACAACGGATGGGAATTATCTTCGATAATCCCAATTAAATACATCGATTACCTTAGAACGGTTAATTGATAACCAATGATACAACGGATGGGAATTATCTTCGATAATCCCAATTAAATACATCGATTAACTTAGAACGGTTAATCGATAACCAATGATACAACGGATGGAAATTATCTTCGATAATCCCAATTAAATACATCGATTACCTTAGAACGGTGAATCGATAACCAATGATACGGTAGAATAGATATCCCGGCATTTTAAACCGACCACCGAAACAGATATGATAACGAATATATCAAACGCCTTCAATCGGCCAATGCAACATCATAGTAATAGTTCCAATTCGATAATAACGATTCAACGATGCCTTAGAACGACATTAGCGTCAACAATAATAATCGATACATCGATACCGCGAACCGGCTATCGACAACAAGAATCTCAATGCCTTAAACCGGCCGTTAACGAATAACAATCACAACTGGTAAAATCACCGAAGGGTATTATATCAAACAATCCCAAAATATCAATAAATCACGAAGAGACTATGTCTCGAAATGATACAACACATTCATACACATATATGATAACATTAATCTCATTGACCAAAGACAAGTATAAAACTTGCCTCAAACCGAAGGCGAGAAAGTCCTTCCACGATCAACGCCCGGCACAAAACGACGAACGGCGCCTCCCGACGATCACAAACACTCGAACAACCTTGAATGAAAACGATTCATTCAAAAACAAAAATCAATAGAAAACAACGACAAAGCCCGATTCAAACACGAATCGATCACATCAAGACAAACGAATATCATAGTCCTCAACTATGAATTCTAACATTCTCCAACACCTCGATGATCAATTAACATGATCATTACGTTCTTAACACTTGTGAAATCCATTCAACAAGATTCATTTAAGAACAATCATCAAAACAAACATCTCAAAGTGATAATATCACCAATATCATCAAATTGATCCTCCTACAATGATAATATTATAAATATTATCATTATCACCCCAAGAACATCATCAACTTAATAACCATGATGTTTGAAATAAAAATCCTTCATCATAACCTCATGAATTCGGATTAAACCACAAGATTCACTCAACCATTTCCAAATTATGATAATCATCTCATAAATCATCATAAATCCTTACTAAAATGGTTAAAATCTTTCAAGAACACCACCAACAACAATAATCATCTCAAGACTTATGTTAATCATATAACAATCTTAACATAATCCTTCCTAGACATGATTAAAAACCTCCCAACAATCTAAAACATCAAGAACATAATCAAACTCAAGCTATACCAACATGTTCTTCATCAAAAGTTTATCCAAACCATGAAGAATCATGATATACTCCATGAATCAAACAATACCCGAAGAAAACAACAACAACTCGAAAATCACTTGAAGAACAAGAGATTGAGGGAACTTACCAAATAAGAACAAGAAGAAGCCTCCAAACACCAAAGGGGCACCAACAAGCTTCCAACTTCAAGCTTCAATCCAAGCTAGGATGATCAAGATCGAGTTGGAAGAGGCTAAACATCAATAACAAGTCCAAACGGACGGTTCTAGGGAGAGAAAAGTGTTTTGGTTCGTGAGGAAATGAAAGACGAAACCAAGATAAATAGATCGACCAATTCACTACGACGTTATACACTATGGTTAACGACGCAAGAGGCATTACGACGCTATACTAAGACATTAACGTACGTAATGAAAATCCGTAACTAATCGACTAAAATACGAAGGCCTTAACGCACGTAAACAAGAACTTATTACGACGTTAACAAGACCTACACTACGCACGAGCTCACCTCTTAACGCACGTAAGGGTCCGCTGATCGCAATAGTGAGATCCGATCGGAAGATGCTCGACCCACCGCCGAAAGTGACTACGAGGAAGGTTCTGTCACCTACCAAGCATTACGCACGTAACCTTACAGGCATAACGCACGTAATACTCAGCCCATAACGCACGTAAGTCTACCCATGTAGCGACGTTAAGGCTAGTGTACTTAGCCAAAAATCCAAACTCTCCAACCATCATTCAAACGACGAAACTAACCCGACGACAAGTATAATATTTCGATCCCGACTATTCGAATACAATATACATTGTATCACCCAAAACAACAACACTTGTACAATTCCAAATGAATATGTACAACTCAACAAAGAATACGAAAAAATTATCCGGATATTACATACCCCCTTAAAAGAGTTTCGTCCCAAACTCGTGGTGCAAAACACGGGGTACGAACTATCCATCAGGATAAGAAAACAACATCTCCAGGAATACTCCTCACTGCGAACCACTTCGCCTGAGTAATCGGGCCAACCCCACGGGTTCCCGCGTCTCCTCTGCCTGAACACGTCGAAAAACAAGGGATAAAATACTCAATCAAGTGCGAGATCAATCGAATCGTAACTCCTCCGTCAGAGACCAGCCAGGAAGTCGCACCACCCGCAAGACTCGTAACACCGGCGTACACACCCCGCGGGTTCCGCCGATTATACATGTCTACAATCATCGGTGTACACTCCCCAGTTCTCATCGGCATTAAACGCTCAAGCAAACACTGACTCAAGCCACAAAAGGAAAATAACAACGCATATGTGGTCCTCGGGACCATATCAACTGCACACCCAAGTCCTCACGACTCGGCGTCTTGGATTGAAATGAACAATTACCCAGATTATTACAAAATCTCGGGTATAACACCAAAAAGGAAGGAAAAACACATCACACGACCTCAAATCTCAAGATTCTCAGATACAATCATTACAAGATAGATCAACCATAAATGGTTCGCAACCACAGTACTAAAGTACAGACCGAGTCAAACATCAATCCGAAAAATAAAGAAAGAAATTAAGGCTACATCTCAAATGTATCCAAAATCAACATCCTCCAGGTCATCGAACTCCTCGATCTGATCGACTCGAGGAAGATCCAAATCTGAGCTCGCCGCTCCTCCTCGAGTGTCCATACTTCTGGCTCCCGAAGCCCGATACGACCCCTTGGATGGAGTACGGACTGAAGCAACAAAATCTCTCGAGGCCCGTGAGCTTCCTTGAGATCTACTGGCATTAGAACCCCTGCAGTATTTCTGAAGGTGTCCCTGCCTCCCACACAGAAAACAAGCAATAGACCGCATCGAGCACCGAGTACTGCGATGTCCTATTGTATCACAGTTAAAGCAAACAACGGTCGAACCCGTCGCCTGAGAAGAAGATGCTTTTCCAGCACGAGGACGACTAGAAAACGACCTCCTAGACGGGCCCGATGTCCCTCTGAATGAACCGGCATCCTAGTCCTCTCTCGGAAGAAGCGAAGGGTTCTTCCGAGCAAGCTCCTTGATCAAAAGCTCGCTCCAAGAGCCTTCTCGATGAATTCACCAAGTGAATTGCAATTATGGTTGAACAATCGCATCCTCAACTACTGATTCAGCCTCTTGCTAAAATACTTGATCTTATACGCCTCGGTTTGAATAATGGATGAAGCAAATGAAGGAGTCCTCGAAACTTCTCCGCAATAACAATAACACCCTCGTCCTCGGCCAGTTCGGGGGTTCAAAACCTCTGACAACTTGGCTTCACGGAGTGGAGCCGGATAATACCTCTCTAACATGAGAGTCTTAAACTCACTCCAAGCACAATCACGATCGGTGGGTTTTACAGAAAGCCACCAAGAATAAGCGCCTTTACTCAAATAATAAGCCGCTACTGCCACCTTACTCTCTTCCGGACACTGAACCATGTCGAAGAGTTTATCAAAATGTTCAATCCAATGAACAATATCAGCTGGTTCCGACGAACCCTCAAAAATAGGTGGCCTATGACGAGAGATGTCGCCGATAATTTGACTCACTCTCCTGGCCTGTCCATAGAACGACACCTGGAGTCCCTGCTGCTGTGTACCACGGACCATCGAGGTCTGCATGGTTTCCATTATCTGCATCATCTGAGTCATCTGGGTCATCATGCCCTTCATAAGCAAGAAAGGGTCGATGTCAGTCTGATCGACTCCTCGAGTATGACGTTCCGAAGGGGAACCGGTCGCATAAGTCACATCTCCGGCTGAATTCTGATCCATATCGGCACCCGTACGCGTATAAACATGAGGTTCTGGGTTCCGGCCTGCTCTGCAGCCTTTACCCCCTCTGGTACGTCCTCGGATTCCTCTTTCCATACTGAAAGAATAACGTTCGATCATGAACAAAGCTCAAATATGCCTCAACGGCCAATCCACAATGCTAAGTCATTAGCCAAACATGAATATACATACTCAACAAATAAACAATCACTTCATATATGCTAATTATAGCCAATACTGGGCCGACACGCTCCAAAGCAATTAATCATGAATGGGTCGTAACACAATGTTACATACAGATTTCAACAAAACATGCATAATCAATGGCATATTGAATGTATGAACATACAAGAGAATCGAGTCCTTACACAGGTCATACGAAGCTTCGAGGTCTTGCGATACTAGTCTTCATCGACGACGACTCGATGAAAGAATGACTCATACAGTCGTTCAACTACCACGACTCACAATGCCTGACTGTCCAGATTGTCAAAACCTGACAATCCACTACTACCGCGTCGGTAGAACCACATAACTCACATATCAGGGTATATCACAACCCAATTCTCTGATACCATCTTCTGTAACACCCCCAAATCCTATTGGGTTATTACAGTGCCGTGGACCCCACACCAGGAGATCCACCAGGCTAACACGACCAAAAATACAACTAACTGACCAAAAGGGGAATCACAATCCCTACACTGACATCCAAAATAATATTTTGATATGGAATTTCAATGACAACAGTGGGCCTACATGGCCCAAATAAAATACAACGACATCCACGAGCCTTGCTCGGATAATATAAAATGACAATAACTGACAAAACTGGAGTACTCCAACTGCCTGACTGACATGAACACCAAAACATCTCGGACTAGTATCGCTTGAATGCCTCGTCGCCACCGTCATGCCCCTGTGTCTCAACTCTCTCCTTGCAAACACCTAAAACATGAAAACATGTTACGCCCCCACGGGGTCAGTCATCCAGATAATGATTATCAAATACATGTACAACATGATATGCATCCAAAGGGCAGAATGAATAGTATAGTAATGGTAATACGAGATGCTCACAAACCAAAGTAAGAATCGAGCATTCGTGGAATACTATACCCACGACATCCGATCAATACCTGCTCAACAGGTTAGAACACAAGTGCCCAACAGCGAATCATCAATACATAACACAACAATACATCACCCGAAGGTAACCCAAGCCAAACACTGAAATAGATACGAATCACAATGCCCGAAGGCTCCGACAGGAATACCGATACATCACAATGGCCTTAACAGCCGAATAGCCCGAAGCTGTTTATCATTATAATACCCTGAATGTCACTCACCAAGTCATTAATCACCACAATGGCCCGAAGCCAAAACAGCCCGAAGCTGTACCAATGAGGGCCGAAGCCACGGCACGAAGCCGTATCACAATGAGATCATCCAATGACCGTGACCTGCTGAATTGCAGGTGTTGGGAAACCAACCGCGAGGGTTCAAGCCCCAGACTTACCCATAATGAGATCACCCAGTGACCGTGACCTACTGAACTGTAGGTGTTGGGAAACCAACCGCGAAGGTTCAAGCCCCAAGCTTACCCATAATGAGATCATTAACATGACCGTGACCTACTGAATTGTAGGTGTTGGGAAACCAACCGCGAAGGTTCAAGCCCCAAGCTTACCCATAATGAGATAATTAACATGACCGTGACTCATCAATTGTAGGTGTTGGGAAACCAACCGCGAAGGTTCAAGCCCCAAGCTTACCCATCAAGCACTAGCCGAGACTAGTCTCCAAAACATAATTAATCACAACAAGAATAATCCCAAGATTACCAAACTCACAAGAATAATAAAGACATCGCCTTGAGTCGGCCAACACGACAACAATAACTCACGGATGGGCTCCGTCCACGGCGGTCCCAATTCAAATACCTCGACTGCCTTGGAATGGCCAATCGATCACAACAATTCAACGGATGGAAACTATCCTTGACAGTCCCAATTCAATACATCGATTACCTTTAGAACGGTCAATCGATAACGATGACACAACGGATGGGAATTATCTTCGATAATCCCAATTAAATATGTTGATTGCCTTAGAGCGGTCAACCGATAACCAATGATACAACGGATGGGAATTATCTTCGATAATCCCATATAAATACATCGATTGCCTTAGAACGGTCAACCGATAACCAATGATACAACGGATGGGAATTATCTTCGATAATCCCAATTAAATACATCGATTACCTTAGAACGGTTAATCGATAACCAATGATACAACGGATGGGAATTATATTCGATAATCCCAATTAAATACATCGATTAACTTAGAACAGTTAATCGATAACCAATGATACAACGGATGGGAATTATCTTCGATAATCCCAATTAAATACATCGATTACTTTAGAACGGTGAATCGATAACCAATGATACGGTAGAATAGATATCCCGGCGTTTTAAACCGACCACCGAAACAGATATGATAACGAATATATCAAACGCCTTCAATCGGCCAATGCAACATCATAGTAATAGTTCCAATTCGATAATAACGATTCAACGATGCCTCAGAACGACATTAGCGTCAACAATAATAATCGATACATCGATACCGCGAACCGGCTATCGACAACAAGAATCTCAATGCCTTAAACCGGCCGTTAACGAATAACAATCACAACTGGTAAAATCACCGAAGGGTATTATATCAAACAATCCCAAAATATCAATAAATCACGAAGAGACTATGTCTCGAAATGATACAACACATTCATACACATATATGATAACATTAATCTCATTGACCAGTACAAGTATAAAACTTGCCTCAAACTGAAGGCGAGAAAGTCCTTCCACGATCAACGTCCTGGCACAAAACGACGAACGGCGCCTCCCGACGATCACAAACACTCGAACAACCTTGAATGAAAACGATTCATTAAAAACACAAAATCAATAGAAAACAACGACAAGGACAAAGCCCGATTCAAACACGAATCGATCATACCGCATGAACGAATATCATAGTCCTCAACTATGAATTCTAACATTCTCCAACACCTCGATGATCAATCAACATGATCATTACGTTCTTAACACTTGTGAAATCCATTCAACAAGATTCATTTAAGAACAATCATCAAAACAAACATCTCAAAGTGATAATATCACCAATATCATCAAATTGATCCTCCTACAATGATAATATTATCAATATTATCATTATCACCCCAAGAACATCATCAACTCAATAACCATGATGTTTGAAATAAAAATCCTTCATCATAACCTCATGAATTCGGATTAAACCACAAGATTCACTCAACCATTTCCAAATTATGATAATCATCTCCTAAATCATCATAAATCCTTACTAAAATGGTTAAAATCTTTCAAGAACACCACCAACAACAATAATCATCTCAAGACTTATGTTAATCATATAACAATCTTAACATAATCCTTCCTAGACATGATTAAAAACCTCCCAACAATCTAAAACATTAAGAACATAATCAAACTCAAGCTATACCAACATGTTCTTCATCAAAAGTTTATCAAAACCATGAAGAATCATGATATACTCCATGAATCAAACAATACCCGAAGAAAACAACAACAACAACTCAAAAATCACTTGAAGAACAAGAGATTGAGGGAACTTACCAAAGAAGAACAAGAAGAAGCCTCCAAACACCAAAGGGGCACCAACAAGCTTCCAACTTCAAGCTTCAATCCAAGCTAGGATGATCAAGATCGAGTTGGAAGAGGCTAAACATCAATAACAAGTCCAAACGGACGGTTCTAGGGAGAGAAAAAGTGTTTTGGTTCGTGAGGAAATGAAAGACGAAACCAAGATAAATAGACTGACCAATTCACTACGTACGTTATACACTATGGTTAACGTACGTAAGAGGCATTACGTACGCTATACTAAGACATTAACGTACGTAATGAAAAATCCAGAACTAACTGGACTAAAATACGAAGGCCTTAACGTATGTAAACAAGAACTTATTATGTACGTTAACAAGACCTACATTACGTACGTAGAGCTCACCTCTTAACGTACGTAAGGGTCCGTTGACTGCAATAGTGAGATCCGATCGGAAGATGCTCGGGGACCCACCGGCCGAAAGTGACTACGAGTAAGGTTCCTGTCACCTACCAAGCATTACGTACGTAACCTTACAGGCATAACGTACGTAATACTCAGCCCATAACGTACGTAAGTCTACCCATGTAGCGTACGTTAAGGCTAGTGTACTTAGCCAAAAAATCCAAACTCTCCAACCATCATTCAAACGACGAAACTAACCCGACGACAAGTATAATATTTCGATCCCGAATTATTCCAATACAATATACATTGTATCAGTCCAAAACAACAACACTTGTACAATTCCAAATGAATATGTACAACTCAACAGTAACACGAAAAAAAAAAATTATCCCCGGATATTACAAACACTTTGAATATGGATTTTGAACTTGAGGAATTCAATTTTAAGTTGTTATAATCTTGGATTAAGATGTTGATTAGTGATGATATTATGAATAATATTCATATTTAAATTATCGTTGGGAGGATTATACAATGATATGTTGAGTTGTAATTGTAAATCTTTGAAGATTGTGCACGAAGAGTTTGATTAATTATCCCAATGAACTAGGATATATTGTTTGGAGTTGTTGGGTTGCCTTGTTGAGGGTAATGTTAGTTTTGGTACCGCCACTTGAAGGGAGATTAATAGTGTGGAGTAGAGTTTTTAAACTCTTTTGTAATTGCGGAAGCTATATTAAAATGCGGAATATAAACGACACAATATTTATAGAGGTTCGACCAAATAGGCCTACGTCCTCTCTCATTATATTTTTCTATATGCTTAAGATAAATCTTTCCGCCTTGTCTTCTATCGGTCCGAGGTAAACCATTACAATCTTATCTTCTATCGGTTCAAGATAAACCGTTATGCTCTTGTCTTTTTGTCGGTCTAAGCTAAACCGATTTCCTTTTCTATCGGACAAGGAATCAACCTATCTAACTTTCGATTGGTACTAGACAAACCTCACTCGGATTTAGATTGTGATTCTTGTAATGCCAGATCCACGATCCTAATAACACCTAATCAAATAAATAATCCTTTCTTTTCTCTGTGTTTGGTTGAGTGTATCGTACACTCGAACTCTAACAAATAAGCTGGATTACAACAACAATAATGAAGTTAATGATATCTGAAGTATATAAGCTTTGCTTGAAGTTGTATGATGAATACCACATGAAGTGGTATTTATAGGCTTCAAAGCCTAAACTATCCATTGGTCAGTGTCTCTGCTTTAGCGTACGTTAAGCTGTCAGCATAGCATACGTAATGACTTTATCGTACGTAACACATCCATGTAGCGTGTTTGTTGATTCAGTCCAGTATCTTCTGTATCTTATGTAGTGTACGTTAACATTAACCGTAGCGTACGTAATGTGTTCACCGTAGCATACGTTAGTCATGCTGATTGCGTACGTTATATCAACCATAGATAGCCGTTGATATGATGACCTACTCCATGACGTCACATGCTGTAGCATACGTTAAGCTTACTGCATAACGTACATTATATGCTCATATAAGTTGCATGCTCTTTGACCTTCTATAATCAATCCAACAGATTGATTTATTTAAATTCGAACTTCACCATGCATAGCGTACGTTATATGATGTTTGTAGCATACATTATGTTGGCTTCCGTGCGTGCGCTAATCTTTGTAGTAGCGTACGTTAACTGCTTCGGTGCAGTATGCAGTACTTGATGACTTGATACATTGCGTACGTTATTCTTTGGATATAACGTATGTTAGCTTCAGTAAGTTTTACTTCTTTGCTTTTCTGTCTGAGTCGAGCGTCTTCGACTCCTTCTTGATTCATTGTTGTTTTTATTTGTTTATCAACTTATCATCAAAACCTCTAAAATGAATGTGTGGAATAAAATATTCCAACAATTCCTTCCTTTTTTATGATGACAAACCAACAATACTTCGATGGGATTTAGACCTATAAAAATACAAAAAATATATTCAGATCAAAGTTTTCGGCTTTATCCGTTTCGTTAGTTTTCTTCTCCCCATCATTCCTTCTCTTTTTCTCTTTTAATCTTCTTCTCCCTCATTATATTTTTGCTTCATTTTTCTCGTCATTTTTCTACCCTTTTTTGTCATTAGCAAAAAGTGTAAGAAAATCACAAAATCAATGAGAAATTAAATATGAAAATAAAAGGGTAAAACTCCCCCTGAAAAATATCTCCCCTTTTTTAAAATAACTCCCCCTGAGTTAAATAATGATTATCGAAATATATTAATTTTGAATTTTGGGGATCCAACTGACTCTTGGTTGTTTTTCATTAGGTAAATAGATGATATTCGGTATTATGGCTCCTTTTGGAATCCATATTTCTTAATTTTATCGTTCGTCTTGGACTTTTACAGTTTGAAATGTGATGCCCGATTTTTAAACATTTACCACATTGGGGTATATTGAAATTTAAGAATTCGTTTCTATCGCTCGGTTTGAATCCTAATCCTTGGTTGTTTTGACGAAAATTTTCGAACTGAAAGCAATTTTTCAAATTTGTCATTTCCACAAGAAAATTTGTTCGATAAATCTTTAAGTTCTTTTTGAACTTTTAAAAGATCATTTGTTAAATTATTTTCGTTTTCAAGACATAGAGAATGATCAATTTCAATAAATTTCCCTTTTTCTTTAATTTGGATATTTTCGTCTTCCAAAAATTTATTTTTCATCTTTAGGGATTTATTATCTTTCAACGAATTTTGAAAATCCATATGTCATTTTTCAAAAGCTTCAAAAAGTTCATCTTGAGACGAGGTACTTACCCAGCTTTCATCGTCAGTATCGTCAAACGAGCTCCTTGCCATGAGTGTGAGATTATTTTGAATATTATCTTCTTCTTCATCCTCGTCACTCCAGTTGGCTATCAACACTTCCTTCTTAGAAGTCGAGCCATAGTAATTTTTCACAAAGTGGCCGGATTTTCCACAATTTTGACAATTATTGTCGAACCGATTTGACTCATTCCGGACTTGCGAGTTGAAGTCTCTTCTTCTCATGTTTAATAAGTTTTGATACTTATTGAGGTTTTTAGCATAAAATGCCCGATTCTTCATCATCGTCATCAACCGGGATAGCTTCTTCATTTCTTGACATTTTCTTAGCTTTTAAAGCTATAGATATTTCCTTCAGTTTTGGCTTCGTGTTCCGAGATTTAAGGACAATCTCATAATTTATTAGCAAACCAACAAGAGCGCTAAAATCAAGAGTATTGAGATCTTTAGATTCCATCATTTCAGTAAGAGTGTCGTCCTATTCGAGAGGTAGTGATCGTAATATTTTCTTGACCTTTTCACTACTCGATAAGGGTTTTCCGAAGAATGCGAGCCCATTTATAATAACCGAGAATCGGTCTAGCATATTTGTGATTGACTCTTTGTCTTTCATCATGAAAATCTCGTAGTCGTGGAGAGGCATATTTATCTTCGTCTCCTTGACTTGATTTGTTCCTTCGTGAGTTACCTCTAACATTTTTCAAATTTCTTTGGCACTATCACACGAGGAAATCTGATTGTGTTCTTCTGGATTTAAAGCACAATAAAGAAATTATTGTAATGGTCGTTCTTCCAATCCATATCATCGTATTCTTCGAAGCTTTTTAGAGTACTATTGGAATTTGTAGGAATTTTAGGACCAAGACAGGTGACTTTCCAAAGCTCAATGTCATAGGCTCGGATGAATATTGACATCTTCTTTTTCCATGGCATAAAATTTGATCCATCAAAAAATGGAGGTCGGTGTAAGGTGAGGCATTCGACCGGGGCATAATGAAGAGCCATTTGATCTTTTTTCCTCGAATGTTAAGCAGACTATAAGAGATACCCGCTCCGATACCAATTGTTGGTTTTGGTACCGCCACTTGAATGGAGGTTAATAGTGCGGATTAGAGTTTTTAAACTCTTTTGCGACTGCGGAAGCTATATTAAAATGTGGAATATAAACGACACAAGATTTATAGAGGTTCGGCCAAATATGCCTACGTCCTCTCTCGTTATCTTTTTCTATAGGCTTAAGATAAACCTTTCCGTCTTGTTTTCTATCGGTCCGATGTAAATAGACCCTTATCTTCTAACAGTTCAAGTTAAACCGTTACGCTCTTGTCTTTCTGTCAATCCAAGCTAAATCGATTTCCTTTTCTATCGGACAAGGAATCAACCTATCTAGCTTTCAATTGGTACTAGACAAACCTCACTCGGATTTATATTGTGATACTAATAATGCCGGATCCACGATTCCAATAACAGAGAATCAAATCTATAATCTTTTCTTTTCTCTCGTGTTTGGTGGAGTGTATCGTACACTCGAACTCTAACAAATAAGCTCGATTACAACAACAATAATGAAGATAATGATATCTGAAGTATATAAGCTTTGCTTGAAGTTGTTGTGTGATGAATACCATATGAAGTGGTACTTATAGGCTTCAAAGCCTAAACTAGCTGTTGGTCACTGCCTCTGCTTTAGCATGCGTTAAGCTACCAGTGTAGCATACGTAATGACTTTAGCGTACATAACACATCCATGTAGCGTACATTATCTGTTTGTTGATTCAGTCCAGTAGCTTCTGTATGTTACATAGCGTACGTTAACATCAACCGTAGTGTACGTAATGTGTTCACCATAGCGTACGTTAGTCATGTTGATTGCGTACGTTATATTAACCTCAAATAGCCGTTGATATGATAACCTACTCCATGACGTCACATACTATAGCGCACGTTAAGCTTACTGCATAGCGTACATTATATGCTCATATCTGTTGCATGCTTTTTGACCTTCTAGAATCAATCTAACAGATTGATTTATTTGAATTCGAACTTCACCATGCATAGCGTACATTATATGTCGTTTGTAGTGTACGTTATGTTGGCTTTCTTGCGTGCGCTAATCTTTATAGTAGCGTACGTTAACTGCTTTGGTGCAGTATGCAGTACTTGCTGACTTGATACATTGCATACGTTATTCGTCGGCTATAGAGTACGTTAGCTTCACTAAGTTTTACTTCTTTGCTTTTCTGTCTGACTCGAGCGTCTTCGACTCCTTCTTGAGTTATTTTTGTTTTTCTTTGTTTATCAACTTATCATCAAACCCTCTAAAATGAATGTGTGGAATAAAATGTTCTAATAGGTAATGGGTTTTTGTAGTCGTTGAGACTTGGCTTTCGAACATTTTTGTTGATGAATTATCTTTCATGCACGGTTGTTCGAGTATTTGTTGATTTGTGAAGGACATCTTGTTCGGGTTTGGACATTCTCGTCTTTGGTATTGAGGTAATTTAATCTTGTCTCAATATGAGGATAATGATTATTTTGTATGTTGTAAGTATGATGCTGGTTGTATGCTTGTGAATTTTGATTCATATTGAGATGATATTGTTAATTATGTATCATATATTTCTTGAGAAACAGTGGTTCTATGTCCTTTATGTTGCCATTGTTTTACTTCGATGAGTTGTTTTGATCCTTGTCGGATTCGTGCTTCACTTCGGTGAGTTGTTTTGATCCTTGTTGGGTTTGTTTTTCACTTCGGTGAGTTGGTTTGATCCTTGTTGGATTCATTAGTTTTTAATAAAATTTATTGCCACTTTTGGTATCATGGCATTCTGGAGTTATTGGTGCGCAAGTTGTTAATGTGTAGGATTTTCCGATCGGGCATATATAGTCATGTGTAGTAATTTACGTTGGACTTTGCATATGGGAGGGGAACTTCTCTGAGGCTGATTAGGTATATGATCACACATGTGTTATCAGGCTTCAGCACACGTTGATGATATGTGCACGTACACATTTCCATTCCGGACGTAGTGTGTCGTTCGTCATGTGAGCCGTATGATTTGTTGATTCATACAGCATGTGTGATTGCGTAAGTCCAATAGCTTGAGATTTATTATCTTATGTAACGGACCCTATGATTTTGGGAGAATTGTTTTTCTTATCATAGTCTAGGTCGAGGGAAGGCAAATACACATGAATGGAACTGTGAAAGTGAATGATCTCAAGGATACTAGTCAGGGTCCCTAATTTTCTTGCTTTCGATTATATTTTTCGTGTATTTATTCTTCTGCATTGTACTTCTATATATTTGTATCGTCTTGGTAATATCCATCTTCATATGGATAATACTTATATTTTGATGATCTTGTGGATTGACTAGCATTTGTTATCCAATGTACTGTATAAAATTTTTGTCGGGGTGTTTTAAAACATAATATGTTTGGTACTGCATTTGTGTTGTTTTGATTATTGATGATTATTGTATTGTGATTCGCCTGGTGGGTCCAAATTGTTGGAATATCCTATTCCACATAATCATAAATTTATTTTGATGATGATTTGTCGATCAAAACAACAAAGGAAACAATAGAACGAACCAAAACAAAGACGCACAAGGTGGGCAATAAAACAGATAGCACGCGCAAGTAAATCAAGTTAACGCATGCTAAGAAAGCCACCTGAAGACTCACCTGATGGATTAACGCACACTACATGAAGAGAACAACACACGTTAAATGACCGAGTTAGCGCACGCTACAGATGAAGGCTAACGCACGCTAACGAAGGGATATACACATTGTAAAGAATTTCAACACGGAGATCACATGGTTAGTCAACGAATCTGAAAAGCAAAATTTGAACAGATAATGCAAGCTACGAAGAATACTTAGCGCACGCTAAGTTTGAATTATGAACGTTGGACAGAAGACTTTCAGCATTCAGACCGTTGTAAAAGAAAACCAGTTAGCGCATGCTAAAAGGAGATGTTAGCGCACGCTAATGATAGAGGCAGTAGCCACTGGACTAAACTGATCAACAGGTAACATACATTAACGTACGTAAGAAGGTTTAGCGTATGCTAAAGAAGAGAAATAGCACACGCTAATTAAGACAGGCAATAACAGATAGTTGAGCCTTTGAGCCTATAAATACCAAGTCATTTGGTATCATTCAGAACAACAACTCAGAGAGGATCATACATACGTTTGATATCATTGTATACATTATCGTTGTTGTAATAGTGCTTAATTGATAAGTGGTTGAGTGTTTATACACGAAAACATACACGAGAGGAAAGATACGGATTGTAGATTGATTTGGTGTTATTAGGATCATTGATCCGGCATTATTAGAATCATATCTAAATCTAAGTGAGGTTTGTCTAGTACCAATAGAAAGCTAGATAGGTTGCTTCCTCGTCCGATAGAAAAGAAAAATGGTTTATCTAGGACCAACATAAAGAAAAGAATATATGGTTTATCTTGGACCGATAGAAGACAAGATTGTAACGGTATCCCTCGGACCGATAGAAGACGAGGCGTAGAGGTTGATCTTAAGCCTAAGGAAAAGGATACGAAAAGAGGACGTAGGCACGTTTGGATGAACCTCTATAAATCTTATGTCATTTACTTTCCGCAAGTTAATTACGCTTCCGCAACGCAAAATATTTTGATAACTCTATTATACTTCGCGTAAATTTCAAACGGCGAAGGTACCAATTTCTCAACAATTGGTATTGGAGCGGGTATCCATACAATTTGGCTTAACATCCGAGGAGAATACGATCCCATGGCATTTCAATTTGCAGCAGTCGAAGGTCTTGCTCTAAATCGACATAAATTTTTCGACGCATCGAATTACATAACTTGGAAGAAAAAGATGTCAATCTTCATTCGTGCCTATGATATAGAAATCTGGAAGATCATCTGCCTCGGCCCAAAAGTTCCAACCAAATCCGACGGGTCACTTAAGAGCTTAGAAGAGTACAATGACGAGGATTGGAAGAACGATCACATCAATTGTAAGGCCACTCAACTTTTATATTGTGCCTTAAATCAAGAGGAGGTCAACTGTTTTCTTCGTGTGAAAGTGCTAAAGAAATCTGGAAAATTCTTGAAATCACACACGAGGAAACAACTCAAGTTAAGGAGACGAAGATTAATATGCTTCTCCATGACTACGAGTTATTCATGATGAAGGGTGATAAGTGCATCACCAACATGCTCGACCGATTTTCAGTCATCACAAATGGACTTGCTTCGTTTGGGAAACCGCTATCGAGTAGTGAAAAAGTTAAGAAAATCTTACGATCACTACCTAGAGAATGGGACGGCACGGTTACAGCGATTATGGAATCTAAAGATCTCAACACGCTTGACTTTAGCGCCCTTGTAGGTTCGCTAATAAATTATGAGATTGTTCTAAAATCTCGGAACACTAAGCCAAAACTGAAAGAAAGAACAATAGCTTTGAAAGCTAAGATGTCAAGAGAAGAAATAATCCCGGTGGATGAAGATGATGAAGAATCGGCATATTATGCCAAGAATATAAATAAGTTTCAAAACTCATTGAACCGGAGAAGGAAAGACATCAAGATGGACGAATCAAAGTAATTTGACAATAACTGTCGAAACTGTGGTAAACCAGACCACTTTGCTACAAACTGTCAAGCCTCGACTTCCAAGAAAGAAGTCTTAATAGCAACATGGAGTGATGAAGAGGATGATGATGAATATATTCAAAATAATCTCACGCTCATGGCAAGAAGTTCATACGATGAAAGCGACATCGAAAGCCAGGTTAGTACCTCGTCTCACGACGAATTGTTTGAAGCACTCAAACTTTTACATACCGATTTTCAGAATGCTTTAGTTGACAATAAATCCCTCAAATCAAAAATAAAAATGTCGGAAATCGAAATTTCCAAAATAAATGAAAAAGGGAAATTTATTGAAACCGATCATTCTAAATGCCTTGAAGTTGAAAATAAATTAAAGGATGATATTTTGAAAGTTCAAAACGAACTTAAAAATTTAACAAATAATTTTTCGTGCGGAAATGACAAGTTTGAACAAATGCTTTCCGTTCAAAAATACTCTAATAAACAGGGTTTAGGATTCAAACCAAATAATAAAACCGGATCCTTAAATTTTAAAATACCCTGTTGTGAGAAATGTTTAAAACTTGGGCATCACATTTTGATTTGCAAAAGCCCAAGACGAATGATAAAAAATAAGAAAGTTTGGATTCCAAAAGGAGCCACTATTCAAATATCATCTATGTTTCAAAAGAAAAACCAACTATCGGCTGGATCCCCAAAAATCAAAAGTAATATATTTCCATCTATTGGTATTTTGATAATTTATATTTTTAACAATTGATATTTAACTCAGGGGGAGTTATTTTTTCAAATGGGGAGATCTATCTTTCAGGGGGAGTTTTACCCATGATTGTCATACTTAATCGTTTTTATATATTATTGCACTTTTTGATTATAACAAAAAGGGGGAGAGAGTATGAGAAAGGGAGAGAAAGTCGAGAAAAATGATGGGAAAATGGAGAATACGAGTCATGGAAGAATGACGAGAAAAACAAAACAATTATAGATCATGAAAGGAGGAGAACAGACAAAGAAAGTCAAGAAGTCAAGAAGAAGTTGAAAAATGAGAAGTAGTTGAAAAGGAGAAAAGAAAAGATGGGGAGAAGAAAACTGACGAAACGGACAAAGCCGAAAACTTTGATTCATAAATTATTTTAATTTTGCAGGTATAAAATCTCATTAAAAGGTTGTTGTTTTGTCATTATCATAAAGGGGGAGATTGTTGGAATATCCTATTCCACATAATCATAAATTGGTTTTGATGATGATTTGTCGATCAAAACAACAAAGGAAACAATAGAACGAACCAAAACAAAGACGCAGAAGCTGGGCAATAAAGAACATAGCGCACGCAAGTAAATCAAGTTAGCGCACGTTAAGAAAGCCACCTGAAGTCCGACCTGAAGACTCACCTGATGGATTAACGCACGCTACATGAAGAGAAGAACGCACGCTAAATGACACAGTTAGTGCACGCTACAGACGAAGGCAAACACATGCTAATGAAGGAATATATCCGTTGTAAAGAATTTCAACGCGGAGATCATGCGTTCAGTCAGCGAATATGAAAAGCAATGTTTGAACAGATAGCACACGCTACAAATAATACTTAGTGTATGCTATGTTTGAATTATGAACGTTGGACAGAAGACTTTCAGCATTCAGACCGTTGTAAAAGAAGACTAGTTAGTGCATGCTAAAAGGAGATGTTAGCATATGCTAATGATAGAGGCAGTAGCCACTGGACTAAACTGATCAACAGGTAACATACATAACCATGCAGATTAACGTACGTAAGAAGGTTTAGCGTATGCTAAAGAAGAGATATAGCGCACGCTAATTAAGACAGGCAGTAATGGATAGTTGAGCCTTTGAGGCTATAAATACCAAGTCATTTGGTATCATTCAGAACAACAACTTAGAGAAGATCATACATACGTTTGATATCATTGTATACATTATCGTTGTTGTAATTATGCTTAATTGATAAGTGTTTGAGTGTTTATACACGAAAACATACACGAGAGGAAAGATACGGATTGTAGATTGACTCAGTGTTATTAGGATCTTTGATCCGGCATTATTAGAATCATATCTAAATTCAAGTGAGGTTTGTCTAGTACCAATAGAAAGCTAGATAGGTTGCTTCCTTGTTCGATATAAAAGGAAAACGGTTTATCTTGGACCAACATAAAGAAAATATTGTACGGTTTATCTTGGAGCGATAGAAGACAAGATTGTAACGGTATCCCTCGGACCGATAGAAGACGAGTCGCAGAGGTTGATCTTAAGCCTAAGGAGCCTATACTGTTGACTGAGTTGCTGCCTATTTTTAAATATAGGTTTATTTGTAGGCTCAGCAGTTTGGACAAGTGTTTTTCCCTTGGTGAAAGTGGTTTTTGAACTTGAGAGAGTATTTTGGTCATATCCAATGCCTGATTTTAAATAAAGTGGCCTCTGGTTTATACACAAACCATCTAAGGTTTATAGATGCTTTTAAAGATATTATGGTAGAACCTCTATAAATTAATACAGTTGGGATCGGAAAAAATATTAATTTTAGAGAGGTACTAATTAATCGATAAATTAATAATTTACTAATTTAAATAGGTATTTTATATTCAACTAATTTAAAATTAATTACATCAAAATTCTATGAATTTAAATTTAATTACATAGAGATATTAATGAGTATTTAATGTTAGGAACTTGAATATAATTATTCAATATTATAAAACTAGATTATCCGGGTGAAAATGAACGATGTTCACAAATCCAAATATTAGAAGAAAATTGAAAATCCAATTGAGGATGAAGCTCAAGATCATACGGTACCATTAGAGCCGGTTACGCGAAAAGAAGCAATAGAAGTGTCGAAAATCCTTCATATTTTTTCATGCAGTCAGAGTATACCACACCGGAGCTTTTAAGTGCCGTGAAAAAAGTGAGAGATGAGATTCATTTTGATTTGAATTTCAATAAAAAACAATCAACACTAGAGTTATATTTTACTAAGTTGCCTTAGTTATCTTTGTAATTTTTTAAGATTATTAATATATAATGTTGATGGGACCCTTGATTTATAAAGAGGTCTCAAAAAGAATTATTCTCTTATCAATTTATCGAAATTATTAATTTACGCTATAGAGGTTATTAATTTATTGAGTATTAATATAAAGAGGTTATTTCTTTAGCTTGTGTATTACTCAGCTGTGTCAGCTTAGAAAACTCAGTTTTGATATGAGCAAGTGCAGCTGATTTTTCACTGTTTAAAATAGTTAGCCTCTTAGTCTCGGTTGTGCTAATTTCAGCTGAGTTTTTATTATCAGTCTGTTTTTCAAAGTCAGATTTGATGTTTTCAGACTCCAGCACTACAAAAAAAAACAGTTTTTACCGACGCTATTTACCGATGCCGGTACCCGCCATTGTTAAATAATTTACCGATGCTATTACCGACGCCATTGCTGACGGCCGGTTCGCGGACTTATTTGCGCCAGATTTACCGACGCCATTACCAACGCCATAAGGCATTCTTAATGTTTAAATTTTTTTTATTATTTTTTTTTCTTTTTTTCACAATTAACGATGCCGTTTACCGACGCTAATATTTACTGACGCCATTACCGACGCCGAGATTGCGTCGGTAAATTTTTTACACAATCCCACATCGGAAAAACAGTAGTGTATTGTGTTGTTTATATACCAAAATCTTACGCAACCATTTGAAATTGAATGAGATCGGACCTGACCCACCTGAGCCCCGACCTGACCCGCTCGGACCTGGACCTAACTCGCCTGACCTATATGAGCCCACACCTGACCCGCCTGAGTCCTGACCTGACTTTTTTAGATTTTTTTTATTTTTAATTTAATAATGCCAAAAAAGGGAGTGGGTAAATAGAGGCATCGGTAATTGCATTGGTAAAAAATTACCGTCGAGCATTTTTCTAACGGCGGTTTGCCGTCGGTAATGGAGTCGGTAAAATAATTAACGACAACATTTTATGTTTTACCAACGGCCTTTGGCATCGGTAAAAACTTCTTTTTATAATGTAGGCTGATTTTGTTCAAATCATTTTTCAGCTGCATATTCTCATCTTTCAGCTGTGTATTCTCACATGTCATAGATAAGTGTGCAGTTTTTAATGTTTCAAAATCTTTTAACAGCGGATTTAACGGTTTGTGCAAGTCAATTTCTTCAGATAAATCTGAGCTGTTACGTTCTGAAGTTTGAGGTTTAGAAGTTACCTCTTCATCAGCTAGGTAGGCCATCAAGTAGTTGTAGTTGTCATCATCATCTGAAAAGAATCCACGGCTTGATTCTACTCTCTCTTGGATTTGATCTTCACCAATAAGTGCTTTTCTCTTGTCTTCCTTTCTTCCCATGTCCTTCTTATCTTCATCTTTATTGAGATCAGGGCAATCAAACTGGATATGTCTTGTTTTATGACAGTTGTAGCATTCTACTTTTCAGTTTCCAGCTTTTTGGTTCCTCCTTGGATGCTCCTTGCAGTTCTTTTTATATTTGGAGTAATTCCTCCTCAAGTAGCTGGCTGAACCTTTGCATGATGAATGCCATTTCTTCCTCAAAGTTTAGAGGACTGGGAGGATTAACTTCAGCTTGGCTTTTTGTAGGTGACTCTTCTGCAAAAGCTATTCCTTTCTCAGCTGGCTCACTAGATGATGAGCAGGGCAGCTCGGACTCAAATGCCTTTGAGGTCTGAAAATATTTCTTGGATCTTTATCTTGTTAATATCCTTTGATTCCCTTATGGAAACAGCCTTCATGCTCCATTCTGGGGTGAGGGACCTTAGGACTTTTAGAGCCACCTCTTGGTTGCCATAGGTTTTACCAAGAGAATTTATTTCCTTGATGATCTCAGTGAATCTGGTATCCACTTTATCAATTGTCTCTCCATTCTTCATTTTGAAGTTGTCAAATTTTTGGGTAGCAATTGACAACTTGTTTTCTTGATCGGCTCTGTTCCCTCACACATTATAGCTAATATGTCCCGTATTCCTTGGCATTCTTGTAATTCTTGATTTTTACCATAGTGGCTTTTTCAAGAGTTTGATATAATATGTGTCTGGCCCGGTTGTCAAGATTTTCCAGCTTTCTTTCTTCTGTGGTCATCTCTGTTCTTCTTTTGGGAATCTGCTTTGGTTTTCCTGCTGCAATTTTCTCATCTGTATTGTCCTTTAGGAAGGTGAAGGGTCCATCCTCGATTATACACTACATATCATCATGAATGGATGATAGATGTGCCTGCATTCTTGTTTTCCATAAGTCATATTCATCAACAGAGAAGACATGTAATCTAGAGTGTATGTGTTGCATGTTTTTCATTTTAATGAGAGATTTAAATATATACTCAAGTATATGGATCTGGTTCAGTAAGAGTGAACCAACCTCTCAGATACCACTTGTAGGTCACAAGGCGTCAGGTATAAGTCTAGAGGGGGAGGGGGTGAATAGACTTATAAATCTTTAGCTTAAATAGCTATTTTCAAAAAACACAGTTGTAGTAAATGCAGTTGAGGTTACTCGGCTGATATGAATGCAATTAATTTTTGTTAGCTGTAAAATAGATTTGTGGACCGACAGCTGACTTTGAATGCAAGATTTAATATGAACTCAACAGTTAAGTATGATGATTAAAATAGTAAATCACACAGCACTTTTATAGTGGTTTCAGAGGTGGGGTAATTTTCTACTAGTCCACTTCTGTCCAAACCAGTTGGAGATAAATTCGCTATAACTTTCAACCAGTGAAATTAGTGTTACAATGAATTCTATTACAACAGCTTACAACTAGAGGAAACCCGGGGCCGTTGCAGCTTCTTCCCTTGGTTGCCTAACACCTCTTGATCGAAAACCAGTGGATACCTCAATAACTCGCAAGATGCCTATCACCTTCCAATCAAGAACCCGTGGATGTCTTACAACCTCTTTACTCTCAAGAACCTCATTCAAGAAAGTAACCCCATAATCAAACTTAAAGACAAGAGTGTTGTCTTCTCCAACTTTAAGAGCTTCTCAGTATTAGCTTTAAGATCTTGTTCTTTACGATGCTATAGATTTGCTTTGTATTTGCTTTGATTGCTTGTAAGTATTGTTCGCATCATACTTTTGCTCAAACTTTATTCAGATATTTATAGTACGATCTTGGAGCTCTTTATAGCCGTTGCATCTAGAACAAATCCATCCGTTAGAGAGTGGACTTCATTGTTTAGATTTTCATCTCTTTGCAAGGCTTTCTCTCTTTCTTCAAATCTAACCGTTTGAAGATGTATGTTTCCATTCCGCCGCTTTTCTTTGATTACTATAATTAGAAAGTCTTCATGGCGCGAATCTCGACAAATATTCTATTCCTTAAATTTTGGGAATCAATCACTTTTTCTATTCCTTACATTGTTGACTTTTCATCATTTGCTGACATGGACATTTGATATCAAAACTGGGCTGATATTTCTCTTTGGTCAAACCTGGCTGATATGTTGGTCAAACCTGGCTGATGTTCTGCCTAGACAAAATCTGGCTGATATCTGGTTTTGAAACTTGGTTGCTATTTACCTTGGTCAACCTCAACTGATATTATGCTTTGACAAAACCCGACTGATGTATATCTTGTCAACCTTAACTGATATTTCGCTTTGACCAAAACTCGTTGATATTTTTGTTGTTATGTACTTAGCCAAAATTGTCTTCAGAGATATTCAGCTGTATTTCTGACGTGGTCAAATCTGATATTTTCCTTTGATCGAAACCCGACTGATGTTTATCAATCAAACATGACTGATATCTTGCATTGACCAAAACCCCAGCTGATAATGTGCTTGTTCTATACTTAGCCAAATTTCTACTCGATCAACATGATCAATACTTTAGCCTAATCTTTTAAAGGCCTATAGAATATACTCATTTGGTTCCTCTTTACAATGCCAAGTACATATATTTGAAGAAATCTTGAATACAGGTATGACATCATCAAAATCTTAAAATTATATTCCTAAAAAAATGCATGATGCTGCGACTGGATTTCAATATGCCTTATATAGGATAACCCATGATATGTACATGCTAACTGCAATAATTATCAAGGAGGATATCGCATCAGAAAACCACGAATGTGTAGGTACAACTAAAGATTGTGCAAGTGGTTTGTAAAAGGTTATGTAGTTGAATACAGTGGTTTTTTTTATATAAATGGGTTGGATAATGTGCAGAGGTGTGGCAGGGTGTATGCAAACGCAGGCATGCAATGGTCGATGCTGACTTTGCATGAATTGCATTCAATTCGACATTATGTATAATGTTCACATTCATCCTAAGGATATAAGAAGATGCTCACCGACTATATATTTGAAATCACCTACAAGGTTTCTTTCAATGTAAAGGAAAAGGCCATCAATAGCCTTTATAGCAACAACGCTAAATCATTCGACAAGTTATCATGGTTTTGGGTGTAATATCCGGATATTTTTTGGGTATTTTCATCTGTATTTGAACCTTGTAATATTTGACTTTGTGGTATCAATAATTGAAGTGTGATTTTTTTTCCGTATTCGTATTTCCAACATTCATGATCATATTGGGAAGAACTTGTAAATTCATGCATGCAACTACGTCATAACGTACGTTAACGGGTGAGCATAACATATGTTAAGAACTTCATATAACGTATGTTATGGGTGGTGTATAGTCTACATAACAGGCAGTCAAGCAGATCAGGTTGGTCAGCTTATGGGCCAGCTGGGGATGGGGTCCGGATAAGATTCCTGCGTGATCCTGGGCAGCTTTTTGATAAAGCAAGTCAACGAGGCATAACGTACGTTAAAGGATTAAAATAGCATACTCTACACAGAGCGTATTACGTATGTAAAGGTGATGGTTAACGTATGTTAAGGAGGTCAGAAAATGAGGCAGTAGCTACTGGCGAACGTTAACGTACGTAAGGAGTAGCACATAACGTATGTTAAAGCTATAGTGTATGTAATACCTTGTGGCTAACGTATGTAAAGATCAGGGTCTTATAAATAAGACATCACCCCCATTTCATTTCACAATTGTTCTTCTTCATTCCTTGGCCGATTTCTGCAAGTCCAGAGAGCCTTACCCCACATTATAATCCTTGTTTAGACTTTCTACTTGGTGGTTGAAGTTGGGAAGCGTCTTGGTTTGGCGTTCAAGCTCCGGGTGTTGAGTTCCGCCGTGTGTTTCATCTTTCTCTTCCGAAATAAGGTATGTGAAGCTATCCCAGCCTAGAATTCGTATTCTTGTACTGCTTATGAGCATGATACTGGAGTTATTAAGATTTATTTGACAACTTAGCGAATCGTATACCATGCTTTAGGAGAATTGAGGGAATTTATACTAGGATTTTCATGGTTAAATGGAATTTGGGTTACGCCTTGATTTTGTTAAACATCGAGATAGAGTCTAATGAATTCATATCCTTCCTTTAACAATGGTTTTGAAACACTCTTTTGGGGAATGATTTGTTTAGGTTATCACATGTGTTAGATGAATTCAAGAAGATCAAGGTGGAGGGTGTTCTTCATGTATAGTTCATGATTTGTAGAGGTTTCTCGATAAATCTTCATATTGATGGTTAGAACGTAGTGATTAGGTTGGTGTTAATGGTTTTGAACTTAAAACTTTGGCAAGAAGTATCGCTCGCGGAAGAACGAAACCGTGGGGATGAACTAAGCTAGAACTCGGTTGAAATGTGTTAAATGACCAAACCAAGTATTGGAATTTATAATCAGGAATCGAAGTGTGAATTTATGATGATTTTAATATCCTTGAATTCGTAGACGTCGACTTTTGATCTCCGTTATGGTCATTTGATTCGCATAAGGATGTCATTAGTTCGGCCGAGCATTCGTCGAATAATTGAACTGTGAACCGGCTAACTTAAAATGTAACTCGGCCGTGTAGACATTAGATGTTCGTACATTAGTTTTATTACGTGAGTTGAGTTGTGGTTATTTCCTTTTATAAGGTTCGAGGTTTGCGAACGGTTGATCGAAGGGGCGGCCCTTGAGTTTATTGAAGTCGTTGGAGTATTTATCTCTTGTCACCTTTCTAAGGCAAGTACCTTAATTATATTTATTCGTATTAATGTCGGTTATGTTGTTGTGTGTCGTGCATATGTGTTGTGATTATTTTGTCCACCATGCGTTGGTCCGACGGGATGATCATGGGAATCTATAGTTGTGTGCGCTGGATCGTTGGACATGTATTTCCACCATGCGTTGGTTCGACGGGATCATCAGGGGAATCTATAGCTGTGTGCGTTGGATCGTTGGAATACCATGAGTATGTTGAGATTGACATGTTGTGTTGTACATTGTTACTGTTTCTCGTTGGAGAGACTTGTTGTGATTATTGTTGATATTATTGACGTTATTATTCAGGGATAGCTGAATAAATCATTGTTGTATAATTATCGTACTTGTACTAGCATCGTTGTGCTAACTACTTCGGGGGTGAACATTTGTTTTATGTTCAGGATCCAGGAGGGCGGAAAAACAACCACTAGAGCTGCATGACGACGAGGGTGCAGAGTGATGTTACGGCCAGAAATGATTTGTCATATGTTTGTTTTGTTTTAATAAAGTACTCGAGTACGATGTTGTTTTATCGTCTTTGAAGTTTGTATTCGGATGTGGATGGATTTGTATGTTTTAGACTGGTGATGTAATAATTATTTCTATGATTGGTATTTAATAATATTGTTTTTAAATATTTAGCCTAGTAAATCCTTACATCAAGGATTTACAGCGCTGTAATAATCCTGAATATCTCGGGGTGTTACAGAATATGGTATCGGAGATAAGATTAGTGATATCTTGGCCGTTGGGTTAAAATAGGGTTCATATATTTCTTTTGAAGTAACCGGCCGCGTATAACATCACTGTACTTCCTACGTCTTCGTGTGAGTGGTGGTTGTAAGTTTCCTAAACTCTATCTTGTCCTTTACATGTTATACCTTTAAATATTTGAACATTAGGACGATGTTGGTTCCTGTATATTGAGTATTTATGTTTACAATATGTTGAGAGGAGGACGTGGACGTGGTTGCGGTCGTGGACGCGGATCTAGAAATGCGGAGAGGGAAGTTTCACCCTCCATCCCTGACTCCCTATCAAATCAGGCTAGCTACAACTCAGGCGAGAAACAAGAATCTATCAACAATGAACGAGAACAGACGGTGGAGACAAATGCCAATCCTGCTGTTCCTGACATACTACGCCAAGTGGTCAACCAGATGATCCAATTTGCTCAAGTAGTGGACAGAATGCAAGTGGCAGTAGGATTGCAGCTGGGGGAAAGGCAGCAAGGCATCCCAAACTTGGGAAATCGAGGAGACAGATGGCTACAGGAGGTGGCAAAGATGCGCCCACCAAAATTCGATGGTTTTTCTGAGACACCGAAATGGGATCACTAGTTGAGAGAGATGGTGTAATATCCGGGGGTAATTTTTTTTCGTGTTACTGTTGAGTTGTACGTATTCATTTGGAATTGTACAAGTGTTGTTGTTTGGACCAATACAATTTATATTGTATTAAAATATTTCGGGATCGAAATATTTATTCTGGTCGTCGGTTTGGTTTCGTCGTTTGGTTGTTGCTTGGCGAGTTTGGAATTTTGGCTAAGTTTATAGCCATAGCGTACGCTACTTGTGTAGCATTACGTACGCTAATTTGTTGCGATTGCGTACGTTACGCTCTGAGGTTACGTACGTAATGCGTGGTAGGTGGTGGAATTTTCCTCGTGGTCAACTTTCGGGGCGAGGATATCTTTGGGGTATCATTTATATATATATATATACACCAACTTTTGATTCCCCACCCCCCTCACGTTCTCATGCTATATATTATATATATATACTAATCATCCCTCAACATCATCATCTCTCTCGTCATCCCCTCCCTCTCTCACTATTTTTTTTTTCTTTTTCTTCTTCTTCCAGCCTGCTCGTCCCCTCCCTCATTTTTTTGCCTTCTCTCCCTCCGTTCTCTCCCTCTCGTCCTCCCTCTCTACTCTCCATCTCTCTCCGTCATTTTTTCGGCAAGGAGGAAGCTTGAGGACGGGCGGCCAGTTTCTCCGTTTTTTTTCCGGCGAGATGGAAGCTTGAAGACGGACGGGCCGGTTTCTCCATTTTTTTCCGGCGAGCTTGAGTTCGGCGGGCAGGCAGCTCACGACCGGAGCTCGGCGGCGGCCTGGTCGGAATTTCCGAACCGGAAGGCTGCAAACCCGGTCGACGTGTTCCGGCATTTTTTCTTCCGGCGAGACGACAGGCACCGGCTTCTCCATTTTTCCGGCGACCGGAGGAAGGGCCGACGGCTCCGACGGCGACTGGAACTCGGCGGCGGCCGATCGGAATTTACGGATCGGGAGGCATTATAATCCGGTCGATTTGAACTATTCCGGCATATTTTTTTTCTCTTCCGGCGAGGCGGAGCTCGGGCATCCGGCGTCTTCATGGTTTCCGGCCATGGATGCGGAACTCCATTATTTCCGACGAGGTGGTTTTTGTCCGGAACGGGCCGGAGTTGGACGAAGTCCGGCGGGTCATTTTTCCGGCGGTCGATTTCCGGCATGAGAGTTTTTTTCTCTTTCTTCTTTCCGGCCGATCGACTCCTTCCTGGTAAGTTTTTTTTGTATGTGTTTGTTGTTGTGAGTTTTATGTATATATATATAGTATATATAAATCTGTTATATATATATATATGTGTGTTATATAAATTATATATATGTAATGTGTGTGTGTGTGTGTGTTTTGATGTGCAGATGTGTGTGCGTGAGTTGTGTGTGTGTTGTGTGTTTTATGTAATATATATATATAGCCTGCTGTGTGTGTTGTGTGTTTTATGTAATATATATATATGAGCAGTGTGTGTGTGTTGTGTGTTTTATGTATTGATATATATATGAGTTGTATATATATATATACACGTATGTATACGGATTAATACGAGTATAGTATGTGTTCGTGTTGGGATCGGAATTATCTATTGTGTTGTTTTCGGTCGATATCGTGTTATCGAATGAATTGTATTTCATTCAAGGTTGTTCGAGTGCTTGTGATTGACGGAGGACGCGTTGATCGATTCGTGGTAGGACGTTGATCGTGGAAGGACTTTCTCGCCTTCGGTTTGAGGCAAGTTTTATACTTGTACTGGTCAATGAGATTAATGTTATCATGTATGTGTATGAATGTGTGTATCATTTCGAGACTTGGTCTCCTTGTGATTTTGTTGATATCAGGGGATTGTTTGATACGATACCCTTCGGCAAATTATGCCAAATATTATTGTTGTTCGTAAATGGCCGATTTAAGGCATTACGATACTTGTTGGTAATATTGTTGTCGATAGCCGGTTGTGCGGTATCGACATATCGATTGTGATACTTGATAGACGATCATTTGAGATATAGTTGTTGATAGCCGGTTTGCGGCATCGACGTAGCGATTGTTGTTATTCATTGATGTTCCATCAAGATATTTTTTTGTGAATAAATGCGTTATTGATATCAGTGTTTTTCTATTGATGTCGTTTTGGCCGATTGAAGGCATCGACGTATTCGATTTTCATCTTCGTTATCGGTAACCGATTAAAGGTGCCGAGACATCCGTTGTACAATTGTTATCAGTTAACCGTTCTGAAGGTTATCGATATATATATTGAATTGGGATTATCAAAGATAATTCCCATCCGTTGTATAATTATTATCGATTGTCCGCTCTAACGGTAATCGATATATTGAATTGGGATTATCAAATATAATTTCCACCCGTTGCCAAAAAGATAATTCCCATCCGTTGTATAATTGTTATCGATTGGCCATTCTACGGTAATCGAAGTATTGAATTGGGATTATCAACGATAATTCCCATCCGTTGAATGATTATTGTCGTGTTGACCGATTCAAGGCAGCACACTATTATTCTTGTGAACTCGGTAATTTTGTGATCATTGAAGGTTGAGGATTTTCCCGAACTGTTGTGTTGTGATCGTTGCTCGTGTTAATCGGTCCTTAGGGATTTTGATCCCAGGATAGTTGTTTGGAATATCGTTGGTCGTGTCGATCTTTCATTATTCGTGTGTCATCGTTCACTTGGTGAGTCGTATGATCCGTATTGGATGTGTTATCCTTTGAGTTTCGTTGTCATGTTGTATCGTGACATATCCGGAGTCATATCTACGTTCCGATTGGATATTGTGTAGGATTTTTAGCCGCACATATATAGTCATGCGTGAATATTTTCCGTGAAAGGCTTTGCACACGAGGCGTAGTTCGTTGAGGCTAATTAGGTACATTGTCCCACGTATATCACGGATTCCGTATACGGGGTGGACATGTGCTGACACATATTCGGATCGGGCGTACTGTGATGTCCATCGTTGAGCCATACAATTTTGGTCGTTCCTAGTCCATTTAACGGTGTGGAGGTGTTCGACGTGTTGTGGTTACGTGTTCATACGCTGAGGGTATGTTCGGCGATCATGTTTGTTTCTTTGAGATCTGTATTGTGATGATTTACGGCTTCATTCGCTTTCAGGCCATCGTGATATTTTGGCAGCTTCGGCTGAGGGCTTTCAGGCCATTGTGATGTATCGGTATTTTCGTTTGAGCCTTCGGGCATTGTGATCCTTATTTATTTCAGCGTTGGATTGATTTACCTTCGGGTAATGTATTGTTGTGTTCTATATTGATGATTCGCCGTTGGGCACTTATGTTCTAACCTATTGAGCAGGTATTGATCGTATGCCATGGGCATAATATTCCACGAATGCTCGATTCTTACTTTGGTTTGTGAGCATCTCGTACTACCATTGTTGTACTATTTTATTCTGCCTTTGGATGCATATCATGTTGTGCATGTACTTGATATTCATTATACTGGATGGTGACCAGTGGGGCGGAACATGTTTTCATGTTTTAGGTACTTGCGAGGAGAGAGTTGAGACACAGGGGCATGACGAAGGCGACGAGGCATTCGAGCGATACTAGTCCGAGATATTTTGGTGTTCATGTTGGTCAGACAGTTGGAGTACTCCATTTTTGTTCAGTCGTTGTCGTTTTGTATTATCCGAGCAAGGCTCGTGGATGTTGTTGTATTTTCATTTTGGCCATGTAGGCCCATTCTTGTCGTTGAAATTCCATATCGGGATAGTATGTGGACGTCATGGTAAGTCTGTGATTTCCTATTTCGGTCGGTTTGTTGTATTTTAGTCGTGTTCGCTGGTGGATCACCCGAGGTGGGGTCCAGCCTTGTAATAACCTGATGGGATTTGGGGTGTTACGAGAAGATGGTATCGAGCTTTGGGTTGTGAGAAACCCCGGCTTGTGTGTTATGTGGCTCTACCAAGGCGGTAGTAGCGGGGTGTCAAAGTTATGACAATGCGGACAATCGGGTTTTGTGAGTCGTGATAGTTGGGACGTATGAGTCATTCTTTCATCGAGTCGTAAATCGGTGAAGACTAGTATCGCAAGACCTCGAAGCTTCGTATGACCTGTGTAAGGACTCTATTCTCTTTTATGTGCATACATTCATTATGTCATTGATTAAACCTGTTTTGTTGACACTTGTATGTGACGATCGGGTACGATTGATTTATGATTATTTGCTTTGGAGCGTGTGGGCTCTGCTTCGGCTATGATTAGCGTGATCGATGTGATCGTTTATCTGTTGAGTATGTATACTCATGTTTGGCGTTGACCTAGCATTCTGGCCGTTGAGGCATATTTGAGCTGTGGTCATGATTGAACGTTATTCTTTCAGTCTGGAAAGAGGACGTGGCAGAGGGGGTAGAGGCCGCAGAGTGGGCCGACACCCGAAACCTCGTACCAATACTTTGGTGGCTGACGAATCATTTTCGGAGTCATTTGATGTGATTTTCTTTCCTTTTGGTCCTGTACCCGAGATTTTTGTGATGATCTGGGTAATCGTTCATTATGATTCGAGACGTCAAGTCGTGAGGACTTGGGCGTGCGTTCGATATAGTCCCGAGGACTATGTCTGTGTTGTTATTTTTCTTTTGTGGTGCGACTTCCTGGCTGGTCTCTAGCAGGAGAGTCATGATTCGGCTAATCTCGCATTTGGTTGAGTGTCTTTATCACTTGATTTTTTCGCCCTGTTCAGGCAGAGGAGACGTGGGGACCCGTGGGGTCGGCCCAGTTGCTTAGGCGGAATTGCTCGTATTGAGGAGTATTCCTGGAGATGTTGTTTTCTTATCCTGATGGATAGTCCGTGCCCCAACTTGTGCGCCCTGAGTTTCGGGGACGAAACTCTTTTTAAGGGGGGGAGTATGTAATATCAGGGTAATTTTTTTCGTATTCTTGTTGAGTTATGCGTATTCATTTGGAATTGCAAGTGTTGTTGTTTGGACCAATACAATTTATATTGTATTAAAATATTTCGGGATCGAAATATTTATTCAGTCGTCGGTTTGGTTTCGTCGTTTGGTTGTTGCTTGGCGAGTTTGGAATTTTGGCTAAGTTTATAGCCATAGCGACGCTACTTGTGTAGCATTACGTACGCTAATTTGTTGCGATCGTGCGTTACGGCTGCGAGGTTACGTCATGTGCGTGGTAGGTGGTGGAATTTTCCTCGCACAACTTTCGGGGCGAGGATATCTTTGGGGTATCATTTATATATATATATATACACCAACTTTTGATTCCCCCCCCCCCTCACGTTCTCATGCTATATATTATATATATATACTAATCATCCCTCAACATCATCATCTCTCTCGTCATCCCCTCCCTCTCTCACTATTTTTTTTTTCTTTTTCTTCTTCTTCCAGCCTGCTCGTCCCCTCCCTCATTTTTTTGCCTTCTCTCCCTCCGTTCTCTCCCTCTCGTCCTCCCTCTCTACTCTCCATCTCTCTCCGTCATTTTTTCGGCAAGGAGGAAGCTTGAGGACGGGCGGCCGGTTTCTCCGTTTTTTTTCCGGCGAGATGGAAGCTTGAAGACGGACGGGCCGGTTTCTCCATTTTTTTCCGGCGAGCTTGAGTTCGGCGGGCAGGCAGCTCACGACCGGAGCTCGGCGGCGGCCTGGTCGGAATTTCCGAACCGGAAGGCTGCAAACCCGGTCGACGTGTTCCGGCATTTTTTCTTCTTCCGGCGAGACGACAGGCACCGGCTTCTCCATTTTTCCGGCGACCGGAGGAAGGGCCGACGGCTCCGACGGCGACTGGAACTCGGCGGCGGCCGATCGGAATTTACGGATCGGGAGGCATTATAATCCGGTCGATTTGAACTATTCCGGCATATTTTTTTCTCTTCCGGCGAGGCGGAGCTCGGGCATCCGGCGTCTTCATGGTTTCCGGCCATGGATGCGGAACTCCATTATTTCCGACGAGGTGGTTTTTGTCCGGAACGGGCCGGAGTTGGACGAAGTCCGGCGGGTCATTTTTCCGGCGGTCGATTTCCGGCATGAGAGTTTTTTTTTTCTCTTTCTTCTTTCCGGCCGATCGACTCCTTCCTGGTAAGTTTTTTTTGTATGTGTTTGTTGTTGTGAGTTTTATGTATATATATATAGTATATATAAATCTGTTATATATATATATATGTGTGTTATATAAATTATATATATGTAATGTGTGTGTGTGTGTGTTGTGATGTGCAGATGTGTGTGCGTGAGTTGTGTGTGTTGTGTGTTTTATGTAATATATATATATATAGCCTGCTGTGTGTGTTGTGTGTTTTATGTAATATATATATATGAGCAGTGTGTGTGTGTTGTGTGTTTTATGTATTGATATATATATGAGTTGTATATATATATATATACACGTATGTATACGGATTAATACGAGTATAGTATGTGTTCGTGTTGGGATCGGAATTATCTATTGTGTTGTTTTCGGTCGATATCGTGTTATCGAATGAATTGTATTTCATTCAAGGTTGTTCGAGTGCTTGTGATTGACGGAGGACGCGTTGATCGATTCGTGGTAGGACGTTGATCGTGGAAGGACTTTCTCGCCTTCGGTTTGAGGCAAGTTTTATACTTGTACTGGTCAATGAGATTAATGTTATCATGTATGTGTATGAATGTGTGTATCATTTCGAGACTTGGTCTCCTTGTGATTTTGTTGATATCAGGGGATTGTTTGATACGATACCCTTCGGCAAATTATGCCAAATATTATTGTTGTTCGTAAATGGCGATTTAAGGCATTACGATACTTGTTGGTAATATTGTTGTCGATAGCCGGTTCGCGGTATCGACATATCGATTGTTATTGTTGATTGACGTTCCTTTGAGATATTGTTGTTGATAGCGGTTTGCGGCATCGACGTATCGATTGTTGTTATTGATTGATGTTCCATCAAGATATTTTTTGTGAATCGCGTTATTGATATCGGTGTTTTTCTATTGATGTCGTTTTGGCGATTGAAGGCATCGGCGTATTCGATTTTCATCTTCGTTATCGGTAACCGATTAAAGGTGCGAGACATCCGTTGTACAATTGTTATCGATTAACCGCTCAAGGTTATCGATATATATATTGAATTGGGATTATCAAAGATAATTCCCATCCGTTGTATAATTATTATCGATTGTCCGCTCTAGCATGTCGATATATTGAATTGGGATTATCAAATATAATTTCCACCCGTTGCCAAAAAGATAATTCCCATCCGTTGTATAATTGTTATCGATTGGCCATTCTACGGTAATCGAAGTATTGAATTGGGATTATCAACGATAATTCCCATCCGTTGAATGATTATTGTCGTGTTGACCGATTCAAGGCAGCACACTATTATTCTTGTGAACTCGGTAATTTTGTGATCATTGAAGGTTGAGGATTTTCCCGAACTGTTGTGTTGTGATCGTTGCTCGTGTTAATCGGTCCTTAGGGATTTTGATCCCAGGATAGTTGTTTGGAATATCGTTGGTCGTGTCGATCTTTCATTATTCGTGTGTCATCGTTCACTTGGTGAGTCGTATGATCCGTATTGGATGTGTTATCCTTTGAGTTTCGTTGTCATGTTGTATCGTGACATATCCGGAGTCATATCTACGTTCCGATTGGATATTGTGTAGGATTTTTAGCCGGGCACATATATAGTCATGCGTGAATATTTTCCGTGAAAGGCTTTGCACACGAGACGTAGTTCGTTGAGGCTAATTAGGTACATTGTCCCACGTATATCCTGGATTCCGTATACGGGGTGGACATGTGCACTGACACATATTCGGATCGGGCGTACTGTGATGTCCATCGTTGAGCCATACAATTTTGTTCGTTCATAGTCCATTTAAATGTGTGGATGTGTTCGACGTTTTGTGATTAAGAGTTCATACGCCTGAGGGGTATGTTCGGCAGTCATGTTTGTTTCTTTGAGATCTGTATTGTGATGATTTACAGCTTCGGGCTGTTCGGCTTTCAGGCCATCGTGATATTTTGGCAGCTTCGGCTGAGGGCTTTCAGGCCATTGTGATGTATCGGTATTTTCGTTTGAGCCTTCGGGCATTGTGATCCTTATTTATTTCAGCGTTGGATTGATTTACCTTCGGGTAATGTATTGTTGTGTTCTATATTGATGATTCGCCGTTGGGCACTTATGTTCTAACCTATTGAGCAGGTATTGATCGTATGCCATGGGCATAATATTCCACGAATGCTCGATTCTTACTTTGGTTTGTGAGCATCTCGTACTACCATTGTTGTACTATTTTATTCTGCCTTTGGATGCATATCATGTTGTGCATGTACTTGATATTCATTATACTGGATGGCTGACCCCGTGGGGGCGGAACATGTTTTCATGTTTTAGGTACTTGCGAGGAGAGAGTTGAGACACAGGGGCATGACGAAGGCGACGAGGCATTCGAGCGATACTAGTCCGAGATATTTTGGTGTTCATGTTGGTCAGACAGTTGGAGTACTCCATTTTTGTTCAGTCGTTGTCGTTTTGTATTATCCGAGCAAGGCTCGTGGATGTTGTTGTATTTTCATTTTGGCCATGTAGGCCCATTCTTGTCGTTGAAATTCCATATCGGGATAGTATGTCGGACGTCATGGTAGGGTCTGTGATTTCCTATTTCGGTCAGTTTGTTGTATTTTAGTCGTGTTCGCCTGGTGGATCACCTGAGGTGGGGTCCACGGCACTGTAATAACCCAATGGGATTTGGGGGTGTTACAGATGGAGAAAGTATTTGCAGGGATTAACTGCCTGGACGACCGAAGAGCCCCCAATACCTAGTACTTTCTAACAGGAGAAGCGTCCGAGTGGTGGGAAGCCATCCGACCTGTAGATCATGATGCCGACTGGGGAGAATTCAAACTGATGATGGAAGCACAATACTACCCTCGTTTGGTAAGGGAAGCTAATGTTAGAGAGTTCTTCTACGCACAACCGACGAACGAGTCTGTATCCCAAACGATTAAGGCATTTAATCAACAACTGGCATTTGTTCGACACCTGGTTAGAACCGACGCAGAAATGATGATTCACTTTAATATGAGAATGAAGTCGGAGATATAGAGGTACATGTCAGGTTTTGAATGCACCACTCTCCGCCAGTATCAAGACAAAGCTCTGGCGTATGAAATGAAAGAAACAGCTATGGAAAAATTCTCTGAGTCCAAGAAGCAGAAAGTCTCTAGTAGTATCACAGAGCACAAGAGTAGTGGGCCCCGCAAAGCCCAGTCATCCTTTCATTCATTCAAGAGGCCTCCACATCCATCTAAAGGCGGAAAGAACTTCAGATCAGTATCAACACCGATAGATGTGTCCAAGAACTATTTTAATTGTGGTCGCCCAGGACACCTTTGGCGTGACTGTTTCCGTTCTCCAGTGACATGTTATGAATGCGGACAGGAAAAGCATCGTGCTATGTTCTGAAGGGATGCCACTAAGTTAATTGGATCTCGTATTTTGCAGCCGGACCAGAAGGAGGCAAGTGTTCCGCATACGCAGCAGAGTGTCCAGTTACCCCAGAGTTTTGATCAAGGACGAGGCAGAGGACAGTTTGACCGAAAGGGAGCATCGAGTGCTGGATCCGTTCCTCTACGCCTTTATGAGATGAGAAGGGCAGATGATCAGAATGTAGCTGTCTCATCAGGTACCATTCAGATCCTTTCGCAACCAGTTAGTGTTTTGTTTGATATAGGAGCTACACATTCGTTTATATCATTGTCTTGTGTTAATCGCTTGAACATTTCTTGTTTTCATGATTGTGAGCCTTATATTGTGGGTTTACCAAGTGGGGAGAGAATTATGGGAAACTTAGAAACTAGAGATTTTCCTGTATCAATCGGAGGTAAAGAGTGGCCCTCAAATATGATTGTGGTAGAGATACAAGTAGACGATCTGATTCTCAGAGACGATTAGCTTAATTGATATGGAGATATTCTGAACTACCGGAATAGAAATATCTCGATGATAGCCGAAGATGGTTCCGAATTGTTATTCGAGGGATGGAGACCATGAAGCTCAGGAAAAGTGATCAAAGCTGCGAAAGCCGTCAAACTGTTAAAACAGGGTTGTACTGGGTACTGGTGTTGTGCGATGAAGAAAGAAGACGTAAAAGTAAAGCTTTCATCCATTCCTGTTGTGAATGAATTTCCGGACGTGTTACCCGATGAATTGCCTAGACTACCTCCACGACGAGATGTAGAGTTTAACATCGAGCTAGAACCAGGAGCTACACCGATTTCTAAGGCATCGTATCATATGGCAACTACTGAGATGGATGAATTGAAGAAGCAACTGGAAGAGTTACTGGACAAATGTTATATTTAGCCAAGTGTTTCGCCCTGGGGTGCGCCAGTTTTTTTTGTTCGAAAGAAATATGGATCACTTTGATTGTGCATCGACTATCGGGAGCTGAATAAGATGACAATCAAGAATAAGTACCCCTTGCCACGGATTGATGATTTGTTCGACCAGTTGCAAGTAGCGATAATGTTTTCGAAGATCGATTTGAGATCGGGATGCCATAAGTTGAATCCGATGTCCCGAAGTCATTATTCAGAACTCGCTACGGACATTATGAGTTTGTGGTGATGCCGTTTGGTCTCACTAATTCGCCTGCTGTGTTTATGCAATCAATGAATCGAGTATTCATAGTGTATTTGGACAAATTCGTAGTTGTGTTCATCGATGATATTTTTGTTTATTCCAAGAGTCTGGAAGAGCATGCGCAACATTTAAGGATGGGTTGAACCTCCTGAGAAGCGAGCAGTTATATGCCAAACTTTCCAAATGTGAATTTTGGCTAAAGGATGTGATGTTCCTTGGTCACGTGGTATCAGCAGAAGGGGTCTGAGTAGATCCCCAAAAAGTCTAGGCAATTTTAGAATGGAAGTCTCCTAAGAACGTGAAGGAAGTCATAAGTTTCTTAGGACTTGCTGGGTATTATCATCGGTTCGTGGAAGGGTTTTCCAAAATTACCCGTCCACTTACTCGATTACTGCAGAAAATCCAAAAGTTTGAATGGAGCGATATGTGTCAGGCCAGTTTTGATGAGCTGAAAAAGAGATTGACGACGGCACCAATTTTAGCACTACCACAAGGAACTGAAGGATTCATAGTTTACTGTGATGCTTCAAACCAAGGTCTCGGTTGTGTACCGATGCAGAATGAGAAGGTGATCGCCTACGCTTCACGGCAATTGAAGCCATATGAAGTAAATTATCCAACACACGATTTGGAACATGCAGCTGTGGTTTTCGCCTTGAAGATATGGAGACATTATTTGTACAGGACTCATTGTCATATCTTCACAGATCATAAGAGTCTCAAATACATCTTCAGTCAGAAAGAGTTAAACATGCGGTAGAGGAGATTGTAATACCCGGTTGTAATTCTGTCATTATCATTCAGTAATTATCGTTCAGTAATTGTCACTCAGTAATTTTCACTCATTAATGATCATTTGTCACTCATATTCAATCATTGTATTCACCATTCAGAGTAATTGTATCATGTATCAATCGTCATTCATCATCAATCTAGATGGAGAATTGTGCCGTGTTTATCATCATTATCATCTTCATAGTGGGCTGTGTGTGAGGAGTAGCGCACGCTATGAACTCTCTTTAGCGTGTGCTAATTGAGTCAGGTAGCACACGATATCTCTCAAAACTAGCGCACGCTAATGTAGTTCAAGCAGGTAGTCCAGAAGGCACTGGACTGCAGTTGGGTTGTAAGTAGCGCATGCTACGAATGGTAAGTAGCGCACGCTAGTAAGTCGGAGTAGCGCACGCTATGCAGTCGATGTTGCGCGCGCTAAGGTCAGATCAAGTAGAGTCCAGTAGTTACTGGACTGAGTTGGAATGATTCCTAGCGCATGCTACGAGTAGTTATTAGCGTACGCTAATCGGTGTCAGTAGCGCACGATGAATATTGTGTGTAGCGCGTGCTACCGAGAGCGGATCAGAGAACAGGAGGTTCTGGACTTCAGTACTGGGCACCAGATAAATTGTTAGCGCACGCTAACATTTTGTATTAACGCACGCTAAGTATATGGTTGTAGCGCACGCTACAAAAGGTACGTAGCACACGCTACCGTTGCGAACAGAGGGTACTGGACTACCCAGTACACCCGTTAGCGCACGCTACGCATAGGAGCTAGCGCACGCTAACTGGGATTTTCTATATATTGGACAGTGTAGTCCATTTCGTCATTTCATCATCCCACTTCATTCCTTCGGCGGTTTTGGGAGATTTCAGGCGATTTGGAGAGTTTTCTTCGAGCTGAATCCACAAATCATCATCTTCAAGATTATCATTCGGATTAATCATCATTTCATCATCCTTATCACATCAAATCAAGGTAATAACTTCTTGGATCTAAAATTTCGGATTATTGGGTTTTCCTTCCGATTTCTTCGTGTAAACTTGGATTGTTGTTGGAATATGTTAGATATGGATTATCTACCTTGGATAAATGTATTTCCTACGGATTTAATGGCTTATATTTCGGATTTCATGAAATGTTGAGGGTTTGATTCAAGAACACTTTAGAGTTGACTTTGATATTTGGGGGTTTTCAATTAGATGTTGTCGTTAACTCGAATTTTAGATTCCTATGGGATTATTGATATCATTGAAGTTGTTTTGTTGGTTTGAAATACTCATTTTGGAGTTGGTTTCGATATATTCGGGATTGGATATTATCAAAGGATGTGTGTTTGCTATGTGTTCGCTAGAATGCCTCAATGAGTTTGGATATTGTTGTATCGACATTTGAGTCGGTTATAATCGTGTTTGATTCGTATATTGAGCATTGTTGGTAATTGTCATTCAAGGTTGTTCGAGCGACCGACATCCCTTTTTCGACGTTGTTCGAGGAAGGACATTCTTCACCGGTTGAGTAAGATAGTTCTTACTCGGTTAAAAGGATTCTCATTCCTTTCGTTGTTGTTCATTCATAATCATAATTCATTCATAGTGTATTAACCATATTGAGACTTGTAATTGTCAATTAATCACTTCATTCACGAGGAACGACGGTTCCAATCATTTCATTGAGCTATCATTCGTTTCACTATCATTTCATCTCGGTGAGTCATTCTTGATTTTGTCGGATTGTTATTCATTATTATTTTTCATGGTCATTCCTTGACCATATGACCTTCTGGGTTCATATTGCGTGGCCGGGTGGGGATGTGTGGAATTTTTAGTCGGGCATGTGATGGTCATGTGTTGGGTTCACCGACACATTGGACTGTGCACAGGGTAATGTACCTCCGTGAGACTAATTAGGTACAAGGATGGGTGTGTCCGGACACTCGTCTTGTGCACGTGCACATATCATTACGGGTATACTATGATGCCTCTCTTCAGTGTCATTTCATAATTAATATATATCATGATTGTGTTTATTCAACTCTTGAGGATTGTTGTTCTATGTAACTGACCCTGTTGGGGGATGTTGTTTTCAGGTCATGGCAAGGCTAAGGCACGGGAAGAGAACATTGATGGCGAGGAGTCCCAGTGATATTAGTGGGGAGCCCCAGTCCTTTCATTCACTCGTGTTTTCTCTATTTTATTTCCGCTGCAGACTTCCATTTGGATATTCATTTCACTCAGTGTGGTATATTTTATCTTCATATAAAATATACATGTATTTGGTATTATCTTTGGTGTGTTGTAATAAAACTCCTCATAGGAGTGATTGGTGATATATTGTGGTTCGGTACTACAATTATATTATTTAATTCATTAATTTTCATTCGCCTGGTGGGTCCGAGTCGGGGGTCCACGGCACTGTAATATCCGCCTAGTTTGGGGTGTTACAGAGTTGGTATCGGAGTGTGGTTTTGAATACTACCTTCTGAGTCATGTCTCATTTGAAATCATCGTTCATCAGACTAGTATCATTGGACTTTCGCGTCACGTGTGACCTGTGCAAGAGCCGAGCCCCTCAGACCAAAGAACAGTAAGATTTCTGACGCCATGGTATAATTTCTGGCAATAAGAATCACTCATTCATCTTTCAACAGTCAACAATCCTCTTTCATTATTTTCATTTTTGATCAAGTTGATCATGTTAATTCATTAATCACTCAGTTCATTTCATTGTTCAGTTGTTGATCTTGAGGATTATATCATTAATCTTGTTAACTTGTTCAAGATAATCATTTCTAGAATTCATTAGATAATAACGTCACTTCAGTTGATCATTCATGTAATCATTGTGTTTGAGCGCGTATGCTCATTTTCATCATTTCATAATATAATCATAATGTGATATTTATGCGAGATATATAATTATCATATGACTTTCCACTTCAGTATGGAAAGAGCTGGCAGAGGATGTGGGGGAAGAGGCCGTGGTGCGGGCCGAAACCCGAGAGCTCGTGTGAATACACGCGCTAATGCAAGGAAAAGTGCCAATTCATCGAGGAGTGCCGTTGCCACTCATTCACCTGGATGTAATCATTCACTATCAGGGAGTCGTACCTGGGACACAGCTCAGTCGGAAGGTGTTCGGGTTGATCCACTCGCTTTTATGCAGGGCATGATGGCCCAAATGACTTAGATGGCACAACTAATGGAGACGATGCATAACTCAACTACTCAAAATCAACAGGCTCCTCCTCCGCCACCTCAGAGGCAAGAGAGGGGTATGAGCAGTATCATTGGCAACATCTCTCGCCAAAGACCACCTACCTTCGAGGGCTCATCTGAGCCGGCGGATATCATTCACTGGCTTGAGCATTATGAGAAACTGTTTGCTATGGTAGACTGTCCTGAGGGACACAAAGTTTCAGTTGCGGCTTACTATCTTGGTAAGGGCGCACATTCATGGTGGTTATCATTGAAGCCCACCGACGGATCTTGTACATGGGATCAATTCAGGACTCTCATGATGGAGAGGTATTATCCGGCCCCACTCAGGGAGGCCACGTTATCAGAATTACTCACTCCCGACCTCTCATCGGACGATGATGTTCTCGCCATCACCGAGAAATTTCAGGAGCTACTTCCTTTCGCCTCGTCCATTATTCACTCTGAGGCGGATAAGATCAAATATTTCAGCAAGAGGTTGAAGCCTCGTATGTGGATGCAGTTGCTTAATCACAATTTCACCACTCTGGCTGAATTCATTGAGAAAGCTCTTACTTATGAGCTTACTGCTAAGGAGATTGCTAAGCAACAACCTTCATCTGCGGGCAAGAAGTCAAAGAATCGTAATCAGTCTGATGGCAGTCAGGCCACTTTCAAGAAACCTCGTGCGGGCTCTACTTTTTCTGAGCGGCCTCCTGGCGCCTAGACCCACGGAATCTCAGTCACGAGCGGCCAGTTCGGCCATCACCTATTTCAACTGTGAAGAACAGGGTCATTTCAGCACCAAGTGCCCGAGGCAGACTGTCACGTGCCATAATTGTGGGATTGCTGGGCATAAGGCCCGTTTTTGCCGAAGAGACTCTAAACCTACTCCGGCGTCATCCCAGGCCCCGATACATTCAGCGGTGCAGAATCAAGACACTCAGTCCATGTCGTTCATGACGAAAGGAGCTAATAAAGGCGGAGCCAAGAGTTATCAGATGGGAGCGTCCGGTTCGGGGGCCGGCAAGCCCCGAATTTATGAGATGAAGAAGACCGACGATCCCGACGCCCGGATGATCTCAGGTACACTCGATATTCTATCTCAAACTGTGTGTACCCTTTTTAATACTGGTGCATCGCATTCATTCATTTCCGAGTCATGTTTGAGTAGACTACGTCTGGGTAGTGCTACTAGTTGTGAGCCTTATGTCATTGGTTTACCTGATGGTAGAAGAATTATTGGGAATCATGAGATTAAGGATTGTCTGATTCAGCTTCATGGCCGTGATTGGTTAGCCAACCTAATCGTGATAGATTTATCGAGAGATGACGTCATTCTGGGTATTGATTGGATGGATCATCACGATGCTGTCATTAGTGTCTGTAAGCGTATGGTCACTATCATTTCAGACGATGGGGTCGAATGTGAATTTCAGGGAGGTAATCCTAGCTGTTCTGGGAGAGTCATCAACTTGATGAAAGCAGTGAGATTACTCAATCAGAGGTGTGTCGGTTACTGGTTCTATATGACCATGAATGAGAAACCATCAGTAATGATGACGGATATTCATGTAGTGAGAGAATATGCCGATGTATTTCCAGACGAGTTACCTGGTTTGCCTCCACAGAGAGATGTGGAATTCACGATTGAGTTGGAGCCCGGTACATCCCCAATATCGAAGGCACCATACCGGATGGCCCCGACCGAAATGCAGGAGTTGAAGAATCAATTAGAGGATTTGACCGAGAAGGGTTATTCGACCAAGTGCGTCCCCATGGGGAGCACCAGTGTTATTTGTCAAGAAGAAGGATGGTTGGTTCTGCTTGTGTATTGATTACCGGGAATTGAACCGGGTGACGATAAAAAATAAGTATCCTCTACCCCGTATCAATGATATTTTGGATCAACTTCAGGGAGCTTCAGTATTTTCCAAGATCGACTTAAGATCTGGATATCATCAGTTGCAAATTCGAGAGTCGGATATCGCAAGGACAGCGTTCCGAACACGCTATGGTCATTATGAGTTTGTGGTAATGCCCTTTGGGTTAACTAATGCACCTGCGGTATTCATGGAGTTAATGAAACGGGTTTTCATCGACTATTTGGATCAGTTCGTGGTTGTCTTTATTGATGACATTTTAATTTATTCTCATGACCGGGAGGAGCACGAGTTTCACCTTCATCAGGTGCTCGACGTGTTGAGACGAGAGCAACTTTATGGAAAGTTTTCCAAATGTGAATTCTGGATGTCCGAAGTGACGTTTCTCGGACATGTAATTTCATCAGACGGGGTTCGTGTCGACCCTCAGAAGACGGAGGCTATCCGAGATTGGCAACCTCCGAAGAATGTTAAGAAAATCCGAAGTTTCCTCGGATTAGCTGGCTATTATCGGCGATTTGTTGAAGGATTTTCTAAAATCGCTCAACCCATGACGAATATTTTAAGGAAAGATAAGAAATACACGTGGTCCGACGCGTGTCAACATAGCTTTGAGGAACTCAAGAGCCGGTTAATTTCAGCACCTGTTCTTTCTTTACCGCAAGGGACGGAAGGATTTGTGGTTTATAGTGATGCATCCGGACAGGGTCTCGGATGTGCACTAATGCAGAATGGGAAAGTTATTGCTTATGATTCACGGCAATTGAGACCTTACGAGGTTAATTATCCAACCCACGACCTGGAGCTAGCAGCCGTGGTATTCGCATTGAAGATTTGGCGTCATTATCTTTATGGCGTTACCTGTCAGATATTCACCGATCATAAGAGTTTAAAGTATATATTTACTCACAAGGAGTTAAATATGCAACAGAGGCGGTTGGTGGAACTAATCAAAGATTATGATATTGAGATACTTCACCACCCGGGCAAGGAGAACGTTGTCGCCGACGCCTTGAGTCGTAACTCCATTCAGGAGCATATGCTTGCTCGATTAATAGTTCAGAAGGAACTTCAGTAGGGATTTCTAAGACCCGAGATCGAGGTCTGGTTACAGCAAGTACAAGTGCAACTTTGTACGTTAGAGATTTCATCGCCACTTGAGGAGGCGATCAGGTAGAATCAGGGTTCAGACCCATTTTTGTTACGCATTCGAGATGATGTGACTCAGGGGAAAGCCCCTGGGTTTTTGGTCCATGAGGATGGACTTTTGCGATTTAAGAATCGGTTGTGCGTACCGGCGAATGACGAGTTGTAAAACTCGATTTTGATAGAAGCTCATGCTACCCCTTATTCCGTTCATCCGGGGTCTAGCAAGATGGATAAAGACTTGAAACAAGATTACTAGTGGAGTAATATAAAGCGAGAAGTTGCGTAATTTGTTTCGAGATATTTGACCTATCAGCAAGTCAAGATAGAACATCAGCGACCGACGGGTATGCTGAAACCTCTCCCTATTCCAGAGTGGAAGTGGGAGGATATTTCAATGGACTTCATCACGAGTTTTCCGACGAGTCGTCGTGGCATGAATACAATCTGGGTAATTGTGGACCGCTTAACTAAATCAGCTCATTTCCTTGAGATTAAGGATAGTGGGGTCCCGAGAGACTTGCCCAGTTGTTTATCAAAGAGATAGTGAGACTGCACGGTACTCCTAAAAGTATCGTTTCCGATCGTGACGGATGGTTCGTGTCTCATTTTTGGAAATCAGTTCATCGTGCTATGGGAACTCAGCTTAATCTTAGTACAGCTTTTCATCCTCAGTCCGACGGACAATCAGAGAGGACTATTCAGACTTTGGAAGACATGTTGAGGGCATGTGTTCTCGATTGGAAAGATGATTGGGAAGCCCAACTACCATTGATCGAGTTCACGTACAATAATAGTTGGCATGCTTCGACTAAGATGGCACCTTACGAGGCCTTGTACGGTCATCGTTGTCAATCTCCTTTGTGTTGGGATGACTTATCAGAATCAATCGGCACCGAGCCCGATATGCTTATAGCCGCCCGTGAGAAGGTAGCTTTGATCAGGAGTCGTTTGTTGACTGCTCAGAGTCGACAGAAACCATATGCAGATAATCGTCTTCGACTGTTAGAGTTCGAGACGGGTGACCATGTTTTGGCCAAGGTATCCCCGAGTCGAGGTATCTTCCGTTTTGGAAAGAGGGGAAAGTTGAGTCCGAGATTCATTGGATCGTTTGAGATTTTGGATCGAGTAGGCGAGCTAGCTTATCTATTGGCCTTACCTCCGGCGTTGAGCCGAATTCATAATGTTTTTCATGTCTCTTAGTTATGGAAGTATGTTGCGGACCCGAGTCACATACTTCAGTTCGACGAAATCGAGATTGCTGATGATCATTCGTATGAGGTGCGTCCTATACGAGTCTCAGAGCGGCGAATCAAACAGTTGAGGAACAAGACGACTCATTTGGTCAAAATTCAGTGGTCTAGACACAGAGTCAAAGAGGCTACTTGGGAAACCGAGGATAGTATGTGGGAGAGTTATCCCGAGTTGTTTGACCCTTAGTTTCGGGGATGAAACTCTTTTAGGGGGGTGTATGTAATACCCGGTTGTAATTCAGTCATTATCATTCAGTAATTATCGTTCAGTAATTGTCACTCAGTAATTTTCACTCATTAATGGTCATTTGTCACTCATATTCAATCATTGTATTCACCGTTCAGAGCAATTGTATCGTGTATCAATCGTCATTCATCATCAATCTAGTTGGAGAATTGTGTCGTGTTTATCATCATTGTCATCTTCATAGTGGGCTGTGTGTGAGGAGTAGCGCACGCTATGAAATCTCTTTAGCGCGCGCTAATTGAGTCAGGTAGCACACGTTATCTCTCAACACTAGCGCACGCTAATGTAGTTCAAGCAGGCAGTCCAGAAGGCACTGGACTGCAGTTGAGTTGTAAGTAGCGCACGCTACGAATGGTAAGTAGCACGCGCTAGTAGGTCGGAGTAGTGCACGCTATGCAGTTGATGTTGCGCGCGCTAAGGTCGGATCAGGCAAAGTCCAGTAGCTACTGGACTGAGTTGGAATGATTCCTAGCGCACGCTATGAGTAGTTATTAGCATACGCTAATCGATGTCAGTAGCGCACGCTGAATATTATGTGTGGCACGTGCTACCGAGAGCGGATCAGAGAACAGGAGGTTCTGGACTTCAGTACTGGGCACCAGATAAATTGTTAGCGCATGCTAACATTTTGTGTTAACGCACGCTAAGTATATGGTTGTAGCGCACGGTACAAAAGGTACGTAGCGTACGCTACCGTTGCGAACAGAGGGTACTGGACTACCCAGTACACCCGTTAGCTCACGCTACGCACAGGAGATAGCACACGCTAACTGGGATTTGCTATCTATTGGACAGTGCAGTCCATTTCGTCATTTCATCATCCCACTTCATTCCTTCGGCGGTTTTGGGCGATTCTGGGCGATTTGGAGAGTTTTCTTCGAGATGAATCCACAAATCATCATCTTCAAGCTTATCATTCGGATTAATCATCATTTCATCATTCCCATCACATCAAATCAAGGTAATAACTTCTTGGATCTAGAAATTCAGATTTTTGGGTTTTCCTTCCGGTTTCTTCATGTAAACTTAGATTGTTGTTGGAATATGTTAGATATGGATTATCTACCTTGGATAAATGTATTTCCTATGGATTTAATGACTTATATTTCGGATTTCATGAATTGTTGAGGGTTTGATTCAAGAACACTTTAGAGTGACTTTGATATTTGGGGGTTTTCGATTAGATGTTGTCGTTAATTCGAATTGTGGATTCCTATGGGATTATTGATATCATTGAAGTTGTTTTGTTGGTTTGAAATACTTATTTTGGAGTTGGTTTCGATATATTCGGGATTGGATATTATCAAAGGATGTGTGTTTGCTAAGTGTTCGCTAGAATGCCTCAATGAGTTTGAGTCGGTTATAATCGTGTTTGATTCATATATTGAGCATTGTTGGTAAGTGTCATTCAAGGTTGTTCAAGCGACCGAAATCCCTTTTTGGACGTTGTTCGAGGAAGGACATTCTTCACCGGTTGAGTAAGTTAATTCTTACTCGGTTAAAAGGATTCTCATTCCTTTCGTTGTTGTTCATTCATAATCATAATTCATTCATAGTGTATTAACCGTATTGAGACTTGTAATTGTCAATTAATCACTTCATTCGCGAGGAACGACGGTTCCAATCATTTCATTGAGCTATCATTCGTTTCACTATCATTTCATCTCGGTGAGTCATTCTTGATTTTGTCGGATTGTTATTCATTATTATTCTTCATGGTCATTCCTTGCCCATATGACCTTCTGGGTTCATATTGCGTGGCCGGGTGGGGATGTGTGGAATTTTTAGTCGGGCACGTGATGGTCATGTGTTGGGTTCACCGACACATTGGACTGTGCACGCGGTAATGTACCTCCATGAGACTAATTAGGTACAAGGATGGGTGTGTACAGTTACTCGTCTTGTGCACGTGCACGTACCATTACGGGCGTACTACGATGCCTCTCTTCAGCGTCATTTCATAATTAAGATATATCATGATTGTGTTTATTCAACTCTTGAGGATTGTTGTTCTATGTAACTGACCCCGTTGGGGGATGTTGTTTTCAGGTCATGGAAAGGCTAACGCACGGTAAGAGAACGTTGACAGCGAGGAGTCCCAGTGATATTAGTGGGGGCCCCCAATCCTTTCATTCACTCGTGTTTTCTTTATTTTATTTCCGCTGTAGACTTCTATTTGGATATTCATTTTATTCAGTGTGGTATATTTTATCTTCATATAAAATATACATGTATTCGGTATTATCTTGGGTGTGTTGTAATGAAACTCCTCATCGGAGTGATTGATGATATATTGTGGTTCGGTACTACAATTATATTATTTAATTCATTAATTTTCATTTGCCTGGTGGGTCCTAGTCGGGGGTCCACGACACTGTAATATCCGCCTAGTTTGGGGTGTTACAGAGATGGCTGGAATTGATTTAAGACTATGACTTGGAAATTCTTTATCACCCAGGCAAACCGAACATAGTGGCTGATGCACTAAGCCGCAAACCTGTTTCTATTCGAATGCTGGAAACACTCACGTCCCAGACCAGCATTCAACGAGAGTTGATACATGAAGGAATTGAAGTATGGTTGCAAGGAGTCCAAGGGCAACTGTGCCTGATGGAAATAACTTCGTCGTTAATCGTGTAATAACCGTGTATTTCATGTGTGTCATTTTGGATTTATCTTGTTGTATTGTGGTTATTTGTATTTGAGGGTAGTGATGATTGACAATTGGAGTGTTCATAGTTGGTAACTGTTGGGTTTTGTAGTTTCGGATTGCTTTCGTTCTAGCCGGATTTTGCGAATTTTATGCTGGATGGTAGCAGTTAGCGCGCGCTAGACTGCACTGATACCGCACGCTAATCAAGTGCGAGTAGCGCACGCTACTCTTGTGCATTAGCGCGCGTTAGGCCTGCTGGGCATTGAGCTTTCTGGACCCTAGACTGAGGCATTAACACACGCTAATGGAGGACCAACGTACGCTATTACGGGTGTGTTAGCGTATGTTATAGGTTGGTAATGCGCGATAGGTCGGCAGGTCAGTGAGGGCAAATTGTTTCTGGACTGCGGGTGATAGCAGGTAACGCACGCTATGTTTCGGTGTTAGCGCGCGCTAGGCTTGGTAGATAACGTGCGCTATTATATTTGGGTAGCACGCGCTACCGAGGTCAGATAGTGGGTTCTGTAGTGCCTGTCAAGCCCACTAGCGCACGCTAATGTTTAGCTGTAGCGTGCGCTAGTTTCCCCCAGTATATATATGCTGGGCACGTTCTAGATTGTCATTTTTTCTTCCCTTCCTTCTCCTTCTCCGGCGGCTGTGCATCCTTGAACTTTAGGAGTGCAGATTTTGGTCAGATTTCATCATCCAACAACATATTTGAGTTCCTAACACCAAGTTATCAACATCTCATCAACTTGCACCGTCCAAATCAAGGTAAAATCCGTTTGAACCCTAGTTCTTCATATTTTGGGGTTTTCGTTAAGATCCTCGATTCTACCCTATGTTATCTCAGATTTGTGCTAGATTATGATGTTGCAATCATAACCCTCATTTTCTCCAAGTTCATGGATTAAATTCCAAGTTTTCCTCAGTAGTTTGGATTCGAACTATGTCGTCTTCGTAGTGTTCGATTAAAGGTCCCTAAGGGCAAAACTTGGGATGAATCCTTCCATTTTCATATTATGGTATTTGATTCGATATTTTGTTGAACTAGGATCGAATCGTTGAAGGGGTTTGGTCCGTACGTCTTCCCATCCATTATTCTTGTATCGATTCCAACCAAGGCAAGTACTTTGATTTCGTTTATTGTACTTCGTTTGAATATGTAAAAATGTGATTTTGAGAAAATATGATTCCTGCCATGTATTTATTGAGCATGTGTGAGCCGAGTAAAACCAGCAAGGTCCCCTGGGATTCGTTAGACTTCGAGTTCTACAGATCACTCGGTTGGGTTGTCCACCGGGGAGGGCCTGACGAGGACTCTCTGGGGTGTGTATCCCGTGTGGGTACAAGGCCAGTATAACTCGGGAGGTTATCTTGTAAAGATGATTATGGTATTGTATTCCGGAATATTTGTGATGGCACTGTGATTTCTGTTGAATATTCATTTGTTGTACATATTCTGTAATCATTGTACTTGCACCGGCATTTTGCTGACCCCTTCGGGGGTGGATATACTTGTTGTGTATTCAGTTTCAGGTCCAGTGGGAAAGCCATCATAGGGTGGACACGAGCTTGGTGGGCAGCATTGATATCGTGTACTATTTCGAGTTGGTGGTCGTATTGTCAAGGTCATGGTTGTGTTTTGGTTTTGTACTCGCGTGGGTAATGTCATGTGTTGTCATTGTGTTGTTTTTTCATTGTTGATGGTACTGTTGTATCAGTTGTGATCCTACGGGACAATGTGTTATTTGGTTTTGTAATATATGTCGTATTGGAGACAATCTGTTCTTTTAAATAAGGGAACATCGCGGTTTGTTAATTTTAATGGGTTTTATGTATATTAGCCTGGTAGGTTCTCCAAAAGAGAATCTACGACGCTGTAATATCACCGTAGATCACGGGGGTGTTACAGAATATGGTATCGGAGCTTAGGTTTATGGATACCTAGGATGTCGGTGTTTTTTTTATGGGTCTGTTAAATTGAGTTAGTCGTTGTCTACGATATCATTGGCATGCTACCACCCCGTGTTGCCTGTTCTGGAAGACTCTTCGGATGTTGGTTGCTTCTTTCCTTTGGAAGTAATTATTTTTGTCATTATGCAATCTATTATTGTAATCGTTTCCTTGTTGAACCATTCTTATTCCTCAGTATGCCGAGAGGTAGAGCTATCCGTCAACGCGGCCGAGGCCGTGGCAGAGTAGTAGTGTTTGAGTCCGAGAGGTCTGTTTCAGAATCGGCATCTCATTCTGCGACTAGATCAGACCCGATTCTTTCGGGAGGTTCAGACGGAGGTTCGGAGGCCGAAGTGCCTAACATTATTCAACAAGTCGTAACGCATGTGCACCAACTAGCACAAGTGGTGCAGAATATTAATACTAGCAGGACGGTTGAGGATCGGTGGCTTCAGGAAGTTATGAAGATGAACCCTCCCAGATTCGATGGCTCCGATGATGAGAACAATTGGGATCATTGGTTCGTCGAGCTGGAATAGATCTTTCACGGTATTGGCTGCCCTGAAGCCAAGAGAGTCCCAATTGCTCAATATCTGTTGGTTGATAACGCGTCGGATTGGTGGAGAGCTGTTATGCCCAGGGACCGTCATGTCACTTGGGAAGAATTTTAAAGAACTGATGAAGAATAGCTCAGTATTGTCCAGCGCCGGTACAGTTAGCAAGAGTCAATGAATTTTTCAGAGCTCCCTTACTCTCACTAAGTGAATAAAAACAAGGGGGAAGAGTGCGGACTGCCTATACGACGATCGTCCCTATCCAGTCACATATGGAGATCGCCATTTTCCAGATGTTTTGCAGCGATCGAATTTGTTTTAAAAGTTATCTATGAGTTTATCAATTCACGTAGACCAACATTTGCAATGATCTCTCCTCACACATTTGTACAAAGTCAAACAAAAGACTCAAAAATAGCAATCATTCAAATGATAAATCGAAGAACCAAATAGTCGTTTCATTGATTGAAGTTTGGAAGCACATATATGGTCGCCCAAAGGCATAAGTACTGCAAAAAGAAAGCTACAAATTACAAGACAAGAAAAGCTCAAACAAAAAATGGCGAAATGAAGTGCCTCAGGCCCCTGCCTGGCCTTCGCCTTCAGCCTCCGGAGCGACCTCCCCATCTTCCGGAGCGTCGGGATGAACAAGATTGGCAGGAGTTGGATACCAGCTCAAGTCCACGCCAATATCCGCGAGATCCAAGATCGGAAAGGAGAAAGCGGAATGGAGAGGATGCTCTAACGCGTACGCCTTGAAATTCTCAGCAAGAGGGCCGACCTCCAAACCTCCCTTCTTAGGAGCTCGGATCGAGTCAGCAAACACCATATAATAGGTGAACTCGCTGACAAACTCCAAATTTTAAAAGGGATCGGCCTTGGTCGCCTCTACCTCTCCTTTTAGCTCCGCCATCGCCTGCTGGGCACCTTGGAGCTCGGCCTCCCTTGTAGCCGTCTTGTCCCTCGACTCTCCATCTCGCTAGTCAGCCGAGCGACCGTCACCTTCAGATGATCGGACTCCGTCCGGACAGCATTTATCATCCGATCCCGAAAGCGATCGACCGTCACCCGGGATTGCTCAGCATCCTTTCTCGCCAGCTCAAGTTCTTGGCTCGCCCGATTAGTTGCGGCCAGGGAATCCTTCTCCATTGCCACAATCTTGTCGGCGAACTCGGCGTTCTCTTTCCGAGCCGCCTCGAGATCTGCCTGCAGGCGAGTAGTGGAAAGACGCCCCTCATACTCCTGCATAGCCTGGGCAGCCATGGTCGCCGCCTGGAGAGAAAGGGCGAAAGCAGCTTGCATCGTACTCCCAGATCGCTGATGAGCGATCGCATCCAGATCGATCGTCCAGGCCTTTGGTAAAGTGGAGACGGCCCAGTTGACGTACAACGGGATGTCAAAGGATTGGCGAGGAGATCGGCTCGCTAGGAAATCCCGCACCATCGGCGGACAAGACGGATTAGTGCTACGGATCCTGCATCAAAACACAAAGTTAACACATCTCCCACGCAAATGACAAGTTTCTACTCAGCAGGCAAAGTCTACCTCTCGGCTCTCTCTGGATCGCGACCGAAGTATGGCTTCCCGCGAGGGGTCTCAGCTTCGGCGATCGCCATCTCCCGCAGGAAAGCCGCGGAGAGAGTAGGCTCACTCTTCGGAGGAACCACGGTGATCGGAGGCGCGGCGATCGGCACCTCGCTAGCAGGGGCAGAAATTGGAGTTTCTCCCGACCTCTGCCGTTTGCGATTCGTCCGAAGCCCCTCCTCCCGGACTTCCTCCTCGGACACGATCGGCTCCACGTGAGGCTCCGCCTCCGAGATGATAGGTACCGCCACAGGAGGAGCCCGTGATGATTTCATCTGTAGGAGACGACCCAGAACTCCAGGGTTCGACATAGCAATCTCCGGTGGGGGCTCAAAAAAGCGAGGAAAACGAACCTCTACAAATGAGAACAATCGAGCCATAGTTAGTCATATTCCTCCAAAAGGACAATCACCCAACAAATGGAGATCGTAGAAATTCGTACCTGAGACCGATAGATGTCTCGGAAAACGGAACAGGCGAGTGGACAACCAGCGACTCTCCTTATTGATCCGGCTAGCGTTCAGGTCATCGTCCGACAAACTTCGTATCTGCTCCCAGACGACTAGGAAATCAAAAGACAACTCCTCGATCGCCGGAATGTGGAAACCTGCAAAAACAAAATCAAATTAGATCAGTTCAGAACATATCCGAACTAAGGGAGAGTCTGAACCCTTACCGGGATGTCTCTCCCGAAAACCAGTGGGATTGTCGCTCGCTGAGGCCTTCCAGGAACCGGCGACCCAGAACCACTTCGCCGGATCGCCCCGCGCCTTGTTCGGAACTCCAAGGATCACCAGACCGGATAAGCCTTGTATATGATAGCCTCTGACCGACCCTTTCTGAACCGTCATCTTGAACAGGTGATTCATCTCCGACGGCGAAGGAAGGCGATACAGTCGGTGACCGCCGAACAAGGTGAGGGTACAAATTATCTGGAGCCAAGCATTTGGCGTCAGCTGAAGAGACGCCACGTTCCAGGCAGCCAATAGATGGGAGACGGCGAACGACAAAGGAAATCGCAACCCTGCCTCCATCATCGCTTCGTTCACAGCGACCATCCCCTCCAGAGGCTGATCGGCCCTCTCATTCTCGGCCGGTACAAAGAGATCCACGTCTGAGGGGATATGAAAGCTCGTTCTCCAGACGGCCAGATCCTTCCTGTTCGCCGAACTCCTGATTTGGCCAAGCGACCACAGAGATCGCTGAGCAGCCCGAAATGGCGATCACTTGGGAGGTTGATAAGGGTGAGCGATCGAATACTCCCGGAAATCAAATCTTGGAGATGGACCGGCCAGCCCCTCCATAATCTCAGCAAATGCCACATAAGCCCGGCCAAAGGCACTGTGCCGCTCCCAATAGGCCCTGACCGCAAGATCTCTCTCCATCTGCGAGCGCCTATGTTCGACGGCCGCCTCCTTAGCCACGTCGGCCTCGTTGAACAGCGCCTCCACCTCCGCAGGGTCAATTCCGGCCCGAATAGCCTCAGCGGTCATCTCCAGATGGAACTCAGCGGAGGATCCTCCCTGGACATCAGAAGTCCCAGCGGCGGAGGAAGTGCCCACTCCATGTGAAGAAGATGTTCCAGACATTCTTGAATTCAAGATGAGGAAAAGAGGAGTGTGTCCTTACCAAAGATGAAATTGACCGACGATCGGCAATAAGATCTTCAGAAAAATCTTTAACAAGTCCTTCTTTCTCCAGTAAATGCGCGTAAGAATGAACACAGCCACCCTGCCCTGTTTATAGGAGATGGCAGGGACTTATAAGCAATTAAGGAGAATCTCAGGGGTCGGATCTCAACTGTTGCAATTAATACTCCCTTGAAACCCGCATACGCGTCTTTTCAAGGACGCATCAGTCGAGGAGTCATAAATGACCATCGGTCTACCCCAACAGGAAACCGACACGTGTGCCAGAGACTATTCCGCATCCGCTGTCATTTCCCGCTCATTTCAGCGACCTACCAGGTCGTCCAAACTCAGAATCTATTAGCTCAAATACGATCGCCAGTTCAGTGAAACGCAGAGTCGCTCGTCGAAATTCAGCGATCGCCAGCAGAACCACCTCACCCCACATTTCCAACATAGGAGCAAGCTGGGGGGCAATTGTTGTATCGAGATTTATTCACCTCGACAGGCGATCGACTACAAGGCCGAGCGACCGAGTCCACACCAATCAAACTATGGCAAACTCGCCTAATCTAAGATACTAGACCACCGTCAAGTACCTAGCGATCGACTCCCAAGGCGATCACCCTTTGGCATCTGGAAATCGACTCTAGTGCCCGGCTAAGGACAACCGACCTCCGCCCCGAACAGAGACGATCGTCCATCAAAGTCTACGAGGACTGGATCTCAAAACAGCACCCATGTGCAGACCCGAGACAAGATCCGTATTTCATGGATCATTGACCACCAACAGCTGTCTCTGACAAGGGCGGCTTTACCTACCGACAAGCCCTCCGAAAGGTGTTAGTGGGACCGCCCGTGACAGCAACTCTGGAGGCGTGCTGGCTCCTCATTGGACCGCACAGTTGGCTGCCAGCAGCAGCCTTGGACTTTAGGCAGACAGCCCATGTGCTAAAAGACGATCGCCCGCTTATTATAATATAGCTGAGGCGATCGCCCGGCATATCCAAGTCCTATAAATAGAGAACCTCCTCCTACTAGAAAAAGGTTCCCAGATTCGTTCACTTACATTCCGAATTCATTCACCAAAATACAAAAGAACATACATACCATCAAGCTCCCAGCTTCCTCTCCGGAATCTACCTCAGGATTTCTCTCTCAGAACCTCTCATCCAGAAGACGGTCGGCAGAGACAAGAAGTCTCCACAGTGCAGATTCAAAGAGATTCACAAGCCCAGGAGCTCAAGCTTAGAACTAATACACGCCGTGAGAGACTGTCGATCTCTCACCGCCGTCACAGCTCATCTACATTGTTACAAGAACTCACAGAGCATCATATCGGGTTCTTCCGGCAATCTACACGCTCACTAGCTAAGATAACAAGAATCTTTACACTCATTGTAATTGTATTCTTACATTAATACTTGTATCCCCGAATATTTGTATTAATAATATCTCGCGAGAGCATTCAAGCCCGGGACTAACAACCCCAGCAAACCTTGTGTTATTTACTTTTCTCACGGAAGTGTTCTCGCATTTGTTTGCTATCCACTCATCCAACAATATCTATCTCCGGATAATATTTTGGGTAGCAACAGGGCGCACTGTGAGCGTCCTTCATGATTGTCTGTTTCAAAACATCATCATCAGGGACGCAAAGTTAACTCTGGAATCTCAAGACTCCATCATCATAAATTATGAATCCTGGGGCCTTTCCCTTGTCCACTTCATCACGTAATCAAATCATCAGGGGGTCATCTAATTGTTTAGATTTGATTTCATCAATTAATGATGAAGTTAATTCCATCACACATAATTGCCCTTGAACGCCTTGTATCCATACTTCAATTCCTTCACGAATCAACTCTCGCTGAATGCTGGACTGGGACGTAAGTGTCTCCAACATTCGAATAGAAACAGGTATGCAGCTTATTGCATCGGCTACCATGTTAACTTTGCCTGGATGATAAAGAATTTCCAGGTCATAATCTTTAATCAATTCCAGCCATCTCCTCTGTCTCATGTTTAATTCCTTATGAATGAAAATATATTTAAGACTCTTATGATCTGTGAAGATTTGACAATGAGTCCTATACAAATAATGTCGCCAGATTTTCAGAGCAAAGACAATGGGTGCTAACTCTAAATCATGCGTCGGGTAGTTAACCTCATACGGTTTCAACTATCGAGAAGAATAGGCAATCACCATATCCTTCTGCATCAACATGCAACCCAGACCCTGATTTGAAGCATCGCTGTAAACTACGAACCCTTCAGCTCCGTCTGGTAGTGCGAATATTGGCGCCGTTGTCAGTCTCGTCTTGAGTTCATCAAAACTAATCTGAAATTTCTTGTTCCACATGAATTTCTGAGTCTTCTGTAGCAGCTGAGTAAGCGGATGAGCGATTTTGGAAAATTCTTCCACAAAATGATGATAATACCCAGCAAGTCCTAAGAAACTTCGGACTTCCTTCACGTTCATATGAGATTCCCACTACAAGATTGCCTCAACTTTCTTCGGGTCTACTTGGACTCTGTTGGCTGATATCACGTCCCAAGAAACGTCACTTTCTTAAGCCAGAACTCACATTTGAAAAGTTTTGCATAAAGCTGCTCATTCCTCAAAATATTCAAAACATTATGCAAATGTTCTGCATCCTCTTCTAGATTCTTCGAATAAATCAAGATGTCGTCAATGAAAATGACCACGAATTTATCTAAGTATTCTAAGAATACTCGATTCATCAATTGTATAAATACAGCAGGAGCATTAGTAAGACCAAATGGCATTACTATAAACTCATAGTGCCTATACCTAGATCTAAAAGCGGACTTCGGTATATCAGATTCCGTAATCCTCAACTGATGGTATCCTGATCTCAAATCGATCTTCGAGAATACCATCGCTCCCTACAATTGATCAAACAAATCATCAATTCGAGGTAATGGATAATTATTCTTGATCGTCACCTTGTTTATCTCTCTATAATCAATACACAATCGAAGTGGTCCGTCTTTCTTTCGAACAAAAAGAACGGCCACACCCCAAGGAGAGACACTAGGTTGAATGTAACCCTTCTGCAATAATTCCTCAAGCTGTTTATTTAACTCATACATCTCTGTTGGCGCCATATGGTATGGTGCTTTGGAAATAGGTGCGGCTCCTGGCTCCAATTCAATATTAAACTCTACAGCTCTACGCGAACGTAATCCAGGTAGTTCGTCGGGGAATACATTTGAGAATTCTTTCCACTACGCCATAGATGGCCTACAGAAACTCCTACAAAATGTTGCAAGAAGCAAAAAAAAAACATTACTGTAGACAAGAAAATTAAAACGACAACAATTTTTTGGTGTTGCACTTTTCACCGCTGCCGTAGGTCCCTATAGCAACACTTATGTCATCTACTGTAACACCACTCCTTTTGTTACCATAAGACTGCAAGGCATCGTTACCTATAGTCCACAGCAACATTAAACAAGTGTTGCAGCAAATGCCAATTTTCTATAAAAGTAGGGGGCACATATGGGGCCCACATAGTGGGGCCCACTTGTGGGCCCCACATGTGGGGTCCAATGTGGGCCCCAACTGTGGGCCCTATACCTCTATTGCAACACTTTTTTTTGCTTTTTAAATTTCTGCAACACCTTTTAGTAAGTAATTAAAACGTTTTTTTGTCTACAACAACGTTTTTTTGTCTACAGCAACGTTTTTCTTGCCTACAGCAACGTTTTTTTGTGTATCGCAACACTTTCACAAAAAAAAATTGACAAAAAATATTTGTTTATATTAATTTCCAATCCATTACAATTCTGAATCCATCCATTCAAAATACAATACATCCATCCAAAATATCTAAAAAACAGTACTTAAGGTTTACTTAAAAAACAGTACAAGGTTTTAATACAACGACCAAAAGCCATAAAATACGGTACTTAAAAAACATCGAATCTAAGATGTAGCATCTCCTCCGGTAATAGGAGTGCCGTTGTCTTTATCACTTGATATTGTGGGACAGTTCCACCAAATTGATGTTCAAGCTTGGGTTTATTTCGCGTAATTTCTTAAGCACCCAAGTTAGGTTCTCCTGCACCTTCTTATTCACCTGTACATACCTATTATTAAAGAAAAAGGTCAGGTAACCAAAAAAAGCAAAGGGGAAAAAACGATGTTCACAAATATCAGCCAAGGAAACACATAGAATAAAAAAAACATTCCTTCATACCTGTTAATGCTACGATTAGATAACTATTATTTTCTGCAAGTGCAATGCTATGATTACGCAACATAATATTATTTTTTGCAACCTAAACACCACTCCTTAAATAAAGAAGGCAAAATATAACCAGAATTCCCCAGAACACAACATATGATACACGAGAAGCAAACCAGTAGAGGCCCAAACATCACACCTTTCACAGAGAAGAAGCATTTTCCAAAATTCATACAGTAGACGAATACTTCTTCAAGATCGTATCTCGGAACATGAAAATATACATGTGCAAGCATTTAGCACAATAAGTTAGTGAGAAGCTATCCTATTAGCCTGCACATAAGAGGAACCACAATGGTAAAGCCAATGTGTTGCTGGGCCATGTGAAGGAGATAATCTGTAAAACTCAGCTCCTAAAATATATCTCACCAGCATATTTGAAGAAAAAGGAGGACAGAATTCCTTGTGAAGTTGTTATATATCAAAAACATGGTAGCTTTTGAAAGTCCTTCCAATATATTGAAATTGCTGGGACCTGAAACATTTCTTTCAATATAACTTATATAAAAGACAGTAAATCAAATTTATCCCTCCGACCTACTCTTTCAACATTTGATTATGTTAAACCACCTGGAGATAAATGCTAGTGTTAAATTGGCTTTTCAGGGCATATTCATTGAAGACTGAGGCCATACCTGCATTAAAATATCTGAAGTGGTTTATGCATGGAAAGAGCAAGTCAATAAAAAATGTGGAAAGGCAAAAAGAAAAAGAACAAGAATAAGCCTGTTCTGTACATCAATACATAGATACTATCAACATCGAGATTCCCTGAATAACTTACAAATATAAATGTGCACATATATGCACCAGTTGTTATGGGGAGACTCAAAGCAGTGGTACCCTCCGGCATGGATTTAAGTTGATTTATACTGATCCCAATTAGCAGCAAAGCAAGAGCCTCCCACTGTGACATAAAAGACGGGCGACGGAAATATCGCTGCCTCTATTATATGGCTACAATATATATATGATATTGTGGATATTCCCCATCACAGCCTCTCATATTTCCAAATTAAAAAAAGAAACCAGATTTTCTCAAGAGAAAGAAGAATGTATGAACTTAGCAAGCAAATCAGGACAATTCATGTGAATAATGCCACCAGTAGAGTTCGAACACATAATTAGGACTCCAAGGATTTATAAAATAAAAGCACCGGCACATACAACATTTAGAACATTGTAGTGTCTGTTGTCAAAATGCTGAACCAAAAAATTTTCTGCTCGAAAGATTTTCTTACAATACCCACATCTCCATTCATTTATGTCTACAAGAATCCTATGCTCCTCTTGGTCTCTAAATATATCATTGCCTGGATAAAGTCTGCCATGGCTTAGAAGTTAAAACTTTTCTTTCTCCATAAAAGGCATGAGATACTGCAAAATAGCATTTCCAACTCAATATAAAGGTATAGAATTTGTACAATACCGATATCCGAAGAGATGCAACGAGATATTTAACAAGAGGCTTGTTTTCAGAAGTTGATTGGTCAGCATAAATAGGGTTGTTCATGAACCCATTACGAGAATAATCAGAAACTGTGATATCAGAGGAATACTTTTTGATCCTTAAAGTTATAAGAATGCTTGACAAGATCCCAAGAAGAGGAAAGACGTATGACAAAACTCCGAGATCTCTAGGAGTCGATGTCGGAGTTACAGCAAAGACCGGCAAGGCTGCCAATTGAAATGTTCTGCAAGATCATGGGTACACAGCCAATTATTGTTGGAAGCAAGAAATCTACAAGAAACCCGACCTATGTAGCATCCAATGCATAATTTATGATATATGATGGTAGAGGTGAGAAGCGAGCAAGAAGAACGAATTTCCAACCATCACGCTCGACTCCCCTCGATAGCAGGTGAAAGTACTTATTCTTCTGCACCCATCCAACTGCGGAGCCTGAACTTATGAAAACAAGCCTGTCATAGAAATTTAGATGCACCCACAAGGCGGCACGGGATCAATGCTGATGATATCGACCTACACAAATGAATACATATTCGTGTTCTATTCGCCGAAACAAAAATATCTATACATAATTTGATCCCGGAAAACTTCCTAACCGTATCTCCTACAACGAGAACACATAGAGAGCCACACAATTCATGCCAAAAAAGCTCATGGAATCACTTAAAAATCATACAAGTTACCAAAAAAAAGGCAATAAAAACGTTATATGTTGCAGCAATCTGGAAAAAATGGAACAAGAATCTGTCATCGCAAGATAAAAACCGATATATCAACATTTTAATACCGATTCATGTAGATTGCATTCCTATTACATTTAAGTTTATGAACCGGGTCACCAGCAAGTGAAGAAATCTTCAATCTGTAAAATAGGAACAAAGACGAAGGAGAAGTTCATAACAAAAAAATTGAAATTAGACTGAACCTCAGGTTTGCTTTGTTCTTTTTTTGGTTGAAATTAAACATAAAAATCTACATATACAAGCAGAAGGGGAAAACGAGTTCTTACAATTGAAGGTCAGCAATCTTAGAAATCAAAAACTTGGTGGCACCCTCGATGTGCTTCTTGAACATCGTGCACTTCTCTTCATCTTCCGCAGCAAGCTTGGGTGTCAACAACTTGATGTACTTCTTCATGTACGCAACGAATTGCCTCTTGTCAAATGACGGTTGTTCCTGTAAAAATGCCAAAATCAGATGAAAATAAATCCAAAACACCAAATTCACACAGGTGGATGGCAAATTTAGGGATAGGGATATGAAATACGAACCTGGAGCCTGAATTTGTCCACAATGTCCACCACTTTCGTGGCTCTGTCATCCACACCTTCATCATCTTCACCGCCGTCAGCAGAAGGGTTTGCACCGATGTCTACCTCAACTGCTCCTTTAACCACGCACTGTGATACACAACGAAAACTCAATATCAATACTCGTGAATAAGATGTAATGTGAGGATCCAATCCCTTGAAAAATACTTGGAAAAAAAATTGCAGCAACATATTGTGAGAGAGAAAAACACTAACCTTTCGTTCAACTTATCAGATTTGTGAAGTATGAGGACTGAATATGTTGGGCAAAGTGCATAAAATCAGGTACTAAGAAATCAATAACCACCGCCTCAGGTAATTGACTGAGAACCAGAGACGATCGTTCACATAAAAGGCATTTACTAAGAGGTGAACCGAAAACATAATATCTCACAATAGCAAACTCATCCAAGATCATTTTGAATTTATTACCTTTGCTCTCAAAGTCTCAACATCGCCTTTCGAACTCTATTGTCAACAAATGCTTCATTGTACTTCCGGCTTATGTCAAGAAGTGCTCGAGTAAGGAAGAGTTTTCTACTCTTAGTTGAGAGATCTATGATTGATGAACCATGACCAAGATCTAATTACAGGAAGAATATTACACCCGAGAGACAAATTAATAAGAGTTGATTTTCGTACCTGCATCTCTAGCTCAGTCAAATGAGCTTGCTTTCTTCTTCTTGAGCACCGAGCTGATTCTCTATGCGAAGCATCCTGAAGAAGAGTAGACTGATTTATTAAACAATCATAACAGGACTTCGCTTAAAACTATCTGAATGATGCTGGACATCCGAAAGAAATAAGAAAAGGAACAAGCAAATAACACAACTGAAAATCACAAGCCAAACCCAACACACGAACACATAAAATTAGGGTTTCATCGAAGAAGCAGAAGAATACTCACAAAAGAAACAAGCGTAAGGGCTTCACACGAGCTATCGAGCGACGAGTTCGTTGAATTCTCCGTACCCTTCAATCGAAAATGGTTTCCCTTCGATTCTTCCTTTTATGTTTTCCTTTTTTACTGTTGTCTCTTCCTTTTGCGATTATTTAAGAAACGTTAACCACTCCACACTATCGAAGCAGAGAGGTTACAGGAGAAGAAGAAGGGGAAAAGAAGGTGAAGGAGACACGGGAAGCATGTGAGGCAGAGAGGAAGTGGTCGACGAAAGATGCCAATATTATACGATACAATATGATGGGTAGTTGGTTTTATCTGACCCAACAAGGTTCGATTATAAATTAATCGAGTAAAAATGGATTAATTTGAGATTCATTATTCAGTCTCCTAGTTCGATTATTCAATTAATACGCTGCATCACATAACACCAATACTAACTCGCCAATATATTAGTCTAATGTATCCGCTCGATATTTTAATCAGTTAGCTAAACGAAATAAAAATGAACCAAATCAATAAAAGAAATTAATACCATCAAATTTCAATTTAAAAATTCTTGGATATTACATATAATTATTGGCACCTTTATTCTATCTAGATAATTATTTTAAATATTATAGTTTTTTTTTTAATTTGTTCATATCAAATCTAATTAAAAAGTATTACTTCTGAATAAATGTCATACTCCACTTCAATCAAAATTAATTAGTTCTCAAGTAAAAGATTATTTAATTTTAATTTTACATAAAAAGATATGAAGTTTTTTTTAAATAGTACATTTATAGCAACACTGTGTCATAAAATGTTATAGCATGTAACACTTTGCTATTAAGGCAACACTTTGTAAATATATACATCAACATCGAAAAAGCAATGTTGCAGCAGGTAAAAAATTTAGAGCTACTACAACATTTTTTAGCGCAACACTAACAAAATCTGTTGCCGTATGCCATCTATGGTGTAGTGTTCACAACTGTAATAGATGAGAGCTCTACTCCTTCTTCCTTCTTCATGGCATAACACCAAAACCCGGCACAACCCTGTTTTAGCAATTTAATCGCTTTCATGGCTTTGATCACTTTCCCTGAGCTTCCTGGCCTCCATCCTTCGAATAAATGTTCAGATCCGTCATCAGCAATAATCGAGATAACTCTTTTCCGATAATTCAAAATAGCTCCATAACGATTGAGCCAATCGTCTCCAATAATTAAATCGTCACCATGGATGTCGACCACGATAAGATTTGATGGCCAATTACTCCCTCCTATCGACACACGAAAATTCCTACCTTCTAGATTTCCCATAATTCTCTCTCCACTCGGCAGATTCACAACATAAGGCTCACAATCATGCAAAAAAGAGATTTTCAAACGATTAACACAGTTCAGTGATATGAAAGAATGTGTAGCTCCTGAATAGAATAAGACACTAACTGGTTGCAAAATAATCTGAATCGTACCTGATGCAATAGCAGTGATCTGATCATCTGACCTCCTCATCTCATAAAGGCGCAGAGGAATGGACCCAGCACTGGATGCTTCTCTCTTTCCAAAATTCTGCTGTTGTAGACCACTCTGCTGTGTCAGGTTCACACTCGTCTCTTTCGGAACTTGCACTGAAGTACGAGCTCCAAATGATCTAGTCACATTCCCGCAAAATTCTGCACGATGCCCTTCTTGCCCACATTCAAAACAGGTCACAGAAGGAATCACGCCGAACATGCCCTGGTCATCCGCAGTTATAACACTTCTTCATTGCATCTGTAACTGTCGATGTCGTTCTGAACTTTTTTCCACCTCGGGAAGGGTACGGAGGCCTCTTGGGTGAATGGAATGAGTACTGGCCCTTGCAGGGCTCACTACTCTTGCTCGCAGACACTTTTCTTCTTCGATTCCACAAATTTCTCCACTTCTGTCTATTTCATCTCATAATCCAGGGCTTTATCCTGATACTGTCAAAGAGTAGTACATTCGAATCCCGATATATATCGCTAGATCTCCGGCTTCATCCTCATGTCGAAGTGAAAAATCCTTTCTGCCTCGGTTCTGACCAGATGTCGCACAAAGGTCAGCTGGTGATTAAAAGTCTTAATCATATCTCTCACAGATACCTCCAGATTTTGTGGTGAGAAAAACTCTTGGACTCTAGCCTCTCTAACTGGACAAGGACAATATTGTGCTTCCATCATTAATTTGAATTCTGTCCAGTCAGCATTATGATCCTCAGGTTGAATTGCTTCCCACCAGTCGAAAGCTTCCCCAGTCAGAAAATACTGAGCGATCGGAACTTTTCAGTCATTACGATAATTAATTCCCGCAAATATCTTTTCCAGTTCTTTCAGCCAGTGGTCCCATGTAGGCATCTCTGAAGAACCGTCAAATTTCGGTGGGTGCAATTTGACCACTTATGGAAGCCACTTGTCTCCTCGATTTTCCTCGTTACGCTGTTGGCCCATCGTCATTTGCATGCGGTCAACCACCTGAGCAAATTGGGTCATCTGAGTGACCACTTGCTGAAGCACTTCCGGCATGTTAGGATTTGCACCTGCCTCCACAGTTCGTGCTCGGTCATTATTAACTGGTTCCTGTTGTCCGCCAGAACTGGAATTAGCTTGATTAGCTAACGACTCCGGGACAAACGATGAATCTTCCCATCTCGCATTACCACATCCGCATCCATGACCGCGTCTGTGTCCACGACCTCCTCTCAACATACTGTAAACATAAATACTCAATACCCAGAGCAAAATCTTCTAAAATTTGTCAATATCCACAAAATACGCAATAATTGAAATGATAGTATATGAGATTATGAAGCTTAAAACTACGGTTCACATGATGACGCTGGCTGTACAGTGATGTTATGCGCGACCGATAAATCAAACGACATAAACAGACCCAACTAAACCCAACTACCAAGATATCCATGAATCTTAGCTTCGATACCATATTCTGTAACACCCCCAGATATTCGGAATAATTACAGCGCCGTAAACCCTTTCTGTAAGAGTTTATAAGGCTAAATTGAAAGAAATACAGATCAATTTGAATAATACCAACAATAGTTGTGAAATTTAATAACCGGTTTAATCATCCAAAACAACCCATTTATTACAACATTCTCAAATCACCATAAAGAACACACGTACTCGAGTACTTAATAAAAAACCAGAATACCAAAACAAATCAGACGAATAACATCACTATGCCCCTTCATCATCATGCTGACATTGTGGTTGCTTCCCCGCTCCTCGGCTGCCTGAACATTAAACAAATGTCCACCCCGCATGGGTTAGCAAAATGATGCTAGTACAAGTACCATAATTATAAAAAATCAGATATGACAACAATGCATAACAAAAATACAAAATACGGACTTCCTCTATAGGAATCCAATAATGCGAATCCACATGATTCCATCACACAACACAGGGTAATCTAATGATCCAGCACCCTCAGCATAGATCCCAAGACGATACTGTCGGACCAATACGAGGTGGAAAAGCCCGTCCAATGATCCAGCACCCTCAACATAGATCCAACATGATCCCATCGGACCGACACGAGGTGGACAACTGATCCAGTCCCCTCAGAATATATCATATGATCCTATTGGATCAATACAAAATATACAACACCACTATGCATACACATATGTAAGTTAATATGTTCATCAACATGAACAACATATGAATCAATAACATGAACGACAGTATGAAAAATCAACTTAGACGAACTCATGTTCAACAACATGAATGACAATATGCATGATCAACGTCATCAACATTAAACAAAAATTAGATTAAGATACTTGCCTCAGAAATGTCGACAAGGATTGATACTTCGAATAACCTTCAACCCGCTCGAAGAACTCTCACTCGATCAATTCACAATATCCGAACCTTAATTATACAATAACACCAATATAACTAACGGTTCCGGATAATTGCTTCTAAACATTATACGAACATGAAAAGACATGATTTATCCGGTTATGATATACGCACAAATCTGCCCCCAGCCATATCGGTCGAATCATCACTACAATACTTATCCAAACAAAAATCTCATAATGTTCCAATCAAGTCTAAACACATCTTTCGATTGAATTCTTCAACTATACCTCATGATAGTTCGTCTTACAAGGATCCTAACAATACCTATCAACAATCCAACGAAACATGATTTCGGATATATCTTGAAGAACACCATAAAACTCGTTATTAGGTTCAATATGATCATCATCTTCTTCTAAAGGGAATAAACCCTAACTTCAATCCATTTAGTTCCCCTATACGCGTTGTTCGATCATATTGTACATAAGAAACTTCATAATCTCAGTTATAAGCTCAACAACTTTCGTAACATGTTCATATTCAACAACAAGAGCATGAAATCCAGATAGGTGAATCGCCACATACCTTATACACAAGGAAAAGATGAAAACACTTGATGAACTCCACGTCGAACGCTTGAACACCAATCCCCAAAGCTCCTTGCCTTCAATGATTATGTTTAGAGGCTGATATAAAGGGCTAAGGTCGAGATGGTATCTCTCTAAGTCTCGGAAATCAGGTATAGGATGAAGTGTAAACTGAGAAATGAAAGGATGTGATGTCCTATTTATAGAAAATGACCATTAGCGCGCGCTACTGTTCCTTTTTAGCATGTGCTAACTGGCTCACAGCCCACGGTCTCTTTCTATTCTTGGCTTGACGTACGCTAAACAGCCTTTACGTATGTTAAATACAACAGTTAGCATATGATACCATGCTACCATAGCATGCGCTAACGGATTTACGAAGCTCACTGACCTCACTGTACCCGAGTTATCATGCGCTAGCATTTCTCTCATAGCGTGCGCTAAGCACTGTTGACTCGACTTTTCCAAAAGCCGTCCAGGTTCATCCCAACATGTCTCTATCCAAAATCTATGATCCGATCTCACCTACCAACCTGTCTCAATCATGCTGTCCACACATAGCGTGCGCTAAGTCTCAAATTTAGCGTGCGCTAACTCACATATTTAGCGTGCGCTATACTTCAATGTTAGCGTGCGCTATATGTACATAAGTACGTGAATGAATTAAGATCTATGAAATCATACACTCATCAATACTGGATTATGAAATATGGAGGATTATACTCTGATCAATAATACGACATTTGCAATGTCACAAGGTTCTAATACAGATAAAATACACATCAGATATTCGGGTATTACAAAGAATGCATTCTTGAATGGAAGTCTAGATAAGGATATCTACATGCGTCAACCAGAGGGATTCATTGCTGAAGGAGAAGAGCACTTAGTATGAAAGCTTAAGAGATCCATTTATGGACTTAAGCAAGCATCTAGATCTTGGAATACTCGATTTGACGAGGTTTTCCAATCATATAGATTCGTCTAACGTCCGAGTGAGAGTTATGTGTATAAGAAATATGATGAAAATGTGTTGGTGTTTCTTGTACTGTACGTAGATGATATTCTTCTGGTTGGAAACAACGTGAAGGAATTATCGGACATATGGGTATGGCTCTGAGCAGTTCGATATGAAGGATTTGGGAGAAGCATGACACATCCTTGGAATCAGGATCTTTCGTGACCGGAAGAAAAGGATGTTGTGCTTATCTCAGGCATCCTATATAGATACAGTGCTAAAGCGGTTTAGCATGGAGAATTCCAAGAAAGGTTTTCTACCTTATAGACATGGGATTCAACTATCTAAGGATATGTGTCCTAAGACACAAAAAGAGATAGATGACATGAAGTGATCCCTTATGCATCAGCTGTGGGAAGCCGCATGTATGTTATGCTTTGTACTAGACCAGATATCTGTCATGACGTAGGCATGGCTGCTAGATATCAGTCGAGCCCAGGACCAGGACAGTGAATTGCTGTCAAGCACATACTTAAGTACCTGAGAAGGACTAGGGTGTACATGCTAGTATATCAATCAGATGACCTGTGTCCAGTGGATTATACTGGCTCATATTTTTCATCAGACAAAGAAAAGTCCAAGTCTACTTCAGGTTATGTGATTATCCTGGGAGGTGGAGCCATTAGTTAGAGGTGTGTGAAGCAGAAATGCATCCCGGACTCTACCATGGAAGCCGAGTACGTGGCAGGCTCTGAGGCAGCCAAATAGGCGGTATGGCTCAAGTACTTCCCACAGGAATTAAATGTGATTCTCGATTTGCCAAAGGATATTACACTTTATTGTGATAATACCACTGCAGTCACAAATTCGAGAGAACCACGAGCCCACAAGGCAAGTAACGATATCAAGTGCAAGTACTACATAATATGACACTTCATAAGGAAGTAGACGTAGTTGTAGCCAGGGTTGTATCGGAAGATAATCTTGCTGATCCTTTCATGAAAGGCCTACCTTCAAGAGTTTTTGAAAGGCATGTGGAAGAAATGGGATTACATTGTATGACAGCATTGCTTTGAGTATAAGTGGGAGAAATAAGAAACTATGTAATAGAGTAGTATACAACCGGAAAGGGATCAAGGTTAAGGTTTGGCTTAAAAGTATGTTTTGAGTATAAGTGGGAGATTGTTAGGTTTGTATACTGCAAAGCATACTTTATGCTTGTATTACCTTATTTCCCTGTAACTACCTATGAGAATATTAATTACATTTAATCACATGTTTTGCATATTTATTCACGTTATTGTTATACAAATGAAATGTCTTAATTATTTTATATTGTAGATGATGTGATGTGTTGGTGTCACACGGAAGATCACATTATCGGTGCCTTATAAAATAATACAATAATTCACAATCTATATAATTCTAGATAAATTATGTGAAAGGTTGTAATGTATGTTTGAGAATAGTTGGTCTTGACTATTAGCATGCATTAGCGTATTTGCATACATTAAACTGGATCGAGGTGAGATAGTGTCTTCTGTACTGATTGTAAGAAGAACGTGAATCTCGGATAATTATTATTTCTTTATTCTAAGTATATAATATTTAATTGTGTATTTATAATATTTATTGCTTTGATTTACCATGAGTGAGAGTCACAATGATTGACTCAATAAGCTTCGTATCTTGGGCAATAAGATTATTTATATGACAAGTATTATTATAACTAGAAATAGAGTCCCAACTCGTGCGGGTTCATGATGTTCTCTTGAGGAGCTCGATAATGATTATTATATAAAACCCTGCAGGTGGATCTGATTTCGATATAATAATAAGGTTTGAGTGGTACTACTCTTGGATAAGAAATTAATTAATTAAAGCTGTCAGTAGCTTAAATTAATTAATGGACGTTCGGTATCTTAAACAGGGGAAATAATATACTTAAATAAGGAGCCCGATTTTGTAAATTGGGATTTGGGTAGGAAGTGCAATATTAACTCTTTAGTGGATTGAGTTGATATTTAATAGACCCAATATATTAGGAAAGGGCCTAATATAGAAATTTGAGGTCTATTAGGAGTCATTTCCCTAATCCTCCTTAAGATCCCTAGAGTAGCCCATAACATCTATAAAAGGGATGTAGGGGTCGGCCGAAATTCATAAGTAACAGTCCAAGAAATTTCGATTTTTCTACCTTGTGTTTGATTGTGGATCTTGACTTGTGTCTTCGATTCTACAATTGGATAACACAATATTTTTCTAAAATACCAATATATTCAATAAAACTAGAGAAAAAATCGTAAGGTATTTTTTGGAGGAGTTCTGCAGATCTCAGTTGTTGTTCAAGGAAGTCTAATAGATTGTTGCCCACACGACATCCGGATATAGGCGGGATATACTCTAGAAGATCTATAGGTAGAAATACAAGAAGGTCAATGAGAAATTCAAAGACTTTGGTTCAAAGGTAACATATTCTAAGATCTTTTAGATCTATGTAGAATACTACAAATTAACATGTTTAGACGTGTAAATATATATTGCTCGTTTAAATTTCTTATTAATCTATGTAATTAATTATTTGACGAACCTAAATAGATCCGATTCTTGAGGACTAATTTTGGTAAATCTAAACCCTTCGCTTCTGCTGCGTCTTATTTCCATCAATTTATCGGAGGACGTCGTTCGTTCGTGCGAGGAAAGACTGTTTTCGTCTCCAAAATTGAGGAAAGTTATCTTGCTTGGTTATAATGATGAATAATTCTTGTGAATATTATACGCTTCGTGTATGTGTAATGCTTTATCAATTTATGATTCATATTGAGGTGGTGTTGTTGATTGTGTCAATTATTTCTTTGTGGGATTGTACACCCAAGTTGAGTACCTTTGATATTGCTGGTTCATTAATTGTTGTTGTTGCTTTGGTGAGTTCCTTGATCCTTGTTAGATATGTGATTAATTGAGTTTCATTATCATGTTGCATCGTGATATTTTTAGAATCATATCTGCGTGCCGATTGGTTATGTGTAGAATTTTTAGTCGGGCACATATGGTCGTGTATGGATGTTTTCATATTGGACTGTGCACACGAGATGGTTACTTCATGAGACTAGTTAGGTACATTGTCCCACATATATCCTGGATTCTGTATACGGGGTGGACATGTGCATGGACACATTTTCGGATCGGGCATACTGTGATGTCCGTCTTGAACCATATTGATTGGTCGTTCATATACCGTGTGTAATTGGGTACAGCTGATGGTTTGCGATATGTTGTTTCATATGCCTGAGGGGTATGTTCGATAGTCAAGTTTTTTTCATTGAGATCTATTGTATGTGATTTTTATAACATCTTGAGATCGATTATCATGTATATCAGACCCTGTGGTTTTGGACGAAATACTTGTTGTTTCTATTTTAGGTCGAGGGAAGGCCAAGGCACTGGAAGAATATCGTGACCGCAAAGGATTTGAAGGGTACTAGTTGGGGGGGGGGGGCGAATATTCTTTTCTCCAGTTATGATTCAACCGTGTATTTTTATTTCCACTTCGTAGTATTTCTTTTCAGTTGTATTACTATTTTGGGTATACTCCATCTTTATATGGTTTATACTTGTATTTGAGCCTTATGTATCGTGGCGATTATAGCCATATGATGTATAAACTCCTCGCCGGAATGATGGTTAATATTTTGTGGTTTGGTACCATAATTATATTACGGTTGATTTGTGTATTTATATCGCCTGGTGGGTCCCAGTGTGGGATCCACGACACTATAATAGCCTCCATTTTTGGGGTGTTATAGAAGATGGTATTAGAGAATTGTTTATCCTTATAAGTCACTTGATCAAACTGGTATCAAGATGCCTTTGCGTCACGTGTGAACTGTGCAAGTGCCACGCTCTGCGAGCCAAATACGGTATGTGATTTTTGTGCCATGATTTAATTACACGAGAGATGTTCATCTGTGGAATTGATCATTTTGGTTGATCTTGATATTCCGAGTGATTGTGGCGAAATTTTATCTTAATGATATTCGAAAAAAATATGTATGTGATTATTTGTTTGAGCTTGTTGCGACCTTGTGTCGATATGATATTTTGTATAGCACTTATAGTACAATTAATTCTTGATGAATTACGTATGAACGTGTAGTCTCATTATTGTATTAACTTAGCGGAATTTTGTGATTGGCTGTAAAGGCGGGTATATATTTTACTCATGATCATTGTTTGATTTTTTCAGTATGGAAAGAAATTTGAGAGGTCGTGGTAGAGGGGGTCGAGGCCGCGAAACGGGCCGAATCCCAAGGCCACAAGTGAACACACGTTAGAATGATGAACAAAGTTCGGCGAGCAGTGATTCGCTTACTAGGAACCATTCGCATCACACGGAACAGAACGAGGGTGTGCACGTCGACCTTTACGTACTTATGCAAGGCATGATGGCCCAGATGACCCAAGTGGGGTGATTGATGGAAACCATGCAAAATGCTGCTACTGCTGGCCAGCAGTAAGGTGTAACACCCCCAAGTTATTCAGGGTATATTACAGCGCCGTGAGCCCCGCCGTGGGACACACAAGGCTAAACATACGCGGAACTATAAAACTTGACCGAGAAGGTCTACATATAATGGGGAGAAAGACGATACAAAGGTATCCATAGACATAACCAATGTATTCACAGACATTATATCACAAATCAATACTTCGGCAAACACAGGCCGGAACTTCAAGGAAGGAGGAAAACAATACTCGAGTATTCAATAATCAATCCAGTACAACAACACTGAATGGAAAACTCAAAACATAACTGGAAGACCAACACAGTATCACACTTGCCCACCATCTTCATGCCGACCCGGTACTGCTGTCCGATCTCTCGGAACTGAAATACATGAAACGTATTTCCCCCATATAGGTGTTAGCCGTCGAATAGCTAGTACAAGTATATCAATATGAAACACAATACTCCTCGACAATAAAGTAAATGCAATCCGTCAATTCATCAATTTAAGACTAGTATTCAGGAATAACTAAATCTCATAAGACGTATGTGAATGCCGTAGAAGCGGTTCGTTCACCTCATACGCCGTTACGTATGTGAATGCCGTCAAAGCGGTTCGTTCACCTCATACGCCGATACATGTAGGAATGCCGTCAAAGCGGTTCGTTCATTACATGCCAATCAATATATCTATGAATGCCGTAAAAGCGGTTCGTTCATGATATGCCATCAATATTTCTTACTTTCAAAGTCGAGCGCATAATCATAAATGTATACTTGCCTTTGAGACATCGAGAAATTGAACGGAGGAAGGGTATGAGTTCGGTAGGTCCAAGAACGCGCTTCCGGCACCTAAGCGATTCGCAAGGAGTATGATAATCAATCATCCATATTCAAACTACGAAGGAACTCCCCAAACCCGTCTACGATTCATAAAGATATACGGATAATCAACTAAAGGTTGGGAAATCGTCCTAAATCTCGCAAGTCCGAAAGCGGCACAATCTAAACCATAACATCGTAGGAAAAGTATACATACGGTATAGATACATCATAATCTCAAGGTTCTCAAGCTTCAAAGCGGGTAAATCGGACAAATCTACGAAAAACCCCAAAATTCCCAAAGGTAGGGTTCTAAGGATTTTTACCTTGATTCGGACGTTAGGAGGAATTAGATGTTGAGAAATCCTTGTTCTCCAAGCAAATATATTGTTGTTAGAAGGAAGATCGCTTCAATCGCCTAAGATCGCCTCTCCCGAGTGATTCCGTCGAAAGGAGTGAAGAAGGTGAGAAATGACGAAAATAAAGTCAATCGCCATATTTATATATGTCCGGTCTAGCGCACGCTACGCCTCCTTCATTAGCGTGCGCTAGCGAGTCACCGGATAGTCCGGTGGCTTCGCCGGTCTCGTTAGCGTGCGCTAATCATCTCCCTAGCGTGCGCTAGCGAAATATGGCATCCAAGATCGGAGTCGAACTTACGGCTACGCCTGCTCAATACTTAACGTGCGCTCGCGATGTTAGCGTGCGTTATCTTGTAACTTTAGCGTGCGCTAGCGAAGCCTAGTGTACGCTATCGATAGTCCGAAAACAGCAACTTCTTGCCTCTGGCGGCCCGGCCCGGTGGCGTGCGCTACGGACGGATGTTAGCGTGCGCTACTATACATGGATAGCGCGCGCTAACAAACTCCTAGCGTGCGCTAATCCGATCCAGAGCGATCAAATCTTGGTTACGACTGATACTCTTAGCGCGCGCTACGGCTCAAAGCTAGCGTGCGCTAATCAAGCAGAATTAGCGTGCGTTAGCCTAGGCCTAGCGTGCGTTATATCTCTGGTCCAGAACATTTCCGCAAGGTCCTAAACGACATGATCAACAACCAAACGAGATACGAAACTCAATAACAAAATCGATAACATCTCCAAACCTTTACAGAGTGTCAACATAAGAGAAACGGAAAGGTCAAATAGTCAATAAAAGTTCGGGTATTACATTCTCCCCCTCTAAAAAGAAGTTTCGTCCCGAAACTTAAGAAATAAATAGTTCGGGGTATTCCACCCGCATCTTCTCTTCCGTCTCCCAAGTTGCCTCCTCGACTCCATGTCTCGACCATTGCACTTTAACCAGTGGAATGGTCTTATGCCGAAGTTGTTTCTCGCGACGCTCAAGAATCTTCACGGGTCTCTCCGGAAAGGTAATATCCTCGGCTACGTCAATCTCACTGTAGTCGATGATGTGGCTCGGATCCGGTACGTACTTCCTCAACTGAGACACATGAAAAACACTATGGACGTGACTCAAAGCTGGAGGCAACGCCAAGCGATAAGCTAAATCTCCAACCCTGTCCAAAATCTCGAAAGGTCCGATATACCTCGGACTAAGTTTCCCCTTTTTCCCGAAGCGGAAAACTCCACGTGTCGGCGACACCTTGAGTAAGACATGATCCCCCACTTCGAACTCCAAGGGTCGACGACGAGTATCAGCATAAGATTTCTGACGACTCTGGGCAGCCAATAATCGGTCCCGGATAATAGTAATCTTTTCCTTAGTCTCCATCAACATATCCGGCTCCGTCCCAACTAGCTCAGAAGCCTCGTCCCAACATAATGGCGACCTACATCGCCTACCATAAAGTGCCTCGAAGGGTGCCATTTGGATCGACGCATGCCAACTATTATTGTAAGCAAACTCGATCAACGGCAAGTGAAGCTCCCAATCATTACTCGATCTAAGGCACAAGCCCGTAACATATCTTCCAACGTTTGAATCGTCCTCTCTGCCGACCATCCGCATGAGGATGAAAAGAAGTGCTCAATCTCAACTCGGTACCCAAAGCACGATGAGCGGCTGCCAAAGTGCGATACGAAGCGGCCGTCTCGATCGAAACAATGGTTTTGGGGGCACCGTGTAACCTCACGATCTCGGCAATAAAGGTTCGAGCGATCTATCCGCCCCCAAGTATCCTTAATACCCAAAAGTGTGCAGACTTGGTCAACCGATCGACAACTACCCAAATCATATTCATTCCGGCCCGAGTTCTCGGCATGCCAGTGATGAAATCCATAGAAATGTCTTCCCACTTCCACTCGGGAATGGGAAGCGGTTTCAACAACCCCGCTGGTCGTTGATGTTCGATCTTGACTTGTTGGCATGTCAAGCACCGTAGTACAAACTCCGTAACATCCTTCTTCATGTTATTCCACCAAAAATTTCGCGGATCTTTGTACATCTTACTCGTCCGGGGTGGATTGAGTAAGGCGTAGCATGCGCTTCTCGGAGAATTCTCTGTCTCAACTCTAAATCGTTCGGAACACAAAGCACATACGAAATCTCAGAATACTATCCTCGTGTACCATAAATCCAGGAGCTTTTCCTTTAATTACATCTTCCTTTAATTGAGAAATCATCGGGTCACTCCACTGCTTCCCTTTGATGTCATCAACTAGAGACGAAGTAATTTCGAGAGTACACAGTTGCCCCTGCACTCGTTGAAGCCAAACTTCTATCCCTTGCTCAATTAAGTCCTGACGAATTTTAAATGCGAGGTGTAAGAACCTCGAGCATTTGAAGAGATGCCGATTTGCGGCTCAACGCATCCGCAACGACATTAGCTTTTCCGGGGTGGTAAAGAATATCCAAATCATAATCCTTTATCAACTCTAACCAACGCCGTTGTCTCATATTCAGCTCCTTCTGACTGAAAATATATTTCAGACTCTTGTGATCGGTATAAATCCGGCACGGAGAACCATACAAATAATGTCGCCAAATCTTGAGTGCGAAGACAATTGCGGCTAATTCCAAATCGTGAGTAGGATAATTCATTTCGTAAGGCTTTAATTGTCGTGACGCAAAAGCTATTGTCTTATCATGCTGCATAAGGACACAACCTGTGCCTTGACCAAGCGTCATCATGGCGCAAAGCCTTCGGTACCGTGTGGTTAAGTTAGATTCGGCGCTGAAGTCATTTGTCTCTTTAGTTCATCGAAGCTCTTGTCTCTCATCCGTCCAAACAAACTTTTCGGTCTTACGGAGTAATTTCGTAGCGGTCGAGCGAGTTTCGAGAACCCTCGACAAACCGACGGTAATACCGGCCAAGGCCCAAAAAGCTACGAACCTCCTTAACATTTTTAGGCGGTGCCCAATCCAGCCTTGCCTCGATCTTCTGCGGGTCTACACGAACCCCTTGGCCCGAAATCACATGGCCGAGAAACATAACTTCTTCCAACCAAAACTCGCATTTCGAGAATTTTGCATAGAGGTGCTCGGTTCTCAAAATGTCTAAAACCAAACGCAAGTGTCGGGCATGTTCCTCCTTATCTCGAGAATAAATTAAGATGTCGTCAATAAAGACGACTACACACTGTCGAGGTACTCGATGAATATCTTATTCATTAAGCGCATGAATCGCCGGTGCATTAGTCAACCGAAAGGCATAACTACAAATTCATAATGCCCATATCTCGTCGGAATCTTTGTCTTCTAACGTCTGACTCCCTCACCCTGAGTTGGTAATACCCGGATCTTAAATCAATTTTCGAGAAAACTGCAGCCCCTTGCAATTGATCAAATAAATCGTCTATACGTGGCAAAGGATACTTGTTCTTGATGGTTACTTTGTTCAGCTCACGGTAGTCAATGCACAAACGTAGTGAACCATCCTTCTTCCGCACAAAAAGAACAGGCGCGCCCCAAGGCGAAGCGCTCGGTCTGATATACCCTTTTTCCAGAAGTTCTCCCAACTGATTCTTCAATTCTTGCATTTCGGAAGGTGCCATCCGGTAAGGTGCTTTAGAAATCGGAGCCGCATCTGGCTCTAAGTCCACGGTAAACTCTATTTCTCGATCTGGCGGTAATCCCGGGAGGTCATCCGGAAAAACATCAGGATACTCATTAACAACCGGAATCGAAGAGAGATCGACTTCGTTTCCTTCCATTTTCAAGGCATAACACCAATAGCCCGCACAACCTTTATTCAAAAGTTTTACGGTCTTCATGGCACTGATAAGCAACTTGGATAGACCCGACTTACGTCCCAAAAATGAGTACTCGGATCCGTCTTTAGTCATCATGGTGATAACCTTGGTACGGTAGTTCATAATCGCTTGATGATTATCAAGCCAATCCTCGCCGAGGATCACATCCTCGCCCTCTATATCAACTACAATCAAATTCGATAACCATCCCATACCGGATATACTCACCGGAAAATCTCTAATCTCCCGATTCCCCACAATCCTATCCCCGCTGGGCAGTTTCACGATAAAGGGATCGCAAGTAGTTAAACAAGTTATATTCAGACGGCGTACACATTCCAAAGATATAAAAGAATGTGTAGCACCCGTATCAAAAAGTACACGGACTGGATGAGATAGAATATGAATGGTACCTGAAGCCACCGCCGCGTCGGGTTCGTCTGCTCGGCGCATCTCATAAACCCGTGGTTGTACCGAACCGACGCTAGAGTTCCCCCCTCCAGCATTCTGGCCCCGTCCCCGGCCCCTGCCAAAATTCTGCTGAGGTTGACCAAAAGATTGACGTTGATTAATACCTTGATCAAGAGGTGTTGGGGCAGAAGCCCGAGTGTCCAAAGTCTGGTTCGGCTCGGAACAATAAACTGCTCTATGCCCCATCTGACCACACGTGTGACACTTCAATAATGGGAAGTAGCACTCCGAACTAAAGTGGCCTGGACGACCACAATTATAGCAAGTCACTGTGCGATTTGAGGTACCTGGAGTGGAACGGTAACCCCTCTTCCCTTTATTAGAACGCGACGACTGTCCGGCGAAACGGTTAGTCGTCTGAGACTTCTGAAAGTTGCCACCTTTAGATCCAGAAAAATTTCCCGCAACTTTCTGTTTCTTCGGTTCTTCAACGGTATCGTTGTCGGGGCTCAACATATCATGGGCTAAAGCTCGTCACGATACTCTTTCAGCGTGGTACAAGCAAATACGGCCATGTACCGTCGTAAGTCCAAATTCATCCGCATATCAAAATTACGGATCTTATCACGCTCGTTACGCACTTGATCCTTCACATGGATCAATTGTTGGTTGTACTCCACGATCGCTGCGAAACGGGAATATCTGTGGTTTAGCCTCGAAGAAGGCTCGGATTCGGCTCTCTCGCACGGCGAGGGCAAAACTCGGCCTCCAAGAGCTCCTTAAATTCATCCCACGAGGCAATACGATCCGTGGCTTGATGACCTTCCACCAAGTAGCGGCCTCCTTAGTGAGGAAATCTTGAGCAATTGGTACTTTCCTCACCTCGGGGCAATCAACCGCCTCGAAAATCTTCTCTAATTCCGCTAGCCGGTCTTCCCGGCTAGCAGTGGCACCGCCAAAGCTGTGGAGGGTGCATACGGATTACATTCGTAGCAAGGCATCCGTGTTAGGGTTCGGGTTATTGGTGAGCAGTTTGGGCCAAAATAGTCATCGAGTAGCCAATTGTTGAAGTGCATTCGCCACTCCAACGTCGCGTTGTTCCCGACCCTCGATTGGTCGTGCTTGACTCTGTGTCGGGATGCACCGAGTTCGGCAGATCAGGGTTGGTCGACCCCGCAATCGAATCGATGGAAACGGCCGCGCCCACTCTCTTCCTCGTCCACGGCCACGACCACGGCCACGGCCCCTACCAGCTGACATACTGAAGAACACACAAGGTACGTAAGCACAATTCAAACACACGTCATTAAGGTGATCGATTCGCAAGAACATCCATAGATGAAGCATAATGAATAAGGAAACATCAGAAGAGTAAGAGGTCTTACAAGTACCGGTCGCACTGTGATGATGGCAAAGTAGTGATACTGCGGACAAATGACAACTCGATCGACCCAAAAGACCGACAGCCTAGGTATCCATAGACCTAAGCTCTGATACCATATTCGTAACACCCCAAGTTATTCGGGGTATATTACAGCGCCGTGAGCCCCGCCGTGGGACACACAAGGCTAAACATACGCGGAACTATAAAACTTGACCGAGAAGGTCTACATATAATGGGGAGAAAGACGATACAAAGGTATCCATAGACATAACCAATGTATTCACAGACATTATATCACAAATCAATACTTCGGCAAACACAGGCCGGAACTTCAAGGAAGGAGGAAAACAATACTCGAGTATTCAATAATCAATCCAGACAACAACACTGAATGGAAAACTCAAAACATAACTGGAAGACCAACACGGTATCACACTTGCCCACCATCTTCATGCCGACCCGGTACTGCTGTCCGATCTCCTGGAACTCGAAATACATGAAACGTATTTCCCATAAAGGGGTTAGCCGTCGAATAGCTAGTACAAGTATATCAATATGAAACAAAATACTCATCTACAATAAAGTAAATTAAATCCTTCAATACATCAAATAAAGACTATTATAAAGGAATAACTAAATCTCATAAGACGTAAGAGAATGCAGTAGAAACTGTTCGTACACCACATACGCCGTTAAGTATGAGAATGCCGTCAAAGCGGTTCGTTCACCTCATACGCCGATACATGTAGGAATGCCGTCAAAACGGTTCGTTCATTACATGCCAATCAATATATCTATGAATGCCGTAAAACGGTTCGTTCATGATATGCCATCAATATTTCTTACTTTCAAAGTCGAACGATAATCATAAATGTATACTTGCCTTTGAGACATCGAGAAATTGAACGGAGGAAGGGTATGAGTTCGGTAGGTCCAAGAACGCGCTTCCGGCACCTAAACGATTCGCAAGGAGTATGATAATCAATCATCCATATTCAAACTACACGAAGGAACTCCCCAAACCCGTCTACGATTCATAAAGATATACGGATAATCAACTAAAGGTTGGGAAATCGTCCTAAATCTCGCAAGTCCGAAAACGGCACAATCTAAACCATAACATCGTAGGAAAAGTATACATACGGTATGTTGAGACGGGTTACGATACATCATAATCTCAAGGTTCTCAAGCTTCAAAACGGGTAAATCGGACAAATCTACGAAAAACCCCAAAATTCCCAAAAGGTAGGGTTCTAAGGATTTTTACCTTGATTCGGACGTTAGGAGGAATTAGATGTTGAGAAATCCTTGTTCTCCAAGCAAATATATTGTTGTTAGAAGGAAGATCGCTTCCAATCGCCTAAGATCGCCTCTCCCGAGTGATTCCCGTCGAAAAGGAGTGAAGAAGGTGAGAAATGACGAAAATAAAGTCAACTGCCATATTTATATATGTCCAGTCTAGCGCACGCTACGCCTCCTTCATTAGCGTGCGCTAAGCGAAGTCACCGGATAGTCGGTGGCTTACAGCCGGTCTCGTTAGCGTGCGCTAATCATCGTCCCTAGCGTGCGCTAGCCCAAAATATGGCATCGATCGGAGTCGAACTTCGACTACGCCTGCTCAATACTTAACGTGCGCTCGCGATGTTAGCGTGCGTTATCTTTGTTGCTTTAGCGTGCGCTAGCCGAAGCCTAGTGTACGCTATCCGATAGTCCGAAAACCTCGCAACTTCACGCCTCTGGCCGACGGCCGTGGCGTGCGCTACGGACGGATGTTAGCGTGCGCTACTATACATGGATAGCGCGCGCTAACAAACTCCTAGCGTGCGCTAATCCGCCAGTCCAGAGAGCAGTCCGAGTACTGGTTCTGACCTGACTGATACTCTTAGCGCGCGCTACGGCTCAAAGCTAGCGTGCGCTAATCAAGCAGAATTAGCGTGCGTTAGCCTAGGCCTAGCGTGCGTTATATCTCTGGTCCAGAACATTTCCGCAAGGTCCTAAACGACATGATCAACAACCAAACGAGATACGAAACTCAATAACAAAATCGATAACATCTCCAAACCTTTACAGAGTGTCAACATAAGAGAAACGGAAAGGTCAAATAGTCAATAAAAGTTCGGGTATTACATAAGGAACCCAGCCACCGCCCTTGTGCACGGTGGGGTCATGAGTCGGATTGTTAGTGACATCTATCGTCAACAACCTCCGACTTTTGAGGGCTCCTCTGAGCCTGCTAATATTGTTCAATCGATCGAGCACTTTGAGATGTTGTTCGAAATGGTCGATTGTTCTAAGGAGAATCGAGTTTCCATGACGGCTTACTACCTTAGTAAGAGCGCATATACATGGTGGCTTTATGTAAAACCGGATGATGTTTTGTGCAACTAGGACGAATTCAAAAATCTCATGTTGAATCTTTATTATCTGGCTCCACTCCGTGAGGCTAAGGTATCATAGTTGTTGAATCCGAACCCATATGATGATGATGACGTGTTATCAATTGCAGAGAAGTTTCAAGGGCCTCTTCTGTTTGCCTCGTTGCTTGTTCAAACATAGCTATTAAGATCAAATAATTTCTTAGGAGGTTGAAACCTCAGATGAGAATGCAGTTACTTAATCATCATTGCACGACTCTATCGCAGTTCATTGAGAAATCCCTTGAGTATGAACTTACTGCTAAGGAGATTTCTAAGAAGCAGTCATCGTCCACTAATAAGAGATCAAGGAACCAGAACCAAGCTGATGGTAATCGGGGAACATTCAAGAAACCCCAAACTGGATCGACTTTTTCTGAGCAACTACTTGGGCACCTAAACCAGCGAGATCACATCCCCGAGCGGCTAGTTCGGCCATTGGTGATTTAACTGTGGGGAGCAGGATCACATAAGCTCCAAATGTCCAACTCCGGCTATTTTATGCTATACTTGTGGAGGTTCCGATCATCGTGCTCATTTCTGTAGAGGTAGATCGGGATGGACTTCAATGGCCTCGCACACTCCAGTTCAATCTACGGTTTAGGACCGCACCCCACCATCCGGTTCCCACGAGACTATAGGGACGAATAGAGGCATAGGTCATGGAGGTCAAGCTGGTACATCTGGTACCGGGGCTGAAAATCACAGAATATATGAGATGAAGAAGGCAGATGGTCCCGAGGCCAGCATGATTGCAGGTACGCACGAGATCATTCTCAACCTGTATGTACTCTTTCTTATATTGGTGTTTCACATTATTTTATATTTGTGTCTTGCTTGAGCCGATTGCAATTAGATAATCTTATTGAGTGCGAGCCTTTTGTGATTGGTCTACCTGATGATAAAGAATTGTTGGGAATTGTGAAGCTCAGAACTGTCCAATTTAAATGAAAGACCGTGAGTGGTTGTCATATTTGATTGTGGTTGATTTACCCAAAGATGATGTAATCTTATGTGTCGAACGGATGGATCGTCATGATGCTGTACTAAGCATCCGTAAGTGAATGGTGACCGTCACTTCTGGTGATGGTTTTGAATGTATTTCTCGGAGTGATAATTCCAGCCATTCCAGGTAAATCATCAGCACAATAGAAGTAGTGAAACTGCTCAATCACTGATGTGTTGGTTATTGGTGCTTACATGACCAAGACCGAGGATCGACCAGTTGACTTGGCCGACATTCAGATGGTCCGAGACTACCCCGATGTTTTCCAAATGAATTGTCGGGTTTACCTCCACAGCGAGAGGTAGAGTTTACTATTGAATTAAAGCTAGGTACGTCCCTGCTTTCTAAAGCATCATATCATATGGCTCCGACTGAGATGCAGGAGAAAAAGAATCAGCTGGAGGATTTGACCGAGAAGTGTTGTATTAGTGCTTCTCCTTGGGGAGAACCAGGTTATTTGTATGGAAAAAGGACGTATCTTTTCATCTATGTACTGATTACCATCACATGAACAGGGTAACAATCAAGAACAAATATCCTTTGACTCATATAGTATGAATGTCGACAAACGCGCTTAAATGAATTAATATGCAAAGTGTAACATTAATCGTGCAAATCCTACCACGATAAAATATTAAGTTTAAAAGGTTTCAAGGTTTTCCTTCCCTCCATCAAGCTCTCAGAAAATTGAAATCCAAACCGGATGTACTATGCTTCCGAGTTATATGGGTATCCAGTCGGGTAGGGTCGATAAATTCTGAGAGTGCATTGGTTGCCTTCGGTTGGAACAAATTTTATCCCTAGAAACCTGTTCAGTTGCCGGATAAAATTCAATTATGAAACTGATCAGCGTCGATGGTATAAACTTAACTTATTCACGAACTATAAAAACCGTATAGGTTGAGGGGAGTGAACAAAGGGAAAAAGAAGATCGAATCATCCATTAGATGGGTGGTGTTGGACACCACTTTATGAAGATTAATAGACCAGAAACCTATTCGGTTGCCCTCTATTAAAATTTATAAAGAACTCGATCACCACTATGAAGTAAAGCGAACTAATACTTCCGAATTTCACAAGGGAGTGTGTTATTCCGATAGAAGTAGTGGAAGCTAGGTTAAATGAACAGAAAAAACCTTAATTCTAAACTCAGATCATAATCAAACGAGTCACTAATCAATCTGTCTTACTTAATGCAGACAAACAAAATTACAACTCTCATAATGACAATGAACCCACTCATAATTCTACTCGAGAAGAACAATTTAACTGGACAAAATTTTGTGGACCGGCTCTGCAATCTGATGATTGTCCGCAGTATGGAGGCATTGGGATACGTCTTAGAGGCGGACATTCGGGAGGCTCTAGCGCAGAGCCGAGCCAGTCAGGAAGATGTTGAAAACCATGAAAAGTGGGTTAAGGATGATATTAGAGTCTGTGGCTATATGATGGGCTCTATGTCTACTGAGCTTCAGAGAGCTCATGAGAAAATAACTTCTGCTAGGCAGATCTTATCTCACTTAACCGAGCTTTATGGTGAGCATAGTCGAACTACTAGATATGAGATATCTAAGCAACTCTTCGGTGCTAGGATGAAGGAAGGTGAGAAAGTCGGGGACCATGTCCTCAAAATGATCTCTATGATCGAGAGATTGGAGGCTCTTGATTTTAGGATGCATGTTTCTCTCCAAACTGACCTTATCCTATAATCTCTTCCTGATTACTTGTCTCAGTTTGTTATGAACTTCAACTGCAATGAAATTGCTTGCAATTTACCAGGGTTGATGAACAAACTTGTAACCGCTCAGTCTCAGATGAAGACTCCGCGGGTGAAGGAATTTTCCCTTGTGATTTCTTATGGATCTCGGAAGTCCAAGAATAAGAAGAAAAAGACCAAGAAGCATATGGGCTCACTAGGTAAGGCTTTTAAGGGTAAGGGCATGGCCCTGATAGTTCCGAAGAGCAAGAAGGTGAAGACGAACACATTTCTCAAATGCAGTGAGCTGGGCCACCAGGCAAGAGACTGTCCGATCCTTCATGGCGCTTCAGGTATGGAACTTTTAGTTTTGGAAACAAATTGTTCTACTACTGTTTTTTCTACTTCTTGGATACTGGATTCAGGTGCTAGTTCTCACATGTGTACCATGAATCAGGATCTGGAACAAAGTAGGAAGCTTGGAGCTGGGGAAGTGATGATTACTGTCGGAAGCGGCATAGTGTCGCAGCAACTGATATAGGATCACTTCTTTTGGATTTGGAATCGGGCTTTGTTTTAACATTAGATGATGTAGTTGTTTTACCCAAGGGGCATAAAAATATTGTATCCATTCCGGTCATGGATCGGAAAGGCTTTTCATTTTTCATTGGTGATGGTTCTTGCAAAATTTATTTTCGAAATAAATTAGTAGGCATTGCTACATTGTTAAATTGACTGTATCATCTAAACCTAAGTAACAAAGTCCTTGTGAACACTATGACTAGGAAGCGTGGTAGGGATAAAACTAAGCAAGTTTTGAAATGGCATCTTAGACTTGGTCATGTTGGTCATATCCATTTTCAACTTGTGAATCTTGCCTTAAAGGCAAAATGACTAAGTCCCCCTTCACAGGGAATTTTGAAAGAGCCGCTGATAAACTCGTATTGGTCCATACCGACGTATGTGGTGCTTTGGAAGCAGCACGTGATAGATATCAGTATTTCATTACATTTATAGATGAACATACTAGGTATGATTATGTATACTTAATGAAACATAAATCCGATGCCTTTGAGAAATTCCAGGAATTTAAGGCCTTAGTCGAAAAGCAAACTAGTAATCATATCAAAGAACTAAGGTCGGACCGAGATGGCGAATATATGAGTATAGAGTTTGACGAGTTTCTATAGGAGCACGGAATAGTGTCACAACTTACACCTCTAGGAAATCCTCAGTTAAATGGTGTGTCGGAAAGAAGGAATCGAACCTTGTTGGACTTGGTTCATTCCATGCTTAGCTACACCGACTTACCAATTTACCCGTGGGGTTATGCGTTCCTTACTGCTGATTATATTTTGAACAGATGTCCTTACAAGTCTGTTCCTAAGACTCCACATGAGATGTGAGAGGGTAGGAAACCAAGTCTTAATCATATTAGGATTTGGGGATGTCCTGTCTATGTCAAGAAGACTAAGGTGGAGAAACTGGAAGCAAGATTCTTGAATGGATGTTTCATTGGATTCTTATTTGGGACGATGGGTTATCTATTCTACATGCCCGAAGATCGAAAGATCATCGTTGCTTTACAAGCCCACTTCCTGGAAGATGTGTTCATTCAGGAAGGAGGAGCAGGTAGAAGTATTTCTTTGGAAGAATACAATGAAACTCCTAAGGAGACACCTGTAGAAGAAGTTGGAACCAAACCTTCTGAAACACAAGTACAACCACCTTGTCGGTCTAGTAGGGTGTCTCAATTACATGAGAGATATGGTTGTATGCACTTGGAGGAACTGTAACACCCCCAATCCACTCGGGAATATTACAATGCCGTAGACCCTCTCCGTGAGGATCTACCAGGCTAATACAGAAACAAGACATCACATTAAATGCCGACATGGATAAATAACGAACCATTAGACCGATTTGGTCTTTCACCACAAACATACAACTTAAAATTCATATACATCTTTCTGTCAAAACTCATAGCCGCACAGGGGTCAAAATACAACAACACTCCCATACAGCGGGAAAATACTACAGCAGAAAACAAAATACATTACGACCACCAGTACCAAGTACTAGTCTTCATGTGATTAGTATCATTTGTGTTCCATCATCCTTCGTACCGATCCTGTGATTAGATCCCCAAGAACCTGCATGTACCTGGACGCAATACAGACATCCACCCCCTGATTTCTTGGGGGTTAGCAAAATTTTACTATTTTGCTAGTACAAGTATAAAGTGCAAATACGAGCTACACAACATACTCCGAGAACATAATAATCGTGAACAGTCAACCGGTTAAGTAACAAAAGACTTCCCGAGATAATTCACTTGAATAAAACAGTTCGAACCATGAAAGGTAGGAATGGGACCAATATACATCTTGCAAAACATTTTAAGATCTCGGGAGTTTTGAAAAACATTTGGGATTAAAGAATCTTCAACTTATCAAAATCACTTAGGGACACCGCCCAAAGATTATTTTCCAAAATACAGATCCGATCACAGAACACGGGTTCTACGACCCAATCATCCACATCAACATCCTCCCAAGGATTATTCATGTCCCGTGCTAGCAAGCCACGAACCTTTGAGCCTCCTCGAGACATACCCACGTGGATAACTTAATGGGAAACCAGACAATATCACACATCACCATGACAACAGTCACATAACCATAGACATAACATACGTTCATAGTGTAACACCCCGAGATATTCGGAATAATTACAGCGCCGTAAACCCTTTAGATAAGGATTTACAAGGCTAATTTTAAAAGAAGTGTAAAAACAATACAATCGAACAACTGAAGTTCAAATACAGATTTGATTCAACCGATCAAAGAGTTAATTTATACAACCATATCGAAAGGACATTATTAAAACAGACGTACTCGAGTACTGAACGAAACAAGAAAACAACTCTCGACAACAATAACATCAATCACATCACTGAGCCATCTCATCGTCCCCGTCAGTCTTGTGTTGCCTCCGCTCCTCGACCACCCGAACATCAAAACAATGTCCACCCCAGAAGGTTAGCAAAACAATGCTAGTACAAGTATCATCATACAATAAATCATCAATACATCATAAAACATGCAAACCAGGACTTCCGCCACGGAATCCAACGATGCGAATCCTCACGATTCCATCAACACAATACATGGTAATCCAGCGATCCAGCGCCCTCGGATAGATCCCCATGATGATCCCGTCGGACCAACGCATGGTGGAAAAACATCCCAACGATCCAGCGCCCTCGGATAGATCCCCATGATGATCCCGTCGGACCAACGCATGGTGGACATTCGATCCAGCGCCCTCGGATAGATCCTCATGACCCCCTCGGATCATTTATACCATAATCAAACAATTATGCATACACATATGCATTTCAATATGTTCATCAATATAACAACGAATATCACGAGTATTCTCGAAATACATATCATATTCAACAATATGAATAAAACCACAAGCATGATAAATCGAACTCGACATATGATACTTGCCTCGAAAATGGCAAGGGCAAAACACTTCAAAGATCTCGACACACTCGAAGGCCGCCTCCTTCGATCAACGTAACAAGCTCGAACCTTAACAAAAGGAACGATATACAAATCATCTTAAGTCGAACGATGGCCTAACAATTCGGTCTACGGTCGAAAAGATCAAAAATAACCAATGCTCGATCGCTTAGCGCGCTCGTACTCTACGTAACGTGCGCTAAGACGGCTGACCAGCGACGCTATCGTATAAGACTAGCGTGCGCTAGCCACGGTCTGGCGCCTAACTCGGCTGGTCTCATAACGTACGCTACGTGCGTTTGGGCGCAATCGACCCGATAGCGCACGTTAACTTACACGTGTTAGCGTGCGCTACTCTTGCATGGCGTAATACATGAACAGCGGGTTGAAGGGTGGAAAAACTCATGAATTCTACCGTGATAATACAAGTCATCTTCGGGCAAAACATGCTAACAAGGTTTGTGGAAGATTCCATTATCATGAGGTACAAATATACGGATAATCAACTCAACATCATATCCTTTCTACGATCTCCAAGAAATAACCTAAGTTCCATTTGTTCTATGTTCCAAAACACATGATTCCATTGTGTAAAACGTATCAACTGGGTAGATATCCGATTATTGATCAATACTTGATTTGAACATGCTTAGGAGTCCTATAATAAGATGGTTCAAAGGTTCATACGATATATAATGCCGATACGTCAAAAGTATCCTTCTAACATGTGATGACCGATTATAAACGAATTACTTGTTTATCAAAACATGATTTAAACTTCCTTAGGACATTACTAACATTAGTGAAGAATCACCTACCTCAAGGTAGTGAAGAATACGGAGGAAAACGAAGCGATCCAACACCGAAGGCTTGAACACCAAGCTCCAATGATAAACGATCTTCAATCTCGAGCTAGGAGGTTGATATGAAGTGTTTAGGACGAAGGGAATTATGATCTAAGTGTAAGAGTTCAGGTTATGGGAGGAGAAAAACTGAAATCTCGAATAGGATGATGTCCTATTTATAATAAATGACTATTAGCGCGCGCTAGGCCCTGCTCGTAGCGTGCGCTAACGGCTCATTGGACTAGACTGTACTCGGCACTTAGCGTGCGCTACGCATCGACCTGTAGCGTGCGCTAAGGCGTTGACTCGGCTTTTCCCGAAAGCCGTCCAGGTACATCCGACACAATCCGACAGGGGTCCCCCGGCCAGATCTCACCTACCGCACGTCCCAATCAATCTGACCACGCATAGCGTGCGCTAATTACATTTTGTAGCGTGCGCTATGAAACCATGTTAGCGTACGCTACCCTTAGCCTGTAGCGTGCGCTACATGCACAGAATTTCAACCCTACAAATCACAACCATGAAATTAAACGCTCGGCAACATCGGATTATGAAATACGGAGAATAATACTTAGACAAAAGTACAATCATTACAATATCGCAAGTTCCAATTACATAACGTAAATCTCGGGCATTACATCCTTCCTCCTAAAGAAGTTTCGTCCGAAACTTATGATGAAAACAACTCCGGATATTTAGCCTTCATACCGTCCTCCGTTTCCCAAGTGGCCTCTTCGACTCCATGTCGTGACCATTGTACTTTAACCAAGTGTATTGGTTTATTCCTCAATTGTTTGATCCGGCTCTCAAGTATCTTGATTGGTCTCTCTTGAAGGTGCCATCATTAGCTATCTCGATCTCGTCGAAATCAATGACGTGATCGGTCCGGTACATACTTCATGATTGGGATACGTGAAACACATTGTGAACGTGACCCGGATGGCGGTAAGGCCAACTGTATGCTAAATCTCCCACTCTCTCGAGGATCTCAAAGGGTCCGATATATCTCGGACTAAGTTTGCCTCTTCTCCCAAAACGGAAAATCCCTCGTGTAGGAGACACCTTCAATAGTACGTGGTCTCCATTCGAACTCTAGAGGGCGACGACGTACATCGGCATAAGACTTCGCCGACTCGGGCGATCAGCAGTCTTTCTCGAATCAAGGCTATCTTCTCTTGAGTCCGAATAATCAATTCGGTTCCGTCCCGATCAAATCGAAGAATCATCCCGGACAGGGTGACGGCATCTTCTCCCGTACAAAGCTTCAAATGGTGCCATCTTAATAGAAGCATGCCAACTGTTATTATAAGTGAACTCGATCAAGGGCAAGTGAATTTCCCAATCAACCGACCAATCTAATGCACAAGCTCTAAGCATGTCCTCTATCTCGAATGGTCCTTTGGATGACCGTCCGTTTGGGGATGATAAGTGTGCTAAAGTTGAGCTCAGTCCCCAAAGCCCTGTGAACTGCTCTCCAGAAATGTGACACGAAACGGCCATCTCGATCCGAAATAATGGTCTTCGGTGTCCCGTGCAATCTGACTATCTCCGCAATAAATATTCGTGCCAATCTCTCGGGTCCCCATGTATCTTTAATTCCCAGGAAATGAGCCGACTTGGTTAGTCGATCAACTACAACCCAAATCATGTTCATTCCCGTTCTAGTCCTTGGCATACTAGTGATGAAATCCATCGAGATATCCTCCCACTTCCATTCAGGGATCGGGAGCGGCTTTAACATTCCAGCAGGTCGTTGATGTTCAATCTTAACCTGCTGACAGGTCAAACACTTCGAAACGTACTCTGCTACGTCCTTCTTCATATTCCCCCACCAGAAGTTTTGCTTTAAATCTTTATACATCTTACTGCTGCCCGGGTGAATAGAATAGGGCGCGCTGTGAGCTTCCTTCAGAATAGTCCTTCTCAAATCATCATCATCGGGAACACAAAGTCGACTCTGGAATCTCAGAACTCCATCATCTTGTATCACGAATCCTGGGGCTTTTCCTTTCTTTACTTCGTCGCATAATCGAAGGATTAAAGAATTGTTCAATTGTTTAGACTTGATCTCCTCGACCAGTGATGAAGTCAGTTCCATCACATAAAGTTGCCCTTGGATTCCTGGTGCCCATACTTCAATCCTCGCGGATCGGTTCGTTGAATCTTGGGTTGGGACGTAAGTGCTTCCAACACTCGAAGGGAAAGCAGGTTTACGGCTCAAAGCATCGGCTACTACATTTGCTTTCCCGGATGATAGAGAATCTCCAAGTCGTAATCCTTGATCACTTCTAGCCACCTTCTACGCCTCATGTTTAATTCTTTACATTGAAAATGTATTTGAGGCTCTTATGATCTGTAAAGATCGACAATGAGTGCCGTACAAATAATGCCGCCGATTTTCAAGGCAAAGACCACAAGCCTAGCTCCGGATCATGAGTAGGATAATTAACTTCAGACGGTTTCAATTGCCGAGAAGCATAAGCAATCACTTTATCCCTCCGCATCAACACACAACCCAAACCCCGATTCAAGCGTCGTGTATACCATGAATCCATCGGTTCCCTCTGCGGTGCTAATATAGGTCTTGTCGTTAGTCTCCTCTTAAGTTCGTCAAAACCACTGGCACTTCTCATTCCACGTGAACTTTTGAGTTTTACGTAATTGGTGAGTGAGCGGACGAGCAATTTTGGAAAATCCCTCTACAAAGCGGCGATAATATCCGGCCAAGTCCTAAGAAGCTTCGGACTTCTTTCACGTTGCTAGGAACTTCCCATTCCAAGATTGCTTCGACTTTCTTCGTCCACCGAACTCCGTCGGTGATATCACATGCCCAAGGAAAGTTACTTCCTTAAGCCGTAACTCACATTTAGAAAGCTTAGCGCATACTGTTCCTTTCTCAAGATGCTCAAAACCACACGTAAATGTTCAAGATGTTCCTCTGCGTCCCTCGAATATATCAAGATGTCGTCAATGAAAACGACCACAAATTTATCCAAGTACTCCAAGAATACCCGATTCATTAATTGCATGAATCTGCAGAGCATTGGTAAGTCCAAACGGCATCACTACGAATTCATAATGCCCGCATCGATCCGAAAGCGATTTCGTATATCCGATTCCTTAATTCTCAATCGGTGGTATCCCGATCGCAAGTCTATCTTCGAGAATACCCTTGCCCCCTGCAGTTGATCAAACAAGTCGTCGATCCGAGGTATAGGATACTTATTCTTGATTGTCATCTTATTGAGTTCCCTGTAATCAATACACAGTCGTAGGGATCCGTCTTTCTTCCGGACAAAGAGAACGGGCGCTCCCCAAGGAGAAACGCTCGGTTGAATATAACCCCTCTGCAACAATTCCTCCAGTTGTTTCTTGAGTTCATACATCTCGGTTGGCGCCATGCGGTATGGGGCTCTGGAAATAGGAGCTGCCTGTGCTCTAGTTCGATAGTGAATTCCACTCCCCTCTGCGGAGGTAACCCAGGTAGTTCGTCAGGAAATACATCTGAGAACTCATTCACAACTGAAATGGACGAGAGCTCTACCCCTTCCTCTTTCTTCATGGCATAGCACCAAAGTCCGTGACATCCCTGCTTCAGTAATTTCACGGCTTTCATTGCTTTGATCAATTTTCCCGAGCTTCCCGGTCTCCATCCTCGGAATAAGTGTTCAGATCCGTCATCAGCAATGATGGAAATGACTCTCTCTCGGTAATTCAGCATGACTCCATAACGGTTGAGCCAATCATCTCCGAGAATTAAATCGTCACCGCAGATGTCAACCACAATAAGATTCGATGGCCAATCTCTTCCTTCTATAGATACTGGGAAATCCTTAGCTTCTAAGGTTCCCACAATTTTCTCTCCGCTCGGTAATCCCACAACATAAGGTTCACAATTATACAAGCACGAGATGTTTAATCGATTAACACAGTTCAAAGATATAAAAGAATGCGTAGCTCCCGAATCGAACAAGACACTAACTGGTTGCAAAAGGATCTGAATCGTACCTGATGCAACAGCTGTGTTCTGATCATCAGATTTCCTCATCTCGCATGTGCGTGGAGGAGCGGACCCAAGATCGGATGCCTCTCTCTTCCCGGCGTTCGCCGAAATCCACTTTGCCGCGTCTGGTTCACACTCGTCTCTTTCGGACTGAGCCGAGTACGAGTACCAAAAGATCGGGTCGCATTTCCACAAAATGTTGCGCGATGTCCTTCTGTCCACACTCGAAACAGTCACAGCAGCGAAACAATCACGTCGAACATGTCCCGCCTTGCCACAGCTTGTAACACTTCTTCCTGCGTCGAAGCTTGATCGGTCTTGCCGGAACTTCTTTCCTCCTCGACTAGGATGCGGAGGTCTCTGGATGAGTGAAAAGAGGACTGACGGCTGGGCCCGCTATTCTTATTCTCCGTGAAGTTGCCGGACACCTTCATTTCTTTGCTTCCATCGATTTCTCTCCGCCGCTTCCTTCATATCGTAGGCCAACGCCTTGTCCCGATCATCGCTCAAGGTGGTACAATCAAATCCGACATATATTGCTGAATTTCCGGCTTCATTCGCATGTCAAAATGGAAAATCCTTTCCGCCTCGGTCCCGACTGTGTGACGCACATAAGTCACCGGTGATTAAAAGTCTTAATCACTTCCGTCACACAGATGCTTCCGAATTTTGCGGTGAGAAAACTCCCGAACTCGGGCCTCTTTAATCGGGCGAGACAATATTGTGCCTCCATCATCACTTTGAATTCCGTCCAACATTGTGCTCCTCTGGTCGAATGGCCTCCCACCGCCGAAAGCCTCCCGGCCAAAAGATACCGGGCGACCGAACCTTCCTATCGTGGGACGCTTAATCCTGCAAAAATCTTTTCCAATTCCTTCACCAATGATCCCACGAAAGCGTCTCGGTGGAACCGTCAAATTTCGGAGGATGCAATTGACCACCTCGGTAAGCCATTTATCTCCCGATTATCCACGTTATTCGCTTTGTCCCATCGCCGTCTCGCATGCGATCCACAACTTGAGCAACCTGGTTTATCTCGGCAACCACTCGCCGAAGCACTCCCGCACGTTAGGATCTGCATTATTATTTGCCGATCCTCGCTGTCCCTCGGAATGTGAATCCGTTTGACTAGCGGCTATCTCTCGAGTAGATACCGACTCTTCTTGCCTCGCATTACCACGTCCGCGCCCACGATCAAGGCCCGCGTCCACGACCTCCTCTCAACATACCGTAAACATAAATACTCATTATCCAGACAAACCTTCTCAAAGTACATCCATCAATGTTTACAAGACATGAATTAAATAGAACAGAGTATTCGAGATTAGGAAACTTACAACCACAAATTCAATTGGCGATGCCGGCTCGGCAGTTGATGTTACGAACGACCAATAATTAAAACAGCACTAACTAACCCGATCGCCAAGATATCCATAAATCTTAGCTCGATACCATATTCTCGTAACACCCCGAGATATTCGAATAATTATGCCGCCGTAAACCCTTTAGATAAGGATTTACAAGGCTAATTTTAAAAGAAGTGTAAAAACAATACAATCGAACAATGAAGTTCAAATACGATTTGATTCAACCGATCAAATAGTTAATTTATACAACCATATCGAAAGGACATTATTAAAACAGACGTACTCGAGTACTGAACGAAACAAGAAAACAACTCTCGACAACAATAACATCAATCACATCACTGAGCCATCTCATCGTCCTGTCGGTATTGTGGCTGCCTCCCCGCTCCTCGACCACCTGAACATCAAAACAATGTCCACCCCCGAAGGGGTTAGCAAAACAATGCTAGTACAAGTATCATCATACAATAAATCATCAATACATCATAAAACATGCAAACCAGACTTCCGCCACCGGAATCCAACGATGCGAATCCTCACGATTCCATCAACACAATACATGGTAATCCAGCGATCCAGCGCCCTCAGCATAGATCCCCATGATGATCCCGTCGGACCAACGCATGGTGGAAAACTCCGTCTAGCCGATCCAGCGCCTCAAAGATAGATCCCCATGATGATCCGTCGGACCAACGCATGGTGGATATTCGATCCAGCCTCAAGATAGATCCTCATGAACCCCTCGGATCATTTATACCATAATCAAACAATTATGCATACACATATGCATTTCAATATGTTCATCAATATAACAACGAATATCACGAGTATTCTCAGAAATACATATCATATTCAACAATATGAATAAAACCACAAGCATGATAAATCGAACTCGACATATGATACTTGCCTCGAAAATGGCAAGGGCAAAACACTTCAAAGATCTCGACACACTCGAAGGCCGCCTCCTTCGATCAACGTAACAAGCTCGAACCTTAACAAAAGGAACGATATACAAATCATCTTAAGTCGAACGATGGCCTAACAATTCGGTCTACGGTCGAAAAGATCAAAAATAACCAATCTGCCTAGATTGCTTAGCGCGCGCTACGTACTCTACGTAACGTGCGCTAAGACGGACTGTTAGCGTACGCTATCGTATAAGACTAGCGTGCGCTAGCCACGGTCTGGCAGTCTAACTCGGCTGGTCTCATAACGTACGCTATGTACGTTTCGGGCGTTAACTGACCCCGATAGCGCACGTTAACTTACACGTGTTAGCGTGCGCTACTACTGCATGGCAGAATACCGCGAACCGAAAACTGGGTTGAAGGGTGGAAAAACTCATGAATTCTACCGTGATAATACAAGTCATCTTCGGGCAAAACATGCTAACAAGGTTTGTGGAAGATTCCATTATCATGAGGTACAAATATACGGATAATCAACTCAACATCATATCCTTTCTACGATCTCCAAGAAATAACCTAAGTTCCATTTGTTCTATGTTCCAAAACACATGATTCCATTGTGTAAAACGTATCAACTGGGTAGATATCCGATTATTGATCAATACTTGATTTGAACATGCTTAGGAGTCCTATAATAAGATGGTTCAAAGGTTCATACGATATATAATGCCGATACGTCAAAAGTATCCTTCTAACATGTGATGACCGATTATAAACGAATTACTTGTTTATCAAAACATGATTTAAACTTCCTTAGGACATTACTAACATTAGTGAAGAATCACCTACCTCAAGGTAGTGAAGAATACGGAGGAAAACGAAGCGATCCAACACCGAAGGCTTGAACACCAAGCTCCAATGATAAACGATCTTCAATCTCGAGCTAGGAGGTTGATATGAAGTGTTTAGGACGAAGGGAATTATGATCTAAGTGTAAGAGTTCAGGTTATGGGAGGAGAAAAACTGAAATCTCGAATAGGATGATGTCCTATTTATAATAAATGACTATTAGCGCGCTAGGCCCGCTCGTAGCGTGCGCTAACGGCTCATCGACTAGATCAGACTCGGCACTTAGCGTGCGCTACGCATCGACCTGTAGCGTGCGCTAAGGCGTTGACTCGGCTTTTCCCGAAAGCCGTCCAGGTACATCCGACACAATCCGACAGGGGTCCCCCGGCCAGATCTCACCTACCGCACGTCCCAATCAATCTGACCACGCATAGCGTGCGCTAATTACATTTTGTAGCGTGCGCTATGAAACCATGTTAGCGTACGCTACCCTTAGCCTGTAGCGTGCGCTACATGCACAGAATTTCAACCCTACAAATCACAACCATGAAATTAAACGCTCGGCAACATCGGATTATGAAATACGGAGAATAATACTTAGACAAAAGTACAATCATTACAATATCGCAAGTTCCAATTACATAACAGAAATCTCGGGCATTACACATAGTTGTCCTGGCATCGGGCTAGCAAGCCACGAATCTCGGAGCCTCCTCGAGACATACCCGATTTGGATAACCCATGACACGTACGTCACACAACCAAGTCACAACCATAAGTTATCCTGGCATCGGGATAGCAAGCCACGAACCTCTCAGACATACCCGGTTGGGATAACCCTATGGTCACATCCAACCCGTACTAGCAAGGACGGATCCCGGAGGTTCAACAAACCTTACCCGGTGGAACATCACTTTACAACAATCACACATCAACAAGGAAGTACACTTTCCCAAAAACATCGAACGGCACAACCTCCTTACAAAGGAGTCACAACCAATATCACACAACATCACATACTCATCAATAAGCATACATATCCACACACAATGGTGCTACACTAAAACAATGTAATATCCGGATTTATTACAGTGTATTTCATCTGTATTCAACCATGTATTATTTCGGATTGATGATTTTGATTATTGGAGTGTGATATTTAGTGCATTAATATCATTATGCATAAGTATAGAAACATGTATAATTGCTCAAACAACCTTGTGATAGTGCACGCTAAGAATGTATCTTAACGCGCGCTATCGGGCCATTATTAGCGCACGCTATGCAGGTATGAGTAACGTGCGCTAAGGACTCAATTATTGAGCGGGGCAGCTGGCTCGTGCGCCAGCGGGACATGGGTCCGGATAAGATTCCCGCTGACGCACCCGGACAAAATCTGAAGTCAACCATTATTAGCGCACGCTAAGGGATGCTTAGTAGCGTGCGCTAACTTATCAATAATGCAGAAAATTATAAATGGGACATCAACCGTGTTGGCTTGCATTTCTTTCGCACTTTCCTCAATCTTGAGAGTTCAGAGAGTTGTAGAAATACTCTTATACACTTAGAACACATATTGTTGATGTTTATACATTGGTTACCACGTGGAATGTTCATGGAAGTGGAATAGCACCTTGGAAGGGCATACAACCAACCGGAGTTGGATTCTACCTTACGGTTCAGTTGATTTCGTCATTTTAAGGTATGTTCAATCTATCTCCGACTTAGAGTTGGATTCTAACGATTTGGATGATCATGTTAACAAGATATGGATTTTCATAGATGAATTATCCAAGTATATCATGTTTGGAATAGTGAGTTGTATAAGCCTCGGAATACCTTGATTATAATCATCATGATTCGAATCTTAGTACACTTGGATATGTGAAGAGAAGCTTCTATCATTGGTTAACCGAATCTAATAGATGATTTCATAGTAATCTTGGACTAGACGTTAACATCCTTATTGTTAGATAAATCTAAAGGTTTGAATATGGAAGGATTTATCTAGTATATATAGGACGTTTATCAACTTTTAGGATAATATGGATGATATAGAGGTGTTGATATCAACCATTTAGTTTTTCGTATTATCGTATGAAGATTTGAAGTCGGAAAAGAATATGGTTTTATATTGGCATGCATATCCTTGAATCAAGTTGTCTTTATCCGTATAATCATTCATGAGGGTGTAGACATAGTATTCATGGAAGTAACATGAATTATCACGCAAGATTTCGTTGTTTCAAACATGGCAAGAACAGCCATCGCTCACCAAGAATCGCCATGCATAGATAGCGACGCTATGCTATGCAATGTAACGGGCGCTATCGAGCAGTTGTTAGCGTGCGCTACGCTTGGTACGTAACGACGCTAGACCATCGACGAGTCAATTGGCCGGGTCCGCTGAGGTACCGACCATGCATCGCTTGCGGCGCTATCGATGCACGTAACGCACGCTACACGAGTACTTAGCGTGCGCTAAGCTATTCGGGCATTGCGCTTATGAACTTTTGACCGTTAATCGAATTGTTTAACATTCATACGACGTGAGATAAATCCTATATCATTTCTTTTGTTAAGGTTTGGTCTCGTTACGTGATTGATTGAGGAGGACGACCTTCGAGTGTTCATTTTCGTGGAAGTATTGTTATTGTCTTCAAATCGAGGCAAGTACCTTAATTGTTTTACGTATTGTTGTTATACATATTGTCGCATGTATGTCGTTATTGTATGTCCACCTCGTGTTGGTCCGACGGGATCATCGGGGATCTATGCTAGCGCATACTTGGATCATCGGACGGGTTTTTCCACCACGGGTTGGTCCGACGGGATCATCGTGGGTTCTAGGCAATGAACGCCTGGATCGATGGAATTACCATGTGTATGTATTGATATCATGTTGTGATTATCAGTTGTGTATGTTATGTTTGAGTTTCTCGTAGGAGAAGACTCGTTGGTATTTTGTCGTTTACGTTATCATTATTATTCACCGTGAGATATGAATAATATGTTGTGGTACTTGTACTAGCATCGTTGTGCTAACCCCTTCGGGGGTGAACATTTTGTTTGTGTTCAGGATCCAGGAGAGCTGGGAAACAACCACTGGAACAGTATGACGACGAGGGTGCAGAGTGATGTCCCGACCGGGTTTATTTATCTGTTGTTTATTCGTTATTTCAATAAGTACTCGAGTACGAAGTCGGTTGTGATATTTTGAATTGGGTGGTGTATTATTAAGTTCTGTTGAACAATTGTACTATTCCTGTATTGGGTCAGAACTGATGTACTGTAATTCCGTTATTTCCATTTATTAGTACCTTTTTATACTTGTTCAATTCTTCCGCCTTGTAAATCCTTACGTAAAGGATTTACGGCGCTGTAATATTCCCGAATATATCGGGGGTGTTACAGAATATGGTATCGGAGCTAAGATTATGGATATCTTGGCCGTTGGGTTAAAATAGGGGTCATTTATGTCTTTTGGGGTAACCGGCCGTGAATGACATCACTGCACTGCCTACGTCTTCATGCGAACAAAGGGTTGTAAGTTCCTAAACTCTATCTCGTTCTTTGCATATTGTATCTCTTTATACTCGGATATTAGAACGATGTTGTTTTCGTATATTGAGTATTTATGCTTACGGTATGTTGAGAGGCGGACGTGGACGTGGTCGCGGTCGTGGACGCGACGAAGAAATGCCGAAGGGAGGCGTCGCCTTCTAACCAAAGGCCATAGCTCGGCGAGCCGCAACAATCTATTAATAATGAACCAGATCCTGCTGTACTGCAGATCCTTCGTCAAGTGGTGAACCAGATGACTCGGTTCGCCTGTGTCGTGGACCGAATGCAAGTGGCGGTGGGACTACAGCAGGGAGAGAGACAGCAAGGGATCCCAGATATGGGAAATCTAGGTGACCGGTGGCTGCAAGAAGTGGCAAAGATGCAACCACCCAAATTCGACGGTATTTCTGAGACTCCCACCTGGGATCATTGGTTAAAGGAACTGGAGAAAATCTTTGCCGGAATCAACTGCCCAGACGACCGGAAAGCCTCTATCGCTCAATATTTTCTGATAGGGGAAGCGTCCGAATGGTGGGAAGCCATCCGGCCTGTAGACCATGATGCCGATTGGACAGAGTTTCGATTGATGATGGAAGCTCAGTATTGCCCTCGTCCTGTGAGGGAAGCCAAAGTTCGGGAGTTTTTCTCCGCTCAGCCTTCTAATGTACCAGTATCCCAGGCGATCAAGACGTTTAACCAGCAGCTGGCATTTGTTCGACATCTGGTCAGAACAGATGCAGAAATGATAATTCATTTCGATATGAGAATGAAACCAGAAGTCCAGAGGTACATGTCTGGATTCGAATGTACCACACTCCGCCAATACCAGGATAAGGCGTTGGCATATGAGATCAAGGAAGCAGCCATGGAGAAATTTGCGGAAACCAAGAAACAGAAAGTCTCTGGTACTTTTACAGAGCACAAGAACAGTGGGGCCCGTAAGGCCCACCATCCTTTCACTCTTTCAGAAACCTCCGCACCCACTAGGAGCGGAAAGAACTTCGGGCGACATCAACTTTTACCGATGTTACCAGAAATGCTTTAATCGCGCAGACGGGCACTATCGACGGAATTGCCCCCTTCCCGCCGTGATTTGTTTTGATTGTGGACGAGAGGGACATCGGGCGGTGTTTTGTGAAGAGGCTGCAAAATCTTTTAGAGCCCGTACACCACGGCTACCCGTAAGGAGGCCGTATTCCACGACGCGGCAAAGTGTTCGATGCCTCAGAATTTTGGCCGCGGGCGAGGCAGAGGACAATGGGACCGAAAGGGGACATCGAGTGCCGGATCTGCTCCCCCACGTCTGCACGAGATGAGGAGGACAGACGATCGGGATGTCTGCCGCATCGTGCATCGCCCAGATCCTTTCCACCAGCTAGTGTTTTATTTGATACTGGAGCTACACATTCTTTCATATCCTTGTCTTGTGTAAATCGTTTGAATATTTCCGGTTTTCATGCTTGTGAACCTTATGTGGTTGGGTTACCGAGTGGAGAAAGGATTGTCGGAAACTTAGAAACTAGAAATTTCCCTGTATCATTTGGAGGCAGAGAGTGGCTCTCAAATTGATCATGATAGAAATGCAAGGAGATGACCTGATATTCGGAGACGATTGGCTTAATCGGTACGGAGCAATTGTAAACTACCGAAGGAGGAATATCTCGCTGATCGCTGACGATGGTTCCGAGATTTTGTTTGAGGGATGGAAACCGGGAAGCTCAGGAAAGTTGATCAAGGCGATGAAAGCTGTCAAATTGTTGAAACAAGGCTGTACCGGGTATTGGTGTTACGCAATGAAGAAAGAAGACGAAATGGTGGAACTTTCATATATTCCTGTTGTGAACGAATTTCCAGATGTATTTCCTGATGAATTACCTGGGCTACCTCCACGAAGGGATGTAGAATTTACTATTGAGCTGGAACCTGGAGCAACACCAATTTCTAAGGCGCCGTATCGTATGGCACCTACTGAGATGTACGAACTGAAGAAGCAGCTGGAGGAGTTACTGGACAAGGGCTATATTCAGCCAAGCGTTTCACCCTGGGGAGCGCCAGTTCTTTTTGTCCGAAAGAAGGATGGATCGCTCCGACTGTGTATTGACTATCGAGAGCTGAACAAGATGACGATTAAGAACAAGTATCCGTTGCCACGGATTGATGATCTATTTGACCAATTGCAAGGGGCAACAGTATTTTCTAAAATTAATCTGAGATCGTGATACCATCACCGAGGATTAAGGAATCGATGTTCAAATCAGCTCGTAACTCGCTACGCATTATGAGTTTGTGGTGATGCCGTTTGGTCTCACTAACGCACTCCGTATTTATGCAATTGATGAACCACGTGTTCATTGAATTTTTGGATAAATTTGTGGTCGTGTTTATTGACATCCTCGGTATATTCTAAGAGTCCTCAAGAACATGCGCAAAGATTTGCGGATTGTATTGGAGCTTTTGAGAAACGAGCAATTGTACGCCAAACTATCTAAGTGTGAATTTTGGCTAAAAGAAGTAATGTTCCGGCCATGTGGTGTCGCCTAGAGGAGTCCGAGTGGATCCTCGAAGATCGAGGCAATATTGACCGGAAGCCTCCAAAGAATGTGAAAGAGGTCCGAAGCTTCTTAGGACTTGGCCGGATATTACCGTCGATTCGTGGAAGGGTTTTCTAAAATCTCCCGCCCACTTACTCGACTTCGTAAAACTCAAAAGTTTGAGTGGAACGAGTCGTGTCGACTAGTTTTGATGAGTTAAAGAAGAAATTGACAACGGCACCGATTCTATCACTTCCGCGGGGAATCGAAGGATTCATAGTTTACAGTGATGCTTGAACCAAGGACTTGGGTGCGTGTTGATGCAGAATGATAAGGTGATCGCTTATGCGTCGCGACAACCGAAACCTTATGAAGTGAATTACCCGACACATGATTTGGAACTAGCGGCAGTGGTTTTGCCTTGAAGATTTGGAGGCATTATCTGACGGGACTCACCGTCGATCTTTACGGATCATAAGAGTCTCAAGTACATATTCAATGTAAAGAGTTGAATATGCGGCAAAGAAGATGGTTGGAACCGATTAAGGACTATGACTTGGAGATTTTATATCATCCAGCAAAGCGAATGTAGTGGCCGACGCACTTAGCCGCAAGCCCGTCTCTATTCAGATCCGGAGACACTAACCTCCCAACTTAGCCTTCAGCGAGAGATGATTCGTGAAGGGATTGAAGTGTGGTTACAGAGAGTCCAGGGACAATCGTGCGTGATGGAGATAACTTCGTCATTAACCGAAGAAATCAAATCTAGACAGGCAGATGATCCTCCGATGATTCACTTGCATGACGAAGTGATCAAAGGAAAGGCCCCGATTCATAATTCATGACGATGGAGTTTTGAGATTTCAGACCGACTCTGCTCCCGATGTTGATGTTCAAACAGACGATTATGAAGGAAGCTCATAGTTCGCCCTATTCTATCCACCCGGCACCAAGAAATGTATAAGGACTTGAAGCAGAATTCGTGGGGCAACATGAAGAAAGACGTAGCGACTATGTTTCAAATGCTTGACTTGTCAAAGGTTAAGATCGAGCATCAACGGCTCTTTGGAATGTTGAAGCCGCTCCCGATCCCCGAATGGAAGTGGGAGGACATATCAATGGACTTTATCACTAATATGCCAAAAACCAGTGACAGAATGAACATGATTTGGGTGATAGTTGATCGCTTAACCAAATCGGCTCATTTTCTAGGCATTAAGGATACGTGGGGACCAGAGAGGTTGGCACGAGTCTTTATTTCGTAGATAGTTCGATTGCATGGTACGCCGAAGACCATTGTTTCGATCGAGATGGCCGCTTTGTGTCTCACTTTTGGAAGGCGCTCATAAGGCCTTGGGGACCGAATTGAACTTCAAGATGACTTATCACCCGCAATCGATGGACAACTGAGAGAACTATACAAACGGTGGAAGATATGCTAAGGGCACAGGCCTTAGATTGGTCAAACGATTGGGAAGTTCATCTACCATTGATTGAATTTACTTACAACAATAGTTGGCATGCTTCCATTAAGATGGCACCGCTTGAGGCATTATACGGAAGGAGATGCAGATCGCCTTATGTTGGGACGATTCATCGGACTTGATCGAATGTAACTGCAGTTGATCGAGCAGGACTCGAGAGAAGATAGCCTTGATTCGTGAAAGGCCGTTGACCGCCCAGTCGCCAGAATCCTATGCGGACGCACGCCGCGCCATTGGAGTTCGGCACGAGATCACGTACTTTTGAAGGTTTCTCCTACCCGGGAATCTTTCGCTTCGGTAGGAAAGGAAAGCCGAGTCCGAGATATATCGGACCATTTGAGATCCTCGAGAGAGTTGGGGAGTTGGCTACTGATTAGCATTACCGCCGTCATTGTGCCATGTTCATAACGTGTTCCACGTATCCTGGCCATGGAGATATATACTGATCCCACCATATCATCGATTTCGCGAGATCGAAGTCGGACATGATGGGACGTTTGAAGAAAGACTACCAAGATACTCGAGAGTCGAGTTAAGCAACCGAGGAACAAGTCAATCGCTTTGGTCAAAGTTCGGTGGTCATGTCATGGAACGGAAGAAGCCACTTGGGAAATGGCGATATGAAGTCTAGATATCCCGAGTTATTTTCGTCTTGAGTTTCGGGACGAAACTCCTTTTTAGTAGGAGAGTATGTAATATCCGGATTTATTACAGTGTATTTCATCTGTATTCAACCATGTATTATTTCGGATTGATGATTTTGATTATTGGAGTGTGATATTTAGTGCATTAATATCATTATGCATAAGTATAGAAACATGTATAATTGCTCAAACAACCTTGTGATAGCGCACGCTAAGAATGTATCTTAACGCGCGCTATCGGGCCATTATTAGCGCACACTATGCAGGTATGAGTAACGTGCGCTAAGGACTCAATTATTGAGCGGGCACTGCCTGCGGCGCTGGGGACATGGGTCCGGATAAGATTCCCGCTGACGCACCCGGACAAAATCTGAAGTCACCATTATTAGCGCACGCTAAGGGATGCTTAGTAGCGTGCGCTAACTTATCAATAATGCAGAAAATTATAAATGGGACATCAACCGTGTTGACTTGCATTTCTTTCGCACTTTCCTCAATCTTGAGAGTTCAGAGAGTTGTAGAAATACTCTTATACACTTAGAACACATATTGTTGATGTTTATACATTGGTTACCACGTGGAATGTTCATGGAAGTGGAATAGCACCTTGGAAGGGCATACAACCAACCGGAGTTGGATTCTACCTTACGGTTCAGTGATTTCGTCATTTTAAGGTATGTTCAATCTATCTCCGGACTTAGAGTTGATTCTAACGATTTGGATGATCATGTTAACAAGATATGGATTTTCATAGATGAATTATCCAAGTATATCATGTTTGGAATAGTGAGTTGTATAAGCCTCGGAATACCTTGATTATAATCATCATGATTCGAATCTTAGTACACTGGATATGTGAAGAGAAGCTTCTATCATTGGTTAACCGAATCTAATAGATGATTTCATAGTAATCTTGGACTAGACGTTAACATCCTTATTGTTAGATAAATCTAAAGGTTTGAACATGGAAGGATTTATCTAGTATATATAGGACGTTTATCAACTTCAGTAGGATAATATGGACTGATATAGAGGTGTTGATATCAACCATTTAGTTTTTCGTATTATCGTATGAAGATTTGAAGTCGGAAAAGAATATGGTTTTATATTGGCATGCATATCCTTGAATCCGAAGTTGTCTTTATCCGTATAATCATTCATGAGGGTGTAGACATAGTATTCATGGAAGTAACATGAATTATCACGCAAGATTTCGTTGTTTCAAACATGGCAAGAACAGTTTACTGCTCACCAGTAAACTGCCATGCATAGATAGCGCACGCTATGCTATGCAATGTAACGTGCGCTATCGAGCAGTTGTTAGCGTGCGCTACGATTGGTACGTAACGTACGCTAGACCATCGACGAAGTCAATTGGGCCGGGTCGCTGAGGTATCGACCATGCATCGCTTATGCGTGCGCTATCGATGCACGTAACGCACGCTACACAGCAGTACTTAGCGTGCGCTAAGCTATTCGGGCATTGCGCTTATGAACTTTTGACCGTTAATCGAATTGTTTAACATTCATACGACGTGAGATAAATCCTATATCATTTCTTTTGTTAAGGTTTGGTCTCGTTACGTGATTGATTGAGGAGGACGACATTCGAGTGTTCATTTTCGTGGAAGTATTGTTATTGTCTTCAAATCGAGGCAAGTACCTTAATTGTTTTACATATTGTTGTTATACATATTGTCGTGCATGTATGTCGTTATTGTATGTCCACCTCGTGTTGGTCCGACGGGATCATCGGGGGATCTATGCTAGCATGCGCTGGATCATCGGACGGGTTTTTCCACCACGGGTTGGTCTGACGGGATCATCGTGGGTTCTAGGCAGTGAACGCTGGATCGATGGAATTACCATGTGTATGTATTGATATCATGTTGTGATTATCAGTTGTGTATGTTATGTTTGAGTTTCTCGTAGGAGAAGACTCGTTGGTATTTTGTCGTTTACGTTATCATTATTATTCACCGTGAGATATGAATAATATGTTGTGGTACTTGTACTAGCATCGTTGTGCTAACCCCTTCGGGGGTGAACATTTTGTTTGTGTTCAGGATCCAGGAGAGCTGGGAAACAACCACTGGAACAGTATGACGACGAGGGTGCAGAGTGATGTCCCGACCGGGTTTATTTATCTGTTGTTTATTCGTTATTTCAATAAGTACTCGAGTACGAAGTCGGTTGTGATATTTTGAATTGGGTGGTGTATTATTAAGTTCTGTTGAACAATTGTACTATTCCTGTATTGGGTCAGAACTGATGTACTGTAATTCCGTTATTTCCATTTATTAGTACCTTTTTATACTTGTTCAATTCTTCAGCCTTGTAAATCCTTACGTAAAGGATTTACGGCGCTGTAATATTCCCGAATATATCGGGGGTGTTACAAACAAGGCATTCTAATATACAACACTAATACACATTCCCAAAACGACACTTGAAGAAAACCTTTATCGAGAATATACCGATTCTTTTGAAAGTTCATTAAAAACATTATTGCACACATAGTCAATTACCAACCGTTACATCTACGAAACACGAAGTGTATGGGAAAGATACTTGCCTCGGTAATTAACACACGGATCCTTGGAAAACACGGCTTAACCGAAAAGCCTTGAAAACCTACAACCTCCATGAGAAAACAACGACAACATAATTACTATGCATATAACGACCAAATAGGATGGACATCACGACCAACAACCGAAGGAAACTCATTGTGACATTTAATCGAACATTAAATGTTCACGGTTCCTCAAGAACACAAAATCATCAATCGGGTTGAAAGAATCAAGGATATGGATATACAATCCATAGAGCATGTTTAACAACATCATTTAACACTACCTGATGTTGTGTCGAGAATTATACTCTTCGACCGGCGATCGCCTCAGAGATCGGGCGACCTAGCCATTGCCGAGCAGCCGAGATAGATCGGCCGACCGAAGGTCCCAGGACAAGTCCCGGTGCCGAGCGATCGACATCTAAGACGATCGTCTCTCGGTACTTGGCGATCGACTCCTGGTGGCCGACTAGCAGCCGATCATCTCTCGGTACTTGGCGATCGACTCCTGGTGGCCGACTAGCAGACGATCATCTCTCGGCACTTGGCGATCGACCCCTGGTGACCGACCGATGCCGACCCCTGGTGACCGACCAATGACGACCGCCTCATGCCGCTCGAAGCCGATGGTCATCCAGTCGGCAAAGGCCGAAGCCCAGGACAGAACCCACGTGCAGTGCCGAGTCAAGATCCGCATTTCACGGATCATTGACCACAACCTGTCAGCATCTTTCCACCAGCCGACAGGCCCGCCGAAAGGTGTCAGTAGGATCGAATGTGACAGCAACTCCGGACGCGTGCTGGCTCCTCATTGGACCGCACAGTTGGCTGCCAGCAGCAGCCTTGGATTTTAGGCAGACAGCCCATGTGACTTTAAGACGATCGCCCCATTATTATATTAGCCGAAAGGCGATCGCTCGCCAGGAATCAAGGCTCCTCAGCCCCTATAAATAGAAGGCTCCCTGCACTTGGACAGCTCTCGGATTCCCATCGGATTTTTCCTCTCTAAACAAGCAATACACACAACTTGGCTTTCTCCTACTCTTAGCAACAGCTATTTTTCGGTTCCTTCTTCTCTCTCAGCCTCTCTCACACAGAAGACGATCGGCCGAGAGCAAGAATACTAAAGCTTCGCTCAAGAGCTGGATAACAGGATCTTTTTACACTCATTGTACTTAGATTTTCATATTAGTACTTGTATCCATGAATATTTGTATTAATAACATCTCGCGAGAGCATTCAAGCCCGGGCCTAACAAACCCGGCAAATCTTGTGTTATTCACACCCCCTCGGAAGTGCTCCCGCAACCTTGTTTGTTGTCCATCCATTCCAGCAGTATTTCATCTTCGGATAAATATTTCGGGCAACAACAATTGGCGCTAGAGGAAGGGCATCCAACCCTCAAATTTTTACTCCTACCGTCTCGAAGAACACTCACTGTTCTCCGGCACATATACCTGAAAAAACACTCACTGTTCTTCAGAGTAAGCTTTCAGAATCATGTCTTCCCCCTCCGCGTCGAAGAAAGCCGCCGGCCAGCCCGCCAGACGCCTTGTTCCATCTCAGTCCGAGCCACAACCGATGGCGGAGTATAGCCGCCGCGGTCCGAGATGCTCGATCCCGCCCCTGGGGGGCGGTCCAAGTCTCTCGCTCGATCAGTTCCGAACCGCGGAACAGATCGAGGAGGCCATGGCCGTCCTATAGGAGCGATGGAGTGCTCTCGACGCGCCTCCCGCTATGACCCCATCGGCCATCCGCCGGATGACCAAACGGAAGTTCAAGGCGGTGCTGACCAAGCGATCGCCAGGAGGCTCCCATCCGCAAGAAGAGGCGCTCGCCAGCCGGGGCACCTCTGTTTTCGATCGACTCGGAAGCGACCCATCATGGCGACCGGGGCAGTCCGGCCCCATCCACGAGACTCCTCCACATCGAGTCCGTCACCAGGAGTTCGGCGTATCTGACTCCCAGAAGGCAGCCCAGCCATCTGGCTCCCCCTCGCCAAATAGCCGAGGTCGGCAACAGTGGAGTCAGGAGATCGGTACACGATCGCCTCGGCTCTCGCTCCAAAAGCCGATCCACGAGCGACCATGCTACAGCGATGGCCGCGATGCAACGCCGACTCGACGACATGAAGGCGCTCCTAGAATCCGGGGCAGGCGCCAAGAGAAAGATCGTCGAGCCGAGCGAGCCACTCGCGGTCCACATCGAGCTCGCCCCCGTGTAGCACAAGATCGCTCCTCCTCAAACACCTTTGTACGAGGGGAGATCAGACCTCGAAACACATCTGAGCAAGTTCAACATCTACATGACCGGGTGTGGGGCATCTGACGCGACTAGGTGCCGAATGTTCCCTCTGACGCTGGACGACCTTGCCCACAGGTGGTACACCTCACTGCCGCCTCGGTCCGTTGGCTCCTTTAACGAACTGGCGAACGTCTTCACAGAGTACTTCGCCACCAGGGTCGCTCGGCCAGAAGGTCCCCATCGCATGATGCGAATCAAGCAAGGGGAAGAAGAGTCCGACTCGGACTACATCGACTGGGTAGACGAGATCATCCTCAACGGCGAGCCCGTAAGCGATGAGATCGCCCTATACTCGGTCCTAGGAGGATTCCATGGTCTTTCGCCTATGTTCAGGCATCTTATGAAGGACCAACCCTTGACATACGCGATCTTCCGAGCTAAGGCCGCAGATTTTCTGGCCAGGCAAAGGTTTCTTCTTAACCTTTGAGAAGCGCGATCGGCGCCCGAGTGACGATCTCCAGCCCGATCGCCGATATCAACTTATGAATGACGCGATCGGCAGCCGAGCGACGATCACCAGTCTTCCAGCTCGATCGCCATTATCAAGCTACATCACCAAAACCGGAGGACTCGTCCGCCATCTACAGTTCACCATCTAACATGATGGACTAAGGCACGAGATCACCTCCACCGCACAGCATTCAGCCATGGCCCTGGTAGTCGATGGAACCGGCTGCTTCGGCCATGCAAGGTCCCTTTGGGCCAAGATCGCCCGCCCTTCATTTAAATACGAGGCCGGCGTAGTCTGAGGGCCCTCCAAAACTAATCAGTGGACACGATCGCCCGCCCTCAAAGGATCATCATCTAACATGGTGAACCCGGACAATGCGACGTGCCACTACCCCCTTCTCAACGTACACCATCGAGGTTCGCCATCTTCATGGCGGGCCGAGGTGGAAGCAGATGTTAGGCGTATTTTTATACGCTTATTTATCATTATTTTGTATTATTTTGGCGAGTAAATTTTCATAAATGAGCTTTTAATGCCTTATTCTTGTATGTCTGACAAGAGATTGGAGTCTGGAAGCAAAAATGAGGCAAAACGGACGAAAACGGCAATTTTTGGCCTGGGGCCGCGGCACGTACCAAGTGGGCCGCGGCACACGAAGAGGACCAGCAGACACAGAGCAAACTGTACTCTGAGCCGCGGCACAGTTATGGTGAGCCGCGGCCCAGAGGAAAATTATAGCGCCCAGGTTTTTAATCTGCACGCCATGTGCCGTGGCACAGATTAAGTGAGCCACGGCACACAAGGCGGTTTTGGTGTACTCCGCGCGGGTTTGGCCGTTTTGAAGCCAGTTCTCGACCTAATCACACGGACGCGATTTGAAGGCTGCTGGGAGCTATAAATAAGGGTTTAAGGCCATAATAAATCATCTTTGATCTTGGGAAATCTTGGAGGAGGAATATCGCAGAAGAGGAAGATAAGCAGAAGACATCAAGAGCAGAGGGCGGAAGCCAAAAGAACGGAGGAATCCGAGCTCTTCATCTGCGTTTGATGTTCATGCTTTCAATTATTTATTCTGTATTTCTATCTTTTAGCATGACAGGCTAAAACCCTGTTCTAGGATTTTGATGAAACCTATGTTTTGACGGATTTGCTTTAGATTATCTATATAATTCCCTTTTTCTGTTGAGTTTTCCCAATCGATTTTAATGCTTTCAATTTTCTGGCCAATAATTGAATTGTTTTAATTACCTTACTCGAATCGGGAGAGGAGAGTTGGTGAGGAACTATTGGTGAGGACCGTTTTATCTTGTGAGATAGGAATATACTCATAGGGACTACGTGGCCTTTTGAGGATTTTGTGCTTTTTGCCTATTAACGAATTAATTCACCTAGGGATAGAGTGCGTTATTCGCCTTTAGAAAGATCTATTGATCTCGGGAGAGGCGGTAGAGTATATTAGCAATCTTTGCCTTCAATAAATTGGGGAAATCATTAACTTCAGATAATCGAGAGTAAATTCGGATAAACCAAGGTGGATTCAGAATCCTAGACTTATCCATTATTTGATTTTCCTTCTTCAAGCGATTGTTTTTACTGTTAGTTCTTTTATTGGTTTTATTTAGTTATTAATTGCAACTCAAACTTCGACTGTTCAAATAAAATTAGAATACATAAAAATCGGTACTTAATAATTCAGTCCTCGTGGTAACGATACTCACTCATCACTTTATTACTTGTCAATGATAACGTGCACTTGCGTTAACGAAATATCGCAACAAGTTTTTGGCGCCGTTGCCGGGGACTGATTTTTACTAATATCGATTTTAATATTTCTAGTCTTAGTTTGAACGTTTTTTATTGTTTTTTGTGTTATTTTATTTATTTGTTTGTTTTTCCTTTCAGGATTGTTCGGTTGGTGCATGAGAAAATTCGGTAACGAAGGCCTACTACCTTTGGATACCGAACTCGAGCGCACTCTTCGGAGAAACAAAAAGGAGAAACGAGAGCTACCGACTAAAGTCACTATGGCCGATAATACGAGAAATCACGAAGCGGAAAACCCCATGGTGCAAGCTCAACCGGCACTAGCACTTCGAGATTATGCTATGCCGCAGATCAATGCGAACTTTTCGGGGATTCGGCGTCCCACCATCCAGGCGAACAACTTCGAAATCAAGCCTGCAATTATTCAGATGGTGCAATCGAGCCAGTTTTGTGGTCTGCTGAACGATGACCCCAACGCACACATCGCGTCTTTTCTCGAGATTTGTGATACGTTCAAAAACAATGGTGTCACCGATGATGCCATCCGTCTAAGGCTTTTTCCTTTCTCTTTGAGGGATAAAGCAAAATTTTGGTTGAATTCTTTACCGCGGGGATCGATCACGACATGGGCAGAATTAGCGCAAGCCTTTCTTGCTAAATTCTTCCCACCATCAAAGACGGTGAGGTTACGGAACGAAATTACCACCTTTGGTCAGTTTGATATGGAGTCGCTTCACGAGGCGTGGGAGCGATACAAATACTTGCTAAGGAGATGCCCACATCACGGCCTACTGGACTGGCTGCAAATTCAAACATTTTACAATGGATTGAGTGCTTCTACAAGCACTCTCGTCGATGCAGCCGCTGGAGGAGCTTTAATGGGAAAAACGATGGCTGAAGCACACTCTTTGTTGGAAGCTATGGCCGCAAATACATGTCAATGGCCGGCCGAACGAGTACACCCGAAGAGAGTAATGGAAATCTCCAATAATGATCCGATCTCTACACTTTCAGCTCAAGTCGCCGCTTTGACGCAACACCTTCAAGCCTTTTCGCATGCTCCTTCCCCCGTTACCATTGAATCGTGCAATTGGTGTAATGTATCTCATCCTAGCGTAGAATGCCAAGTCGGAAACCCTTTTAAGCAACATCCGATGGAGCAAGCTCAGTTTGTAGGAAACAGGAATCGACAAAACAATCCATACTCCAACACGTATAATCCGGGATGGCGTCATCATCCTAACTTCTCATGGAGAAATGGACAAAACTCGAACCAGACTCCGTTCGCTCAACACCAACAACAACCTCCTCCTGCTCCTAAAGTTTCTCTAGAGGAAGCAATTGCAAAATTGGCAGTGAATACGAGTCAGTTTATGGCCCGTACGGAAGCAACATTGCAAAATCATTCAGCTTCCATTCGTAACTTGGAAGTCCAACTGGGCCAGATAGCAAATGTATTAACAGCCCGCCCGGAAGGTACCTTGCCGAGTACCAGTGAAACGAATCCCAGAGAGAGTGTCAATGCCATTAGTTTGAGAAGTGGTAAGAAATTGTGCGAGCAGCCTGAGCAGAGCGAAAAGATAAGTGAGGAAGGGGAGAAGAAAAATTCAGCGGCGGAGGAATCACAAGATTGGAGACCCTCGATACTATTTCTGGACAATCCCAAGGCATATGTACCACCCATCCCGTTTTCACAACGATTACATCAGAAAAAGGTGGACAAGCAATTCTCTAAGTTCCTAGATGTCTTCAAGAAACTGCATATTAACATCCCATTTGCCGACGCCTTGGAGCAAATGCCGAGTTACACGAAATTCATGAAAGAAATTTTGTCAAAGAAAAGAAAACTTGAGGAGTTTGAGACAGTCGCATTGACGGAGGAGTGCAGCGCTATTCTTCAGAAAAAGCTTCCGCCAAAATTGAAGGATCCGGGAAGTTTTAATATACCTTGCACGATGGGAAATCTGACTTTTGAAAGGGCATTGTGCGATCTCGGCGCTAGTGTTAATCTCATGCCTCTGTCTATCTTCAAGAAACTTGGAATTGGAGAAGCGAAACCGACGACTGTCTCCTTACAATTAGCTGATAGATCCATTAAGTATCCGAGGGGAATAATCGAGGACGTTTTAGTAAAGGTTGATAAGTTCATCTTTCCGGCCGACTTCATTGTGCTTGACATGGAGGAAGACCACGACATCCCAATTATCTTGGGAAGACCATTTTTGGCAACCGGCCGAACTTTAATCGACGTGGAAAAAGGGGAACTAACTCTAAGGGTTAAAGACGAGCATGTCACTTTTCAAGTATTTAAATCCCTTCCATGTCCGGGTGGTGTTGAGAAGAGCTTGCAAATTGAAAGTGTGGATACCGTTGCGAAAGACACACACCGGAAGAATCGTCGGTCGAAAAACTCAGAATCCATTTCAGAGGGTCCGATGCCTAAGAAAAATTTAGAACGAGTTGCATATCTCAAGCATGTGGACATGCCGTCATCATCAACCGTTCATCCATCAATGAGAAGTCCCGATGCTGTCATAAGTTCGTTCGAGAAAAAAGAGAATAAGCCGGACGTAAAACGGAGGCCAAATCATGAGAAAAATGGTTGCTTCGGAAAGTTGTTTGTGTCAAAACCTTTTCGCAAACAACATTTGGTGTCCGAACCGAAAATTGAATCGTTAAAGACCAATGGTCAAAATTTTAAAACACATATTAACGGTTCGATGAACGGGGCGGAGTCCAAATGGAGTTTGCAAAAAGCGAACTGATTTCCAAGAGGTCTGGCTGAAGACTATAAACTTAGTGCTTCTCGGGAGGCAACCCGAGTCTTAGTAGTAGATTTTTGTGTTTCAGTATTTTCTTGCATTTTTGATTATTTATTTTTCATCATTTTTGCTTTGATTTGCTTATCCCTCTCATTCTTGACGTTTTCCTTTAAAAATTCCGTGCAGGAATCACCCCAGAGAAGAAATCAATGATGGGCCGCGGCACAAGAATAGTGAGCCGCGGCACACACCAGTGGCAGCAAAATGCCAAACCAGACTGTACTTTGTGCCGCGGCACAATCTTACTGAGCCGCGGCACATCGGATCCCTGAGTTGCGGCACATATTGTTTAAGCCGCGGCACACCAAATGTCCTAGAAGAGCCCAGGACGCTGTACTCTATGTCGCGGCACATATGTGCTGAGCCGCGGCACACAAACATTCTGAGCTGCGGCACCCGTATGCTGAGCCTCGGCTCCCGGTGACATCACAAAAAGTCCCAGGCCGACTGTACTATGGGTCGCGGCTCACTTAAGCTGTGCCGCAGCCCCCGTTTAGAATCTAAATAGCCCAGGTATTCTTCTTATACTCGATCGGCCGGGACCTCAGGTAAATTTCTTCCCTTCCTTCCTGCACACAAGCACTCGGCTGACATCTTTTTATGCTCCTCCTTATTGCATTCTTCATTCCAAGTAAGGTAATTCCCGAACTCTTAATCATAATTGATGCATGATTCGAAAAGAAAATTGAAGTTATATGCTGCTAGTTGTTCTTCAAAGTTTTTTTTTCAAAAATGGAGTTGGAATATGGTGAATATGGAATTGATTGTGATGGTATTTGTGATTATGAACTAATTGGTGATGTTAGTTGTCTGTTATCATGGCGTTATATCTGTGTTATTATTTTTGGAATTTGGAGTTAGTCACGAAAATTTTTGTTCTTCATTTTAACTTGTGCATACCAAGTGTTTGATAAATTGCAGCAATGAAACATTATTAAGCCAAGCATTTTCAAACTATGTGCAACGAATCGTTTTATCGGATTACATTATATTCCGACCCTTCCATCCTATGTAAACTGGAGAGCTCATTCCTAATTTCCTCTTTGATGATGCAAGCTTATTCATTCACATTCCGCATGGTGTAGTCGAGAGACGTGAAGACTCGCCGGACGACGCCGGCACCAGTTCGTGAGCAGACTGGAGGGGAGTACTTGACCTTTCACTTTTATTGCATATTATATTTTCTCCATTGAGGTCAATGTACGTCCTAAGTTTGGGGGGGTTTACTTTCTGTTGATATACTTATTGCTGTACTTATTTCGTTTGCACTGTCATTATTTTTAGTTACCTTTTTGTTGCTAGCCTTGCTTGTCATGATTTTACTCTTTTTCGTGAATTTTTCGTGCTTCTATTCATGTGAAACTGATGTTACAATACTGATTTCTCTCTGAAGAAATGGTTGAGTTTTAGTTGAGTTGTAGTCAATGATATCTGTTTCTGTTAAGTCTTCAATTAGGTCCGAAATTTTTTCGTTTTTGTAGAAACCTTAGCGGATAAGAGAGGAGACATAAGTGTTTTAAAATCGCCGTCGATACGTTTGGTTACATTTTTCGCGTAGCTAGTCGTCCAGTAACATAAGTCGTATTGGCACCTAATTTGAGTTTAGAGTCGGACAAATTTTTTTTCCCAAAAGCCGAGATATTATTTGTTCTATGATGGAAAGTCTAGTAACCGGGGGTATTCGCGTAACCCGTTGTTTACTCTCGTGTAAAACGACGACCCTGATTAGACTAGCGGTTTAGAGATTTCTCTTATGCCAATGATGGGGAGCCTAGTAACCGGGGGTATTCGCGTAACCCGTTGTTTACTCTCGCGTAAAACAGCGACCTTGAATCGGACATGCGGGAATAGCTATTCGAGTTGTTTCTCCACTGTGGAGGGGGACTTAGTAACTAGAAGCATCCATGTGCCCCATGAGTGTCTTTTACATCAAACGGTTCCCCGACACATGAGAATGGAATTCCACCCTAGGATTGTCCCAATGAAACATCCCGAGATCCGAACCTAGTGGTCAACTCGAATCATCTTATTAAGCACATATAAGGGAATACTGCCCGAGGGTTATTTTTTTATGAAACTCTTGAAAATTTTGCCACTAGACTATGGGATTGGGCGAGTTAGCTTGTTTATTTTTAACCCTTCATATTGGCAGTCGATTAAATTCACACTTGTTAATCTTTGAGCTGGATTTTCTTCTTGAACGATTGATTAGGACTGAAATTGGTTACTTTGTGGAATCAGTGTCCTGGATGTAACTCGCTATTACGATATTTATATTATTCAGAGAGAATTTCAGGATAGTATTGATTAGGTTGAGCACTATGAGTTGCACGATTATTCACGATATTCTTTTGTTGAAATTGATTAACTTTGCTTGAGGACAAGCAAAAGCTCAAGTTTGGGGGTATTTGTTAGGCGTATTTTTATACACTTATTTATCATTATTTTGTATTATTTTGGCGAGTAAATTTTCATAAATGAGCTTTTAATGCCTTATTCTTGTATGTCTGACAGGAGATTGGAGTCTGGAAGCTAAAATGAGGCAAAACGGACGAAAACGGCGATTTTTGGCCTGGGGCCGCGGCACGTACCAAGTGGGCCGCGGAACACGAAGAGGACCAGCAGACACAGAGCAAACTGTACTCTGAGCCGCGGCACAGTTATGGTGAGCCGCGGCCTAGAGGAAAATTATAGCGCCCAGGTTTTTAATCTGCACGTCATGTGCCACGGCACAGATTAAGTGAGCCGCGGCACACGGGGCGGTTTTGGTGTACTCCGCGCGGGTTTGGGCCGTTTTGAAGCCAGTTCTCGACCTAATCACACGGACGCGATTTGGAGGCTGCTGGGAGCTATAAATTAGGGTTTAAGGCCATAATAAATCATCTTTGATCTTCGGAAATCTTGGAGGAGGAATATCGCAGAAGAGGAAGATAAGCAGAAGACATCAAAAGCAGAGGGCGGAAGCCAAAAGAACGGTGGAATCCGAGCTCTTCATCTGCGTTTGATGTTCATGCTTTCAATTATTTATTCTGTATTTCTATCTTTTAGCATGACAGGCTAAAACCCTGTTCTAGGATTTTGATGAAACCTATGTTTTGACGGATTTGCTTTAGATTATCTATATAATTCCCTTTTTCTGTTGAGTTTTCCCAATCGATTTTAATGCTTTCAATTTTCTGGCCAATAATTGAATTGTTTTAATTACCTTACTCGAATCGGGAGAGGAGAGTTGGTGAGGAACTATTGGTGAGGACCGTTTTATCTTGTGAGATAGGAATATACTCATAGGAACTACGTGGCCTTTTGAGGATTTTGTGCTTTTTGCCTATTGAAGAATTAATTCACCTAGGGATAGAGTGCGTTATTCGCCTTTAGAAAGATCTATTGATCTCGGGAGAGGCGGTAGAGTATATTATCAATCTTCGCCTTCAATAAATTGGGGAAATCATTAACTTCAGATAATCGAGAGTAAATTTGGATTAACCAAGGTGGATTCAGAATCCTAGACTTATCCATTATTTGATTTTCCTTCTTCAAGCGATCGTTTTTACTGTTAGTTCTTTTATTGGTTTTATTTAGTTATTAATTGCAACTCAAACTTCGACTGTTCAAATAAAATTAGAATACATAAAAATCGGTACTTAATAATTCAGTCCTCGTGGGAACGATAATCACTCATCACTTTATTACTTGTCAACGATAGCATGCACTTGCATTAACGAAATATCACAACAGCAGAGCCAACAAGCCGCGGACGTGGAGTTGAATCATCCGACGCTGCCCCGCGCAAGGACTCCTCTAGACCAAGACCGCACGCCCTTCGTTTAAATACGAGGGGAGGCGCAGCCTAACAGAGGACCCTCACAATAAAATGAGTCACGAGACAGTTAATGTCGTTCGCGCACAAGACACGGTCATGGAGTCGGTCTATCGAACTCCGCGACTGTGCACGATTCCTCAAACGACGAAACCATCATGTTTCTGAGGGGGATCGGCCAATGTAGTTTTTTGCAGGTACAAGACCGAAAGATAGCTAGCCAATCGACCGGATCGCCCGTCCTCATCCTACACGATCGCCAGCAAGAACCACCTCGCGCCATGTCTTCAACATCGGAGCAAGCTGGGGGGCAATTGTTGTGTCGAGAATTATACTCTTCGACCGGCGATCGCCTCAGAGATCAGGCGACCTAGCCATTGTCGAGCAGCCGAGATAGATCGGCCGACCAAAGGTCCCAGGACAAGTCCCGGTGCCGAGCGATCGACATCTAAGATGATCGTCTCTCGGTACTTGGCGATCGACTCCTGGTGGCCGACTAGCAGACGATCATCTCTCGGTACTTGGCGATCGACTCCTGGTGGCCGACTAGCAGACGATCATCTCTCGGCACTTGGCGATCGACCCTTGGTGACCGACCGATGCCGATCTCTGGTGACCGACCAATGACGACCGCCTCATGCCGCTCGAAGCCGATGGTCATCCAGTCGGCAAAGGCTGAAGCCCAGGACAGAACCCACGTGCAGTGCCGAGTCAAGATCCGCATTTCATGGATCGTTGACCACAACCTGTCAGCATCTTTCCACCAGCCGACAGGCCCGCCGAAAGGTGTCAGTAGGACCGCATGTGACAAAGAACTCCGACGCAGGCCGGCTCCTCATTGGATCAAGACAAATTGCCGCCAGCAGCAGCTTTGGATTTTAGGCAGACAACCCATGTTACTTTAAGATGATCGCCCCATTATTATATTGGCCGAAAGGCAATCGCCCGCCAGGAATCAAGGCTCCTCAGCCCCTATAAATAGAAGGCTCCCTGCACTTGGACAGCTCTCGGATTCCCATCGGATTTTTCCTCTCTGAACAAGCAATACACACAACTTGGCTTTGTCCTACTCTTGGCAACAGCTATTTTTCGGTTCCTTCTTCTCTCTCAGCCTCTCTCACACAGAAGACGATCGGCCGAGAACAAGAACACTAAAGCTTCGCTCAAGAGCTGGATAACAGGATCTTTTTACACTCATTGTACTTAGATTTTCATATTAGTACTTGTATCCACGAATATTTGTATTAATAACATCTCACGAGAGCATTCAAGCCCGGGCCTAACAAACCCGGCAAATCTTGTGTTATTCACACCCCCTCGGAAGTGCTCCCGCAACCTTGTTTATTGTCCGTCCATTCCAGCAGTATTTCATCTTCAGATAAATATTTCGGGCAACAACACCTGATTCATCAAAAATGGATTGAAATCAAAATCAAGAACAAAACCCCCAAACTACCCAAAATTAGGGTTCTAAGAATTTTACCTTGATTAAAACGGTGAAAGATGTTGGGATGTTGTTAAATCCGTACTAGGAACTCAAAGATGTTGATGGATGATGATATCAGGCCAAAATCCACGCTTACACACCCTCAAGATCTCCCAAATCACCGAAAGGAAGAAAGGAGAGGAAGAAATGACAATAATTGACCTCTGCCATCCTATATATACTGTCAATAATTAGCGCGCGCTACGGGCATGTGTAGCGTGCGCTATCGGCTGAAAAATGCAGTCCGGGACCTTTTGCCAGTCTCCATTAGTGCACGCTAATCAATGCATTAGCATGCGCAAATGAGACAGTCCAGTAAAGGACAGAACGCTATGTCCCTAACAGTTAGCGCATGCTAATAGATGCGTTAGCATGCGCTAATTATACATTATATGCTCAATGTGTAGTCTTTGCTATTTCGACCATAACGCTTTCGTCCGGACTCCGATTGGCTCACCATTTGAACCATTGGAAAGCTAACTTGATACTCTATATTATACAATTCTTTACCGAGACAAACTCTCAATGGATCCTCAGTGCAGCTGCCAGCATTCAAAGTAGGAGTTCAGGATCTTGCATAGTAAAATAAATAATTAAAAGATTTCGTTGAAATTGTTCGTTTACTTTCAGTCTGTCTGTCCGGTTATAAACGGAACTATGGCTAGAAGATCATCATTGGACACGCTGTCGTCACCGTAAAGTCTTGTCTTACCTGAGTCTGATTCTGTTGAGCTAGTAAACTCCTTTAATTCACTTATTAACTGTAACCCTAGGCTCTTTTCAACTATTGGAGATCAAAGGCCTCGGAAAAAGAGTTTGCTCACTCAGTAAAATCATCGGAACAAAGGGGTATGGCCAGACCGAATGTTGTAGCAATTGATTCGAAAGGATTCTGTTTTCGTTCTTGGTTTGGTTCTATAGAAAATTCCTAGTGTTCACTCGGAGTTTTTTCGGTTCGATATTTCCACCTACGAGACTAACCTTTGGGCGGAATCCCATCTCTGAATCATTCATAACAAGACAATCGGAAGGGGCGAGAGTTCCAGCTTTACAGTTCTTGATTAAAGCCTGAAAAGAGGAGGCTATGCATAAAGATGTCTCCTTGTTTTATATGTCACTCGTAACTCACATATTGGTTTAGAAGAAGAAGAAGGGTCCAGATAAATACCTCTCTCTAGGCTAATTATAAGCTCCTTCTCATTCAGAGGTTGAGGAAGAAAGTGAGCTATATCTATCCTCTTCAGATAGGGCTGGCATAGGATTTTACTTTCCGGAGTTCCGCTTTGATAAACCTATAGACGGCAGGTATCGGTCACTTTGAGAACTCAGACTAACACTGTAAAGTTTCAGAATTTTTAGACTTTATAAGTGCCGGTGGTGATCTTACAAAGTCGGTCCAAATGCACAACAACGATACTCCTCGAGAAAACATCGATCATTCAACATGCAACGAAACACTAACGGACAACACCAACGTTCCAAATCAAAACAAACAAATAAAAAAGCACGACATACGATCACGTAAACACAGGCACCACATATCCGCTTGAATCGGTAAATAATTCAAGATGTCCGGACGCCAAAATCATGGGTATTACACTCTACCCACTAAAAATAAGTTTCGTCCCAAAACTTAAAACATGGAACAATCAGGCTGGGCAACTCTCGATAACACCCGTTATCTGCTACTGACAGCACACAACAAACCTCATGCAGTACAGAACTGCTACAGTCCGATTCGCTACGCTAGAGCATTAACAAAATGCAACGAATAAAAATAACTACGGTTGATTAAGCTGAACAACACAACAACCAAAACACGAGTCTAACGCTGAACAAGTATGAAATTCCGATAGCCTAAAGGTTTGGAAGATCGACTTACGAAGACAATCAGTTGAAACTCTGGAAAATTATGAAGTGACCCAAATGCTAAAAAATCACGATACGGGATCGAACAATAATAATCGGACAATAACGATTGAAGAACAATGATCGAACAACGATCAAACAACAACTCAGAAGTTCACAACTCAACTCTAGACATTAAATGAACTTGTAGAAACTAAAAGACGTTAATTTCGCATAGGGCTCACGAGAATCGAGCCGAACTAGGAAAAGTCGTAATGATAAACGGATTAATCTGAAACAATATCACAACTCGTTCGAACAACAAAATGAAGAACAGAACAAGTTCATAAAGTATCAATGAACAAAAACAAGTCGATAGAATTGAAAATACAGAAGTTCAAAAATCCGGGTATTACGATCCACTTCCAATAAAAGAAGTCTATCCCCGAAATTTAAAACAACAAAAACAAGGTAATAACATAGCAAGCAACTGGCAGGCAACACCATTCAGGGACTTCTCAGAGTCGATCCTGATATCGGTGCTGAAGTCCGTGCCTTGGAAGACTCGGTGACCAACTCGCAAAACTGAATCTAGTGTCCCTCGAGTCCGCACTTGTAACACGTTACTGACGAGGAAGGACAATGTGCACGCACATGCCCCGGCACATTAGAATTGAAACACCTCCTGCATACTACGACCACGAACTCTGCCCCTCGGCATATTAACAACTAACCACCTAGCGCGACGGAAATCATAATACATAATCACACACAACAATTGTCATTACCAGACAACACACATAGAATACAGTCACATGTGATCTATTTTACGATTGCAAAAGTTAGATCCAACGGCTAAAAATGCAGTCCATAGCTTCTGCCCAGTTTAATTAGCACGCGCTACAACAGAAAATAGCGTGCCCTAACCATGCCACATCAGCGCGCGCTAGCCTTACATTTAGCATGCACTAGCTGCTCTAATTCAGCAATATAATCGTGAACACATCCCAAACAGTACTAGAATGATGGTTAAAAATAAACAACAACATACAAATCCAAACGCCAAAAGGTTCACATAATAACGATATCACACGGGCAACCATCAAAAGATAATTAATATCTATACTGAAATCCCACCTCTCATTAAAGAGGGCTATCTCAACGAGTGAATACTGAACGACTCAACGTTCACACCACCAATTTAATCACAATCCTGAACACTATTGCCCAAACAATATTATAATCATCACCACATACATCATGACTGACAATCATGAAACCGAGAAGTTAAAAGCAAGAGTCACGTCTTGAGTAAATTTGGTAGACCTCATTTGATCTTAAAAATCATATTTCAAAAAATTATAGTACAAAATGAAAATGAAATATCAATAGTTTGAATTCTCAAAATTTTCGGCCTTGAGGTCATCATACGAAAATCAAAATTAAAATAAAATTACGTGACTCCCCAGAGACATTCAAAGCCTTAAAATACCAAAGTCATCACTCCTGTAAAAACGGTTTATACAAATATATATACACTGGCACCACTCTTCATTCCAGCACAATACGAGAATCAAACAAGCATAGGTCACGTATTCACAATTCACAATTAAACTCTAGCCTATGAAACATAATCACACAAGATCTTATAACACGAGGCACAACATGTAGTAGGGAGAATTACATCCACATATCGCACGAACATGATGGTTGAACCTTGATACTAATCACGACCGACACCTCGAACGACGCTTCGCGACACGACTTAGTCGGACACAATCCGACAAGGCAAGACTAAACAATACACGACTCAACCCGATAGCCTAGGTTTCAGCAACCTAAGCTCTGATACCATGTTCTGTAACACACCCAATCCACTCGAGAATATTACAGCGCCGCAAACCCTCTCTGTGAGGATCTACCAGGATAATTACATAAATAGGACATCACATTACATGCCGACATGGCTAAATAACGAACCATTAGATCAATTTGGTCTTTCACCACAAACATACAACTTAAACTTTATATACACCTCTCTTTCAAAACTCATACCCGCACAGGGGTAAAATACAACAACACTCCCATACAGCGGGAAAACACTACAGTGGAAAAGAAAATACATTACGACCACCAGTACCAAGTACTAGTCTTCATGTGATTAGTATCATTTGTCTTTCATCATCCTTCGTACTGATCCTGTGATTAGCTCCCCAAGAACCTGCATGTTCCTAGATGTAATACAGACATCCACCCCCCGATTTCTTGGGGGTTAGCAAAATTCCATTTTTTTGCTAGGGCAAGTATAAAGTGCAAATACGAGCCATACAAAACATACTCCGAGAACATAATAATCGTGAACAGTGAACTGACTAAATGTAACAAAAGACTTCCCGAGATAATTCACTTGAATAAAACAGTTCGAACCATGAAAGGTATGAATGGAACAAATATACATCTTGCAAAACATTTTAAGATCTCGGGAGTTTTGAAAAACATTTGGGATTAAAGAATCTTCAAATTTTCAAAAACCATTTAGGGACACCGCCCAAATATTATTTTCCAAAATACAGATCCGATCACAAATCATGGGGTCCACGACCCAATCATCCACATCAACATCCTCCCAAGGATTATTCGTGTCCCGTGCTAGCAAGACACGAACCTCGGAGCCTCCTCGAGACATACCCGAGTGGATAACCCAATGGAAAACCACACAATATCACACATCGCCATGTCAACAGTCACATAACCATAACCATAACTTACGTTCATAGTTATCCTAGCATCGGGCTAGCAAGCCACGAACCTCGGAGCCTCCTTGAGAAATACCCGGTTTGGATAACCCATGCCACGTACGTCACACAACCAAATCACAACCATAAGTTATCCTGGCATCGGGATAGCAAGCCACGAACCTCGGAGCTTCCTTGGGACATACCCGGTTTGGATAACCCTACCAAGGACGGATCCCGGAGGTTCAACAAATCTTACCCAGTCGAACATCACTTTACAACTATCACACATCAACAAGGAAGTACACTTTCCCAAAAACATCGAACGGCACAACCTCCTTACAAAGGAGTCACAACCAATATCACACAATACCACATACTCATCAATAAGCATACATATCTACACACAACAGTGCTACACGAAAACAAGGCATTCCAATATACAACACTAATACACATTCCCAAAACGACACATTGTATACAAACGCACGAGCTATTTTGAAGAAAACCTTTACCGAGAATAAAATGATTCTTTTGAAAGTTCATTAAAACATTCAAATTGCACACATAGTCAATTACCAACCATTACATCTATGAATCACGAAGTGTATGGGCAAGATACTTGCCTCGGTAATTAAGACACGAATTCTCGGAAAAAACAACTCAACCGAAAAGCCTTAAAGACCTACAACCTCCACGAGAAAACAACGACAACATAATTACTGCGCATATAACGACCATATACTATGGAAAACACGACCAACAACTGAAGGAAACTCATTGAGACATTTAACCGAACATTAAATATTCACGGTTCCTCAAGAACACAAAATCATCAATCGGGTTGAAAGAATCAGGGATATGGATATACAATCCATAGAACATGTTTAACAACATCATTTAACACTAATCGATTCATCAAAAATGGATTGAAATCAAAATCAAGAACAAAACCCCCAAAATACCCAAAATTAGGGTTCTAAGAAATTTACCTTGATTGAAACGGTGAAAGATGTTGGGATGTTGTTAAATCCGTACTAGGAACTCAAAGATGTTGATGGATGATGATATCGGGCTACAATCCACACGTACACACCTTCAATATCACCCAAATCACCGGAAGGAAGAAAGGATAGGAAGAAATGACGAAAGTTGACCTCTGCAATCCTATATATACTGTCAATAATTAGCGGCTACGGGCATATGTAGCGTGCACTATCGGCTGAAAAATGTAGTCCAGAAACTTCTGCCAGTCTCTATTAGCGCGCACTAATCAATGCATTAGTATGCGCAAATGAGGCAGTCTAGTAAAGGACAGAACGCTCTGTCTCTAACAGTTAGCACGCGCTAATAGTCTTTGTTATTTCGACCATAACTCCTTCATCTGAACTCTGATTGACTCACCGTTTAAACCATTGGAAATTTAACTTGTTGTTCTACAACACTGTAAAGTTTTAGAATTTAGACTTTATAAGTGCCGGTTGTGATCTTACAAAGTCGATCCAAATACACAACAACGATACTCCATGACAAAACATCGATCATTCAACATGCAACGAAATACTAACGGACAACACCAACAATCCAAATAAAAAACAAACAAATAACAAAGCACGGCATATGATCACATAAACACAAGCACCACATATCCACTTGAATCGGTAAAAATAATTCATGATGTCCGGATGCCAAAATCATGGGTATTACAGGAACTGGGTCTCCATGAGGTTCCAGGTGATAGCCAAGAGACCGAACCCGCGACCTATGACCAAGTGATGGAGGATGTAGATTCCACAAAATGGCGAGAAGCTATGAAGCTGAGATAGACTCGATGCATACCAATCAGGTGTAGACTCTAGTAGACCGCCCCAAGAATATAGTGCCCATTGCGAACACGTGGATCTACAAGAGAAAGACTGATGGGGATAGAAATGTTGACACCTATAAGGCCAGACTTGTGGCAAAGGGTTATACCCAAAAAGAAGTGATTGATTACCATGATACCTTCTCGCCCGTAGCTATGATCAAGTCCATTCGAATGATGCTTGCTATAGCTGCCTACCATGATTATGAGATATGGCAGATGGATGTAAAGATGGCTTTTCTTAATAGATTCCTCGAGGACGATATCTATATGGAACAGCCTAAAGGCTTTGTATCCGAGGTCGATATTCATAAAGTGTGCAAACTTCAGCGTTCTATTTATGGACTGAAGCAGGCTTCGTATAGTTGGAACCTTCGTTTTGACGAAGCAGTCAAAGAGTTTGACTTCGTGAAATATGAAGAGGAATCATATGTATACAGGAGGGTTAGTGGAAGCAAGATCGCATTCTTAGTACTATATATAGATGACATTCTACTGATAGGAAACGATGTGGGAATGCCCAGTTCTATGAAAGCTTCGCTTTCGAGTAGGTTCTCCATGAAAGACTTGGGAGAAGATACCTATATTCTTGGTATTCGACTCTACCGGGATAGAGCGAAGAGAATAATAGATCTTTCCCAAGCCATTTATATAGATAAGATCTTAAAGTGATTTAAGATGGATGATTCTAAAATGGGGTTCTTTTCGATGCGACATGGAATAAAACTCACCTCAAAGATGTGTCCTCAAAGTGAGGAACAACAAAAGGAAATGAGTAATATACCATATGCATCGGTCGTAGGTAGCCTTATGTATGATATGATGTGTACGAGATCTGACATTGCACACAGTGTAAGCATGGTAAGTAGGTTTTAGGAAAACCCAGGAAAGGAACATTTGACCACCGTAAAGAACGTTCTCAAATACTTGAGAAGGACTAGAGATCTGGTTCTTATGTATGGTATTGGAGAACTGAATGTGAAGCGATTCACTGATTCAGACTTCCAGGGACAGAAAGATGACTTTATGTCTACTTCTGGCTACATTTTTACTCTTAATGGAGGAGGAGTATCTTGGTGAAGTGCCAAGCAAAGTGCGACTACTGATTCCACCTGTCAGGCTGAGTATCAAGCATCCTCGATGGCCTCTAAGGAAGAGTTTTGGATTAAGAAGTTTCTGGATGAACTTCAAGTCACACTATGTGCTGAGCTCCGTGTTCCGATTTTGTGCGATAACGACGGAGCTGTAGCACAGGCCAATGCACTTGGAGGAACTGGGTCTCCATGGGGTTCCAGGTGATAGCCAAGAGACTGACCCCGCAACCTATGACCAAGCGATGGTGGATGTAGATTCCGTGAAATGGCGAGAAGTTATGGAAGCTGAGATAGACTCGATGCATGCCAATCAGGTGTGGACTCTAGTAGACCGCCTTAAGGACATAGTGCCTATTAGGAACAAGTGGATCTACAAGAGAAAGACTGATGGGGATGTCAAGGTTGACACCTATAAGGTGGGGCTTGTAGCAAAGGGTTATATCCAAAAAGAGGGGATCGATTACCATGATACCTTCTCGCCCGTAGCTATGATCAAGTCTATTCGAATGATGCTTTATATAGCTACCTACCACGATTATGAGATATGGAAGATGGACGTAAAGAAGGATTTCCTTAATGGATTCATAGAGGAGGATATCTATATGGAACAGGCTAAAGGCTTTGTGTCTGAGGTCGATATTCATAATGCATGCAAACTTCAGAGTTCTATTTATGGACTGAAGCAGGCTTCACGTAGTTGGAACCTTCATTTTGACGAAGCAGTCAAAGAGTTAGACTTCGTGCAAAATGAAGAGGAACCTTGTGTATACAGGAGGGTTAGTGGGAGCAAGATCGCATTCTTAGTACTATATGTAGATGACATTCTGCTAATAGGAAACGATGTGGGAATGCTTAGTTCTATGAAAGATTCACTTTTCGAGTAGGTTTCCATGAAATACTTGGGAGAATCTACGAATATTCTTGGTATTCGGCTCTACCGGGATAGAGCAAAGAGAATAATAGGTCTTTCCCAAGCCCTATGTATATATAAGATTTTAAAGAGATTTACAATAGATGATTCTAAAAGAGGATTCCTACCGATGCGACATGGAATAAAACTCACCTCGAATATGTGTCCTCAAAGTGAGGAATAACGAAAGGAAATGAGTAATATACCATATGCGTCGGGCGTGGGTAGCCTTATGTATACTATGCTGTGTACGAGACCTGAATTGCACATGCTGTAAGCATGGTAAGTAGGTTTCAGGAAAACCCAGGAAATGAACATTGGACCGCCATAAAGAACGTTCTCAAGTACTTGAGAAGGAATAGAGATATGGTTCTTATGTATGGTGGTGGAGAACTGAATGTGAAGGGATTCACTGATTCAGACTTCCAAGGACAGAAAGATGACTCTATGTCTACTTCTAACTATATTTTTACTCTTAATGGAGGAGCAATATCTTGGCGAAGTGCCAAGCAAAGCATAACTACTGATTCCACCTGTCAGGCTGAGTGTCAAGCGGCCTCGAAGGCCTCTAAGTAAGGGTTTTGGATTAAGAAGTTTCTGGGTGAACTTCAAGTCACACCATGTGCTGAGCTGCCTGCTCTGATTTTGTGTGATAATGATGGAGCTGTAGCACAGGTTAAGGAGCCGAGGTTTCATAATAGTACAAAACACATTGAGAGAAAGTGTCATCTCATGAGAGAATTTGTTCGCAAATGATACATTGTGCTGCATAGAGTAAACTCAGAAGACAATGTCGCTGATCTACTGACTAAGCCACTTTATCAGATAAGCTTGGAGCGTCATCTGGAGAACATGGGTATTAGATACCATAGTGTGTAGCATTAAGTACAAGTGGGAGATTGTTAGTAATATGCCCTCGAATGCCTCTAAGAGGATGTATGAGAGAGGGCATTGTACTTGTTATTATGTAAACTATTATCAGAAGGAAATTGTGTGTTTCTTTATTTACTGGAAGTCACTGGCATTCCTGACTTGTAAATATATATAGAAAATAGTCCATGTATTCGAGAAAAAACATTACACTCCTTATTAGATAAGGGGATCGTCACTGGTAAAGTTTATGGCTCAAATACTTAATCATTCGCAAGTCGATGAAACTTGACTGGGCGTTAAGTTCATTTGAAGACTTGTATGACGTGTTTTTTGACTCGGAGAGTGCCTGTCGTCACTAATGGTGAGTGGGACCACACATTGTATTTATACTAATATGATTAGTATACTCGAACTGCATACCCTCGATTCGTCATGCGGATTTCACTCCGGGACAGTCAATGACGGAATCGAAAGATTGTGATAGGTATTCGTGAACCTTCGACTTGAGGATTTAGTTGGGATGTGCTTGTGACGTTAAGATTTTCACTAGAGTAGTTCGACCCAAAAAACCGAGAGGTAGGGGTCAACCTCGACGTGCATCTTGACAGACAAGTAGCAGGTTCTACTAAATATCGAGAAAGAATTTTTTCTCCTGTAAGTGAACAAGTATATGTCCTATGTGGTTAATGGCAGATGAGATCATAAGTCTTTGGCCAAAGCATTGGAGCTAGTTGTATTGGATACATGAGAGCTCGGTGATCTCTATTTGCATTAACTCATGCATAGCGTCAAGTACAGATAGGGTTTGACTAATCATGACCCTATAACTTGATCGGGACATTTGAAAGAATGGCTTATACGTTTAGTGGTATTCACGACATAATGGTTCTTGAATGATCCCTATCATTCGTTCTCAGTAAGATTACATTATGTCTAAAATGGGGCGGCCCCTACCATGATAGAGAAAGATTCGGTTCATTTCGGTCCATGAAACGGACCGTCGTGTATTCAATCCGACGGATACTTGGTTCGCTCAAATAAAATTAATACAATCTATTAATCTAATTAATGAATTATATTAAAATATTATTTCTCCAAGAAATAATAATTCATGGGTTAAATTAATTACCTGTAATTTATTTAATTCAAATACCGATTTAATTTATCCAATAAACTAAATGAGACACCCAATGTCTAAAATTCACAATAAGAGATCCACTTCATAATATCCCGTCGTCTCCCTAATGCGCGACTCGGTAGGTCTGTCTTAGTAAGCAATGGCAGGAACCAAAGAGTTATAGCACCACCTAGCCAGTCCTGCGGCCTATACTGTAATCTTACTGAGAACGAATAATAGGGATCATTCAAGAACCATTATGTCATGAATACCAGTAAACATATAACCCTCCCGATCAAGTTATAGGGTCTCGATCAGTCAAACCCTATCTGTACTTGACGTTATGCATGGGTTAATGCAAATCGAGATCACTGAGCTCTCGTGTATCCAATACAACTAGCTCCAATGCTTTGGCCAAAGACTTATGATCTCATCTGCAAATAACCACATAGGACATATACCTGTTCACTTACATGAGAAGAAATCATTTCTCGATATTTAGTAGAACCTGCTACTTATATGTCAAGACGCACGTCGAGGTTTACCCTTACCTCTCAGTTTTTTGGGTCGAACTACTCTAGTGACAATCTTAATGTCACAAGCACATCTCAACTAAATCCTCAAGTCGAAGGTTCACGAATACCTATCAAAACCTTTCGATTCCGTCATTGACTGTCCTGGAGTGAAATCCGTGTGACGAATTGAGGGTGAGTCGGTTCGAGTATACTAATCCTATTACCATACCTACAACATGTGCTCCCACTAACCATTAGTTATGACAGTCACTCTCCAAGTCAAAGAACACGTCATACAAGTCTTCACATAAACTTAACGCTCAGTCAAGTTTCATCGACATGCGAACGATTAAGTATTTGAGCCATAAGCTTTACCAGCGCCAATCCCCTTATCTAATAAGGAGTGTAATGTTTTCTCTCAAATACATGGATTAGTTTCTATATATATATGGAAGTCAGGAATACCAGTGACTTCCAGTAAATAAATAAATACACAATTGCCTTCTGATAATAGTTTACATAATAATTATTGGTTTTTACGTGTATCTAATACAATAATATGAGCAAGAAGCAGCGAAAAAAAATTAACGAAAAATCCATACGAGGATATACATACAGCAATTTAAGTGATTTATTTAGAGTTCGTCGAATTACCTTAATTTGAAGAATAGAACTGAACCCGGATCAGAAGCTAATTAAATCCTCTTCCTCTTTTGGTGATCCACACACGAACAACTGGTACAAGCCGGATTGCTAGATCCTTGAATAATGTTGATAAACAGTACAAAAAATAATTCCTTGCTAGAAGAATTTGTACTGTTGATCAAAATCAACTAAGGGAGGAAGACAGAGATGGCCGAAATGCACTTCACGGAAAGAAAAATTTCGGAGGAACCAGATGAAGGGGGCGATTTTTTGTCACACAATTAGGGTTGTGTAATTTTAATCTTATGACAACTCCTTGTCCAAGAGTCTTTATTTATAGTAAGTAAACCCTAGAGTCAAACTCTAGTGTTTTCTTAGTTGCCCTCAACTTATTAAATAATATAATATATATTATATTATATATTACTTATTATTTAATCCTCTAATAAATATAATATCTAATATTATAGTTATCTTTTCCAATTGATATAATTAAATAATATACTACATAATATCCTATATTATATATTACTCATTATTTAATTTCCTTAATAAATATAATATTCAATATTATATCTATTAATTATTCTTGCAGTGATCTCAATACGGGTCTGTCCAGTATTGGTTCTCCAACCAATACTCATAAATCTGATCTGTACCATAAGCATAATCATCCGATGATTATCAATCAAACTTATACTAGTATGTTAATCACTTGAGTCTCCACTCAATACTATTGGATCAGGGATTTGAATAATCTTATTATTCTTGAATAACTATTATTCAATTATTATAATATTAAAACATGAACACATTATAATAATCAATAATAAATAAATGATATTAAATAACTTTATTTAAATGTGACAATTACAAATCTAGGCACATCGAATGTCCTAGGGCACTATTCTCAACAATCTCCCACTTGCACTAGGACCATTCAATCATGAGTTCTAGTCCTATCGATCTAGCATGCTCAACATGCTTTCCTTGTGAGAGAGGCTTGGTAAGTGGATCTCAATATTATCTTCTGTTGCTACTTTGCATATTGTAATATCTCTTCGTCTGATGATCTCTCTGACTAGGTGATATTTTCTAAGTATATTTTTAGAATTATGATGGGACCTAGGCTCTTTAGCTTGTGCAATAGCACCATTATTGTCACAATAAAGGCTTATGGGCCCCTGGATGGTCGGTACCGCTCCTAGTTCGGTAACGAACTTCTTGATCCATACAACTTCTTTAGCTGCATTCGATGCTGCCAGGTACTCAGCTTCTGTTACAGAATCAGCAACCGTGCTTTGCTTGGAACTCTTCCAACTCATAACACCTCCATTCAATACAAACACATAACCAGTTTGCAATTTAAAATCGTCTATGTCGGTTTCAAAACTTGCATCGGCGTAACCATTTACTGCCAGCTCGTTTGCCACCCCTCCATAAATTAAGAAAGTATCCTCAGTTCTTCTTAAATACTTTATGATGGTTTTCACTGTTGTCCAGTGTCTTTCTACTAGATTTGATTGGTATCGACTTGTCATGCTAAGGGCAAACAATACATCTGGTCGAGTACAAATCATGGCATACATGATTGATCCAATGGCCGAAGCATATGGAATCTTGCTCATGCGGGCTCGCCCATCAGGAGTCGAATGACTCTAGTCGTACTCAGATGAATGCCATGTGACATTGGCAAGAGTCCTCTATTGGAGTCCTACATATTGAACCTCTTCAATATTATATTAATATAGGTACTTTGACTCAGACGAATCATTATATTTGATCTATCTCTATCTATTTTTATCACACGAATGTAAGCAGTTTCTCCTAAGTCTTTCATTGAGAAACAACTTCCTAACCATGTCTTGACTGTCTGCAAGGTAGGTATGTCATTTTCAATGAGTAATATGTCATCTACATATAAGACTAGGAAAACAACTATGCTCCCACTAACCTTATTGTACACATATGGTTCATCTTCATTTTGAATAAACCCAAAATCTTTAACAGTTTCATCAAAACGCAGATTCCAGCTCCGAGAAGCCTGCTTCAACCCATAAATGGATCTTTGAAACTTGCAAACCTTTTTAGAATTTTCTGGATAAACAAAACCCTCAGGTTGTGTCATGTACACATCCTCGAGTAAGTTTTCATTAAGAAACACTGTTCTGACATCCATTTGCCACATTTCATAATCATACTATGCAGCAATGGCAAATAAAATTCTAATTGATAAGCATGACTACTGGGGAAAAAGTCTCATCATAGTCAATACCATGAATCTGTATATAGCCTTTTGCCACTAGTCTAGATTTACAGGCTTGCAGATTATCATCCATGTCTTTATTCTTTTTGAAGACCTATTTGCACCCAATGATTTTAACACCCTCAGGTGGATCTATCAAGTTTCAAACTTGATTGTCATACATAGAGTGCATCTCTGACTTCATGGCTTCTATCCATTCCTCGGACTCCAGCCCTCAGCTTCTGTATACTTACTAGGCTCATCATCTATGAGCGATGCATCATCATCCTATGTTACGAGATACCCATATCTCTCAGGTTCATGTCGCACCCTATCAGATCTGCGAGGGGCTTGTGTACTTTGAACTGGCTCTTCAACTTATTGTTGAGCCTGTTCAGTTTCCATCGGTGAAGCTATGTCTTCTTGTGGTTCTTGTGTTTCCTAGAGAATTACTCTTCTCCCACTGTCTCTTTTGGAAATAAATTCCCTTTCTAAGAAGAGAGCATTTCGAGCAACAAACACTTTGTTCTCTGTGGGCTTATAAAAGTAGTATCCTTTAATTTCCTTAGGATATCGCACAAATAAATATCTTTCAGATCTGGCTGTTAGTTTGTCAAACACTTGGCGCCTTACGAACGCTTTGCAACCCCAGATCTTTAAAAAAGAAGAGTTTGGTCTCTTACCACTCCATTTCTCAAATGGTGTCTTTTCAACTGCTTTAGATGGAACACGATTAAGGGTGAATGCTGCTGTTTCTAAGGTGTGGCCCCAAAATGATAACGAAAGCTCCGTTCGACTAATCATGGATCGAACCATATCTAAAAAAGTTCAATTTTTCCTCTCGGACACTCCATTATGTTGAGGTATTCCAGGAGGAGTAAGCTGTGAAACAATTCCACAACTCCTACGATGATCATCAAATTCTTGGCTCAAGTATTCGCCACCTCGATCTGATTGAAGGGCTTTAATTGTCTTGCCAAGTTGATTCTGTACTTCACTCTGGAATATTTTGAACATTTCAAAAGATTCATGTTTATACTTCATAAGATAAACATACCGATACCGGCTAAAATCATCGGTAAATGTGATGAAGTATTGGTATCCGCCGCTGGCATGAGTGCTAAGAGGTCTGCATATATAAGTATGTACTAGGCCTAATAGATCACTACCCTTTCTCCATGACCGGTAAGGATTCTTCGTCATCTTGGCCAATAAACAAGATTCGCATGTCCCATTTGATTCATAGCCAAAAGAGTCTAAAATTCCATCATTATGGAGTTTAGAAATGCGTTTCTCGTTTATGTGACCAAGTCGATAGTGCCATAAGTAGGTCGGATTAGAATCATTGAGCTTAGGTTTCTTGGATGCAATGTTATAGACTTCCAAAGTGTTGGACTCAACTTGATCAATATTGTAAAGGCCAGTATATAGCTTTGTAGTACCATAAAGCAAGTCATCAAAGAAAATACGAATAATCTTATTCTTAACAAGAAAACTGTAGCCTTCACAATTGAATGTAGAAACTGAAATAACATTCCTATTCATAGCAGGAATCATAATAGCAATTGTTCAGAACTAACAAAAGCCCATTGGGTAAAACTAGATCATAAGTTCCTACGGCTAGTGCAGCAACTCTTGCTCCATTGCCGACTCTTAGATCCACTTCCCCTTTCTTTAGCTCTCTACTGCTTCTCAACCCCTGCACATTTGTACAAATATGAGTTCCACATCCAGTATCCAATACCCAGGTTTTAGAAGTAGATAAGTTAACTTCTATAACAAATATACCCGTGGTAGTCTCACTACCCTTGGTACACTTTAGCTCTTCCAAGTAAACCTTGAAATTTCTTTTCCAGTGTCATGGTTTATTGCAATTATGAAGATTTCTATCTTTGGGAGCTGTAGCCTTGAAAACTGGTTGAGTAGAGTCTTTATATTTGGCAACGTTTGCTTTATCTTTGCCCTTGCCTTTGTTCTTGAAGGACTTACCTTTGCTGACCATCAACACGTGGATTGGTTTCTTCTTAATGTTATGCTCATCCGTTTTAAGCATCCCATGCAGCTCAGTAATGGAATTCTCCATCTTATTCATATTATAGTTCATAATGAACTGAACGAAACTATCGGGTAATGAGTTTAGGATCACATCCGCGAAGTTCTCCTTAGAAAGTGGAAAACCAAGCCTATCAAGATGATCAATTTGAGTACATGAGCGCTGACAGATGTCCCCTCAACCATCTTGCAAGCATACAAGGCTTGAAAGGTCTCATACCTCTCTTGTCTAGCATGCTTCGATAAAGTTTCCTTGAGGTGAGCATTAAGCTCATAAGCTTCTATTTCTTCTAGATTCTTCTGAAGTTCTGGACAATTGGTAGCCAACATAAGACAACTAACATCAATGGAATCATCACAATGTTTGTTCCATTTGTCGTTTGTTACTTTGTTAGCATTGTCAGCAGGCTCATCGGGAATTTCTTCCTCAAGAACATACAACTTTCTTTCTTGCTTGAGAACTATTCTGAAGCTCCATATCCAATCCAGACAGTTGCTGCCGTTTTCTTTGAGCTTCTCCTTCCCAAGGACGGATCGCAGTGAAATGGTGGATGTGTTGTTTGATGCCTTTCTAATATATACAAAATTCAATATGCAAAGTATTTAGTCACATTATTTTATTTCTCGAAAAATACTCCCACTAAAACAAAGTACCTTCAATTTTACAACATTTGTAATTTTAGTGAGCTAAGACCCCATTCCGCACAGTTTTAAACTCAGCTTTGGCATGACACCTAGAATTGAGCTACTTTAGGTGGATAACTCTTTATCGATTACATCATATGTAACTCTTAGATTATATTTATGAGATTTGGCATCTTATGCCCAAGCATGTTATAATCCCATCTTATGCCTTAAGGTTCAAAACTCTTTTAAATTCTTAGTTCATTAAAACACATAGGTATCACTATTACCCATCCTACCTTACTAAGATAATCCGAGCACCCAGCTTTGGCATGACCTGCTCAAGATGATCGAAGTCTTGATAGGTGTTTTAATTGAATGACATTTAAAAAAATAACGAGGGGTTTTATCGTATGTAGAATGTCTATATTGGCTAACATACATAGCATCACATACATGCATAAATTGAAACATACATAGCATCACATGACATAATAAATATAGGACCGTGTATAGCATGACCATAATCCTAACGTGATTTTCATGAGCCAATATGTAAATCACAAAGGTCAATCTAAAGGGTATAATTGGTCTTCATTGATCTTCCAACTCCTTGGAACGTCATACGCGATCAATTGGCCCTAGAGTCCATCCTTCGTCTCCTCATTATCTTCATTACATTAATAAAAATACTACACAAGTAAAATTAAATTACAATAGGGCAAATGACATGCAATCCGTAAATTATAATAATAAATTAAAAGACGACACGCAGGCCGTAAAACCAACCAAAAATTAAATTGAAACATCCAATCACATTGGTCAATGTATGGTCATGCCATACACCAAACATATACTAAAATTACTCATCACATAATTAATTAATCATACTATTAAAATTAATTATCACATAATTAATTAAACAAAATATGAATCTCCCTAACAGTCAGGTAAAAGATTAATATCCGATCAAAAATCAACAATCTGGAACACTAACCCAGATGGCCGAGCGCTCTTCACCAACACAGGGCCGCGCGGGTTCGAATCCCGCCGACCGCAAAAAATGCATTTTGGGACATTTATTTTGATTTTACAAAATAGGAGTTAAAAAATATCAGTGAATAAAATTCACAATAAGTGTGCCAGCCAAGATGGTCGGCACGCGGCCGTGGGTCTGGATCGGTGCGGGATCGAATCCCTTCAGGCTCGGTATGACCCCGACCCGACCCGACCGCCCGAACTCGCCGAATTGTCAGTGGTTGTTCTGAACAATCGACACAGCTTTATGCAAAAACATCCAAAGAAATTGATTTTGAACGATCCGATTCAATCAAATTAAATCAGAAAAATATTTATAAAATCTCTATTTCATAAATATGATCAAGAACATAATTTTTATATATTCAAAGTATATAAAACATGTTCTACATAAACAATTAAATCACTGCAAGTTGCCTCCGATACTAATATTGGGATTTACGTGTATCTAATACAATAAATATGAGAAAGACGCAGCAGAAAAAAAATTAACGAAAAATCCAGACGAGGATCTAAATGTAGTAATTTAATTGATTTATTTAGAGTTCGTCGAATTACCTTAATTTGAAGAATAGATCTGAACCCGGACCAGAAGCTGATTAAATCCTCTTCCTCTTTCGATGATCCACACACGAATAACTGGTACAAGCCGGATTGCTAGATCCTTATGAATAATGTTGATAAACAGTACAACAAATAATTCCTTGCTAGAAGGGTTTGTGTTGATCAGAATCAAATAAGAAAAGAAGACAGAGATGGCTGAAACGCACTTCACGGAAAGAAAAATTTTGGCCGAACCAGATGAAGGGGGGCGATTTTTTGTTACACAATTAGGGTTGTGTAATTTTAATCTTATGACAACTCTTTGTCCAAGAGCCTTTATTTATAGTAAGTAGACCCTAGAGTCAAACTCTAGTGTTTGCTTAGTTGCCCCTCAGCTTATTAAATAATATAATACATATTATATTATATATTACTTATTATTTAATCCTCTAATAAATATAATATCTAATATTATATTTATCTTTCCCAATTGATATAATTAAATAATATATTATATAATATGATATATTGTATATTACTCATTATTTAATTTCTTTAATACATATAATATCCAATATTATATCTATTAATTATTTTTGCTTGTCTTTAGTTGTCGTATGTGTGACCCAATTATGTTGGCAATTATTTAATACCTTATTAAATAATAAGTCATAGGCGGTCTCTAGCAAGATATTATGACTACCCAAATAATATAAGTTTATAGTCCATTAAACCATTTAACGTGTCAATTCCCTTTGTCGCACGATATCATATTTGAACTAAGTCATGGAAACTATCATACTTATTATGTTCAAATGCTTTCTCAATCTTAAGTAGACTGATTGAATCAAATGACTCTTCATTTGAGCATGGCCAAGCATTTCCTTCATTTCTACTTATCGAGGGGCCCAGCAGATATCTCTCTCCCTAAAGAGAGGGACAAATCCCCATCTTGATTATTCATTACCCTCTACATGACTACCACTAATCCCGATCGCTAACCTTTATGATCACCATATTTCAGATGATGTTGGATTACGTCAAGGCATAGCAGTTATCATGTTGGACTCTATGATAATCTCACTTCAAGGATTTATTGACATACTGTTATTTTGAGATTCACTTATGACATTTCCATACAGTGATCTCAATGCGGGTCTGTCCTGTATTGGTTCTCCAACCAATACTCATAAATTTGATCTGTACCATAAGCATAATCATCCAATGATTATCAATCAAACTTATACTAGTATATTAATCACTTGAGTCTTCACTCAATGCGATTGGACCATGGACGTTTGAATAATCTTATTATTCATTATTCTATTATTATAATATTAAAACATGCACACATTATAATAATCAACGAGAAATAAATGATATTAAATAACTTTATTTAAATGTGACAATTACAAATCTAGGCACATTGAATGTCCTATGGCACTATTCCCAACAATAACAAGTATAATGCCCTCTCTTATACATCCTCTAAGTGGCATTCGAGAGCATATTCCTAACAACCTCCCACTTGCTGTAACACCCTCAATATATTCGAGATATATTACAGTGCCGTGAATCCCTATATGGGACCCACCAGGCTGAACAGCATCATACTCATCGACTCACATAAACGACAGAACAATACCATGACATAAGACGCAAAACAGAATAATCCACCCGGTCCAACCGGTCAATATAACATCATCATCCAACACAACATAACAAGCAACAATACGATCCAAACGAACAAGAACCCCTTAAGTACTCGAGTACAACTATTAGTTCAAAGCCACAAATGATGAAAAGGTAAAAGACACTAAAACGTCACTCGTGCACAGTCATCACGCACGGCCATCATCCGCGTACTGGTCCAGCGCCCGCTCGTCTCGATGAACCTGACCTGAAATTTATAAAACGAATTTCCCCAAAACGGGTCCCCAGAGGGGTTAGCAATTACGCTAGTACAAGTAACCAAATGAACAATTTACATCTTACACATATAGTAAATGCATGCAATAAAGAAAACCGTTCGAAAGCACTCATTTCCGGAAATGTCAATATCAAAACACATTTGTAAAATTTCACCACAATTAACCGTCGATCCACGTCTCTGTGGACCCCTACCGAGACCCCGTCGGATCTAACCCGTAGTGGTTAAAAGCAAGCTCGTCGATCCACGTCTCTTGTGTACCCCTACCGAGACCCCGTCGGATCTAACCCGTAGTGAGCATACACACACACACACCATTTCTCATACAATACTACTATGTCAAGATTGTAAGTTCATAAGGATACTTGCCTCGATTAAATAGACGATGACACGAACGGAACGGAAGAGTTGAACACGACCGCAAGGAACCGGCGGAAATGAACCTAACGATTCGAATAACACAATCACAACCAACTCTAGACGATTACGGAAATGGAATACACCCGGAAACCCGCCTACGATTCATGTATATTTATACCAAAAGTAACAACGAGGGCGGACCACAACCAAACCCTCTCGATTTCTCAAAACTATGAAAATATACCATGAATCCGTAGAAAACTAATGATATCAACAAGATTAATCATATTCATCATGAATCCATCAACGAAACGGAACGGATCGGAAGAAAATCCCAAAACCCCCAAATTATCCAAAAGTAGGGTTCTAAGAGATTACCTTGGATTTAGGATGAGAAACACAAGTGGATGATGTTAGTCTACACCAAGAACTCAAGCAAAAGAATCTCTGAAGTGATTGGAAGAAGAAAATCGCCTCAAATCGCCTCTGGAGTCGCTCGGCCGCGGAAAAAGGAAGAAATGAGATTTTGTGATTATCTCGGCCAACTCCTGGTTTATATAGTTGGGAGTGTTAGCGCACGCTAAAACCTCAAGGTTAGCGTGCGCTAACGGATAGATTACAAACCCTCTGTTAGCGTCCCACCAAGAGCTGAGTTTTTGGCCGTTAGCGTGCGCTACCATACATGCGTAGCGTGTGCTAATAACCCCTCGGTAGCGCGCGCTATCGACCAATAGCGTGCGCTACCCGAACATCGGCCGAGTCCGGTAGCCAAATGCCCAAACTCACGACCCGTTAGCGTGCGCTACCATACGGGCGTAGCGTGCGCTAACTAGCCTCCGATTGAGTTCGATTGTAAATCGCCCAAGATCGACAGTCACACTAGCGCGCATCTTGAACAACTTAACGTGCGCTAGTCTCCCGACATTAGCGTGCGCTAGACAAGATAGCGTGCGCTAATCCGATAGTCCAGAGGGCTGGGAGCTGAACTGCCACTCCCAGGGCTAAATCGTTAGCGTGCGCTACGAATCAAACGTAGCGTGCGCTACTAATGGGTTTCTAGCGTGCGCTATACAGGAAATTTAGCGTGCGCTAGATACAGAATATAAAAGACCCAAAATACCGGAATATGAACGAAACGTCAAACGGAACACCTCAAAACGCATCATAGCATAGAATGAATCCACGGCAACCCCGAAACGGCGGTTCCGCACAACAATTACGAGAATCAGATTAAAAGATAACGGAAAAGTTACACTGAAGGATACACGAGGGTCACTAAAATCGAGAATTACACCGGAATTACAATTACAAGGGAAAGAAAAATGCGGATATTACATTCTACCCCTCTAAAAATAAGTTTCGTCCCGAAACTTAAGAAACAAACAACTCGGGGTACCTAGCACGCATGCTATCCTCGGTTTCCCAAGTCGTCTCCTCGACACCGTGTCTCGACCACTGCACCTTGACCAAGGGTATGGTCTTATGCCTCAATCGTTTCTCACGATACTCCAAAATCTTCAAAGGGCGCTCTTCGAAAGTGACATCTTCGGCGACATCAATCTCACCATAATCGATGATGTGACTAGGATCCGGGACATATTTCCTCAACTGGGAAACATGGAAAACGCTATGAACATGACTCAAGGCCGGAGGTAACGCCAAACGGTATGCCAACCCACCTACTCGCTCGAGGATCTCAAAGGGGCCGATAAATCTCGGACTCAACTTCCCTTTCTTCCCGAAACGAAAAACTTCCTTCGTCGGCGACACCTTTAGCAAAACGTGATCTCCCACCTTGAATTCCAAAGGTCGACGACGGACGTCGGCATACGACTTCTGTCGACTCTGGGCAGTCAACATCCGTTCCCGAATTAACTCTATCTTCCGCCTCGTCTCTAAAACGACATCCGGCTCGGTCCCGACCAAATCGGACGCCTCATTCCAACAAATCGGTGATCGACATCGCCGCCCGCAAAGTGCCTCATACGGTGCCATCCGAATCGACGCGTGCCAACTGTTGTTGTACGTGAATTCGATCAATGGCAAATGTTCCTCCCAGTCACTACTCCAATCGAGAGCACAGGCACGCAACAAGTCCTCGAACGTCTGGATAGTGCGCTCCGATTGTCCATCTGACTGGGGATGAAAAGAGGTACTCAAATGTAAACGGGTACCCAATGCCTTATGCACCGCCTGCCAGAAGTGCGATACGAAACGGCCATCACGATCCGAAACAATAGACTTCGGAGTACCGTGAAGTCTCACAATCTGCGCGATAAACACACGAGCCAACTTTTCCGGGCCCCAAGTGTCCTTGATGCCCAGAAAATGTGCCGACTTGGTCAGACGATCAACAATCACCCATACCATATTCATGCCCGACCTCGATCTCGGTAAACTCGTAACGAAATCCATCGATATATCTTCCCATTTCCATTCCGGAACGGGAAGTGACTGCAATAACCCAATGGCCGATGCTCGATTTTAACCTGCTGACAAGTCAAACATCTCGCTACAAACTGTGCGACCTCATCCTTCATATCATTCCACGAGAAATTTCTTCTCAGGTCCTTGTACATCTTACTCGAACCAGGGTGAACGGAATAAGGTGTAGCATGGGCCTCCCGTAAATACTCGCCTCAACTCGAGTCGTTCGGCACACAAAGCCGACTCTGGAATCTCAAAATACCATCCTCGTGAATCACAAACCCGGAGACTTTCCTTAAGAACGTTCTCTCGGATTTGAGTAATCATCGGGTCCTCTGATTGCTTCAGCTTAATTTCATCGATCAAAGATGATGAAATCTCTAAAGCACAAAGTTGCCCGACAGCTCCCGGCAACGAGACCTCAACGTCTAACTCGATCAAAGCCCTCCGAAGCTCAGACTGAGACGTAAGGATCTCAAGCGTTCGCAACGCAACTGGTTTCCGACTCAAGGCGTCGGCTACGACGTTCGCCTTACCCGGATGATAAAGGATTTCGAGGTCATAATCCTTAATCAACTCTAACCACCTCCTCTGCCTCATATTCAACTCTCGCTGAGTAAATATGTATTTCAGACTTTTATGATCGGTAAAAATCTGACATGTAGAGACGAAAAGATAGTGACGCCAAATCTTGAGCGCAAAAACGACTGCCGCTAATTCCAAATCATGAGTAGGGTAGTTCAGTTCATACGGCCTCAACTGTCTCGATGCATAGGCAATGGTCTTGCCGTGCTGCATTAATACACACCCAAGACCCTGACCCGAAGCATCGCTATAAACGGCAAAACCCTCGTTGCCACATGGTAAGGCCAAAACTGGGGCTGAAGTCAAACGCTTCTTCAGTTCCTCAAAACTCGACTGCCTCTCGTCATTCCAGACGAACCTCTCGGATTTCTAGAGCAACTGCGTAAGTGGTCGAGCTAGTTTCGAGAAACCCTCGACGAACCCACGATAGTAGCCAGCTAAACCCAAGAAACTACGGAGCTCCTTCACATTCTTGGGCGGTGCCCAATCCAATACGGCCTCAATCTTCTGCGGATCCACACGAACCCCCTCGGCTGAAATCACGTGACCTAAAAACATCACTTCCTTCAGCCAGAACTCACATTTCGAGAACTTTGCATAGAGTTGCCCGGTCCTTAAAATGTCTAATACTATCCGCAAATGATGGGCATGCTCTTCCTCATTCCTCGAATAAATAAGAATATCATCAATAAAGACGACGACGCACTTGTCCAGATACTCGATAAAAACTTTGTTCATCAACTGCATGAACACCGCCGGCGCATTAGTTAACCCGAAAGGCATGACTACGAACTCATAATGTCCGTACCTCGTCCGAAAAGCTGTTTTCGGCACATCGGACTCTCTCACCCGGAGCTGATAGTACCCCGATTTCAAATCAATTTTCGAGAATACCGCAGCTCCCTGCAACTGATCGAACAAGTCATCAATTCTCGGCAAAGGATACTTGTTCTTGATGGTCACCTTGTTTAGTTCGCGATAGTCGATACACAAACGTAGTGAACCATCCTTCTTCCGCACAAACAGGACCGGTGCGCCCCAAGGCGAGGCGCTCGGTCAAACATACCCCGACTCAAGAAGCTCACTCAACTGCTTCTTCAACTCGGACATCTCTGAAGGTGCCATGCGATAGGGCGCCTTCGAAATAGGAGCCGCGCCCGGCTCTAACTCTATAGCAAACTCAACCTCACGATCCGGTGGCAATCCCGGTAACTCGTCAGGAAATACATCAGGAAACTCATTAACGATTGGAATCGACGAAAGCTCGACTCCACCATCCTCCGCCTTCAAGGCATAGCACCAATAACCAGTACACCCCTTTCGCAGGAGACTCATCGCCTTCAAGGCATTAATGACGAATTTCTGGTTTCCCCTCTTTCGCCCCGCGAAAGAGTGCTCGGTGCCGTCCTCGGCTAACATAGTGATGATTCTCGTGCGGTAGTTCATGATCGCACCATGCCGCTCGAGCCAATCATCACCAAGAATCAAATCCTCACCCTCGATACTCACAACAATAAGATTAGAGGGCCAAGTCCTCTCACAAATAAATACAGAACAGTCTCGAACCTCCTGATCACCAACGATCCTATCGCCGCTAGGAAGCTTAACGATGAAGGGTTCACAAGGCGTCAAACAGTCGAGACTCAGACGGCGCACACAATCCAAAGATATGAACGAATGCGTAGCACCATAATCGAAAAGCACACTGACAGGATGAGAAAGAATATAAACGGTACCTGTCTCCACGGTAGCCGTTGGGTCATCGGTTTTCCGCATCTCATAAACCCGCGGATGGGCGGAGCCGACACTGGAAGCTCCCCCCTTAGAGGGCTGACCCCGACCTCTCCCCCGACTAGCACTCGGCGGAGACTGAGGAGCAAACGATCCCTGATTCACACTTGGTTCCCTAGGCGCTGGAATGGAAGCCCGGGCACCAAGAATTCTCTCCCTCTCGTAATGCAGCGACTTTGTGGCCGGTGGCCACTGATTACACACGTCGACAAAGGGCTCAAACAAGTACGACCGACGTGGCACTGCGACCACAATTGAAACACTTCACATCACGGAAAGGAGCACTGGTAGTTCCACGAGGACCCCCAGCGGAACGAGCTGGACCACCGCCGGCGGGGAAGTTAGCAGATTGGGATCTCTGCTGACCCCCACTCTTGTGACCCGAAAAGTTACCGGCGGACTTCTGTTTCTTACTCTCGCGGGCCGCCTCACTCGCTGTCACAGACATATCATAAGCAAGGGCCCTTCTCTGGTAATCTTTCAAGGTAGTGCATACAAGCCCCGACATATAGTCCCGAATCGGCAACTTCATCCGTCTGGAGAAATGGAAAATCTTGTCACTCTCCTCGACAACTTGGGTCTTTACATAACCCAACTCCTTGTTAAAATCTGCAATAGCTTGAGCTACGGGGATATCCCGTGGTTGAGCATCATAAAAAGCATGTACCCGAGCCTGTCTGACTGGCCACGGGCAATACTCAGTCTCCATCAACTCTTGAAACTCCGCCCACGAAGCAGCATGGTCTTTGGGCCCAACGGCCTCCCACCAGTCCGTAGCGTCCCCTGTGAGAAAGTATTGGGCAATAGGGACTCTACGTTCCTCAGGACAGTTAGTGGCAACGAAGACCTTAGACATCTCCTTGATCCACCCTTCCCAGCCAATCGGGTGCAAGCTCCCAAAACCGAGGAGGATGCATCTTGATGACATCTTGGAGCCAACGGTCCGCTCCGCCCGATTAGCGTGGGCACGATCCGGGTTCGAACCGCACGAGCTATTGCCGCCATTTGGTTCACCATTTGTTGCATAACGCCGCAATACCGAGATCGCACGCTCGAGAAGAAGCATGGCTATGACGGCCGATCACGGGCCTCAAGACAACGTGACGTGGCCGCCCACCGGCCGCCACGTCCCGGCCGGCGTCACGACCACGACCGCGACCACGACCTCTTCCAAGATCCATACCGGAGTTAAATAAGTAGCAAAAGCCATACGAGGATCGGTACAAGAAAAGAACAATTACAAGTCGAGAATCAAGGGTACGATACAAGGAATTAATGAACAAAGGAAGGAAAACTTACGGACACCGGTAGTCTGGAATCATGGCGGCGTGACGATGATGTGCAAAACAAAACACCACAAGACCCAATAAACCGACAAGCCTAGGTATCCATAAACCTAGAGCTCGATACCATTTTCTCGTAACACCCTCAATATATTCGAGGTATATTACAAAGGCCGTGAATCCCTATATGGGACCCACCAGTGAACAAAGATCATACTCATCGACTCACATAAACGATGTAACAATACCATGACATAAGACGCAAAACAGAATAATCCACCCGGTCCAACCGGTCAATATAACATCATCATCCAACACAACATAACAAGCAACAATACGATCCAAACGAACAAGAACCCCTTAAGTACTCGAGTACAACTATTAGTTCAAAGCCACAAATGATGAAAAGGTAAAAGACACTAAAACGTCACTCGTGCACAGTCATCACGCACGGCCATCATCCGCGTACTGGTCCAGCGCCCGCTCGTCTCGATGAACCTGACCTGAAATTCATAAAACGAATTTCCCCAAAACGGGTCCCCAGAGGGGTTAGCAATTACGCTAGTACAAGTAACCAAATGAACAATTTACATCTTACACATATAGTAAATGCATGCAATAAAGAAAACCGTTCGAAAGCACTCATTTCCGGAAATGTCAATATCAAAACACATTTGTAAAATTTCACCACAATTAACCGTCGATCCACGTCTCTGTGGACCCCTACCGAGACCCCGTCGGATCTAACCCGTAGTGGTTAAAAGCAAGCTCGTCGATCCACGTCTCTTGTGGACCCCTACCGAGACCCCGTCGGATCTAACCCGTAGTGAGCATACACACACACACCATTTCTCATACAATACTACTATGTCAAGATTGTAAGTTCATAAGGATACTTGCCTCGATTAAATAGACGATGACACGAACGGAACGGAAGAGTTGAACACGACCGCAAGGAACCGGCGGAAATGAACCTAACGATTCGAATAACACAATCACAACCAACTCTAGACGATTACGGAAATGGAATACACCCGGAAACCCGCCTACGATTCATGTATATTTGTACCAAAAGTATCAACGAGGGCGGACCACAACCAAACCCTCTCGATTTCGCAAAACTATGAAAATATACCATGAATCCGTAGAAAACTAATGATATCAACAAGATTAATCATATTCATCATGAATCCATCAACGAAACGGAACGGATCGGAAGAAAATCCCAAAACCCCCAAATTATCCAAAAGTAGGGTTCTAAGAGATTACCTTGGATTTAGGATGAGAAACACAAGTGGATGATGTTAGTCTACACCAAGAACTCAAGCAAAAGAATCTCTGAAGTGATTGTAAGAAGAAAATCGCCTCAAATCGCCTCTGGAGTCGCTCAGCCGCGGAAAAAGGAAGAAATGAGATTTTGTGATTATCTCGGTCAACTCCCTGGTTTATATAGCCAGGGAGTGTTAGCGCACGCTAAAACCTCAAGGTTAGCGTGCGCTAACGGGATAGGATTACAAACCCTCCTGTTAGCGTCCCGATCCAAGAGCTGTTTTGGCCGTTAGCGTGCGCTACCATACATTCGTAGCGTGCGCTAATAACCCCCTCGGTAGCGCGCGCTATCGACCAATAGCGTGCGCTACCCGAACATCAGCCGAGTCCAAAGAGCCAAATGCCCAAACTCACTCGACCCGTTAGCGCTACCATACGGGCGTAGCGTGCGCTAACTAGCCTCCGATTGAGTTCGCAGTAAACCGCCCAAGATCGACAAATACACTAGCGCGCGCCATGAACAACTTAACGTGCGCTAGTCTCCCGACATTAGCGTGCGCTAGACAAGATAGCGTGCGCTAATCCGATAGTCCGCAGGGCCGAGCTGAACTGCCACTCCCAGGGCTAAATCGTTAGCGTGCGCTACGAATCAAACGTAGCGTGCGCTACTAATGGGTTTCTAGCGTGCGCTATACAGGAAATTTAGCGTGCGCTGGATACAGAATATAAACGACCCAAAATACCGGAATATGAACGAAACGTCAAACGGAACACCTCAAAACGTATCATAGCATAGAATGAATCCACGGCAACCCCGAAACGGCGGTTCCGCACAACAATTACGAGAATCAGATTAAAAGATAACGGAAAAGTTACACTGAAGGATACACGAGGGTCACTAAAATCGAGAATTACACCGGAAATACAATTACAAGGGAAAGAAAAATGCGGATATTACACTTGCACTCAATGCCACACACTATGTTATCTAATACCCATGTTCTCCAGATGACGCTCCAAGCTTATCTGAGAAAGTGGCTTAGTCAGTGGATCAGCGACATTGTCTTATGAGTTTACTCTATGCATCACAATATATCCTTTGCGAACAAGTTCTCTCACGAGATGATACTTTCTCTCATTGTGTTTTGTACTGTTGTGAAACCTCGGCTCCTTGGCCTGTGCTATAGCTCCGTCATTATCGCATAAAATCAGAACAGGCAGCTCAGCACATAGAGTCACTTGAAGTTCACCCATAAACTTCTTAATCCAAAACTCTTCATTTGGGCCTCCGAGGCCACTTGATACTCAGCCTGATAGGTGGAATCAGCAGTCGCACTTTGCTTGGCGCTTTGCCAAAATACTGCTCCTCCATTAAGAGTAAAAATGTTGCCAGAAGTAGACATAGAGTCGTCTTTCTGTCCTTGGAAGTCTGAATCAGTGAATCCCTTCACATTCAGTTCTCCACCACCATACATAAGAACCATTAGTTATTGAACACGTCTACAATGTTGGAAAAGCTAAAAAGAAGCAAAAATTTTGCCAATTGAATCGTACTCACCTGAAATGCTGTAAGTTAAAGATATCGCCTCAATTTAATAAAATCGGATCATTATACATATTTTTTTTCATATGGTAATTAGAGTTTGATTGTGTAATGATCACATAAAGTGGACCAATTCCATTTTTTGTGATGTTTACTGTGTCTGCGCTCAGGTTGTTTTACTATAAACAACTTTTATGATGTAAAAGATGGAAATTTTATGTAAATGAATTGTGCTTTGGAGAGTATTTGAAGTTCATTTTGCTGAAGGATGCTTAGAGCCTAATCAAAACAAAAGAACATCCTCAAGAACATTATGGAATCGCAGGTGTATAAACTGAATATCACTTGACTTAGATACACATTAGTTTTAGTTATATAAAATGCAAGTTGACAATGTTAGATAACTAAATTATGGTTACTACTGTTCTTTATCATCCTTACCACAATGACTATAAACAAATGAAACTATAAAATCTAGATACTCCCTCCGTCCCATAAAAGTGTACTCAATTTACCTTTGTCTCCGTCCCACAAGAGTGTGCACATTCTATTTTTTAGGAAATATTGCTTATACTTTTACTCCACTTTTTCAACTTATTTACGACAATACCAAGGATGGCCCACACCCTTTATCCTTTATTAATAAACAACAATAATTAAGATACCTATACAACAAAAGTGGGACCCTTTCTCCACTTAAATTCACCACTAACTAACTTTTATTAGAACCCGTGCCCATAAAGAGTGAGTGTAACACCCCCAAAACTATATGGAATATTACACGCCGTAGACCCCTTTTCACGAGGATCTACTAGGCTAAACCTTACAAAACGACCAAATGTTTGCCCGGCCAGGGTCAAATAATAAAATAATACAGACCGTTAAGGTCACTTACACGTGAATACACAGACCGATGAGGTCATACAACTCAATCAACATAACTGACTAAAACGACATTACCCACACAGGGGTCGAAACACAATACAGCGGAAGACTGAAATCAACTCTGACAACAAAACAAAAATCAAAACAACTCTCATCTCTTGATTAGTATCGCAGCTCGTCATCCTCCTGTGCCAATCCTATGGCTGCTCCCCTGAACCTACATGTACCTGGACGCAAAACAGACATCCACCCCCCGATTACTCGGGAGTTAGTAAAACTCCACTGTTTTACTAGTGCAAGTATAATACGAGATAAAATGCAACAAGTAAATAGCAACCACGAATTTACCACGGAAATCAACTATCAAAATATTCCCGAGAAGTTCTAGAATTTCAAATTCCAGCAAGCAATATTTGAAAAGGACCTCATTAGCTCGGGGATTTTTAAAGTAGATATGCTTTTGGACCTCAAGTCTCGATTTACAAAACCTTTTCGAAAACGTTAGGGCCTTAGCCCGATTCTCATTTCAAACACATTAGTTAAGATATCATTATGAGTCCGTGACCCATACTATAAAACGTTATCCAAACAATCACTGTCATACGATCACTGTTCGTACACATCACGTACCGAACTCCGGAGGCCTCGACGGACCCTACCCGGACCACCCGCATTGTTCGTACACGTCATGTACCGAACTCCAGAGGCCTCGACGGACCCTACCTGGACAACATACGTCGTTCGTACACATCATGTACCGAACTCCAGAGGCCTCGACGGACCCTACCTGGAATACACATCTTGTTCGTACACATAATGTACCGAACTCCAGAGGCCTCATCAGACCTTACCTGGAACACACACATTATCACGACGCAACTCATATTGATCAACTCAACATATCACAACAAGTAACACATATGGTTATTGATAAGTCAAACCAATCAACAGTACATCGTAATACATATTCAAATAGGTAATCAAACCGACACAAATGTCATGATCATCACGATAATTAAACCATGACCAATCACGCACAACACGAACCACATGATTAACACAACCAAGACCATTCCACGACATTAACCAAGTGAGAAGCATCATCACTACCATCACTTGTTCACACTTAACAAATCATACGAAGCATATTCACGAAGGCAAAACAATTCATCACAAACCTAACACGAAGTTTCTATCCACAAGACACAAATCATATAGCAAGATACTTGCCTCAATAACCGCTACCGAACACTCCGAATAACACGGTTCGACCGGAAGCTCGGACCCCAAAGAAGACAACGAACGGGAGGATTCCGACTCGACAAGGATTTCATCCCTAAGTCATATCAACAATAAATTAATAATCGTACGATGAATAATAATCGCATAATGCCCGAAAACCCCTCTATGACATTCTACCGGACACATTCAAGGCGTCGATTAGGAATTCAACAAAACAACGAATCCTTGGCAATTAAACCATGGAACAACAAGGAAATTGGTGTAATACAACTTAATAATCAATAATCCATCACTAGTCTAGGGTAAATCGGATTAAACGGACGAAATCAAACAAAACCCCCAATTTCCCCAAACTAGGATTTCTAGGAAATCTGACCTGATTCGCTCGATCAAGTGATGTTATAGGATGGATAATCGATGATATGAACTCCAAGACTTCATGGATTCATCACTTGACAACATGCCTCCACGCTTACCAAGCCTCCAGCCGCGGAAGGGAAAGAAACAAGGTGAGAAAATGGGAGAAAACCCGTATGTTGGCCTTATATAGGCAGCCTGCCGGCCGCCTTACGTACGTAATCGTCCATGGCTTACGGTCGTAACCGGCCATGGCCGAGTCTTCTGCCCAAAACTACCGGCAGCGCTACGTACGTTACCGGCCTGGCCCCAAAATGCCCGGCCATGACTCGGTCGTGGCCAACTCCGACGGCCCGGACAACCACCGAACCCGAACCTAAATATGAATCGAAGATACAGTTACGAAGTACTCGCAAAGACGAATCCAAGCGCTAAGAGAACACATGATTCCGACCACCCGAAGGCTCGAAATTCGACAACGAAAGTAATTACCCCAAAACGTCGGAAATACACGATACACGATCGAAACACCAAGCCAAAGCTCGCAACATGAATAATAACATTAAATGAACTTACGAGAAACTCGAAACAATAGTTTCAGACGATATTCGCAAGAATCGAACTCAAGTGCGGAAAAGCTGTTTAAGAACACGGAACTCAACAAAACGATACCGAAACGAACTCGGATGACAAAAAGTGCAGAATTAATCATTCTCGGAATGACGAAACGGTCATAACAGAGTCGCTAAGATGGACTTCCGCCAAAAAAAAAATACCGGAAATCAAAATTGCGAATATTACAGTGAGCACACTCTTATGGGACGGAGGGAGTATTATTTACCACCATTTGTGTTGTAATAATTCTTGATTTCTCGATAGGAGCTTATTTTCTCACTCTCCAATTAATAAAGATACTGTTCCGGGATATCCTTCCCTTATTAGTGTCTTACCTAATACTAGTTGTAGGGGGATACATAGATGGAAGGTTCTAGATCCTTCTAGAGGTAGTAAGATCCTATTAGATGTCTAGCCTTATCTAGGCTGCATCCTGCCGCACGCCACCGCTTTCAGTCCGCCCAGACCATGATCGATCCTAACCGGTACCGACCGCAACTCGTTTGTGCCGACCAGATCTCGTCCGGAGCCTACCGATCCAGCCTAGCCACGACAGCAACTCGCTTGTGCCGACCAGATCCCGTACGGAGCCTGCCTATCCAGCCTAGCCACGACAGCAACTCGCCTGTGCTGACCATATCCCGTCTGGTGCCTGCCGATCCAGCCTAACCGCGACCGCAACTCGCCCGCGCCGACCAGATCCCGTTCGACGCTGACCGAAGACTGCCGATCCAACCCAGCCGTGATCAGGCCATATCCAGCATAGTTGTCCGCCGCCAACATCTGCGACCCGATCTAGCCTAGCCAGTCCGACCCGGTTCAAAATCTCGGTCCAAAGACTCGAACATCGACTTAACTTATTTTCTGAAATTGCTAAAATTGCGCCCCCGGTTTCACGTCGCCGCATCGAGTACCAATCGGTATATTGAGACACACCACCAATTCCTCCATATCAGGTGCCTAATTTTATAATCGAGGTAATTATCTGAACTTGTCCCTATTCAATTCTCTGTTTTGGGATTTTTTGGGGGGACATGGGTTATTGGGCTCTTTATTTCCCATGGTACTTTGCGGTGGATGAGACCGAGAGAGAAGTCGGTATCTCTGCGTGTATCAGAAAACTGTGTGACGGTCCTGGGGGAGTCACGGAATTGTTGAAAGTTGATACTTGTGGTTGTTGCAGACACCACATATCTGGGTGCGATTTGATATCGCTATTTTTGTCGACTTTACTAACAACAATTAAGGGAACTACATCGAGTAAAGGTTATGTTACTTTTAAAAGCATTGGTTGTGACCATTTACATTGTCACTGAAAATTTAATAAGACTAACTTCCTCTAGTTTATATCTTGTAGATGGCACAAAGCTCCAATGTTCACCCGGAGTTCGACATCCTTGACCATGCTGGTAAAGAGTACCATAGGTGGGTCTGAGACGTTCGCTTGGCGTTCGTAGGCAAGAGATTTACTACTACCATATTTCCCTCTAATGAGCCTACCACTCCAGAACCGAGCGAGGAAACCAAGGTTAATGCACTGATGTACTTGCATAGACATATACATCCATTGTTGAAAAAGTGTTACATGAATTTGCAAAACCCCAAAGAACTATGGGATACACTCGAATAACGTTTTAATAATGTGCATGATGAGCGCTTCCCCAAATTGCAACTTTAATGGGAGCAAATCCGATTTTTGAATTATGTGAATATGGAGGCCTATAATCAAGCCATCCTCGATCTTCGTGCTGATCTTGGTTTTTGTGGTGTCAAGAAGTCTGATAAAGACTTGATCGAGAAGACTCTTAACACATTTCCCATGGGAGCAAGTGTGATTGCTCATCAGTTGCGCGTTGCCTATGAGGAAGGGAGAATTAAAAATTTTAGTGACCTTATCTCCCACCTCGGGAAAAAAGAAAGGCACCATGAGATCATTCTCAACAGCAATGCGCGTCCAACTGCTACGGAGCCGATTCCGGAAGTAAATCAGGCTACCCACAGGAAGACACCACGAAAAATAGAAATGGTAACGCTACTTAGTTTTTGCAAGCACCATGAGTGCATGACTCGAGCAAGCGAGAGAAAATACGAGGTCATCGTTCAAATGTGTGGAAGAGGCAAGGTGGCTCGGCCACGGTACGTAGTGAACCCAACCACATAGACCACATCCTGCCTTCGGGAATTGACCCACTCCAAAGGAAGGCCGGAATTGCTATACTTGCGGTTCAAAGAAGCATACTTACCACAATTGCAAGGCGCCAAAGAACATCCAAGCCTACTACAAGCACTATAAACAGTACTTGACCCAAGAGTCAAATTACATGGAGGAAGATAATGAGAATACGGTGGTGAACCATGTTGAGATCCCTCCTTTCACCATTGCGGACAAAGACCAACATTTGGATGTTGCTGACTTTGACTAGATCATTGTAGTTTGACCAGTTTTTACGCTTTGGTTATATTTTGTCTTGTTTCTAGTCTTTTTTCGAGAACTACACTGGGATTTTCTATGAATATAATAAAGTTAGCCATGATGAATAAAATTCTTTCAATTCCTTTGATTGTGTAAAAACAAATTTTAGTTTTCACTTCAAAAGCATGTTTAATTAATTACAAAACAATTGCTCAGTAAGAATTGCTGGGTTAATCTGATACATTGGTGGATTTTATCAAAACTTATGATCAAGACTAGGCGGATCCTCCTTGGTATTTTATACTTTGAAAGTTCAAACGGAATCAGTGGTTTTTAAACAGCCTTATTTGTACCGACATTCCTACGTTCTCTGCAAGTCTACCAAGTTGGAGTTACCGAAAGGATCATTAGTCGAGATATAAATTGAACACCCCGATGCATTTTGAAGTGTTTAAACGCTCCTATGACCATAATTGCCATAGTATTGTATCAACAATAATGCCTTTGAAAAAGGCTACAACCTTGCTCTATCACTCAACAATAGGGAAATACCAAAATAGTAACTTGAAACGATCACTACGATCTGAGTTTAATGATCCAGAAAGTGCATGACCTATGAATAGAAAGATACGGAAGTCTCATTTCCATAAAAACTGACTTTTCGTCTATAGACTTCTTAACGAATGAGTTATTGCTATTTTAGTAAACAAAGGTCAAGCTGCACGGAAATTATTTCCTGTAATTGTGCTAAACTTTGATCCTAACCAACTTGGTCGAATTTTTCCAAACTCAAAGTTAGTGAGTTTTCGCTATGTCATTTATCACAAGACTAATTGAGTTTCATGTCTTATTGTAGATATCTTGTGGCGAAATTTACTGCCTTGCTGATAGTGGAACAACCCACAATATTCTTCGGAAAAAGCAATTATTTAAGGATATTGTGCCATATATATCCTCAGTGACAACAATGATTGGTTCCTCCCAAGTAATTCAAGGGAGGGGACCTGCTCATTTCTTGCTACCTAATGGTATGCATATTAATGCCACAAATGCTCTCTATGCCCCAAGAGCAAATCGAACCATGCTAAGTTCTAGAGACATCCATGCAAACGGTTATCACCTTGATACACACTGTGAGAATGGGATAGAATTTTTGTGTGTTACTCTGGTAGAATGCGTAAGACAACGCGTTCTCGAGAAACTTATGAGTCTAAATAGTGGTTTATACCAAACTACAGTAAGGATTATTGAATCTTACGCTGTGAGTCATGAACTTTGTGATTCCGAAGCATACTAACTATGGCATGACCGACTCGGTCACCCTGGACGCGATATGATGATTCGCATTTTGAAAAACTCACACGGTCATCCATTTTTCAAGTCCAAAAAATGATTAGAATCACCACTCGATATCGGCATTGATGTGAGTAAGTCTGATACTGTATCACCGGGATTGAAGATCGCACGCCCTGATGAGGTTGACGGTGCATCTTCCATAAATCCCGAGGCTTCTGTGGTAATTTCCAATGGCCAGAAATCGTTTTGTATAGCCTGTTCACTAGCACAGTTGGTATCTTCTCCATCCTTTGCTAAAGACGCAACACAAAATATTCGCTTCTTACAAACAATCCAAGGGGACATTTGTGGACATATTCAACCAGAGTGCAGACTATTCAGATATTTTATGGTTCTGGTTGATGCATCGACGCGATGGTCACACGTCGCTCTACTATCCATAAGAAACACTACATTTGCTAAACTCCTAGCACAAATCATCAAGTTATGGGCTAACCACCCGACTTTCTAATCTCGTCATTAATATTGGACAATGCTGGTGAGTTTATGTCAAAGTCCTTTGACGATTATTGCATGTCGATTGGGATTTAAGTTGAACATCTCATCCCCCATATTCACTCGCAGAATGGCCTTGCTGAGGCTATGATTAAGCGGTTACAGATTATCGCCCGAGCATTGGTATTGCGCGCCAACTTGTTGATTTATGCCTGGGGTTATGCAATTTTGCATGCATCTATACTTATTCACTTTAGACCCACTGCCAATCAACCGTTTAGTGGGTACCAATTGGTAACTAGATATGAGCCTGATATTTCACACTTACGTATTTTTACTTGTGCAATCTATGTGCCAATTAGGCCTCCACGACGTACTAAAATGGGTCCGCAAAGACGATTAGGTATATATGTTGGCTATGAATAGCCTAAAATTATCCGCTACTTGGAACCTTTGATAGGAGATCTGTTTACTGCAAGATTTGCATACTGTCACTTTGATGAGACAAACTTCCCGTCGTTAGGGGGAGAGAGGAATCGAACAATTCCAGTTGAACGCCAGGAAATGTTAGGAATATGCCCTTGAATGTCACTCAGGGGGATGAGAGGGTAGGGGCATTGTACTTTTAAATTATGGAATTATTAGTAAAAGGCAATATGATTCATTCACTGTTTATTGTATTTCGAATGCATACTTAATTTGGTAAATATTGAAGTGAAGTACATGTAAATAAATCGAACATTCCATTCTCGTTATCGGATAAGAGAAAATGCACTAGAAGTGATTAAAGTTTATTTACATAAACCGTTCGCAAGTCGATAAACATAAATAGGCATTAAGTTTTGAGTAAGACTTGTATAACTGATGCTAGGACATGTGCATGTAAGACTTGTATACTCGAACACGACTCATACTTGATTCAGTCATACGGTATTCACTCTCGGAGAGTCGATGACGAATCGAAAGGTTGTGATAGTATACGTGGACTTTTGACTTGAGGATTCAGTAGGAGATGTGCCTGTGACGTGTAGTTTTTCATTAGAGTAATTAGACTCATTTGCTTAATTGCTGAGTCAACCTCGAAGTGCGGACTATACGGGCAGGTAGCAGTCTTTACTGTACGCCAAGAAAGGATTATATCTCCTATTAAGTGAGCAGGCGAATGTCCTATACGGTAAATGGCAAATAAGATCATAAGTCTTTGGCCAAAGCATTCTGATCTAGTCGTATTGGATACAATATTAATCAGTCAGTCTTGATTTGCATTAACACATGTATAGTGTCTAGTCAACAGTAGGGTTTGACTTTACCATGACCCGAATACTTGACCGGGACATCTAATGAAGGGTCTATACGTATATGGTATTCACGACAAAATGGTTCTAGAATGATCCCTTCATTCGTTTTCAGTCGGGGTTTACAGTACGGCCCGCTAGACTGGCTAAGTGGTGTCCGCACTCAGTGGTTCCTCCTAATACCGGCTGAGCCGGACCTACAGAGTCGCGCATCAGGATCGTTGATGGATAAATATGAATTATCATCTCTATATTAATATTAGATATTGGATATCCAATTATGATTTATTGGATCAATCAAATAGCTGTTTTATGATTGAAATTAAGTTACTGGTAATTAATTTAATATATATTTCTTAGAGAAATATATTTTTATTTGATATAATTATTTAATTAGATTAATTAATTAGTATAAATATATTGGTGATAAAATGGAGTGTATTTAACGTAATCGTTTGACGAACGTCCGGTACACGAGCCGAGTGGCTCGGCCCGTTTCATGGAAATTTCCTAGGAGCCGCCCCCCTCTCTCTTCCATTGACTTTGTGATTTCAAACCTCTCATGTGATCCCACCATTTGATGGTAAGATATATTATTTAATTTGCATGGGATCTTTTATCATGTGTTGGAATCATTTACATCTCAACATGAATAAAAGAAGTCACACCTTCAAGACTTCAAATGCGAGTCTGTTCGGCCGTGAGTAGAAAGAAGAGAGGGAGAGAAAAAATTTCAACTTTTTCTTTCATCTTGGAGTTGAAAGAATAGTGAGAAAAATAAGAGATAAAAATTCCTACGAGTTTTCCCTAGCCGTGTTCTTGGAGAATGGAGTTTCGTTGATTTTTTCGGTCAAGTTCTGACGCATGTGAAGTAGAGACATCGTGCTTTCGGTATTTAGGATGAAGGTATTTCGTGCTCGGGTTCATGAATATCATCAACTTACGAAGATATTATCAAATGCTTCAAGGGTATTGGACTTTAATCCTTTTATCTTCGTAATTTCATTTTCGTATATACGTTACTTGATCGATCCTGTTTGGAATTCTTTATTAATATTTCGCTGCGTATTTTATTTTGTTTCCGGAATCCAACAGTGGTATCAGAGAGAGGTCAATGATACCGTATATACGATTATTTGTGCATTTTGAATGCTATTAGTTGATGTTTATGATTTAGAATCATTATTGGTATAATCGGAGGTTTTTTAATTATTCATTGTAAATTTTGTTTCTATGATTTTATGTGAATTATAAATCTGTAAAATCTTATTTTATTGATTTATAAGTCCTACATAAAAAATTATAAATATCACGTTTTGGAAATGAGCTGAACGGAGGTCAGACTCGACAGCCTGGGGCTGCCCGAGTCACTGCTAGGCGGTGCCTGGCAGGGTGGCCGGACAAGGCCGCTCGCTACCGGACAAGAGCGTGCAGTGACTCGCTCACGGTCACCCTTTCTCGGGCTCCGTTTGCGGGCTGCGCCCGTTCCGACTTATTCGGGACTTCGTTTAGTCTCTGTATTACGTTGTAATATTTTCCCACATTTTAAATTGGATTTGATTTGATTAAAATGAATATTGGAATATTATTTTAAATGGGAAAGATATTAAACGAAAATACTATTTTTAGCCGGATTACTTCGAACGAATTGAAATGGCGATTATTAGTATTAATTAGATTAATACCATTAAAATTGGATAGATTAATTTTTGTATTGATTGGATTAATACAATAATTGATTATTTAATTTTAATGCCATATATATTAATTGGATTAATATAGTAGAAATTGAATAGATTAATTTTATAGATTAATTGGATTAATTTATATTAAATTAATTATTTAATTTCATTGCCGTTACATGTTGTGTGGAATCCTTATGTGATGGTGATATAGCTCGTGGACTTAATTTTGATTTGTTTGTTTCGATTGGGTTGTAAAGGCCGTTTTGAGCCTATTTATTTTACTGGAAAATTTATATAATAGGATGCATTTTCTATGATATAATTATTTATTTGGCTATGACGAAGACCGAAGACAACCGACTGAGAAGACGAAGAATCGAAGACTGTTGATCCCAAGAATGATGAAGACTATCCTCACTGTACCAACACAAGTCTTTTCTAGCGCGCTTTGTCCTCACTCACACGCACCTGGGAAACTTCCCAGGGGGTCACCCATCCCATAACTACTCCAGGCTAAGCACGTTTAACTTTGGAGTTTCTAAGAGATAGATACCAGAAAAGAAGATGCATCTTGTTGGTATGAGTAGTCCAAATCAATTCATTTAACCACTTTCTAGTGCAGATCTCACAGGCCGAATCGCAAGCCGCGCCTCGTGCATTTTTAAGCCCGTGCAGGCAGGATGCTGAGCCTAATTCCAACAAAGACTATTTTATTTTTCTTTATTGGGTCATTCACTTGGCCCAGTACTTAGGAAAAAGGTCCATGAGCTATATGATGGTAGTAACTAGGTTGCTATTTACTGTTTTTCATTTTGAATGATTGACACTCCAACGCGCTTATAAATGAATTAATGTGCAAAGTGTAACATTAATCGCGAAATTCTCCCGACAACAAACAGATTAAGTTTGAAAAAGGTTACGAGGTTTCCTACCCTCCATCAAATTCGTAGAAAATTGATACCCGAGTGGGTGTGCTATACTTCCGAGTTGTCGGGGTAGTACATTTGGTAGAGATTGAAAAATTCTTGAGTGCATTAGATGCCTTCAGTTGGTGATAAATTTCACCCCTAGAAACCTGATAGGTTACCGGGTGAGATTCAATAGTCAAACTGATAGACGTTGATGGTCAACAACTTAGAGAGTCTAGATTGCCAAGAAACCTGATAGGTTGAGGGCATGAAGACTAGGGGTAAAAGAAGATCAAATCATCTGTTGGACGGGTTGGTGTTAGACACCACTTTACAGAAATTAATTGGCAAGAAACCTGACATGTTGCGTCTGTTAAAATTTGTAAAGAACTTGATCACCACTAAGAAGTCGATCTTACCATGACTTCCGGATTATAACATGGGAGTGTATAATTTCGATAAAATTAGTGGGAGCCAAGAGAAGAATTATACAAGCCCTTCAATTCTATACTCGGTCATAATAAAACAAGTCACTAATTCAATCTTGTCTATATCAATGCAGAGAAACGTAACTATATCTCTCTAAAATGGCTAAGAACCCACATGTAATATTACTTAAATAGAATCTCCTAACTGGCCCTAACTTTGTTGACTGGTTGCGGAATATGATGATTGTACTCAGTATGGAGTCTCTGGGATACGTCTTGGAGGCGTACATTCCACCGACTCCAGTCCGGACTAGGGGTAATCAGGAAGAGATTGACATCCATGAAAAATTTGGTCAAGGATGACGTGCTGATCCATGGCTTTATGATGGGCTCAATGACTAATGAGCTGCAGAGAGCGCACGAGAAAATGACTTTTGCTAGGCAGATTCTCGCACACTTGACCGTGCTTTATGGAGCTAGATATAAGATATTGGAGCAGTTATTCAGTGCTAGGATGAAAGAAGGGGAGAAAATGGGAGACCATGTCCTCAAGATTATCTCTATGATTGAGAGGCTCGAGGTGCACAACTTTCATATGGATTTATCCCTTCAGATTGATCTCATCCTTCAATCTCTGCCTAACTCCTTCATGCAGTTTGTAATGAATTTCAATTGTAATGAGATTTCATGCACATTAGCTGGGCTAATGTATAAACTGATGACAGCACAGTCTAACGTGAAGACTAAGCCGATGGAGGCTGCTTTTGTGATTTCTTCTGGGCCTCGGAGGTCCAAGAACAAGAAGAAAAAGACCTACGAGCAGTATAAACCCAAGAAGGGGGCGCAGAAAGGCAAGGGCAAGTCCCAAAAGGTTCAGAGGGTAGGTGGTCCAAAACCTAAGGATAAATGTCTGGAATGCGGTGAGTTGGGCCACTGGCGTAGGACTTGTCCCAAGATTAATGGCGCATCAGGTATGGAACTTTTTTTTTAAACCAATTGTTCTGCTACTGTATATTCTGCTTCATCGATTCGGGATTCAGGTGCTACTTCTCATATTTGTACTATGAATTAGGATATGGAACGAAGTAGGCAGCTTGAAGCTGGGGAAGTGATGATCACTGTCAGAAGCGGACAAAGTGTTGAGGCAACCGATATTGGATCACTCCTACTGGGTTTAGAATCTGGTTTTATTTTAACGTTAGGTGAAGTACTTATTTTGCCCAAGGGGCATAAAAACATTGTATCCATTCCAATCTTGGACCGGAAAGGATTTTGTTTCTTCATTGGCAATGGTAGTTGTAAAATTTATTTTCGAAATAAATTGGTTGGCACAGCTACGTTGTTGAATGGTTTATATCATTTGAACTTACAAAATAAATCAGCAGTGAACACTATAACTAGGAAACGTGGCAGGCAAGATACTAATCAAGCTCTTAAGTGGCACCTTAGACTTGGTCATATTGGTCAGACCAATGTTCACAAAATGGAAAAAGATGGACTTTTAAGTCCATTGCGTGTAGAACCTATCCAACTAGTGATACCTGTCTTAGAGGCAAGATGACTAAGTCCCCCTTCACAGGGACATTCGAAAGGGCTGCTGAAAAAATTGGGTTGGTACATACCGACATTTGTGGTGCTTTGGAAGCAGCCCGAGACGGATATCAATATTTCATTATGTTCACATATGATCATACTAGTTATGGGATTGTGTACTTAATGAAACATCAATCCGAAGCCTTCACTAAATTCAAAGAATTTAAGGCCCTAGTTGAAAAACAGACTGGATATCATATCAAAGCACTTCGGTCAGGCCGAGGTGGTGAATATATGATCTTAGAGTTTGATGAGTTCCTTAAGGAACATGGAATAGTTTCACAATTCACGCCGCTTGGAACCCCATAGTTAAATGGTGTTTCAGAAAGTAGAAATTGGACTTTGTTAGACATGGTTCGCTCCATGTTGAATTACACTGATTTACCAATATACCTATGGGGGTATGCCTTACTAATCGTTGCCTATATCCTTAATATATGTCCTTCCAAATCCGTTCCTATCACTCCGCATGAGATGTGGAAGGGTAAGAAACCAAGTCTTAATCACATAAGGTTTGGGGATGTCCAGCCTATGTCAAGAAGGGTAAGGTGGACAAACTAGAAGCGAGGTCCATCAAGGGACGTTTCATTGGATACCCAGAGGACTCGATGGGTTATCTATTCTACATGCCAGAAGACCATAGGGTCGTTGTAGATTTACAAGCGCACTTCTTTGAGGATGAGTTCATTCAGGAAGGTGGATCGGGTAGAAATATCTCTTTGGAAAAGCATAATGAAAGTCCTGAGGAGACATCTGATTAGGGATCAGGAACTGAACCTACTGTAATGCAACCTCCACTTCGAAGGTCTGATAAGATGTCTCACTTACCTGAGAGGTATGGCTATACACATGTCTAGGAACTGGGTCTCCATGACGCACCTGATAGCCGTGAGGACTACCCTGTCACCTATGACCAAGCGATAGTGGATGTGGACTCCGATAAATGACAAGAAGCAATGGAAGCTGAGATGGACTCGATGCATGCCAATCAGGTCTGGACTCTAGTGGATCTACCAACTGGCATGAAGCCTATTGGATGTAAATGGATCTATAAGAGAAAGACTAATGGGGATGGCGAGGTTGACGCCTATAAGGCCAGGCTTGTGGCAAAGGGTTATACCCAAAGAGAAGGGATCGATTATCATGATAACTTCTCGCCCATAGCTATGATCAAGTCGATTCGCATGATGCTTGCCATTGCTACCTATTACGATTATGAAATATGGCAAATGGACGTCAAAATGGCTTTTCTAAATGGATACCTTGAGGAGGAAATCTATATGGAACAATCTAAGGATTTTGTTCCAAAACTAATATTCATAAGGTGTGTAAGCTGCAACGAGCCATTTATGGGCTGAAGCAAGCTTCTCGGAGTGGGAACCTTCGATTTGACGAAGCAGTCAAGGATTTTAACATCGTGTGAAACAAGGAGGAACCATGTATTTACAAGAAGGTCAGTGGGAGCAACATTGCATTCTTAGTACTATATGTAGATGATATTCTACTTATAGGAAATAACGCAGCAATGCTCGGCACTGTAAAAGCTTGGATTTTCAAAACATTCTCCATGAAAGACTTGGGAGAAGCTTCATATATTTTAGGGATCCGTCTTTGCAGAGATAGACCGTGAAGAATGATAGGACTTTCCCAAGCTCTCTATATAGATAAAATCCTGAGAAGATTCAAGATAGATAAATCTAAAAGAGGGTTCCTTTCCATGCGACATGGTATTCATCTCACCACTAAAATGTGTCCTCAAAGTGAGGAAGACAAAATAGAGATGAGTAAGGTGACATATGCCTCGGCAGTGGGTAGCCTCATGTACGCTATGTTGTGCACGAGACCAGACTTAGCCTATGCTGTTAGTATGGTAAGTCACTTTCGAGCAAACCCGGAAAGGGAACACTGGACTGCCATCAAGAACATTCTCAAGTACTTGAGAAGAACTAGAGATATGATTCTTACTTACGGTGGTGGAGAACTGAAGGTAATTGGATTCACCGATTCTGATTTTCAAGGAGACATGGACGACTCTAAGTCGACTTCTGGGTATTTGTTTACTCCCAATGGAGGAGCAGTATCTTGGAGAAGCTCCAAGCAAAGAGCTACTGCAGATTCCACCTATCAATCAGAGTACCAAGCAGCCTCAGAGGCTAGCAAGGAAGCATTTTGGATGCAGAAGTTTGTGCAAGAACTTCAAGTGGTGCCTAATGCGGAGATGCCTATATCACTATTTTGTGATAATGATGGAGCTATCGCCCAAGCCAAGGAGCCAAGGGCTCCCCACAACACCAAGCATATATATAGAAAGTATCACATTGTTCGAGAGATGGTTGAAAAAGGATATATTTTGTTGCAAAGAGTAGACTCAGAAGGCAATGTCTATGACCTGCTAACTAAGCTATTATCTCAGGTTGTCTTGGAAAGACGTCTGAAGAACATGGGTATTGGATACCATGATGTGTGGCATTGAGTGCAAGTGGGAGATTGTTAGGAATATGCCCTCGAATGCCACTCAGGGGATGAGAGAGTAGGGGCATTGTTCTGGTAAATTATCGAATTATTAATAAAAGGCAATATGATTCATTCACTGTTTATTGTACTTCAAATACATTCTTGATTTGAGAAACATTGAAGTGAAGTCCATGTAAATAAATCGAACATTCCATTCTCGTTTTCGGATAAGAGAAAATGCACTGGAAGTGATTAAAGTTTATTTACATAAACCGTTCACAAGTCGATAAACTTAAATAGGCATTAAATTTTGAGTAAGACTTGTATAACTGGTGCTAGGACATGTGCAAGTCTTGATAGCATAGTCATAAGTATATTGGTGGGACCAGTATACTCGAATACGACTCATACTTGATTCAGTCACACAGTATTCACTCTCGGAGAGTCAATGACGAAGCGAAAGGTTGTGATAGTATACGTGGACCTTTGACTTGAGGGTTCAGTAGGAGATGTGCCTATGACGTGTAGTTTGTCATTAGAGTAGTTAGACTCATTTGCTTAATTGTTGAGTCAACCTGGAAGTGCGGACTATACGGGCAGGTATCAGTCTTTACTGTAAGTCAAGAAAATATTCTATCTCCTGTTAAGTGAGCAGGCGAATGTCCTCTACGGTTAATGGCAAATAAGATCATAAGTCTTTGGCTAAAGCATTCTGATCTAGTCGTATTGGATACACTATTAATCAGTCGGTCTTGATTTGCGCTAACACATGTATAGTGTCTAGTCAACAGTAGGGTTTGACTTTACCATGACCCGAAGACTTGACCGGGACATCTGATGAAGGGTCTATACGTATATTGTATTCACGACAAAATGGTTCTGGAATGATCCCTTCATTCGTTTTCAGTCGGGGGTTTACAGTGCGGCCCGCTAGGCTGGCTAAGTGCTGTCCGCACTCATTGGTTCCTCCCAATACCGGCTGACACGGACCTACAGAGTCGCGCGTCAGGATCGTTGACAGATAAATATGAATTATTATCTCTATATTAATATTCGGTACTGGATATCCAATTATTATTTATTCGATAAATCAGATAGTGGTTTTATGAATTGAAATTAAGTTACTGGGTAATTAATTTAATTTATAAAATATATTTCTTAGAGAAATATATTTGTATTTGATATAATTAATTAATTAGATTAATTAATTAGTATAAATATATTGGAGATAAAATGGAGTGTATTTAACGTAATCGTTTGACGAACGTCCGGTATACGAGCTGAGTGACTCGGCCCGTTTCTTGGAAATTTCCTAGGAGCCTCCCCCTCTCTATTCCATTGACTTGGTAATTTCAAACCTCTCATGTGATCCCACCATTTGATGGTAAGATATATTATTTAATTTGCATGGGATCTTTTATCATGTGATGGAATCATTTACAGCTCAACATGAATAAAAGAAGTCACATCTTCAAGACTTCAAATGTGAGAGTCTGTTCGGCCTTGAGTAGAAAGAAGAGAGGGAGAGAAAAATTTTCATCTTTTTCTTTCATCTTGGAGTACAAAGAATAGTGAGAGAAATAAGAGATAAAAATTCCTACGAGTTTTCCCTCGCAGTGTTCTTGGAGAACGGAATCTCGTTGATTTTTTCAGTCAAGTTCCGATGCGTGTGAAGTAGAGACATCGTGCCTTCGGTGTTTGGGATGAAGGAATTTCGTGCTCGTGCTCGGGTTCGTGAACATCATCAACTTACGAAGATATTATCAAAGACTTCAAGGGTATGGGATCTTAATCCTTTTTATCTTCGTAATTTCATTTTTGTATATACGTTTCTTGATCGATCCTGTTTGGGATTCTTTATTATTATTCCACTGCGTATTTCATTTTGTTTCCGGAATCCTAACAGGAAATTATCTGGTGTGCTCCCTATTTGCCTCATCAAGATCCCTGCACGGCTCAATCCGTGCTGGAAGTGAAACGTATTCTCAGTCTTCAGAAAGTTGCGGACTCGATGCCCGACAACTTTACTAATACTGCGAAAGTGACAAGATCTACCATTCCTGCTGCGAATGTTCCTGCAAGGTTAGAAGTCCCAGTTATATGGAAAGGTTCAGCCTCCCAAAGGAATGATGCCCCTGGCATCGACCTTAGTGGTGGGACGGCTGCTTCGCCTGCTCTTATCCCTGCTCGAAGAGGGGAGGCCAGTGGGTAGAAAGGATACCGAACCTCAAAAGAGAAGAGGAAAGGAGGCACAAAATCCTCTCATTTTCGACACAGTGACTCCGTCACACGAGATTATATCTGACTATGGATATGTCCTCGAATCAACAATGGAATAATCGATGGACGCGTCGGAAACTTTGTTGATGTCAGAGAATAAAGAAATCTCAATGCAATATACGAGTGAATACATACTATTGGGTAAGTCGTCCATGCTAGTTGATGATGCTTTTGCCTACTCTGTGGCTCAAGAAATCATTGAAGACGACGATGTTGAGCCACGCTCGGTTGTTGAATGTCAACAACGAGCTGATTGGCCAAAATGGAAAGATGCAATGCAAGCTGAACTAGACTCAATGGCTAAACGTGAGGTATTTGGCCGTATCGAGCCAGTACCCGTGGGCGTTAAACCAGTTGGACACAAGTGGGTCTTTGTTTGTAAATGCAATGATAAGAATGAGGTCATGCGTTATAAAGCGAGACTAGTTGCCCAAGGCTTCTCGCAGCGCCCTGGCATTGATTATGAGGAGACGTATTCTCCTGTTATGAACATCATCACTTTTCGCTACTTAGTCAGTTTGGTAGTGTCCGAAAAACTGAATATGCAGCTTATGAATGTGGTTACAGTGTATCTTTATGGGGATCTAGATATAGATATTTATATGAAAGTCCCCGAAGGGATTTCATTGCCCAAATCAAGTAGCTCTAAGCCGCGGAGCGCTTACACTGTGAAATTGTGTCGTTCACTGTATGGGTTGAAACAATCCGGAAGGATGTGGTACAACTACCTACGTGAATACTTTATTGGGAATAGATACGAGAACAATGATATATGTCCATGCATTTTTGTGAAAAGAACAAATACAAGATTCGTGATTGTAGCCGTCTATGTAGATGACATAAATGTTATCGGTACCATAGATGAGGTCAATGAAACGGCCCGCTACCTTAAATCCGAATTCGAGATGAAAGACCTAGGGAGGAATCGATTCTGCTTGGGCTTAGAGCTAGAACATCGAGATGATGGTATACTCATTCATCAATCTGCCTATGTCCAGAAGATACCCAGGAGATTTAGTATGGACAAGGCACGTCCTCTTGCTACCCTCATGGTTGGTCGAAGTCCGGAAATGAACAAGGATCTGGTTCATCCTAAAGAGGAGGATAAAGAGGTCCTTGGAGCATAAACACCGTACCTTAGCGTAATTGGTGAATTGTTATATCTGGCTCAATGTACTCGCCCAGACATCGCATTCTCTGTAAATCTGTTAGCGAGATTTAGCTCCGGTCCCACGATAAGGCATTGGAATGGAGTAAAATACATCTTTCAATACTTGAAAGGCTCCAGTGATCTTGGATTGTTCTTTCCCTATGCAAGAGAGAGCGATATTCTGAAAGGAATTGTTGAGGTTAAGACGATGCATACCGACCGTAGATCTTCCTCTGATATTGCAGCTAAGAATGGCAGCTTGACTACCAGAAGTGCTAATGCCAGCAAGCTTACACCCTATGCAGAGAATCCTAACAATATGTTAGTTGGATTTTCTGATGCCGGTTATCTCTCTGACCCGCATAAAGGACATTCCCAAACTGTGTGTTCACCACTAGGAATACGGCGATATCGATCTACCAAGCAGACCCTGGTTTCTATTTCCTCGAACCATCCAGAGATAATTGCATTGCACGAATCCATAAGGGAGTACATTTGGCTTCGATCAGTCATAGACCATATACGAGGAACTTGTAGATTAGAATCCACTACATCAACCCCTACTTGTATCTTTGAGTACAATGTGGCATTCATTGAGAAGATGAAGTTAGGTTTCATTAAGGGTGACAATACCAAACATATCACGCCAAAGTTCTTCTACAATCAGCAACAATAGAAATTGCTGAATATCGAAGTGAAACAAGTGAGTTTCGATGAGAATATCGCAGACTTGTTCACTAAGTCTCTGCCAAAATCTACATTTGAGAAACATATGAGAAGCATCGGCATGTGTCGATTATCCGAGCTCAACTAATGATAGCTCGTTGGAATGAGCTGTTATGTATACTTCAGGGGGAGTACTTCACATGATTCTGGCATTTGTAGTTGGTGCGTTGTGCTCTTTTTCCTCACCAAGTCTTTATTTTTTTCCATGGGGATTTGTTTGACTTGGAAAGGTTTTTTACCGAGGCAACATCTTATGCACCATGATAGTATTAGTGCTCGACACAGGGGGAGTGCTCCGGGATATCCTTCCCTTATTAGTGTCTTACCTAATACATGTAACACCCTCAAGTTATTCAGGGTATATTACAGCATCGTGAGACCCTCTGTGGGACCCAAAAGGCTATACATACGCGGAACCATGAACCTCGACCGATAAGGTCTAAACATAATGCATAAAAATACGCTAGAAATGACACCAAGGTAATAATCAATTCGACAGAAATATAATACATTGGGAATTAAAAACCCAAGGCAACACATGCCAAAACATCAATAGCATCCGAAGCGCTACTCGAGTGTTCACAACCATACCAAAAACAATAATACCGTATGGATCAAGTACAAAATACAAGCATAGACAAGACACAGCATCACTCTTTCCCCTTATTTTCGTGCCGACCCAGTACACGCCTTTCTCCTCTTCTGGATCCTGAAATACATGAAAGGTATTTCCCCCAAAAGGGGTTAGCCATCGAATAGCAAGTACAAGTATATCGAATATGAAACACAATACTTCTCGAAAATAAAGTAAATGTAATCATCATTTCATCAAACTCAAGACTAGTATTCCGGAATAACTAAATCTCATAGCACTTCATTTCAATACATACATGATTAGCCATGGAACCGCACCAAAAGCAACGGAAACCTCTAAGGCCCCGTCGGACCCTCCCAGAGTGGTTAACCCAAAATATTCGTGGAACCCCACCAAAGGAAACGGAACCCTGTGAGGACCCGTGGGTCCGTCCCAGAGTGAATTTAAACAATTGCACAATTCATATACCTCACTTTCAAAGTCGAGAATGTACAATCCTAAACATATACTTGTCTTTGAGACATTAGAACTGAAGTGAAAATGGTGTTCAAGCTCGAGAGGTCCAAGAATGCACTTCCGGGCCTAAACGATTCGTAAGTAAATATGATAATCAATCATCAATACTCAATTCTCAAGGAAGACTCCCAAAACCCCCCTTTTACGATTCATGAATCTTCAAAGTATTCTCATAGAGGTTGGAAATCATCCAAACCCTCTCCACTTCAAGTAATACACGAAATCATTCATTAATCGTAAGGGAAATGTGGGTACGGGGTAGATACATCATAATCTCAAAGATTTCAAGCTTCAAAATGGATAAATCGGACAGATCTAAGAAAACCCCCAAAAATTCCCCAAACTAGGGTTCTAAGGAATTTACCTTGATTCAGAGAGAAGGAACGGATTAGATGTTGTAAAATACTTGTTATCCAACTAAAGATGGTGATGGATGATAAAAAGTTGTTCCAAATCACCTCAGGATCGCCTCTATTGCGTTCTCTCGTCGGAAATGAGAAATGGGAAGAAAAATGACGAAGAAGGCGGCTGACCCAGTTTATATATCGGGTTTAGTTAGCATGCGCTAATTCCTAAGTATAGCGCATGCTAACGAGGTCACCTGGTAGTCCAGTAGCCTCTGACCTGTGTCGATAGCGTGCGCTACCAATAGCCTCTGACCTGTGTCGATAGCATTTGGGGTATTCCGCTCACATCTTCTCTTCCGTCTCCCAAGTCGCCTCCTCGACTCCATGTCTCGACCATTGCACTTTAACCAATGGAATTGTTTTGTGCCGAAGCTATTTCTCTCGACATTCAAGGATCTTCACTGGTCTCTCTGGAAAGGTAACATCCTCGGCTACATCAATCTCACTATAGTCGATAATATGACTTGGATCCGGCACGTACTTTCTCAACTGAGAAACATGAAAAACGCTATAGATATGACTTAAAGCTGGAGGCAATGCCAAGCGATAAGATAAATCTCCAACCCTGTCCAAAATTTCAAACGGTCCAATATACATCGGACTAAGTTTACCCTTTTCCCTGAAGCGGAAAACTCATTTTGTCGGTGACACCTTGAGTAGAACATGGTCTCCCACTTCAAATTCCAAGGGTCGACGACGAGTATCGACATAAGATTTCTGGCGGCTCTGGGCAGTCAACAACCGGTCTCGGATAATGGAAATCTTTTCCTTAGTCTCCATCAACATATCCGGCTCCATTCTGACTAACTCCGAAGCCTCATCCCAACATAATGGCGATTTAAATCGCCTACCATAAAGTGCCTCAAATGGTGCCATTTTGATCGACGCATGCCAATTATTATTGTAGGCAAACTCAATTAACGGAAAATGAAGTTCCCAATCATTACTCCAGTCTAGGGAACAAGCCCACAACATATCCTCTAATGTTTGGATCGTCCCCTTAGTCTGACCGTCTGACTGAGGATGAAATGACGTGCTCAATCTCAACTCGGTGCCCAAGGCCTGATGGACTGCTTGCCAAAAATGCGACACAAAACGACCATCTCAATCAGAAACAATGGTTTTAGGGGCACCATGCAATCTCACAATCTCAATTATAATGGTTCGGGTCAATCTCTCCGGTCCTCAAGTATCCTTAGTACCAAGGAAGTGCACATACTTGGTTAATCGATCAACGATTACCTAAATCATATTTGTTCCAGCTCTAGACCTCGGCATCCCCGTGATAAAATCCATAGAGATATCTTCCCACTTCCACTCGGGAATGGGAAGCGGCTTCAACAACTCCGCTGGTCGTTAATGCTCGATCTTGACTTGCTGACACGTCAAACATCACAATACGAACTCGGTGATGTCTTTATTCATATTATTCAACCAAAATTTGTGCTTCAAGTCTTTGTACATCTTACTCGTTCCTGGATGGATTGAGTAAGGCATAGCATGGGCTTCCCGAAGAATTCTCTACCTCAACTCCAGATTATTTGGGACACAAAGCTTGCCCTGAAATCTCAAGATACTATCTTCATGGACCATAAAGCCAGGGGCTTTTCCCTTGACACTACCAAAAAAAGGACTTTAGCCGATGACACTTAAAAAAACGGCCGACGACTTTTAGGTGTCGTCGGCTAAACTTTCGACTTTAGCCAACGAACATTGTTGTGGTTGGCTAAAAGGTTTTAGCCGACGACTGTTGTCCAGGTCGTCGGCTAAACTCTAACCTAGTTGTCGGCTAAAGATCGACAGTTTAGCCGACCACCGATTCGTTGGCTAAACCCCAAAAATATATGTATATATATACACATATATTTTTTATAAAACTAATATATATATATATATATATATTTATAAACTAGAAATCAAAATATATAAAAAAAACCTTCAGCCGACAACAACATTAAAGCCGTCAGCTAAAGAGGAATGGCCGACGAAATATTAAAGTCGTTGGCTAAAGTCTATATTAAAAACTAGAACGCAAAATATATAAAAAAAAGCCTTCAGCCGACAACAACATTGAAGATGTCAGCTAAATAGGAACAGCCGACGACATGTTAAAGTCGTCGGCTAAAGTCTATATTAAAAACTAGAACGCAAAATATATAAAAAAAGCCTTCAGCCGACAACAACATTGAAGCGGTCGGCTAAATAGGAACGGCCAACGACATGTTAAAGTCGTCGGCTAAAGTCTATATTAAAAACTAGAACACAAAATATATAAAAAAGCCTTCAGCCGACAACAATATTGAAGCGGTCGGCTAAATAGGAACGGCCGACGACATGTTAAAGTCGTCGGCTAAAGTCTATATTAAAAACAACGAGCACAAACATCTTCTCACAAGTAGAAGCCCGTCCGCTCGCTGTGTCCTTGTCCAGCCCATCGTTCGCCGCCCGTCCTTGTCCAGCCCGTCGTCCGTCATCCGCCGCCCGTTGCCGCCGTGGACTTGTGCTCGCCGTCGGCCTCAACTCCAGAAGAAGCCCTAATTCTATTTGTTCTTAAGGTTTGCATCTTCTTCTTCCCATCTTTTCACTCTTTTTTTGGTGTAAGAATATATTTGATAATAGCTACACAAGGTCTTAGGGGCTGAATTCATAAGGTTATTACAAGGTTAGATTGGAAGTTATCAAGGGTTAGCAAGGGTTGTGTTGAAGGATTGGAAGTTAGGGTTTTTCTTGTTGAAGCTTTAAATTTATACACAACAACAACAACATCTAAGCCTTAGTCCCAAAATGATTTGGGGTCGGCTAACATGAATCAAACTTTGAAACCGTCAATAATCGTTACATAAATAACATAAAAGGAAAAAAGAGGGAAAAAGTAGAGAAAAAAGCAAATAAAAAAAGAGAGTGGAAAAAAAAAAAAAAAGAAAAAGATAACATGAAATAAAAGAAAATAGGAATTTAAAAAAAAGAAAAAAAAAAAAAAAAAAGATAACATGAAATAAAAGAAAATAGGAATTAAAAAAAAAAAAAAAAGAAAAAGACACCATCCACCATCCGTATTCTTTCCCGCCACATTTGCCTCTCCATCGCCATACTTTCTCCAATTCCAAGAAACCGCATATCATTTTCAATCATCTTTATCCAAGTTTTCTTGGGTCTTCCTCTACCTTTCACAACATTACTTGCTCCCCAACTTTCTAGCCTCCTCACTGGGGCATCAATAGGTCTTCTTCTCACATGACCAAACCATCGTAATCGATTCTCCATCATCTTGTCTTCTATAGACGCAACTCTTACCTTCTCTCTGATCACCTCATTTCTGAGCCGATCCTTTTTTGTATGACCACACATCCATCGTAGCATACGCATCTCTGCCACATTCATCTTTTGAACGTGACGCTTTGTTTCTGACCAACACTCGGTGCCATATAACAGCGCAGGCCTAATTGCCGTGCGGTAAAATTTACCCTTTAATCTATGAGGCATGCCGGGATCACATAAAACCCCTGTGGCACTCTTCCACTTCAACCACCCTGCCTTTATTCTGTGAGCCACATCGCCATCTAGCTCTCCATCCTTTTGGATAGTAGATCCAAGAAAGCTTTAAATTTATAGTTCTAGTTAAATTTCATCACAAAAATTGTAAGCAAACTCCTATATTTACCTTTGATTTCTGTAAATATTAGTATTTCGTATATTTAATATATTCTATATGCTTATTATACTTGATTATGCTTGGAAAATTGAACTAAAACACTAGAAACCATCGAAAGGACTTATGTTGCAAAACAAAAACTGGACAGGGGCTGTAAACATAATTTCTGGGAAAAATCGGTGGACTGTGAAACTTAGGTAAAAACATAGACTTATAGATTGATGTCTTGTGGTCGTTTCTCAGGGTGGCTCATGCCGTAACCCATCCCGATGAATAAACTAGAGCCAAAACGGTAAAACATGTCAAAAACTGACTAACAGATTTCATTGGACAATACGGGACAGTTCTGGTCGTTTCTGGAACTCGTCGTTGTTTATGAAATGAAGCTAAGACATAAACTTAAACGTAGGAAAAAGCCGTGCATCCTAAAGTGTTCTAGAACTCAAGATATGGCCTTTTCCGCGGGACTACAGTGTGCTGTCCAACTTTCTGCACTTAATCACAAGTTTACACTAGAAATTTAACTCATGTTATGATGTAATTAAGGATATAAGGTCACTAGAAATTATTATATATACATTCAAATACAATTTCAAAGACATAAAAACCGATTCATGACCTTTTACGCGTTAGGAATAACATAGACATAAAGTTATAATAACTATATTTACAAAAACCGAAACATAACGAAAAGTATAGTTTCGACATATAAGTTTATATTAGAAATCTTAAATATGTTATGAAATGGTTAAAACAACTAGACTTGTTTTCACAATGACTTATATAAATCAGACTCATAATTATTTTTAAAGTGTCAAGACTAAATATAAACACTTGTTTTACTTTACAAACGATAAGTACCCAAGCATAATTAATGTAATAACTATATAAAGCATGCTAGTTTAAATACAAATGATATTCTAGAACCTAAGACGCGTAATAATGTTTATAGGTTATTGTTAGAGCTATCGACTTAATTTTTTATCTAGTTTTTCATCTTTTGCCCTCACAGTTTTTCATCTATTTTTTCATTTTTTGCTCACATGAAAAAACGACTGTTGCCTCAAAAGTTATCGTGTATATTTAATTATGTTATTTGTGTTGTTTATTTTAACACAGGCACACATGAGTAAAGTAACAAAAATATTGGGATTTGGTAAGAAAAAGAAGACGCCAGATTCGGGAGTTAGTTCTGCAGCTTCTAGCCACGCGGGATGTAAGGAACCTGCGCCCCTTTATATAGGTAAGTCTACGGGTCGTGCACATAAGATACTGGAGGCTAGTGGGATTCATACACCGACAGAACCTTATCGATTATCTAAACACTTAGATTTTCCGGACCAAGAGACGCTGTCCACACCTACCGCTACCCCGACGACCACTCCGGCACCTCGTATGCCTTCTATACATCGGCCTGACTCTACTCCTTCTACTACAGGACATGTAGATAGTTCGTCAGAGGTACCACACGGTCCGCCCCCGACTCTTTTCATGCCACCCATGGTACCGGCCATTCCTGAGGTCGACGATACGGGTCGACCACTCACAACCAGTTTGATAAGCCCTACAGAGGCTTACATATTTGTTCCATGGTCCGAGGAGAAAATATGGCGCAGTGCTAGACGGTCGAAGGGCAAGCTTGTCGAGGATCTTCGATCTGAAGCAGATGACTTGGCACAACTTTCGACATCTGAGAAGAATAATAAGAAGAAGAAGACTCGAGGATCATATAAGTGTTATGTACTTGACAGACATGTTTCGGATAATAGTCGTCCCACCATACCGGTTAATAAGTATGGAGCCCCCGTATTGTCTTCTGACGGCGCAGTTGCATGTCGTTGATATATAGGAGTTCTCATTCGAGATAGAGTTCCAATGTTGTGGGCCCAGTGGAAGGACGTGCCGATGTGTGTGAAGGAAAGCCTAAACAACGCTATGTCGGTAAGTATTGATATTAGTAGTTTCCTATCCGTCGCTCATTGGTTTATTGTTATTATTTTGATGAAGTCATATTATATTGCCATGTTTCCTATCTGTATTGTCTTGGATTTGATGTTGTTTAGAAGTTGTAATGTGTCCTTAGATGCACACTTCTGAATCATTTTCTAACTTTGGGGGCCAATGGGTTATTTTTAGTTATATATAAAGGAAAAATGTTGATGAGTACCTTGCAAGCATGAGTAATGTTTCGAAACTAACCCATTGGCCCCCATTTTCTAAAAATATATGTGGTTTTGCAAAACGATGAAAAGTGATTTCCATTCAAGTTGTTGCATGCATGGGTCTTTTATTCCAAGTGTTGATTCTTCTATTCCAAGTCTTATTTTCTGACTTGTCTTGAGTGTTCCTTTTGTAGAACTGGCCGCTGTAATGTTGGATTTTTACAAAATTATTCATCAGCTAGAATATGTTCAAGCTGGGGCAAGTTGGTTAAGAAACAATTGCCTTTTTTATTGTAATCCTGTTTTGAGTGTTTTATTTAGCCAAAATGTGAATTTTTTTCATTGCCTAATTTCCTTTTTTATTGTGAACAATGATCGGCGTGTACTTTGAGGTGCTTGGGTTTGTTTTTCCTATGATAAAAGTATTGTGATGGAATCTGAATTTGATGTGATTAATCCTGCTCTTTGTTCTTGTTTAATTCTTTCTGAATTTTATGCTTGAAATTAGAGGTTTGTTACTACCTCTCCAGAGGTTAGAGTTTATTTATTGAGTTTTGTGTGCTTTGGTGTGAATTTTTGCACTGTAATGCTTTTCTCAACCTCAAAAATATTTCTGGTATAGTGAAAAATGTGATATTATATAATGCTCGTAATTATTTCAAGCTATATTTTTTTTATTCGGAATTAGAGCTCTACTAGTAATATACATGTGTTTATATTTAGAGTTGGTGTGTACACACATCTGAAGAAACTTAAACTTTGAATATGCATTATGAATATTGTTGTTGTTTGATTTGTATTATATTTTAATGTAATTAATTTTATCAGACCGATTGAACTGTTCTGGCTTGGACAGGTATTGGTTCGACTTCTAAAAGACTGGTATAGATAGTTATCAACTGTTTTTATAAATAAATTTTATTTTGGCCGTTTTTTTTGGTAAAATATAGATATTCTGTGTATCATGCTTGCAAGGTACTTTACGATTGATCAAAAAATGGGGGCCAATGGGTTATTTTTAGTTATATATAAAGGAAAAATGTTGATGAGTAATGCAGCTTTTCAAAGAAATGTAGAGGCAAAAACTTGTATAAGACCGTCCGTCATGTGAATTCTATTCCGCAAGACAGGTCGGGATGACTGCATCCCTGTTTCTAAGCTTTATTTTTTTTGAAATCCTTGTTTTTTTTGAGTTTTTAGAGGGATATTTTTATTTTTTAGTTCTTTTAATTTTTCCTGGGATTATTTAAGATTTTTATTTTTTTATTTTTTTTAGTTTTTTTTCATGTGTTTGCGAAACCTAAGATGTGTGCGTTGGTAAAATTGTACAGTAATATGAACTTAGATTATGATCAGTTATTTATGGAACTTTATTCAACTCTCAACCATAAAATGTAGGTTTATTCGAATTTTGTTTATGTTCATTGTAGGTGTGGTTTGATATTCCTCCATCCCTACTACATACTTGGTGTGATGAGGAGCAGTCCACCAAGTAAGTAATGTTAATAATAATGTTCTCGAGTTATTTATTGCTATTGGTGTAGGTATTTGATATTTACGATCTTTTGTTGCTTGTATAGGTACAAGTATTGGAAAAATGAGTTGCATCTATTTTGGGAGACTTGGGGTGGAGACCGCGATGCTTGTCCTATAGAATTCAAATACCGGGAACATGAGTGGAATTGGCTTTGCATCCATTTTAACAACCCCAGCTATAAGGTATGTATTACTAATTGTATTGTTATTTATTAGGTTATTGAAATTAGTTAAAAGTGTTATATAACATTTCTTTAACAAAGTCGAAATATATTTAATGCCGAAATAGTTTATAATTGATTTGACATAAATTTTTTTAGACGACTAGTACAAAAAACAAGACCAATCGTGGTCGTTTGACGGAGCACCATAGTTTGGGGTCACGGTCGTTGGCATGTGTTGCTCACGAGGCTACTACTTCGGACCAAGTGGACAATGCGTTTGCGTATGTGTCTAGAAAAACATATCCACAAAATATTGACGAACATGTAAGTAAAAATAATTAATTCCTAAAAAATTGTTATTTTTTTTCTTAGTGTATAGCATATGTATTTTTTCTAACCTTTATTCATATCCAATGGTTTATTTTTTCTTATAACTTAGGAGAGAGTGAGGATGGAGTCTGAGACTATCTTGGCACAGATTGCGAGGGAGCAGTTTCCGGATATAGCAGAGACAGATCTTCCTGCAGCTATTGACATGATCGATCAGTCCGATCCATACGTCAGGTCTCAGGTGTGGGGTACCTTGTATACTCCTAAAGGGAGCCGATTTCATACGCGGATGATGGGGTCCGAGGGACATAGATTGTTGAAGGATACACCGGGCTTCCAACGTCGTCGGAGTGATACCAATAGAGCTTTCCTAGAGGAACAGTTGAGGATGGCGAATGAGCTTCGAGTTGAGGCAGAAAGGGAGGCTGCTGAGAAGATGGCTAAGTTCCAGGAAGAGCAACGTCAAATGAAGATCCAGCATCAGCAGGCGATGGCGCGTCAGCAGCACGAGACGCAGATGATGTGGGCATATATGGCCTCACTTAGTCAGACTATGACTCAGCAGGGATTTCAACCACCACCACCTCCATTTGTGCCTTCACAGATTATGCCTCCATTTGTGCCTTCACAAACTCCGACACCATCATCAGAGCATGTCGGTCCCTTAAATGATGGTAGTGATTCTATTTATCGTGATTTTCCGACTCTTTAGCTAGTTATTTTTGTATTTTAATTAGTAATTAGTATGTGGAAAACTATGTTAGATAGGATTTGATCTACGTTTGTTGAAGACTATGGTAATGTTTATCGTAATTTGAAAACTATGGTAATGTTTGTCTATACTTATTTGAGTATATATGTACTTGAGATTTGGAGTTGTATATTGTTATTGTTTGTGTATATTGGTGTTTGGTTGATGTTAGAAACAGATTTTTAAAAATAGATTTTGGGAAAAATAAAATCTGAATTTTTTTTTTTTTTTTAAAAAGACTTTAGCCGACCACTTACGAGTCTGCCGTCGGCTAAAGTATTTTAGCCGACCACTCTTATTCCGTCGGAAAAAGCTGTTTAGCCGACCACTCTTATACCGTCGGCTAAAGCATGTTTAGCCGACCACTCTTATATCGTCGGCTAAAGCTTGTTTAGCCGACCACTTTAATTTTATGTATTTAGCCGATGATTTTTTTGTTGTCGGCTAAAATCCAACTTTAGCCGACCACTATCTAAAATGTCGTCGTCTAAACCTTAGCCGACGAACATTAGCCGACGACCCTTTAGCCGACCACTTTAGACTTTAGCCGATCACTTTTAGGCTTTAACCGACGACTTTGTGTGGTCGGCTAAGCCCTGATTTTTGGTAGTGTGATTACATCTTCCTTCAGTTGGGAAATCATCGGATCACTCCATTGTTTCCCTTTGATGTCATCAACCAAGGACGAAGTAATTTCGAGGGTGCACAACTGTCCCTGCACTCTTTGAAGCCAAACTTCTATACTTTGCTCGATCAAATCCTGATGAATCTTCGCTTGGGTGTAAGAACCTCGAGCATTTGAAGTGCTGCTGATTTGTGGCTCAAAGCATCCGCGACGACATTGGCCTTCCCCGGATGGTAATGAATTTCCAAATCACAATCCTTGATCAATTCCAACAAATATCGCTGCCTCATATTCAACTCTTTCTGACTGAAAATGTACTTTAAATTCTTGTGATCGGTATAGATCCGACACGAAGAGCCATACAAATAATGCCGCCAAATCTTAGGTGCGAAAACAATCGCGGCTAATTCAAATCATGAGTAGGTATTTCATCTCATACGCCTTCAACTGCCGTGATGCAAAGGCTATCATTTTATCGAGCTGCATAAGCACACATCCAAGCTCTTGTCCTGAAGCGTCACTATTGTAATATCCGTAACTTTCTATTTTTAGCAGTTTCTATTTTTGGTATATGTGTACTTTTATCGACTCGCTTGTAACCGTTTCGACATTTTGAATCTACTTTATTCATGTAGTTTTTCCATATGGACGAGTTTTGGTGAAGTTTTCACGTGATTTCATTTTATGATATGTTTTGCCATATGAACGTTCGATTCTCGTAAAACTCATTCATTTTCGTGGTTTCTTGGTTTGTACAAGTTCGTATGATTGAGTTGGTCGTGTTGAGACTTTCGGTTTGCAAATCCGACGTCGTATCGTGATTTTCGGACGCTTGGGTCATTTTCGTAATTTCCTATAAGTTTAGGGAATTTCATATTCGTTGTCGTATTTCGGATTCCCGGGTAGTCGGATTGATGTTTTCTTGTTATGGTTAGACTCGTCATCGAATATTCATCGTAGTCGTATTTTTGGTTCGATAGAAGGTCCGAGTTTCGGGGTCGTCCGGAATCGTTTGGACAAGAATGCCAAGATCTTGTTGTCCAAGAGGTGTTATGGCCGTAACACCCGGAGATTCTGCCGTAAGTTGGCCATGTTACGGCCGTAAGTGTCCCCTATTACGTCATGTGACGGCCCATTTTAAAGCAATGGGCAGAGGTCCAAGACCTCATTTTCTATCCTTTCTTTCGTTTTTCTTCACGGGGCGACTCCAGAGGCGATTCCTTCAGTTTTGATCGAAGAATTTTTTCGTGTTCCATCACCGTAGAATCATAGTAGCATATCACCATCAGCGTAATCATCCTCCATCATCCGAATCCGAGGTATTTTCTTTAGGAACCCTAACTTGTATAAATTGGGGGTTTTTCGGGTTTTTCGTGATTGATTCCGAATTATTCATGTATGTTGCGAAACTTCTTACCGATTATTGTTATTGGATTATTCCCAATCCATTTTCTTCGATTTAATCCGTGAATTATTAATACAGGGAGATTTTGCGTAAACCCTCGCCCGTATCGATTGAACGTCTATTGTCGTGAATTGTAATCGGGGTTATGGGAGTATTCCTTTCGTTTATTGATGTCCGTTGGGACTGAGTTATGTTAATTCTTCGTTAGGAACCGTCGTCTTCCACTCGGATCATCCGTAGTCGTTTTTCACTTCCGATTCTTCGAAGATGTCACAAAGGCAAGTACTTTACATTTGTTTACATGTTCTAGTATTTGAATTATGGCTATATGTGGTTGTTGTGGGAGGATATGTGTATGTTCACCTAGGGACGGTCTGACGGGGCCTCTAGGGATACGTATTGCCATGTGTGTGCATATCACGAACTGTGGTTAACCACCCAGGGATGTCTGACGGGGCTCTGCAGGGTACGGTGGCCGTGAGTCACGTACCAAAGTTAACTTTGAATTGTTTTGGTTGGAGAAAATGTGTTTTGTGCTTGTGCATCGTAAATATTCCGGAATATAAAATGTTTTCTGAAATGATTTTTGGCGCATATATTCATCTGATTAGAATGTAGTTCAAATGGATTGTACTTGCACTAGCAGTTGTCGCTAACCCCTTAAATGGGGGAAATACTTATTTTGTATTTCAGGTATTGATCGTGGGGACAAGCGAGCACTCGAGCCGTATGAGGATGATGGGCAAGCATGATATTGTCCAATAGTTGATTTTCGTTGTTATGTCTGTCGGTTATTATTGATGTCTGATTTTGGGATTTTTGTATTATAAAATTGGTTTAAGTACTCAAGTACTTCCTGTTTGAACTTGTTACTATTGTGTCCCCGTTTTGGGAAATGGATTTGATGTTAGATTTTATCTGTCGGTTTGTAGTCTTTTATGCGAATTGTCGTTTGATTAATGATTGTTTGTCGTTGTCGAATGTCTTGTTTGGTACGTTAGCCTGGTGGATTCCACAGTGTGGGGTCCACGGCGCTGTAATATGCCCTGAATGTCTTGGGGGTGTTACAGAATATGGTATCAGAGCTTAGGTTATGGATACCTAGGCTATCGGTTATTTGGGTCTAGTTAAGTGTCGTTTTTGGGACTGTATCGCTGCTATGCCATCATCTCAGTACGCCGGTGCTCGTAAGTTTTTCCTAACTTGACTCGTTTCACCGTTCTGTTCTATTCCTGTCTTAGTATCTTGTTGCATTTTGCGTTTGAATTGTACTTACCCGTTACTTCTTCAGAATTCCTGCTGGTAGAGGACGCGGACGCGGTAGGGGACGTGGCGCAGCTGGTGGGGCGGCCATGTCCGATCACTCAGGAACTGATTCGGCGATGCCTTCTTTGTCGAACAGTGTTCCCCCTAGTTCCCGAGGTCAACAGGACCAGTCTGCTAGCTCCGGTAATGCACATGAGAATGTTGGAGTGGCCAACATTTTGCAGCAATTAGAGAACCAGATGACGCTACTGACTCAGGCCGTTCTGGTCGGCCAAGCTAATGCCAACCCGGTCCCGCCTACTGGATCTGGCAATGATAAGTTACTTCAGGACGTGATTCGCTTGGTGACTCTCAAGCCAGTCCTCACTGAGGATCAAATCCTCACCCTCGATATCAACCACAATCAAATTCAATAACCAATCAATACTTGATATGCTCATCGGATAATCTCTAATCTCCCGATTCCCCATTTTATCCCCGCTAGGCAGTTTCACAATGTAAGGATCGCAAGCAGTCATACAATTTATATTCAAACGGCGTACAGAATCCAAGGAGATGTAGCAGCAGAATCAAAAAGCACTCGAACTGGATGAGATAAAATATGAATGGTACCTGAGGCCATAACCGCATCAGGTTCATCTGTTCGGCGCATCTCGTAGACTCGTGGGTGTGCCGAACCGACGCTAGAATCTCCCTCTCTAATGGTCTGGCCCCGTCCCCGGCCTCTGCCATAAACATGTTGTGATTGGCTAACTGATTGTCGCTGATTCACATTCTGATCTCTATATGTTAGGGCAGAAGCCCGCGTATCAAAGTCTGATCTTGTTCGGGGCAATAAACTGCCTTGTGTCCCACTAGACCACAAGTGTGACATTTCAGAGGTGGGAAGTTGCACTCCAGATTGATGTTGCGTGGATGACCACAATTAAAACAGGTCACCGGGCGAGTTGCGGTGCCCGAAGCAGAACGAAAACTCTTCTTCCCTTTACAAGAATGCGATGACTGCCCGACAGAACGGTTAAACCGACTGAGGTTTCTGAAAGTTGTCGCCCTTAGAACCAGAAAAATTACCGGTGGTCTTTTGCTTTTTCGGCTCCACTACAAAAAAAAACAATTTTTATCGACGCTATTTACCGACGCCCGTACTGCCATTGTTAAACTTATAATTTACCGACGCCATTCCCGACACCCATTATTTAATTGATTTACCGACGCCATTGTCGACGACCAGTTCGCAGACTTATTTTTTTTCTTTTTTTTCACAATTAACGACGCCGTTTACCGACGCCATTTGCCGACACCCTTACCGATGCCACTTTGGCGTTGGTAAATTTTTATTATTATCTTTTTTTCTTTTTTCACAATTAACAACGCCGTTTACCGACGCCATTTACCGACGCCGTTTACCGACGCCATTTACCGATGCCATTTTGGCGTTGGTAATTTTTTTTTAATTTAAAGACGCCGTTTACGCCATTACCGATGCCATTTCGGCGTCGGTAAATTTTTTACACTATCCCACATCGAAAAAATAGTAGTGTTTTAGGTGGTTTATAAACCAAAATCCTTCTCAACCATTTGAAATTGAATGGAGCCCGACCTGACCCTTGGACCCGACCACTTTGGACTGGACTGGCCGAACGACCCGCCTCGGCCGGACCTAACCCTTTGAGCCACTTTGAGCCGGACGTGACCGTCGAGTCTGGCACGACTTTTAGATTTATTTTTTAATGTAACGACGCCAAAAATGGTGTCGGTAAATGGCGGCGTCGGTAAAAAATTACCGTCGAGCGTTTTTCCAATGGCGGGTTGCCGTCGGTAATGGCGTCGGTAATTTTTTTACCAACGCCATTTTCTGTTTTACCAACGGCGTTTGGCGTCGGTAAAAACTATTTTTTTTGTAGTGCTCGTTTGTGATGTCATTGTGGGAGCACAACATGTCATACGCCAAAGCCCTGTCTTGGTATTCTTTTAGAGTAGTGCAAGTAAACCCGGCCATATAACGCAGTAAATCCATATTCATTCGCATATTGAAGTGGCGTATTTTGTCATGCTCATCACGCACCTAGTTCTTCACATGAATCAGCTGTTGGTTGTATTCCACTATCGCCTGAGAGACTGTGATGTTCTGCGGCTTAGCCTCTAAAATGATCGGATCCTACTTTCTTGCACTGGCCAAGGACAATACTCAGCCTCCAATAGATCCTTAAATTCGTCCCATGTAGCAACATGATCTTGCGGCTTAATAGCTTTCCACCAAGTCGCGTCTTACTTAGTAAGGAAGTACTGAGCGATCGGTACCTTCCTCATTTCCGGACAGTTAACCGCTTCAAACACTTTCTCCAACTCAGATAGCCAACTTTCCCAACCCTCTGGATCGGTAGCACCACTGGACTGCGGAGGATGCATACAGACTACATTCTGAAGTAAAACGTCCACTGTCGGAGTAGGATTATTTAGTTGAACAGCTTGGGCCAGGACAGTCATCTGATTTGCTAATTGTTGAAGAACATTCGTGACCCCAACATCTGAATTATTCCCTTGACCGGTCGACTGGTCATGTTGACTTTCGGTATCAGGATGCACCAAGTTAGATAAACTATGGGTAGCCGACCCCGCAACAGAACTGAGGGAAGCGGCTGCGCCACGTCCTCGTCCGCGTCCACGACCACGGCCTCGACCCCTGTCAGCAGACATTCTGAAGGATACACAAAATACATAAGTGCAATTCAAATCGCCCTTCATCGAGGTGACCGATTCCCAAGAATACCAAATCAAAAGTGAAGCGATTAGGAAAAATGCAAGAAGAGTAAAAGGACTTACTAGTACCGGTAGCACCAAGATGATGGCAATATAGTGATACTATTTTCGAACGATAACTCAATTTCGACCCAAAAAGACCGACAGCCTAGGTATCCATAAACCTAAGCTCTGATACCATATTTTATAACACCCCCGAGTTATTCAGGGTATATTACAGTGCCGCAAGACCCTCCGTGGGACCCACAAGGCTATACATATGCGGAACCATGAACTTCGACCGATAAGGTCTAAATATAATGCATAAGAAGACGCTAGAAATGACACCAATGTAATAATCAATTCAACAGAAATACAATACATCGGGAATTAAAAACCCAAGGTAACACATGCCAAAACATCAATAGCATCCGAAGCACTACTCGAGTGTTCACAACCATACCAGAAACAACAATATCGGATGGATAAAGTACAAAATACAAGCAGAGACAAGACACAACATCACTCTTGCCCATCATTTTCGTGCCGGCCCGGTACACGCCTTTCTCCTCTCCTGTATCCTGAAATACATGAAAGGTACTTCCCCCAAAAGATAGCTAGTACAAGTATATCGAATATGAAACACAATATTTCTCGATAATAAAGTAAATGTAATCATCATTTCATCAAACTCAAGACTAATATTCCGGAATAACTAAATCTCATAGCACTTCATTTCAATACATATGTGATTAACCATGGAACCGCACCAAAGGCAACGGAACCCTCTGAGGCCCCGTCGGACCCTCCCAGAGTGGTTAACACTATGTATGAAGAATTTGCAAGTCAAAATATTAAAAATAAATAATTAAATAAAATAATATATTTAAGAACCTATTAGAAAAATGAGTATAACTTCAGGGTTTAAAAAATAAATTCCCCTCAAAAATAAATTCCCCTCAAAATTAATGGCATTATTAATGATTTATAAAATCCATATCTGTAAAAAGGATGGGGAATTTTTCTATGATAAAAGATTCATTTATTTCGGTTAATTCTCAAAAAAAAAGGGAAAAATAGAGGATCTGTTGAATTTCAAATATCCAGTTTCACTACTAAGATAAAGAAACTTACTTTACATTTGAAATTACACAAAAGGGAAAACGTCAAAAATTGCTGACCTATTTATCAAAAAGAAATCAAAAACGCTAGTAGATCTATAATTCAAGAAAATAAGTCATTATATTTTTTTTATATAATACATCATCGGTTTACGAAATAAATTTATCTATTTCTTTCTTTTTAAATTTCAAAATCTTAGTTTAACATGAAGAATATGCAAGTCAAAATATTAAAAATAAATAATTAAATAAAATAATATATTTAAGAAGCAATTAGAAAATAACTTCAGGGTTTAAAAAATAAATTCCCCTTAAAGTCGAAGGGCCGGCTGGCTCTCTATCTCATCTGCTATTTATACAGACAAAAGACCCCAAATTTTTTTTTCTGAACTCTACTCTCATCGTCTAAACAATGATAGACACGAAACGGAAACACGCAACCCTAACGCTAGATGCAGAATCTCCTGGTATGTTTCCGTGTTTCAATTCAATTGTTAGCCGATTTAGATAATATGAATCCCTTTATATATATATATATATATATATTACCAAACGAAATTTCCTCGACTCTACTCTCATCGCCAAATCCATGACAGGCAGCAAACGTAAACACCGAATCCTAACCCCTGATGCAGGATTCAATTGTGAGCGGATTCAGATAATATGATTTCTTTTCCACACACACACACATATGATTACATATATATTATTTATGTGTGTCTATATATATATATATATATATTATAGATATATAGATTTAGGATCAAATGATAATAGTTTTTATCCTGCGAATTGCGAATATGCACGAGTTTTGTACTAATTATGCATGAAATATAATACATTTCGTGCATTAAAATATGCATTATATGCATCAAAATATCGATGCATCAAAATATTATATTATATGCATCAATCTTTTGTGAGAATAAATTTAGGCCATCCATTTATCAAGATCTATGATTATTCATTCTTATTTTTTAACTCAAATTGCATTCTCACCTCAATATATATATATAGGGATAGGTTCAGGTAGGAAAGCTTTTTCCCGTAAGAAATAAGAATGATTTTGGGCCTTTGATCTTTGGTGATCAATGGCTGTGATTTGGCCACGTTGTGCTAAGAATTTAGCCTAAGTGTGCTACGCGGAATATTTTTGTGGGGATATATTTGTAATTATACAGATTGTATGTTTGGTATTTCCTATAATCATGGGATTTCATACCCCACTTTCCCATCTCTTCCCAATGTGTAAGCCGTGATTTTGTTTTCTCTTTCCTCCATCCTTTTATCTCTTTCCTTCATATTTTATCTCTCAAGAAATTTACAGATTGCAAAAAATAAAATAAAATTATATTTATTGTATTTACTAATAAATCACATTACACTACTTAGCACAAATATTACTGCTTATTTTTTTCTTTCTAAATGTGCAGAAACCATCAGCTAAATGTGCTGAAAAATTATTATAAATATGCAGAAACAATCAGCTAAATGTGCTGATAATAAAAACACTTATGCTGCAAAATAATATTAAATGTGCTTACTAATTACAAAGATTGTGCTAACTACTCAGAATAATCGTGCTAATATACAACGGCGACGGCGGCAGAATTCTGGAATGGGGGAGCAGAAATGAGAAGAAATGGGGGAGAGAAAATGAGCGGATGAAATTAGGGATAGATTGAAATGAGGGGAGAGAAAATTAATTTTGAAAATATCAGAATCCCTTAAAAGATGGATAGGATGAATGGAAATGAGTGAGAAAAAAATTTCATTTCACAAATACCCTCGTTGTTAAAATCGGGTGAATCAATGATGATGTCAGCATCAAATCTAGTTAAATCTGAACCATTAATTCTTTATAGATGTAAGGTTAGGATACATTCTTATTTCTTACACTTAAACCATTTCACTCCATAACCCACCCATATATATATATATATATATATATATATATATGTAATCATCGCCAAATCCATGACATGCAGCAAAAGGAAACACAAAACCCTAGCCCCAGATGCAGGCTCCCCTGGTATGTTCTGGTCTTGAATGCAATAGTGAGCCGATTTGGAGGACTGCGTTCTCTTTAGAGCCGACCCAATTATAATGTAATTGTTACTTATCTAACATTATTTTTTAAAATCCAGAATCACCTGGATTTTAAAAAATAATGTTAGATAAGTAACAATTACATTATACCTGGATTTTAAAATCCAGGTGATGATCCGGAAAAACAACTTGCATCTCCTGTCAAAGGTATGTGTTGATTTCCTTCTTTTTTATTCATATGGTCTTATTTTGGAATTACGTGTATGAATGCTTCGATTCTATATATTATTATGTAATATATAATAATGTCTAAGAATGAAGAACTGAAACATACAGTTTTCACTCCCTTCACGAGTTGGCATGGCGCACTCTGATGTATTTTTTTTTGTTTCAATCTGTGTAGCTCGCAGAAGCCTACTACGAGAAACTTTCATTGGTAATCCTCTATTAACTATTGCAACTAAACTCTTGTTAGACATCTTTTTATGTGCTTTCTAGTTGGAAGCAAAAAAGACTGTTAAATTTATATTATGTGATCAGAAAATTCAAAATATTTTTTTGCAGACTTTTCGAACAAATATGGTGTTTGGTGACAACTTCTCTATTGCAAAATGCATCTCTCTCAATATATATATATATATATATATATATATATATATACTCCTAATATTTATTTATACCCTGTTTTGAGAAATTCATGTATGAAATACCCTATTTTTTATACACATGTAAAAAATGCCATTTTTTATATTTTAATACCATTTGACCCAACTTCTGCACCCACTTCTGCGTTGATATGCCGACATTTCTCTGTAAGTGGTTCCACATCATATATATTTTTTTAAAATATTTTTTTAATGCTCATTTTCTTAATAAATACTGACATACGGATGAGTAAATAATTTACTGCTACTAGATAGAAGGGATCCAGTACTGATAAATTAGACAGTAGTGGTAAATTTAATTGTCCAGTAGGGGTACGGGCAATATTGGTAAATTATTTACCCCTTCTGTCCCAGTAGTGGTAAACTATTTACCCCACCTGTCCAGTAGTGGTAAATTATTTACCCTTAAAGCCGAAAGAAAATAAAATAAGTATCATTATTCTTAAAAAAGGATAGAAAATACATGTGAATTTGGAAATAGGGTAGTTTCAGTCTTGGTTTTTTCAAAAAAGGTATTTATAATTTTTGCCCATATATATATATATATATATATATATATATGGATTCATATCATTTATCAAACTAAGTTTGATATTTGATCAGAGATTATTGATTTTCTGGATTGACATTGTCACTTACAGGTCCTGATGGGAGTCTATATCGCACTCTTGGTAAGCTCTTGGTTTTATTTTCAGGCTTGCAAATATATTCGTTAGCTCTGTTTGTCTTGTGAAGAACATGAATAATTACATAATCTGTTTCTTTTCAATTATTGTTGTGTTGTTCCTAAATTCTAACTGTGTATGATGGTAACAGTTATTCCCTCTCCTCGACGACGTAAATTCAAAGGTATACTTTCATCTTCTTTTGGTTTTTGTTCTTCTGTGTTAAAGGGTGATGCGTCTAGTAATTTTGCAATTCTAAGTAGCGTTGGCAAAAAAGGACGGTTCAGATTGGGTTCTAATGAGTTGCCTCTTGTTAAGATTGCATTTTAAATGATTGGGCTTAGATATATTGGGTTCAATAAGGAAAAAATGAGCACGTGAAGAATAAATATATCACTAATTTATATATATATATATATATATATGGATTGATTATGGTGGAAACCCCTTTAATGGTGAAATCTAGAAACCAATCTATACCTGTTGTATTATTAAACAATTTCATTGAATATTTGTTATTATTTGTTGCATCAAGCTGATCGCTAGTATTTGCAACAATAATGCAATAAAAAAATACATAAATACATATAATCCTACTCATCTACAGCCGTTAGATCACTAATATCAATGGCCTACAAAAGTTTCTAGATTTCACAAGGTAATTAGGTTTTCATATGATATATTTCTTATATATCTATATAGAGTCAGGTTCAAACGAGAATGTTAACTATTTAAGAGAATACTAGAATGGTTACCCATGTACAAAATAATATATGATTCACGTACAAAATCATATATGATTACGTGAGTGTGTACATCAGTATAAAATAATATATGATTTTATACGTATGTATTTGATTTTTTTGGTCAATATAAAATCATATATAATTTTTTCCGTCAATGTAAAATCATATATGATTTTATACATGGGCGACCATTCTCGTATTTTCTTAAATAGTTAGCATTCTCGTTTGAACCTCGTTTGAACTTGACTCTCTCTCTCTCTCTCTATATATATATATATATATATATATATATATATATAATGTAACTTTATTTTCAGAACCCTGTTAAGTGCGAGAACTGCGAGAACCACCTTTTGTACTCCTAATAATGCATAATGTACATCATGTCAATGCATACAACCCCTACTGATCATAACCCCTACTATATAGTAGGGGTTATATATATAGTAGGGGTTATCATCGATAGGCTATTATAGTAGGAAATTTATCGGTAGGGGTTATCTCCTGTAATAAAAATTGTATTTTACTATAATACCCTTTTGAATTAATAATATTTTTTAATATTTAAAAAAATCTCATTGGTTTAGAGGAGTTCTCGCAGTTCTCACACTTAAGAGAGTTCTGAAAATAAAGCTCCCCTATATATATATATATATATATATATATATTATGATAGATATATACATGTCATCAATGTTGTAAAAAGCTTAAGGCGGAATTGAGGCATTTTGCCTCGGCGAGGCAAGGTGGTAGCCTCGAGGCGGTTCGAGGCGTAAGCCTCGACAATTAAAATAAATCATAAAAATTATAAAATAAATATAAAACAATAGATAACAAGCCAAACATTAAATTTAAAAGTTTTCAAGTCTTATAAGCATCAAAATAGACATAATGTGTGCATAAACAAGCATTTCCTTAAATTTTCAATAATTTAAGTCATCGAACTCATCGTCATCATCCTCATTCTCTCTTGTTGGTAATATCTCCTCAACATCCTCATCACCATCCTCCTCTTCCTCATCCTTTCCATCCTTCCGTTTTTACTTTGACCTAAATTACATATAGCGCAACTATGTAAGTAAATGTAAACATATAGAAAATTAGAAATAATAATAAAATTTCAACTTAAAATTTAACATCAAAATTTACCTTTTGAATTTGTGCTATTCTTTCTCTTCTTACTTGTCGTTCTTGATGAAGACGAAGCTTCCTCATTTGGTATTTGTGTATTGTCTAAATCCGCCTCAATTTCTTGATCATTATCATCGTCCATTTGTGCAATTATACTTGCAACACTACCACTTGGCTCATTTGGCTCATTCTCATTGTCAACATACCATTCATCATCGGAGGCCAAGTGATCAACTTCCAAAGGATCCGTCTTTTGCATGACTTTTCACTTTGAAGTGGCGGCAGTGGTGAGGAGGATGAGGGAGGAGTTGGACTTCAGAGTTGGAGAGAGAGAGAGAGAGAGAGACAAGAGACAGAGACTGAGAGAGGAGAGCAGCGCGCGCGAAGCCTGGGCTTATTTCGTTCTTCTCCTTTTCTTTTTTATTTTTTTATTTTTTTTTTATTTTTAATAGCTAGAATTGTAATATTAGGGTTTAATTTATTGTGCTTGTATTAATTCTATCTGTTAGGGGAAAAAGATATCTATAAACTTGCTCGAATGAGAGAGAAGAAGACGCGAGATATTGGAAAAGTTAAATGTGTAAAAGATACTGACCAAAAAAATTTGGTTCAAGATAAAGAGATAAAAGAGAGATGGAGGTAAATACTTTGATACCCTATTGATGGCCATTAAGAACAAGATATTGGGAATTTAAACATCCCTCAAGTATGGTTAACCGAGAGTTTAAGAGAAGAATCCAAAAGGGTGAAGTGACAATTGCATTGAAGAAGATGGGGTCAAAAAGCGGAAGGACAGGATGGTATACCTATTGAAGTTTGGAGGTGTTTGGGGAGAGAGGGATCGAATGGGTAACTATGCTTTTCAATAAGATTTGGAGAAGCAATAAGATGCCATCGCATGGAGGAAAAGTATTCTCGTCCCTTTGTATAAGAATAAAGGTGATGTTCAAGATTGTTCTAATTATCGCGGAATTAAACTAATGAGTCATACCATGAAGTTGTGGGAACGAGTGATTGAACAAAGGATCGTGAAATGTGTGAAGATAAGAAAATCGGTTTGGATTTATGCGGAAGATCGACCATGGAAGCAATTTATCTTATCCGTGATTGATGGAACATTATCGAGATAAAAGAAAGATCTGCATATGGTTTTTATTGATTTAGAGAAGGCGTATGATAAAGTACCAAGAGAAGTACTTTGGTGGGCCTTAGCAAAGAAGGGTGTAGCGCGGAAATATATTGACATTATAAAGGACATGTATGAGGAGCTAGTACAAGTGTACGTACTAATGTTGGGAGGAGAAGAATTCCCTATTACGACTGGGGTGCATCAAGGATCTGCTCTTAGTCCTTTTCTCTTTGCCATAGTCATGGGCGAATTGACAAGAGAAATTCAAAATGACGTTCCGTGGTGTATGATGTTCGCAGATGATATTGTGTTGATTGATGAAACGAAGGTTGGAGTGCAGTGAAATTGGAACTTTGGAGGGATACTTTGGAAGCTCGAGGCTTTAGGTGGCGAAGTAAGGCCGAATATATGGAGTGTAGGTTTAGCGAAACAGTGATAGAGAGGCGGGATGATCACATTTGATGGGAAAGTTGTTCATGGATCCACTTTCTTTCGGTATCTTGGATCTATTATCCAAAAGGATGGAGAGCTAGATGGCGATGTGGCTCACGAGAATAAAGGCGGGTGGTTGAAGTGGAAGAGTGCCACGGGGTTTTATGTGATCGGCATGCCTCATAGATTAAAGGGTAAATTTTACCGCACGGCAATTAGGCTGCTTATTGTTATATGGCACCGATTGTTGGGTCAGAAAGCGATGTCACGTTCAAAAGATGAATGTGGTAGAGATGCGTATGCTACGATGGATGTGTGGTCATACAAAAAAGGATCGGCTCAGAAATGAGGTGATCAGAGAGAAGGTAAGAGTTGCGTCTATAGAAGACAAGATGATGGAGAATCGATTACGATGGTTTGGTCATGTGAGAAGTGTAACACCCCCGATATATTCGGGAATATTACAGCGCCGTAAATCCTTTACGTAAGGATTTACAAGGCTGAAGAATTGAACAAGTATAAAAAGGTACTGACGAATGGAAATAACGGAATTACAGTACATTAGTTCTGACCAAAATACGGAAATAGTACAATTGTCCAACAGAACTCAATATTACATCACCAAATTCAAATCACCACAAACTACTTCGTACTCGAGTACTTATTGAAATGACGAATAAACGAAAGATAAATAAACCCGGTCGGGACATCACTCTGCACCCTCGTCGTCATCTTTGTACGGTGGTTGTTTCCCACTCTCACGGATCACGAACACAAACAAAATGTTCACCCCTGAAGGGGTTAGCACAACGATGCTAGTACAAGTACCACAGCATATTATTCATATCTCATGGTGAATAATAATAACGTAAACGACAAAATACCAACGAGTCTTCTCCTACGAGAATCTCAAACATAACATATACAACTGATAATCACAACATGATATCAATACATACACATGGTAATTCCATCGATCCAGCGTTCACTGCCTAGAACCCACGATGATCGTCAGACCAACCCGTGGTGGAAAAACCCGTCCGATGATCCGGTATGCGCTAGCATAGATCCCCCGATGATCCCGTCGGACCAACACGAGGTGGACACACAATAACGACATACATGCACGACAATATGTATAACAACAATACATAAAACAGTTAAGGTACTTGCCTCGATTTGAAGACAATAACAATACTTCCACGAAAATGAACACTCGAAGGTCGTCCTCCTCAATCAATCACGTAACGAGACCAAACCTTAACAAAAGAAATGATATAGGATTTATCTCACGTCGTATGAATGTTAAACAATTCGATTAACGGTCAAAAGTTCATAAACGCAATCCGCCCGAATAGCTTAGCGCACGCTAAGTACTCTGTGTAGCGTGCGTTACGTGCATCGATAGCGCACGCAAACAATGAGCCTAGCGCACGCTAAAGTTGCATGGTCGATACCTCACCGACCCGGCCGATTGACTCGTCGATGGTCTAGCGTCGTTACGTACCAAGCGTAGCGCACGCTAACAATGCCGATAGCGCCGCGTTACCGCGCATATCATAGCGTGCGCTATCTACGCATGGCGATTTCTTTGCTGAGCGATGCTATTCTTGCCATGTTTGAAACAACGAAATCTTGCGTGATAATTCATGTTACTACCATGAATACTATGTCTACACCCTCATGAATGATTATACGTATAAAGACAACTTCGGATTCAAGGATATGCATGCCAATATAAAACCATATTCTTTTCCGACTTCAAATCTTCATACGATAATTCGAAAAACTAAATGGTTGATATCAACACCTCTATATCAGTCCATATTATCCTACTGAAGTTGATAAACGTCCTATATATACTAGATAAATCCTTCCATGATCAAACCTTTAGATTTATCTAACAATAAGGATGTTAACGTCTAGTCCAAGATTACTATGAAATCATCTATTAGATTCGGTTAACCATTGATAGAAGCTTCTCTTCACATATTCAGTGTACTAAGATTCGAATCATGATGATTATAATCAAGGTATTCCAGGCTTATACAACTCACTATTCCAAACATGATATACTTGGATAATTCATCTATGAAAATCCATATCTTGTTAACATGATCATCCAAATCGTTAGAATCCAACTCTAAGTCCGGAGATAGATTGAACATACCTTAAAATGACGAAATCATCGAACCGTAAGGTAGAATCCAACTCCGGTTGGTTGTATGCTCTTCCAAGGTGCTATTCCACTTCCATGAACATTCCACGTGGTAACCAATGTATAAATATCAACAATATGTGTTCTTAAGTGTATAAGAGTATTTCTACAACTCTCTGAACTCTCAAGATTGAGGAAAGTGCGAAAGAAATGCAAGCCAACACGGTTGATGTCCCATTTATAATTTCTGCATTAATGATAAGTTAGCGCACGCTACTAAGCATCCCTTAGCGTGCGCTAATAATGGTTGACTTCAGATTTTGTCCGGGTGCGTCAGCGGGAATCTTATCCGGACCCATGTCCCGCTGGCGCACGAACCAGCTGCCCCGTTCAATAATTGAGTCCTTAGCGCACGTTACTCATACCTGCATAGCGTGCGCTAATAATGGCCCGATAGCGCGCGTTAAGATACATTCTTAGCGTGCGCTATCACAAGGTTGTTTGAGCAATTATACATGTTTCTATACTTATGCATAATGACATTAATGCACTAAATATCACACTCCAATAATCAAAATCATCAATCCGAAATAATACATGGTTGAATACAGATGAAATACACTGTAATAAATCCGGATATTACATACTCTCCTACTAAAAAGGAGTTTCGTCCCGAAACTCAAGACGAAAATAACTCGGGATATCTAGACTTCATATCAGCTTCTGTTTCCCAAGTGGCTTCTTCCGTTCCATGACATGACCACTGAACTTTGACCAAAACGATTGACTTGTTCCTCAGTTGCTTAACTCGACTCTCGAGTATCTTGACTGGTCTTTCTTCAAACGTCCCATCCTGTTCGACTTCGATCTCGCTTGAAATCGATGATATGGTAGGATCTGGTATATATCTCCGCAACTGGGATACGTGGAACACGTTATGAACATGGCACAATGACGGCGGTAATGCTAATCTGTAGGCCAACTCCCCAACTCTCTCGAGGATCTCAAATGGTCCGATATATCTCGGACTCAGCTTACCTTTCCTACCGAAACGAAAGATTCCCCGGGTAGGAGAAACCTTCAAAAGTACGTGATCTCCGGTACTGAACTCCAATGGGCGGCGGCGTACGTCCGCATAGGATTTCTGGCGACTCTGGGCAGTCAACAGCCTTTCACGAATCAAGGCTATCTTCTCTCGAGTCTGCTCGATCAACTCTGGTTCTGTTCCGATCAAGTCCGATGAATCGTCCCAACATAAGGGCGATCTGCATCTCCTTCCGTATAATGCCTCAAACGGTGCCATCTTAATGGAAACATGCCAACTATTGTTGTAAGTAAATTCAATCAATGGTAGATGAACTTCCCAATCGTTTGACCAATCTAAGGCACAGGCCCTTAGCATATCTTCCACCGTTTGTATAGTTCTCTCAGATTGTCCATCAGACTGCGGGTGATAAGCTGTACTGAAGTTCAATTCGGTCCCCAAGGCCTTATGAACTGCCTTCCAAAAGTGAGACACAAAACGGCCATCTCGATCAGAAACAATGGTCTTCGGCGTACCATGCAATCGAACTATCTCTGAAATAAAGACTCGTGCCAACCTCTCTGGTCCCCACGTATCCTTAATGCCTAGAAAATGAGCCGATTTGGTTAAACGATCAACTATCACCCAAATCATGTTCATTCCTGTCCTGGTTTTCGGCATATTAGTGATAAAGTCCATTGATATGTCCTCCCACTTCCATTCAGGGATCGGGAGCGGCTTCAACATTCCAGCAGGCCGTTGATGCTCGATCTTAACCTGCTGACAAGTCAAGCATTTCGAAACATAGTCCGCTACGTCTTTCTTCATGTTGCCCCACCAGAAATTCTGCTTCAAGTCCTTATACATTTCTTGGTGCCGGGTGGATAGAATAGAGCGAACTATGAGCTTCCTTCATAATCGTCTGTTTGAACATCAACATCGGGAGCAGTCGGTCACGAAATCTCAAAACTCCATCGTCATGAATTATGAATCCGGGGCCTTTCCTTTGATCACTTCGTCATGCAACCGAATCATCGAGGGTCATATGCCTGTCTAGTTTTGATTTCTTGGTTAATGACGAAGTTATCTCCATCACGCACTGATTGTCCCTGGACTCTCTGTAACCACACTTCAATCCCTTCACGAATCATTTCTCGTGAAGGCTAGGTTGGGAGGTCGGTGTCTCCAGCATCCGAATAGAGACAGGCTTGCGGCTAAGTGCATCGGCCACTACATTCGCTTTGCTGGATGATATAAAATCTCCAAGTCATAGTCCTTAATCGGTTCCAACCATCTTCTTTGCCGCATATTCAACTCTTTCGATGAATATGTACTTGAGACTCTTATGATCCGTAAAGATCGGCGGTGAGTCCGTCTGAGATAATGCCTCCAAATATTCAAGGCAAAACCCGCCGCTAGTTCCAAATCATGTGTCGGGTAATTCACTTCATAAGGTTTCGGTTGTCGCGATGCATAAGCGATCACCTTATCATTACGCATCAACACGCACCCAAGTCCTTGGTTGAAGCATCACTGTAAACTATGAATCCCTCGGTTCCTCGTGGAAGTGATAGAATCGGTGCCGTCGTCAATCTCTTCTTCAATTCATCAAAGCTAATCGACACAATTCATTCCACTCAAACTTTTGAGTTTTCGAAGGAGTCGAGTAAGTGGGCGGGAGATTTTAGAAAACCCTTCCACGAATCGACGATAGTATCCCGCAAGTCCTAAGAAGCTTCGGACCTCTTTCACGTTCTTTGGAGGCTTCCAATCCAATATTGCCTCGATCTTCGAGGATCCACTCGGACTCCTAGCCGACACCACATGGCCGAGGAACATTACTTCTTTTAGCCAAAATTCACACTTAGATAGTTTGGCGTACAATTGCTCGTTTCTCAAAAGCTCCAATACAATCCGCAAATCCGCGCATGTTCTTAGGACTCTTAGAATACACTAGAATGTCATCAATAAATACGACCACAAATTTATCCAAAATTCAATGAACACTCTGTTCATCAATTGCATAAATACAAGAAAGTGCGTTAGTGAGACCAAACGGCATCACTACAAACTCATAATGCCCGTAGCGAGTTCTGAACGCTGATTTCGGAACATCGGACTCCTTAATCCTCAGTTGATGGTATCCTGATCTCAGATCGATTTTAGAAAATACCGTTGCCCCTTGTAACTGGTCAAACAAATCATCAATCTGTGGCAACGGATACTTGTTCTTAATCGTCATCTTGTTCAGCTCTCGATAGTCAATACACAGTCGGAGCGATCCATCCTTCTTTCGGACAAAAAGAACTGGTGCTCCCCAGGGTGAAACGCTTGGCTGAATATAGCCCTTGTCCAGTAACTCCTCCAGCTGCTTCTTCAGTTCGTACATCTCAGTAGGTGCCATACGATACGGCGCCTTAGAAATTGGTGTCGCTCCAGGTTCCAGTTCAATAGTAAATTCCACATCCCTTCGTGGAGGTAGTCCAGGTAATTCGTCAGGAAACACATCTGGAAATTCGTTCACAACAGGAATGGATGAAAGTTCCACAATTTCTTCTTCTTTCTTCATTGCGTAGCACCAGTACCCGGTACAGCCTTGTTTCAACAATTTGACAGCTTTCATCGCCTTGATCAACTTTCCTGAGCTTCCCGGTTTCCATCCCTCAAACAGAATCTCGGAACCATCGTCAGCGACCAGTGAGATATTCCTCCTTCGGTAATTTACAATTGCTCCGTACCGATTAAGCCAATCGTCTCCGAGTATCAGGTCATCTCCTTGCATTTCTATCATGATCAGATTTGAGAGCCACTCTCTGCCTCCAAATGATACAGGGAAATTTCTAGTTTCTAAATTTCCGACAATCCTCTCTCCACTCGGTAAACCAACAACATAAGGTTCACAAGCATGAAAACCGGAAATATTCAAACGATTTACACAAGACAAAGATATGAAAGAATGTGTAGCTCCTGTATCGAATAAAACACTAATCGGCCGGAAAGGACACGGGCCGATTGCACGATGCGACAAAGACATCACGATCGTCTGTCCTCCTCATCTCGTGCAGACGTGGGGAGCAGATCCGGCACTCGATGTTCCCTTTCGGTCCCATTGTCCTCTGCCTCGCCTGCGGCCAAAATTCCCGAGGCATCGAACACTTTCTGCGTCTGTGGAATCTTGGTCTCCTACGGGTATTTGTGGTGTACGGGCTCTAAAGACTTTGCGCCTCTTCACAAAACACCGCCCGATGTCCCTCTCGTCCACAATCAAAACAAATCACGGCGGGAAGGGGGCAATTGCCGATAGTGCCCCGTCTGGCGCGATTAAAGCATTTCCTGGTAACATCAGTAAAAGTTGATGTCGCCCCGAAGTTCTTTCCGATCCTAGCTGGGTGCGGAGGTTTCTTAAAAGAGTGAAAGGATGACTGGGCCTTACGGGCCCCACTGTTCTTGTGCTCTGTAAAAGTACCAGAGACTTTCTGTTTCTTGGTTTCCGCAAATTTCTCCATGGCTGCTTCCTTGATCTCATATGCCAACGCCTTATCCTGGTATTGGCGGAGTGTGGTACATTTAAATCCGGACATGTACCTCTGAACTTCTGGTTTCATTCTCATATCGAAATGGATCATCATTTCTGCATCTGTTCTGACCAGATGTCGAACAAATGCCAGCTGTTGGTTAAACGTCTTGATCGCCTGGGATACTGGCACATCAGAAGGCTGAGCGGAGAAAAACTCCCGAACTTTGGCTTCCCTCACAGGACGAGGGCAATACTGAGCTTCCATCATCATTCTAAACTCTGTCCAATCGGCGTCATGGTCTACAGGCCGGATGGCTTCCCACCATTCGGACGCTTCCTATCAGAAAATATTGAGCGATAGAGGCTTTAGGTCGTGCAGGCAATTGATTCCGGCAAAGATTTTCTCCAGCTCCTTTAACCAATGATCCTGGTGGGAGTCTCGAAATACCGTCGAATTTGGGTGGTTGCATCTTTGCCACTTCTTGCGACCACCGGTCACCTCGATTTCCCATATCTGGGATCCCTTGCTGTCTCTCTCCTGCCGTAGTCCCACCGCCACTTGCATTCGGTCCACGACTGGGCGAACCGAGTCATCTGGTTCACCACTTGACGAAGGATCTCTCGTACAGTGAGATCTGGTTCATTGTTAATAGATTGCTTCTGCCGCCGGAGCTATGGTAGCTTTGGTTAGAAGGTGACGCCTCCCTTTCGGCATTTCTTCGTCGCGTCCACGACCGCGACCACGTCCACGTCCGCCTCTCAACATACTGTAAGCATAAATACTCAATATACAGAAAACAACATCGTTCTAATATCCGAGTATAAAGAAATACAATATGCAAAGAACGAGATAGAGTTTAGGAACTTACAACCACTGTTCGCATGAAGACGTAGGCAGTGCAGTGATGTCATTCACGGCCGGTTACCCCAAAAGACATAAATGACCCCTATTTTAACCCAACGGCCAAGATATCCATAATCTTAGCTCCGATACCATATTCTGTAACACCCCCGATATATTCGGGAATATTCTGTACCGTAAATCCTTTACGTAAGGATTTACAAGGCTGAAGAATTGAACAAGTATAAAAAGGTACTGACGAATGGAAATAACGGAATTACAGTACATTAGTTCTGACCAAAATACGGAAATAGTACAATTGTCCAACAGAACTCAATATTACATCACCAAATTCAAATCACCACAAACTACTTCGTACTCGAGTACTTATTGAAATGACGAATAAACGAAAGATAAATAAACCCGGTCGGGACATCACTCTGCACCCTCGTCGTCATCTTTGTACGGTGGTTGTTTCCCGACTCTCTGGATCCCGAACACAAACAAAATTTTCACCACTGAATGGTTTAGCACAACGATGCTAGTACAAGTACCACAGCATATTATTCATATCTCACGGTGAATAATAATAACGTAAACGACAAAATACCAACGAGTCTTCTCCTACGAGAATCTCAAACATAACATATACAACTGATAATCACAACATGATATCAATACATACACATGGTAATTCCATCGATCCAGCGTTCACTGCCTAGAACCCACGATGATCCCGTCAGACCAACCCGTGGTGGAAAAACCCGTCCGATGATCCAGCGCACGCTAGCATAGATCCCCCGATGATCCCGTCGGACCAACACGAGGTGGACACACAAAAACGACATACATGCACGACAATATGTATAACAACAATACATAAAACAGTTAAGGTACTTGCCTCGATTTGAAGACAATAACAATACTTCCACGAAAATGAACACTCGAAGGTCGTCCTCCTCAATCAATCACGTAACGAGACCAAACCTTAACAAAAGAAATGATATAGGATTTATCTCACGTCGTATGAATGTTAAACAATTCGATTAACGGTCAAAAGTTCATAAACGCAATCCGCCCGAATAGCTTAGCGCACGCTAAGTACTCGTGGCGTAAGCGTCGTTACGTGCATCGATAGCGCACGCAAACAACGAGCCTAGCGCACGCTAACGATGCATGGTCGATTACCTCACCGACCGGCCGATTGACTCGTCGATGGTCTAGCGTCGTTACGTACCAAACGTAGCGCACGCTAACAATCGCTTCGATAGCGCCGCGTTACACGCATATCATAGCGTGCGCTATCTACGCATGGCGATTTCTTCTGGCGATGGCATTCTTGCCATGTTTGAAACAACGAAATCTTGCGTGATAATTCATGTTACTACCATGAATACTATGTCTACACCCTCATGAATGATTATACGGATAAAGACAACTTCGGATTCAAGGATATGCATGCCAATATAAAACCATATTCTTTTCCGACTTCAAATCTTCATACGATAATTCGAAAAACTAAATGGTTGATATCAACACCTCTATATCAGTCCATATTATCCTACTGAAGTTGATAAACGTCCTATATATACTAGATAAATCCTTCCATGATCAAACCTTTAGATTTATCTAACAATAAGGATGTTAACGTCTAGTCCAAGATTACTATGAAATCATCTATTAGATTCGGTTAATCATTGATAGAAGCTTCTCTTCACATATTCAGTGTACTAAGATTCGAATCATGATGATTATAATCAAGGTATTCCAGGCTTATACAACTCACTATTCCAAACATGATATACTTGGATAATTCATCTATGAAAATCCATATCTTGTTAACATGATCATCCAAATCGTTAGAATCCAACTCTAAGTCTGGAGATAGATTGAACATACCTTAAAATGACGAAATCACTGAACCGTAAGGTAGAATCCAACTCCGGTTGGTTGTATGCTCTTCCAAGGTGCTATTCCACTTCCATGAACATTCCACGTGGTAACCAATGTATAAATATCAACAATATGTGTTCTTAAGTGTATAAGAGTATTTCTACAACTCTCTGAACTCTCAAGATTGAGGAAAGTGCGAAAGAAATGCAAGCCAACACGGTTGATGTCCCATTTATAATTTCTGCATTAATGATAAGTTAGCGCACGCTACTAAGCATCCCTTAGCGTGCGCTAATAATGGTTGACTTCAGATTTTGTCCGGGTGCGTCAGCGGGAATCTTATCCGGACCCATGTCCCGCTGGCGCACGAGCCAGCTGCCCCGTTCAATAATTGAGTCCTTAGCGCACGTTACTCATACCTGCATAGCGTGCGCTAATAATGGCCCGTTAGCGCGCGTTAAGATACATTCTTAGCGTGCGCTATCACAAGGTTGTTTGAGCAATTATACATGTTTCTATACTTATGCATAATGACATTAATGCACTAAATATCACACTCCAATAATCAAAATCATCAATCCGAAATAATACATGGTTGAATACAGATGAAATACACTGTAATATATCCGGATATTACAAGAAGAAGACCTATTGATGCCCCAGTGAGGAGGCTAGAAAGTTGGGGAGCAAGTAATGTTGTGAAAGGTAGAGGAAGACCCAAGAAAACTTGGATAAAGATGATTGAAAATGATATGCGGTTTCTTGGAATTGGAGAAAGTATGGCGATGGAGAGGCAAATGTGGCGGGAAAGAATACGGATGGTGGATGGAGTCTGATTCTTTTTTTTTTTTTTTTTAATTCCTATTTTCTTTTATTTCATGTTATCTTTTTTTCTTTTTTTTTTCTTTTCTTTTTTTTTTCCTCCATTCATTCTCTTTTTTTATTTGCTCTTTTCTCTACTTTTTCCCTCTTTTTTCTTTTTATGTTATTTATGTAACGATTATTGACGGTTTCAAAGTTTGATTCATGTTAGCCGACCCCAAATCATTTTGGGACTAAGGCTTAGATGTTGTTGTTGTTGTATTAATTATATCTGTTGGGAAAAACCGACAATATAACGTCACAACGAAACGCTAAAACTCGTTTGACAACTTTCACAATCTTCAATTGTAACTTCGAGGTTACCGACGAGTAGAGTAAATCAATTACAACATGATAAATAATACAAATGATATCAAAAACGATAAACAATGAGACACGATTTTTAGCATGGAAAACCCCTCAAGACGAGAGTAAAAACTACGGGACCGAAGCTGCTTAAATCCACTATCACCAATCCACAATACACAAATCGTCCCTAGTACAAACTAGAGGTATACAACAATAATCTTCAAATACTTGGTAATAAACAATCTTCAAGTATTTGGAATCCACAACAACAACAAGATCGAGAAAAAAATACCGAAAAATAGGTTACACAAAAAGCTAACAAAATACCCGAACTTCCGGACTCAAAACCTCGATCTATTCCGGTGAAAAGATTTGCCTAATCGCTACCAAGCTCTTGTCAAAATATCACGACGATCTGATCGATACACCTCCGGGAAATCGAACAAGTATATTTCTCACTTTCTTTTCTCTCTTGTGTGTTTCTCTCAAAATGATGGGTGAAGTGATGGAAAACGCAGCGAACATCTGCTAAAGAAGGCCCCAAAAATGTGCGTTGACTTCGGGTGCCGCGGCCCGGATGGTGTGTGCCACGGCACGCTCAAAAAATCTGCCCAGGGAAGTCACAGGGGGCCGCGGCCCGAAGGACAGGGGGCTGCGGCCCGTAGTACAGTTCGGCCGTATGTTGCGCAGCACACCAGCAGGGGGCCACAGCCTGGCGGGCAGGGGCCGCGGCCCGGAGTACAGCGGGTGGAGGAGTCTCGGCAAAAAATGGTGTGTCGCGTCCCGGATGTCTTGTGTCGCGGCTCAGAGTCTAGTCGACTCCGAGAAGGCCTATGTTTCGGAAATAACTCCTACAAATCTCCCTCTTTCCGGAATATAGGAAGAGTTCGCCATCCCGGCGATCGAACAACACATCTTAACCTTCTCTCTACTCAACGCCTTGGTTAACATATCCGAACCATTATCATCGGTGTGAACTTTATCAAGTTCAAACAAACCATCCTCCAATACATCTCGAATCTAATGATATCTCACATCGATATGTTTTGTTTTCTTGTGAAAAGTCGCATTCTTAGCCAAATGAATCGCACTTTGACTATCACAAAGAACCACGTAACGTCGTTGTCGGAAGCACAGCTCTCGTAAAAATATTTTCAACCATAAGAGCTCTTTACTTGCTTCCACCGCCGCAATATACTCATCTTCCATTGTTGACAAGGCAACACACTTTTGCAATGTCGATTGCCATGACACGGCTCCCCCTGCAAACGTCATCAAATAACCGGATGTGGATTTTCGGTTATCTTCGTTTCCTGCCATATCCAAATCGGAATAACCAACAAGCATCGCTTTCCCAATTCCAAATGTAATCCCCAATTTGGAAGTACCCCGTAAATATCTAAATATCCACTTTACGGCTTCCCAATGCTTCTTTCCCAGATTCGATAGAAAACAGCTCACCACTCCCACGGCATGAGCAATGTCGGGCCTTGTACATACCATGGCATACATCAAACTCCCGACCGCAGAGGCATAAGGAACTTTATCCATTTCTTCAATCTCTTCCTTCGTCGTAGGGCAATCCTTGCTAGTTAATTTAAAATTGTTAGTAAGAGGCGAACTAACAACTTTAGCTTTGTCCATGTTGAAGCGCTTAAGCACCTTCTCGATATATTGCTCTTGTGACATGTGTAATTTCCGGGCTGCACTATCCCGAGTGATTCTTATCCTAAGAATCTGTTTAGCGGCCCCCAAGTCTTTCATGGCAAAAGACTTATTCAACTATTTCTTCAAGTTGGCAATCCTTTCAGCATTCTTGCCAACGGTCAACATGTCATCCACATAAAGTAATAAGATGATAAAATCATCATCTCCAAATTTCTTGAAAAACACGTAATGATCCAGGGTCGTCTTCCGGTAGCCTTTGCTCCCCCATAACAGACTCAGACTTTTTATACTATTGCCGTGTGATACGCTTTTAGTGTATGTAATACCCGAATTTTCAGTATGAATTTTTCGCGTTATTTTATCTAAGATATACTGGATGGCTTGGTGTCTATACAGTATGGATAAAATAAATTGAGAACTGAGACGGCTGTATTGGTACTCGTATAACTGTCGTAGAGGTCCGACAATTATTTTGAGGATATCATGTATCAGGTCATCGTACTTTTGATATTGGGTATATCGTATGATAATATTTTTTGGATTCAGTATGTGTATTCAGTATGCCGTATGTTCGTATTCTGCATGTCGAGACGTTGGAGAAGAGTAGATGATAATGGCTAAACATAGCCTTATTAGCGCACGCTAATACTCATTCATAACGCACGCTAACGTGCAGGTGTAGCGCACGTTAAAGGTAAAATAATAGCGCGCGCTAGTGCAAACAGATCAGAGGGAATCTACGTGTGGACCAGGCCACTTTTGGCGCACGTTCTGATAAGTCAACGGATGCTTGTAATGTAGTACTAGCGCACGCTAATCCCTAAAGGTTAGCGCACGCTAATGATATATCGGACAAAAAGGAATCTTATCCTCGTCAGCACTTTCGGCGTGTGGACCAGTCTTTGGAGCATATAGACAAACGAGTCAACTGCGTATAGCGCACGCTAAGGTTAAGGACTTGCGTACGCTAGACAGGATGTTTTACGTACGTTAATACCTGGGCATTACGTACGCAAGCTAGTTTACGAAGCAAAACAGTCGCCTCGATCGCGATAGCGCACGCTAACAAAGGGCGATTAGCGCCGCGCTAAGTTTGTAACGTACGTTAATTAAAGATGTTAGCGTACGTTAATAATGTACAGTATATATATGTGCAGTTGGCCATTATTCGTCATTTCCGTCCATCTCTTCATCTGAACCGATAGAGACAGGTCTTAGAGAGAAGTTGAAGTTCCAAACACTCGAGTTGATCATTCCTAACAACATTTGAAACTTGGAAGTGATTGAAAACGAATTCAACCTTGGGATTCAATCCATTCCTTCAAAGAGGTAATTACTCTGCACTTTGGGATTTCATTTTGGATTGTATATGATGTTCTTGAGTTGATGATCGTCATGTTTATGAGTTGATGAGTATGGTTATGAGATGGATTACTGAGTTATGTTGATAATATGGTTGATATGCGGATATTGATATGATTAGGAAGACTATATGTTGAAATGTTAGTGGAAACAAGATTTGGACACTTATTTGGAAAGTAATGTGTATAAGGTTCGACTTTGGAAAATCACCACCGATTCTTGAAAACTCCCAAAATTCTGAAACATAACAGTATCATAGAGCATTGAGTTAGCTTTCTAGTGGTTCAAACGGTGAGTTAATCGAGTCGGATGAGTGAGTTATGCTCAAAATGGCAAAAACTATACTTATCGTATTGCGGGAGCAGGTAGCGCACGCTATTGATGAAGTTAGCGTACGCTAACATGTGCAGGCGTATAAAACGTAAAGCGGGAATTTCATTTCCCAACCCATCCTACACGATCCCCTTTCGTCCCAAATCACCCAAACTCGGTTTTTAACCCTAAACATCACTTTTGAGTTGGTTTATCAAGTGATAACATCTAGGAAAGCTTGGAACAAGGATTATAACATCATATTCCACCCGAATCGAAGGTAAGAACACCTAAACACTTGGTTTTGGATATTTTTGAAGTTTCTTGATGTCTTGGCCAATTTGATTCGTTTTAACTCAGATTATTGATGGAATCTTGTTGTATTCTTGAGATTATTCGTTGTTCTTGAAGTTTTGTGGATCGAAATAGAGTATTCCTTTGAATAATCTATTGAATTGGACTACGCCTTCAAAGTGTTCGATGAAATGTATCAATGAGTAGAACTTGGAAAATTCTACACGTTTTCGTATGAATAATGGTTGAATTGATATTGTTGTGATGATTCTTGGTATTTACGAGAATTTTATTAAGGGAAGATAATGAATTGGTGATCAAATGATTCGATTATGTTGTTATGATTGTGGAATCGTATTGTGGTTTTGAATTCGTGATCGATTGATTTGGTTGTTTGGATATGTGTTTAATCTGGATATTGTAGAACCGTTGTTGATCGGTTATTGATTGTTATTTGTGATCATCGAGTTACGGCTTGTATCGTGGATATGGGTTCGTATTTGTTAAGTTGGATTATTTAGTATTATGTATATGATCGAGGTTTCGTTGAACCATTGAGTATGTTGGTTGAGTATGTCGGTTATTGATTTTTATCGAATGTGTGTTAATCGGATATTGCAATAGGTTGATATGTTTTGATCGTGGATTATGACCGTTGAGTTGCGGTTGAGGATAAAGAGTTCGTAGATTGCTTTTGGTCGGGATTGAGGAGCTCGTAGACGAAGGCAATTGATTTTGGTAACGGCTTCATGGTATCGGTAACGAGGCAAGTTTATACTTGTTCAGTTTATAATATTTGATGAATGGTTTCGTTTTCATTTCATTTATAATTCGTATAGCAATGTTGTTAGAAATGTAAGTTGTCGGGAAAATGGTTTGTATATCGTGCTCTGGTTGTAATAAATCATAAGGTATATGATTTAATTGTGTTCAAGGAAGACGTGATTTATTTTTGGTCAAGGATATAGAATATCGGATATCGAGGATAGTTATCGTGATGACATAAGTATCGGGATAAAGGTTTTTGGTAATTAATGGATGGTACTTTATTTGAGATTATTTGCATAAATGTGTATTCGTTCAGGGATGTGGTTCGTGGAAAGGATGTTGTCTTCGGCTTCGAGGTAATCTAAGTATTTGTTCAGTTATGTGGATAATTAGCATGTTGAGTTGTTGTGTATGTTGAGGTTTCGTGTAATGAGTTTCGTATCGGTTATTCGTTGAGGGATGTTGTTCCCAGGACTGTTGTATTGAGATCGTAGATCGTGTTGGTCATTCATTTGGGGATGATGATCCCAGGATTGATGTTTTGGATATTGATTAGTCGTGTCGACTTTTCATTGTCAGTCTGTTGTTGTTCACTTCGATGAGTCTTTTGATCCTTATTGGATATGTAATTCTTGAGTTTCGTTGTCATGTTGCATCGTGACATATCCGAGTCATATCTGCGTGCCGATTGGTTATTGTGTAGGATTTTTAGCCGGGCATATGATGGTTATGCGTGGATATTTCCGCATTGAACCGTGCACACGAGACGTAGTTCGTGAGGCTAATTAGGTACAAGACCACACGTGTATTTGATCGATACCCGGGGTGGCTTGTGCACGGACACATTTCCGGATCGGGCGTACTGTGACGTCCATCTTTTGAGCCATATTGTTGGGTCGTTCATAGTCCATGTATGATTGGATATGTTCGACGGTTTGCGACTGGTTGTTCATACGCCCGAGGGGTATGTTCGACAGTCAAAGTTATTTCTTGAGATCCATTATTGTTGATCATTTGGAGTCTACCTTGTTGAGGGTATTCTCGGTTATTGTTGGTCTTTTGTTGATCATTTGGAGTCTACCTTGTTGAGGGTATTCTCGGTTATTGTTGGTCTTTTGTTGATCATTTGGAGTCTACCTTGTTGAGGGTATTCTCGGTTATAGTTGATCCTTTGTTGATCGTGTTTGTAGTTTACCTTGTTGAGGGTACTCTCAGTCATCGTTGATCCTTCGTTGGTCATATTGGAGCTATCATGTCGATGATATTCTCAGTGATGTATTGGTTGATCATTGTTATTGATCGTATGAGCATTCAGACTGTACGTCGATGTTTCGAGAATTGTATTCATTGTCATGTGATAGTTGATCTACAGAAATGTTGTGTATTATTGGTTTATCCAGGTTGAGATTTGATTGTGTAATCCGACGAACAGGATTTGACACAGATTGGATTACTCCGTACTTGTGAGTTATGATGATGTTTTGAGGATTGTTGGTATTTTTGAAATTCAATACAGATAATTGTTGTTAAGTTCATTTCGTCATTCGAGGATGCGAAATGTGGATTATGGTAAGGATTGGATTATTATGGATTGGTAAGGTTATAACGGTAAGATTACGTTGGTAGTATTCTTACAGCATTATTACATTGGTATGTAATTATTTATGATGATGTGATCAGTATCATTATTGAGTATTGTGGCTGACCCCGTCGTGGGCTTTATTTTTAGGTACTTGGAGATCGAGCTAGTAACGGTCGTGAAGGGATGAGCTTCCCGATGTGATACTGGCCGTGACTTGTTTTCGGAGAATTGAGTATTCTATTCCGGTCATTTATTTCCGCTGCAAATGCGTATTTTGAACTGCATTTATCCGCTGCGTGTGTATATCTCAAAATGGCCTTTCGGTATCTTTATCCGCTGCGTGTGTGTATTTTAAAAAGGGCCTTTTTGGCATTTTGCGAACTTGGGTTATTTTCGTCAAACTCTTTTTCCCAAATTATTTTATCGGTACGTTTAAGTTGTGGCTTAACGTATATTTTAAACTGTTGAGATTTGGCACTTCGCCTTGTATTTTCAAATGGTATTTTATGGCGGTATTTCAAAATTATGCTTTTGAAAATATTTGAGTATTTAAAATATTACCATCATCGGCCTTTTGGCGCTTTTGAATTGGTTTTGTAAACGGTTTTTAGCCTGGTGGGTTCCGGGGCGTGACCCACGGCGCTGTAATATCCCGGATGGTTTTGGGGGTGTTACAGTGTAACTATCGCAAGTGCACGATATCATATCAAGTAGTAAAGTGGACTTTTTGAGTCCGGTTTATCGATCACACAAGGAAGTTTTGTTATAATTTGAATTATACACTATTAGTCTATTTTTATAGATACTAAGATGAGTGAAACACACAATTTAAAGAGTTTGGTTTAATTGTTGCAAAGTAAATGCAATAATAGTTCTAATATTTTAAAGAAATAAAAATATTGTAATAATAATAGATTGATTAAATGATAAAATGAAATAGTTGGGATTACAAACTTAGTTGTCATTAGTTATAAAAGATGTATTGGAGATCATAAGATGAATTTACTTATTATGTTGTGTAGATTCGATTTTCCTTAAAAAGACGGTTTCTCTATCGAACTATAAAACGTCCCTTACATATTGAATCAATCCACTATATTCTATGTTGCTTGGCTTCAATACATAGCATTAAGATTTATGAAAATAACTCAAAGAATCATCTAAGGACTAGGGGTATATTTCTATCCCCTAGAATAACTTAGAGTGAAGATCATTTGATCTAATCAAACATATTTTCTTTCGAAACATATGAAGACCACAAATATCGTCATTTATTGGCCAAATAAATAAAGATGGTTAAAACAATGAAAATCACACACAATAATAAGTAATTCACAATAGATCTTTATACAAATATAAATAACATGACTAACCTTGTTTATAATCCCAACTAAAGGTTACTTAGCCCATGAAGGGTTTATTACACATATTACAAGCTTGTGTGGTCATTATTAGTTGAATCAAGAGAAAGAATTGATCCTAACTCCCTTAGTAGATAAAGGAGATAGAAACAATAAACTCTCTGAACAACATATGTTATACCACACTTACAAAGATCACTCAAGAACACAAGTGTGTTCTTCACACAAAAAGAAAAGTTTACAAAAAAATGGAAAATTATAAGATGAATGATGAATGATGAAGGATCTAAGGGGTCTATTTATACACCTAAAGTCATCTAATAGCTCCAAAACTCCAGCATTATTACATTAGATCGGATCACCATCGGCCATCCCCTCAATAATACACCAAAAGTATAAAAATTAGACAAATCATAGCAATCTGTCAAGAGTTACGGCTAGTAACATTCGGGAGTTACGGCCGTAACAAGGGTGACGTACGGCCGTAACTCCTGAATGTTACGGCCGTAACGTGGCTTCGTAAATTTTCTCATTTGAAGCTTGGATAGTTACGTTTTCGGCCCAGAATTTCTCAGACTTTGCATTTTTGCCCCAGATCTTCTTCGGATGATAACTTTTGATATATAACTCTAATTTTGAATCCGGAAAGACTGCCGAATTCGTCTCGGAAAGCCCTACAACAAGAATATATCAAAATTCAATAAAGAGAATATTTATTAAACATGTTGTTTCTTGAGTAATTCAGTTATTTAATCCGATCATCATCCGATAAAAATAAAATTATTAAAACTAATAAATTAAAAGCAAAAAACGAGAAGACTAGCTCAATTATGGGTGAATTTTATCGATACAAACCATGGATAAGTGTACAAAACTGACACTTATCACACCCCCAAACTTGAATTCTTGCTATTCCCGAGCAAGACTCTTTATTATTCACACTCCAAAAATAAAATAAAAAATAAAACAAAAATAAGAAAATTAATACACACATAAATTAAAATATAAAAAGAGAAAAGGAGATCAAAATGCCATTAATAAACAACAACCAGCTTTATACAGTAGATAGAAATGAATCAAGATTCAAAATAAATTTACTAATGTTTTTGAAGTTAAAACACGGCTTTTATTTTGTAATTCCAAAATGTAAGGTTTCCCCCCAATAGGTTGATTATTTCTTTCCCACTCGTGATACACACGACTCCCTTTAATGGTTGCTCTCGATCACTCGTTTATTTTTCGACTCAATATGAAGAAGAATTTTATTGGCGTCATCAAATATTGTGATTTTCACAAAATTGAGTGTATTGAAATTCAGCTGCTAATTAATTCAAATCTGCTCATAAACTACATCCCTTTTAGTGATAGCTTTCACACCGTTATTTGCTAACGTGTAGCTCTTTTCACTAACACAATTTCTATCTCTCTCTTTTTTTTTTGTAAAAAGGTGATAGCTTTCACACCGTTATTTGCTAACGTGTAGCTTTTTTCACCAATTTTTCTGAGACGGCAGCTACGCACCAACAATGGTTAGTCCTTTATTTTTCGCAAAATTTAAGACTTCCAAAATTAGCATTTATTCTTTGCTCAACACTTCTCCTTTTCGTCATTTATTTTTTTAGATGATAGCTTTCACACCGTTATTTGCTAATGTGTAGCTCTTTTCATCAATGACTCCTTTTTTTTAGGGAATAGAATTTTTGCAGAAAATCATTTTTTAGTTAAGCATGAAAAATCAAAAACTCCACAAATTAAGTAAATTTCAGTTTTATTTTTCATCAACCAATTGATTCTTCTTTTCTCAAGGTAACGAATGACTCGGTTTTATATGATAATTACAAGGCTTGGAAAGAGAGATTAAGGCTCAAAAATTTTGGAATATACAAATTTTTTTTTACCGGTTAAAATGATTTAGAAGCTTGTATATAGCTAATTTATTGGTGTTTTGGCCAGATCTAGAAATCTCATAAATCAAAATACTATAAATATATATATATATAAAAAATTAAGGCAAATAACCAAATCAATCAAAACACACCAAAAACCAAATCAATCAAAACACACCAAAATTACAACATACCAAAATACTAAAACAAACCACCCCCAAACTTGAAAATAAAACTGTCCTCAGTTTAAAAATAAAAAAATAAAAATCAATGCAGAAAAGCAGAATACTCCCTGTTAAGAAAGTTGATGTCTGAGCTAACGCCTTTTAGAATCTGCAAGAGAATAAATATACGAGGCACACAATAAAAGAAAATAAAATATACTCGTAAGTGTAACATAATTTTTAAGATGCGCATCAAGAAAGTCCGAAGAGTCGCCTTACGCTGCCATCAAAGTTTTTATAAAAGCAAAACACGAAATAAAAATTACAGCAATACATAAATCGCGAATAGATGCGCGTCAAGAGATCATGAAGAAACTCCTTAAGCTGCCATCATTTAGCACGATTATTACACACGACAGAAAGTAAAAATACAGGAGGTCCGACATGGGTTATCAAAGGGAGAGGAATGAATCTACTTTTCGTTTTCTCACGGTAAAATCTTCTACCCAGACAATTTTAGCTAGAGCTGGATCTGGTTGAGGAACAAATTCATTGAGTTGTTTGATTAGTTCTTCTGGTGTTGTTACAACGACTATGATTCGTTTTGCACGCTCGAAAATAAAGCCCTTTTCAGCAGAGTAGTCGATGAAAGACAGTAAACCATCAAAGAAACCATTGACATTAAGCACACCTATTGGTTTTTGATGAACATTTAGCTGGGCTCTGGTAACCACATGAAAAAGTTCCTCAAGGGTGCCAAAACCACCGGGAAGGGTGATAAAGGCGCCATAATTATTTATCATGTGAGTTATGCGATCTTGCATATTCACAGATCTAAACTCATCTCCAATAGTTGACCCGGTGATTTTACTTTCAGCCAGAGGTTTTGGGATTATTCCCAACACTCTTACTCCTTCCATATAAGTGACGGCTCGAACCATTAATCCTAGACTTCCTCCTCCGTAAACTACATGAATGCATTTTTCTCCTAAGGTACGACCCAAGTTGTGGGTGCTTGATAAAGCATGCCTCTTTTCAGAACTAGCTCCACCAAAAATGCATCTTGTGTTAAATTTTTGTTGAAGATGATGACTCCATTTTTGAAAAGAAAATTTTTTTTTTAGAGAGAAACAGAGAAAAGTGCAAGTTTGAGGGATGAATGAAAGAAACCAGTAGAAAGTTTATTTATAGAAGAAAAAGAAGGTAAAAATTGTTTAACAAGTTTGTGATTGCGTTTGATTGTGCTTCAACTACTCAATAGAATAATGAAAGCATTTATTGCGTATCACATTTTTTATTCAGAAAATCTCACCACACGACAAAAATAAAAGATACTTACGCGTATGTACAGTAGTTGTGATTGAGGCTCACATCTTCCTCTGATTTTACGTTCAGAAACGGCCTAAACGCCTTCTATGAGTCGGGGAGAAGCTTCTCATCCAATTTTCTTACAAATTGGCAAACAGGGTCTTTTAACGTCAGATTCCCAAGACGTTGTTCATATTCTGGTTTGAATTTATTCCACAAACATTGAATTCCGTAATATACAAGTCCACTAGGATGCGTGTCAAGAGAAATTTCGATATTATCTAAATTCTTCTTATTCAGACCATCATTAATGAACTGAATTTTATCTTCTCTGTTTGTATATGGAATTCCTAAAGATCGACATTTTACATTACAGTTCCATTAAGCACATTTATAGCAAACGGCTAGCATCTTTGCTCGTCGTTTGTTGGCATATGAACTTTTTCCAAGTCCTGGTAAAAATCTAGTCGGTGTTTCTGTGAATTCACCTTCTATTCTTACTTTGGCTTCGATAATGAATCTTATGTCAAAAGGTATGCTTTTATTCATAAGCAACCTCATCCTTTCAAGCCTTGTCTTGTAAATTTTTAAAATTGCATTTTTGCTTAGAAAGGGAAATCTTTTTTCGATTTTATACAATGTTTCTTCCATAAAAAAAATAAAAATAAAATGACAATGAAAATAATTGAAGAAAATATCTACAAATATCAGTTGTTGTGGGAAACTGAAAAATCCGACTTTAATAGTCACGGAGTACCGTTATCCGCCACTTGACCGGACAAACACAATTGAGTACTAAGTTACAACGTCGAGAAATTTGTACCTATAAAAATAGTTTAAAATGTAAGATTTCAAATATAACTTATACTTCCCCGGCAACGGCGCCAAAAACTTTATACGCTTTTAGTGTAACTATCGCAAGTGCACGATATCGTATCAAGTAGTAAAGTGGACTTTTTGAGTCCGGTTTATCGATCCCACAAGGAAGTTTTGTTATAATTTGAATTATACACTATTAGTCTATTTTTATAGATACTAAGATGAGTGAAACACACAATTTAACGAGTTTGGTTTAATTGTTGCAAAGTAAATGCAATAATAGTTCTAATATTTTAAAGAAATAAAAATATTGTAATAATAATAGATTGATTAAATGATAAAATGAAATAGTTGGGATTACAAACTTAGTTCGTCATTAGTTATAAAATATGTATTGGAGATCATAAGATGAATTTACTTATTATGTTGTGTAGATTCGATTTTCCTTAAAAAGACGGTTTCCCGTTCGAACTATAAAACGTCCCTTACATATTGAATCAATCCACTATATTTCTATGTTGCTTGGCTTCAATACATAGCATTAGGATTTATGAAAATAACTCAAAGAATCATCTAAGGACTAGGGGTATATTTCTATCTCCTAGAACAACTTAGAGTGAAGATCATTTGATCTAATCAAACATATTTTCTTTCGAAACATATGAAGACCATAAATATCGTCATTTATTGGCCAAATAAATAAAGATTGTTAAAACAATGAAAATCACACACAATAATAAGTAATTCACAATAGATCTTTATACAAATATAAATAACATGACTAACCTTGTTTATAATCCCAACTAAAGGTTACTTAGCCCATGAAGGGTTTATTACACATATTACAAGCTTGTGTGGTCATTATTAGTTGAATCAAGAGAAAGAATTGATCCTAACTCCCTTAGTAGATAAAGGAGATAGAAACAATAAACTCTCTGAACAACATATGTTATACCACACTTACAAAGATCACTCAAGAACACAAGTGTGTTCTTCACACAAAAAGAAAGTTTACAAAAAAATGGAAAATTATAAGATGAATGATGAATGATGAAGGGTCTAAGGGGTCTATTTATACACCTAAAGTCATCTAATAGCTCCAAAACTCCAGCATTATTACATTAGATCGGATCAATGCCAGCCATCCCCTCAATAATACACCAAAAGTATAAAAAATTAGACAAATCATAGCAATCTGTCAAGAGTTACTAGTAACATTCGGGAGTTACGGCCGTAACAAGGGTGACTTACTGGCCGTAACTCACAGATGTTACGGCCGTAAGTAACCGTAAATTAAATTTGCTCATTTGAAGCTTGGATAGTTACGTTTTCGGCCCAGAATTTCTCAGACTTTGCATTTTTGCCCCAGATCTTCTTCGGATGATAACTTTTGATATATAACTCTGATTTTGAATCCTGAAAGACTGCCGAATTCATCTCGGAAAGCCCTACAACATGAATATATCAAAATTCAATAAAGAGAATATTTATTAAACATGTTGTTTCTTGAGTAATTCAGTTATTTAATCCGATCATCATCCGATAAAAATAAAATTATTAAAACTAATAAATTAAAAGCAAAAAACGAGTAGACTAGCTCAATTATGGGTGAATTTTATCGATACAAACCATGGATAAGTGTACAAAACTGACACTTATCACCGTGGTGCTTGCTTCAAACCGTATAGACTCTTCCGAAGTCTACAAACATAATCCTCTTTTCCCTTAAACTGAAACCCTTCAGGTTGCTTCATATAAATCTCCTTATCGAGGTTTCCATGAAGAAATGCCATCTTGACATCCATCTACTCAATATCAAGGTCAAGACTAGCTGCGATACCAAGGACCAATCGAATCGATCCTATCTTCACAACCGGAGAAAAAATTTCGTCAAAATCAATGCCTTTCTTTTGACTAAGGCCCTTCACTACGAGTCTAGCTTTGTATCGGGTTAGTGAACTAGTCTCCTCCGACTTCACCTTATATACCCATTTATTTTTCAAAGCTCTCTTGCCCTTTGGCTGTAACACCCCCAATCCGCTCAGGGATATGTAACACCCCGAGATCCGACCGGGAATATTACAGCGCCGTGGGCCCCGAGATGGAACCCACAAGGCTGAAAGAAATTTTCGCAAACATTTACAAAACGCCCAAGAGGTTAACGACGGTATTATCTATTAAAACCATTCGAAGATTTATAAAACTCGTTTATCAAACCGTCGTAAAAACTCATTTGAAACCACAAGGCCCGAAATGCCAAGACTCAACAGTTTAAGTACATACGTTAAGCTATCGCTTACACGTCGGCGAGAATAGATTTAGAGAACGATCGCCAAGGTAACCTAAGTTACCAAATACCAAAAGACCATTTAAAAATACTCACGCGGAAAAGACAAACGATTAAAATACTCTAGCGTGAATACAACAACCGAATGAAGCTCAATACACAAATACATGTTCTAGCCGGTATCCTCAGGAAGCTCATCTCTCCACGACCGCTACAAGCTTGATAATCCAAGAACCTAAAAAGAAAGCCCACGACGGGGTCAGCCATAATATCCAACAATGATAACCATCACATCACGTCAATAATTACATATCAATGGAAATACTAAGTAAGAATACGACCAATGTAATCTTACCGTCTTAACTTTACGAAAATCCACAATTCGTATCCTTAACATCACCATGAGATAATACCAAAATATACATGCGGTATCTCAACAATACCCAAGGTTCTCAAAAACATTATCATAACTCGCGATACGGAAATTATACCAACTCTGGCCAATTCAATCCATCGGATGACGTCGACAATTTCAATACGAAAATCGATTGTCCATCAAAGACAAGTATCAAGGAAATACGGAACATACCTCAAGATACGAAATACCATTTCCATCACGTCAGTCTAATCCGAGATCAGATCAACACAACATACGGACATGGTCCTAACACAAGACCTACAAATGCATACTCATATGACAACGTCAATATGATCACAAGAATAACGACAATGTATACTTATGGCAAATCCATAATATACATATGCACAACAACAACACGTAGGTAATCCGATGATCCAGCGTTCACTGCCTAGATCCCACGATGACCCCGTCAGACCAACCGTGGTGGAAAACCTGTCCGATGATCCAGCGCCCTTAGCATAGATCCCACGATGATCCCGTCGGACCAACACGAGGTGGACATATGACAACAATGCACAACTGCACAAAACAACAATACACAATACACGACAACAACAATGCACAAATGCATGACAACAACGATACACGAATGTATCACGACATGATTGACACAAATGATAAAAATGATTAGAGTACTTGCCCGAGTCCTTCGAGACCGATCTCAATGTCGAAACCATCATGAACCATTATCCTCAATACTCGGCGGTCCAAAGTATCACGGATTGCGGATAATTCATATCTTCGTCTTTAGCACAATATATGCTCGATATACAAGTATACCAATAACAAAAGTAAATCATATACATTATGATTTAGATTCCCAAAACTTCGAATACGATTTATAATCTCAAATCTCCTGTGATTACGATTATTAACATTGCTATACGAATTATACGAATGAAACGGAAACCATTCATTAAATATTATGAATCGAGCAAGTAATAACTTACCTCGATACCGATGAAGCTGTTACCAATTCCATTGCCGTCGTCTACAAGTCCCTCGGTCCCGACCAAAGCAATTCACGAACATACTCGAGCTCGACCGCAACACACGGTTGTAATCACCGATCAATATTCTAAACCTATTACAGTAATCGATAGATAACAAGTTTGATAACAATCAACAATCGATAAAACCAATTCACAAACCCAACGGCTCGACAATATCTCGATTAAACACTAGTCGAATCAATCCTACTCAAACCGTACGAATTTACAACCACAACACGAAAATACCGCACTTTCGGCTTCTTAGCGCACGTTAATCACCTAACATAGCGTGCGCTAAGTTGCTCCGTTAGCGGCGCTAGGCGAGAACGTAGCGTGCGCTAATCCGGACAGATGCATGTTTTTCGAATACCGATCAACTTATGGCGATTTCAAGAACACTAAGTGATTACGAATCATGTTCAAAGCTATCAAAACAACGAAATCCGATATCCTTTAACATATAAACAATCATCCAACTTATAATCCAAGTTCTATATCCATATATCATCTTCCTTAATATTAATACACGAAACGTCAAGAACGTAACCACACTTCCTTAATCTTCCATTACAAAGAGTAATCATCTACAATAACATCAACATCCGAAACGAGGAGAAGGATTAATCCACTTATCTCAAGAAAGCGAATGACACAATCTAAATCACAAGAATCATATTAATATCATCATACTCGGTATACCATCTCATAATCATGCTTGTCAAACTTGTTTATGTAATAATCATCAACATTCAATCCAAAACGAAATCCAAAGATGAAAAGTGATTACCTTTATGAAGGAATGGATTGATTTCAAGGTTGAATCCATTTCCAAGAATCACCAATGATTTCAAGAACAAAGCTTTAATCCATGATTTCCATCTTTAATCTTGTTAAAGATCACCACCTCACCGTGCTTGGGAACCTCAAGAACCTCCCAAAGCTCTCTCTATCATTGAAAGTGAAAGAATGGACGAAATGCTTCATAATACCCGTCTGTCCCTTATATAGATGCATTACTAGCGTGCGCTAACATCTCATGTTTAGCGTGCGCTAAGGCTTTAGCGTGCGCTAATCGACCTTTGTTAGCGTGCGCTATCGTAGTCCGAGACTACCTTTATGCGGCCGTACATGAGCTTACGTCGTAATGCCCATGCATTAGCGTCGTAATTTACACTCTCTAGCGTCGCAAGTCCTTGCGTTTAGCGTGCGCTAACATTAGTTGACTCGTTTGTGCGTATGCTCGAACACGGGTCCACACGCCGGCACTCGACTAGGATAAGATTCCTTTTTGTCCAATATACGATTAGCGTGCGCTAATCAACATGCATTAGCGTGCGCTAACACTACATTACAACATCCGTTGACTTATCGAGCGTGCGCCAAAGCGGTGGGTCCACACGCAGATTCCTTCCGATCATGCACTGCGCAGCGTCGCTAACCTATAAGCGTAGCGTGCGCTAATCACTGCGATAGCGTCGTTATGCATGAATATCGGCGTGCGCTAATAAGGCTATACTTAGCCATTTTCAGCTATTCTTGTCCAACGTCTCAACATACGAGAATACGAACATACGGCATCTTGAATACATATACTTCTTAAATGTAATTGTCAACCAAGTACGATAATTGTACCAATACAGATGTCTCGTCCTTCATTTATTTTATCCATCTGCATGATACCACACTGATACAACATAACTCGGATAAAATAATGTTAAATATGATAGTAGAATTTTGGATATTACATACTAAACCACTTAAAATAAGTTTCGTCCTCGAAACTTGCAATCCGTCATAAAAACAAATAAACCGTTCAACCAAAATATCCCAAAATAATCACGACAACGATGAATCATCATTATTACCGAATAACCAAAATAGCATACTTACATATGTCCAAGTCGACGATCTTCAGAGATAATAGAAATTAACAATACTGAAAAGACTCAACACGCTTGCAATAACAAATCCATAAGTACCAACCACATATATTATCGTCGGATGAAATAATCTATCCGTGTTAGATCTTGTGCACTGATCGCACAATCAAATCCCAATCCCGATACAAATCAATAATACACGATACATCCGTGAAACAACCGCCCAACACAATGGCAACGAATCCCAAAATATCAACACAAAATCAACGCTCAGATGATCACCAGCAATGATCAACCCATAAATTAATCGAGAATATCATTGACATGATGAACTCTAATATGACCAATCCAAAGGTCGAAACGCAATCGAGAATATCATCACCATGATAACTCCAACACGGTCAACACAGAACCACGGAAACAGATATACGAAAGAATAGCATTCTCAAAACGACAAACCAATCACATACAGTGGATCTCAATAAACACACCTGACTGTCGAACATACTCCTCGGCATACGAACAACCAATCATAAACCGACGAACATATCCAATCATACATGGAGTGGGAACGACCACTCAATATCAAAACCCACCAGCATGGGGTCACCCTCCCCAAATCTATACTTACAAAGAAATCATTCAAAATTCACTATGATAAAATCGCGCTAATACCGTACCAATGGAATCACATAACACACATGTCCCGGTTTCATAAAATCCACAGTTCCAAAATTACATCCTGTGCATGAATCTACAACACGCAACATATCTCTCTCATCCGATAAATCAACCGATCATCCGTGGATAACCAAACTACCATACTAACGCTCGAATATCTTTCATCGTACCATACTGATGTACCATCCAGTTCGTGAGTCTCATTCAGAACTTCACCACGATATGCATTATGCACTAAATGCGTATGTATATCAATCACATTTTCAAAACCAGTTTGAAATCATAAAGTCTCGTCAAGAATACAAATTTTGAAAGTTCTTTCAAAAATTTCAAAACTAAAAACATAAATTTTCGTAAGACTACGAAATTAATTTTCGAAAAATTAAACGCTCGCAAATGCCAAGTGTTCGATACTTGATTTCCTTCGAATCCACACGATTTGAAGTTTTAAAAATGAAAACTATGCAAATGATTGACCGCATCTATACTCCCGTATATCAATCCGGCTCGTCACAAATCCTACGATATTCCATCAGAAACTACACGATAGAATCCAAAATCTCAATGTATAGACTCGAAAAAAACTCCTTTTTCCACATAGGACTCTTAGCGTCAACCATTTTCATCTGGATCACCTCAATTATGCTATGACAATGCCTTGAAACAAATCAACACAACGAAAGACTTCGAGAAGTTTCATTTGAACAAGTAAATCAAAGCTGACAGTGAAGCGAAATAGGTAAATGATTGATAAAGTATTTTACAAGTCTCGGGAGTTTTTTTTTTTTTTTTTTTTTTAAGAAAGCAGAAAAGTCTTTTGAAATATTAGGGTCTCGGACCGTATCTCGTTCCGCATTACAAGGAGTTTAAAAGTAGGAAACTCTTTTCGGACCCCAAGTCTGAGTTATAAAACAATTTCAAAAATCTATTGGGTCTCGGCCCAAAATCATTTATGGTAAAACATCATAAAACATTCATTTTGAAAAGTACCATTTTCAAATGCTCAAAAGCGATTTCATGTATTTCCAAAATGACTTAACATGACTACATGTTCTTCTCAACAATTCCAGTCCTTCTCCCGAATACACAATTGTTCCAAAACTTAACCGACATATTGATTTTCCAAAATCATAGCTTCTCGAGATCATCAATCCTGTCCCAAATCGCCAACTTATACCGTAACGCATGATATCTGCTGAATCTCAAAACATATCAACTTAGAACGGCAATAAATCTTAATGAAATTCAAAATCCAATTACTTACGGATCGTGAAGCCGACGATTCCCGTGATATCTTGGCACATGCCTCGACTCTAGAAATTACTCGACATGGATATTTTCAAAACACACATTTTGCAAACTCGGTGCAACTCGAGAACACAACACAACTTTATCGAAGAAACACGTTAACACCATTTGAAAAAGTTTATAACAAGACCCGATTACTACAACGGCAAATCGCACAACGCATAAGCCCGAGTGAACAACAAAAACTCACGGCTCAATATTTTTCAATCGACAACTCAAATGACGCGACGAAATACGACCCAACTCGACCCATTGCCTAGGTTTTCTCAACCTAAGCTCCGATACCATATTCGTAACACCCCGAGATCCGACGGGAATATTACAGCCGTGGGCCCCGAGATGGAACCCACAAGGCTGAAAGAAATTTTCGCAAACATTTACAAAACGCCCAAGAGGTTAACGGTATTATCTATTAAAACCATTCGAAGATTTATAAAACTCGTTTATCAAACCGTCGTAAAAACTCATTTGAAACCACAAGGCCCGAAATGCCAAGACTCAACGGTTTAAGTACATACGTTAAGCTATAACACACGTACCGAGAATAGATTTAGAGAACGATCGCCAAGGTAACCTAAGTTACCAAATACCAAAAGACCATTTAAAAATACTCACGCAGGAAAAGACAAACGATTAAAATACTCTAGCGTGGAATACAACAATGAGCGAAGCTCAATACACAAATACATGTTCTAGCCGGTATCCTCAGGAAGCTCATCTCTCCACGACCGCTACAAGCTTGATAATCCAAGAACCTAAAAGAAAGCCCACGACGGGTAAGCCATAATATCCAACAATGATAACCATCACATCACGTCAATAATTACATATCAATGGAAATACTAAGTAAGAATACGACCAATGTAATCTTACCGTCTTAACTTTACGAAAATCCACAATTCGTATCCTTAACATCACCATGAGATAATACCAAAATATGCATGCGGTATCTCAACAATACCCAAGGTTCTCAAAAACATTATCATAACTCGCGATACGGAAATTATACCAACTCGGCCAATTCAATCCATCGGATGACGTCGACAATTTCAATACGAAAATCGATTGTCCATCAAAGACAAGTATCAAGGAAATACGGAACATACCTCAAGATACGAAATACCATTTCCATCACGTCGATCTAATCCGAGATCGATCAACACAACATACGGACATGGTCCTAACACAAGACCTACAAATGCATACTCATATGACAACGTCAATATGATCACAAGAATAACGACAATGTATACTTATGGCAAATCCATAATATACATATGCACAACAACAACACGTAGGTAATCCGATGATCCAGCGTTCATCGCCTAGATCCCACGATGACCCCGTCGGACCAACCGTGGTGGAAAACCCGTCCGATGATCCGGTAGCGCTAGCATAGATCCCCGATGATCCCGTCGGACCAACACGAGGTGGACATATGACAACAATGCACAACTGCACAAAACAACAATACACAATACACGACAACAACAATGCACAAATGCATGACAACAACGATACACGAATGTATCACGACATGATTGACACAAATGATAAAAATGATTAGAGTACTTGCCGAGTCCTTCGAGAACGATCTCAATGTCTAAACCATCATGAACCATTATCCTCAATACTCGACGGTCCAAAGTATCACGGATTGTAGATAATTCATATCTTCGTCTTTAGCACAATATATGCTCGATATACAAGTATACCAATAACAAAAGTAAATCATATACATTATGATTTAGATTCCCAAAACTCGAATACGATTTATAATCTCAAATCTCCTGTGATTACGATTATTAACATTGCTATACGAATTATACACGAATGAAACGGAAACCATTCATTAAATATTATGAACTGAGCAAGTAATAACTTACCTCGATACCGATGAAGCTGTTACCAATTCCATTGCCGTCGTCTACAAGTCCCTCGGTCCCGACCAAAGCAATTCACGAACATACTCGAGCTCGACCGCAACACACGGTTGTAATCACCGATCAATATTCTAAACCTATTACAGTAATCGATAGATAACAAGTTTGATAACAATCAACAATCGATAAAACCAATTCACAAACCCAACGGCTCGACAATATCTCGATTAAACACTAGTCGAATCAATCCTACTCAAACCGACGAATTTACAACCACAACACGAAAATCGCACTTTACGGCTTCTTAGCGCACGTTAATCACCTAACGTAGCGTGCGCTAAGTTGCTCCCGTTAAGCGCGCTAGGCGATGGCGTAGCGTGCGCTAATCTTTGGACAGATGCATGTTTTTGGATACCGATCAACTTATGGCGATTTCAAGAACACTAAGTGATTGAATCATGTTCAAAGCTATCAAAACAACGAAATCCGATATCCTTTAACATATAAACAATCATCGACTTATAATCCAAGTTCTATATCCATATATCATCTTCCTTAATATTAATACGAAACGTCAAGAACGTAACCACACTTCCTTAATCTTCCATTACAAAGAGTAATCATCTACAATAACATCAACATCCGAAACGAGGAGACGGATTAATCCAATTATCTCAAGAAATCGAACGACACAATCTAAATCACAAGAATCATATTAATATAATCATACTATGCTATACCATCTCATAATCATGCTTGTCAAACTTGTTTATGTAATAATCATCAACATTCAATCCAAAACGAAATCCAAAGATGAAAAGTGATTACCTTTATGAAGGAATGGATTGATTTCCAAGGTTGAATCCATTTCCAAGAATCACCAATGATTTCAAGAACAAAGCTTTAATCCATGATTTCCATCTTTAATCTTGTTAAAGATCACCACCTCACCGTGCTTGGGAACCTCAAGAACCTCCCAAAGCTCTCTCTATCGATTGAAAGTGAAAGAATGGACGAAATGCTTCATAATACCCGTCTGTACCTTATATAGATGCATTACTAGCGTGCGCTAACATCTCATGTTTAGCGTGCGCTAAGGCTTTAGCGTGCGCTAATCGACCTTTGTTAGCGTACGCTATCGTAGTCGAGAGACTACATCGGCTTCGTACATGAGCTTACGTACGTAATGCCCATGCATTAGCGTCGTAATTTACACTCTCTAGCGTACGCAAGTCCTTGCGTTTAGCGTGCGCTAACATTAGTTGACTCGTTTGTCGTATGCTCGAACACGGGTCCACACGCCCGGCGACTCGACTAGGATAAGATTCCTTTTTGTCCAATATACAGTTAGCGTGCGCTAATCAACATGCATTAGCGTGCGCTAACACTACATTACAACATCCGTTGACTTATCAGAACGTGCGCCGAAAGCAGCCGGGTCCACACGCAGATTCCTTCCGATCTGTCTGCACTAGCATACGCTAACCTATAAACGTAGCGTGCGCTAATCCTGCACGATAGCGTGCGTTATGCATGAATATCAGCCTGAGCTAATAAGGCTATACTTAGCCATTTTCAGCTATTCTTGTCCAACGTCTCAACATACAGAATACGAACATACGGCATACTGAATACATATACTTCTTAAATGTAATTGTCAACCAAGTACGATAATTGTACCAATACAGATGTCTCAGTCCTTCATTTATTTTATCCATACTGTACAGATACCACACTGTACAACATAACTCGGATAAAATAATGTTAAATAACAGTAGTAGAATTTTCGGATATTACAGGATATTACGCGCCGTAGAACCTTTCCTCAAGGATCTACCAGGCTGGTAGCAAAACTCGAACATCTCAAAAATGCTTTTAAGGCTAAAATGACTCAGTAGACCGATGGTCTTTCAATAAATACATACAACTCAATCTCAAAACGTTCCCATGTAGGGGTCAAATACAACACACTTCTGTATAACAAACGGAAGTGAGGAGGCCCGCACCGTCTACGAACCCGCCGACTCCACCGAACGACAACCCGCGACAATAAGCTACGAAGGACAATAACAAGAATGAAAATGAAATCCGTAGCACGACCCAAAGCCGCTGAATTGAAGGAACAAACGACAAGAGTTCGAGGGTTTCCCCCAAAATGGCCAAGAACGCAAACCGTCCCGACGAAACACGAAAATGGAATTCCAAACTGAAATATGGATATACAATCCATAGGATATGTTTAACAATAGCATTTAACAACAATCGATTTATCAAAATCGGATGGAGAACGAAATCAAGAACAAACTCCCAAAAAGTCAACTTGAAGAAGAATCAAGAATTTACCTTCATCTGATGAAGAACAACAGATTAGATATGGTTACAATCACTTAGAGACCTCCAAGACACCTTGGAATGGAAGAAAATCAGCCCAGATCGTGAACCCTAGTCGCCACGTCTCCAACTCACAGAGAAAGAAGAAGAAATGAAAAAAATGAAGACTCTGGACTGGTGTCCAGTATTTATACTGGACACAAATTAGCGTGCGCTAATCATCTGGATTAGCGCGCGCTATCGGGGTATATATATCGCCCAATATCTCAGTCCAGTGACTTCTGGACTGAACCCGCCCAACAGTTAGCGTGCGCTATGACTCTGATAGCATGCGCTAACTCCTGACATTAACGCGCGCTACACTACCTCATAGTGTGCACTAGACAAAATGCCAACCCAGTCCAGTAACTTCTGGACTGAACCCAAATTACAGGTAGCGTCCCTTCCAATAGCGTGCGCTACTGTCGCACCACAGCGTCCGCTACGCTCTACATAACGTGCGCTATTGACTGCCCAGACCAAGGCAGTAGTTTCTGCCTCAATCCCGAAACCCCCATTAGGGTGCGCTAACTACTTTACTTAGCGTGCGCTAACTACAATCAGAACTACAGCAGTAGTGCTCTCAAAGCTGGTTACAACAACGGATTCCTCCGATCGGAACACCAAGTTCAAGATACGCATGGAAATCTCTAGAATAAGATCATACTAAGAGCTTGAGCTACCATCAAGACCACACGCGACCACGAAAAGGGTCAAGACAACAAATACGAATGCGGATACTCACAACTTTGGGTAAATTACAAAATAGCCCAAAACGCCCGAAAATCACGATACGTGATCGAATAACCAAACCGAAGTTCACAACACGTCTAACAAATTTAAACGGACTTACGGGAAACTCGAAACAGCATTTTCGAACGAGATTCGCAAGAATCGAACTCAAGTGCGGAAAAGTCGCTAAGAAGCACGGAACTCAACAAAACGACACCGAAACGAACTTAGATGCCAAAAAGTGTAGAATTAATCATTCTCAAAATGACGAAACGGTCACAAGCGAGTCATTAAAACAAACTTTTGCCAAAAAAAGATAATTACCGGAAATCGAAATTGCGGATATGATGAACAAATTAAATACTCGCAAGTGTACGAATCACTGTTGTAGGTAGCGACAAGTAACTCCGAGGTCGATCTCACAAGGAGTTGGAAACGGTTTGAAATTCGATAATGTTCGGCAAATAGTCGAATTAACAAAGGTAAAATAAAGTAAAATACACCAAAGATTAGATAGGATTACAATCACAAAACGTAGAAAATTAAAATAAACGAAACGTAAACAACACCGAATTAAAGGTTGGATAATTAAGAGATTACAATTATGAGAATGATATGGGAGTTTAGAATCACCGACACACACGCAATCAATTATTAGTTCCGCTACTCAAAGAATTAAGGTTTGGAATTATCGATTGCTCGATTAAAAGAAATCCGTTTGATGGTGGTAATTCTAAAAGTCATGATTGTTTTTTTCGAAAATAAGGGAAACTCCTTTGATGGGGACGAATCTCTACTAACAATCGACTAGCTAATACCTTTGATGGGGTAATTCGCTAAAAGATCGCGGAAAAGGGTTTAGAACATTCACAATCACTTCTATCGGGTCGTTTGATGGCGAACACCGACAAAAACCCTCGATTTTGAATAATAATAACAACTATGAAATAAGTTTGATGATCTAAATCAAAAGTTCTTATACGAAGAACAAATAAGGAGGAACAATCCTAAACTTTACCCGAAAAATCAATAGGAACTAACAATCCATAACATGTGTGTGGCTCCATTTAAAAACTCATATGAAATGATTAGCTACTCATGATTATTTCAACAATAATAATGGAAATTGTAAAACAAAACATGGTAGAAACTTCCCTTGTAAAAGCCGAAATCGAATTCACGATGAAGGTTTGATGATCTTCCTTCAAGAACTCACAACAAAATGATACAAGGAATTATATTCACTCACAGATGTATTTTTCTTCAGGATGAACATACAAAGAAGATGATGCTCCCTATTTTGGTGTTTCTCTCCCTAAATCATGTGTTTTTCCACACAATATCTTATACAAGATCAGAATATATCTCCTAAGGTCTCCAACACCTTTTTATAAAGCCAAAAAACGAAGAAAAGTGCTCCAAATCGTGTAAAAATATCAAAGAAATAGACTTGCACCGAAAAGTGACACGGCCCGTGTCAAATGACAAGGCTCGTGTCATACTATCCTGGAAATGGCAAAAAATGCACTGTCCATTGGACTCGGCCGTGTCCTGGGACACTGCCCGTGTCGAACTGCTCTAGAAATGAAAATCTCACTGGATGCGTGACCTGGCCGTGGTCTAGAAGTCATATCTCCCTCAATACACCTAGGAATTTAGCGTATAATATACCGTGGCGAAGCTGATTTCACGAGGAATCCATACATATATAGAACACATCCTAATTCGAATTAATAAATCTAGAAATTAGAAAATACAACCAATATTGCTTCAATGTTTATCGTTTTCGGCCCCGTTCTTTGCTCTTGATCATCATAAACTCCAATATTGGTCATAAAAGCGCATATTTCACCACAATCTTCATCTGGATACCTACAAAACAAAAACACAACATACCACACCTAAAAAGAGCAAAAACACTTAAAAACAAATGAAAGCGCGACTCGATAGAACGGAATGAGACGATCAAAAATCGACTCATCAAATTCCCCCAAACCTAAACTTTGCTTGCCCTCAAGCAAAAAATAAAACACAGGACAAAGAAACGAGAAGGATTGAATCATCAAGTTAATCATCGGATAAACATACAATCAACTGGGAATGTAAAAATATCGTAAAGTCTCGTAACTCGTCATGGAAGTGTAAACTCACAAATGAATGGATAGCAATGGCACTTAATCGAACATGCAAGAAAACAAGTCTTAGTAGTCCCTCACGGAATTTTATTGATTCACTCATCTCTCAAGTGTTTATATAGGTCAATACTCTCAGCTTGATTCGAATGGAAAGTTCTACCATATGCTTGCACTTCTTCTCTTCATCAATCACATCAATATTCACAAAACACGAGTCATAGGGTCTTACTTTTAGTTGTAACGGGGTTGTGGCTCAGGTTGGGAAATTTTGGCTAGTAGTTACAAGTTCATTCCAAGTAGAGCATATACGATCCTCACATAAATGAAATAAACACTCAAAGCGATCATTCTACTTCAATTCTCCCGAATATATATCTCTTTTTTTTCTAGGTCTTGTTAAGCGCAATTCTTATGATATTGGCCTATTCTCACAACCCAACGAATTCCCTTTTGTTTTTCTTAGGCTCACTCCTCTCCTCCCCTATCTTTTCAATCCCATTATTATTTTTAGGATTACCCCATTTTTTTGTGGGGCTTATTATTTTCAGGGGAACGGGAGAGAATATTTTTGCCTCTATACACCACAAACTTTGCACACCTTCATTTTTCAAATATACCCTCTCATGCTCTTACGTGGACCAATACTTGGGTAAGTTATAGCTTTTGGATATCGAGCTATAAGATGCGGGTTTTTCGAACAAAATTACGGCTAAAGGCTCAACGGGGCTAGCAAAGGATATTGATATGAAATGGTGGGTATTTTAAGATAAGTAGGTTAAAGACAAAAAATGGGCAGCCCTAATCATTTCTCGTGTATGAAAACATCAACACATCATCCGACAGAATCATGCAAGTTCTAAAGAATACAATCCATAAGAAGAGAAATCACACATGAAAGAATTTTACCGCTAAAAGTGAACGGTTCAATTAGGCACAAGAACTCACGACTTTTGGACTACCATACTCATTCCTTACACGTCAAATCAATTAACCAAAACTATACATTCACATGCAAGGTCAAACAATCAATTAGATTTATAAAACTCTACGAGCCAAGTACAAACACGATTAATCATCCATATACCCAACAGTTAACAAGGTTATTATAATTCAATTACGACATCACGCAAGAAAATAAAGAAAGGAAACAAACATATGCAAACTAAAAACAAATAAAAATCGAAAAAGTTGCACCCTCCCAAACCTAAACCTTTGCTTATCCCCAAGCAAAAAGATTAAGTCAGGAAAAATACGAAAACGCAAATTAAAAAGAAAGAATAAAACTACCGGATTAAGAAGTGTGGTTTTGATCGCGGGCCACCATGCTTTTTTGCTCGAGTCTCAACTTTCAACAGGCTAGGATTCTTGCTCCCATAAATACCTCCTTTTTAGATTACCTACACACACCACAGACAAAAACAAATAAAAGCAATAATAATAATAATAATAATAATGAAAATAAAATCGATAAAAAAATAAAAACTCCCTTGGGTTGCCTCCCAAGCAGCGCTTTTTTATAGTCTTTAGCTCGACTCTCCAGCTTCTTCTATCCTGGATTAATTGGAAACGTATCACGTCCATCCACATAGCTCGTCATTTTTCGCTCGTTTTCCTTTATCAGGATATGGATAGTGGTTCTATGGATTTCCATTGTGAGCGCTTTTGTCACCATTTCAATTTTCATTATGACTGTCACCATGAAATGTCTTCCTTGAAGAATAAGTGACGTGATTTTTGTTGGTGATGTTTCTTTTATGTTTGGTATCACGAAATCCATCAGGGCTATCACCTCCCCCAAACCTAGTTGCGAGTATATTGGTTTTTGCGTTAAAGTAATACCCGCTCCTAAGTTCGTGGTGGGAACTTCTTTCTACACGAAAAGAACTTCCATGTCAAAGCTTTCTAGGTCCTCTTTTTGATGCATTGATTCGACTGGCTCGCTCTTATTCTCTTCAATTAGCTTCTCGATTGGATCTTTAGATTTCTCCCAAGGAATTCGAGTCTCGCAAGATTGAGTAGCAGTTACTTGGATTTCTTCATCGTTTGACTCATCCTCTTCAATCACCATAGATTTCTCCGATTGACTTGGAAATTCTTCTTTCTCACTGTCCCTCTCTTTCGCTTCGGAAATTGTCTCTTCATTTATCATTTTACCACTTCGGAGGGTGGTAATAGCTTGAGCTTGCTCAGGCTGACTTGGTAGTTTACCCCTTTCTTGTCTGCGTGCCTCGGTAGCAAGTTGCCCAATTTAAATCTCCATTTTCTTCACCAAAGCTTCTAAAGATTCGAACCTTTTATTGCTTTCCTTAATGAATGCCGCAATACTCTCCTGGAGAGAGTTCCTTTGTTGTGGAGGTGGTTCACTTTGTGTTGTTTGTTGGGCTCGGTTTCCTCCATTGTATTGAGCTTGGGCGCTTGTTGTACGGCATCGGATTGTTGTTTCTCCATGAGAAATTCGGATGGTTTCTTAGCCCAGGATGATAAGTGTTCGGGAGAGGTGCATTTCTTGCATTTCCGCCATAATTATTTCTCCTCTCCTCCCATTCGGGCCTTCCCGTGCTTTGTCCCATAGCCCAATTCACTTGTTCATTTTGTTTTTCTGGAAAAGTATGTGGGCAAGAATTAGCATCATGTCCGGGTCCCCAACAAATTTCGCAAACTCGTGAGCTCGAAGATTTATTTTGGGTCTTGAGTTGTCTTAGTTCCTTCATTAACTCATTGATTTTAGATTGCATCTCGTCCTTCTCGCTTACTTGGTTCATAACTCCCCTACGAACACGCACATTTTTTTGTTGAGAATTAGCTCCCAATATTTCAAATACGTCATAAGCTTGTCTCTCTGTTAACCCCCAAAACGATCCACCGACTGCGTTATCCACCGCACCTTGGCAATATTGAGTCAACCCATCATAGAAGAATTGATTAAGTAGTTGAAGCGGATAGTGATGGTGTGGGCATAGAGCATCTTGAATCGGTCCCATACTTCGTGAAATACCTCTCCCTCTTGTTGTCCAAATGTTGAGATTTGAGTTCTCAATTGTGTAGTCTTCGAATGAGAGAAGTACTTGGCAATAAATTTGTCGTAAACTTCATCCCACGTTCTTAGTGAGCCCGGTGCTAAAGTCATCAACCACTGTTTCGCTCCATCCTTGAGTGTATACGGGAAGCACTTTATTCTTAATTGATCCTCGCTCAACCCATTTAATGGGAAGTTGTCAATCGCCACATAGAAGTCCCGATGAACGACAATGGGTCCTCATATGCTAATCCGTGAAATGAGGGCAATTGCTCGATGTGAAATCCGCTGATGTGGTAGTTCCTTGCTGCTGGTGCTAATTGGATGCACGAGATGGCGGTGTTAACCACGGGCTTTGCATAGTCCCGCATTATATGCTCAACCGGAGGTTGTTGCGGCATGTTGTAGTTTGCTTCCATCCCATATTGAGGCCCTGGATAATAGTTCGCTCCATATTGTACTCCATCGGGTGGTTGTAGCGGATAAAAGTACCTCCCTTGTTGAGCTTTGGGTATATCTTGATTGTGCCCAACATTCTCATATCTTGGAAGTCTCGGTTGACGAATATTTTCTCCCTCGAGCAATTAGGGCTCTTCAAGATCCGAAATCTCCTCGTCATTTGCCATTGATGATGGCGCTATTATTTTTTGTGCCCTAATTCTTTGAACCTCATTTATGGGTGGAAGAATCGGGTTTCCCAATGATCTCCTACCAATCATAAACAAAAGAAGTTAGAGCGAATTTTTTAGACTTTATGGGAAATAATGAAAACGGAAAAATGATCAAGAAAAATAATTCAACTATTATTAAAACAAGATCAAAAATTAAACGCAAACTCCTCGGCAACGGCGCCAAAAACTTGATGAATAAATTAAATACTCGCAAGTGTACGAATCGCTTTTGTAGGTAGCGACAAGTAACTCCGAGGTCGATTTCACGAGGAGTTGGAAACTGTTTGAAATTCGATAATGTTCGGCGAATAGTCGAATTAACAATGGTAAAATAAAGTAAAATGCACCAAAGATTAGAAAGGATTACAATCACAAAACACAGAAAATTAAAATAAACGAAACGTAAACAAAACCGAATTAAAGGTTGGATAATTAAGAGATTACAATTATAAGAATGATATGGGAGTTTAGAATCACCGACACACGCGTAATCAATTATTAGTTCCGATACTCAAAGAATTAAGGTTTGGATTATCGATTGCTCACGATTAATAGAAATCCATTTGATGGCGGTAATTCTAAAAATCACGATTGTTCTTTTCGGAAATAAGGGAAACTCCTTTGATGGGGACGAATCTCTACTAACAATCGACTAGCTAATACCTTTGATGGGGTAATTCGCTAAAACATTGCGGAAAAAGGTTTAGAACATTCACAATCACTTCTATCGGGTCGTTTGATGGCGAACACCGACAAAAGCCCTCGATTTTGAATAATAATAACAACTATGAAATAGATTTGATGATCTAAATCAAAAGTTCTTATACGAAGAACAAACAAGGAGGAACAATCCCAAACTTTACCCGAAAAATCAATAGGAACTAACAATCGATAACATGTGTGTGGCTCAATCTAAAAACCCATATGAAATGATTAGCTACTCATGATTATTTCAACAATAATAATGGAAATTGTAAAACAAAACATGGTAGAAACTTCCCTTGTAAAAGCCGAAATCGAATTCTCGATGAAGGTTTGATGATCTTCCTTCAAGAACTCACAACAAAATGATACAAGGAATTATATTCACGCATAAATGTTTTTTTCTTCAAGATGAACATACAAAGAAGATGATGAAAAATCTCTCTTTTCTCCCTATTTTGGTATTTCTCTCCCTAAATCATGTGTTTTTCCACACAATATCTTATACAAGATCAGAATATATCTCCTAAGGTCTCCAACACCTTTTTATAAAGCTAAAAAACCAAGAAAAATGCTCCAAATCGTGTAAAAATGTCATAGAAATGGACTTGTACCGAAAAGTGATATGGCCCATGTTATACTATCCTGGAAATGGCAAAGAGTGCACTGTTTATCGGACCCGGCCGTGTCCTGGGACACTGCCCGTGTCGAACTGCTCTAAAAATGAAAATCTCACTGGATGCGTGACCCAGCCGTGGTCTAGAAGTCATATCTTCCTCAATACACCTCGAAATTTAGCGTATAATATACCGTTGCGAAGCTGATTTCATGAGGAATCCATATATATATAGAACACATACTAGTTCGAAGTAATCAATCTGAAAATTAGAAAATACGACCGATATTGCTTCAATCTTTATCGTTTTAGGCCCCGTTCTTTGCTCTTGATCGTCATAAACTCCAATATTGGCCATAAAAGCGCATATTTCACCACAATCTTCGTCCGGATACCTACAAAACAAAAACACAATATACCACATGTAAAAAGAGCAAAAACACTTAAAAACAAACGAAAGCACGACTCGATAGAACGGAATGAGACGATCAAAAATCGACTCATCAGGATATTACATACTACCCTCCTTAAAAGAAGTTTCGTCCCGAAACATAAAACAAATGGGGTGAAGCAATATCCCGTCAGGAAACACTCAACGAGATACACAAGAACTGAAAACTCGCGCCCAACGGCGAAACGTTACAAGCAACGCAAAGAAACATACGGCGTGAAAACACGCTCCACTACGACCAACACAACGCCATAGGTAGAGACATAATAAAACCAACAAGTGACAAGCGTCATCAAACAGATAATACAATCAAGTCAATTATCCGAAAAATCACAAAACACAAATCACCTATTATAAGGAAACACGCACAGTCGAGAAAATAGAAAATAAACAAAAAACGATCCACAAGAACAACCAAAAACAATTCGGACTACGCTGAAACCCTCAAAAACCACACTAGGCATCTCTGTGTCCTTTCGGAGCAGAGACGTAACCTCGATCCCTAAATCTCTCACCTACCGTCTCACAATGCACGGCTCGGTGACCCACCTGGCCACACTCGAGACGGCTGACTAACGGTGAACACTTCGCGGTACGACATCAGGCAACAACATTTGGACAACCAAGATTGAACAATAATGATCGAACAACAACGATAGAACAACAATGATCGATCAATAATGATCGAATGACGATGGTCGAACAACGACTCCGAATTTCACACTTCAACTCGAGACGTTAAAAGAACTTGTAGATCTGAAAGACGTTAATTTCGAACAAGGTTCACAAGAATCGAACCGAACTCGAAAAATTCACAACGATAAACAGATTGATCCGAAACAAGGTCACAACCCGTTCGAACGATGACAACCGAGATACCAAACAAGTTCAGAAAGTATCAACGAACATGAGCGAGTCGATAGAATTTTGAAAGAGCAAATGCAGAAGTCAAAAATAATACGGGTATTACATTCGACCTCTTTTTAAAAGAAGTGTCGTCCCCAAAACTCACAACAACGAAAGAAAGGTGACAACACAACATGCAACTGATAGAAACATCTTTCGAAGGCCTCTCAAAGCCGATCCTGATAACTGTGCTGAAGTTCGTACCCCGGAAAAGTCGGTAACCAACTCGCAAAACTGGATTCTGTGTCCCTCAAGTCCACACTTGTAATTTGCTACTGGCGTGGAAAGACAATTTGCACGTACATTCCGCGGCACATTACAGATGGAGCACCTCGGCATACCGAAAATACAACAGCTAGGTACAATGGAATGTAACATTGCAAAACAAAATACCAGAGGTGTCAACTCAGCACAATATATCCACGTAAGACAACCCACGTACACTAAATCACAGCAACAATGGCATACATTCGGCGATTTCAATAGCCCGAACGATAACCAGCACACAATCACAAAACATCATGAAACAATCACAGATGTACACAATCATACAAACCCAAGCTCTAACAGCTCGTACGGGTGCGATAGCATGCAAATCACCACGAAAACGACAACATTAAATATCAACATCACACTTCTCATAGAGGGCTAACACAACAAAGGCGTGGCGAGCGACTCAACGCTCACACCACCAGTTCAATCACAACTCGGGGGTTAACACCCTAACGAAAGTGTGAACATCATACATACATTCCCGGACCGCAAATAGGAACGATAGGTTTTAAAAAAAAAAATCACCTTTGAAAAAAATGATTTTGGATACACTAGTTGATCTTGAGTATCACCTTTCAAAAAGTGGTACAAATATCGTTATCGATACTTTGAAAACCATCTTGGGTTTGATAAAATGAGGACACTTTTCTTTAATGATAAACTTTCGGAAATATTCGACCCTCGGGTCTAAACAAATTATTTCTAAATAATTGAAAATATCTCAAAATATTTTAGTCCTCAACTGGAATAATTTTGAATCATACTGTGGCACTTTGAAGGTACCGCGAGAAAATAATTCGTTTTAAAAGTACGTCTCGAAATTTATGTTCTAGGATACTCAAGGTTTTCAAAAATTCATTAGGCTAGAATGCCCAAAAACTCACATGTAACAACATTCGTTTACACATCTCATAGCACACGCATCAATTCGTTCAAAATCAAGGCAATAGATGTCTTCTGCCGGAAAAAAACAGTCAAAATATCACAGTCATAAGGACATAAATAGCAACAACCCTCCTCATATAACCAAAATATGAGAGTCACATAAAAACATGTCACGAAACCAAGAATCTGCATAAAGATACTATCATTCAACGACTAATCATACAAGTGGCTCGTGCCACATGAGGTACAACACAAAGAAGGGAGACTTACATCCACAGGTCGCATGAAGATGATGATCGCCCCACGATACTAATCACGACCAACAAACTCTGACGACACATCGCGACAAGACTTAGTCTGACAAAATCCGAAGAGACAAAACTCAACAGACACCACTGACCCGACAGCCTAGGTTTCCACAACCTAAAGCTCTGATACCATTTATGTAACACCCCCAATCCGCTTAGGGATATTACACGCTGTAGAACCTTTCCTCAAGGATCTACCAGGCTGGTAGCAAAAATCGAACATCTCAAAAATGCCTTTAAGGCTAAAATGACTCAGTAGGCCGATTTGGTCTTTCAATAAATACATACAACTCAATCTCAAAACGTGCCCACGCAGGGGTCAAATACAACACACTACCGTATATGGGGAAAGAACACTGCAGCGGAAAATAAAGTACAACTGAACCAGTACAACCTACGGGACCTCATGTGATTAGTATCGATCATCTTTCATCATCCTTCATGCCGACCCTGTGTTATGCTCCCTAAAACCTGAATGCAAATACAGACATCCACCCCCCGATTACTCGGGGGTTAGCAAAATTCCACTATTTTGCTAGTGCAAGTACAAAGTGCAAAATACGAGTCATACAATTCAAGTTCCAAGAATAATAATGACCAGGAATCCTCAAAGATTCAAACACAACGAAAAATACTTCCCAAAGCAAGAGTTTGGGTAAAATATTCCAAAACCGAAAGATCACAATTCAAGAGAAACAATTTACATAGTGGTTTAATATGCCATCGGGAGTTTTAATAGAAAACAATTTAGGATTATCGAATCCTTTTCTTTCCAAAATCAACAGGGGTCACAGTCCAAAGGTTTTGTTTTCGCAAATAAAAACCAACAACAGTTCACAGGGTCAAAACCCACGTCACGTGTCCTCGACGGACATAAAATCAACACCAACTCGTGATTCCAGGGCTCTACCATTGGATTCCCTCGAGGCCTCATCGGACCCTCTCGAGGTGAGCAAAACACATTCACATATCATATATCACACCATGAACACATGCTACGTCACATCACACTCATACCACCGTGATCACTTGCCACGTCATCTCACGGTTGGATCAATCACTTGTTGTCTCCTGACCACATGATCACATGTCATGTGTCACCGTAGGTATCCAGAGGCTCTCACGGTTGGATCAATCTCTTGTTGCATCTTGACCACATGATCGCTAGCCATGTGTTCAAGTCAATGAACAATGTCAGCTGGTTCTGACAAACCCTCAAAAATAGGCGGCCTCTGATGAGAGATATTGCCAACAATCTGACTCACTCCCCCAGTCTACCCATGAAACGGCACCTGGAATCCCTGTTGCGGTGGACCACGAATCATCGAGGCCTACATGGTCTCTACTATCTGCGTCATCTGAGTCATCTGGGCCATCATGCCCCTCATAAGCAAGAAAGGGTCGACGTGTCCACTCTCAGTCTGATCGACTTGTCAAGTATGACATCCCGAAGGAGAATCGGTCACGTAGGTAACACCACCATCCGAACTCTGATCCATCTCAGTATCCGCATGCGTATAGACATGAGGTTCTAGGTTCCAGCCCACTCTGTAGTCTTTACCCCCTCTATCACGTACTCAGATTCCTCTTTCCATACTGAAAGAATAACATTCTATCATGATCATAGCTCAAATATGCCTCAACGGCCAATCCAGAATGCTAAGTCAATGGCCAAACACGAGTATACATACTCAACAGATAAATAATCACATAAATCATGCGAATCATAGCCAATACATAGCCCACACGCTCCAAAACAAATATTCATGAATCAATTGCAACACTAATGTTACATACATGTTTCAACAAAACATGTATAATCAATGACATAATGAATGTATGAACATAAAAGAGAATCGAGTCCTTACACAGGTCATATGAAGGTTTGAGGTCTTGCGATACTATATTTCACTGACGACGACTCGATGAAAGAATGACTCATACAATCGTCCAACTATCACGACTCACAAAACCTGACTGTCCAGATTGTCATAACCTGACAGCCCCACTACTACCGCGTCGGTAGAGCTACATAACTCACATATCAGGGTATCTCACAACCCATTTCTCGGATACCATCTTCTGTAACGCCCCCAAAATCCCATTGGGTTATTACAGTGCCGTGGACCCCATACTAGGAGATCCACCAGGCGAACACGACTAAAATACATCAACTGACCAAAAAGGAAAATCACAGTCCCTACTATGATATCCGGCACAATATTCTGACGCGGAATTCAACGAAAATGATGGGCCTACATGGCCAAATTAAAAAAACACAATAACATACACGAGCCTAGTTTGGAAATACATAATGAAAATGACTGACAAACTGGAGAACACTCCGAACGGACTAACCAACATGAACACCAAAACAACTCGGGACTAATATCGCTCAAATGCCTCGTTGACATCGTCATGCCCCTGTGTCTCAACTCTCTCCTCGCAAGCACCTAAAACATGAAAACATGTTCCGCCTGTAATATTCTAGAATTTTGCTATGATTTTTCGCATTATTTTATCTGAGTTGTACTGTACAGAGTGGGACCGATACAGCATGGGTGAATAATTTTGGGGACTGTGACAGTCGTGCCAGTATGTCTATCAAGGTTATTTTAATTCTAGGACATTACATGCTTGATGTGTTTTTAGATGTCGGATATACTGTATGAGTATTTGTACAATTGCCGTACTTGGACGACAGTTTTATTTGAGGATATCGTGCATCAGATGTATCATATGAGAATTGTTATCGGAACGAGCATATGTATTCAATATGCCGTATGTTCGTATCCAGTATGTCGAGACGGATGGGAATAGTTGGATTTTGGCCAAGTATAGAAGGCCATTACGTATGCTAGAATTAAGGACTTACGTATGTTAATTATGTGTTACGTACGTTATGCCTAAGGGCTTACGTATGTAACAAAGGGAATCAGACAGGACCGAGTTGTGGTTGGTAGGTGGGTCCCGGTGTCGGCAGCTTTCAGCGCGGATGTGGACAGGCGAGTCAACCTTGAGCATTACATACGCTATACAGGGTGTATTACGTACGTTAAGAAGGTAAGTTACTGTAGCAAGTCAACGGCTATATTACGTACGCTACGGAGAAAGGATTATGGACGTAAGCAAGTGAATGAAACAGGTCAGTAAGTTCTGAAATGATGTTATGTACGCTATGTTGGATGTGTAGCGTACGCTAGAGAGCATTACGTACGTTAACGTTGGGCGATAACATACGTAATGAATGATGCAATTTATAAAATGAAGTATGGACTTTCATTTCCTCACGAACCGAAAGAGGTGTTCCTCTTTATATCCGTCCTTCACTTCTAAGTGTGTTCTAGACACTTTTAACTTGGTGATGAGCTTGGGAGCATGGATTTGAGGCTTGGATATGAAGATGTTAATGATTATTGAAGTGTTTGATGGTGTTATTCATCTTCAAGAGGTATGTTGGATAATCCCTCTTTTCTATTTTGGATTTTGATGTTGTTGTTGATGTCTTCCTCGTATGATGATGGTTATGGTATTATGGTTAAAATTCTTGATGATACATGAGGTGTATATTGAAGAAGATGATGATTATGATGAGTATATGTTTCAAGTATAACATGGAATGTTGATAGTTAGAAAAAGTGATGATGATTATGGATGTTAAGGGACAATTATGTGAATGGTGATTTGATCTTCCGTATGGTCTTGATGATATACAAATCGTGATTATGAATTTGACAAGAACATTATTTTTCTTTGAGGATATGTGTTCATATGAGTTGAATGATCCTAAGTGTAGTTTGGCATGAGATTGATATATATAAACAAGGGATAATCATATCATGTTGAATTTAAGTTTGAATTCGGATTTGTTGGGCATAAGAACATTTGATCCGTACATAGTTGGAATCGAGTATGTTATGAAATCCTTAATATCGATATGAATTGATCGTTGATATGATCATCGATATATAAGAATCGTAGTATGGTTATGGATTCGTAGTTGATTGGTTCGGGTTGTTCGGATTTATGTTTAATCGGGATAATTGTGGAACCGTTGGGTTTATTGATCGGTTGTATTGATTGTTGATTGTTATTGAACGCATCTTTAATTGATCATTGCGCAAGGTTGCATTAAGTGATCGTTGATGATTAACCGTTGTGCTGCGATTGGAATTGGGTGATGCATGAATCGCCTTGTACGGGGCTGCGGAGCTTGTAGATGAAGATGACGGGATTGGTCACGACTTCGTCATATCGGTATAGACGCAATTTATGCTTGCTCAGTTTAATAAAAGATTTCGTTTTCATTTCATTTATGATTCATAAAGCAATGGTATCATGGAATATGAATTGTCGTATTATGCTTGGAGTAAGATAAATCATAACGTATATGATTTTAAAGATGTTTAGTGGAAATGGAGATGTGAATTATATTTGGTCTATTGTGTGAGAGGTTAGATATCAAGGCTAGTTATCATGCCGACATTGAACTCGAGGTGGTGGTTTGATATTGGTTATGGACTGTACTCCATTTTAGATTATTCGGATAATTGTGTATTCGTTCAGGGCGGTTGGTCGTGGAAAGATTGGCGTCTCCAGCTTGAGGTAAATTAATATTGCTAGATTATGATAATCCTCCTGTTACATTATTACATGTGTGTGTCGACATTTCATGTGGTGAGTGTGCACCATTGTTTGTTACGTTTTGTGATGTGCTCTTTCTTTGAGCTGTAATCTGTTGGGCCGATGTGTTAGGGGATAAGACCTAAATGGCACCTATGTCCGGAGTATTCCTGAGTAGATGCTTCCGTGACCCTTGGCTGCTGCCTTGGGAGTTTATGTGATATTGTCCGGAGTATTCCTGAGTAGATGCTTCTGTGACCCTTGGCTGCTGCCTTGGGAGTTTATGTGCTATTATCATATACATTGTTGAGCATACTGTGAACTGTTGTCTGACGGAATACGACATTGTGGTCGTGTCGGTCTTTCATGATCGAGTTATTGTTGCTCTCTTGGAAAGTCTTCTGATCCTTGTTGGATATGCGTTTCTTCGAGATTTATTGTCATGTTGTATCGTGGCATATCTGGAGTCAGGTATGTTTTGATCGTTCATGTGTAGGATTTTTGGGGCGGGCACGTGTAGCATATGTTGGTTTCGACCTCATATTGAACCGTGCACACGAGACGTACTTCGTGAGGCTGATTAGGTACGAGACCAGAAGAGTATCTGATCAACACCGTGGTGGGCTTGTACACGGACACATGTCCGGATCGGGAATATCGTGATGTCCATATTGAGTCTTATTGATTGGTCGTTCACAGTCCATGTATAATCGGACCTGTTCAATAGTCGGGTTGTCTTTGAAATCCCGTATATATAATTCGTATGTTGTTGACGATTTTATTCTCTCGTGTATCTGTCCCCGTTGACCCTTTACTGATCTCGTTGGAGTTACCATATCTGGTCAACTCGTTGGTTATCGACTCTTTATTAATCTCGTTTGGAGTTTTCCCTATCATTGGTAATCTCATTTGTTATTGATCTTTATTGACTCTGTTTGGGTGTTTGCCTTACCGTTGGTATTCTCGATTGTTGGTACTTGATTGATCTTGTTAGAGTTTACCGTGTCATTGGTATTCTCGGTTGATGATCCTTTATTGATCTTATGGGAGTTTATCGTGTCGTTGGTATTATCGGTTGTCGATCCTTTATCGATATTGTTGGAGTTTACCGTGTTGTTGGTATTCTAGGTTGTTGACCCTTTATTGATCTTGTTGGGGTTTACCGTATTGTTGGTATTCCCGGTTGTTGATCCTTCATTGATCTTGTTGGAGTTACCACATCATGGTATTCTCGTTCGTGGTTGATCCTTTGTTGATCTTGTGTTGAGTTATCATGTCATTGATATTCCCATTTTGATGCATTGATTGGTTATCGTTATTGATTGTGTGAGCATTCACGCTTTGTATTGATATCCGGGACTTGCCATTGTCTCGGGATAGTTGGTTTACAAATGTGCCGTGTGATATCGGCTTTGTCAGGATTGGGATCCGATTGTACGATCCAGCGGAAAGAATCGGACTTGGCCAGATTATTCCATATTGGAGATATGTTTATGTTTGAGAATCTTGGTATCGTTTCGGATACAGTACAGATGGTTACTTTTGAATTCATTCGTCACTTAAGGATGCGAGAAGTGGATTATTGTAAGGATTGATTTGATATGGATTGTGATGGGTTGGTTAGGTTACTTCGGTAAGATTACGTGGGGAATGTTCTTACTCTATAAATTACATTGATATGTAATTGTTTTTGTGATGTGATCGTTATCATTGTTGAGTATTATGGCTGACCCCATCGTGGGCTTTATCTTTTAGGTACTCGGAGTTCGAGCTAGTAGCAGTCATGAAGGGATGAGCTTTCCGGTGATACTGGCTAGGGCATGACTGTTTGGATTCGTGTATTCTTTTTCGGTTATTATAATCCCGCTGCAAATGTATTTAATTGTGTCTCTATTCGCTGCGTGTGTAATTTTATAATGGCTTTCAGTATTTTTTTCTAACTCGTATATACTTTCTAAATGCCCTTTTTGCGTCTTTGCCTTGTACTTTTAAATGGTATTTTCTGACGGTAATTGGGAACAACGTTTTGAAAAATATTTGAGTATTTAAAACATTACCGTCATTGGCCTTTTTAGCATTTTTAAACGTTTGCGAAAATGATTTTACCCTTGTGGGTTCCAATATGGGGCCCACGGCGCTGGAATATTCCCGGTCGGTTTTGGGGTGTTACAGCCCCATGGGGTCAGCCATCCAGATAATGAATATCAAATATATGTACAACATCATATGCATCCAAAGGCAGAATAAATGGTACAACAATGGCAATACGAGATGCTCACAAACTAAGGTAAGAACCGAGCATTCATGAAACATTATGCCCACGACATACGATCAGTACCTGCTCAACATGTTAGAACACAAGTGCCCAACAGCGATGTAGGTCACAAGTCGTCCAGGTACAAGTCTAGAGGGGGGGTGAATAGACTTGTAGAAACTCTTAAACTCTTTTTCACGAAGAGTGAGTTTCTTCAGCTGATAGGTAAACAAATGACTTGGAGTCATTTGTTCTTTAATATATGCGAAAGTCAACTGATGACGAATAGAAAGCAACTAATGAAACACTTAACAATGAATGCAGCAGTTAAAGTATGATGCAATAAAATAGTAAAGAACGCAGGCGATTATAGTGGTCTCAGAGGTGGGGTAATCCTCTACTAATCCACTTTTCTCCAAACCAGTTGGAGATGAATTCACTATAATTCTCAACGGTGATAAATATTACGGTGATTCAAACAAAACTACAGACTTCCAATCGGTGGAAATCCGTGCGTTGTACCACACTTGATCGCCTTGCACCTCTTGATCCTCGATCCTCGGATGCCTTCTGATCTCTAACTTCAACCAGTGAAGTACCCCGAACTCAGGATTATAGACAAGAGTTTTTGTCTTCTCCAACTAAGAGCTTCTTTAAGTATGAACTTTTAGAACCGCTCTTTTCACGATGCTATAGATTGCTTTTTGATTGGTTGAATGCTTTGATCGCTTGAAAGTATGTTCGCACCGGTGATTGCTCAGCTTCAAATCTTCGGATATATTTAGGTCACGATCTCTGAGCTTTTTCCTTGTAGCCGTTGCAAATCTTTTGAACAAATCCGTCCGTTGGAGGGAGACTTCTTTGTTTAATCTTTCTGAACGTTGCAAGGCTGGATTCCCATTATTTTAATCTATGTTCCGACCGTTGTGAAGACTCTGCATGTGATGCGCCGAATCTTTTGATTATAAAATGTTTAAAGTCTTCAAGGTGGGTCTGGATAGATTTTTTAATTCATATCTCTTGCGGGAATCACTCCAATTTGTCTCTTTACGTTGCATGTGACTTTCCGTAATACTTGACTTTTCAACGCATGCTGACGTGGACTTGGAGTACTTGGCTGACTTCGACTAGGCTGATGAGCAGTTAACATCTCTGCAGTCTGGACCTCTCTGATGTTCACTGTTTGTGACTTATCTGATCAGGTGACTTGTCTGAGGTACCTTGGCTGCAGTCTGGTCAAACTTCTCTGATAAATTGTGTTGACCAGAACTACTCTGACTCGACTCGACTGATCCTCTCTGATGGACTTAGCTGTACTCAGTACTTAGCCGATTTTAGCCTAACTAATTTTTGGCCTACAGAAGATACTCATTTGGTTCTTCTTTACATTTTGCCAAGTTTTATACTTTAACATATTTGGCCTATGGAAGATACTCATTTGGTTCTTCTTTACATTTTGCCAAGTTAAACATTTGATTTTATATTAATGACATCATCAAAATCTAACAAGTATTCCTAACAAATTCCCCCTATTTTGATGATGGCAAAACTTTAACCAAGTAATCAAATGATCAAGTCTGCACTTAAGTGCAAGACACAAACTAAAGTCAGTCTAGTTTTTGAGACAACTGGGAATTGTCATTCAAAAAGACTGTTATAAAATTAATTTTACAAGTACATGTCTGAATTTTACAAGAAAATTTTAAGTACATAAATCATTACAAGTAAAAGAATAAGTAAGAGTCACCTGCCTCTTCCTCTGCCTCTTCGAATAGGCTGTTTGGCAGGTCTGAAGGGTTTAGCTCCAATTGGTCTTGTTTTGACTGGGGCAAGACCATACTTCCTTTTCATGACAAGAGCTGCGAAGGCTTGCTCTTCTTGGGATGAAAATTTGTTCTCAAGACATAGCTTCTTTATTTTCCTTTGTAGCGTAAGTTCATCCAACGCACCTCCTCTTTCCATAGTAGGAGGATCTTTGGCAGTGAATACAGGAATCCTGGGATAGGCATTTATTTTCCCAGCATGTTTCTTCAGAATAGCCCAGAGTTGCGGATGGGCTGCCTCCATGAAATTTATGAAGATTTGCTGTGGGGAGAGATTATCATCCTGGAGTATTTCCCATATGTAGTAGTCTCTGATAAACTTCTTTCTTGCAGATCCCCACATTTCCAGAGCTTCATATGGAACAAAATCCTCCACAAACCACAACTCCTTTCCTTCCCACTCTAGAGTAGGCTCAAGACCTCCTCTAGTCCTCCTTTTCTTGCCTTCAGGCTGGTCATCCTGTTCTGGATCTGATCCTCCCTTCCTTTTCAGGCTTGATGGTCCTTCAATTAGAAGGATATCTTGCCTCTTTTTTGTTCTTAGCTCTGCCCTTATCTCTCCTTGATTACTTCCTTACCCCCGAACTCTATCTTCCCCCTTTTTGCCAACATCAACTAGGGTAGTCAATTGCTGCAATATTCTGCTCATCCAATCAGACATGCCAAATGGCATTCTGTTGTTGGTAGGGGGAGGGGGCTGAGGAACTTCTCAAGGCAACAAAGTGTCGATCTTTGCATTGATGGATTGAAGGTCAGGAGTGACCTGAGATGCCAGTAACTCTCCAATTGTATCTCTCACTATCTGCCTAATCAGCTCAGTCATGGCAGGTGATATCTGAGCTGGTGGAGAGTGCTCTCCTGAGCCTTCTGCAATTGAACCACCGGGTGCCAAGCACATGCGGTGGTACTCCAGGATGGGGTCTTCTCTGGGGTCCCGATCCGAGTCCTCGGCTAACTCCGCGTCTAGGTGGTGTACGGGCGGTACCACGATCTAGCTGCGACTTCTTGTGTCGGCTCTGGCTCCGGCTCCTTTTCTTCTTCTGCCTTCTCTTCCTCTTTCTCCTGTTCCTTCTCCTTTTATTCTTCTGCCTTCTCTTCCTCATTCTCCTTTTCTTCTTCAATATTTTCCTTTTCTTTTTCCTCATCCTTTTCTTTTTCTTTTTCTTTTTCATCTCCTTCATCTCCTCCATCATCATCATCCTCATCATTATCATCATCATTATTGTTATCATCCTTGCCATATTTTTCTCCTTCATCATCATTCTCCTTTTCATCATCATCATCATCCTTCTCTCCTTCATCTTGTTCTACTTCTTCTCATTCTTCTTCTTCTTCTTCTTCATTCAACTCTTCTGTCTTCTCCATTTCCTCAGGTTGATTTTCAACTATGATCTTTTCTTCTTCTCTGCTCTCTTCCTGCTCTTCTTCTTCATCGTCCAAAACAACAACTTCTTTATTTTCTTCTCCATCTACCTCCTCAATCCTAATTTCCTTTTCAACTACCTTCTCAACAACTTTCTCATAAGATCCATCAAAGATACTAAGCATAATGCAGTGGATGAACTGGTCCATGTTGGTTTTAAAATTGGACATGAACCAGTCCTCCTGAAGGATCAAAATTGTGTCTGATGTTTTACAAAAATCTATCAGCACATCCTCCGTGGCTTGGGGATAGTCCCAACCACAAGTGTCAATAAAAGATTGAAGTTTGACAGAAGATATGGATTTAAAAAATTTCCATTCTTCAAAAACTTCAAGGAACGATTGTTTTAAGGCTAGAGGTTTAACAAGTTGTAGTTGTTCGATGCATAGATTGAAAGTATTATTTTCTAAGAGGTTAAAGATATAGTTTGCTGCAGGGATAGAAATTATTAGACATGCTTCTTATTCCTTAGAGATGTAGGCTGGGGTGAGTACAGCCACAATCTGAGTCTCGTGGGTGCCTGGGGCAGGCTGGTCTTCCAGGTGAGTTGGCGACCTGGCTGTAGGGCTGGCAAGATGATCTGACTGCTCTTCCTCACTAAACTGCAATCTCCTTGGCCTCTTGGGAGAGGGTTCTGGTGATGACTGCATGATAGAAGGTCCTTCAGGGGCTGGTCCCCTTCTCTTAATTCGGACTGCTATGGGAGTGTCGTCGGACTCGGTGTCTGACTCGACTGCAGTTGGGATGTCGGCTGCATATCGGTCCGACTCTCTTGACGAATAATATCTCGGGTATGGCCTTGTGTCAGGTAGGTCCTTCAGCATCTGGGCTGCTCTCCTTGTGCCTCCCAATTTTCTCAGCGTCTCTTGGTCCAGATGACCAAGTCTTTTGTTGGGATGGAAGGGGTCAGTGCTTCCCTTCGCCATGCCTGTCTTTTCCAGCATCCAACTCAGCTGCGTTCCAAATGCCAGCTTTGTTTTAAATCTCTTCTCATCAACAAGCCATTCGGCTTTGTTGACCTCTCTAACGAGTTTCCTGAATATGTAATCTGCCCAGTCAATTTCTTCTTCCTGAATTAGTGCTCCCAGCACCATAAATTTCGCCGACGATAGTTGATCATAACTGCCGGCCATCCCCATGATTATTTTGTTGGTTGTGTCCAACGCAAAACGATAAACTTTCTTAATCTCATTCCTCTTGGCAGTGAGTTTCAGTTTTTCCGGCAAATTCTCCTCTTTAATCTTCTTCCAGATTTCGGCAGAAGACTGTTTGAGTGCTTCGACGGCTATGCCGCGGTGCTTCATACAGCGATGCGGATCAACTCTCGAGATATGTCGACCTGATTTCCTCCGACTGTGCTCCGAATTCCATCTTGAATTATACAGGCTTCGCGATAGAACGCGATAACATCCTCCTTGTACAGAGGTTGAGGATTGATGTCTAGGAATGGGTAGATCCCATTGAGTTTCATCGCGCAGATTAGGTTAAACACGTCGTAATCCTCCAGATTAGCTTCCAATAAACCTTCAAAATCGACGACCAGCGAGAAAATAATCTGGTCCTTGACCGCCTTTAGGTTGACGCCTTCGAAGTAGGATGCCATTTCTGCAAACAAAAGATTTTAGTGTATTTGGTGTTCAAGGAATTTTTGCTCTGAAAAATGTAGGGTTTCTGGTAAGCGTAAAAGGGTAAAGTAAAGTGTTTTCTTTCCTTATAAAGAAGATGAAAAGACGTATGGATTAATTTATAATATATTTTAAATGGTGGTACGCCTTTTGAGATTCTTTTGAATTTCAAATTTGAATCGGTGGTCCATTTTAAAATTTGACGGTTGGTTTTGATTGGCCACCGTGGAGGTCGATTTAATAAGCGATTGACACGTGTATTAAAAATGCCACTAGTAGATCGAAAATATATATTTAAATGCCATTTGTGAACCAAAATTAATATAATATTATGAATATGGCAGATAATAATTAAATATTCAGAGGTCGATTTTAGAAAACTTAGCTGGTCCGATTTGTTGACTGTTGACCGCTCTGCTTCAGGTGAGTTGACTTCTCGCCTGATATTTTGATCAGCTAGGTTACTTTGTCCGTCCTTCGTCTTCTTGCCTGCATCAGCTAGGATCTGATTCTTCAGCTGGGTCCGTCCTTCCTCTGAAATGCTTCAGCTTGCTTCAGTACTAGATTCCCAATCTAGTAATCCAAGATCTCTGCTCAGCTCCAAGAATCTTTCTTCTGGCAAGGGTTTGGTAAAGATGTAAGCTATTTGATAGTCTGTGCTGACTCTTTCAACTCTAACCCTTTTGTTAAGCACATGGTCTCTGATGAAGTGGTGCTTAACATCAATGTGCTTCGTCCTTGAGTGCAAAACCGGATTGTTGGTTATTGCAATAGCACTATTGTTGTCACACCATATAGGAACTTCATTTGCAATGATATTATAATCCCTTAGCTGCTGTCTAATCCATAAAATCTGTGCACAACAGCTACCTGCAGCTAGGTATTCTGACTCTGTAGTGGAGATAGAGTTAGAAACCTGCTTCTTGTTAAACCAGGATATCAGTCTGGTTCCTAGGAATTGGCATGTTCCACTAGTGCTCTTCCTGTTGATTTTGCATCCTGCGAAATCTGCATCTGAGTATCCTGACAGCTCGAAATTATCATCCTTGGGATACCATAATCCAACATTGATTGTAGACTTAAGGTATTTTATTATCCTCTTGGCCGCATCTAGGTGTGATTGCTTCGGCTTGGACTGGAATCGCGCACAAACTCGAACAGCATAGGATATGTCTGGCCTGCTTGCAGTGAGGTACAGAAGAGATCCAATGAGTCCTCTATAGTGGGTTGAGTCCACTGATATGCCTGCCTCGTCTGCATCTAGGTGAGTACTTGTGCTCATAGGAATTCTTGCTGGCTTGGCTGATTCCATTCCATATCTCTTGATAAGGTCTTTGGTATACTTAGCTTGGTTGATGAAAATTCCTTTTTCCATCTGCTTAACTTGTAGTCCGAGAAAGAAGTTAAGCTTTCCCATCATACTCATCTCAAATTCTCCTTGCATGAGATTGGAGAATTTCTCGCATAGCTCTGGATTGGTTGATCCGAATATGATGTCATCTACATATATCTGGACTATTAATATGTGGCCTTCGTGATCCACTCTGAATAGGGTTTTGTCCACCTTCCCTTTGCAAAAACCATTTTTCTCAAGAAACACAGACAATGTTTCATACCACGCTCTAGGTGCTTGCTTAAGTCCATAGAGAGCCTTTAACAGCTTATAGACTTTGTCTCCTTTGACAAAACCTGGGGGTTGCTCTACATAGACTTCTTCTTCTAGGATTCCATTTATAAAAGTACTCTTTACATCCATCTGATATACTTCAAAATCCTTGAATGCAGCATATGCGAGGAATAGTCTGATGGCCACTAATCTTGCAACAGGTGCATAGGTTTCATCAAAATCTATTCCTTCACACTGTGCATAGCCTTTTGCTACAAGTCTGGCTTTATTCCTAACAACAGTTCCGTCTTCATCACTCTTATTTTTGTACACCCATTTGGTGCCAATAACCTTCTTGTGATCAGGTCTGTCTGTTAGTTCCCAAACTTTGTTTCTTTCCATCTGCTCCAATTCTTCTTGCATGGCATTTATCCAAGAGTAATCTTCTAGGGCTTGTTCTGTAGTTTTAGGTTCTATTTGTGACATAAAGCATGAGAACATAGCCATTCCTGCTGGTAGGGTTGACTGTCTTGTCTTAACTCCATCTGTTAACTTTCTGATGATTTGCTGGATTGGGTGATCTTTGAGCCACTTGGGGATGTCGTCCTCTTCTGGGTTTGTTCCCCCTGTTGGATTGCCCTGGTGGATTTCGCATCACCGGGTTACAGTGCCATTTGGATCAGCTACCGTCTTGTCATATGCAGGTGGATCCGATCTGCAGGTGAGTCTTTGTCGGCTACACTGGGTCTTCATCGGCAACTGGATCGGATAGGTTCGGTGATCTGTCGATCTGCAGCTAGGTCTTGGCAGCTACGGTTGGGTCATCAGGTGAGTGCAGGTGAGTCCACCATTCCAGTGTCATGTACAATGACTTCTTCAAGGGTCGCTGATTTGAGCTTGTTCTCAATTAGCTCAACTTGCTTCCTGTACTCAACGGTAGATTCATCAAAAACAACATGGGGTGTTTCCTCCACAACTAAGGTTCTTTTATTAAAAACTCTATATGCCTTGCTTCTTTGTGAATATCCCATAAAGAGACCATCATCAATTTTAGCATCAAAGGCATTTAGTTGTGTTTTACCGTTGTTGTGGATGAAACACTTACAACCAAAAATATGAAAGTAAGCAACAGTAGGAGTTCTATTATTCCAAACCTCATAGGGAGTTTTGCCATGTCTCCCTACTATCATACTCATGTTCTGGGTGTGACGGGCTGTGTTGACAGCTTCAGCCCAGAACCTTTTGGGCAGGTCCGCTTCTGCAATCATGGACCTTGCTGCTTCCTTCAGGGTTCTGTTTCTTCTTTCAGCAACACCATTCTGCTGGGGAGTCCTGGCTGCAGAGAGCTCATGCTGGATCCCATTCTGATCGCTGTAATCAGTTATCGCCTTGTTGAGAAACTCTCCTCCTCTATCTGATCTGATCTTGATGATGAATAGAGATTTCTCATTCTGGATCCTTCTCAGCAGCTCAGGTAGCTTAGTCAAGGTTTCACTTTTCTTATATAGGAAGATAATCCAAGTGTACCTTGAATAATCATCTACTATAACAAGTGCATGCTTTCGGCCGCTCAGAGTCCTTGGCTTGATAGGACCAAATAGATCCATGTGGAGTAGATCTAAGATCCTTGTTGTGAGAGTTGTAGGCTGGACTGGCTTGAACGATGCTTTGGTTTGCTTTCCTTTCTGACATGCATCACAAAGCGCTTCCTTTTTTAATGCTTCATTTGGAAGTCCTCTGACCAGCTTTTGAGAACTAATCTTGTTGATGGCTTTGAAGTTCAGGTGACATAATCTTTTGTGCCACAGCCATCCATTCTCAGCTGTAGTCTTGGATAGAAAATAGGAGTTAGGTGTTCCTGTGTTCCAGTCAATCATATAGACATCTCTCCTTCTGAAATCTTGTAGCTTTACTTCTCCAGATAAGATATCTATCACCATACATTTCCAGATGGTGAAGACTACTAGGTTCTTCTCGTCACAGAACTGGATTATGCTCAGGAGGTTGTACTTGAGCCCTTTGACATAATGAACTTTGGATATCACAATATTTCCTCGGTGCAGCTCTCCAAAGCCCTTTGTTTGTCCTCTAGATCTATCTCCAAAGGTTACATCGGGACCTCTTTCTTTAGTGTATTTAGACAGCATCTTCTTGTTCCCGGTCATATGCCTCGAGCATCCAGAATCTACAAACCATTCTTCACCTCTAAAATTTGGGCTTGTGGAGATGTAGTTGTAGTCCTTCCACCTTTTCTGCAATCAGACAAGCAGAGATTTAGGTACCCAAATCTGTGTAGGTCCTTTGGGGTTAGCTGGTTTCCTGGAGAATTGATTTCTCCTTGGATTGTGAAAGTAGTTACTATTATTATAACCCTCATAAGGTGTGTAAGGTCGAGGTCTGAATCTCCTGTTGGGATTGTATACTGGATATTCCTCAAAATTTTGATAGTGTGGGCCATTTCTAAATCTTGGCTGAGACCATTTATTGAATCTTTGAGGTCTCCACACTTGTTCATTTTTGAAATTGGGATAACCTTGAGGTTTCCATCTGCCCCTCCCATTTTGAAATCTGTTTTTAGGGAGTTGTTGGTAATAGTGGGCATGTTGTCTGGGCTGCTGCTTTTGAATGGGCAATTGCCTAGTCGCTGTCTAGGTGGCCGCCTTGTGTAACATTGCAGCTTAGACATGTGACTTGGCCGTTGCCTGTTTTTAAATATCGGTTTATATGTAGACTCAACAATCGAGACAATTGTTTCTCCCTTGATAAACTTTCTTTTAGAACTAGAGGGAGTGTGAGGATCATATCCAAGGCCCGATTTGGAATATAGTGGCCTTTTATTGGTACACAATTCTTCCAGGGTTGAAGACGCCTTCAGGGAGGTTATTTCCTGCGCTGAGTCTTATTTACTGTGTCGGCTTAGTAAACTCGGCTTTGGCATGAGCAAGTGCGGTGATTTTTCTTTAAGTAAAATGGTTAGTCGGTTTATCTCGGTTGTATTAACATCGGCTGGTTTTTAAAGTCAATGCAGTTATCTCAACCTTATTCAGATCTAGGTGAGTTTTTGAAATCATTTTTCATTTTTATTCTCATTTTGCGGTGAGTCTTCTCTCTTGTCTGATTTGGTGTGCAGATTTGAGTGTTTCAAAATCTTTAAATAACTGATTTATCGATTCGTGCAGATCCATATCTTGTGACATGGCTGAGCTATTATTTGAACCGGTGGGTTTAGAAGTTACCTCTTCATCAGCTAGGTTTGCCATCAGGCAGTCATACTCTTCATCTTCATCAGAAAAGAATCCACTGCTTGATTCGACATGCTCCTGGTCTTCTCCGATGAGGGCCTTTCTTCTATCTTCTTTTCTACCCACCTCCTTCTTGCTTTCGTCCTTCTTGAGCTCAGGACAGTCCATTTGGATGTGTCCGGTCTTGTGACAATTGTAGCACTCTACTTTCCAGCTTCCAGCTTTCTGGTTCCTTCTTGGATTCTCTTTATAATTTTTCTTGTATTTGGAGTAGTTCTTTCTAAAGTTACTGAACCTTTGCATTATAAACGCCATTTCTTCCTCAAAATCTAATGGATTTGGAGTCTTTACATCAGATAGGCTCTTGGCAGGGGACTCGGCTGCAAATGTTATTCCCTTCTCTGCAGGCTCAGTTGAGGATGAACTTGGAAGCTCGAACTCATAAGCCTTCAGATCAGAGAACAGCTCTTGGATCTTTATCTTATTCAGGTCCTTGGACTCTCTCATGGCCACGACCTTCATGCTCCATTCAGAGTTGAGAGATCTGAGAACCTTCAGTGCCATTTCCCTGTTGCCATAGGTTTTTCCGAGGGAGTTGATGTCATTAATAATCTCAGTGAACCTTGTGTCCACTTGATCTATGGATTCGCCATTCTTCATTTTGAAATTGTCAAACTTTTGAATGGCGATTGACAATTTATTTTCTTTGATTAGCTCCGTTCCTTCACACATTAAAGCTAATGTGTCCCAGATTTCCTTGGCATTCTTGCAGTTCTTGATCTTGACCATGGTGGATTTGTCAAGAGTCTGATATAATACATCTCTGGCCTGGTTATCAAGATTGGCCACTTTTCTTTCTTCGGGAGTCAGCTATGTCCTCTTCTTAGGAATCTTCTCTGGCTTCCCTGCTGCGATCTCCTCTGCTGTGTTGTCCTTCTCGAAGATGAATGGACCATCCTCTATGATGCACCACATGTCGTCATGAATCGAAGATAAGTGTGCCTGCATCCTTATCTTCCACAGATCATACTCGTCAACTGAAAACACAGGGAGTCTAGAATGCATGTGTTCCATTATAAAATGAGAGTAAAGATATATATCTGATATAGATCTGGTTCGTGAAATAAATGAACCAACCTCTCTGATACCACTTGTAGGTCACAAGTCGTCCAGGTACAAGTCTAGAGGGGGGGTGAATAGACTTGTAGAAACTCTTAAACTCTTTTTCACGAAGAGTGAGTTTCTTCAGCTGATAGGTAAACAAATGACTTGGAGTCGTTTGTTCTTTAATATATGCGGAAGTCAGCTGATGACGAATAGAAAGCAACTAATGAAACACTTAACAATGAATGCAGCAGTTAAAGTATGATGTAATAAAACAGTAAAGAACGCAGGCGATTATAGTGGTCTCAGAGGTGGGGTAATCCTCTACTAATCCACTTTTCTCCAAACCAGTTGGAGATGAATTCACTATAATTCTCAACCAGTGATAAATATTACAGTGATTCAAACAAAACTACAATGACTTCCAACCAGTGGAAATCCGTGCCGTTGTACCACACTTGACTGCCTTGCACCTCTTGATCCTCGATCCTCGGATGCCTTCTGATCTCTAACTTCAACCAAGAAGTACCCCGAACTCAGGATTATAGACAAGAGTTTTTGTCTTCTCCAACTAAGAGCTTCTTTAAGTATGAACTTTTAGAACCGCTCTTTTCACGATGCTATAGATTGCTTTTTGATTGCTTGAATGCTTTGATCGCTTGAAAGTATGTTCGCACCGGTGATTGCTCAGCTTCAAATCTTCGGATATATATAGGTCACGATCTCTAAGCTTTTTCCTTGTAGCCGTTGCAAATATTTTGAACAAATCCGTCCGTTGGAGGGAGACTTCTTTGTTTAATCTTTCTGAACGTTGCAAGGCTGGATTCCTTTAATCTATCTTCCGACCGTTGTGAAGACTCTGCATGTGATGCGCCGAATCTTTTGATTATAAAACGTTCAAAGTCTTCAAGGTGGGTCTGGATAGCTTTTTTAATTCATATCTCTTGCGGGAATCACTCCAATTTGTCTCTTTACGTTGCATGTGACTTTCCGTAATACTTGACTTTTCAACGCATGCTGACGTGGACTTGTAGTACTTGGCTGACTTCGACTAGGCTGATGAGCAGTTAACATCTCTGCAGTCTGGACCTCTTTGATGTTCACTGTTTGTGACTTAACTGATCAGGTGACTTGTCTGAGGTACCTTGGCTGCAGTCTGGTCAAACTTCTCTGATAAATTGTGTTGACCAGAACTATTCTGACTCGACTCGACTGATCCTTTTTGATGGACTTAGCTGTACTCAGTACTTAGCTGATTTTAGCCTAACTAATTTTTGGCCTACAGAAGATACTCATTTGGTTCTTCTTTACATTTTGCCAAGTTTTATACTTTAACATATTTGGCCTATGGAAGATACTCATTTGGTTCTTCTTTACATTTTGCCAAGTTAAACATTTGATTTTATATTAATGACATCATCAAAATCTAACAAGTATTCCTAATAAGTGAATCATCAATATAGAACACAACATTGAATTACTCGAAGGTAAACCAGACCAGAGATGAAATAGATACGAATCACAATGCCCGAAGGCTCCAACAAAAAATACCAAAACATCGCAATAACCTGAAAGCCCTCAGCCGAAGCTGCAAAATGTCACAATGGCCTGAAAGCCACTCATCCGAAGCTGCCAAAATATCACGATGGCCTGAAGGCCACTCAACCGAAGTTGCCAATCATCACAATTGCACGAAGCCAAACAGCCCGAAGCTGTATCACATGAGGGCCGAAGACACGGCACGAAGCCGTATCACAATAAGGCCGAAGCCATGGCACGAATCCATATCACAATGAGGGCCGAATCCACAGCACGAAGCCGTATCAAAATGAGGGCCGAAGCCACGGCACGAAGCCGTATCACAATGAGATTATCTAATAGCCATGACCTGCTGAATTGCAGGTGCTGGGAAACGAACCACGAAGGTTCAATCCCCAGACTTACCCATAATGAGATCACTCAGTAACCGTGACCTACTGAACTGTAGGTGCTGGGAAACCAACCACGAAGGTTCAAGCCCCAAACTTACCCATCGAGCACTAGCCGAGACTAGCCTCTAAAACATAATTAATCACAAACGGCAACGATCCCAAGATTACCAAATTTACAAGAATAATAGTGTACTGCCTTGAGTCGGCTAACACGACAACAATAACTCACGGATGGGTCGGCGGTCCCAATTCAAATACCTCGACTGCCTTGGAATGGCCAATCGATCACAACGACTCAACGGATGGGAACTATCCTTGACAGTCCCAATTCAATACAGCGATTACCTTTAGAACGGCCAATCGATAACAACAACTCAACAGATGGGAAATGCCCTCGACAGTCCCAATTCAATACATCGATTACCTTAGAACGGTCAATCGATAACGACTCACCGGATGGGAAATGTCCTCGATAGTCCCAATTCAATACACCGATTACCTTAGAACGGTCAATCGATAACGACTCAATGGATGGGAAACGTCCTCGACAATCCCAATTCAATACATCGATTACCTTATAATGGTCAATCGATAACGACACAATAGATGGGAAACGTCCTCGACATTCCCAATTCAATACATCAATTTCCTTAGAACAGCCAATCGATAAATAACGATACAATTAGAACAGATGTCCCGGTGCCTTTAATCGACCACCAGAAACAGAGATGATAATCAAATACGTCAATGCCTTCAATCGGCCAATACAACATCAATAGCAAAATACCAATATCAATAACAATGATCACAACAATGTCTTAAATCGACATCAATACCAACAATAACAATCGATACATCGATACCGCGAACCGGCTATCGACAATAACATCAACAACGAGTATCTCAATGCCTTGAACGGCTTTTTCCGAACAATAGTAACATTTGGCATAATTTGCCGAAGGGTATCGTGTCAAACAATCTTCTGATATCAATAAAATCATAAAGAGAACAAGTCTCGAAATGATGCACACATTCATAAATATATATGATAACATTAATCTCATTAACTAGTACAAGTATAAAACTTGCCTCAAACCGAAGGCGATGAAATCCTCCAACGAAATACGAACGACGTCCTCCGACGATCACAAGCACTCGAACAACCTTGAATGAAATACAATTCATTCAATAACACAAGATCAATAGAAAATAACACCAAAGACAATCCCGATTTAATCACGAATCAGTTAGACTCACAAACGAATAACATAGTTCTCAACTATGAATTCTAACATTCTCCAAACATCTCAATGATCAAAAAACATGATTAAGATGTTCTTAACACTTGTGAAAAACAATTCAACAAGGGTTATCAAGAACAACATCATAGTAACCACCCTATAATGATAATATTACAAGTATCACCACTATCACCTCAAGAACATCATCAACTCTACTAACATGATGTCTAAGCAATAATTAACCATCAATTCATCATGGATTCGGATTAATCAACCAGATTAAATCAACCATTTCAGAATTATGATAATCATCTCCTAATTCATCATAAATCCTTACTAAAATGGTTATAATCTCTCAAGAACACAATCAACAACAATAATCATCTCAAGGCTATGTTAATCATCTAAAATTCTTAACATAACTCTTTCTAGACATGATTATAACCTCCAAGTATTCTTAAACCATCAAGAACACAATCAAACTCAAGCCAAATCATCATGTTCTTCATCATAAGTTCATCAAAACTATGAAGAACCATACTATCCTCCAACAAATCATCAAAACACGAAGTAACCAACAATAACAACATCATAATCTCGAGTTCAACACCAGATTAATGACATACCTCTTGAAGAAGTGAAGAACAACCCCAAACCATCAAGAACACTCCAAACTTCAAGCTCCCAAGCTCCGATCTAAGTTATGAAGCTCCAAATCAAGATGGAAGAGGCCGGAATACACTAAGGAATGCAAAGGGATGATTTCTAGAAGAAGAAATCGAAAATGGATCGTGAGAAAATGAAAGACGAATCATGTCTTTATAATCTGCACATTGCATTACGGCCGCTATATCACCACCTTAACGTATATTTTGCATATAATGTACGTTATCACCTCTACGTAGCGTACGTTAAGTTCTTCCAGAACTCACTATCTCAAAACGAACCATGCATTACGTACGTTATTAGCATAAACATTACGTACGTAATGCTCGTTGACTTGGCTGCCTCGAAAGGCCAACATTATCCAATCACATTCGGCCCCACACGCCGAAAGTCAGATGCGATCAGATACCTTATGATACGTATGTAACCAACATGGTTTAACGTACGTAACCTGCCACCCTTAATGTACGTAATGCTATGCATGTAGCCCCCAGATATTACAGTTAAGCCCATGGTTAAGCCCGACAGGTGGTCATCCATGTATGTCGACCCTCAGAAATAGTGGAACTCCAACCCATCCAGCGAGGGAACATGCTCAGGCATCAGGATTACCTACAATGCATAAACTACGTGAGCTAAAGCCCAATGAGTAGAAATCATGCATGTATCATGTCTGATGCAACATATGCCATATGATCATCAATGAGAATATCTCTCAGAATCATTTTCTTATCCTTGGGCCTGTTGATCCACGTACTAGGCACCGGAACGAGCTCAATATCATATCATATCATAAGGCATGCATCTACCATGTCAGATACATAAGGCATGCATCTACCACACCAAATATATCGTGCGAACATGCATCTACCATGCCTCACACATCATATAAGCACGCATCTACCGTGCTAAACATATCATAAAAGTATGCATATACCATGCCTCGGTTCTCTAGAAGCAGCCAACAAAACATTTTTCTTTTCTTTCTTTCCATGATCATACCATGCATGTAGACACTAGTGAGTCTCCTGTTATGCATGCATGTGGAGATGCTAATGGATGTCATGATCATGTAAGGTGAAACCAAACACTTTAAGCATATATAAACCAATCATACAATATAATATAACACTCTCAAGATATCATCAAGTTCAACAATTAGTTATACAAACAATACTATGTTTATGCATTGTAGTTGCAGATAGATTTATACTTACCTTGATCGGGTAATACCCTTACGTTTATACCAATAGGGGGTGGTTGTGATGATATATCTTCAGAAACTATTTCAAGGAATCTGTTTAAAGGATTTATATACCACACACAAGGTTTAACTCTCTTCATATCGAAAGGGTTTACCATTTCATATGTAGACGCATAACCGTTGTTCTACGTACTTTATGTCTGTTTATCGACGTATACCAGCCCATTAACCAATAAATTTTGGACTTATAATTCATTAATGAATATATTAGTCTCTGTTTATAAAGTCCATTCAACTCTCACAACTTAAAATTCCAAGGTTTTATAACAATACACTTGATTAAGAGAGTTTAGCAAAGTCTTGTCATAATCAGATTTTGTTTTGCTTATAACGACTAGAATATAAGTTTAATTTGCACCTATTTTTGACATAATATCCCTAAGATACTTAAGAACTAGTATATTGAAACTCCTGCCCCTGAAACATACGGATCAAGTAAAATATACCATTAATTCCAAAAGGTGGCAGAATTGATTCCTTTATTGCCTTAGTTAATTTTAAGCCTTATAAGTCTATATTAAATACAAGGGTAAGCCATGGATGAATTCTTAACATCATTATAACATGTCTAAGAACATATAAAATCTATCACACCTTCGAAATATCTAAGAAACATAGCAAGAACAAGGAAGAAACAAAGGAAACTCACCTTGATTGTCCAAGGAATTGAGGTGTTGATGTTTTGATGATTTCTTCTTGAATTTTTGGTGAATTTTCGAAGGGTGAAGCTTTTTGATAATTTTCAGACAGTATATGCGGGTGGAGGGTCGGTTTTAGCGTTTATATAAGATAGAAAGTCGGTTATAAAGAGGAAATTACAAAACTACTCTTAGTAAGCTCTAGAAAACCATCTTCCATGGTGTAGGCCGGTTTGGGAATATTAGGTCCAGTTCGGAGTGTTTGGACCAGTTACTAGTATATATTGACCTCATTTAGGGTAGGGATGATCTTTTAAAGGGTTTAGTAGAAGTTTAGGATGTATTTTTATTGCTTAAACTCGGTTACTCATGCGAACAATGTTGAAAATGCTAGTGAAAGAGTTCATTGTCAAACTTTCTAAAACTTCACAAATACGACACTATAGATAAGAATGAAAGGACTCATTTATTAATAAGATATAATTAATATAATAAACTAAAAGATCAGTTCAATTCCTACCGTAGTTGGAACGAATAGGGTATAGACAGATGACAATATTTTACCACTGTTACCACATGCAATCATAGATTGCATCCTATAGGGTATTGACAAGAATCAAGGTACTTGACATGTGTTAGTATATTAAATGATGGTTATTCACTTGAATCATCAATCTAAAGTGACCCAGTACACGCGCTGACTAAAATCTCGAGATAAACTAGTTAACCTCCGATAGACACGTTAGTGATACCTTTATGACTTCTAGGCTCACCACGTGTACTCACAGTTTTATAAGATCTTTATATATATTTTATTTTCGTATTATAAATAATATGAATAACATAACTTAGTTCCATAACATATACCACGATAGTGTTTTAGACTTTAGTTCAAATGTTTAGCATATTTCTATGTAGTGAAATTTATAAGATCAACTGAACCATGAAACGTCAAGTAATCCAAAGAATACATAATTAACAAGTAATGCATGGATCATATTGACCAAATGAGTAGTGTCAGGCTCGGGTATCACATCTTCCCCTCCTTATAAAAATTTCATCCCCGAAATTTAAGTTACCTGAAAAGATCAGGGTATTTAGCCCTCATTTCATCTTCTCTTTCCCAAGTGGCTTTTTCTACAAGTTGATTTCTCCACAACACTTTGACTAGTGGTACTTCTTTATTTATGAGTTTCTTCACTTCTCTTAGTAATATTTGTACCGGTATCTCCTTGTAACTCAAATCTGCCTCCAGCTCAACTGGCTCATTCTTGAGAATGTGGGATGGATTCGCAATGTATTTTCTTGGTAGAGAAACGTGAAATACATTGTGTATCTGAGACATTGATGCTGGCAACTCTAGTCGATAAGCCACTTCACCAACTCGCTCAGTAATAGGAAATGGCCCAATGTATCTTGGACTTAGTTTTCCTTTCTTACCAAATCTCATTATTCCCTTCATTGGAGAAACATTGAGGAATACTCGACCACCCATGGCAAATTCCAGTGTTCTTCTTCTGGTATCTGCATAACTCTTTTGCCTACTTTGAGCTGTTCTCATTCTTTCTATGATTCGTGAAACTGCTCATTTCTTGAATCATATCAGGACCTAAATGTCTTCCTTCACCAACCTCATCCTAATGTACTGGTGATCGACACTTCCAGCCATACAAAGCTTCATAAGGAGCCATTCCAATTGTACTTTGATAACTGTTATTGTAGGAGAATTCAATCAGGGGTAAATGTTTACTCCAGTGGCCTTGAAAGTCCAGGACACAGGATATGAGCATATCTTCAAGAGTTTGTATAGTTCTTTCTGATTGCCCATCCGACTGTGGATGATAACCAGTGCTGAAAGACAAGTGGGTACCTAATGCTCTATGAAAGCTCTTCCAAGAAGCTGATACAAATCGTGAATCTCTGTCTGATATAATAGATAATAGAACCCCATGTAGCCTAACTATTTCCTGTATATAGAGTTGAGCATAAGATTGATGGAGTATACTGTACAAACTGGAAGAAAATGAGCAGATTTTGTCAATTGATCAACTATAACCCAGATAGAATTGTGTCCTTTCACCGTTCTTGGTAAACCTATCACAAAATCCATCGTAATATCCTCCCACTTCCATTTTGGAACAAATAAAGGTTGGAAGGTGCCTGCTGGTCTTTGATGATCTGATTTTACCTGTTGACATGTTAGGCATTGCTCCACATATTGTGCAATATCTTCTTTCATACCTGGCCACCAATAGTGTAATTTCAAGTCTTTGTACATTTTGGTTTCTCCTGGATGTACTGAATATGGTGTTGAGTGTGCGCACTAGTAGAATAAACATCAAAGACTTCAGTACGTCTCACTTCGGTAATGTATATTAGCAAAGTAAAAACAAACAACAACTTCACTTTTCAATTTACTGAAGTAAAAAACCCACATAGACTTCAGTAAATGGTACCAAACAAAAAAGTAGGAGTTAGTTAGAAATTTTTGTACATGAATGTATTATGTTGGGAATTGATAGTTGCTTATGAATGCGGTTTATTGTTGGTTCTTATATTATTGAGCTCTTGTGGTTGATGGTTAGTTATAAGTGAATGTAGATTTTGGCAATGAATTTTAAATTGAAATGTGAATTACTAATATATATTACTTCAGAAAATACTAATATATATTATACAATAACTAAAGTAGAAAGTCCTTTTTTTACTACGCCAATTATAAAATAACCGAAGTTAAAGGCATTCTTTTACTTTACTTACCCTCACATTTGGATCATAATTAGAAAAAAAATCGAGATAGACTTCGGTTATTAGGATATTAGACTTCGCATAAAAAGCAAAGTCTAAAGTATACCTTTTACTACACGAACATAGACTTCAGTAATTATAACGTGTTTACTTCAGATATTATCCGAAGTCTTTGACGTTTATTCTTATAGTGGCCTCTAGTAATATTTCTTTGCGATCATCTTCAACATTAGGCACACATAAACGATTTCTAAATCGAATAATACCATCTTCTAATAATTGGAAGTCTGACGATGTTCCTAACTCAATGTTCTTCTTTATTTTCTCTAAGTCTTGATCCTCTTTCTGGCCTTGCTGAATTCTATCAATTAAAGTAGGTCGAAGGATTAATGCTGACAATTTTGCTTCTAGCCATCCATGTTGGATAATTTCTACATCCATATTCATCAAATCGTGTAACTCTGGCTTCTGGATCAAGGTCATGGCCGCAATGGATTGTTTTGATTTTCTGCTTAAGGCATCTGCTACCATATTAGCTTTACCAGGGTGGTAGTTTGATAACACAATCATAGTCTTTAACAAGTTCTAACCATCTCCGTTGTCTCATATTTAATTCTTTCTGACTGAATAAATATTTCAGGCTCTTGTGATCCGTATAAATTTCACAGTGTTCTCCATATAGGTAATGCCTCCATATTTTAAGTGCAAACACAACTGCAGCAAGTTCCAAATCATGTGTTGGGTAGTTCTTTTCATACTCCTTCAGTTGTCTAATGCATATGCTATTACTTTACCACTCTGCATCAATACACAACCTAGACCATTCTTTGAAGCATCACTGTAGACTTTAAAACCTCCATTTCCCACTGTAATGGTCAAGATTGGTGCCGATGTCAACCACCTCTTCACTTAGTGAAAGCTCTGTTCGCATGATTCTGTGCACTTGAAGGAAACATTCTTTGGAGTCAATTATGTTAATGGAGAGGCAATATTGGAGAATCCCTCTACAAATCGATGGTAATATCCAGCTAGACCAAGAAAGTTGCATTCTGTAGAATTTGTGGGTTGTGTCCAATTATTGATTGCTTCAACTTTGCTTGGGTCTACTGAAATCCCTGCTCCAGATATAATATGCCCCAAGAATACCACTCGGTCTAACCAGAATTCGCACTTCTTAAATTTAGCATATAACCATTTCTGTTTTAAAACTTCTAAAACTTTCCTTAGATGCATTGTGTAATCTTTTTTGGTCTTTGAATATATGAGAATATCATCAATAAACACGATAACAAACTTATCGAGGAAGTCTTTAAACACTATATTCATTTAATCCATAAATGCTGCTTGGGGCATTTGTTAGGCCAAATGGCATCCCCAAAATCTCATAGTGTCCGTACCTCGTACTGAATGCCATTTTTGGGATGTCTTCCTCCTTTATCTTCAATTGATGGTACCCTGATCACATATCAATTTTGGAAAATATAGATGCGCCTTGAAGTTGATCAAACAAGTCATCAATTCGAGGTAAAAGATACTTGTTCTTGATGACTTTATTGAGATCTCGATAGTCTATACACATCCTCAAGGAGCCATCCTTCTTACGAACGAACAATATTGATCCTCCCTATGGTGAATAACTAGGCCTAATGAGGCCTTTATCTAACAGCTCGTGCAACTGGGTCTTTAATTCCTTTAATTCAGCTGGTGCCATTCTGTATGGTGACTTTGATATTGGTATTGTTCTCGGCTGCAAGTTAATCACAAACTCTATTTCACGATCTAGTGGCAGTCGTGGTAAATAACCAGGAAACACTTCAGGGTATTCTTTCACCACTGGTACTTCATTGACATTCGAGTAATCTTGCTTTTCAATGCTCATTACACTTACTACATAACCTTCACAACCACTATTTAATAGACGTTGTGCCTTCATTGTTGAGATTACTGGAAATCTAAAATTCTTACTAACCCCGACATAATAAAAGGGTTCTTCCCCAGGTGGTTGAAATGTCACAATCTTTCTCCGGCAGTCAACAGTAACATGATAATTTGATAACCAATCCATACCCAATATTATGTTATGGTCATTCATGTCCAACATAATTAAATCATCATAGAGTTCCCTATTTTCAATAGGAATACTACACGCTCGTATGACCTCATTTGTTTGTTTTGGATCTCCAGAGGGGGTCACCACATTATAACCTACCTCAATTGTTTCTGGTACTCTACCCAGCCTTCTCACATACTCGGTGTATGCAAATGAGTATGTAGCACCAGGATCAAATAATACCGATGTTGATATACCAAAGATAAGAAGGTTACCTGTGATAATTGACATATTAGCTTCAGCATCTTCTCTGGTCATAGTGAATACTCTAGCTGGGACCCTTTCCCGCGCTTTGGCTTTTGTCTTGTTTAGGCAAACGTTCGCTATATGTCCAGGTTGTCCACATGAAAATCATACTTTAGAACCCAATAAGCAAACTCCATTATGTTGTTTTCCACAGTTAGGGCATGCTGGTAATGTTACAAAGGGTCTACCCTCTTCAGACTTCATACGCTTACTTGGATCTCCTTGTTCTTGCCCCGTTTTAGATGGAAAATCATCCGTTGGATTCTGAGATTGAGGTGGCCTCTTCTTTTCATTCTTAAACCAGCGTTGGCCTTGTCGTTGGGAAAATTTCCGTCGAACCTCTTGTGCCTGTTGAATCCTCAGTTCTGCCTGTTCTGCGACCAATGCTCTCTAAGCAACTATTGAATAAGTCATCCCTTGAATTCGTGCCAGGCTGACATCTCTGTATAGCTCTGGTCTCAAGCCTTCAAGGAACCTCTCCACTTTCAGTGCTTCTGTGCTAACCATATGCTCAGAAAACCTAGACAGCATTTCGAACTTGCAGATGTAGTCTGAAACCGTCATACTTCCCTATTTCAACTGTATAAATTCGTTCATCTTCATTGCACGAATAGGAGCAGTAAAGTACTTATTTCTGAAGAGTTCCTTAAACTTAGCCCAAGTCATTGTTGCCACATTCTCAATAGCGCTTATCGTATCCCACCAATAACCTGCACTGCCCTGTAACATGAATGATGCACAAAGTACCGTATTCTCTTCAGAAACCTTACTATACTGGAACATATTCTCTATAGTCCTTAGCTAGTCCTCTCTTCTGTAGGACCCACTGCATTCTCAAATGTTGGGGGATTCAACTTCCTGAGCCTTCCTCCATCTAATTTAAATTGTTCTACTCGAGGTGGCGGTCAATTCATATCATCTCACTGGTGTCCCCGCATGTCTCTTTTTTGGATGAGTTGTTGAATTTGTTAAGATTGCCTTTCTACTAGTTCAGTCAATCGACCAATGATCAGATCACGATCAGAACTTGTGGACGTCATATCTGGATCTTGTGTTCTACCCCCATCACTGCCTTCAGTTCTTGTTCTCGGTATTATTTTCTAGTTATGACTGAGCCCTATGTCATATGGTCAATATAATTTATGAAATATGAGTGCACACAAACAAAATAACACTTACTGGATTTGTTGTGCTCCACATGCTCTGAGCTCGTGTACATGGACACTCTACAGGACACAAACCGGTCTCCAATACCACCTGAAATGACCCACACTAACTACCTAACCTAAACTATCTTATATCATATTAGTACTTATAAATTACGGTGAAATGTCGGCAGAATTTCCCCTTAACAAGTACCTATCCCAAAACTTGTGACATAAAACCAACACAAGTATCACACACAGACATCTAGTCTCAATTCGAATCAAACCCATGACATCAATATACCTGTAGCTATAACCACAAGAGATTAGTAAATGATAAAACTATAGTTTTCCCAAATAATTCACTTATTTATTTTACATTACGATATTTAAAAAACCCCACCAACTACATAAACATACTAAGAAAACTTAAAATACACCCCATACCATCAACGACACTCGAATGTATGAGTACATTACCACCACACCTATTTATAAAACAAGGTTCAGAAACAAGAACTAAAACATTTTAAGCTCATGGTTAAGCCCAACAGGTCGTCATCCATGTACGTCGACCCTCAGCAATAATGGAACTCCAACCCATCCAGCGAGGGGACATACTCAAGCATCAGGATTACCTACAATACATAAACTACGTGAGCTAAAGCCCAATAAGTAGAAATCACACATGTATCATGTCTGATGCAACATATGACAAATGATCATCAATGAAAATCTCTCTCAGAATCATTTTCTTATCCTTGGGCCCGTTGGACCACGTACTAGGCACCAGAACGATCTCAATATCATATCATAAGGCATAAATCTACCATGCCAGATATATAAGGCATGCATCTACCACACCAAATATATCGTGAGAACATGCATCTACCATGTCTCACACATCATATAAGCACGCATCTACCATGCTAAACATATTATAAAATCATGCATCTACCATACCTCGGTGCTCTAGCAACAGCCAACAAAATATTTTTCTTTTCTTTCTTTCCATGATCATACCATGCATGCAGACACTAGTGAGTCTCCTGTTATGCATGCATGTGGAGATGCTAATGCATGTCATGATCATGTAAGGTGCAGCCAAACACTTTAAGCATATACAAACCAATCATACAATATGACAGAACACTCTCAAGATATCATCAAGTTCAACAACTAGTTATACAAACAATACTATGTTTATGCATTGTAGTTGCAGATGGATTTCTACTTACCTTGATCGAGTAATACCGTTATGTTTATACCAATAGGGTTAATAATTATTATAACCCTTACAATTTACTATCTATATAATAAATGAAAAGATACGAATATCACTATATAATAACTGAAAATAAATTATAATTGCTTACTAATATTAACCGAAGAGTTAACATTATAAATGACTGAAATTAAAATTTTTATGCAGTAATTTTGGATTAGTTATTAATATTAATTGAAAGTCAACATTTTTAAATGTTTGGTCAAAAATTAGAATTGAATTGAAGTTTGAAAGTTGACTGGGGTCAGATTGTAAGAATTGAGAAGCTAACTGGGTTAAAATTAGATTAATTAAAGTGTCTGGGTTAAATTGAATGTCACTGGGAACTGTGAGGACTAAATTGAATAAACTACAAAAATCTCGGGTATATAAACCCTTCTCCACCCTCAGCCGACGCAAATTCATTCTTATCCTTCTCCCGTCAAACCTGTTCTCTCTCCAGCACTCTCTCTCTAACCTTCACCAAAATCTGACCTCCCCTCTCTTAAGCCCCATCTCGGCCGGAGCACAGAAGACAGAAAACACACATACACACGGTCGGAACACACACACACATATGGTCGGAACACATACAGCACGTCACCGGATCGTGGCGGACAAAATGGAAATCGGCGGTGGTTCGGCTCAGGTGCAGTAGTGCAAGGTCCGGGTTTATGCCCTCTAGTAACCGGCAGCGGCGGCGGACTACAAGGCGGCGACTGAAATCGTTGTGGGTGGCCGTCAATCATCAGCAGCTCGTCGCCAAACTCCTGTTCCAGTTAGGTATGGGTTTTTGTTAAAGGTTTTGAAACTCGTTTCGGGTTTGGATGATTTTGGGCTTAGGCAGTGGTTTCGGCCCACATCCGAAAAATTGAAACGGGTAGGGTTCGAATTTCTGGCCTCAGGTTTGAAACGGGTTGGAAAGGTTCTGGTTCGTGAGTTCATGTTCAGAGCAAGTGAACTCAGTTGAGTTTTGATTTTTGATTTTTTTTCTAAATTTGAGTTTGATGTTGATTTTGGTTTCGTATTTGGCTTGAACTCAGGAAGAAGGTGTCAAATTTCTGAGTTGTTGAATCCGAATCAGTTCAGGTGGTTTATCCGTAGAGGTTAGGTTTCATGATTTGTGCATGTTCAGGATGAAGAATGGTTTGGGCTCGGATTTGAGATTCAAATTACTGTAAAACTTCTATTTCTGTTTTGGTGATCAAAAGTGCAGATGAGCGAGATATAAAACTTAAGTAGAATTTACCTGTGCTGAGAAGAGTTGGAGAAGATGGAGAAAAGTTGTAGATTCCAAGTTGCTGCTGGGAAGATGGAGGACAAGCAAGACATCAGGAGTCGTAGATTAGCAGATTTTATCTTCTTCTTCTCCTCCTTGTATTTTCTGCCGATGAACTTGTATTGTGTTCTGTGTATTTTTTTTGTGTATAAATATTTTTGTATCTTTTTTTTTTAATGTTGAACGATGGATGTAAAGATTTCTGCAGTAGGAATCTTAGTGTATTTATAGGTATAAATCTTTAAGTGTTTAAGTTGTATTAGGTTAGTGTATTAGAATATACATCGAAGAGTTTTGATGAAGTGAAAATTATGAAAAGGTGAGAACTCTGATAAGGAACGATCTGCTCCAGCGTTCTTAATTGTGGTTAACTAATTTTAATCAAGTTTGGTTAAGTTATAACTCATGGTTAAAGTATAAATAGTATAATAATAATATTACTAATAGTAGTAAATGTAGAAAAATAATTTAATTAGAAATGTTGATAGTAAAAATCTGAAAACAATAAAGATAATAATAGTAATATTAATACATAATAAAACGGCATTAATAATATTATTAATAATAATGATAATAATAACACTATTATAAAATAAATAATGACTACTTAAATATATATCTGACAAAATGACTCGGGATAGGACTTGTGATACGTCGAAATAAATGTTCACGATCCTCTAAATGTAATTAATTAAAATGAAATGCATTATAATATTATTACAAATAATAATATTGCATTATGAAAATAGGGGGTATTACACTATGAATAGAGAACTGCTGGAGAAACTGTACAGGCTGTCGTCTGATGGCCTGAAAATGGAAGAAGTGGAGACCTTCGGGTCAGAAAGCCTACTGTTTGCCTACTGGCAACTATTCATTGTCGATGATAATGCCAAGAATGTTCACCCTCATGCCACAATAAAAATTTCACTCTGCCGTACGTCTATCTGCGTGACTTCTGTTGTCGAGTAGTTGAGAACCGGACAGGAGCCTTTGAGATGTGCACCAACCTATGCTTCAGAATGATGGTGGCCATCATGTCAAGAGAGATGGTGAACTGGTGTCAAATTTTGCTAAAACGAATTCAGGAAGAGGCCGCTAAACCTGAATTTGCAAAGAAATCCTTCGGCCTCATCCTGAACTCTATTCTCATTCACTATAGAGTTAGACAATCTCCTGACACCAAGCAGATTGGCACAGGGAAGTTTATTGGTGGGATGAAACCTACTGTATTCAACAAATCTCCCCTGCTTTCCACGAGGCCACTCCCTCGATACATGCCGATCTCAAGTGACCTGAGGGACGTCACTGTGAGGATCTCGAGCGAGGAGAAGAAAAGGAAGAGAAGTATTTCTGACAGCCATTTGCCTAATGTTGTCGAGAAGAAGAAGAACAAGACCAAGAAGTCTTCTAAGGCCGATGCTATAGTGACTACAGCGGTCACTATAGATGTTCCTTCGGTTCCAATAGCTGAATCAATCCCACAAGGCACAACCTCTATGGAATAAACAGTTGCTGCAAAAACATCAGATCCCGAGCCTATGGCGGCTATGACAGATGACCATATGTTTGCCAAGTTAGAGGGTTTCGGCGAGTCAGTTGCCCCTTCGGAGCCTAAAGCCGTTACTCCTAACAGGGTACCCACCCTTGTACGGAGTCCCACTCCCCACAGGGTACCATCCCCTGTTCGGGATCCCTCTCCACAATAGGCTCCCATACCTGTTGAGGATCCCATCCGGATGGTAGACCCAACTACTATACGGAGTCCCTACCCAACTAACATTATAAATAATACTCCCTCCAGGTTCAAATAGAGGAAGCTTTCGAATGCTTCAAAATCTAGAAGTCCAATAGGGTCTCCCCGTAGGACATCTTGTATCACTGGGCCGAATGGAAGGATGAGGAATTATTTGCTCTGGAGGTCACAAACACCCAGAGCGTCAAAGTCTTGATCCGCTGGGAGGATCACTTTTGATGCGAGGTAATCTCAATCTTCTATACTGCAAAAGAGAAGGTTGGGATCAAAGGGAAGTCACAGTCTAGTGACAAAGCTCCTTCGCCAAGCCACCACTTCGACCCTGACTCGGACGACGATGACAATGCCCTATAGGTAGGTCTAAGGATCAGCCGCGAAGAGGCCAGGAAAGGCGAGATGTCCAAACTCAATAACCAACAAGGTTAGGGGACTTCTGACAGACAACAGTCCCCTTCCCCGCCACAGGAAGGTGCTCAAGAACAAAAACAGGAGGAACCCTGTCATCTCTGAAGAGCAAGCTACTCCCGAACAGGATGCTCAGCCTGTCCACCAACCTGAAGATGCCGCCCGCACCATCCTCCAAGAGGATTCAGTCCCTCTTCCAGATCAGGCGGAAGCTGAGAGTCGGCAGGATGATTCAGTCCATCCTATGTTGGAATATTTATTCCACAAATTATTTAATTTATGTTTTGATGATTAAAGTTGCTAAACTACAAAACAACATCGAGGCGAAGCAAAACGGCGAAGCAGACGAAGACGCAAAAATTGCAATCTGGACTGCATTAGCGCACGCTAAGGGACATATGTTAGCGCACGCTAACGAGGAGTCAGCTGCATTCCAGCCTAGTATCGAAGTAAGCTGCAGTGAAGTCAGCAGATGGATAGCGCACGCTACACTCTATTATTAGCGCACGCTACCCTCTATTATTAGCGCACGCTACAAAGGATGATTAGCGCACGCTAAGATGTTTGAATCTAGTCAATCCGAACGTTGGGAAAAGCAGGTCAAAGTCAGCATATCAAACGGTCACTTTGACAATCCATGCAACGGATATATTGGATTAGCGCACGCTACAAAGGAAGTGGTAGCGCACGCTAATCAAGGCGCGAGCTACTTGGGTGAAATATAAAGTGATTAACGCACGCTACATGAAAGCCTTTACGTACGCTAGAGCAAAAATGTGCGATAGCGCACGCTAAGAAGGAAGGGTAGCGCACGCTAGCTAGTCAACTGGCAGCAACGGCTAGTAAGGAGGAAGAAGGCTATAAATACCAAGGAGTTGGTATTATTCCATACAACAACTTCAAGCAAACAAGTCATACATCTGAGAATCATATACTTACATTGTTGTTGTAATATTGAGCTTATTTTGTTAGTTTGAGTGTTTATACATTCAACATTATACACGAGAGATAAAGGAAAAGATACGATTGGATTCGGTGTTATTAGGATCAAGTATCCGGCATTGTTAGAATCGCAATCGATATCTAAGTGAGGTTTATCTAGTACCCATAGAAAGCTAGAGTGGTTGATTCCTTATCCAATAGAAAAGGAAAAATGGTTTTACTCGGACCGATAGAAGACGAGCTTGTAACGGTAATCCCTCGACCGATAGAAGAGAGGCGTAGAGGTTTTGATCTTAAGCCTAAGGAAAAAGATACATCGAGAGAGGACGTAGGCTTCGTTAATAGCCGAACCTCTATAAATCCTCGTGTCCTTTATTTTCCGCAATTTATTTTCGCTTCCGCATAAAACGGCGCAAATATCCGATTCGGTACCCAACAATTGGTATCGGAGCGGTACTCCTATACGCGGCTTAACATCCGAGGAGAAAAGATCCAATGGCTTTTCAAATGGGTCCCGTCGAAGGCCTTGCTCTCAACCGACCACCATTTTTTGATGGCTCAAACTTCATAACGTGGAAGAAGAAGATGTCTATATTCATCCGAGCATATGACATCGAGCTTTGGAAGGTGATTTGTCTTGGTCCGAAAATTCCAACAAATTCCAACGGTACGCTCAAAACCTTCGAAGAATATGACGATGCGGATTGGAAAAACGATCACTATAATTGTAAGGCAACTCAACTTCTATATTGTGCCTTAAATCCGGAAGAACACAACCGGATATCATCGTGTGATAGTGCCAAAGAAATCTGGAAAATGCTTGAGGTAACACACGAAGGTACGTCTCAAGTCAAGGAGACGAAGATAAACATGCTCCTTCACGATTATGAATTATTTCAAATGAAGGACGACGAATCCATCTCGATTATGCTTGACCGATTTTCGGTTATCACAAATGGATTAGCATGTTACGGAAAACCACTATCGAGTAGTGAGAAAGTAAAGAAAATTCTCCGATCACTACCTCGAGAATGGGACGGTACGGTTACGGCAATAATGGAATCCAAAGATTTAAATACTCTCGATTTTAGTGCTCTCGTTGGTTCTCTTATCAACTACGAGATTGTTCCAAAATCTCGAAATGCCAAACCAAAACCGAAGGAGAGGTCGATAGCATTCAAGGCTAAAATGTCGAAGAAGAAAGAAGAAACCCCGGTGGACGAAAGTGACGAAGAAATGGCATATTATGCCAAAAATATTAATAAGTTCCAACACTTATTAAACCGGAGAAAGAAGGACATTCAAGCGGCGAACCTAAGAAATTCGACAACACTTGTCGATTATGTGGTAAACCGTGCCACTTTGCTAAGAAGCCGAGTAAATCAAAAGGAGGTTCTAATCGCAACATGGAGCGATGAAGATCCCGATGAAGATTTTCTTGAACAAAATAATCTCGCGCTCATGGCCAGGAGTTCATTCGACGATAGCGACGTCGAAAGCCAAGTAAGTAATTCTTACGACGAACTTTTTGAAGCATTCGAGTTACTACATACGGACTATCAAAATGCTTTAAATGAAATTAAGTCCCTCAAGTCTAAATATAAATCTTTGGAAATTGAAAATTCCAAAATACTTGAAAAAGGGAAAAAATCGAAATTGATCATTCGAAATGCCTTGAAAACGAAAATATTTTAAAAATGATCTTTTAAAAGTTCAAGATGAACTAAAAATTTTGACAAAGAAATTCTCGTGCGTAACGATAAATTTGAACAAATGTTATGTGTTCAAAAATATACTCTAAATAAAGAGGGGTTAGGATTCAAATCACGTTCGAAAAATGAATCCGTCAATTTCAAAATACCCCGATGTGAAAAATGTTTGAAAATTGGGCATCACATTTCAAATTGCAAAAGCCCAAGACGGACGATAAAAATTAAAAAGATTTGGGTTCCTAAAGGAACAAACGTTTCAAACATCGTCTATGTTTCAAAAGAAAAACCAACTATCGGTTGGATCCCCAAAAATAAATCTTGACAAATGATATTTTACAAAGGGGGAGAAGGAAATAATATTTTCAGGGGGAGTTTATACCCTTATTAATGCATAAATTGGTATCATGCATATTTATATTTCATTTGGTATCCTTTATATTTTTTTACTTTTTGATGAAAACAAAAAGGGGGAGAAAGATATGAATTGAGATAAAAATGATAAAAATGAGAAGGAGATGAAGAGGAGATAAAAATGAGAAAATCGAAGAAGTCGAAAAGAAAAGAAAAGCATACAAATAGGGGGAGTTGAAAAAATTGAAAAACGAAAAACGGCGGAGTTGAAAAATGAAGAAGTCGAAAAAGAAGAAAAAGAAAAGAAATGGAGAAACTAACGAAGCGATCAAAGCCGAAAACTTTGATTCGTATAAATATCTGAGATATTATTTTTCTGATTATCGATTCAAGGGTTGTTTTGTAATCATCAAAAGGGGGAGATTGTTGGAATATNTATTCCACAAATTATTNAATTTATGTTTTGATGATTAAAGTTGCTANACTACAAAACAACATCNAGGCGAAGCNAAACGGCGAAGGCATTTAAGACGCAAAATTGCAACTGGATCGCATTAGCGCACGCTAAGGGACATATGTTAGCGCACGCTAACGAGGAGTCATTGCATTCCACTAGTATCGAAGTAAGGCTGCGGTGAAGTCGGCAGATGGATAGCGCACGCTACACTCTATTATTAGCGCACGCTACCCTCTATTATTAGCGCACGCTACAATGGATGATTAGCGCACGCTAAGATGTTTGAATCTAGTCAATCCGAGCGTTGGGAAAAGCGGTCAAAGTCGCATATCAAACGGTCACTTTGACAATCCATGCAACGGATATATTGGATTAGCGCACGCTACAAAGGAAGTGGTAGCGCACGCTAACTGTTAAGGGCAGTAGCTACTGGACTGAAATATAAAGTGATTAACGCACGCTACATGAAAGCCTTTACGTACGCTAGAGCAAAAATGTGCGATAGCGCACGCTAAGAAGGAAGGGTAGCGCACGCTAGCTAGTCAACTGGCAGCAACGGCTAGTAAGGAGGAAGAAGGCTATAAATACCAAGGAGTTGGTATTATTCCATACAACAACTTCAAGCAAACAAGTCATACATCTGAGAATCATATACTTACATTGTTGTTGTAATATTGAGCTTATTTTGTTAGTTTGAGTGTTTATACATTCAACATTATACACGAGAGATAAAGGAAAAGATACGATTGGATTCGGTGTTATTAGGATCAAGTATCCGGCATTGTTAGAATCGCAATCGATATCTAAGTGAGGTTTATCTAGTACCCATAGAAAGCTAGAGTGGTTGATTCCTTATCCAATAGAAAAGGAAAAACGGTTTTACTCGGACCGATAGAAGACGAGCTTGTAACGATAATCCCTCGACCGATAGAAGAGAGGCGTAGAGGTTTTGATCTTAAGCCTAAGGAAAAAGATACATCGAGAGAGGACGTAGGCTTCGTTAATAGCCGAACCTCTATAAATCCTCGTGTCCTTTATTTTCCGCAATTTATTTTTGCTTCCGCATAAAACGGCGCAAATATCCGATTCGGTACCCAACATCCTATACTACCGACTACAAACGAGCAACCCAGACAGGAGGAATCAGTCCCTTCTGTCTCCGAGACTGAACATACAGCACAACCTTCCAAAGCCCCTACTTCTGAAGCTCCTGCTCCAGATGCCCCTGCATCTTCCACCTCCGTTAGCTCAAAATCAGAATCTGATGATGGTTTTCTGCCCGACGACAGATCATGAAGACCCCGTCATCATGTGGTTCTTCATCAACTTGAAGAACCGGAGGATTACAAAATCGTGCACCCTAGCTCCCCGCATACCGAAGCCCGCATAGAGCAACTCCATGCCATTGGTCGCCAAATTATATTCTTGCATGATGCCGTCAAGGCCCTGTACGATGTCGGAAAAGAACTCAACTGGATGTGTGAGACTGCACAGGACGAGCTCCCCAGGCTGAAATCTGCTATCAACACTGTGGAATATGCGTTCCACCTAATGCCTACAGCATTGTGGCAGTCGCTCAACCAGCTAAAACATCACCAAGAAAAGCTCAGAGTTGCCGAGGCCAAAACGGTTGCCGCCCTTCAACATACCAGGACTAGATTCACTGAGCACGATCATAAGATCGATGATCTGTGTTTAGTGGTCGGTACTCTGGTTCAAAGCGTCAATGATCTGATGACCAAACAGGACGAGTCTATGAAACTCCTACAGGAGATTCATACAAAGGTATCAGATATTGATAATGTCAAAACGGGGGAAGAGTCCAGAGAGGCTGCCCGAAGATGGATATTGGAGAGAGAGAGAGATAGAGAGAGAGAGAGGGAGGGAGAGAGAGATGGATGCAGCACTGGAAGAAAGTGTTGCTGCTGCAATTGGTCGACTGGCCGCAACCAGGTCAAGTCAAGCTACAAATGGATACAGGGTGACTGGCTCTCGACCTGAGTTCCAGGATCCTAACTTCCCATGTAAGAACACTGTGCGAAAGCCATCCGATATTCTGCTGCCCACTGGTCGTCATCCTTCAGTCGGTGATCTGAAGAGTTGGAAGAAAAATGAACTGATGAGATACTTCTGTACGCTCATCAGGGAGTCTGCCCTCTTCAACCAATTCAAGACACTGGAGGATGCCGCAAATAAATTCTCAATGATGTTAGCGGAAAGATGGCTCCCTCTGCAAATGCTGATGAAATCCAGGCACTAGAAAGGTGAACGGATCACCCACCCGGAAGACTGGATACTTGCTTTCGGTCAATCCCCCGAAGGAATAAGCATTTATCGGGATCGAGGCAAGGACTCCTTAGTCAACTGGTGTAAAGGAACTGTAAATGATCCTAACCGGAGGCCTTGGAAGCACTCTCATTATAGGAGCGAGCATTTTCGCTGTATTTTCTTTCTTCTGTAGGCTTATTAATACAGCATGCATCTGGTTGTATCTTTACTTTTCAATAACTTGTAATTTTTTCATCTGTATCAATAAAACTTGTTTTCTTGAAAGATTACAGCTCGTATACTGTTGTTACTCTTTGATTACATAGTTTTGCTATTTTTCAACAAGTACAAACTTGTCAATACTCAAAGCTGTAAGAACTTGTCTGCGAACAGTTCATAGATTAAGTTGTATGCAATTTAGATTTTACCCTGTAAGATTGTGTTAGGAGTATGCCCTCGAATGCCACTCAGAGGTTGTTGAGTGAGGGAATTGTACTTGTAATTATGTAAACCATTTATATAAGGCAAATGAATGTTTCTTTATTTACTGGTAGTTACTGGCATTCCTAACTCGTAAATATACATGTAGAAACTAGTCCGTGTATTTGAGAGCAAAATGTTCCACTCCTTATTGGATAAGGGGGTCGGCACTGGAAAGGTTTATAGCTCAAATACTTAATCGTTCGCAAGTCGATGAAACTTGACTGGGCATTAAGTTTATGTGAAGACTTGTATAACGTGTTCTTTGACAAGGAGAGTGCCTGTCGAACACTAATGGTTAGTGGGAGCACACGTTATAGGTATGCTAATTAGATTAGTATACTCGAACCGACTCACCCTCGATTCGTCACACGGATTTCACTCCGGGACAGTCAATGACAGAATCGAAAGGTTGTGATAGGTATTCGTGAACCTTCGACTTGAGGATTTAGTAGGGATGTGCTTGTGACGTCAAGATTTTCATTAGAGTAGTTCGACCCTATAAACCGGAAGGCGGGGGTCAACCTCGACGTGCATCTTGATGGGCAAGTAGCAGGTCCTACTGAATACCAAGATAGAATTCTTTCTCCCGTTAGTGAGCGGGTTATATGTCCTATGCGGTTATTGGCAGATGAGATCATAAGTCTTTGGCCAAAGCATTGGAGCTAGTTGTATTAGATACACGAGAGCTCGATGATCTCGATTTGCATTAACGCATGCATAGCGTCAAGTACAGATAGGGTTTGACTGATCGTGACCTTATAACTTGATCGGGACATTTGAAAGAAGGGTTTATATGTATACTGGTATTCACGACAGAATGGTTGTTGAATGATCCCAATCATTCGTTCTCAGTTGGGGTACAGTGTAGGCCGCCAGGCTGGCTAGGTGGTGCTACTACTCTTTGGTTCCTCCCATTGCTGACTGAGACGGACCTACCGAGTCGCGCAATAGGATTGACGACGGAATAAATAAAGCTAATTCTCTCATTATGAATATTAGATATTGGATATCTAATTGGGACATTGGATGTCTAAATCGATTTATTAGATAAATTGATTTACGGCCTAATGAATTAAATAAATTACCGGGTGATTAATTTAATTCATAAATATAATTATTTCTTGGAGAAATTAATTATGTTATTTTGTATTTGATATGTTTAATTAATTGGATTAATTAAGCGACACAAATATATCGGAGCGGAATAGGAGTTTATCTGTTTGGACTCATGGAAGTCAAACGAACCGAACTCGTCCCGGCTCCTTCTAGATGGCCATCCCAATTTCCCTCCTCTTTCCTTTGGTCATAGTCTCCACCTTAGTTGGTGGATGACTTGAATAATCAAGGGAACAAGATCTTTTAATTAATTCATTTTAATTATTTGGTCTTGATTTGGGAGGATTTTATGGGGAATAAAATGAAGACTCTCCTCACTTGTATTGGACAAGCATCCAACGTGAGGATTGAGAGAGAGAGAGATAGACTTTGAGTTTAACACTCATTCTTCATCTTCTTCATTCACTTCTTCTTCATTTTTCTTAGAGAAAATTGAGAGAAAATTATTGAGAGATATATTATACACTTAGAGTGTAGTAATAAAAGCTTCATCACTTGATTCTAGCCGTAACCTTAGAGGTTAATCAAGTGTTGTTATTCGATCGTCTTCCGGCGCGTGGCAAGTAGAGACGCGGTGCTTTGGCGTTGGATCGTTCAAGGGCTTGGAGCGGATTGAACTCGTAGAGATCAAACTAAAGCTTGGGGAATAGCTCAAGAGAAGGTTTCCATTTAATCAACGGACTTGAGGGTTAGTTTCTTACGACTCTTGCTTTTCGTTTATATATTCGTATATCGTAGCTCGATCGATCCTCGTAGGGATTGGATCGAATTAATTTTCGCTTTACCGCTTCGCTGGGCCTTCGTTTTAGGCACCGAATCCCAACAAAGGGTATCGAGCGTAGGTCTTGCGATCGTATATACGATATTGGCATTTGGAATGCTTGATTAGATGGTGAATGATTTGGAATCATTTTAGTCATAATCGTGGTATATATTTTTACGTTCGTTGTAGTTATATTTTTCGTAAGTTTATGTCTAAATATAAATCTTAATTTCTTGGAAATATGATTTATATTGAAGATATGAATGTTGAAAAATATTGATATTGATATCCGGTCGAAAATCGGGCTCGAATCGTCGTCGGACAACTTTTCGGACAAAGGGCGTGAAGCCGCCAGGGTGACTTCGGCCGTGACACGGGCCGCCGTGTCGAAGTCCCAGCTGCCAGCGCAGACCCGACCGTGTCGGGAGACACGGGCCATGCTCGGTAGCCGCCGGCGTGACTCGGCCATGCTGCCGGGCCGGAAGGTCAGCGGCGATGACTTGGCCATGGCAGCCATTTTCGCCCGACTCGATTTTTCGTGTATTCTTGAACATTAATCTCCGCATGTTAAATTGGATTTAATATGATTAAAATGATTTATGGTATTTCATTTTATAAGGGAAATTTGATTAATTGGAATATTTATGGTCAATAGAATTATTTTGAACGTTATCATATTACCGATTGTGTGAATCGATTGGATCGGTTCGTATTGTTGATTGGATCAATGTATCTCTACGCTTTCCATTTATTTAGTATTTATTGAATGGATGCTTTTGAATGGGGATGTGGTTCGTGGACTTAGTTTTTGAATCGTTCGTTTTATTCAATTGGGTTGTAAAGGCCGTTTTGAGCCTATTTATTTTACTAGAAAAATTTGTATCTAGGATGCAATTTTCAATGTAAAATTTATATGTAATGACGAAGACCGGAGAAAGATCCATTTCGAGAAGACGAAGATTCAAGACGAAGACTTGTAATTAGATTACGGAGTTTTTGTTTTCTAGGAACGGTCCATGAACCACATGTTGGTAGCAACTAGGTTGTGATTGGTTGTTTCATATTGTATGAATGCCACAAACGCGCTTAAACGATTAATGTGCAAAGTGTAACGTTAATCGCGATAATTCTCCCACAACAAATAATTAAGTTTATAAGGTTTCAAGGTTTTCCTTCCCTCCATCGAGTTTTCGGGAAATTGAAATCCAAACCGGATGTGCTATGCTTCCGAGTTATCGGGGTAGTCGTTCGGGGAGGACGGATAAATTACAGGGAGCGCATTGGATGCCTTCGGTTGGAGCAAATTTTATCCCTAGAAACACGATAGGTTGCGGATAAGATTCAATTGTGAAACCGATTTGCGTCGATGGTATAAACTTAACTTGTTCACGAACCATAGAAACCGTATAGGTTGAGGGGAGTGAACAAGGGGAAAAAGAAGATCGAATCATCCATTAGATGGGTTGGTGTTGGACACCACTTTATGAAAATTAATAGACTAGAAACCTGTTCGGTTGCCCTCTATTAAGATTTATAAAGAACTCGATCACCACTATGAAGTAGAGCGACGATACTTCCGATTTCACATGGGAGTGTGTTATTCCGATAAAAATAGTGGGAGCCGGGTAACAAGAATAGAAAGGACCTTAATTCTATACTCGAGATCATAATATAACAAGTCACTAATTAATGCTATACTTAATGCGGACATAACTCAATATGACAATGAATCCACTCGCAATTCTACTCGAAAAGAACACCTTAATGGGACCTAACTTTGTGGATTGGCTCCGCATCCGATGATTGTCCTCGGTATAGAGGCACCGGGATACGTCTTGGAGACGGACATTCCGGCGCCTCCTATGCGGACTCGAGCCAATCGAAGAGATTGAAAACCACGAAAAGTGGGTTAAGGATGACGTGAAAGTCCGTGCTTATATGATGGCTTCCATGTCTAATGAGCTTGAGAGCTCATGAGAAAATGACTTCGCTAGGCGATTCTATCTCACTTAACCGAGCTTTATGGTGAGCACAATGAATCGCTAGATATGAGATATCCAAGCAAGCTCGGTGCAAGGATGAAGGAAGGTGAGAAGGTTGGGAACACGTCCTCAAAATGATATCCATGATCGAGAGATTGGAGGCTCTTGATTTTAAAATGGATACTTCTCTCCAAACCGACCTTATCCTACGCCTCTCCCCGATTCCTTCTCACGATTTGTTATGAACTTCAACCGCAATGAGATTGCATGTAATTTAGCTGGGCTAATGAACAAACTTGTGACCGCTCGGTCTCGGATGAAGACTCTGCGGATGAAGGAGTCTGCTCTTGTGATTTCTTACGGACCTCGGAGGTCTAAGAATAAGAAGAAAAAGACCAAGAAGCGGTGGACCACAAGCTAAGGACCTTAAGGGTAAGGGCAAGGCCCCAATGGTTAGAAGAACAAGAAGAAAAGGATACTTGTCTCAAGTGCGGTGAGTGAGGCCTTTGGGCTAGAGACTGTCCGATTCTTCATGGCACTTAGTACAGAACTTTTAGTTTTGGAAACAAATTGTTCTGCTCTGTATTTTCTACTTCGATAATCTGGATTAAGTGCTAGTTCTCATATTTGTACCGTGAATCGGGATCCGGAACAAAGTAGGAAGCTTGGAGCCGGAGAAGTTATGATCACGGTCGGAAGCGGGCATAGTGTCGAGGCGACCACATAGGATCACTTCTTTTGGGTTTAGAATCCGGCTTTGTTTTGACTTTAGAAGATGTACTTGTTTTGCCCAAGGAACAAAAACATTGTATCCATTCCGGTCATGGACCGAAAAGGCTTTTCATTTTTCATTGGTGATGGTTCATGCAAAATTTATTTTAGAAATAAACTAGTGGGTACTGCTACATTGTTGAATGGATTGTATCATCTAAATCTCAGCAACAAAGTAGTTGTGAATACTATGACTAGAAAACGTGGTAGGGATGAAACCAATCAAGTTTTAAAATGGCATCTTAGACTTGGTCATGTTGGTCAGACCAAGGTTTACAAGATGGAAAAAGATGGACTTATGGGTCCATTGGGATCGGATCCCTTTCCTACTTGTGAATCTTGCCTTAAAGGCAAAATGACTAAGTCCCCCTTCACAGGGACTTTTGAAAGAGCCGCTGATAAACTGGGATTAATCCATACTGAAGTTTGTGGTGCTTTGGAAGCAGCACGTGACGGATATCAATATTTCATTACGTTTACAGATGATCATACTAGGTATGGTTATGTATACCTAATGAAACATAAATCCGAGGCTTTTGAGAAATTCCAGGAATTCAAGGCCCTAGTCGAGAAACAAACTGGTAATCATATCAAAGCACTTCGGTCGGACCAAGGTGGCGAGTATATGAGTACGGAGTTTGACGAGTTCCTTAAGGAACATGGAATAGTTTCACAACTAACACCTCCAGGTACCCCTCAGTTAAATGGTGTGTCAGAAAGAAGGAACCGGACCCTGTTGAACATGGTCCGTTCCATGCTGGGCTATACTGACTTGCCGATTTACCTGTGGGGGTATGCACTCCCGACTGCCGCGTATATCTTGAACAGATGTCCTTCCAAATCCATTCCTAAAACTCCACACGAGATGTGGGAGGAAAGGAAACCAAGTCTTAATCATATTAGGATTTGGGGATGTCCCGCCTATGTCAAGAAGACTAAGGTGGAAAAGTTGGAAGCTAGGTCTGCGAAGGGACGTTTCATTGGATTCCCGTCTGGGACGATGGGATATCTATTCTACATGCCCGAAGATCGAAGGATCATTGTTGCTTTACAAGCACACTTCCTGGAAGATGAGTTCATTCAGGAAGGCGGAGCAGGTAGAAGTATTTCTTTAGAAGAATACAATGAAACTCCTCGAGAGACACCAGTTCAAGAAAATTGAACCGAACTTTCTGAAACACAAGTACAACCACCTCGTAGGTCTAGTAGGGTGTCTCATTTACCTGAGAGGTATGGGCTTGTGCACTTGGAGGAGCTGGGTCTCCATGAGGTTCCAAGTGATAGCCAAGAGACCGACCCGACGACCTATGACCAAGCGATGGTGGATGTAGACTCCGCGAAATGGCGTGAAGCTATGGAAGCTGAGATAGACTCGATGCATGTCAATCAGGTCTGGACTCTAGTAGACCGCCCCAAGGGCATAGTGCCTATTGGGAACAAGTGGATCTACAAGAGAAAGACTGATGGTGATGGCAAGGTTGACGCCTATAAGGCCAGGCTAGTGGCAAAGGGTTATACCCAGAAGGAAGGGATCGATTACCACGATACTGTTAGGAGTATGCCCTCGAATACCACTCAGAGGTTGTTGAGTGAGGGCATTGTACTTGTAATTATGTAAACCAATTATATAAGGCAAATGAATGTTTCTTTATTTACTGGTAGTTACTGGCATTCCTAACTCGTAAATAAACATATAGAAACTAGTCCGTGTATTTGAGAGCAAAACGTTCCACTCCTTATTGGATAAGGAGTCGGCCTTGGAAAGGTTATAGCTCAAATACTTAATCGTTCGCAAGTCGATGAAACTTGATCGGGCGTTAAGTTTATGTGAAGACTTGTATGACGTGTTCTTTGACATGGAGAGTGCTGTCGAACACTAATGGTTAGTGGGAGCACACGTTATAGGTATGCTAATTGGATTAGTATACTCGAACCGACTCACCCTCGATTCGTCACATGGATTTCACTCGGAATGTCAATGACGGAATCGAAAGGTTGTGATAGGTATTCGTGAACCTTAGACTTGAGGATTTAGTAGGGATGTGCTTGTGACATCAAGATTTTCATTAGAGTAGTTCGACCACGTAAACCGGAAGGCGGGGTCAACCTCGACGTGCATCTTGACGGCAAGTAGCAGGTCCTATCGAATACCAAGATAGAATTCTTTCTCCCGTTAGTGAGCGGGTTATATGTCCTATGCGGTTATTGGCGATGAGATCATAAGTCTTTGGCCAAAGCATTGGAGCTAGTTGTATTAGATACACGGCTGACTCGATGATCTCGATTTGCATTAACGCATGCATAGCGTCAAGTACGATAGGGTTTGACGACCGTGACCCTATAACTTGATCGGGACATTTGAAAGAAGGGTTTATACATATACCGGTATTCACTACGAATGGTTCTTGAATGATCCCAATCATTCGTTCTCGATTAAGTGCAGTGTAGGCCACCAGTGGCTAGGTGGTGCTACTACTCTTTGGTTCCTCCCATTGCTGACTGAGACGGACCTACCGAGTCGCGCATTAGGATTGACGACGGAATGAATTAAGCTAATTCTCTCATTATGAATATTAGATATTGGATATCTAATTTGGGACATTGGATATTTAAATCGATTTATCGGATAAATTGATTTACGGCTTAATGAATTAAATATATCACTGGGTGATTAATTTAATTCATGGATATAATTGTTTCTTGGAAAAATTAATTATGTTATTATGTATTTGATATGATTAATTAATTGGATTAATTGATCGATATAAATACATCGGAACGGAATCGGAGTTTATCTGTTTGGACTCACGGAGTCAAACGAACCGAACTCGTCGTATTTCTTCATCATAGCCGCCCCCCTTCCCCACACCTTGACAAGACTTTGATTTTTAAATCAATTGGAATCTTGATTAGGTGTTTAATGAATAGATATTTGATATCTTTTTCAAGGTGGGGTTAAACATGAGTTGTTCTCATGTGGAAAGGAATTGAATAAGAAGAGAAGACTTGTCACTCTCTAAAATGATGATTGTGCCAACCGTGAGATACATTGAGAGAGAGAGAAAGTGAGACTTTGAGTTCAAACACTTATCTTCATCTTCTTCTTCAACTTGTTCTTGGTGATTCTTGGAGAAAAATCAAGAAATAAATGAGAGTTGTGAGTTATACACTTAGAGTGTGATAATCTCATATTGGAAGCTTCATCACTTAGCTCTAGCCGTATCCTCGGAGGATAGCAAGGTGATCGTCGTTCCGGTCGTTTCTCCGGCGCGTGGCAAGTAGAGACGCGGTACTTTCGGCGTTGGATCGTTCAAGAGCTTGGGGAATAGCTCAAGAGAAGGTTTCATTTAATCAACGGACTTCGAGGGTTAGTTTCTTATGACTCTTGCTTTTCGTTTATATATTCGTATATACGTAGCTCGATCGATCCTCGTAGGGATTCGGATCGAATTAATTTTCGTTTTACCGCTTCCACTGGCCTTCGTTTTAGGCACCGAATCCCAACAGTGGTATCGGAGCGTAGGTCTTGCGATCGTATATACGATATTGACATTTGGAATGCTCGATTAGATGGTGAATGATTTGGAATCATTTTAGTCATAATCGTGGTATATGTTTTTCGTTCGTAATAATTGTATTTTTCGTAAGTTTATGTCTAAATATAAATCTTAAATTTCGGGAAATATGATTTATATTGAAGATATGAAAGTCGTAAAATATTGATATTGGATATCGGTCGAAAATCTAGCCCCGATAAATCGTCGGACGACTTTTTGGACAAAAAGGGTATTTTGGCCGAGAATGACTCGGCCGTGTCTGGGTGACACGGTCGTGTCCGCATGTGGCGAGCTGCGCACGAGACCCGGCCGTGTCGGGAGACACGGGCGTGTCTGGCCGAGTGACTCGGCCGTGTCTGGATGACACGGTCGTGTCCCAGCGATCTACCTAGTCAGCGCCAGGCGACCCGGCCGTGTCCTAGGACTCGGTCGTGTCTGGCCGGATTCTTCCGAGCGTGACTCGGCCAAGCCAGCGTGATCGCGGTAGTCGCCGAGGTGACTCGGTCATCTTGGCCCGTTTTCACCCCGACTCGATTTTTCGTGTATTCTTGAAAATTAATCTCCCGCATGTTAAATTGGATTTAATATGATTAAAATGATTTATGGTATTTCATTTTATAAGGGAAATTTGATTAATTGGAATATTTATGGTCGTAGAATTATTTTGAACGTTATCAAATTACCGATTGTGTGAATCGATTGGATCGGTTCGTATTGTTGATTGGATCAATGTATCTCTACGCTTTCCATTTATATAGTATTTATTGGATGAATGCTTTTGAATGGGGATGTGGTTCGTGGACTTAGATTTGAATCGTTCGTTTTATTCGATTGGGTTGTAAAGGCCGTTTTGAGCCTATTTATTTTACTAGAAATGTTTGTATCTAGGATGCAATTTTCGATGTAAAATTTATATGTAATGACGAAGACCGGAGGAAGATCCATTTCGAGAAGACGAAGATTCAAGACGAAGACTTGTAATTAGATTACGAAGTTTTTGTTTTCTAGAACGGTCCATGAACCACATGTTGGTAGCAACTAGGTTGTGAATGGTTGTTTCATATTGTATGAATGCCTCAAACGCGCTAATATGATTAATGTGCAAAGTGTAACGTTAATCGCGAAAATTCTCCCACTATAAATAATTAAGTTTATAAGGTTTCAAGGTTTTCCTTCCCTCCATCGAGTTTTCGGAAATTGAAATCCAAACCGAATGTGCTATGCTTCCGAGTTATCGGGGTAGTCGTCGGGAGGACGGATAAATTACCGAGAGCGCATTGGATGCCTTCGGTTGGAGCAAATTTTATCCCTAGAAACACGATAGGTTGCTTAGGATAAGATTCAATTGTGAAACCGATTTGCGTCGATGGTATAAACTTAACTTGTTCACGAACCATAGAAATCGTCTAGGTTGAGGGGAGTGAACCAGGGATAAAAGAAGATCGAATCATCCATGAGATGGGTTGGTGTTGGACACCACTTTATGAACATTAGTAGACTAGAAACCTGTTCGGGTGCCCTCTATTAAGATTTATAAAGAACTCGATCACCACTATGAAGTAGAGCGACGATACTTAGGATATCACATGGGGGTGTGTTATTCCGATAAAAATAGTGGGAGCCGGGTAACAAGAATAGAAAAGACCTTAAATTCTATACTCGAACATAATTGAATGAGTCACTAATTAACTGTTATACTTAATGCACAAATCTCAATATGACAATGAATCCACTCGCAATTCTACTCAAAAGAAAACCTTAATGGGACCTAACTTTGTGGATTGGCTCCATAATCGATGATTGTCCTCGGTATAGAGGCACTGGGATATGTCTTGGAGACGGACATTCCGGCGCCTCTGTGCGGACCGAGCCAATCGGAAGAGATTGAAAACCACGAAAAGTGGGTTAAGGATGACGTGAAAGTCCGTGCTTATATGATGGCTTCCATGTCTAATGAGCTTCAGAGAGCTCATGAGAAAATGACTTCGCTGGCGATTCTATATCACTTATCCGTGCTTTATGGTGAGCACAGCAGAACTGCTAGATATGAGATATCCAAGCAACTGTTCGGTGCTAGGATGAAGGAAGGTGAGAAGGTTGGGGAACACGTACTCAAAATGATATCCATGATCGAGAGATTGGAGGCTCTTGATTTTAAAATGGATGCTTCTCTCCAAACTGACCTTATCCTACAGTCTCTCCCGATTCCTTCTCACGATTTGTTATGAACTTCAACTGCAACGAAATTGCATGTAACTTAGCTGGGCTAATGAACAAACTAGTGACCGCTCAGTCTCAGATGAAGACTCCGCGGATGAAGGAGTCTGCACTTGTGATTTCTTCTGGACTTCGGAAGTCTAAGAATAAGAAGAAAAAGACCAAGAAGCGGACTGGACCACAAGCTAAGGACCTTAAGGGAAAGGGCAAGGCCCCGATGGTTCCAAAGAACAAGAAGAAGAAGGATGCTTGTCTCAAGTGCGGTGGTGGGCCACCGGGCTAGAGACTGTCCGATTCTTCATGGCACTAGTACGTAACTTTTAGTTTTGGAAACAAATTGTTCTCGCTCTTGTATTTTCTACTTCTGATCTTGGATTCTCGTGCTAGTTCTCATATTTGTACCGTGAATCGGGATGCGGAACAAAGTAGGAAGCTTGGATGCGGAGAAGTTATGATCACAGTCGGAAGTGGGCATAGTGTCGAGGCGACCGACATAGGATCACTTCTTTTGGGTTTAGAATCCGGTTTGTTTTGACTTTAGAAGATGTACTTGTTTTGCCCAAGGGGCACAAAAACATTGTATCCATTCCGGTCATGGACCGAAAAGGCTTTTCATTTTTCTTTGGTGATGGTTCTGCAAAATTTATTTTAGAAATAAACTAGTGGGTACCGCTACATTGTTGAATGGATTGTATCATCTAAATCTCAGCAACAAAGTAGTTGTGAATACTATGACTAGAAAACGTGGTAGGGATGAAACCAACCAAGTTTTGAAATGGCATCTTAGACTTGGTCATGTTGGTCAGACCAAGGTTTACAAGATGGAAAAAGATGGACTTATGGGTCCATTGGGATCGGATCCCTTTCCTACTTGTGAATCTTGCCTTAAAGGCAAAATGACTAAGTCCCCCTTCACAGGGACTTTTGAAAGAGCCGCTGATAAACTAGGATTAATCCATACTGATGTTTGTGGTGCTTTGGAAGCAGCACGTGACGGATATCAATATTTCATTACGTTTACAGATGATCATACTAGGTATGGTTATGTATACCTAATGAAACATAAATACGAGGCCTTTGAGAAATTCCAGGAATTCAAGGCCCTAGTCGAGAAACAAACTGGTAATCATATCAAAGCACTTCGGTCGGACCGAGGTGGCGAGTATATGAGTACGGAGTTTGACGAGTTCATTAAGGAACATGGAATAGTTTCACATCTATCACCTCCAGGTACTCCTCAGTTAAATGGTGTGTCGAAAGAAGGAACCGGACCTGTTGAACATGGTCCGTTCCATGCTAACTATCTTGACTTGCCGATTTACTGTGGGGTATGCACTGATCGCCGCATATATCTTGAACAGATGTCCTTCCAAATCCGTTCCTAAAACTCCACATGAAATGTGGGAAGGAAGGAAACCAAGTCTTAATCATATTAGGATTTGGGGATGTCCCGCTTATGTCAAGAAGACTAAGGTGGAAAAGTTGGAAGCTAGGTCTGCGAAGGGACGTTTCATTGGATTCCCGTCTGGGACGATGGGATATCTATTCTACATGCCCGAAGATCGAAGGATCATTGTTGCTTTACAAGCACACTTCCTGAAAGATGAGTTCATTCAGGAAGGCGGAGCAGGTAGAAGTATTTCTTTAGAAGAATACAATGAAACTCCTCGAGAGACACCTGTGCAAGAAACTGGAACCGAACTTTCTGAAACACAAGTACAACCACCTCGTAGGTCTAGTAGGGTGTCTCATTTACCTAAGAGGTATGGGCTTGTGAACTTGGAGGAGCTGGGTCTCCATGAGGTTCCAAGTGATAGCCAAGAGACCGACCCGACGACCTATGACCAAGCGATGGTGGATGTAGACTCCGCGAAATGGCGTGAAGCTATGGAAGCTGAGATAGACTCGATGCATGTAAATCAGGTCTGGACTCTAGTAGACCGCCCCAAGGGCATAGTGCCCATTGGGAATAAGTGGATCTACAAGAGAAAGACTGATGGTGATGGCAAGGTTGACGCCTATAAGGACAGGCTTGTGGCAAAGGGTTATACCCAAAAGGAAGGGATCGATTACCACGATACCATCTCGCCCGTAGCCATGATCAAGTCTATTCGCATGATGCTTGCTATAGCTGCCTACCACGATTATGAGATATGGCAAATGGACGTAAAGACGGCTTTCCTTAATGGATTCCTCGAGGAGGAAATCTATATGGAGCAGCCTAAAGGCTTTGTGTCCGAAGTCGATATTCAGAAAGTGTGCAAGCTTCAGCGTTCCATTTATGGACTGAAGCAAGCGTCGCGTAGTTGGAACCTTCGTTTTGACGAGGCGGTCAAAGAGTTTGACTTCGTGCAAAATGAAGAGGAACCTTGTGTATACAAGAAGGTTAGTGGGAGCAAGATCGCATTCTTAGTACTATATGTAGATGACATTCTACTAATAGGAAATGATGTGGGAATGCTCAGTTCTGTGAAAGCTTGGCTTTCGAGTAATTTCTCCATGAAAGACTTGGGAGAAGCAACCTATATTCTTGGTATTCGGCTCTACCGGGATAGATCGAAGAGAACAATAGGCCTTTCCCAAGCCCTCTATATAGATAAGATCTTAAAGCGATTTAAGATGGATGATTCTAAAAGAGGGTTCCTACCGATGCAACATGGAATAAAACTCACCTTGAAGATGTGTCCTCAAAGTGAGGAACAACGCAAGGAAATGAGTAATATACCATATGCTTCGGCCTTGGGTAGCCTTATGTATGCTATGTTGTGTACAAGACCTGACATCGCGCATCCGTAAGCGTGGTGAGTAGGTTTCGAGCAAACCAGTAGGGAACATTGGACTGCTGTAAAGAACGTTCTCAAGTACTTGAGAAGAACGAGAGATATGGTTCTTATGTATGGCGGTGGAGATTTAGATGTGGTGGGATTCACTGATTCGGACTTCCAAGGACTGAAGGACGACTCGATGTCCACTTCTGGCTATATATTTACTCTTAATGGAGGAGCAGTATCTTGGCGTAGTGCCAAGCAAAGCGCGACTGCTGATTCCACCTGTCAGGCTGAGTATCAAGCAGCCTCGGAGGCTTCCAAGGAAGGGTTCTGGATTAAGAAGTTTCTGGGAGAACTTCAAATGATACCATGTCTTTGAGCTACTGTTCCGCTATCTGCGACAACGACGGAGTCAGAAGCGCAGGCCAAGGAGCCGAGGTTTCACAACAGCACCAAACATATTGAGAGGAAGTATCATCTCGTAAGAGAATTTGTTCGCAAGGGATACATTATGCTGCACAGAGTAGACTCGGCCGACAACGTCGCCGATCCACTGACCAAGCCACTTTCTCAGACTAGCTTGGAGCGTCATCTAGAGAACATGGGTATTAGATACCATAGTGTGTGGCATTGAGTGCAAATGGGAGATTGTTAGGAGTATGCCCTCGAATGCCACTCAGAGGTTGTTGAGTGAGGGCATTGTACTTGTAATTATGTAAACCAATTATATAAGGCAAATGAATGTTTCTTTATTTACTGGTAGTTACTGGCATTCCTAACTCGTAAATAAACATATAGAAACTAGTCCGTGTATTTGAGAGCAAAACGTTCCACTCCTTATTGGATAAGGGAGTCGGCACTGGAAAGGTTATAGCTCAAATACTTAATCGTCATAAGTCGATGAAACTTGGTAGGCGTTAAGTTTATGTGAAGACTTGTATGACGTGTTCTTTGACATGGAGAGTGCCTGTCGAACACTAATGGTTAGTGGGAGCACACGTTATAGGTATGCTAATTGGATTAGTATACTCGAACCGACTCACCCTCGATTCGTCACATGGATTTCACTCCGGGACTGTCAATGACGGAATCGAAAGGTTGTGATAGGTATTTGTGAACCTTAGACTTGAGGATTTAGTAGGGATGTGCTTGTGACATCAAGATTTTCATTAGAGTAGTTCGACCCTGTAAACCGGAAGGCGGGGGTCAACCTCGACGTGCATCTTGACGGGCAAGTAGCAGGTCCTACTGAATACCAAGATAGAATTCTTTCTCCCGTTAGTGAGCGGGTTATATGTCCTATGCGGTTATTGGCAGATGAGATCATAAGTCTTTGGCCAAAGCATTGGAGCTAGTTGTATTAGATACACGACAGCTCGATGATCTCGATTTGCATTAACGCATGCATAGCGTCAAGTACAGATAGGGTTTGACTGACCGTGACCCTATAACTTGATCGGGACATTTGAAAGAAGGGTTTATACGTATACTGGTATTCACTACATAATGGTTCTTGAATGATCCCAATCATTCGTTCTCGATTAAGTGCAGTGTAGGCCACCAGTGCTAGGTGGTGCTACTACTCTTTGGTTCCTCCCATTGCTGACTGAGACGGACCTACCGAGTCGCGTATTAGGATTGACGACGGAATGAATTAAGCTAATTCTCTCATTATGAATATTAGATATTGGATATCTAATTTGGGACATTGGATATTTAAATCGATTTATCGGATAAATTGATTTACGGCTTAATGAATTAAATATATCACTGGGTGATTAATTTAATTCATGGATATAATTGTTTCTTGGAGAAATTAATTATGTTATTATGTATTTGATATGATTAATTAATTGGATTAATTGATCGATATAAATACATCGGAACGGAATCGGAGTTTATCTGTTTGGACTCACGGGAGTCCGAAACGAACCGAACTCGTCGTATTTCTTCATCATAGCCGCCCCCTTCCCCACACCTTGACAAGACTTTGATTTTTAAATCAATTGGAATCTTGATTAGGTGTTTAATGAATAGATATTTGATATCTTTTTCAAGGTGGGGTTAAACATGAGTTGTTCTCATGTGGAAAGGAATTGAATAAGAAGATAAGACTTGTCACTCTCTAAAATGATGATTGTGCCAACCGTGAGATACATTGAGAGAGAGAGAAAGTGAGACTTTGAGTTCAAACACTTATCTTCATCTTCTTCTTCAACTTGTTCTTGGTGATTCTTGGAGAAAAATCAAGAAATAAATGAGAGTTGTGAGTTATACACTTAGAGTGTGATAATCTCATATTGGAAGCTTCATCACTTAGCTCTAGCCGTATCCTCGGAGGATAGCAAGGTGATCGTCGTTCCGGTCGTTTCTACGGCGCGTGGCAAGTAGAGACGCGGTACTTTCGGCGTTGGATCGTTCAAGAGCTTGGGGAATAGCTCAAGAGAAGGTTTCCATTTAATCAACGGACTTCGAGGGTTAGTTTCTTATGACTCTTGCTTTTCGTTTATATATTCGTATATACGTAGCTCGATCGATCCTCGTAGGGATTCGGATCGAATTAATTTTCGTTTTACCGCTTCCGCTGGGCCTTCGTTTTAGGCACCGAATCCCAACAGATACCTTCTCGCCCGTAGCCATGATCAAGTCTATTCGCATGATGCTTGCTATAGCTGCCTACCACGATTATGAGATATGGCAAATGGACGTAAAGACGGCTTTCCTTAATGGATTCCTCGAGGAGGAAATCTATATGGAGCAGCCTAAAGGCTTTGTATCCGAAGTCGATATTCAGAAAGTGTGCAAGCTTCAGCGTTCCATTTATGGACTGAAGTAAGCGTCGCGTAGTTGGAATCTTCGTTTTGACGAGGCAGTCAAAGAGTTTGACTTCGTGCAAAATGAAGAGGAACCTTGTGTATACAAGAGGGTTAGTGGGAGCAAGATCGCATTCTTAGTACTATATGTAGATGACATTCTACTAATAGGAAATGATGTGGGAATGCTCAGTTCTGTGAAAGCTTGGCTTTCGAGTAATTTCTCCATGAAAGACTTGGGAGAAGCTACCTATATTCTTGGTATTCGACTCTACCGGGATAGAGCGAAGAGAACAATAGGTCTTTCCCAAGCCCTTTATATAGACAAAATCTTAAAGTGATTTAAGATGGATGATTCTAAAAGAGGGTTCCTACCGATGCGACATGGAATAAAACTCACCTTGAAGATGTGTCCTCAAAGTGAGGAACAACGAAAGGAAATGAGTAATATACCATATGCTTCGGCCGTGGGTAGCCTTATGTATGCTATGTTGTGTACAAGACACGACATCGCGCATGCCGTAAGCGTGGTGAGTAGGTTTCGTGCAAACCTGTGTAGGGAACATTGACCGGCCAGAAAGAACGTGCTCAAGTTCTTGAGAAGGACTAGAGATATGATTCTGATGTATGGTGGTGGAGAATTGGATGTGGTGGGATTCACTGATTCGGACTTCCAAGGACTGAAGGACGACTCGATGTCCACTTCTGGCTACATATTTACTCTTAATAGAGGAGCAGTATCTTGGCGTAGTGCCAAGCAAAGCGCGACTGCTGATTCCACCTGTTAGCCGAGTATCAAGCCTCGGAGGCTTCCAAGGAAGGGTTCGGATTAAGAAGTTTCGGGAGAACTTCAAGTGATACCATGTGCCGAGTTGCTGTCTACCGAACTTCGACAACGACGGAGTCAGAGCGCAGCCAAGGAGCCGAGGTTTCACAACAGCACCAAACATATTGAGAGGAAGTATCATCTCGTAAGAGAATTTGTTCGCAAGGGATACATTGTGCTGCACAGAGTAGACTCGGCTGACAACGTCGCCGATCCACTGACCAAGCCACTTTCTCAGACTAGCTTGGAGCGTCATCTGTAGAACATGGGTATTAGATACCATAGTGTGTGGCATTGAGTGCAAGTGGGAGATTGTTAGGAGTATGCCCTCGAATGCCACTCAGAGGTTGTTGAGTGAGGGCATTGTACTTGTAATTATGTAAACCATTTATATCAGGCAAATGAATGTTTCTTTATTTACTAGTAGTTACTGGCATTCCTAACTCGTAAATATACATGTAGAAACTAGTCCGTGTATTTGAGAGCAAAATGTTCCACTCCTTATTGGATAAGGGGGTCGGCACTGGAAAGGTTTATAGCTCAAATACTTAATCGTTCGCAAGTCGATGAAACTTGACTGGGCATTAAGTTTATGTGAAGACTTGTATAACGTGTTCTTTGACAAGGATAGTGCCTGTCGAACACTAATGGTTAGTGGGAGCACACGTTATAGGTATGCTAATTAGATTAGTATACTCGAACCGACTCACCCTCGATTCGTCACACGGATTTCACTCCGGGACAGTCAATGACGGAATCGAAAGGTTGTGATAGGTATTCTTGAACCTTCGACTTGAGGATTTAGTAGGGATGTGCTTGTGACGTCAAGATTTTCATTAGAGTAGTTCGACCCTATAAACCGGAAGGCGGGGGTCAACCTCGACGTGCATCTTGATGGGCAAGTAGCAGGTCCTACTGAATACCAAGATAGAATTCTTTCTCCCGTTAGTGAGCGGGTTATATGTCCTATGCGGTTATTGGCAGATGAGATCATAAGTCTTTGGCCAAAGCATTGGAGCTAGTTGTATTAGATACACGAGAGCTCGATGATCTCGATTTGCATTAACGCATGCATAGCGTCAAGTACAGATAGGGTTTGACTGATCGTGACCTTATAACTTGATCGGGACATTTGAAAGAAGGGTTTATACGTATACTGGTATTCACGACAGAATGGTTCTTGAATGATCCCAATCATTCGTTCTCAGTTGGGGTACAGTGTAGGCCGCCAGGCTGGCTAGGTGGTGCTACTACTCTTTGGTTCCTCCCATTGCTGACTGAGACGGACCTACCGAGTCGCGCAATAGGATTGAAGACGGAATAAATAAAGCTAATTCTCTCATTATGAATATTATATATTGGATATCTAATTGGGACATTGGATGTCTAAATCGATTTATTAGATAAATTGATTTACGGCCTAATGAATTAAATAAATTACCGGGTGATTAATTTAATTCATAAATATAATTATTTCTTGGAGAAATTAATTATGTTATTTTGTATTTGATATGTTTAATTAATTGGATTAATTAAACGACACAAATATATCGGAACGGAATAGGAGTTTATCTGTTTGGACTCATGGAAGTCCGAAACGAACCGAACTCGTCCCGGCTCCTTCTAGATGGCCATCCCAATTTCCCTCCTCTTTCCTTTGGTCATAGTCTCCACCTTAGTTGGTGGATGACTTGAATAATCAAGGGAACAAGATCTTTTAATTAATTCATTTTAATTATTTGGTCTTGATTTGGGAGGATTTTATGGGGAATAAAATGAAGACTCTCCTCACTTGTATTGGACAAGCATCCAACGTGAGGATTGAAAGAGAGAGATAGACTTTGAGTTTAACACTCATTCTTCATCTTCTTCATTCACTTCTTCTTCATTTTTCTTAGAGAAAATTGAGAGAAAATTATTGAGAGATATATTATACACTTAGAGTGTAGTAATAAAAGCTTCATCACTTGATTCTAGCCGTAACCTTAGAGGTTAATCAAGTGTTGTTATTCCGGTCGTCTTTCCGGCGCGTGGCAAGTAGAGACGCGGTGCTTTCGGCGTTGGATCGTTCAAGGGCTTGGAGCGGATTGAACTCGTAGAGATCAAACTAAAGCTTGGGGAATAGCTCAAGAGGAGGTTTCCATTTAATCAACGAACTTCGAGGGTTAGTTTCTTACGACTCTTGCTTTTCGTTTATATATTCGTATATACGTAGCTCGATCGATCCTCGTAGGGATTCGGATCGAATTAATTTTCGTTTTACCGCTTCCGCTGGGCCTTCGTTTTAGGCACCGAATCCCAACAGATTGTGCCCACGCGCCAATCATAAGATCAATTGTAATACACTTAAGTCTTGTAGGACTTTCCTTTTTAGAACTTGCCTGCGAGCAGTTCAAATTTCTAGACTAAGTTATGAAGATCAGATCAATCGACAGAAGACTTGAAGACAGCCTCTCTGTATCCAGAAAAAAGTATCTAGAGGAAGTTTTGGAATTATCAAAAAGGGGAAAATTATTAGGATAATTATTCCTGTTTTGATCATTGCCAACATACAGCAAACAAGTCTCAAACATGTCGGAATATTGTTAAGTATGAAGGCTGTTAGGATTTGTCATACTGCCCATCCATACAGCAAAGAAATCTTCTAACGAATCCATCCTATAGAGCCTACTTCATACAGCAAGAGAGAGTACGTTGGATACAGCAGTAAGGCTGTAGGTGTTTGACTTAGGAAAAGTAAAACACATGCAACAGGACTAAAGGGAATAAGCTTTAAACCGTTGAGATAAACATTATTTATTCATAAAGTATTCACGGTTAAAAGCAGCATTTATTGCTGATAGGACAACATTTAACACGGCTAGAGAGAGACAAGTCTAAACGCTCTGAAGAGCATTTAACGTGAAGACAGAAAAGATGTCTGGAGCATTAAATGCGATCTGCTTTAATTCAAACATTCAGCAGCCGCAAATCAGAGACGTCAACATCTCACCAACCAGCAACAACTACATCTATAACAGATACATTTCCGAGGTTATAAATACCCCCAAGCCAGAGGACTTCATAACACATAATTTATTCAGTATCGCGCATACTCTGACAGATTACTCCGACATTCTAGCTATAACAAAAACAGTATATTTTGTGAGCATACAGCAGTATCCAAGCGAAGAAATATACTAAGTCCTCAACGCAAAAAGCACAGTTGTTGGGATAAACATTCCTGTTTTGATAAATTGCCAAACACACAACAAGAAGTCTTAAAAGGAGTCAGAATGTTATTTTGTATGGAAGTTGTTAGGACTCTCCATACAGCCCATCTATACAGCAAAAAGATCTACAATCCATTCTCAGAGCCTACTTCATACAGCTTAATGTGTTGGATACAACATGCAGTCTGAAGGTGTTTTACTTAGAAAAAGTAAAACACATCCAACAGGACTTAACATAAAAATTCTTAAACCGTTGACACAAACATTATTTATTCACAAAGTATTCACGGTTAAAGCAGCATTTATTGCTGATAGGACATCATTTAATGCATCAGGAGAGAGACAAGTATGAACGCTCTGGAGAGCATTTAATGTAAAGATAGAAAGAATGTCTGAAGCATTAAATGCGATTTGCTTTACTTCAAATATTCAGCAGCCACCAATCAAGAGACATACATCAACATCTCACCAACCAAACAACGACTACATTTATAACGGATACATCTCCAAGGTTATAAATAGCCACAAGCAAGAGGACTTATAAAACACATAAAGCTATTCATTATCGCGCATATTCTGACAAGATTACTCTAACAATCTAGCTATTCAAGAGCAGTATATTTCGTGAGAATACAACAGTATCCAAGGGAAGAAATATACTAAGTCCTCAACACAAACAGCACAACATACAGCGTTTGTTCATCAAAGATAAAGTTGTTGTTTGAGATTTGTTCAAACCTTACCATTGAGATTTGTTCATTAACCCTGTATAGACTAAGGATCATTGCTTATTCGGACCTGTGTAGGAAGAATAACATTGAAGATGAAGCTTAAATCTATGTGAGAAGAAGCGAGTCAGAAAGAGCTCAAGACAATCTGTGTGAACGGCCCAAAGCTGCAGTCCCTGTATCAATCTGTGTGAATGATATAGAGACAGGTTTAGTTAAAGTCACGTAGTTGTGTATGTAGTTATTTAATAAACTCTTTACTCCTGTGTGGAGGACCAGTGGACATAGATGGGTTTACCTCGAACCACTTTAAAATTGTGTGTTATTTAACTTATGTCTTTACCGTTTTCATTCTACTATGATTTATAAGTATACATTGTAAAACCTTGTACGCATTATGCGAACAGGAGAACACCTAGCTGTTGTATTTACAGCAACTCACCCAACAGACTCCCGCTACGCAATTAACTTCGAAAATCATACAGCTTATTGTACTCTTACTTTCTAAGCTATTTATTGTATACTTAGTGGCCAACAAGTGGTATCGGAGAGGTTGATTCTAAAAAGAATCAGTCGATTTTTAACTGAATTAAATCCCATAATCACTAGTTTTTGAAAACCTTCGTTCTATAATTACATCATTCTATGTATAAAATGGACTCATCTATAATAAACAAGGTTCTTATGTTTTCGATTAATGAGTTTGATGACTGCAGAATCAGGATGAAAGCCCATCTTGCAGCCATGCACGAGGAAATGATATATGTCATCTATGTAGGACCTATCAAAATTCTGAAGGCAGGATCGGCCCTTACTTGGGGCTACATAGGCATTTGCCTAGGGCCCCCAAATTTAGGGGGGCCCAAATTCCAAAAAAAAATTATTGTCCCAAAAAAAAGAAGCTATTTGTATATTATTTCTTGATAATTTTTATTTATTTAATCCTTCTCTTCTCATTGGCTTCTCTTCTTTTATTTATACTCATTGTTTATTTATATGTAGTATATTCATAGTTTATTAATTCTGAATTTATCTAAAAATAGTATTTTTTTTTAATAATCTTATGCTTTGTCCTCTTCCATTAGTGTTTACCATAATAAAATAAATTGATTGGTGAAGTTTTTGAGTTTGTGAAAACTTTATTATTGGAAGTCTTTTTCATTGCATATAGAATATTATTAATTAAATTTGTTTTTATAAATTAAGTAGTGAGAAGCTTTTTAAAATTAGCATTGATGAAATAGTATATATATATATATACTATATGTCTCGAGAAAAGTTATTTGTGTTAGCAATTTTATATATTGAAAATAAAGTATTAGAAAATTTTGATTTCGAATATGTTATTGATGAATTTGTTTCTCAAAATACTAAAATGTTAAAAGATCTAAATTATATCAATAATTATTTGGTCCCTTTTTCCTGACATATATTTCACTTTGTATTTTATATTAAAATTATGAAGTCGTGCAATTATGGAAGACACCATATGTAATTTTTAGTTGGCAAAAAAAAAATGAACTTTAGTTTTTAGAGGGCCCACTTTTTCTTTTTTCCCTAGGGCCCCGGAAATCTCAGGGCCGGCCCTGTCTGAAGGTCGATACAGCCCCAAGGATGGAAAGGCAACCTTACGTTGATATGCTCGAGAAAGAACGCGATCAGTAGACGGTTGATGAGCGCAAGCGAGCCAATCTAGACAACATCGCCAAGAATGTGCTATTTGTCACTCTCGACAAAGGCACATTCTCAAAGGTAGAGAGCTGTAAGACAGCTAAGGAAATCTGGGAAAAACTCAAACTGATTGCGAGGGTACTGAGCTCCCGAAAGAACATAAATTCTAAACTTACTCAGCAATTCGAATCCTTTGAAATGAAATCTTTCGAAACGCTTGAGGAGCTTGACCTCAGATTCACAGACATTGTTGGTGAACTTGAAGCATTGGGTAAAGTGTATACCCAAAAGGAGAAAAATTTAAAAATCTTTAGATAACTCCCTGCCCGATGGGACATTAAGACTACAACTATGTATGTATCCTGTAATCTTAATGATATTTCTACCTTTGACCTCTTCTCTGACCTCAAAGCTTGGAGTATGATATTGACAGGAGAGAAAAGGCCGAAGAATCACCTGCCAAGACTACAGCACTAACTGCTGTAACTGATAAGAGACAGCTCTGCACCCAGCACATCCAAATCCGCACACAAGACTGTAGACAGCGATGATGATATCCTGTCACAAGATGAAATGGCTCAGTTAATGCACAAATTTAAAAAGTTCATCAAACAGTCTGGAAAGACCCCCTACAGGCCCAAGCCTTTTCACAAGGTAAGCTTTAAATCTCATTCCTCTAGTGATTCTAACTTATGCTACAATTGCAGAAAACCTGGACATTATGCAAATAAATGTCCACGCCCGAAAGTACAAAAGTCGCCAGAAGCTGAGAAACAAGAAAAGGACGAAAGAAGACATGTCTGGAAAAACAAGTTCAAAACCCTGATTGGTGAATCAGAAGCCTCTCCAGCATCGAACAAGACCGAGGAGTGCCTTCAGGAAATCACTGACAGTGACTCCTCCGACGATGAGATCGAAGATAAAGCATGTATGTTCTTTATGGTCAAGGAAATACAGGATGATGAGGATATCGATGATGAAGTAAGTCCAAATTCATCTATTCCTATAAATACATCACATACCTTCGAAAACATGTTGAATGAATTCAAAAACATTCAAATGGCCCATGAGACTTTAAAACGAGAAAATATATATCTCGAAATTTCAAACTTAGAGCTAAAAGATGAATATGACTTGATGAAAAAACAAATATGAAAATATGTCTATTGATTGCGAAAACAGCAAGGTCACATTTGAAAAACTCATGGAAAGCAATCATCAACTTGCCCACGATCTAAATAAGCTTAAGTCTCATAATGAGAGCAAGACAAATGATTTTGCTTTACTCGAAGCCAGAGTTAAAACTCTCGAGAAGCAAGAAGGAGAATTAGAGACCAGCCTGAAATCGTTAGAAAAATCATCTAAACGAATGGAAGAAATTCTGAGCATTGGGCAACATGCTCATGATAAAAGTAGCTTAGGGTACAACTCATTATCCAATAAGGGAAAAACCAGTATGGTATTCATTAGGGGTGTGGACCTCATTCCTATTCCCAAAGAGACTCCTGGTCCAGAAAAGTTACAGCTGCCCTTCGTATAGCAAAGGCTGCAATTCCGCCACTAAGTTCATATCACAAACAGCGGAAACCTCTGCCTCCCAGACCTGTAAGGCATAATCAACAGCATGCTCCCCGAGCATATCAAAAGCGCCAGCAGCCATCTAGACAGATGTAACACCCCAAAATTTGCAATAAATTTTAACCTTAAAAAAATTGCATTTGTAAAATATAAAATACCATTTAGAAAACCGGGTAAAAAAATACTCAAACCAAGACCCGTTAAGTTTGACCAAAACAACTAGTAGCAAACAAAAACCCTTTCACACCCAAACTAATCAGAAAGATCAGCGGAAAACATGAGTCTAGAAAACATCATCAAACAGAATCAGCACGCCGATGTGTACAGTCAAGCCATCTCCTTCCCGTTAGAAGTACCTGAAGTTCCTACAACTGATGAGAGGAAAGGGGTAAGCACACAGCTTAGTGAATTTCAGCACAAATATTACAAATCAACATACATCAAACAACATCCAGCGTAAGGGGGCACGTCTTGCTCAACCCTAGCTGTACATCAAACAGACATCCAGCATAAATGGCACATCTTGCTCAACCTTTGTTTTACATAAAATCATCACCCAGCATAAGGGGCACATCATGCTCAATCTTAGTCGTACATCATACAAACAGTACAAGTACACACACATATCACACTTATACAGTACAAGTACAATATACATCACACCTGCTTATATCACACACATATAAGATATCACATATCCTAGTAATATACCCATACACAACTACAGCTACACAATCAACACTAAAGGGGGTGTATGATAAGTGTCAGTTTTTTACACTCATCCATGGTTTGTATCGATAAAATTCACCCATAATTGAGCTAGTCTACTCGTTTTTTGCTTTTAATTTATTAGTTTTAATAATTTTATTTTTATCGGATGATGATCGGATTAAATAACTGAATTACTCAAGAAACAACATGTTTAATAATCATTCTATTTATTGAATTTTGATATATTCATGTTGTAGGGCTTTCCGAGACGAATTCGACAGTCTTTCCGGATTCAAAATCAGAGTTATATATCAAAAGTTATCATCCGAAGAAGATCTGGGGCAAAAACGCAAAGTCTCGAGGAATTCGGCTAAAACGTAACTATCAAAGCTTCAAATGAGCAAATTTACGAAGCCACGTTACGGCCGTAACATTCAGGAGTTACGGCCGTAAGTCACCTTAGTTACGGCCGTAACTCCCGAATGTTACGGCCGTAACTCTTGACAGATTTCTATGATTTGTCTAATTTTTTATACTTTTTGTGTATTATTGAGGGGATGGCTGGCATTGATCCGATATAATGTAATAATGCTGTAGTTTTGGAGCTATTAGATGACTTTAGGTGTATAAATAGAGCCCTTAGATCCTTCATCATTCATCATTCATCATATAATTTTCCATTTCTTGTAAACTTTTCTTTTTGTGTGAAGAACACACTTGTGTTCTTGAGTGATCTTTGTAAGTGTGGTATAGTATATGTTGTTCAGAGAGTTTATTGCTTCTATTTCCTTTATCTACTAAGGGAGTTAGGATCAATTCTTTCTCTTGATTCAACTAAGAATGACCACCAAAGCTTGTAATATGTGTAATAAACCCTTTATGGGCTAAGTTTCTTAAGTTGGGATTATAAACAAGGTTAGTCATGTTATTTAAGTTTGTATAAAAGATCTATTGTGAATTACTTATTATTGTGTGTGATTTTCATTGTTTTAACAATCTTTATTTATTTGGCCAATTAATGAAGATATTTATGGTCTTCATATGTTTCGAAAGAAAATATGTTTGATTAGATCAAATGATCTTCACTCTAAGTTGTTCTAGGGATAGAAATATACCCCTAGTCCTTAGATGATTCATTGAGTTATTTTCACAAATCCTAATGCTATGTATTGAAGCCAATCAACATAGAAATATAGTGGATTGATTCAATATGTAAGGGGCGTTTTATAGTTCGAAAGAGAAACCGTCTTTTTAAGGAAAATCGAATCTACACAACATAATAAGTAAATTCATCTTATGATCTCCAATACATCTTTTATAACTAATGACGAACTAAGTTTGTAATCCCAACTATTTCATTTTATCATTAATCAATCTATTAATATTGCAATCTTTTTATTTCCTTATAATATTAGAACTATTATTGCAATTTCTTTGCAATTATTAAACCAAACTTTTTAATTGTGTGTTTCACTCATCTTAAGTATCTATAAAAATAGACTAATAGTGTATAATTCAAATTATAACAAAACTTCCTTGTGGGATCGATAAACCGGACTCAAAAAGTCCACTTTACTACTTAATACGATATCGTGCACTTGCGATAGTTACACTAAAAGCGTGTCAAGTTTTTGGCGCCGTTGCCGGGGACGTATAAGTTATATTTGAAATCTTACATTATAAACTATTTTTGTAGGTACAAATTTCTCGACGTTGTAACTTAGTACTAAATTGTGTTTGTCCGGTCAAGTGGCGGATAACGGTACTCCGTGACTATTAAAGTCGGATTTTTCAATTTCCCACAACAACTGATATTTGTATATATATTTTTTTTAATTATTTTCATTGTCTTTTTATTTTTGTTTTTTTTTATCATGGATGAAACATTGTTTAAAATTGAAAAAAGATTTCCCTTTCTAAGCAAAAATGCAATTTTAAAAATTTACAAGACAAGGCTTGAAAGGATGAGGTTGCTTACGAATAAAAGCATACCTTTTGACATAAGATTCATTATCGAAGCCAAAGTAAGAATAGAAGGTGAATTCACAGAAACACCAAATAGATTTTCACCAGGGCTTAGAAAAAGTTCATATGCCAAGAAACGACGAGCAAAGATTCTAGTCGTTTGCTATAAATGTGCTAGATGGAACTGTAATGCAAAATGTCGATCTTTAGGAATTCCATCTACAAACAGAGAAGATAAAATTCAGTTCATTAATGATGGTCTGAATAAGGAGAATTTAGATAATATCGAAATTTCTCTTGACACGCATCCTAGTGGACTTGTGTATTACGGAATTCAATGTTTGTGGAATAAATTCAAACCAGAATATGAACAACGTCTTGGGAATCTGACGTTAAAAGACCCTGTTTGCCAATTTGTAAGAAAATTGGATGGGAAGCTTCTCCCCGACTCATAGAAGGCGTTTAGGCCGTTTCTGAACGTAAAATCAGAGGAAGATGTGAGCCACAATCACAACTACTGTACATACGCGTAAGTATCTTTTATTTTTGTCGTGTGGTGAGATTTTACGAATAAAAAAATGTGATACGCGATAAAAGCTTTCATTATTCTATTGAGTAGTTGAAGCACAATCAAACGCAATCACAAACTTGTTAAACAATTTTTACCTTTTTTTTCTTCTATAAATAAACTTTCTCTTGGTTTCTTTCATTCATCCCTCAAACTTGCACTTTTCTCTGCTTTCTCTCTAATTTTTTTTTCTTTTCAAAAATGGAGTCATCATCTTCAACAAAAAAATTTTACATACTGCATTTTTGGTGGATCTAGTTCGGGAAAAGAGGCATGCTTCACCGGGCGACCCACAACTTGGGTCGTACCTTAGGAGAAAAATGCATTCATGTAGTTTACGGAGGAGGAAGTCTAGGATTAATGGGACGAGTCACTGCCTATATGGAAGGAGTAAGAGTGTTGGGAGTAATCCCAAAACCTCTGGCTGAAAGTAAAATCACCGGGTCAACTATTGGAGATGAGTTTAGATCTTTGAATATGCAAGATCGCATAACTCACATGATAAATAATTCTGGCGCCTTTATCGCCCTTCCCGGTGGTTTTGGCACCCTTGAGGAACTTTTTCATGTGGTTACCAGAGCCCAGCTAAATGTTCATCAAAAACCAATAGGAGTGCTTAATGTCAATGGTTTCTTTGATGGTTTACTGTCTTTCATCGACTACTCTGCTGAAAAAGGCTTTATTTCCAAGCGTGCAAAACGAATCATAGTCGTTGCAACAACACCAGAAGAACTAATCGAAAAACTCAATGAATTTATTCCTCAACCAGATCCAGCTCTAGCTAAAATTGTCTGGGTAGAAGATTTTACCGTGAGAAAACGAAAAGTAGATTCATTCCTCTCCCTTTGATAACCCATGTCGGACCCCTTGTATTTTTACTTTCTGTCGTGTGTAATAATCGTGCTAAATGATGGCAGCTTAAGGAGTTTATTCTTGATCTCTTGACGCACATCTATTCACGATTTATGTATTTTTATTTCATTACTGTAATGTTTATTTCGTGTTTTGCTTTTATAAAAACTTTGATGGCAGCGTAAGGCGACTCTTCGGACTTTCTTGATGCGCATCTAAAAAATTATGTTATACTTACGAGTATATTTTATTTTCTTTTGTGTGTGCCTCGTATATTTATTCTCTTGCGGATTCTAAAAGGCGTTAGGCTCAGACATAAACTTTCTTAACAGGGAGTATTCTGCTTTTCTGCATTGATTTTTATTTTATTTTTAAACTGGGGACAGTTTTATTTTCAAGTTTGGGGTGGTTTGTTTTAATATTTTGGTGTGTTGTAATTTTGGTGTGGTTTGTTTAATAATTTTGGTGTGCTTTGATTGATTTGGTTATTTGCCTTAATTTTTTTTTATTATTATTATATATATATATATATATATTTATATATATATTTATAGTATTTTGATTTTTGAGATTTTTAGATCTGGCCATAACACCAATAAATTAGCTATATACAAGCTTCTAAAATCGTTTTAACCGGTAAAAAAATTGTATATTCCAAAAAAAAAAAATTTGAGCCTTAATCTCTCTTTCCAAGCCTTGTAATTATCATATAAAATCGAGTCATTCGTTACCTTGAGAAAAGAAGAATCAATTGGTTGATGAAAAATAAAACTGAAATTTACTTAATTTGTGGAGTTTTTGATTTTTCATGCTTAACTAAAAAATGATTTTCTGCAAAAATTCTATTCCCTAAAAAAAGGAGGCATTGGTGAAAAGAGCTACACGTTAGCAAATAACGGTGTGAAAGCTATCACCTAAAAAAATAAATGACGAAAAGGAGAAGTGTTGAGCAAAGAATACCGCCTAATTTTGGAAGTCTTAAATTTTGCGAAAAATAAAGGACTAACCATTGTTGGTGCGTAGCCGCCGTCTCGTAAAAATTGGTGAAAAGAGCTACACGTTAGCAAATAACGGTGTGAAAGCTATCACCTTTTACGAAAAAAATGAGATAGAAATTGTGTTAGTGAAAAGAGCTACACGTTAGCAAATAACGGTGTGAAAGCTATCACTAAAAGGGATGTAGTTTATGAGCAGATTTGAATTAATTAGCAACAATTTCAATACACTCAATTTTGTAAAAATCACAATATTTGATGACGCCAATGAAATTCTTCTTCATATTGAGTTGAAAAATAAACGAGTGATCGAGAGCAACCATTAAAGGGAGTCGTGTGTATCACGAGTGGGAAAGAAATAATCAACCTTTTGGGGGGAAAACCTTACATTTTGGAATTACAAAATAAAAACCGTGTTTTAACTTCAAAAACATTAGTAGATTTATTTTGAATCTTGATTCATTTCTCTCTTGTATAAAGTCAAGTTGTTGTTTATTAATGGCATTTTGATCACCTTTTCTTTTTATATTTTAATTTATGTGTGTATTAATTTTCTTATTTTAGTGATTTTTATTTTTATTTTTGGAGTGTGAATAATAAAGAGTCTTGCTCGGGACTAGCAAGAATTCAAGTTTGGGGGTGTGATAAGTGTCAGTTTTGTACACTTATCCATGGTTTGTATCGATAAAATTCACCCATAATTGAGCTAGTCTACTCGTTTTTGCTTTTAATTTATTAGTTTTAATAATTTTATTTTTATCGGATGATGATCGGATTAAATAACTGAATTACTCAAGAAACAACATGTTTAATAAATATTCTATTTATTGAATTTTGATATATTCATGTTGTAGGGCTTTCCGAGACGAATTCGGCGGTTTTCTGGATTCAAAATCGAGTTATATATCAAAAGTTATCATCCGAAGAAGATGCGGGCAAAAACGCAAAGTCCGAGGAATTCAGGCTAAAAACGTAACTATCAAAGCTTCAAATGAGCAAATTTACGAAGCCACGTTACGGCCGTAACATTCAGGAGTTACGGCCGTAAGTCACCTTAGTTACGGCCGTAACTCCTGAATGTTACGGCCGTAACTCTTGACAGATTGCTATGATTTGTCTAATTTTTTATACTTTTTGTGTATTATTGAGGGGATGGCTGGCATTGATCCGATATAATGTAATAATGCTGTAGTTTTGGAGCTATTAGATGACTTTAGGTGTATAAATAGGCCCCTTAGATCCTTCATCATTCATCATTCATCTTATAATTTTCCATTTCTTGTAAACTTTTCTTTTTGTGTGAAGAACACACTTGTGTTCTTGAGTGATCTTTGTAAGTGTGGTATAGTATATGTTGTTCAGAGAGTTTATTGCTTCTATCTCCTTTATCTACTAAGGGAGTTAGGATCAATTCTTTCTCTTGATTCAACTAAGAATGACCACCAAAGCTTGTAATATGTGTAATAAACCCTTAATAGGCTAAGTTTCTTAAGTTGGGATTATAAACAAGGTTAGTCATGTTATTTAAGTTTGTATAAAAGATCTATTGTGAATTACTTATTATTGTGTGTGATTTTCATTGTTTTAACAATCTTTATTTATTTGGCCAATTAATGAAGATATTTATGGTCTTCATATGTTTCGAAAGAAAATATGTTTGATTAGATCAAATGATCTTCACTCTAAGTTGTTCTAGGGTATAGAAATATACCCCTAGTCCTTAGATGATTCATTGAGTTATTTTCACAAATCCTAATGCTATGTATTGAAGCCAATCAACATAGAAATATAGTGGATTGATTCAATATGTAAGGGGCGTTTTATAGTTCGAAAGAGAAACCGTCTTTTAAGGAAAATCGAATCTACACAACATAATAAGTAAATTCATCTTATGATCTCCAATACATCTTTTATAACTAATGACGAACTAAGTTTGTAATCCCAACTATTTCATTTTATCATTAATCAATCTATTAATATTGCAATCTTTTTATTTCCTTATAATATTAGAACTATTATTGCAATTTCTTTGCAATTATTAAACCAAACTTTTTAATTGTGTGTTTCACTCATCTTAAGTATCTATAAAAATAGACTAATAGTGTATAATTCAAATTATAACAAAACTTCCTTCTGGGATCGATAAACCGGACTCAAAAAGTCCACTTTACTACTTGATACGATATCGTGCACTTGCGATAGTTACACTAAAAGCGTGTCAAGTGTTTGGCGCATTAGGGACGTATAAGTTATATTTGAAATCTTACATTATAAACTATTTTTGTAGGTACAAATTTCTCGACGTTGTAACTTAGTACTAAATTGTGTTTGTCCGGTCAAGTGGCGGATAACGGTACTCCGTGACTATTAAAGTCGGATTTTTCAATTTCCCACAACAACTGATATTTGTATATATATTTTTTTTAATTATTTTCATTGTCTTTTGATTTTTGTTTTTTTTATCATGGATGAAACATTGTTTAAAATTGAAAAAAGATTTCCCTTTCTAAGCAAAAATGCAATTTTAAAAATTTACAAGACAAGGCTTGAAAGGATGAGGTTGCTTACGAATAAAAGCATACCTTTTGACATAAGATTCATTATCGAAGCCAAAGTAAGAATAGAAGGTGAATTCACAGAAACACCAACTAGATTTTTACCAGGGCTTGGAAAAAGTTCATATGCCAAGAAACGACGACCAAAGATTCTAGCCGTTTGCTATAAATGTGCTAGATGGAACTGTAATGCAAAATGTCGATCTTTAGGAATTCCATCTACAAACAGAGAAGATAAAATTCAGTTCATTAATGATGGTCTGAATAAGGAGAATTTAGATAATATCGAAATTTCTCTTGACACGCATCCTAGTGGACTTGTGTATTACGGAATTCAATGTTTGTGGAATAAATTCAAACCAGAATATGAACAACGTCTTGGGAATCTGACGTTAAAAGACCCTGTTTGCCAATTTGTAAGAAAATTGGATGGGAAGCTTCTCCCCGACTCATAGAAGGCGTTTAGGCCATTTCTGAACGTAAAATCAGAGGAAGATGTGAGCCACAATCACAACTACTGTACATACGCGTAAGTATCTTTTTTTTTTGTCGTGTGGTGAGATTTTCTGAATAAAAAAATGTGATACGCGATAAAAGCTTTCATTATTCTATTGAGTAGTTGAAGCACAATCAAACGCAATCACAAACTTGTTAAACAATTTTTACCTTTCTTTTCTTCTATAAATAAACTTTCTACTGGTTTCTTTCATTCATCCCTCAAACTTGCACTTTTCTCTGTTTCTCTCTAAATTTTTTTTTTCTTTTCAAAAATGGAGTCATCATCTTCAACAAAAAAATTTTAGACAGTCTGCATTTTTGGTGGATCTAGTTCTGAAAAGAGGCATGCTTCACCAAGTACCACAACTTGGGTCGTACCTTAGGAGAAAAATGCATTCATGTAGTTTACGGAGGAGGAAGTCTAGGATTAATGGGACGAGCCGCTTTCGCCTATATGGAAGGAGTAAGAGTGTTGGGAGTAATCCCAAAACCTCGGCTGAAAGTAAAATCACCGGTCAACTATTGGAGATGAGTTTAGATCTGTGAATATGCAAGATCGCATAACTCACATGATAAATAATTCGCGCCTTTATCGCCCTTCCCGGTGGTTTTGGCACCCTTGAGGAACTTTTTCATGTGGTTACCAGAGCTCGGCTAAATGTTCATCAAAACCAATAGGAGTGCTTAATGTCAATGGTTTCTTTGATGGTTTCTTGTCTTTCATCGACTACTCAAAAAGGCTTTATTTCCGAGCGTGCAAAACGAATCATAGTCGTTGCAACAACACCAGAAGAACTAATCGAAAAACTCAATGAATTTATTCCTCAACCAGATCCAGCTCTAGCTAAAATTGTCTGGGTAGAAGATTTTACCGTGAGAAAACGAAAAGTAGATTCATTCCTCTCCCTTTGATAACCCATGTCGGACCCCTTGTATTTTTACTTTCTATCGTGTGTAATAATCGTGCTAAATGATGGCAGCTTAAGGAGTTTATTCTTGATCTCTTGACGCACATCTATTCACGATTTATGTATTTTTATTTCATTACTGTAATGTTTATTTCGTGTTTTGCTTTTATAAAAACTTTGATGGCAGCGTAAGGCGACTCTTCGGACTTTCTTGATGCGCATCTAAAAAATTATGTTATACTTACGAGTATATTTTATTTTCTTTTGTGTGTGCCTCGTATATTTATTCTCTTGCAGATTCTAAAAGGCGTTAGGCTCAGACATCAACTTTCTTAACAGGGAGTATTCTGCTTTTCTGCATTGATTTTTATTTTATTTTTAAACTGGGGACAGTTTTATTTTCAAGTTTGGGGGTGGTTTGTTTTAGTATTTTGGTGTGTTGTAATTTTGGTGTGGTTTGTTTAATAATTTTGGTGTGTTTTGATTGATTTGGTTATTTGCCTTAATTTTTTTTATTATTATATATATATATATATATTTATATATATATTTATAGTATTTTGATTTTTGAGATTTTTAGATCTGGCCATAACACCAATAAATTAGCTATATACAAGCTTCTAAAATCGTTTTAACTCAGAAAAATTGTATATTCCAAAAAAATTTTTGAGCCTTAATCTCTCTTCCAAGCTTTGTAATTATCATATAAAATCGAGTCATTCGTTACCTTGAGAAAAGAAGAATCAATTGGTTGATGAAAAATAAAGCGAAATTTACTTAATTTGTGGAGTTTTGATTTTTCATGCTTAACTAAAAATGATTTTCTCGCAAAAATTCTATTCCCTAAAAAAGGAGGCATTGGTGAAAAGAGCTACACGTTAGCAAATAACGGAGTGAAAGATATCACCTAAAAAAATAAATGACGAAAAGGAGAAGTGTTGAGCAAAGAATACCGCCTAATTTTGGAAGTCTTAAATTTTGCGAAAAACAAAGGACTAACCATTGTTGGTGCGTAGTCGCCGTCTCGTAAAAATTGGTGAAAAGAGCTACACGTTAGCAAATAACGGTGTGAAAGCTATCACCTTTTTACGAAAAAAAATGAGATAGAAATTGTGTTAGTGAAAAGAGCTACACGTTAGAAAATAACGGTGTGAAAGCTATCACTAAAAGGGATGTAGTTTATGAGCAGATTTGAATTAATTAGCAGCTGAATTTCAATACACTCAATTTTGTAAAAATCACAATATTTGATGACGACAATGAAATTCTTCTTCATATTGAGTCGAAAAATAAACGAGTGATCGAGAGCAACCATTAAAGGGAGTCGTGTGTATCACGAGTGGGAAAGAAATACTCAACCTTTTGGGGGGAAAACCTTACATTTTGGAATTACAAAATAAAAACCGTGTTTTAACTTCAAAAACATTAGTAGATTTATTTTGAATCTTGATTCATTTCTATCTACTGTATAAAGCTGGTTGTTGTTTATTAATGGCATTTTGATCACCTTTTCTCTTTTTATATTTTAATTTATGTGTGTATTAATTTTCTTATTTTAGTGATTTTTATTTTTATTTTTGGAGTGTGAATAATAAAGAGTCTTGCTCGGGACTAGCAAGAATTCAAGTTTGGGGTGTGATAAGTGTCAGTTTTGTACACTTATCCATGGTTTGTATCGATAAAATTCACCCATAATTGAGCTAGTCTACTCGTTTTTTGCTTTTAATTTATTAGTTTTAATAATTTTATTTTTATCGGATGATGATCGGATTAAATAACTGAATTACTCAAGAAACAACATGTTTAATAAATATTCTATTTATTGAATTTTGATATATTCATGTTGTAGGGCTTTCCGAGACGAATTCGGCAGTCTTTCCGGATTCAAAATCAGAGTTATATATCAAAAGTTATCATCCGAAGAAGATCTGGGGCAAAAACGCAAAGTCTGAGGAATTCTGGGCTAAAAACGTAACTATCAAAGCTTCAAATGAGCAAATTTACGAAGCCACGTTACGGCCGTAAGCCGTAAGTCACCTTAGTTACGGCCGTAACTCCTGAATGTTACGGCCGTAACTCTTGACAGATTGCTATGATTTGTCTAATTTTTTATACTTTTTGTGTATTATTGAGGGGATGGCTGACATTGATCCGATATAATGTAATAATGCTGTAGTTTTGGAGCTATTAGATGACTTTAGGTGTATAAATAGACCCCTTAGATCATTCATCATTCATCTTATAATTTTCAATTTCTTGTAAACTTTTCTTTTTGTGTGAAGAACACACTTGTGTTCTTGAGTGATCTTTGTAAGTGTGGTATAGTATATGTTGTTCAGAGAGTTTATTGCTTCTATCTCCTTTATCTACTAAGGGAGTTAGGATCAATTCTTTCTCTTGATTCAACTAAGAATGACCACCAAAGCTTGTAATATGTGTAATAAACCCTTAATAGGCTAAGTTTCTTAAGTTGGGATTATAAATAAGGTTAGTCATGTTATTTAAGTTTGTATAAAGATCTATTGTGAATTACTTATTATTGTGTGTGATTTTCATTGTTTTAACAATCTTTATTTATTTGGCCAATTAATGAAGATATTTATGGTCTTCATATGTTTCGAAAGAAAATATGTTTGATTAGATCAAATGATCTTCACTCTAAGTTGTTTTAGGGTATAGAAATATACCCCTAGTCCTTAGATGATTCATTGAGTTATTTTCACAAATCCTAATGCTATGTATTGAAGCCAATCAACATAGAAATATAGTGGATTGATTCAATATGTAAGGGGCGTTTATAGTTCGAAAGAGAAACCGTCTTTTTAAGGAAAATCGAATCTACACAACATAATAAGTAAATTCATCTTATGATCTCCAATACATCTTTTATAACTAATGACGAACTAAGTTTGTAATCCCAACTATTTCATTTTATCATTAATCAATCTATTAATATTGCAATCTTTTTATTTCCTTATAATATTAGAACTATTATTGCAATTTCTTTGCAATTATTAAACCAAACTTTTTAATTGTGTGTTTCACTCATCTTAAGTATCTATAAAAATAGACTAATAGTGTATAATTCAAATTATAACAAAACTTCCTTGTGGGATCGATAAACCGGACTCAAAAAGTCCACTTTACTACTTGATACGATATCGTGCACTTGCGATAGTTACACTAAAAGCGTGTCAGTGTATACATATCATCAAAATGTAGTGAGAAACTCACACACAAAATAATAGTTTGGGAATTAGTGTTTTGTGATTTTCAACTTGTTCCCAGCCATACCTGCTCACCCAAACACACACACACACACACACACACCATACATGTGTGTGTTTCTTATGATCGACAGCAGCCACCACCATGGGGTGGTGGTGGTGCATGACAGCGATTGGCGGTGGGTGGTGGTTGTTACTAAATCGAACAAGACAAGGAGGGAAGAGGATTACCAAGAAAACTTACCAAGGAAAATACAAGATCAACGACCACTACTATCTGCTACAGCCACCACCACCTGCTCGACTTCACCTACCCTAGCCAGCCTCACCTTCGGCAGCTTCATCTCTCTTGGTCGATCTCTCTCTCTCTCTACCTCTCACAGCCGCTGGGTTTGGGTTTGGGTTTGGGTTTGGGTTTGGGTTTGGGAGAAACACGATCGCACAAGGGAGAATGGTGAGGGAGATCCCGCTCGACTGCCGATCTACCGGGTTTAAAACCCTCGGCCTCTCTAACAAGTTCGCCATTATGGCATAATAATCCCCTAGGTTTATAATTCCTCACATTCAAGTTTCCAAATGATATTTTAACCCCTTGAACAATTTAAACTATCAATCAATCAAGTACTAACCCAATAATATTTATTATTATTATTATTATAATTAAATTTAGAAATTAAATTACGAAATTAACGTACCGAAAATCGGGATGTTATAACTCTCTCCCGCTTGAATCAGACTTCGTCCTCGAAGCCTTTGCCAGTGAATAGTTCCGAATGGTTAGTTCGCATTTCTGACTTGGGGTCCCACGTCCACTGAGAACCCTTCTGATGTTGCCATTAAACCTTCACCAAACCGATCACCTGGTTGCGCAAGGTCTTCGTCTTCCTTTCAATAGTAGCAATCGGCTTCTCCACGTAGTTGAGTCGCTCATCGACCTGGACGTCCTCAAGTGGGACCACTGCGGACTCGTCCATCACACACTTTTGCAGTTGCGATACATGGAAAGTATTATGGATCAAACTCAACTCGTCGGGTAACTCCAAGCGATACGCCACCTCGCCTACCCGCTCAATGACCCTATAAGGCCCGATATACCGGGGTCCCAACTTTCCCCACTTACGAAATCGAATCACCCCTTTCCATGGTGAAACCTTCAACAGTACATAATCTCCCACCTGAAACTCTAGGTCTGAACGTATCTTGTCGGTGTAGCTCTTCTGTCGACTCTGTGCAGTAACCAACCGTTCCCGCACTAGCTGTATCATCTCTGTCGTCTTAAGCACGATGTTCGTGCTTCCCAGTACCCGCTGACCGACCTCGCCCCAACAAATGGGCGTCCTGCACTTCCTACCGTACAATATTTCGTACAGTGGCATGCCGATACTAGAATGGAAGCTATTGTTGTAGGAGAATTCTGCTAATGGAAGGTACCGGTCCCAGCTACCTCCGAAGTCAGTGGCACAAGTCGGAGCATATCCTCTAATGTCTGAATGGTACTCTCACTCTGACCGTCTGTCTGTGGATGGAAAGCCGTACACCGCGAACTGCACCTTCAAATTTTCCGGGCACCCACTCGTGAGGAACGCGCCCTCAATATCAGAGATCCACCTCATGCTGACAATCGGATCCGCACCTCCCTTGAACTCCGGAGGAGAACAAGTGTTAAAGTCACGGTACTGGAATCCCCTGGCACGGGAATGATCACCCCTTGTGGCTGTAATAGCTGTTATACGCTCTACGACCACCGCCTCAACCTGCTCCCGTATCGCAGTAATGATATCGGGAATCGCCTCTCCGATAGAGTGTGCAACCTCTGTCGCTATCAACTCACGTATCTCATCTGTAGTCAATCCTGATCTCGTATTGGGTGCCATTCTACATTTCAATGGAAAAGCGTTACATACAATTCAATAATGCACAATTAAGTATTATAAACACGCACACACTCAGCTTCTTGGTTCCTCCGTGACTTTTCCCGGCTCGGGCGCGGATCTTGTGCTTTAGATAGTAGGAGCTCTTCTACTATCTTCCACACCTATCCATGCCCGTTCCGAGGCCTGTCCCGAAGTACCCAATTTGCTCCTCATCGACCAACCCAACACCTGTACTAGCAAAGATTTTCATTACTCCTAGTTTACTAGGAACCCCATACACCCTGCTATTCTAACTAAGATAGAATTACCCTTAGTCCTGACGAGTCATCTCGCGAATGCATAGTTATATACAGTGTAGAATCAAATAGACATTCGAATAAAAGATTCTACCCTAAGGCAACAATCAGGCAAGAACATGCAGTAAGGTTAAATCAGGAATTCTAAGGCTATCGAGTTCCTACTGCATACAACCTCCAAGGCATTCACTAACAATCTATCAGTACAAACATGCATTGAACTAGCATATAGCAGGCTACAAATAGGGGTGGCATTTCGGAACCGAAAATTCAAAACCAAACCGAAAAATTTTGAAAAAAGAACCGAAGAACCGAAACCAAAGAAGACCGAACCGAAAAATAGAAAAACAGAACCGAACCGAATTGGTTTGGTTTGGTTCTCGGTTCGGGGTCGGACAGAGCCGAACCGAACCGAAATGGACCGAAGTCAAAGTCACATACTAAAATGACATCTTTTTATGAGTTTTATGTGTTTGAGATTTTAATGTAATTTGTTTTTTCTTTTTTAAGACCCTCATGGATTCAAGGAGGACCGATAATATGCTCGTGTAATTCGTAATTCAACTAATTTAGGTTTAGAGAATGATCTATTGTGATTTGTGATTGTTATATCTTTTGAGATATTTGTAAATTGCTGTGCAAGTCTACCTCTTGAGTGTATATATATATATATATAACTTTTGTTGGCTTGTAGTTATATATAACTTATTCTATTGAATATAATATTTGAATTTATATTTTGAAAAATCGAAAAAACATCAAACCAAACTAAAACCGAACCGAATATTTATAAAACCGAATTTAACCGAACCGAACTTCAAAAAGAACCGAACCAAACCAAAACCGAATATTTGGTTCGGTTATTGGTTTCGGTCAAAAACCGAACCGAATGGAACCGAGTCCACCCCTAGCTACAAACACACAAGTAAAGAATTAGACTGTCTAGGATACATACACCCTATGTTCTAGAAAGTGAAAAATCACACCACACACTTAACCCTTGGATCCGTGTGACTGTACACACTGCGTCTTCGATCACTGCAACAAAACCCTTACCATTTTTTTTGAAAAACATTTTAAAAAGAAAACTCGAGCCGCAAACTTGAGTTCAGACACACCGAAATGTGTCTGCTTCGCTCAAGCTGTGCTCCGATACCAACTTGTAAAGCCACAAAATTTGCAATAAATTTTATCCTTAAAAAATTTGCATTTTTAAAATATAAAATACCATTTAGAAAAAAGGGTAAAAAAATACTCAAACCAAGAACCGTTAAGTTTGACCAAAACAACTAGTAGCAAACAAAAACCCGTTCACACCCAAACTAAACAGAAACATCAGCAGAAAACATGAGTCTATAAAACATCATCAAACAGAATCAGCATGCCGATGTGTACAATCAAGCCATCTCCTTCCCGTTAGAAGTACCTGAAGTTCCTGCAACTGATGAGAGGTAAGGGGAAGCACACAACTTAGTCAATTTCAGCACAAACATTACAAATCAACATACATCAAACTACATCCAGCGTAAGGGGGCACGTCTTGCTCAACCCTAACCGTACATCAAACAGACATCCAGCATAAAGGGCACATCTTGCTCAACCTTTGTTGTACATAAAATCATCACCCAGCATAAGGGGCACATCATGCTCAACCTTAGTCGTACATCAAACAAACAGTACAAGTACACACACATATCATACTTACACAGTACAAGTACAATATACATCACACCTGAGATACCACACATCCTAGTAATATACCCATACACAACTACAGCCACGCAATCAACAGTAAAGTGGGTGTATACATATCATTACAATGTAGTGAGAAACTCACCTCAAACGGTAGTGTAAAGCTCCACAAGCAACCCTGAAATCTCACGGAACTCAAACCACACCTACTCTCCTATATAACATAATGAACTATTAATTATAGGTTTATCATCTCATAACATTCTTTACTTGTTATTAGTTTGTTCCCAGATTATTTTCCCAAAATAGCAGTCTGTTCATGACTTCATTAGCCCCTCTTAAACCCCATATTTTACAAAACTGTTTCCGAGGCAGGTATATCAATATTATACCATTCTAAATATATATCACGCATGTCAAAAGGATTTTCCTACAATTTACTATGATTTTTGGAAAACAGCATATCAGAACTGTCAATTCCGGACCCACCTGTGGAAATGACCAATTCTGCTATACTTCGGGATGGAATCAGGTTCTGAAAGTTGGTGAAAAGGAATTAGACTCAATTTGTGAGGTTTACGTACTAATTTCGGGTCCAAATGATTTTTCTACGAATTTATATGATTTTTCCAAGATAGTGGCAGATTGCTGAGTTTTGCATAAAATCATAATTTGTGCTTTAGGCTTAAATTTGCCTCTTAACCCATTAAGCACGTAAGGGACAGCCATCCAAACTTGGGGTTGTGCTCTAGACAGCCCCTAGCAGGTCTCAACACATCATATCTTTATTTTTTACTTAATCAGTTTAATACTTAATCAGTTTAATCGATCATCTATATCTTGTTGTTTATTTTCTACTTAATGATCTTAATAATGTCTTTTTCATTAAGCAATTTTTGGGGTGTCCTTACCATTAAGTCAGAAATACTTCCCCAATATACCAAAATTACCCTCTCTAATAATAAAAGAATTAAGTATATATAGTATAAATTATAATATAATCTTATTTATAATTGAGTAGTATAAGTTTAAAATATATATTAATATTATATATTCATAAAATATAAACTATTTATTGATAAAAATTAATATAACTATATATATTAAAATATAACTGAATATATTTATTAAAATATTGTCTGATTATTTAAATATAACTAAAAATTATAATATGATTTATGAATATATATTATAATATAAATTAAAATATATATTATGTTAGATTATATATTAAGTTATATTATATAATTTTTTTAACATCGGTTTTTATTCGGAACTGATGTTAAATTGAAGTTCTTTTTAACATCGTTTTTTCGGAACCGATGTTAAATTGATTTTTTTTTCTTAACATCGGTTTTTTCCGGAACCGATGTTAAATTGAAGTTCTTTTTTACATTAGTTTTTATTCGGAACCGATGTTAATTTACTTTAAAATTTTCAATTATACCACCGCGTCTTTTTTAACATCGATTTTTCCAGAATCGATGTTAAATGGGTGATGTTAAATGTCTTTTTTGTAGTAGTGAATACCATTCAACTTAAAAAATAAAGAACATTTTATCAAAAATGACTTAATTCATATTGAGGGGTAAAATGGTCATTTCTGTCATTCAGATAGTTCATTCAGAAAAGAAAGAAACAACAAGATATTTTTCCAAATCAGACAGATTAATCCACTCAAACAGCTTAATCCATTCAGAGATTAATAGAAAAAAGTAAAACAACCCCTTAATCAATTAAAAAATTGCTAGTCCATCCAAAGTACATTACTATAAAGAAAAACTAACACATGAAATAATAGTTTGGGAATTAGTGTTTTGTAATTTTCAACTTGTTCCCAGCCATACCTGCTCACACAAACACGCACACACACATCATATATGTGTGTGTTTCTTATGATCAACAGCATCCACCACCATGGGGTGGTGGTGGTGCATGACGGCGATTGGCGGGGGATGGTGGTTGTTACTAAATCGAACAAGACAAGGAGAGAAGAGGATTACCAAGAAAACTTACCAAGGAAAATACAATATCAACGACCACCACTATATGCTACAGCCACCACCACCTGCTCGACTTCACCTACCCTCGACAGCCTCACCTTCGGCAACTTCCTCTCTCTTGGCCGATCTCTCTCTGTACCTCTCACAGCCGCACAATGAACAAGGAAGTTAGGGTGGTTTGGGTTTGGGTTTGGAAGAAACACGATCGCACAAGAGAGAATGGTGAGGGAGACCCCACTCGACTGTCGACCTACCAGGTTTAAAACCCTCGGCCTCTCTAACAAGTTTGCCATAATGGCATAATAACCCCCTAGGTTTATAATTCCTCACAATTTAAGTTTCCAAATGACATTTTAACCCCTTGAACAATTTAAACTATCAATAAAGTACTAACCCAATAACAATTATTATTATGATCATTATAATTAAATTTAGAAATTAAATTACGAAATTAACGTACCCGAAATCGGGATGTTACAACAGAAGGCTGTATTCCAAATATCAAAGGAAAACACCGCAGTACTATCAACAGTACAGTGGGCCTAGATATTGGATACAAGAGTCCCGTTATCCATCCAGAAAGCAGGTCACAGTGCAGCATCAACAACTCTGGGAATTCAACTGGAGACCCAGAAGACAAGCTGTAAGACCTAAGAAAATGGCTCCACCTCCTAGACGACAATCATACTGGAATAATAACCCTAAATTTTACATGCATGATAATAAAGGTTACAGCGACTACGTGTCTGCCCCGCGTAGACACTGCAAAACTGGACTAAAAGTAACCTACAGTAAACATATTGCTGTCAGGCAAATTTGGGTACTAAAAGGCACTAACATACATGGACCCAACAATCAAAGGGGACCTAAATCTACTTAATCCCTTTTATTACATGATATAAAAGAAAAGGACATCCGGTAACAGCGGATGTTCTTGGCACATGATAGGAGATATAAGCAAACTGTAAGATAATGTAGAAGGTCGCAGTCCAAAGGTGCGCTTCGGTGATAAATCCAAAGGAAGAACATGTGTAGGAAAGTTCAAAGTCACCGACGTAGCCTATGTTGAAGGCCTACAGTACAATATACTTAGTATTAGCCAATTCTGTGACAAACAGTTCTCGGTGAAATTCTATATAGACCACTGTAGAGTGAAGGACATCAAGACCAAAGAAATCATCCTCACAGGAACCAGGTCAGGTAATATGTATATTGCTGACTGGAATCCTACGAGCTCCACTGTTCCTTGTTTTGTTGCCAAAGGCACTACAGATCAAAGTTGGCTATGTCATAAGAGGATGTCTCAAATCAACTTCAAGACGGTCAACAAACTCGCCAGACAGGGAATGGTTAGAGGTTTGCCCAATGTGTCATTCCATAAAGACAGCGTCTGCGGACCCAGTCATAATGGCAAACAAGTCAAACCACCCTGAAAAACAAATCATACATGTCCACCCATAGGATTCTGGAAATATTGCCTCATTGTTGATGATTTTTCCAGATATGCTTGGAAAATCTTTCTGAGAAAGAAGAAAGAAACAACAACGAAGTTGCCTGAGCACCTGAGAAAGCTACAGAATGAGAAAGGGTTGAGTATTGTGTCCATTCGTTCCGATAGAGGTACTGAATTTACAAATCGCTTTAAAGAGCAATACTGTTCGGACAATGGAATACAGCTCGAATACTCAGCAGCCCAAACACCTCGACAAAATGGTGTTGCTGAGCGAAAGAATAGGACGCTCAAGGAAGCAACAAGAACCATGATTGCCGCCGCGATTCTGTGGCGAAACAACAAATACAGCGTGCTATATACAAAACCGATGTATCATCAATAAGCATCACAACAAAACAGCCAATGAGGTATGGTATAATAAAACTCCATTAGTTTCATATTTTCGTATTTTTGGATGCAGGTGTTACGTTCTGAATAATGGGAAAGATCAACTCAAGACCTTCGATGAAAAGTTGGATGAAGGGATATTTGTAGGATACTCCTCTTTCGGCAAAGCCTTCAGAATCTTTAACAAAAAGAAACTAACAATAGAGTAATATGTTCATGTAGTGTTCGACGAACCTCACTTTGATCCTACAGAAGTAGAAGACTTAACCCATAATATCTGAACACTCTCTATTGATGACCTTCAAACTCTAATAGAGCCTATCGTAGACTTAGAGATTAATCCCGCAGTTGTAAGATCAGAAGTAGTCGAAGCAGACACTGTACAAGCTGAAGCTGAAACTACAGCACCACAAGATACAGTACGGGATGCGGAACTAGAACCTGATAGGAGATGGTTGAGAGATCATGCACATGAGTTAATTATAGGAGACATTGATGCTGGTGTATCTACCCGAAGAAGAATACAGAGTACACAAGGAACTGTACTGTGTGCACAAGAAGAGACCAAGTATAAGAGATCTCCATTTCCTGTATGGAAATCTCAAGCTGAACTTATGAGATTAGCTATGTGCAGCCTAGCTGTATTCTTAGCTCAATCTGAACCTGTTTCAACCAATGAAGCTTTGAATAATTCTCATTGGATAACTTCTATGGAAGAAGAGTTTAATGGTTTCAAAAGAAACAATGTATGGTATCTAGTACCCAGGCCAGGACATCAAGCTGTAATTGGAACCAAATGGGTATTTAGAAACAAGAAGGATGAAAATGGATTGGTTATCAGGAAAAAATCTCGTCTAGTCGCACAAGGCTATAGACAGGAAGAATGCATAGATTATGATGAGACATTTGCTCCTGTGGCCAGACTAGAATCTATCAGGATATTCCTAGATTTTGCCATCCATATATATCAGATGGACGTTAAGAGTACATTCCTAAATGGAGATCTCGCCGAAGAAGTCTATGTTGAACAACCACCAGGGTTTGTCAACACTGAAGGCAGAGACCTAGTACACAGGCTACGGAAAGCACTGTATAGATTTAAGCAAGCACCTAGAGCTTTGTATGAAACCCTGTCCCTATACCTTATAAACACTAGATTTGAGAAAGGTGCTGTGGACAAAACCCTATCTAAAATACAGGAAGGAGATGACCTGTTGATGGTATAAATATATGTCGATGATATTATATTTGGTTCTACTAACCTTGTTTTATGTCAAAGGTTTATTAGGATTGCAGGTGAAGCAATTGCCTACTGGAATCTTCATCAATCAGGAGAAGTACAGCAAGGAGCTTCTCAACAAGTTTGGAATGAATAACTCCAAATTCTCGTCAACCCCCATGAGCACTTCCACGCAAATTAGTACTGACGAAGCTGGAAACCCGGTTGATCAATCACTCTACAGGAAGCTTATGGGTCACTCATCGATATCCAATTTGCTGTAGGATTATGTGCTCGGTATCAAGTCGCACCTAAGGAGTCACATTTCACGACAGCCAAACGAATCCTTAAATATGTGAAAGGAACAGTCGATGTAGAATTGTGGTATCTTAAGGAAGGAGGATTTGATTTGATTGGCTACAGCGACTCGGATCTCGGAGGCTGTAAGTTGGATGGAAAGAGCACAAGCGTTACTTGTCATTTTCTTGGACCTAAACTTGTGTCATGGTTCAGTAAGAAGCAATTGGCCAACTCACTTTCTACAGCTGAGTCGGAATACTATGCCGTTAGAAGTTGCTGTATGTAGATTCTCTGGATGCAATAGCAGCTAGAATATTATGGAATTAGTGCCAGAGAGATGTCAAACATGTGCAATAGCACGAGTGCAATTGCAATAACGCACAACCCTGTATTGCACTCGCGAACTAAGCATATTGATACGAAGCATCACTTCATCAGGAATCATGTTGAGAATAAGGATGTTCGGATCGAGAAAATTCATACAAACATTCAGTTGGCCGACATCTTTACAAAATCTCTCAACACAACCAGATTCTGTATGCTTTGTCAAGAATTGGGAATGTTACATCGTGACTCCCTGTAAGTTTTTATGCTTTTACTCATCAATTGAGGGGGAATGCTATAAGACCCGAGAACAAAGTATCCACTTTAATTAACTGTACACTCAGAACGAGTCAGATAGTACAGTAGCACAAAGAAGGCACGAAATCTTCCTACAGCTGACGTGTGCATTAATTTAGGGGGAATACAGTACGACCCTTGAATACAGTATTAATCCAGATATTGGTGAAAGAATTGAATATCGTATGTACCTTTTAAGGGGGAACGCTGTATTGATTCACGAATACAGCACATACACTATAGGATGTCAATTAATATTATATTAAAATTCTATTCGTACTGAAAACATTTTAAGTCCATGTGCCCTGTTTACATTTCAAACGTTTTATCCTTTAATGTTTTAAAGACACCTGGAATTCAATGTCTCAAATACCGTGATGTTTAATAATTTTAAAACTGCCGTTTCGTGCAAAAAGGGAAGGCGAACTGTTAGAAGTGGGACCGGCTATCATTTCAAAAACAGATGGATAAGACGTACAAGTTACTCTGAATCCATCATGGACGTTCTTTAATAAAAATAGTTCCCATCTCTTAAATCTGACCGTTCACTGTATGAAACCCTAATCATCCCTACACCCTATAAAAGGACTGTATTTTGCACCCTTAGACTCTTTACGCTTTCAGCAATTTAAACAAGTCTTCAGCAAATAGTTTACATATCTTCTGCAATTTTCTGCGACATTTCCCTGTTTCTTCAAACCCACTTTTTTGCATGTATGTCGACTTCCCAGACTTATTCCCTTTCCATGAAGAAGAGAGAATCAATCATCGACAGACACATCTTAACCAGGTCTGTGGTGATAGAGAGAATAAATCTCGAAGGAGAGGAATTCGTCAGAATGGAGGTGGTCGTTTCACGAGTGAAACAACAAGGGTTGTACCGTCTTGCGAGCTACCACGCCGAATTGTATGATGAGCATATAGTCGAAGAATTTTATTTGGATGCCTTGTTCAAATACTCGTCTAAGGGAAAAGGAGCAGAAATTTCTAAAATCTGTGCAACTGTTCAAGGGATTAAGGTCTCTGTTGTTGGAGGATTCGATATATGTGCTATTGTGCGGAAGCGTACTTAAAGATATGGAAAATAAATCGACACAAGATTTATAGAGGTTCAGCCAAACGTGCCTACGTCCTCTCTCCGTATCTTTTTCTATACGCTAAAGATCAACCTCTGCACCTCTCTTCTATTGGTCGAGGGATTATCGTTACAATTCTTGTCTTCTATCGGTCCGAGATAAACTATTCACACACTTGTATTTTTGATGGTCCAAGTTAAACCGTTTTTCTTTTCTATCGGACAAGGAATCAACCTCTCTAGCTTTCTATGGGTACTATACAAACCTCACGTGGATATAGATTGTGATTCTAATAATGTCGGATCCTTGATCCTAATAACACCGAATCAAATCTTATCCTTTCTTTTTCCTCTCGTGTATGTTTTCGTGTATAACACTCAAACACTTATCAATATAAGCTCAAATACAACAACAAGAATGTTTACAATGATATCACAAGTATAGAAGATTTGCTCAAGGTTGTTGTGTTGTTTGATACAAAATGGTTTGGTATTTATAGGCATTTTCCTCCAACTAGCCGTTACTGCCTACTAACTCTTTAGCATGCGCTAGCCTTCCTGCATAGCGTACGTTAAGCTCATTACATATGTTAAGGCATCTTGCTTACGTACGTTAACTGCTTGCAACTTTAGTCCAGTAGCTTCTCTTGATTACATACGTTATCTGCTTGCTGTAGCGTATGTTAATCCTTTCTCGTAGCGTTCGTTAATCAGTCAATATATCCGTTGCCTGCTTTTGTCAAACTATCCGTTGTGAGTTGACTTTGACTCAAAATCTTCCAACGGGTGTTTTGTTTGAATTCTCATTACATACGTTAGGCATAGCCTTTTACGTACGTTATTGACGCTGCATAGCGTGCGCTATTCCTCGCATATAACATGCGTTATTCATGTTCTGTCCAGCTTTTTGCGTCTTCAACTTTTTCGTTGTTTTGTTTTGCTTTCTTGTTGTTTTACTTTGTTTAACAACTAATCATCAAAACTCGATAATGAATATTTGGAATAAAATATTCCAACATATGTGAACAGAGAGGTGCTGTCGTCTGATGGACTGAAAATGGAAGAGCTTGAGACCTTCGGGTCGGAGAGTCTTCTATCTTCCTACTGGAAGCTATTCACCGGCGATGAGAATGCGGAGAATGTGCACCCCTCATGCCACAAGAAAAATTTCTATCTGCCCTATGTTTACCTTCACGACTTCTATTACAGGGTAGTTGAGAACCGGACAGGAGCTTTAGAAATGTTCACCAACCTACGCTTCAGAATGATGGTCGCCATCATGTCCAGGAAAAGGTTAACTGGTGTCAAATTCTGCTGAAAAGGGTACAGGAGGAGGCTACCAAACTTGAAATTATGAAGAAATCATTCGGCCTCATCCTGAATCATATCCTTACTCACTGTGGAGTCAAACAATCTGCCGATGCCAAGAAGATTGGCCCCGAAAAGTTCATTGGTGGAATGAAGGCCACCGCGTTTAAAAAATCACCCTTGATTGCCAAAACACCCCAACCTCAAAGCATGTCGATCTCAAGTGACCTGAGGTACGTCACTGTGAGAATCTCGACTGAGGAAATGAAAAGGAAGATAAGGGTCTCTAACATCCGGTCACCTCACGCTGTATAGAATAAGAAGACAAAGAATTCTTCTAAGGCTGAGGCTACAGTGACTACAATGGTCACTGTAGATGTTCCGTCCGTTCCAATTGCTGAATCACTCTCACAGGGCGCAACCTGTAACACCCCCAACCTGTTTGGGAACAATACAGCGCCGCAGACCCTCTTAGGAGGATCTACTAGGCTGGATACCAACACAAGACATCATATATAATGCCAACATGGCTAAAAAATGAAATAGTAGACCGATTTGGTCTTTCATCAATACATACAACGTAAACATCATATAAAACTCTGTCAAGAAACTCATACCCGCACAGGGGTCAATATACAACAACACTCCCATATGACGGGAGAGCAATACAGTGGAAGGAATAATACAATTCTACCATGTCGAATACCCAATACTGGCCCTCATGTGATTAGTATCATTAATCTTCCATCATCCTTCGCACTGACCCCGTGGTTTTGCTCCCCCAAAAATCTGCACATACCTGAATGCAATATATACATCCACCCTCCGAATACTCAGGGGTTAGCACAATTCCACTATTTTGCTAGTACAAGTATAAAGTGCAATTACGAGCCATACACATCATACTCCAAGAATATAGTAATTAAAATAATCACCGAGTCAAACACAGCGAAACTCTACCCGAGATGTTTCCTTTGAAAGAGATAGTCCAAAGCCTTGAAGGAAAGTGATAAAATAAGTAAACACTTGTAAAGCATTTTAAATATCTCGAGGGTTTTCAGAAAAATACATTTAGGATTTAGGAATCCTCATCTTTACAAAATTCCTCTTTACGGGGTCCATGTAATACCCGTACTTTTTATTGACTGTTTAACCTTGTCGTTCTTCCTATTTTGTCACTCTGTAAACTCTTTGTAATGTTGTCGATATTGTTATAGAGTTTCGTACCTTGTTTGGATCATGATCGTGTTGTTTATACCTTTCAGAAGTGTTCTGGGTCAGAGAGATAGCGCACGCTAGGCCTAGGCTAATGCATGTTAATTCTGCTTGAGTGGCGCATGCTAGCTTTGAGCCTTAGCGCAGGCTAAGGGACCAGACAGGGCAGAGGCAATAGCTAATACTTCTCTCTGGACTAGCAGTTAGCGCACGCCAGGAGTTAACTAGTGCACGCTATTCGTGGTCAGTAGCGCATGCTAACGAGCTGGGTCGGCAGAGGCAGTGAGGTTTTTAGACTGTCTGGACTATCAGGTAACGTACGCTAGGCTTCGGCTAGCGAATGCTATATGTGTTGCATAGCGCATGCTAGCTATCACAGCAGCGCATGCTAAGACTCGAGCTGGGCAGAGGACAGTAGGTTCTGGACTCCAATTTCTGGACACCAACTCCTAGGTAGCGCACGCTAAATATCGGCTAGTGCACGCTAAAGGAAGGCGATTAGTGCATGCAACTGTATACCTAACGCATGCTAATGAGGCTGGCAGAAGCCACTGGACTACCCAGTGACCCTGCTAGCGCACGCTAATATTGAGGCATAGGGTGTGCTAGACTGGGCACAGTATATATTGGACAGTTGACTTCCACTCATCATTATTTTCATACTTTTCACAATTCCGATCGGGAGCAGTGGGATTTGGGAGATTCAAGGAGTTTGGAGATGATCCTTCTTCAGATATCAACATCTTTGGTTAATGAACAAAGATTTCACAACATCTAATCCTTTCTATCTTCCAAATCAAGGTAAAAATCCTTAGAACCCTAATTTTGGGATTTTTGGGGTTTTTCTTAGATTCGTCCGCTTTATCCGTTTTGGAGCTTGAGAACCTTGAAATTATGAAGTATCTACCCCGTATACATGTTTCCCCTACGATTTTATGGATTGGGTTGTGCCGTGTTCGTACTGGTAAGGTTTTGGGTGATTTTCCAACCCCTAGATGTTTACTCTCGTAGTTTCGTGAATCGTAGGCGGGTTTCGGGAGTTTCTTCATGAATTATGAGTATGGATTATTGATTATCATATCCCTTGCAAATCGTTTAGGTATCGGAAGTGCATTCTTGGACCTACCGAACTCATACTCTTTTCCGTTCGATTTCTCGATGTCTCAAAGGCAAGTATTTATTTATGATTGTACGTTCTCGACTTTGAAAGTAAGATATATGAATGGCATGATTGTTTAAATCCACTCTAGGACGGGTCGACGGGTCCTTTGAGGGTTTCGTATCCTCTGGTGCGATTCCACAGATAATATGAGTTAACCACTCCGGGACGGACCGACGGGTCCTCTGAGGGTTCCGTAGCCTCTGGTGCGTTTCCACGGTTGATCATGTATGTATTGATGTGATGCTATGAGATTTAGTTATTCCGGAATACTAGTCTTGAATTGTTGAATTGAAGGTTATCTTTACTTTATTGTCGAGGAGTATTGTATTTCATATTCGATATACTTGCACTAGCTATTCGACGGCTAACCCCTTTATGGGGGAAATACGTTTTATGTATTTCAGGTTCCGGGAGAGCGGACAGGCAGGTATCGGGTCGGCACGAAGATGATGGGCAAGCGTGATACTGTGTCTTATCTCCGGTTATATTTTGTGTTCCTCCATTCAGTGTTGTTGTTGTAATACCCGTAATTTTGCTCCCCGGAAATTTTCTATTTTTGGCCGAAGTCTATTTTGGCGACTTTCTTGGGACCGTTTCGTCATCCTGAGAATGATTAATTCTACACTTTTTGTCATCCGAGTTCGTCTCGGTATCGTTCTGTTGAATTCCGTGCTCTTTAGCGACTTTTCCACGTAAGAGTTCGACTTTGTTAAATCACCATAAATTCTTGGAAACTCCAAAAATTCTGAATCTTTGCAATATTATAAAGCATCGTGTTAGCTTTCCAATGGTTCAAACGGTGAGTCAATCGGAGTCCATACGAGGGAGTTATGGTCGAAATAGCTAAGTCACTCTCATTTTCAGTTCACCAAAACCGCTTTGTACCGGTGCCGCGGCACACTGGCTGAGCCGCGGCACCGCCGAGCCACAGGAGCGAATTTTGGGCACGTGCCGCGGCACACACATACTGAGCCGCGGCACACATGACAGATTACCCCTATATCTGCGTTTTTTGTGCGATTCAACCTATACTTTTCCCATTTCTTCACTTGGGCGAGAGAGGAGGTTTGAGAGGAAGATGTTTCTCCACCTATCACTTGAGTGAGTGATTTCTCTTCATCTATTTTCGATTTTTAAGCCCGGATCATCGTTCTATCGCGTGCTCTTCGAATCATAGTGCTTGGATCTTCAAGAGGTAATTTCTTCAACATCTTGGATTTCGATTTTGTATTGGGTAATGATGTTTTGGATGTTAAAATCATGGGGTATGAAGTGATATACGCATGATTATGGACTTGTTGGAGTATTCATCGGATTATTGAAAGATTATTCAAGAACACTTTGAATTTTGTGTTGGAAATTGGGGATTTTGTTTGACTTCATCCTTTTAATCCGTAGTAATTTAGATTAGTGATGGATTGATGATTATTTAGGTGTATTCTATCATTTCCATCGTTGTTCCGCGGTTGGATTGTTTTGATTCGTCATTTTGGTTGAGTCATTAGTCGACGCCTTGAAGGTATCCGACAAAAGGTCTAAGAGGGGGGGGTTTGTGCGTTGTACGATTATTATTCATCGATGCGATTGTTGATTTATCATTGATATGACTTAGGGACGACATCCTTGTGAAGAACTCAAGTTGAAACCCTTCCATTCGTTGTCTTCTTCGTGGTTCAAGCTTCCCGGTCGAACCGTGTTCTTGGGATTTTGTAACGTTTATTAAGGCAAGTATACATTTATGATTATGCGTTCGACTTTGAAAGTATGAAATATTGATGATATGATTATTTCTAGCCACTCCGGGACGGCCTATGGTCCTCACGAGGGTTTCGTAGCCTCAGTGCGATTCCATGGTTGATATGAACGAACCGTTTCTACGGCATTCATATGAAATAATGTTGGCATGTAATGAACGAACCGTTTGTGGCATTCCTACATGTAACGGCGTATGATATGAACGAACCGTTTTACGGCATTCACATACGTCTTGAGATTTTAGTCATTAGGAATACTAGTCTTATATTGATGAATTGACGGATATTGATGAATTGACGGATTACATTTACTTTATTGTCGAGGAGTATCATGTTTCATATTGTTATACTTGCACTAGCTATTCGACGGCTAACCCCTTTATGGGGAAATACGTTTCATGTATTTCGGAGTTCCGAGAGAGAGCGGACGAGACGGGTATCGGGTCGGCATGAAGATGATGGGCAAGTGTGATCTGTGTCTTGTCTCGGTTATTTTCTTGGATTCCTCCATTCGGTGTTGTTGTCTTTGGAATGGATTTTTAATACTCGAGTATTGTATTTGATTCCCTTGATGTTCGGCTGTGTTGCCGAGGTATTGATTTGTGCAGTGATGTATATGGTTTCATTGGTTATGGTTTTGAATACCATTTGTATCGTCTTTCATTCTATTGTATGTAGACCTTATCGGTCAAGTTTATAGTTCCGCGTATGTTTAGCCTTGTGTGTCCCACGGCGGGGCTCACGGCGCTGTAATATACCCTGAATAACTTGGGGGTGTTACAGAATATGGTATCAGAGCTTAGGTTTATGGATACCTAGGCTGTCGGTCTTTTGGGTCGATTGAGTCGGCATTTGCCCACAGTATCACTACTCTGCCATCATCACAGTGCGACCGGTACTTGTAAGTCCTCTCACTCTTCTTGTATTCTTCTTAATCGTTTCGTTTATAGCTTGGTATTCTTGGGAATTGGTCACTTCGAGAAGGTGCGATTCGGATTATACTTACGCACGTGTGTGCCTTTCAGAATGTTGGCTGAAAGTAAAAAGAATCGTGGCCGTGGTCACGGACGTGAACTCTTCCTTGAGATTTTGTTAAGTTGCTAAGTGCGATAATGGTGTGTATCGGTATTATGTTGAGACTTTGTTTAGGAGTCGCATGCTAGTATCACGGGAGATCTTCGACTTCGCAGACTTGTAAGTATGTTGTTTGAATTATTCGATAATTCTTGGTGAAATTGAATTCCCGTTGAAATGTTGTTTGTACGAGTGATTGTAAGTTTCGAGGACGAAACTTATTTTAAGGGGGGTAGAGTGTAATACCCCGATTTTTCGGATATATTTTTTTTTCGTTTATATATTGGACATCGTGGATAGTTAATTATGCTCGAGGACGTTGTGAACGTATGACAATATTATTGAATTGAGTATATGTATTGATTTTGCCGTATGCTCGTATTTGGTATGTCATGACTTTGGACAGGAATTGTTGAAATTGGCTAAGTATGGAATTATTACGTACGTTAATAAGGTGAGATTACGTACGTAAGATTGGCATGGTTACGTACGTTAAGGCTAAGGTATTACGTACGTAACGAAGGCATCGGACAGAACCGAGTCCTGGTCGGCACGTGGGACCCTGTTTCGGCAACTTTCGGCGGAGGATGTTGACAGGCGAGTCAACGTACGTGTTACGTACGTTATACAGGACGTGTTACGTACGTTATACAGGACGTGTTACGTACGTAACACAACCATTGTACCGTAGCAAGTCAATGGTATATTACATCGTTTTATGGTATGGGTTACGTCGTAATGGACGCGCGGAATGAGACAGTGAGTTGGTTACGTACGTTATGGATTTTGGATTACGTACGATAAAGTTGTTACGAACGTTAAGAAAGGACACTTACGTACGTAATGAGAGTGCAATTTATATATTGAAGTGTTGCCTTTCATTTCTCTCACGATCCTTTGAGATATTTCCCTCCAAAACTCATCCCTCTTTACTTTTAAGAGTGTTTTAAACACTTTTAACATGATTATGAGCTTGGAATCATGGAATTAGAGCTTGGTTATGGAACTATTGTTGATTCTTGAAGTGATTTCTTGTGTTATCCATATTCTATGAGGTTTATGTTGAAGGAAGATAATGATATGCTTTGAATATGTTGATTATGATTATGGAATCATAGAGATCTTGATGTTCTTGAGGCCATATGATGACTATGATGATTTAATGATTCTTGGAATGGAGTTCAATTATTCTTTCTTCGTGGTTCGTCCATACAAGGTAATCCTCGTATCCCTTTGATAGTGGCTCATTTTTTTCTTTTTGGATTACTACTTGGGAGGGAGTATGTTGGGAATCGTGTATTTTGATGTTCGTCTTATTTCAATGAAAATGCATAAATTGGGTGTACTTTTATCCGCGGCGTGAGTATTTTTGAAATGGATTTTTGGTATTTTGCCAAGAAATTTTATTTTGTAAAACCGATTCCCTAAATCGAGTTTTTGGCATTTTAACCTTGATCGTTTTGACGGTATTTGGAAAATGATTTTTTTAGTATTTGAAAAATATTACCGTCATCGATCTTTTGACATTTTTGAAATGACGTGGAAAATTGTGCTTAGCACAGTAAATCCTTGTGAGAAGGGTTTACGGCGTATAATACTCCGTAAGGTTTTGGGGTGAAGATTGTAGTATTCGGATATTGTTGATGTCATTTTGGATATTCTTGGTCTATGGTATACATTTCGGAAGGAAGTCGGATAGAGGTATGTTTTGTGGTAATCGTACATAGAAGATTGTGTACGGGAAGGTATTCGGTATTGAGGTATTATATGGTATCATGTGATAATGCTATACGAGATTTATTGGAATCGTAATAAGAGATTTCGGATGTTGATATGATTCGAGATCTTCTTCATATGACGATAAGGGTTACATTGTGATTCTTGAGGTTGTATGAATGACATGATGAAGAAAATGGTAACATGGAGATATATACCTCGGATATGTTGTTACGAGCGTGATTTCGGATATTTCATGTTCTTGAAGAACTCTTGAATTATACGAGGTGATGAAAATTTTTAAGAAGTGTTGATGTTTTGAATATGAATATGGAATATTCATATCTAGAGCTAAACTATGTGTTGGAAATAATATTCGTATAGGAAATACGAATGTGATTATGAGCTTGATGAGACTATTATTCATCTCCGAATTTGGAAGCCCATACGTACGGAGCAAATATTCAAATCGAATGATTGGAGTGTTTGATAACCTTAAAATATGATTATCTATAATCTGAACTAATTGGATGGTTAGAATTAACGATGATCATCGGAAAATTTTAACTACGGATTTACGAGAAGGGAACCTTGTCAATTCGTGTTTAAGAATTGAGTTTGGAACCGATAATATTTAGACCCTTATTATTGGTCGAATTGATTCTTGATATGATCATCGGATTTCGCTCGTATTGTGGACATGGATTCGTGAGGGTCCGAGTTGGACGATTCGGACTATGATTGGTCGAGATATGGTGAAACGATTGAGTTCGTGGTTTGGTGGTATTGATATTGGTCGTCATCGAACCGGTTGATTATCAATCCTTCGTTTCTGATAAGATATGATGTTTGATCATAGATTATGACTTTTGTGTTGCGGTTAAGGTTGAAGGGTTCGTAGATTAACTTGGTCGAGACTCGTAAGACGAAATCGACTGAATTGGTAACAGTTCGTTGTATTGATATCGAGGCAAGTTTTATACTCGTACTAATCAATGAGACTAATGTTATTGTGTAGGCGTACGAATGTGTGTATCATTTCGGGACTTGGCCTCTTTATGATTGTATTGATATCAGGGGATCATTGATACGACGCCCGTCGGAAAATTATGCCAAATGTTACTGTTGGTTGTAAATGGCCGGTTCAAGGCATTACGATACTTGTTGGTAAAGTTGCTATCGATAGCTGGTTCGCGGTATCGATGTATCGATTATTATTGTTCGCGATTAATGTCGTTCTGAGACATCGTTGAATCTTTGTCGTCGAATTGGAACTGTTGCTATGATGTTGCGTTAACCGATTGGGGACGTTTGATATATCCTTTTGTCATCTCCGTTTCGGTGGTCGGTTTAAGACACCGGGACATCTATTCTATCGTATCATTGATTATCGATTGACCGTTCTAAGGTAATCGAGGTATTGAATTGGGATTATCAAATATATTTCCCATCCGTTGTCAAAGATATTCTCATCCGTTGTATCGTTGTTATCGATTGGCCATTCTACGGTAATCGAAGTATTGAATTGGGACTGTCGAGGAGAGTTCCCATCCGTTGGATTTTTATTGCCGTGTTGGCCGACTCAAGGCAGCACACTATTATTTTTGTGAACTCGATAATTTTGTGATCGCTGAAGGTTGAGGATTTTCCCGAACTGTTGTGTTGTGATCGTTGCTCGTATTAATCGGTCCTTAGGGAATTCTGATCCCAGGATGGTTGTTTTGAATATCGTTGGTCGTGTCGATCTTTCATTATTCGTGTGTCATCGTTCACTTGGTGAGTCGTATGATCCGTATTGGATGTTTTATCCCTTGAGTTTCGTTGTCATGTTGTATCGTGGCATATCTGGAATCATGTCTGCGTGCCGATTGGTTATGTGTAGGATTTTTAGCCAGACACTCGACGGTCATGCGTGGATATTTCCGCATTGGACCGTGCACACGAGACGTAGTTCTTGAGGCTAATTAGGCACATTGTCACCCGTATATTCTGGATTCCGTATACGGGGTGGACATGTGCACGGACACATTTCCGGATCGGGCGTACTGTGATGTCCCTCTTGAGCTTTATTGATTGATCGTTCGTAGTCCATGTTGTATTGGATATGTCCGACGATTTGCATCGAGTCGTTCATACGCCGAGTATGCCCGCGATCACGTTTGCTTCTTTGAGATCTGTATTGTGATGATTTACAGCTTTGGGCTGTTCGGATTTCAGGCCATTGTGATGTATCGGTATTTCCGTTGGAGCCTTCGGGCATTGTGAATTCGTATCTTTTTCGGCATTGGTTTGGTTTACCTTCGGGTAATGTATTGTTGTGTTCTATATTGATGATTCGCCGTTTGGGCGTAAGTTTCGGTTCTTGTGCATCTCGTTGAGCTTTTCCAGGCGAAATATTTCTTCTCCCTACCTGTTTTAAGTTTCGGGACGAAACTTCTTTTAAGGAGGGTAGAATGTAATACCCGTAATTTTGCTCCCCGGAAATTTTCTATTTTTGGCGGAAGTCTATTTTGGTGACTTGATTGGGACCGTTTCGTCATCCTGAGAATGATTAATTCTACACTTTTTGTCATCCGAGTTCGTCTCGGTATCGTTCTGTTGAATTCCGTGCTCTTTAGCGACTTTTCCACGTAAGAGTTCGACTTTGTTAAATCACCATAAATTCTTGGAAACTCCAAAAATTCTGAATCTTTGTAATATTATAAAGCATCGAGTTAGCTTTCCAATGGTTCAAACGGTGAGTCAATCGGAGTCCTGACGAGGGAGTTATAGTCGAAAGAGCTAAGTCACTCTCATTTTCCAGATTCAGCCAAAACCGCCTGTACCCGGTGCCGCGGCACACCTGGGCTGAGCCGCGGCACACTGCCGAGCCCTGGGAGCGAATTTTGGGCCTGTGCCGCGGCACACACATACTGAGCCGCGGCACACATGACAGATTACCCCTATATCTGCGTTTTTTGTGCGATTCAACCTATACTTTTCCCATTTCTTCACTTGGGCGAGAGAGGAGGTTTGAGAGGAAGATGTTTCTCCACCTATCACTTGAGTGAGTGATTTCTCTTCATCTATTTTCGATTTTTAAGCCCGGATCATCGTTCTATCGCGTGCTCTTCGAATCATAGTGCTTGGATCTTCAAGAGGTAATTTCTTCAACATCTTGGATTTCGATTTTGTATTGGGTAATGATGTTTTGGATGTTAAAATCATGGGGTATGAAGTGATATACGCATGATTATGGACTTGTTGGAGTATTCATCGGATTATTGAAAGATTATTCAAGAACACTTTGAATTTTGTGTTGGAAATTGGGGATTTTGTTTGACTTCATCCTTTTAATCCGTAGTAATTTAGATTAGTGATGGATTGATGATTATTTAGGTGTATTCTATCATTTCCATCGTTGTTCCGCGGTTGGATTGTTTTGATTCGTCATTTTGGTTGAGTCATTAGTCGACGCCTTGAAGGTGTCCGACAAAAGGTCTAAGAGGGGGGGGTTTGTGCGTTGTACGATTATTATTCATCGTACGATTGTTGATTTATCATTGATATGACTTAGGGACGACATCCTTGTGAAGAACTCAAGTTGAAACCCTTCCATTCGTTGTCTTCTTCGTGGTTCAAGCTTCCCGGTCGAACCGTGTTCTTCGGGATTTTCGGTAACGTTTATTAAGGCAAGTATACATTTATGATTGTACGTTCTCGACTTTGAAAGTATGAAATATTGATGATATGATTATTTCTAGCCACTCCGGGACGGGCCTATGGTCCTCTGAGGGTTTCGTAGCCTCTGGTGCGATTCCATGGTTGATATGAACGAACCGTTTCTACGACATTCATATGAAATAATGTTGGCATCTAATGAACGAACCGTTTTGACGGCATTCCTACATGTAACGGCGTATGATATGAACGAACCGTTTTTACGGCATTCACATACGTCTTGAGATTTTAGTCATTCCGGAATACTAGTCTTATATTGATGAATTGACGGATATTGATGAATTGACGGATTACATTTACTTTATTGTCGAGGAGTATCGTGTTTCATATTGTTATACTTGCACTAGCTATTCGACGGCTAACCCCTTTATGGGGGAAATACGTTTCATGTATTTCAGGTTCCAGGAGAGCGGACAGACGGGTATCGGGTCGGCATGAAGATGATGGGCAAGTGTGATACTGTGTCTTGTCTCCGGTTATTTTCGATTCCTCCATTCGGTGTTGTTGTCTTGGAATGGATTTTTAATACTCGAGTATTGTATTTGATTCCCTTGATGTTAGGCTGTGTTGCCGAGGTATTGATTTGTGCAGCGATGTATATGGTTTCATTGGTTATGGTTTTGAATACCATTTGTATCGTCTTTCATTCTATTGTATGTAGACCTTATCGGTCAAGTTTATAGTTCCGCGTATGTTTAGCCTTGTGGGTCCCACGGCGGGGCTCACGGCGCTGTAATATACCCTGAATAACTTGGGGGTGTTAAAGTTGTACTGGAATGGTTATTGAATACTCGAGTATTGCTATTTTTTCAGTTTTCTTGATGTTCCGGCCTGCGTTGCCGAGGTATTGATTTGTGTTGTGATGTATTTGGATACTTTGGATATGGTTTTAATACCATTTGTATTGTCCTTCATTTCTTTTTATTTGGACCTTCTCGGCCAATTTTTATGATTCCGCGTATGATTAGCCTTGTGGGTCCCACAGCGGGGCTCACGGCGCTGTAATATACCCTGAATAACTTGGGGGTGTTACAGAATATGGTATCAGAGCTTAGGTCTATGGATACCTAGGTTGTCGGTCTTTTGGGTCGATGGAGTCATCCTTTGTCTACAATATCACTACTTTGTCATCATCACAGTGCGACTGGTACTTGTAAGACCTCTTACTCTTCTGGTGTTTCCTTAATCGTTTTGCTTCTATTTTGGTATTTTTGATAATCGGTCACTTCGATGACGTGCGATTGAACTGTACTTATGTGCCTTGTGTGTTCTTCAGTATGTCAGCTGGTAGGGGACGAGGCCGTGGACATGGACGAGGACGTGGCGTGGCCGTTTCCCTCAGTTCCATTGCGGGATCGACCAATCCCAGCCTATCTAACTCGGTGCATCCTGACACCGAAAGTCAGCACGACCAGTCGACTGGCCAAGGGAACAGTGCGGATGCTGGAGTTGCGAACGTACTTCAACAATTGGCTAACCAGATGACCATTTTGGCCCAAACCGTTCAGTTGAACAATTCGAACCCAACAACGGATGCCTTGCTTCAAAATGTAATCCGTATGCACCCTCCATAGTTTGGTGGTGCCACAGACCCGTTAGGTTGGGAGGATTGGCTAGCGGAGTTAGAGAAAATTTTCGAATTGGTTGAATATCCCGAAGCGAGGAAAGTACCGATTGCTCAGTATTTCCTCACCAAGGAGGCCGCTACGTGGTGGAAAGTGATCAAGCCACAGGATCATGTTGCTACGTGGGAAGAGTTTAAAGAGATTTTGGAGGCCGAGTTTTGTCCTTGGACAGTGCAAGAAGGCCGAATCCGAGCCTTTTTCGAGGCTAAGCTACAGAACATTCCCGTTTCGCAGGCAATCATGGAGTACAACCAACAATTGATCCACGTGAAGGATCAAGTGAGAAACGAGCATGATAAGATCAGATGCTTTGATATGCGGATGAATATGAACTTACGACGGTACATGGCCGGATTTTCTTGCACCACGTTGAAGGAATATCAGGACAGAGCTTTGGTCCACGACATTTTAAGCCCCGACAACGATACCAATAAAGAACCGAAGAAGCAGAAGATCGCGGGAAATTTTTTTGGCTCTAAGAGTGGCACCTTCCAGAGGCCTCAGACGACTAACCGTTCTGCCGGACAGTCGTCACGTTCTGCTAAAGGAAAAAAGGAGTTTCCGTTTTGCTCCGGGCACCTCAGCTCGCCCGGTGACTTGCTATAATTATGGTCGTCCAGGCCATGTTAATTTGGAATGCAATTTTCCACCTTTGAAGTATCATACTTGCGGACAGATGGGACATAGAGCGGCTTATTGTTCTGAACCAAATCAGAATCTTGACACTCGGGCTTCTGCCCCAGCGCCTCTAGATCAAGGCGTGAATCAGCGGCAATCTTTTGGTCAGTCTCAGCAGAGTTACGGCAGGGGCCGGGGATGGGGTCAGAACGTTGGAGGAGGAAACTCTAGCATCGGTTCGGTACAACCATGAATCTATGAGATGCATTGAACAGATGAACCCGACGCGGCGTTGGCCTCAGGTACCATTCATATTTTATCTCATCAAGTTCGTGTACTTTTTGATATGGGTGCTACACATTCTTTCATTTCCTTGGAGTGTGTACACCGTTTGAATATAACTTGTATGACTGCTTGCGATCCCTTCATTGTGAAACTACCTAGAGGGGATAGAATTGTGGAAAACCAGGAGATTAGAGATTTTCCGGTGAATATAGCCGGTATAGATTGGTTATCGAATTTGATTGTAGTTGATATGCGAGGATGTGATCATTGGCGAGGATTGGCTTGATAGTCACCAAGCGATTATGAATTACCGTACTAAGGTTATCACCATGATGACTAAAGACAGGTCCGTGTACTCATTTTTGGGACATAAGTCGGACCAATTTAAGTTGCTTATCAGCGCCATGAAGGCCGTAAAACTTTTGAATAAAGGTTGTACGGGATATTGTGTTATGTTTTGAAGACGGAAGGGAACGAAGTTGATTTCTCTTCGATTCCGGTTGTTAATGAGTATCCCGATGTTTTCCCGGACAACCTCCTGGGATTATCGCCAGATCGAGAGATAGAATTTACTGTGGATTTAGAGCCTGATGCGGCTCCAATTTCTAAGGCACCTTATCGGATGGCACCTTCCGAGATGCAAGAATTAAAGAGTCAACTGGAAGAACTTATGGAGAAAGGGTACATTAGACTGAGCGCTTCGCCTTGGGGCACGCCTGTTCTTTTTGTGAGAAAGAAGGATGGTTCACTACATTTATGCAACCATGAGCTGAACAAAGTGACCATCAAGAACAAGTATCCTTTGCCTCGTATAGACGATTTATTTGATCAGTTGCAGGGGGATGCAGTCTTCTCGAAAATTGATTTAAGATCAGGGTACTATCAGCTCAGAGTGAGAGAGTCCAATGTTCCGAAGATTGCATTTCGGACGAGATATGGGCATTATGAATTTGTAGTCATGCCTTTTGGATTGACTAATGCACTGGCATTATTCATGCAGTTAATGATTAAGATATTCATCGAGTACCTCAACAGATGTGTAGTCGTCTTTATTGATGATATTTTGATCTATTCTCGAGATAAGGAGGAACATGCCCGACACTTGTGTTTGGTACTAGATATTTTGAGAGTCGAGCACCTCTTTGCAAAATTATCGAAATGTGAGTTCTGGTTGGAAGAAGTTATGTTTCTCGGCCATGTGATTTCAGTCGACCCGCAGAAGATTGAGTCAGTGCTAGATTGGGCACCGCCTAAAAATGTTAAGGAAGTTTGTAGCTTTTGGGGCCTTACTGGGTATTACCATCAGTTTGTAGAGGGGTTTTCGAAACTCGCTCGGCCGCTTACGAAATTAATCTAGAAGACATAAGAGTTTGTTTGGACGGCTGAGCGACAACAGATCTTCGATGAGATGAAGAGACGTTTGACCTCAGTGCCGATCCCAGTTTTACCGCACGGTAGTGAGGGATTTTCAGTTTAGAGTGACGCATCGGGTTAAGGTCTTGGATGTGTGCTTATGCAACATGATAAGAAGATAGCTTTTGCGTCACAACAACTGAAGCCATACGAGATGAACTATCCTACTCACGATTTGGAGTTGGCCGCAATTGTCTTCGCACTCAAGATTTGGCGACACTATTTGTATGGTTCTCCATGTCGGATTTATACTGATCACAAGAGCCTGAAGTATATCTTCAGTCAGAAAGAGCTGAATATGAGACAGAGACGTTGGTTAGAATTGATAAAGGATTACGATTTGGAAATTCTTTACCACCCGGGAAAAGCCAATGTCGTGGTGGATGCTTTGAGCCGCAAATCGGCATCACTTCAAATGCTTGAGGTTCTTACATCTCAGATGAAGATTCGTTAGGATTTAATCGAGCAAGGAATATAAGTTTGGCTTCCAAGAATACTGGGACAACTGTGCACTCTCGAAATTACTTCGTCCTTGGTTGACGACATCAAAGGGAAACAGTGGAGTGACCCGATGATCTCTCAACTGAAGGAAGATGTAATTAAGGGAAAAGCCCCTGGCTTTATGGTTCACGAAGATAGTATTATGAGATTCTAGGGCCGGCTTTGTGTTCTGAATGATCTAGAGTTGAGGCAGAGAATTCTCCGAGAAGCCCATGCTACTCCTTACTCAATCCACCCTGGAACGAGTAAGATGTACAAGGACCTGAAGCGAAATTTTTGGTGGAATAACATGAAGAAAGATGTCACGGAATTTGTACTAAGGTGTTTGACGTGTCAACAAGTCAAGATCGAACATCAACGACCGGCGGGGTTGTTGAAGCCACTTCCTATTCCCGAGTGTAAGTGGGAAGATATCTCTATGGATTTTATCACTGGCATGCCGAGAACTAGAGCCGGAATGAATATGATTTAGGTAATCGTCGATCGATTGACCAAGTCTGCACACTTCTTGGGTATTAAGGATACTTGGGGACTGGAGAGATTGGCTCGCACTTTTGTAGCCGAGATTGTGAGATTGCATGATGCCCCTAAGACCATTGTTTCCGATTGAGACGGTTGTTTCGTATCGCACTTTTGGCAGGACGTTCATCAGGCTTTGGGTACTGAGTTGAGATTGAGCATGTCCTTTCATCCTCAGTCAGACGGTCAGATGGAGAGGACGATTCAGACGTTGGAGGATATGTTGCGGGCTTGTGCCCTAGACTGGAGTAATGATTGGGAGCTTCATTTTCCGTTGATCGAGTTTGCCTCCAATAATAGTTGGCATGTGTCGATCAAAATGGCACCGTTCGAGGCACTTTATAGTAGGCGATGTAGGTCGCCATTATGTTGAGACGAAGCTTCGGAGCTAATCAGAACGGAGCCAGATATATTGATGGAGACTAAGGAAAAGATTTCTATTATCCGGGACCGGTTGCTGACTGCCCAGAGCCATCAAAAATCTTATGTTGATACTCGTCGTCGACCTTTGTAGTTCGAAGTGGGGGATCATGTTGTACTCAAGGTTTCGCCGACCAGAGGGGTTTTCCGCTTCGGGAAAAATAGGAAACTTAGCCCGAGGTATATTGGACCTTTCGAGATTTTGGGCAGGGTTGGAGATTTAGCTTATCGCTTGGCGTTGCCTCCAGCTTTGAGTCACGTCCATAGTGTTTTTCATGTGTCTCAGCTGAGAAAGTACGTGCTGGATACAAGTCATGTTATCGACTATAGTGAGATTGATGTAGCCGAGGATATTACTTTTCCGGAGAGACCTATGAAGATCCTTGAACGTTGTGAGAAACAACTTCGGAATAAAACCATTCCGTTGGTTAAAGTGAAATTGTCGAGACATGGAGTCGAGGAGGCAACTTGGGAGACGGAATAGAAGATGCAGTCGGAGTACCCCGAACTTTTTATTTCTTAAGTTTCGGGACGATACTTCTTTTTAGAGGGGGATAATGTAATACCCATACATTTTATTGACTATTTAACCTTGCCGTTCTTCCTATTTTGTCGCTCTGTAAACTCTTTGTGATGTTGTCGATATTGTTATAGAGTTTCGTACCGTGTTTGGATCATGATTGTGTTGTTTAGACCTTTCGGAAGTGTTCTGGGTCAGAGAGATAGCGCACGCTAGGCCTAGGCTAACACACGCTAATTCTGCTTGAGTAGCGCACGCTAGCTTTGAGCCTTAGCGCGCGCTAAGGGACCAGACAGGGCAGAGGAAGTAGCTAATACTATTATCTGGACTAGCAGTTAGCGCATGCTAGGAGTTAACTAGCGCACGCTATTCATGGTCAGTAGCGCTAAAAATCCTTAGACAAAGAAGTCTTATAAGGCCGAGGCCACAGTAACTACAGCGGTCACTGTAGATGTTCCGTCCGTTCCAATTGCTGAATCACTCTCACAGGGCACAACCTGTAACACCCCAACCCGTTTGGGAACATTACAGTGCCGCAAACCCTCTTAGGAGGATCTACTAGGCTGGATACCAACACAAGACATCATATCTAACGCCAACATGGCTAAACAAATGAAACAATAGACCGATTTGGTCTTTCATCAATACATACAACGTAAACATCATATAAAACTCTATCAAGAAACTCATACCCGCGCAGGGGTCAATATACAACAACACTTCCATATGATGGGAGAGCAATACAGCGGAAGGAATAATATAATTCTACCATGTCGAATACCTAATACTGGCCCTCACGTGATTAGTATCATTTATCTTCCATCATCCTTCGCACTGACCCCGTGGTTTTGCTACCCCAAAAATCTGCATGTACCTGAATGCAATACAAACATCTATCCCCCGAATTATCGGGGGTTAGCACAATTCCACTATTTTGCTAGTACAAGTATAAAGTGCAATTACGAGCCATACACCTCATACTCCAAGAATATAGTAATTAAAATAATCACCGAGTCAAACACAGCGAAACTCTACCCGAGATGTTTCCTTTGAAAGAGAGAGTCCAAAGCCTTGAAAGGCACTGATAAAACAAGTAAACACTTGTAAAGCATTTTAAAGATCTCGAGGGTTTTCAGAAAAATACATTTAGGATTTAGGTATCCTCGTCTTTACAAAATTCCTCTTTATAGGGTCCATGTAATACCCGTACTTTTTATTGACTGTTTAACCTTATCGTTCTTCCTATTTTGTCACTCTGTAAACTCTTTGTGATGTTGTCGATATTGTTATAGAGTTTCGTACCTTGTTTGGATCATGATCGTGTTGTTTATACCTTTCGGAAGTGTTCTGGGTCAGAGAGATAGCGTCCGCTAGGCCTAGGCTAATGCACGCTAATTCTGCTTGAGTGGCGCACGCTAGCTTTGAGCCTTAGCACAGGCTAAGGGACCAGACAGGGCAGCGGCAGTAGCTAATACTGCTCTTTGGACTAGCAGTTAGCACACGCTAGGAGTTAACTAGCGCACGCTATTCGTGGTCAGTAGCACACACTAACGAGCTGGGTCGGCAGAGGCAGTGAGGTTTTCAGACAGTCTGGACTATCAGGTAACGTGCGCTAGGCTTCGGCTAGCGCACGCTATATGTGTTGCATAGCGCATGCTAGCTATCACAGTAGCGCACGCTAAGACTCGAGCAGGGCAGAGGACAGTAGGTTCTGGACTCCAATTTCTGGACACCAACTCCTAGGTAGCGCAAGGTAACTATCGGCTAGCGCACGCTAAAGGAAGGCGATTAGTGAATGCAACTGTATACCTAACGCACGCTAATGAGGCTGGCAGAAGCCACTGGACTACCCGGTGACCCCGCTAGCGCACGCTAATATTGAGGCATAGCGTGCGCTAGACTGGGCACAGTATATATTGGACAGTTGACTTCCACTCGTCATTATTTTCATCCTTTTCACAATTCCGATAGAGAGCAGCAGGATTTGGGTGATTCAAGGAGTTTGGAGGTGATCCTTCTTCAGATATCAACATCTTTGGTTAATGAACAACGATTTCACAACATCTAATCCTTTCTATCTTCCAAATCAAGGTAAAAATCCTTAGAACCCTAATTTTGGGATTTTTGGGGGTTTTCTTAGATTCGTCCAATTTATCTATTTTGGAGCTTGAGAACCTTGAAATTATGAAGTATCTACCCCGTATACATGTTTCCCCTATGATTTTACGGATTGTTTTGTGCCGTGTTCGGACTTGTGAGGTTTTGGGTGATTTTCCAACCCCTAGATGTTTACTCTCGTAGTTTCGTGAATCGTAGGCGGGTTTCGGGAGTTTCTTCATGAGTTATGAGTATGGATTATTGATTATCATATCCCTTGCGAATCGTTTAGGTACCGGAAGTGCATTCTTGGACCTATCGAACTCATACTCTTTTCCGTGCGATTTCTCGATGTCTCAAAGGCAAATATATTTATGATTGTACGTTCTCGACTTTGAAAGTAAGATATATGAATGACATGATTGTTTATATCCACTCTAGGACGGGCCGACGAGAACTCTGATGGTTTCGTATCCTCTAGTGAGATTCCACGGATAATATGAGTTAACCACTCTGGGACGGACCGACGGGTCCTCTGAGGGTTCCGTAGCCTCTGGTGCGGTTCCACAGTTGATCATGTATGTATTGATGTGATGCTATGAGATTTAGTTATTCCGGAATACTACTCTTGAATTGTTGAATTGACGGTTATCTTTACTTTATTGTCGAGGAGTATTGTATTTCATATTCGATATACTTACACTAGCTATTCGACGGCTAACCCCTTTATGGGGGAAATACTTTTTATGTATTTCAGGTTCCAGGAGAGCGGACAGGCACGTATCGGGTCGGCACGAAGATGATGGGCAAGCGTGATACTGTGTCTTATCTCCGATTATATTTTGTGTTCCTCCATTCAGTGTTGTTGTACTGGAATGGTTATTGAATACTCGAGTATTGCTTTTTTTCAGTTTTCTTGATGTTCTGGCCTGCGTTGCCGAGGTATTGATTTGTGTTGTGATGTATTTGGATACTTTGGATATGGTTTGAATACCATTTGTATTGTCCTTCATTTCTTTTTATTTGGACCTTCTCGGTCAATTTTTATGATTCTGCGTATGATTAGCCTTGTGGGTCCCACAGCGCTGTAATATACCCTGAATAACTTGGGCGTATTACAGAATATGGTATCAGAGCTTAGGTCTATGGATACCTAGGTTGTCGGTCTTTTGGGTCGATTGAGTCATCCTTTGTCTACAGTATCACTACTTTTCCATCATCACAGTGCGACCGGTACTTGTAAGACCTCTTACTCTTCTGGTGTTTCCTTAATCATTTTGCTTCTATTTTGGTATTTTTGAGAATCGGTCACTTCGATGACGTGCGATTGAACTGTACTTACGTGCCTTGTGTGTTCTTCAGTATGTCAGCTGGTAGGGGACGAGGCCGTGGACGTGGACGAGGACGTGGCACGGCCGTTTCCCTCAGTTCCGTTATGGGATCGACCAACCCCAGCCTATCTAACTCGGTGCATCCTGACACTGAAAGTCAGCACGACCAGTCGACTGGCCAAGAGAACAGCGCAGATGCTGGAGTTGCGAATGTACTTCAACAATTGGCTAACCAGATGACCATTTTGGCCCAAGCCGTTCAGTTGAACAATTCGAACCCAACAACGGATGCTTTGCTTCAAAATGTAATCCGTATGCACCCTCCATAGTTTGGCGGTGCCACAGACCCTTTAGGTTGGGAGGATTGGCTAGTGGAGTGGGAGAAAATTTTCGAAGTGGTTGATTATCCCGAAGCGATGAAAGTACCGATTGCTCAGTATTTCCTCACCAAGGAGGCCGCTACGTGGTGGAAAGTTATCAAGCCACAGGATCATGTTGCTACGTGGGAAGAGTTTAAAGAGCTTTTTAGGCCGAGTTTTGTCCTTGGACAGTGCAAGAAGGCCGAATCCGAGCCTTTTTCGAGGGTAAGCCACATAATATTCCCGTTTTGCAGGCAATCATAGAGTACAACCAACAATTGATCAATGTAAAGGATCAAGTGTGAAACGAGCGTGATAAGATCTGTTACTTTGATATGCGGATGAATATGGACTAACTGTAATATCCGGATTTATTATTATGTATTTCATCTGTATTCGAACCCTATATTATTCGGATTTGTGATCTTGATTATTGGAGTATGATATTTCTTTCATTGGTAACTTTGTACATAAGTATATCAACATGCAAAATTTCTCATGCAAACTCGTGATAGCGCACGCTAAGAATGTAGCTTAACGCGCGCTATCGGCTACTACTAGCGCACGCTACGTATGTAGGAGTTGCGTGCGCTAGGCACTCAATTATTGAGCTGGGCGGCAAGCACATGCGCCAGCCGGGACATGGGTCCGGGTAAGGTTCCCGCGGACGAACCTGGACAGTTTTGAAGTCAACTCTTATTAGCGCGCGCTAAGGAATCCTTAGTAGCGTGCGCTAATCTCCTTTTGTACAGAAAGTTTATATATGGGCCAGCACTCCATTTTGTTCTCATTTCCTTCGTTCACCTTTCGTCTTTGAGAGACCAGAGGGCATATCATCTTCCTTAGACACACTTATAACACATCCACCTGACCATTGGACATTGGATGCTTCTTGTTATTGATCATTGAAGAGGAGTAGCACCTTGGAGTGACGTATATCCAACCGGAGTCAGATTCTACCTTTGGAGTTCAGTGATTTCATCATATTAAGGTATGTTGATTCTATCTCCAACTCTAGATTCGTGTTATGGAGGATAAGATGATCATGCTAGAAAAATAATGAGTTCTTGGGTAAATTATCCAAACCCCATCATGTTTGGAATATTGAGATGATTATGCCTTAAGTACCTTGATTATGAACATCATGATTCGAATCTTATTACAATGAACAAGTAGAGGAAGCTTCTATCATTAGGTAATCCGAATCTAGTAGGTGTTTTCATAGCAATCATGGACTTGACTTTAACATCATTATTGTTAGACGAATTTAAAGGATTGATCATGGAAGGATTTATCTTGTAAATATGGAATGTTAATTAAACTACATAATGATAGTTTTTTATTGATATAAAGGTGTTGATATCGACCGTTAAGCCTTCCGAATTATCGCATGAAGAATTGTAATCGTAATGGAATATGGTTTTATAATAGTATACATATTCTTGAATCCGAAGTTGTTGTTATCCGTAAGATCATTCATAACCGAACATGATATTCATGGAGGTAACATGAATTAACACTGAAGATTTCATTTGGTTTGATCATGTCGAGATCAGTCTACTGCCCAGTAGTAAACTGCCATGCACACTTAGCGCACGCTAAGCTATGTATATTAACGTGCACTATCGAGCATGAGTTAACGTACGTTATGTTTAGTACGTAACGTACGTTAGGCCATCAGACGAGTCAGTCGGCTGATCAGTGAAGTACTGACCATGCATAGTTAGCATACGCTAGGCTTTGTTGTTTGCGTGCGCTATCGAGCAGACTTAACGCACGCTACACAGAGTACTTAGCGTGCGCTAAGAAGTTCAGGCAGATTACATTTTATGAGCTTTTGGACGTAAATCGAATTTTTAGACATTCGTACGATGTGAGATAAATTCTATATTATTTCTTTTGTTAAGGTTCGAGCTTGTTACGTGTTTGATTGAGGGCGAGCGACCTTCGAGTGTTCGTTTTCGTGGAAGTATTGTTCTTGTCTTCGAATCGAGGCAAGTACCTTATTTGTTTTATGTATTGATGTTATACATATTGTCGTGCATGTGTGTCGTTGTTGCATGTCCACCTCGTGTTGGTCCGACGGGATCATCGGGGGATCTATGCTAGCGTGCGCTGGATCATCGGACGGGTTTTTCCACCATGGGTTGGTCTGACGGGATCATCATGGGTTCTAGGCAGTGAACGCTGGATCGTCGGAATTACCATGTGTATGTTATGATATCTTGTTGTGATTATCAGTTGTGTATGTCATTTATGAGTTTCTTGTAGGAGAAGACTCATTGGTATTTTTGTTGTTTACGTTATTATTCTTCATGAGATATGAATAATATGTTTTGGTACGTGTACTAGCATCGTTGTGCTAACCCCTTCGGGGGTGAACATTTTCTTTATGTTCAGGATCCAGGAGAGCGGGAAAACAACCACTGGAGCTGCATGACGACGAGGGTGCAGAGTGATGTTCTGGCCGGGTTTATTTGACTGTTGTTTGTTGGTTATTTCAATAAGTACTCGAGTACATAGTCGTTTATGATGAATTTGAATTGGTGATGTATTAATAAGTTTCTGTTGAACATTTGTATTTTCAGTATTTGGTCAGAACTGTTGTATCTTAATTCCGTTACTTCTATTCATTTGTACCTGTTAATGTCTGTTCAATTCTTCAGCCTTGTAAATCCTTATGTAAAGGATTTACGGCGCTGTAATATTCCTGAATATATCGGGAGTGTTGCAGAATATGGTATCGGAGCTAAGATTATGGATATCTTGGCCGTTGGGTTAAAATAGGGGTCATTTATGTCTTTTGAGGTAACCGGCCGCGAATAACATCACTGTACTGCCTACGTCTTCGTGCGGGCGGTGGTTGTAAGTTCCTAAACTCTATCTCATCTTTTACATGTTATATTCCTTTGTACTTGAGCATTTGAATGGTATTGTTTCCGGTATATTGAGTATTTATGCTTACAGTATGTTGAGAGGCGGACATGGTCGTGGTTGCGGACGCGGACGAAGGAATGCATAAAGAGAAGCGTCACCTTCAAATCAAGCCAGTTATAGCTCAGGCGAGCCACAACGATCTATTAATAACGAACCGGAACCTGCTGTACCAGAGATCCTTCGTCAAGCGGTGAACCAGATGACTCAGTTCGCCCAAGTCATGGACCGAATGCAAGTGGCGGTGGGACTACAGCAAGGAGAGAGACAGCAAGGGATCCCAGACATGGGAAATCGAGGTGACCGGTGGCTGCAAGAGGTGGCGAAGATGCAACCACCCAAATTCGACGGCATTTCTGAGACTCCCACCTGGGACCATTGGTTGAAGGAACTGGAGAAAATCTTTGCCGGAATTAACTGCCCAGATGACCGGAGAGCCTATATCGCTCAATATTTTCTGATAGGGGAAGCGTCCGAATGGTGGGAAGCCATCCGGCCTGTAGACCATGATGCTGATTGGACAGAGTTTAAATTGATGATGGAAGCTCAGTACTGCCCTCGTCCTGTGAGGGAAGCCAAAGTTCGGGAGTTTTTCTCCCCTCAGCCTTCAGATGTGCCAGTATCTCATGCAATTAAGACGTTTAACCAACAGCTGGCATTTGTTCGACATCTAGTCAGAACAGATGCAGAAATGATGATCCATTTTGATATGAGGATGAAACCAGAAATCGAGAGGTACATGTCCGGTTTTGAATGTACCACACTCCGTCAATACCAGGATAAGGCATTGGCGTATGAGATCAAGGAAGCAGCTATGGAGAAATTTACGGAATCTAAGAAGCAGAAAGTCTGTGGTACTTTTACGGAGCACAAGAACAGTGGGCCCCGCAAGGCCCAGTCATCCTTTCACTCTTTCAAGAAACCTCCGCACCCAGTTAGGAGCGGAAAGAACTTCGGAGCAACATCAACCATGACTGATGTTACCAGGAAATGCTTTAACTGTGCCCAAACGGGGCACTATCGACGGAATTGCCCCTACCTACCGTGACTTGTTTTGATTGTGGTCGAGAGGGACATCGTGCGGTGTTCTGTGAAGAGGCTGCAAAGTCTTTTAGAGCCCGTACACCACAGCCAGTCCAGAAGGAAGCCAGTATCCAACAGACACAGCAAAGTGTTCAGATGCCTCAGAATTTTGGACGCAGGCGAGGCAGAGGACAGTGGGACCGAAAGGGTACATCGAGTGTCGGATCTGTTCCCCCACGTCTGTACGAGATGAGGAGAACAGACGATCAGGATGCTGCTGTCGCATCAGGTACTATCCAGATCCTTTCCCAGCCAGTTAGCGTTTTATTCGATAAAGGAGCTACGCATTCTTTTATATCCTTGTCATGTGTAAATCGTTTGAATATTTTTGGTTTTCATACTTGTGAACCTTATGTTGTTGGTTTACCGAGTGGAGAGAGGATTGTTGGGAACTTAGAAACCAGAAATTTCCCTGTATCATTTGGAGGCAGAGAGTGGCTCTCAAATTTGATTGTGATAAAAATGCAAGGAGACGACCTGATACTCGGAGACGATTGGCTTAATCGATATGGAGCAATTGTAAACTACCGAAGGAGGAATATCTCGCTGATCGCTGACGATGGTTCCGAAATACTGTTTGAGGGATGGAAACCGGGAAGCTCAAGAAAGTTGACCAAAGCGATGAAAGCTGTCAAACTGTTGAAACAGGGATGCACCGGATACTGGTGCTATGCAATGAAGAAAGAAGACGAAATTGTGGAACTTTCATCCATTCATGTTGTAAACGAAAATCCAAATGTATTTCCTGACGAGTTACCTGGACTACCTCCACGAAGGGATGTAGAATTTACCATTGAGCTGGAACCCGGAGCTACACCAATTTCTAAGGCGCCGTATCGTATGGCACCTACTGAGATGTATGAATTGAAAAAGCAGCTGGAGGAGTTACTGGACAAAGGCTATATTCAGCCAAGCGTTTCGCCCTGGGGAGCGCCGGTTCTTTTTGTCCGAAAGAAGGATGGATCGTTTCGACTGTGTATCGACTATCGAGAGCTGAACAAGATGACAATTAAGAATAAGTATCCATTGCCACGGATTGATGACCTGTTCGACCAGCTGCAAGGGGAAACAGTATTTTCTAAAATCGATCTGAGATCATGATATCATCAGCTGAGGATTAAGGAATCTGATGTTCTGAAATCAGCATTCAGAACTCTTTACGGACACTATGAGTTTGTAGTGATGCCGTTTGGTCTCACTAATGCACCTGCTGTATTCATGCAATTGATGAACCGAGTGTTCATCGAATATTTGGATAAATTTGTGGTCGTGTTCATTGATGACATTCTAGTGTATTCTAAGAACCCGGAAGAGCATGCACAGCATTTGAGGATTGTATTAGAACTTTTAATAAGCGAGCAACTGTACGCCAAACTCTCTAAGTGTGAATTCTGGCTAAAGGAAGTAATGTTCCTCGGTTATGTGGTATCAGCTGAAGGAGTCCGAGTAGATCCTAAAAAGATTGAAGCGGTTTTGGATTGGAAGCCTCCAAAGAACGTGAAAAAAGTCCGAAGTTTCTTAGGACTTGCTGGGTATTATCATCGGTTCGTGGAAGGGTTTTCCAAAATTTCCCGCCCACTTACTCGACTCCTGCAGAAAACTCAAAAGTTTGAGTGGAACGAGTTGTGTCAGATTAGCTTTGATGAATTGAAGAAGAGATTGACGACGGCGCCAATTCTATCACTTCCACAGGGAACTGGAGGATTTATAGTTTACAGTGATGCTTCGAACCAAGGGCTCGGATGCGTATTGATGCAGAATGATAAGGTGATCGCTTATGCATCGCGATAGCTGAAACCTTATGAAGTGAATTACCCAACACATGATTTGGAGCTAGCAGCAGTAGTTTTTGCTTTAAAGATCTGGAGGCATTATCTGTACGGGACTCACTGTCAGATCTTTACAGATACAAGAGTCTCAAGTACATCTTCAGTCAGAAAGAGTTGAATATGCGGCAAAGAAGATGGTTAGAACTGATTAAGGACTATGACTTGGAGATTTTGTATCATCCAGGCAAAGCGAATGTAGTGGCCGACGCACTCAGCCGCAAGCCTGTTTCTATTCAGATGCTGGAGATTCTGACCTCCCAACTTAGCCTTCAACGAGAAATGATTCGAGAAGGAATTGAAGTATGGTTACAAAGAGTCCAAGGACAACTGTGCGTGATGGAAATAACTTCATCATTAACCGAAGAAATCAAATCTAGACAGGCAGATGATCCTCTGATGATTCGGTTACATGATGAAGTGATCAAGGGAAAGGCCCCCGGATTCGTAATTCATGACAATGGAGTTTTGAGATTTCAGAACCGACTCTGCATTCCCGATGTCGGTGTTCTGAAACAGACAATTATGAAGGAAGCTCACAGTTCGCCCTATTCTATCCACCCGGGCACCAGTAAGATGTATAAGGACTTGAAGCGGAATTTCTGGTGGGGCAATATGAAGAAAGATGTAGCGTACTATGTTTCGAAATGCTTGACTTGTCAGCAGGTTAAGATCGAGCATCAACGGCCTGCCGAAATGTTGAAGCCGCTCCCGATTCCTGAATGGAAGTGGGAGGACATATCGATGGACTTTATCACTAGTATGCCGAGAACCAAAGCAGGAATGAACATGATTTGGGTGATAGTTGATCGTTTAACCAAATCAGCTCATTTTCTAGGCATTAAGGACACGTGGGGACCAGAGAGGTTGGCACGAGTATTTATTTCGGAGATAGTTCGATTGCATGGTACGACGAAGACCATTGTTTCTGATCGAGACGGCCGTTTTGTGTCTCACTTTTGGAAAGCAGTTCATAAGGCCTTGGGAACCGAATTGAACTTCAGCAGAGCTTATCACCCACAGACTGATGGACAATCTGAGAGGACTATTCAAACGGTGGAAGATATGCTGAGGGCCTGTGCCTTAGATTGGTCAATTGATTAGGAAGTTAATCTACCGTTGATTGAATTTACCTACAACAATAGTTGGCATGCTTCCATTAAGATGGCACCGTTTGAGGCATTATACGGGAGAAGATGTAGATCGCCCCTATGTTTGGACGATTCATCAGACTTGATCGGGACAGAACCAGAGTTGATCATACAGACTCGAGAGAAGATAGCCTTGATTCGTGAAAGGCTGTTGACCGCCCAGAGTCGCCAGAAATCTTACGCAGACGTATGTCGTCGCCCTTTGGAGTTCAGTACTGGAGACCACATACTTTTAAAGGTTTCTCCTACTCAGGGAATCTTCCGTTTTGGAAGAAGGGGAAAGCTGAGTCCGAGATATATCGGACCGTTCGAGATCCTTGAGAGAGTTGGAGAGTTGGCATACAGATTGGCATTGCCGCCGTCGTTGAGCCATGTTCATAACGTATTCCACGTATCCCAGTTACGGAGATATATACCGGACCCTAGTCATGTCATTGATTTCGGGGAGATCGAGGTCGCTCAGGATGGGACGTTTGAAGAAAGACCGGTCAAGATACTCGAGAGTCGAGTTAAGCAGTTGAGGAACAAACCCATCGTTTTGGTCAAAGTTCAATGGTCACGTCACGGAGTGGAAGAAGCCACATGGGAAACGGAAGATGGCATGAAGTCCAGATATCCCGAGTTATTTTCGTCTTGAGTTTCGGGAGGAAACTCCTTTTTAGTAGGAGAGTATGTAATATCCGGATTTATTATTGTGTATTTCATCTGTATTCGAACCCTATATTATTCGGATTTGTGATCTTGATTATTGGAGTATGATATTTCTTTCGTTGGTAACTTTGTACATAAGTATATCAACATGCAAAATTTCTCATGCAAACTCGTGATAGCGCACGCTAAGAATGTAGCTTAACGCGCGCTATCGGCTACTACTAGCGCACGCTACGTATGTAGGAGTTACGTGCGCTAGGCACTCAATTATTAAGCTGGGCGGCTAGCACATGCGCCAGCCGGGACATGGGTCCGGGTAAGATTCCCGCGGACGAACCTGGACAGCTTTGAAGTCAACTCTTATTAGCGCGCGTTAAGGAATGCTTAGTAGCGTGCGCTAATCTGCTTTTGTACAGAAAGTTTATATATGGGCCAGCACTCCATTTTGTTCTCATTTCCTTCGTTCACCTTTCATCTTTGAGAGACCAAAGGGCATATCATCTTCCTTAGACACACTTATAACACATCCACTTGACCATTGGACATTGGATACTTCTTGTTATTGATCATTGAAGAGGAGTAGCACCTTGGAGTGACGTATATCCTACCGGAGTCAGATTCTACCTTTGGAGTTCAGTGATTTCGTCATATTAAGGTATGTTGATTCTATCTCCAACTCTAGATTCGTGTTATGGAGGATAAGATGATCATGCTAGCAAAATAATGAGTTCTTGGGTAAATTATCCAAACCACATCATGTTTGGAATATTGAGATGATTATGCCTTAAGTACCTTGATTATGAAAATCATCATTCGAATCTTATTACAATGAACAAGTAGAGGAAGCTTCTATCATTAGGTAATCCGAATCTAGTAGGTGTTTTCATAGCAATCATGGACTTGACTTTAACATCATTATTGTTAGACGAATTTAAAGGATTGATCATGGAAGGATTTATCTTGTAAAGATGGAATGTTAATCAAACTACAGAATGATAGTTTTTGATTGATATAAAGGTGTTGATATCGACCGTTAAGCCTTCCGAATTATCGCATGAAGAATTGTAATCGTAATGGAATATGGTTTTATAATAGTATACATATTCTTGAATCTGAAGTTGTTGTTATCCGTAAGATCATTCATAACCGTATGAACATGATATTCATGGAGGTAACATGAATTAACACTGAAGATTTCATTTGGTTTGATCATGTCAAGATCAGTCTACTGCCCAGTAGTAAACTGCCATGCACAGTTAGCGCACGCTAAGCTATGTAGATTAACGTGCGCTATCGAGCATGAGTTAACGTACGCTATGTTTGGTACGTAACGTACGTTAGGCCATCAGACGAGTCAGTCGGCTGATCAGTGAAGTACTGACCATGCATAGTTAGCATACGCTAGGCTTTGTTGTTTGCGTGCGCTATCTAGCAGACTTAATGCACGCTCCACAGAGTACATAGCGTGCGCTAAGAAGTTTAGGCAGATTACATTTTATGAGCTTTTGGCCGTAAATCGAATTGTTAGACATTCGTACGATGTGAGATAAATTCTATATTATTTCTTTTGTTAAGGTTCGAGCTTGTTAAGTGTTTGATTGAGGGGGAGCGACCTTCGAGTGTTCGTTTTCGTGGAAGTATTGTTCTTGTCTTTGAATCTAGTCAAGTACCTTATTTGTTTTATGTATTGATGTTATACATATTGTCGTGCATGTGTGCCGTTGTTGTATGTCCACCTCGTGTTGGTCCGACGGGATCATCAGGGGATCTATGCTAGCGTGCGCTGGATCATCAGACGGGTTTTTCCACCACGGGTTGGTCTGACGGGATCATCGTGGGTTCTAGGCAGTGAACGCTGGATCGTCGGAATTACCATGTGTATGTTATGATATCTTGTTGTGATTATCAGTTGTGTATGTCATTTATGAGTTTCTTGTAGGAGAAGACTCGTTGGTATTTTTGTCGTTTACGTTATTATTCTTCATGAGATATGAATAATATGTTGTGGTACTTGTACTAGCATCGTTGTGCTAACCCCTTCGGGGGTGAACATTTTGTTTATGTTCAGGATCCAGGAGAGTGGGAAAACAACCACTGGAGCTGCATGACGACGAGGGTGCAGAGTGATGTTCCGGCCGGGTTTATTTGACTGTTGTTTGTTGGTTATTTCAATAAGTACTCGTGTACGTAGTCGTTTAAGATGAATTTGAATTGGTGATGTATTAATAAGTTTCTGTTGAACATTTGTATTTTCAGTATTTGGTCAGAACTGTTGTATCTTAATTCCGTTACTTCCATTCATTTGTACCTGTTAATGTTTGTTCAATTCTTCAGCCTTGTAAATCCTTATGTAAAGGATTTACGGCGCTGTAATAATCCTGAATATATCGGGAGTGTTACACTTACGGCGGTACATGGCCGATTTGCTTGCACCACGTTGAAGGAATATCAGGACAGAGCTTTGGCCCACGACATGCTAAGCCCCGAAAACGATACCAATAAAGAACCGAAGAAGCAGAAGATCGCGGGAAATTTTTCTGGCTCTAAGAGTGGCAACTTACAGAGGCCTTAGACGACTAACCGTTCTGCCGGACAGTCGTCATGTTCTGCTAAAGGAAAGAGGAGTTTCTATTCTGCTCCGGGCACCTCAGCTCTCCCGGTGACTTGCTATAATTGTGGTTGTCCAGGCCACGTTAATTTAGAATGCAATTTTCCACCTTTGAAGTATCATACTTGCGACAGATGGGACATAGAGCGGCTTATTGTTCTGAACCAAATCAGACTCTGGACACTCGGGCTTTTTCCCCAGCGCCTCTAAATCAAGGCGTGAATCAGCGGCAATCTTTTGGTCAGTCTCAGCAGAGTTACAGCAGGGGCCGGGGACGGGGTCAAAACACTGGAGGGGGAAACTCTAGCGTCGGTTCAGTACAACCATGAATCGATGATATGCGCCGAACTGACGAACCTGACGCGGCGGTGGCCTCAGGTACCATTCATATTTTATCTCATCTAGTTCGTGTACTTTTTGATATGGGTGCTACACATTCTTTCATTTCTTTGGAGTGTGTACGCCGTTTGAATATAACTTGTATGACTGCTTGCGATCCCTTCATTGTGAAACTACCTAGCGGGGAGAGAATTGTGGAAAATCGAGATATTAGAGATTTTCCGGTGAATATAGCCGGTATAGATTAGTTATCGAATTTGATTGTAGTTGATATGGAAGGCGAGGATGTGATTCTTGGTGAGGATTGGCTTGATAGTCACCAAGCAATTATGAATTACCGTACTAAGGTTATCACCATGATGACTAAAGACGGATTCAAGTACTCGTTTTTGGGACGTAAGTCGGACCAATTTAAGTTGCTTATCAGTGCCATGAAGGGCGTAAAACTTTTGAATAAAGGTTGTACGGGCTATTGTGTTATGCTTTGAAGACGGAACGGGACGAAGTTGATTTCTCTTTGATTCCAGTTGTTAATGAGTATCCCAGTGTTTTCCCGGACGACCTCCCAGGATTATCGCCAGATCGAGAGATAGAATTTACTGTGGATTTAGAGCCTGATGCGGCTCCGATTTCTAAGGAACCTTATCGGATGGCACCTTCCGAGATGCAAGAATTAAAGAGTCAACTGGAAGAACTTATGGAGAAAGGGTACATCAGACCGAGTGCTTCGCCTTGGGGCACGCCTGTTCTTTTTGTGAGAAAGAAGAATGGTTCACTACGTTTATGCAATCATGAGCTGAACAAAGTGACCATCAAGAACAAGTATACTTTGCCTCGTATAGGCGATTTATTTGATCAGTTGCAGGGGGCTGTAGTCTTCTCGAAAATGGTTTAAGATCAGGGTACTATCAGCTCAGAGTGAGAGAGTCCAATGTTCCGAAGACTGCATTTCGGACGAGATACGGGCATTATGAATTTGTAGTCATGCCTTTTGGATTGACTAATGCACCGGCAGTATTCATGCAGTTAATGATTAATATATTCATCGAGTACCTCGACAGATGTGTAGTCGTCTTTATTGATGACATTTTGATCTATTCTCGAGATAAGGTGGAACATACCCGACACTTGCGTTTGGTACTAGATATTTTGAGAATCGAGCACCACTATGCAAAATTATCGAAATGTGAGTTCTGGTTGGAAGAAGTTATGTTTCTCGGCCATGTGATTTCAGCCAACTGGGTTCATGTAGACCCGCAGAAGATTGAGTCAGTGCTAGATTGGGCACCGCCTAAAAATGTTAAGGAAGTTCGTAGCTTTTGGGGCCGTACTGGGTATTACCATCGGTTTGTCGAGGGGTTTTCGAAACTCGCTCGGCCACTTACGAAATTAATCTAGAAGACAGAAGAGTTTGTTTGGATGGCTGAGCGACAACAGAGCTTCGATGAGCTGAAGAGACGTTTGACCTCAGCGCCGATCCCAGCTTTACCACACGGTAGTGAGGGATTTGCAGTTTAGAGTGACGCGTCGGGTCAAGGTCTTGGATGTGTGCTTATGCAACATGATAATAAGATAGCTTTTGCGTCACGGCAACTGAAGCCGTACGAGATGAACTATCCTACTCACGATTTGGAGTTGGCCGCAATTGTCTTCACACTCAAGATTTGGCCACACTATTTGTATGGTTCTCTATGTCGGATTTATACTGATCACAAGAGCCTGAAGTATATCTTCAGTCATGTTGTTACCCAATATATTATCCGTAGATGATATTGCTGGAATGGACGAGTAACAAACAAAATGCGAGAGCACGTCCGTGAGGAAATAAATAACACAAGATTAGCCGGGGTTGTTAGTCCTGGGCTTGAATGCTCTCGCGAGATGTTATTAATATGAATACTAGTGAGTACAGATATTAATGTTAGAGTACAATTACAATGAGTGTAAAGACTCTAGTTATCTTAGCTATCGAGTGTTGAAGATTGCCGGAAGAACCAGAGTTGAAGCTCTGTGAGTTCTTGTTACAAAGATAGAGAGATCTCTGTATAGTTTGCTTTTGGCGTTCTGTGTTTATGTTGTGATGCTGTGTTCACGTTTTTTTACTGTCTGTGTTCGTGAATGAATTTCACCGTCCTCTGGCCACTGCTGGAGGCCTTCTATTTATAGGAGGAGAGGTTGTTAGGTCCTCCCTCTCCATCGCGGGCGACCGCTGTTTTCTATATTAAAATAAGGTGGGCGATCATCCCATCACGTGGGGCTGTTTCCTTAAAGTACGCGGCTGCTGCTGGCAGCCAGATGTGCGAGCCAATGAGAAGTGTGCACGCGTCCTAAGTCACTGTCTCGAGAGGACCCACTTTGCACCTTTCGGCGGGTCTGTCGGTAGGTGTGAAGGTGGTGACAGGCTGGGGTCAAAGGGCCTTATCCTGTGGCGCCTTTTGCAGATCTGCACGTAGGTATTCACTCGAGATTCGGTCTTCAAAGACTTTGATGGGTGTCGGATTCATACGTGACACAGGACGATCGTCTCTGATCGACCATTAAAGGCGATCGCCAGATGCCAATAGACGATCGCCTTTGACGTCGACCGCTAGGCGCTTGCCCAGCATCTGTCATCTTTAGCTGGCTCCTGACCATTAGGCTGATCGCCATCGAGGTGTATAAATCGCCGCATAACAATTTCCCCCCAGCTTGCTCTGATGTTGAAGACGTGGGGTGAGGTGGTATTTCTGGCGATCGCCTTTTAGACGAGCGACTCATCTGCTTATGAGCCGGACGATCGTTGCTTGGACGAACTGACTTCGAATTCAGACGATCTCCTTAGGCGCTGGAAATAGCGGGAAGTGGAGGCGGGCTTTCGAAACGTCATAGGGACACGCGTCGCGCTCCCGTTGGGGGAGTCCGACAGTTTTTGTCAGACTGTTCGCCTGGCGTGCCCTCGAAATGACGCATACGCGGGTTTTGAGGGCTGCATTTAATGTGTCCCTCCGACGGTTGCACTTCAGCCTCGGGATTCTGCCTATTTGCACAGAGATCCTTGCTCTCGCCTATAAAAGGGTTAGGGATACTGAAGTTTAGATCTTTATGCGCCCTTGCCTTTAGACGAAGACTCTGCTGAAATTCCTTGAAGCTTCTTGCGCCGATCGACTTTCTTCCTAGGTAAGAACAAAAATTCTCTCCCCCCTTTTCTTTTCGAACATGTCTGGAGGAGGATCCAATGTGTATGAGGCTGGTAGCTCTTCTGCTGCTGCGACTTTGCCTGCCCGGGAAGAAACCTCCGCGGATCTTCACATGGAGACGGCCGTCGAGGCCATTCGTGCGGGGATTGCACCCGCGGAGGTTGAAGAGCTCTTCAACAAGGCCGGCACGGCTAGGTCGGCAGCGGCGGAGCAGAAGGATTCGTCGGTAGACGAGGATGAGGCGGTGAGGATATACTGGGAGCAGAACAGCATGTTTGGACGGGCCTTTTTGGAATTCGCCGGACTTATGGAGAGGCTGGCCGGACCACGTCCTCAGTTTGACTTTGGTGCATACTCGGTCGCCTACCCCTATGATCCCGTGAAGCGGACGTCATGCCGGGCCACGGACCACTCCCCGTGGACCCTCGGTTAGATCCGGAGTTTGGCGACCAGGAAGGACTTGAGTCGCTGGAGGGCGAAATTCCATATCCCTTCTGATGTTTCATTGTATGTGCCCTCGGAGAACGAACGTGCTGACCAAGCTCCCGAGGGTATGGTCGCTATCAACGAACTGATCCTGGAGGCCGGCTTGCGGTTCCCATTGTCGTTTGCCGTGTCATACCTGCTGACTGCCTGGAATGTGGCGCCGCTCCAATTCACGCCGAACGCCTGGCTGCAGATTATTAGTACCTTGACACTTTTTGGTGGTCATCGGTTGTTCCGTCTGCCATCTGCGCTAGAAATGAACTACCTCTTCAAGCTGACTGCGCAGAAGGATTCGATTGGCGGCTATCACATTCAGGGTCGCATGGGTAGGGTGGTCCTTGGGGTGCCGAACAAAGTTCGGGGCGACCTAGAAAAATGGTGCTGGGTCGGCGGAGCGTGGAGGTCGGCGTCGAGTGATAAACCATAGGATGAGTTGGATATCCCCACCAATTTTCGGGAGAGGAATCCGATTAAGGGATTTAACTCTCCCTTTATTCGGATACACCTTGAACTGATCTAATTTGGTTTCCTTTTTGCAGGCTCCCTTGTTCCAGCGATCGGCAACCTTCCTTTTGACTTCTTGATAGTCTGGGAGCGAATATGCGGTCTGCCGGACAACTACCTCGATGTTCTCACAGTCAACAAAGAAGCTCATTGGTTGGGCGCTCGATTGTTTCGCTTCCCTCGCTACCTGAAGGATCCAGGTATGAATTTTTACTTCCTCTTTTCTGCTTGACGATCATCTGATTGAAAGAGATGTCTAACTTGGCTGAATTTCTTCTTTGACAGAGATCCACTTTCCCCGCTACTCCGAGCCCCCGAGGGAAATTATAATGTCGAACCCCGGCCTTTTGAGTCATCTCCGCCAAGGAAATAAGGTGGGTCATGGCCCTGCAACGACATCCCGTCCTATCCCTGAGGAGAGACCTATTATAGCGCCGGTCGTCGAGCCGGAGGCTCGGGATGAGGAGCAGCTCCAGCGCAACTGCAAGAGGCGGGGGCCGGAGGAGCCCCTGCCCACTGTTGCTGCAGAGGCGTCCATTGTGGTGCTGCCGGTTGCCGCACCTCCTATCTCCGCTGTTCCAATAGCGGAGGGGTCTTCGGCCCCAGCGGCCTTCCTAAAGACTGCGGCGATCGCCGATGCCGAGACTCCGCGGGGCAAGCCCTATTTCGGCTGCGACCCCGAGATGGTCGCAAGGTAAGACTAGTTTGATCTTTCTGAGTTACGCTACTTGTGTAGGGTGTATACTAACTCCTTCGTTTTTTGTGTTGTAGGGTCCGCCTTGTCGATCCGAACACCTCGCCAATGGTGCTGGATTTCCTGGCGAGCAAGTCCCCGCGGGAGCCTATCGACGTCCCTTCCTACATTTCCCGGGCCATCTCCTCTCTTCCGAAGGCTTGGACGACCGATCTGGACGCGATTGCGCGCCGGCGGTCTGGAGATTCCATGCAGGTGACACTTGCCTTGACCCTCCAAGCGGCGACAATGGCCGCTCAAGCTGTTAAAGATTATGAGGGTCGGCCCTCTACTGCTCGCCTCCATTTGGATCTTGAGGCTACTCGGAACCAGAATGCCGAGTTTGCTGATAGGATCGTGACCATGGAGAAGGAGTATGCTGAGACGGCCAAGCGAGCTAAACAAGATCTTGACCGGATGAAGCAGGAGCTCGACCGGTCCCGGGCGGTGGTTGATAGGATGCGCGACCAGATGACAGATGCTCGTCGGTTGCATGCGGCCTTGCAGGAGGAGGTGGTCGGGTTAAGGGGAACTGGCTACCAAGGTAGCCGAGCTCAAGGATGCGGACAAGACAGCCGCGGGGCTGAAGGAGAAGTTAGAGGCGATCGAGGCCGATCCCTAACTCAGCGTGGAGTACGTCGGCGAGTTCGCATATTACATAGATTACGCCGACGCCATCCGTACTGCCAAAAAGGGAGGGCTCGAGGTCGGCACGCTGATTGAAAACTTCAAAGCCTATATGCTTGAGCATCCTTTGCAGTCGGACTTCTCTCTGCCGATCCTCGACCTCATCGACCTTGGGATCGATCTGAGCTGGTATCCGTCGCCGGATAAACTTGTTTATCCTGAAGCCGGTGAGAAAGCGTGCATCTATCCGCCTGCTGGAGGCGAAGGCCAGTCGGGGTGGCCTGAGTGAGGCCGCAGTCAATTTGTTTTTCCTTTGTAATTTTCAGTTTCTCCTTGTTTTGCCTTCGGGCATATATGTACAAACAATTCGAATGGAATGAAATACATTTTTTGCATCTGACTCTTCATTTGTACAATCGCCTCTCTGAATATTTGTATACGAATTTACACAAGTGTTATACAATTGCACCCGATGCCTTGTTTGTATGATCGCCTTGTCTGAATGTTTTGCATCATTTCGACTTTGCACAACTGTCTGAATAGATCTGAATACATTGGTACACTTGAAAATTCTTACTTGTAAATTTCTTGAACAAAATCGATCGTCACGTGTGTGTTTGAACAAAATCGATCGTGTATGGTTCCTTCCTCCCGATCGCATGTATGACTAGCTCCTGCTTTGCCCCTTGTTTTTGTTTACTTAGCGTAAGTAAGGGAACAAAAATAGTACGTTTGGTGAGCTATCTTTAGTTTGTTTTTTGCGATCTTCAGTTTTGTTGATTCCTCGAGGGAGGCCGATTGTTTCGACCTTGAGGAACCGTGCACGGTCGCGGAGTTCGATGGACCGACCTTCATAACCGTGTCTTTGTGTGCGAGGGACATTCCACCTGTAGGTCTGTCTCGCGACTCACTTTATTGTGAGGGTCCTCCGTTAGGATGCGCCCGCCTCCTATTTATATGAAAGGCGAGCGGTCTTGGTCTGAAGGAGTTTTTGCATGGGGCGTCGTCGGTTTAATCGACTCCACATCCGCGGCTTGTTAGCACTTTTCTACCTCGGATCTCCCTGTTAGATGGCAACTCTCTACGGTATACATTGTGACGGGGGTACGGATGCGTCGCCTTGTTCGGGTCCATCATGTTAGATGATGAACCTTTGAGGCGGGCGAACGTGTCCACAGATTTGTTTGGAGGGTCCTTTGGCTATGAAGGGCGAGCGATCGCAGCCCAAAGGAACCTTGCATAGACGAAGCGGTCGGTTCCATCGACCTCCAAGATCATGGCTGCACTTTTCTACCTCGGATCGCCATGTTGAATGACGATCCTGGACGGTATACATTGTGCTTGGAGGGGCGATCACTTGCATAGGTCTGTCAGGTTAGATGACGACCTCTTGTAGGGCGAGCGAGTCGTCCTCTTTTTTATTTGTTTGTTTTGTCGAGGCGAATCATATAGATGGGATTGGAAAATCTCATTAAACTCTTTGTACATTGGGTAACTGAATACAGAGTTTTTATTGGTAGTATTTCTTCAAATGTACGGCGTTCCAGGGATATTGGTCTTGAGTGCCGTCTGGGTGTTGGAGTTCATAGGCTCCTCTGGTTAGCCATTTAGATATCCTGAAGGGCCCCTCCCAATTCGGGCCGAATACTCCCGTGTGAGTCTGGACCTTTTTGAGGACTAGGTCGCCCATTTAGAATCTCCTTTCCTTGACCTTCGAATTGAAGAACTTTTCGGATCTCCTTTTTTGGATTGTGTTCTTCATCTCCGAGGTCAGTCACCGCTCTTCGAGCATATCCAAGTCGATCCGCCGGGCTACATCACTGTCCGTCGTTATTTCCTGTTCAGTTCGGTGGCTGGGGACGGAGATCTCCGAAGGGATCACTGCTTATGTTCCAAAGGCGAGGGCGAACGGGGTTTCGCCGGTTGAGTTTCGGGTCGTCATTCGGTAGGACCACAAAACATCCGGGAGCTCGCTCGCCCATCGTCCTTGTTTGGATTCAAGTCTTGCTTTGATCGTGTGTTTGTGGATCTTGTTCACAGCCTCTACCTGACTATTTGTCTCAGGGTGGTAAGGGGCTGAGAACAGCTTTTTGATTCCCCATTTCTCGCAGAATTGCATGACTTCCAAACCATCAAACTGCTTCCCGTTGTCGGAGATGATAGCCTGGGGTAGACCGAACCGACATATGATGTTCTTCCAAATGAACTTGATTACTTGTTCTTGACCGATCTTGTTGAGTGGTTCGGCCTCAGTCCATTTCATGAAATAATCGACCCCCACGATGGCAAATTTACATCCCTCTGGCGCCGTCGGTAAGGGACCGATGAGGTCGATGCCCCATTGGGCGAACGGCCATGGGCTGTACATAGAAGTGAGCTGTGCGGGGGAGAGCTTGATGTTTGGGCCCATCACTTGAAACCTGTGACACGATCGGGCATAGGCGATCACGTCTTTTGGTAGTGTAGGCCATAAAAAACCTTGCCTGGTCGTCTTGTGGATGAGAGCTCGCCCCCCAACGTGATTTCCACATATCCCGTCGTGGATCTCGGCTAAAACGAGTTGGACTTCCTCCGGCGTAATGCACTTGAGGAGAGGAAGGATGAAAGCTAGCTTGTAAAGCCTATCGTCCAACAGGGTGTATCTGGTTGCACAGAGCTGAAGCTGGCGAGCTTTGATACGGTCGGCGGGGACCATTCCGTCCTTCAAGTATTTAATGAACGGAGTCATCCAGTTCTCTTTGGCGATGGCAACTGTGGTAATCAAGCTTCTGTCGATCGCTGGCTTTGTTAATTTTGTGATTTGGATGTTAGAGAAATCTGCCGCCCCATCTGATGATGCTAGTTTAGATAGGGCATCGGCCTGGGAGTTGTGCTCTCTCGGGACTTGTTCGATCAGCACTTCTTCAAACTTTGTGCACATTTCGGCGACCAATTCTTGGTATTTGATCATTTGTTCGCCGCGCGCCTCATATTCTCCCTTGACTCAGTTTACGACCAAGAGGGAGTCCATGAAAATGTGGAGGCGACGAACGTCCAGGTCAAGTGCTAGATCGAGACCGCCTACCAAGGCTTCGTACTCGGCTTCATTGTTGGTCGCACGGAATCCGAAACGCACAGCATTTGTGAAACTTTGGCCGTCGGGGATGATGAGGACAATCCGTGCCCCTGCTCGTGAGTTAGTTTCCGAGCCATCCACATACAACTTCCAAGCATGGTGGCCGACCTGGGTCGGACTGGGAGGGAATGTTAATTCCACCACGAAATCCGCCAGAGCTTGGCCTTTGATCGCCGTGCGAGGAGCGTACGTGATACCGTATTGGGCGATCTCCAGTGACCACTTGAGGAGTCGCCCACTGGTGTCTGGCCGGTGCAGAACTTGCCTTAAAGGGAGAGTCGTCATAACCTCCACTTGGTGTTCGAAGAAGTAGGCCCTCAGCTTGCGAACACTCATGACTAATGCATAGGCGATCTTCTCCAGAGGCGTGTAATGCGTTTCCGCGTCATGGAGCGCTTGACTAATGAAGTAGATTGGCAAGTGGGCTTTCCCCTCTGCTCGCACTAAAACAGCACTCAGCGTGACCTCTGAGGCCGCCAGGTAAAGGAATAGCTTTTCGCCGGGGATCGGCTTTGCCAAGATTTGGGGGTTAGACAGATACTCCTTTATTTTGGCGAATGCTATTTGACTCTCATTTGTCCATGCAAACTTCTTGTTCTTTATGGTCGTGAAGAATGGCTTGCTATTATCCCCGAGCCGAGAGATAAAACGGTTAAGAGAAGCTAGACAACCTGTGAGGCGTTGCACCTGTTTGACATTCCGTGGCTCCTGCATGTCGAGGATTACCTGGATCTTTGTGGGGTTTGCCTCGATCCCTCTTTGGCTCACAATGTGCCCCAGGAACTTTCCGGAGCTTATCCCGAAGTTGCATTTCTTGGGGTTCAGCTTCAAATTGAACTTCTCGAGGATGGCGAACGTCTCGGAAAGGTCATTGAGGCGATCTTCCTTTTTGAGGCTCTTGACTACGATGTCGTCAATGTAAACCTCCATGGTCTTGCCGATCTGGTTGGCGAACATCCCGTTGACTAGCCGTTGGTAGGTCACCCCTACATTCTTTAGACCGAATGGCATTCGGACCCAAAAGTACACGTCTTTTTCCGTGTGGAACGACGTGTGTTTTATGTCTTTCTCCGCCATGGGGATCTGATGGTACCCGGCGAAGGCATCCATGAACGACATCATTTCGCAACCTGCCGTGCTATCGACCAAGTGGTCAATATGAGGCATCGGAAAGTGGTCTTTTGGGCATGCCGCGTTGAGGTTGGTGAAGTCGATGCGCAACCTCCAGGAGTTGCTCGGCTTTTTGATGAGCACCGTGTTAGCTACCCACTGTGGCTCGTCTGTAGCTACTCCGATTAGTTTGTTGTCGAGTAGCTTTTTGACTTCTATGTCGAGCGCTGCGTACTTCTCAGGACCGAATTTCCTACGTTTCTGGTGAACAGGCTTCCTTGCGGGGTCGATCTTTATATAGTGGTAAGCGTGTTCAGGATTTATGCCGACCATATCTTGATGCGACCAGGCAAAGACTCCGATGTTCTTACGTAGTAAGATGATCAGATCATCCTTTAACTCGAGGCCGATGCTTTTGCTGATCTGTACTTCCCGCTCCGGGCGAACCGGATCTATTGTTATACTTTCCAGCTCTTCAATGGGGATGGTCGCTTCTCATTTGGAATGATTTCTGGACTCGATCCTCGGACCGATGTCGAGGCTTGGCTCGAAACCGATCCTTGGCTCGATGTCGTCCATCAATCGACGTGAAATGCCACCCTCTGAGTCGGGCTGGTTCGAGGTGCTTGGCTCGTCGATCTCCATCGGTTGATTATCGATCGTCTCAATGTTATAAATAGTATGGGAAGTGTTGAAAGAAGTTATGACACATGAGTAATTCAAACATTTCTTAGCCATTAGTTGGTCACCTTTTACGGTACCGACCGTCCCATCGGCAGTGGGGAATTTGATACAGTAAAAGAAAGAAGAGGCGAACGCCTTGAAGGTTTATAGAAATGGGCGACCTAGGAACCCATTATAGATGATGGGCCTATCTATGATTACAAAATTTAGGTTCCTAGTAATCCTAACCTTGGGATCGTAATAACATATTAGCTCGACAGAGAGCTTGATCCTTCCATAGGCTTGGACTGTGCTGTCGCCAAACCCTTGAAGCACGGTATCAAATGGCTTGATAAACTTGGTCAGGTTGCCGAGCTGGTCAAGAGCAGATTTGAATATGATATTTCAAAAGCTCCCATTGTCAACCAGCAAGCGATCGACCATTTTCCCAAGGATACATGCAGAGATTATCAATGCATCCTCTTTGGGGCACTGCACCCCCTCCCTATCCTTGTTGGAGAAAGTGATGAGCGCGTCTTTGAAGATGGTCGACTCTGGGGGTACCACGACATGGACACTGTAGAACGCCCTCAATTCGGCCTTTCGTTTTCTGTTCGACATGGTGGAAACCAGGGAAAGACCTCCGAGGTTTCCACCTCCCGACTAAAGCATATTGATCCGGCCGCCAGGGTTGATCGGAGGGATTGATTCGTCAGAGTACTCCGGTTCGTTCAGCTCGATCCTGGCGACTGGATTGGGAGGGATTCCGTCGTTTTGTCGGCGCTCGTGCCTCCCGGTCCTTTCTGCTTGGGGTTCTGGCTTGGTAACCAAGTTATCCAACTTGCCTTCCTCAAACAGTCTCCAGAGTTGTCTGAGGAGGTGGTGTTGTGGCCGGGACTCTTGTGGTAGACACAAAATTTGTTGCGGTCTAGATGACCGTTGTCCCTCATCGGCTTCAGTTTGCTAAGCCACTCGCGCCCCTTGATGGCATTGAAAATGTGGGCCGAAGATAGATTGAGGTTGCGGAGGAGGTGAACCTCCACATCCTCGAAGGCTTTGAATTCACCGGGCGGCTTTGCGACTGCCTTTATGGGCTTGGCGACCACCTTTCTCGGGATGGAAGATGGCGTTTTTCCTTCCCCGGCAGATCCCTCGCCTAAGCGAAGGGTGAGCATCCTCTGCCTAGATAGAAAATCAGCGGCCCTGACGCGGAAGATCACGTAGGTCGGGGGGATGTCCTTCATGAGGTGCCTGAACATGGGCGAATGGCCATAGAATCCCCCTAGGACCGAGTAAAGAGCGAGCTCGTCGCTAATGGGCTCGCCGGTGAGGACTATTTCATCCACCCGGTCGACGTATTCTTCATCGGGCTCGTCCTTCCCCTGCCTGATCTTCATCATGCGGTGGGGGCCTTCTGGCCGAGCGACTTTGGCGGCGAAATACGACATGAAGTTGTTCGTTAGTTTCTCAAAACAGTTGAACGAGCGTGGTGGCACTGAGATGTACCACCTATGGGCAATATCGCCCAATGTCAATGGGAACATTCGGCACTTCGTCGCGTCCGATGCCCCACATTCGGTCATGTAAATCCAGAACTTGCTCAAGTGGGTCTCAGGATCCGATCTCCCCTCATATAGAGGTGTTTGAGGAGGAGCGATCTTCGGTTGAACGGGGGCGAGCTCGATCTGGGCCGCGAGCGGCTCACTTGGTCCGGCAATCGATCTCTTGGCACCTGCCCCAGTTTCTAGGAGCGCCTTCATTTCGTCGAGCTGGCGCTGCATGGCGACCATCGCCGTAGCCTGACTGCTCGCGGATTGGCTTTCGGAGCGGGAACCGAGGCGATCGTGTACCAATCTTCTGGCCCCGTGGTAGGTGACGAGTTCTCCGCCACCGATCTCAATTCTTGGGCGAGTGGGAGCCTGTTGGCCGGCCTGTCTTCTGGGAGTTGGGTATGCCGAACTCCTGGTGACTGATTCGAACTCCAATGTCTCCCGGTTGGGGCCCGAATGCCCGGGTCGCCATGAGGGATCACTCCCTAGGCGGCTGAAGACGGAATCGTCCCGCCTTACGAGCGCCTTTTCCTGCAGCTCGGGGCTTTCTGACAATTTCTCGACATATAACCCCTTGAGCTTCCGCTTGCCCGCACGACGGATGGCTGAGGGAGTAATGGTGGGCGAGTCGCATGCCCTCCGTCGCTCCCTGAGGATGGCCATAGCCTCCTCGATCTGTTCCGCGGTTTGGAACTGATCGAGTGAGAGGCTGGGGTCGTCCCTAGGGGGCGGGAGTGAGAGCCTAGCGTCGCTGCGGTCGCCTTCCGCCGTAGGTTGGGATTCGGCCTGTGCTGGAATAAGATGTCCGGAAGATTGCAAGGTGGCTCTTTTTGAGGTCGTGGCAGACGTCATGTTTCTGAAGGTTTTTCTTTGAAGAACAGTGAGTGTTTCTTCAAGTATATGCCCCGGAGAACAGTGAGTGTTCTTCGAGATGGTCGGAATAAAAAATGAAGCTTAGCGCCCTCTTTCTTCTAGCGCCAATTGTTTTTACCCAAAATATTATTCGTAGATGATATTGCTGGAATGGACGAGTAACAAACAAAATGCGAGAGCACGTCCGTGAGGAAATAAAAAACACAAGATTTGTCGGGGTTGTTAGTACCGGGCTTGAATGCTCTCGCGAGATGTTATTAATATGAATACTAGTGAGTACAGATATTAATGTTAGAGTACAATTACAATGAGTGTAAAAACTCTAGTTATCTTAGCTATCGAGTGCTGAAGATTGCCGGAAGAACCAGAGTTGAAGATCTGTGAGTTCTTGTTACAAAGATGGAGAGATCTCTGTATAGTTTACTTTTGGCGTTCTGTGTTTATGTTGTGATGCTGTGTTCATGTTTTTTTACTGTCTATGTTCGTGAATGAACTTCACCGTCCTCTGGCCGTTGCTGGAGGCCTTCTATTTATAGGAGGAGAGGTTGCTAGGTCCTCCCTCTCCATCGCGGGCGACCGCCGTTTCCTATATTAAAATAAGGTGGGCGATCGTCCCATCATGTGGGACTGTTTCCTTAAAGTCCGCGGCTATTGCTGGCATCCAGATGTGCGAGCCAATGAGAAGTCTGCACGCGTCCTAAGTTGCTGTCTCGGGAGGACCCACTTTGCACCTTTCGGCGGGTCTGTCGGTAGGTGTGAAGGCGGTGACAGGCTGGGGTCAAAGGGTCTTATCCTGTGACGCCTTTTGTGGATCTGCACGTGGGTCTTCACCCGAGATTCGGTCTTCGAAGACTTTGATGGGTGTCGGATTCATACGTGGCATGGGACGATCGTCTCTGATCGACCATTAGAGGCAATCTCCAGATGCCAATAGACGATCGCCTTGGACGTCGACCGCTAGGCGCTTGCCCAGCATCTGTCTTCTTTAGCTGGATCCTGACCATTAGGCCGATCGCCATCGAGGCGTATAAATCGCCGCACAACAAGTCAGAAAGAGCTGAATATGAGACAGAGATGTTGGTTAGAATTGATAAAGGATTACGATTTGGAAATTCTTTACCACCCGAGAAAAGCCAATGTCGTGGCGGATGCTTTGAGCTGCAAATCGGCATAGCTTCAAATGCTCGAGGTTCTTACATCTCAGATGAAGATTCGTTAGGATTTAATCGAGCAAGGAATAGAAGTTTGGCTTCCAAGAATACTGGGACAACTGTGCACTCTCGAAATTACTTCGTCCTTGGTTGACGACATCAAAGGGAAACAGTGGAGTGACCCGATGATCTCTCAACTGAAGGAATATGTAATTAAGGGAAAAGCCACTGGCTTTATAGTTCACGAAGATAGTATTCTGATATTCTAGGGCAGGCTTTGTGTTCTGAATGATCTAGAGTTGAGGCAGAGAATTCTCCGAGAAGCTCATGCTACTCCTTACTCAATCCACCCCGGAACGAGTAGGATGTACAAGGACCTGAAGCGAAATTTTTGGTGGAATAACATGAAGAAAGATGTCACGGAATTTGTACTAAGGTGCTTGACGTGTCAACAATTAAAGATCGAACATCAACGACCGGCGGGGTTGTTGAAGCCGCTTCCCATTCCCGAGTGGAAGTGGGAAGATATCTCTATGGATTTTATCACTAGCATGCCGAGAACTAGAGTCAGAATGAATATGATTTGAGTAATCGTCGATCGATTGACCAAGTCTGTACACTTCTTGGGTATTAAGGATACTTGGGGAGCGGAGAGATTGGCTCGCACTTTTGTAGCCGAGATTGTGAGATTGCATAGTGCCCCTAAGACCATTGTTTCCGATGGAGACGGTTGTTTCGTATCGCACTTTTGGCAGGCCGTTCATCAGGCTTTGGGTACTCAGTTGAGATTGATCACGTCCTTTCATCCTCAGTCAGACGGTCAGATGGAGAGAACGATTCAGACGTTGGAGGATATGCTGCGGGCTTGTGCCCTAGACTGGAGTAATGATTGGGAGCTTCATTTGTCGGTGACCGAGTTTGCCTCCAATAATAGTTGGCATGCGTCGATCAAAATGGCACCGTTCGAGGCACTTTATGGTAGGCGATGTAGGTCGCCATTATGTTGGGACAAAGCTTCGGAGCTAATCGGAACGGAGCCGGATATGTTGATGGAGACTAAGGAACAGATTTCTATTATCCGAGACCGGTTGCTAACTGCCCAGAGCCGTCAAAAATCTTATGCTGATACTCGTCATCGACCTTTGGAGTTCGAAGTGGGGGATCATGTTCTACTCAAGGTTTCGCCGACCAGAGGGGTTTTCCGCTTCGGGAAAAAGGAGAAACTTAGCCCGAGGTATATTGGACCTTTCGAGATTTTGGACAGGGTTGGAGATTTAGCTTATCGATTGGCGTTGCCTCCAGCTTTGAGTCACGTCCATAGTGTTTTTCATGTGTCTCAGCTGAGAAAGTACGTGCTGGATCCAAGTCATGTTATCGACTATAGTGAGATTGACGTAGCCGAGGATATTACCTTTTTGGAGAGACCTGTGAAGATCCTTGAACGTCGTGAGAAACAACTTCGGCATAAAACCATTCCGTTGGTTAAAGTGAAATTGTCGAGACATGGAGTCGAGGAGGCGACTTGGGAGACGGAATAGAAGATGCAGTCGGAGTACCCCGAACTTTTTATTTCTTAAGTTTCGAGATGAAACTTCTTTTTAGAGGGGGGGAATGTAATACCCATACTTTTGATTGACTGTTTAACCTTGCCGTTCTTCCTATTTTGTCGCTCTCTAAACTCTTTGTGATGCTGTCGATATTGTTATAGAGTTTCGTACCTTGTTTGGATCATGATTGTGTTGTTTAGACCTTTCGGAAGTATTCTGGGTCATAGAGATAGCGCACGCTAGGCCTAGGCTAACGCACGCTAATTCTGCTTGAGTAGCGCACGCTAGCTTTGAGCCTTAGCGCGCGCTAAGGGACCAGACAGGGCAGAGGAAGTAGCTAATACTGTTCTCTGGACTAGCAGTTAGTGCATTCTAGGAGTTAACTAGCGCACGCTATTCGTGGTCAGTAGCGCTAAAAATCCTTAGACAAAGAAGTCTTCTAAGGCCGAGGCTACAGTGACTACAACGGTCACTGTAGATGTTCCGTCCGTTCCAATTGCTGAATCACTCTCACAGGGCGCAACCTGTAACACCCCCAACCCGCTTGGGAACATTACAGCACCGCAGATCCTCTTAGGAGGATCTACTAGGCTGGATACCAACACAAGACATCATATCTAATGCCAACATGGCTAAACAAATGAAACAGTAGACCGATTTAGTCTTTCATCAATACATACAACGTAAACATCATATAAAACTCTGTCAAGAATCTCATACCCGTGCAGGGGTCAATATACAACAACACTCCCATATGATGGGAGATCAATATCGTGGAAGGAATAATACAATTCTACCATGTCGAATACCTAATACTGGACCTCATGTGATTAGTATCATTTATCTTCCATCATCCTTCGCATTGACCCCGTGGTTTTGCTCCCCCAAAAATCTGCATGTGCCTGAATGCAATACAGACATCTACCCCGCGAATACTCGGGGGTTAGCACAATTCCACTATTTTGCTAGTACAGGTATAAAGTGCAATTACGAGCCATACACCTCATACTCCAAGAATATAGTAATTAAAATAATCACCGAGTCAAACACAGCGAAACTCTACCCGAGATGTTTCCTTTGAAAGAGATAGTCCAAAGCCTTCAAAGGCAGTGATAAAACAAGTAAACACTTGTAAAGCGTTTTAAAGCTCTCGAGGGTTTTCAGAAAAATACATTTAGGATTTAGGAATACTCATCTTTACAAAATTCCTCTTTACGGGGTCCATGTAATACCCGTACTTCTTATTGACTGTTTAACCTTGCCGTTCTTCCTATTTTGTCGCTCTGTAAACTCTTTGTGATGTTGTCGATATTGTTATAGAGTTTCGTACCTTGTTTGGATCATGATCGTGTTGTTTATACCTTTCGAAAGTGTTCTGGGTCAGAGAGAGCGCACGCTAGGCCTAGGCTAATGCACGCTAATTCTGCTTGAGTGGCGCACGCTAGATTTGAGCCTTAGCGCAGGCTAAGGGACCAGACAGGGCAGAGGCAGTAGCTAATACTGCTCTCTGGACTAGCAGTTAGCGTACGCTAGGATTTAACTAGCGCACGCTATTCATGGTGAGTAGCGCACGCTAACGAGCTGGGTCGGCAGAGGCAGTGAGGTTTTCAGACTGTCTGGACTATCAGGTAACGTACGCTAGGCTCCGGCTAGCGCACGCTATATGTGTTGCATAGCGCACGCTATCTATCACAGCAGCGCACGCTAAGACTCGAGCAGGGCAAAGGACAGTAGATTCTGGACTCCAATTTCTGGACACCAACTCCCAGGTAGCGCACGCTAACTATCGGCTAGCGCACGCTAAAGGAAGGCGATTAGTGCATGCAACTGTATACCTAACGCACGCTAATGAGGCTGGCAGAAGCCACTGGAATACCCGGTGTCCCCGCTAGCGCACGCTAATATTGAGGCATAGCGTGCGCTAGACTGGGCACAGTATATATTGGACATTTGACTTCCACGCGTCATTATTTTCATCCTTTTCACAATTCCGATCGGGAGCAGCGGGATTTGGGCGATTCAAGGAGTTTAGAGGTGATCCTTCTTTAGATATCAACATCTTTGGTTAATGAACAAAGATTTCACAACATCTAATCCTTTCTATCTTCCAAATCAAGGTAAAAATCCTTAGAACCCTAATTTTGGGATTTTTGGGGTTTTTCTTAGATTCGTCCGATTTTTCCATTTTGGAGCTTGAGAACCTTAAAATTATGAAGTATCTACCCCATATACATGTTTCCCCTACGATTTTATCGATTAGTTTGTGCCGTGTTCGGACTTGTGAGGTTTTGGGTGATTTTCCAACCCCTAGATGTTTACTCTCGTAGTTTCGTGAATCGTAGGTGGGTTTCGGGAATTTTTTCATGAGTTATGAGTATGGATTATTAATTATCATATCCCTTTCGAATCGTTTAGGTACCGGAAGTGCATTCTTGGACCTACCGAACTCATACTCTTTTCCGTTCGATTTCTCGATGTCTCAAAGGCAAGTATATATTTATGATTGTACGTTCTCGACTTTGAAAGTAAGATATATGAATGGCATGATTGTTTATATCCACTCTAGGATGGGCCGACGGGAATCTAATGGTTTCATATCCTTTGGTGCGATTCCACAGATAATATGAGTTAACCACTCTGGGACGGACCGACGGGTCCTCTGAGGGTTCCGTAGCCTCTGGTGCGGTTCCACGGTTGATCATGTATGTATTGATGTGATGCTATGAGATTTAGTTATTCCGGAATACTAGTCTTGAATTGTTGAATTGACGGTTATCTTTACTTTATTGTCGAGGAGTATTGTATTTCATATTCGATATACTTGCACTTGCTATTCGACGGTTAACCCCTTTATGGGGGAAATACTTTTTAGGTCTTTCAGGTTCCAGGAGAGCGGACAGGCAGGTATCGGGTCGGCACGAAGATGATGGGCAAGCGTGATACTGTGTCTTATCTCCGGTTATATTTTGTGTTCCTCCATTCAGTGTTGTTGTACTGGAATGGTTATTGAATACTCGAGTATTGCTTTCTTTTTCAGTTTTCTTTATGTTCCGGCCTGCGTTGCCGAGGTATTGATTTGTGTTGTGATGTATTTGGATACTTTGGATATGTTTTGAATACCATTTGTATTGTCCTTCATTTCTTTTTATTTGGACCTTCTCGGTCAAGTTTTATGCCGCGTATGATTAGCCTTGTGGGTCCCGCGGCGGGGCTCACGGCGCTGTAATATACCCTGTATAACTTGGGGTTTTACAGTTCACGACCCAAACATCCATATAAATCATACGCCCAAAGGTTATTCTTGTCCCATGCTAACAAGCATGAACCTCGGAGCTTCGACGTGCGTACCCGAGTGAATAAACCAATGGTAAACAAACAGAATATCCATACCTCATGATTAACCGTGGATTCGCACTATAAGCTACAATCCCTCAGAGGACTCGAAGTCCCATCCTTGAGTGGTTAACCCCACAATGCCATGACAACCATCAAGCAAACAATCTCAAGTATTAGAATTCCACGGCGGACATATAACATACACTCATAGTTATCCTGGCATCATGCTAACAAGCACGAACCTCGGAGCCTCGCGACAATGTACCCGTTTTGGATTACCCATGACGAGTATGCAACATATCCAAATATATGCCCATAAGTTATCCTGGCACCGTGCTAGCAAGCACGAACCTCGGAGTCTCCTCGAGACATACCCGGTTTGGATAACCCTATGGTAAAACTCGACCCGTACTAACAAGGACAGATCCCGGAGTTCTCAATGAACCATACCCGGTAGAACATCACTTACAAATAATCACATACTACGAGGAGATACACCTCTCGAACAATACCGAATAATACCACCTTTTACCAAGGGGTCAATAAACATTACAACCACAACAATTCGCACTCATCAAACGAATACACATTTGAAAAGGGGCTTTTATAATCACATAGTATGAATGCAATATATATCAATTCGCATCAATAATGCACATACCCGTAGAACTCATTCGTTCATAAAGTACTTGAGCGCTTTTTGAAAGAAAGTCATTAAAGGGATTATATCAAAACTTTTTTGAACATTCGTCATGACTACTCAAATAACACACATAGTGCATTACCAATTATCACATCTACAAAATACGAAAGGTATGGGCAAGATACTTCCCTCGATAATCGACACTCGCTTACTCCTATGATCCCGGGTCGGTCGGGTAGCCCCGAACACCTACAATCCTCGCGAACAACAATGATAACATAATTACTACGAGGACTAAACCAAAAACGGTGGAAATCGCGTCAAACCAATGAAGCAAAACTCATATGAAGAATCGGACATGAAATGTTCACAGTTCCTCAAGAAACTAAAACCATCAATCGGGCCGAACGAATCATAGATATGGATATACAATCCATAGAACATGTTTAACAACATCATTTAACACCAACCGGTTCATAAAAATCGGATTGAATACAAAATCAAGAACAAGTCTCCAAAAAGTCAACTCTAGGGAAATCAAGGAAATTACCTAGATCTGACGAAGAGCAATGGATTAGGTGATGTTACAATCACCTAGGATACTCCAAAACACCTTGGGATGGAAAAAAATCGGCCCAGACCATGAACCCTAGTCGCCCTTGACTCACATCTGCGGAGGAAGGAAGAAATGAAAAGGAAATGAGAATATAAGCCTGTTGTCCGGTTTATATACCAGACATACTAGCGTGCGCTAATCAACATATTCTAGCGCGCGTTATCGAAGCCACAATAAAAAGTGTCCTACCAAACTCTAGTTAGCGTGCGCTAACGAGTCCCTATACCAGTCCAGTGGCTACTGGACTGTCCAAGAACTACTAGTTAGCATGTGCTACCCTCCCGTAGCATGCGCAAACTGCTGCATCTTAGCACGTGCTATAAATCTGCATAGCATGCGCTACCGAACTCCCAGTCGAATGTAGTAACTACTGGACTGTCTCAGCCTATTCAGGTAGCGTGCAACCACGATGAGCATGCGTTATCACCAAGTATTAGCGTGCGCTAACTACAATACTTAGCGTTCACTATGCCTACTACACAAGCATGCAAGACAGTTCCGGAAACTCAGCACAACACGGTACATCATACCATACACAACATAGCGAAAAATTCCAAATAATCATCAACACAACAAAATAACCGGCACAACCGTCCAATAATTCAAAATAGCCGGAAACGAAAATCTTGGGTATTACATTCTACCCTCCTTAAAAGAAGTTTCATCCCAAAACTTAAAACACAAAACAAGACAACAACATAGCAGTAGCGGATAGACAGTATCTCTTAAGGATACCTCAAAGTCGGTCCTGATATCGGTGCTGATGCCCGCATCTCGGAAGACTCGGCAACCATCTCTCAAAACTGGATTTTGTGCCCCTCAAGTCTGCACTTGTAACACATTACTGGCGGGGTGTAACACCCCCAGAATACGACCGCGAATGTCACATGCCGTAGACCCTTCTTACAAGAATCTACCAGGCTAAACTCCAATAGACTACTCAAAGATTGACCGATCGGGATCAATCTAATTACAAAGCAGACCGACAAGGTCATTAAATAATTCAGAACTAATGATATTCACATCTCAATGACAATAATAAATTTGGATACAGAAAGAAATGACAACTCAATTTAATAAATGAAAACTACACCCATGCAAGGGTGAATACTCGACCAAAATGAAAACAAAAGAAAAAGACTCTAACTCTTGTGTGATTAGCATCGTCGTCTTTCATCTCCTTCCAAGCCAATCCTGTAACCGCTCCCGAGCTGCCAAAACCTGAGCGCATAACAGGCACCCACCCACCCACCCCAAAAAAAAAAAAAACTCGGGGGTTAGCAAATTGGAATTTTGCTAGTGCAAGTACATAATATACAAGATATACGAACAATAACAACACAAAACTCAACAGCCACGAAGCCTTAATACAAACCACGCATTCCCATAGTCAACACAGAATAGCACTCGCATACACAAGGTGAAAGATAATCACATAGTCATATTCTCTTTACGGAACATAACACCAATGAAACTTTTAACGAGCCCAAGGAGTCAAAAGATCTAGTTTGAAAATCCCCTCTTATAAAGGAAAAGCATTTTGATAAGATAATTTGAAAATGTTATTATTGACTCGGGCCGCCCTGGGGTTTTGAAAATCGAATGGGAATACTTTTAGAAAATAACTTCAAAAGCTCTCGGGTCATCGACCCAGCATGTGGAAAACAAATTGCAAGAAAACCATTACAATGTTATTCGGGGTCCTCGACCCAATGTATAAAACACTATCACAAGTGAAACATTACAACATCTCATGGGGTTCTCGGCCCAATCCAAATAATATCATCATGAGACCAAATCTCAACATCCCACGGGGCTCTCGACCCAATACACAGTATAATCATCACAGTACAATCAAAGGCACAACCTCTCATTCGACAAATCCTGCTCAAGACCCCTGATTAATTAACCCTCGGAGATCTCGTCAAATATCCTTGGTTAATTAACCCTGATGCCAACATTGAAAACAAGTTGAAACAAACTTTCAGAAACACGAACCGCGGTCGATATCAAGACCAACATTTTAAAGCGAGTTTGAAGAACTTTGAATTATGAAAATCGTTTGGTAATGGGGTCTTAGCTATCACTCAAATATCCGTAACCAATAAGCCTGCCAGGCGCCTCCCTTGCACACCTGTGTACCGGCGTTCACTCCACTATGTTGGCCGCCCCTTGAACATGTCACCGCGCCGGCGATCACTCCCACAAGAGTCGCCCCTTGCACGCGTATTAGGTAACACCGGTGTTCACCAAACATATGGAGCCGCACATTGCAGCGTACACCAGGCCGGAGTACACACCCCGCCCTCAGAGGTTCCCGGATACGACATCTCTCACACCAAATATTCACATTGTTACAAACATCAAGTACACAATCAATCGTTGCAACAATTATCAAATCAATACACCCATTCACATATTTTATCCGTCAGTCCCCAACCACACAAATAAACAACAATACGCATGTTATCAATCAAGACTCAACACAATAAGTCTTCGGCAAATCCAACCGAAATTACACATATATCCTTATATCGTAACTCAACCGAATACACAAATCTTACTATATTATCTCTATAAATATGATTCGTACTTTAATTCAAGTTGAGTACATCAACTAGCATCGATATTAATCACACGACATATGTATGTGTATATCTATATACATACATACTTACATATATATATATATATATATATATATACACACGTATACCTTTATACATATATATATTTAACATATATAAATATATATAATTCACTCACTTCGGCAACAATGATTTCATATAGTTGTAATTTGTATATAAAGGTACTTGCCTCAAATCCAAAGCACGAGAAGCAACGGGAAAGCTCGATCGGAAACCCTCGAATCTTCCAACTAGGTCGAAAACACAAGAATAACATAATCACTATAAGATTGATCGCAAGGAAGATGCAAAACACACAAAATTCTCAACAAGAATTCGTAGAGACGAATGATCGAACACTTGGGGCTCAATATTTCCCAAAGAATATCAAGAACATTATACGAACTCGAATACGGTAAGAAACACGAATCAAATCATAAGGAGAGAATCAATACAACCGATTGATGATATACAACAGCACGATTCATGAAGAACAACCCGAATCTTGAAGATTCACGAAATATAAAGAAAGGGTTTACAAGATGATTACCTCGAATCAAAGACGAAGAACACGGATTGATGATGTTAATCAACACCAAGAACTAAAGGAAGATGTAAACTTGGAGTTACAGGACTCCAAAATCGCCCCTAGATCGCCCACAAATCGCCTCAGCCGCGGAGGAGTGAAGAAAGGGTGAAAAATGACGAACACGGTCAACCCTCGGTATATAAATACCTGCGCATGAGTTACGTACGTTAACCAAGAAGAATAACGTACGTTACCTGTATTACGTACGTAATGCATTAAAGATTACGCACGTAATCGATAACCAGACCCTCCTGTCCAAAATAGCGAAGACCCTTACGTACGTTATGGCGAGGGCTTAACGTACGTAAGGAGCACAGTTAACATGCGCTATGATCAACACATAGCATACGCTATCGACGGCCGGAACTCAATGTCTGAACTGGTAAGACCCTTACGTACGTAAAGGGAAGGTCTTAACGTACGTAAGTCGCATGATGATAATATACGTTATGCTTATAGCATAGCGTACGTAAGTCACTTAGCAGTTCCAGAACTGCTAAGTTCAACTCGTCGCGTACGAGCGCGACGAAACCGCGAAACGACAATTACAACACAAGACGAGGACATGCATACGAAGAGTGCAGAACGAAGGATTCAAGCGTTAAAAGAAGTACGATTCCGACAACCCAAAGGTTCGGAATACTATAACAGAAGTAATCACCCCCAAACTTTGGGAAATTACGAAACGGCCCAAAACGTCCGTAAATCAAGATATCACGTCAAGAAACAAAACCGAAGCTCATAACATGCATAATAAAGCTCAACGGACTTATAGGAAACACGAAACCATAGTTTCGAACCATCATCACACGAAATGAACCAAATAGCGGGAAAAGTCGCTCAAAACACGGATTCGGGTAAAACAGCCCCGGAACAACTCGGATGACCAAACACGCAGAATGAAACATTATCAAAATGTCAAAACGCTCGCAAGTGAGCTTCTGGAAACCAGAAAGATACCAAAAACGAAAAAGTACCGAAAGAGAAAATCACGGGTATTACACGGGGAAGGACAATGTGCACGAACATGACCCGGCACATTACAGTTGAAACACCTCCTGGCCTTACCAGGAGTCAATTTTGATGACTTGGAACTCTCAGTTCCACGCGTCGAGCGATGGAGCTTTACGGCAGAAAGACTACAGTGTTGTAGTTTAGAAACTTCTAGGAATATCATCAAACGACCTCTGCTTCTTCAACTCGGGCATATGCTCAGTCGGTGATGAGGCTAGTTCATAGGCCAAAGCTCGATTCTAATACTCTTTCAATGTAGTGCAAGTGAATTTAACCATATACCGATGAATCTCTGGCTTCATCTGCATGTCAAAATGACGGATCTTATCTTCCTCTTTTCTCACTTGTTCCCGCACATAGTTGAGTTGTTTACTATAATCGACGATATCTTGAGACACTCGTACATCTAGCGGCTTGGCCAAATAAAAATCACGAATTCTCTGCTCTCTGATCGGTTCCGGATAAAACTCGGCTCCCATCAATTCATGGAATTCCGTCCATGTGACAACACGATCCCGAGGCTTAACGGCCTCCCACCAGTTAGCGGCATCTCTATCAAGAAGGTATTGAGCGATAGGCACTTTCCGTTCTTCAGGACAATCAACTGCCTCGAATATTTTTCCCAACTAAAAAAGCCAACCATCCCAGCCCAAAGCATCTGCGGCACCTGCGAAACGAGGGGGGTTAATACGAACCACTTCCCGAAGCCATTGGTTTGTGCCGACGTTCTGGTTCACACATGTGTTACATTGCACCGCCTGGGTCAAATGAGTCATCTGTGTCGCTACTTGTTGCAATATAGTAGCAACATCAATGCCAATGCCATTCCCGGCAATATTCTCTTGGTTCCGCATCTGATCTCCATGACCATCTGTACCGCGGCCACGACCGCGACCTATGCCCCTTGGCATACTGAGCAAATACCCACTCAACACGATGAAATACAACATCGTAAAATAATATACCAAAGTGCCAATCTCGGCACAACATATCAACATAAGGCAATAAATAGTAACACTGTAAAAATACCCACTCGGGATACACAAATACGAAAATTCACAATTGCAACAAACGAAACTTATGGTCGTAATTAACGGTTCACATAACCGTATCAACAAAAAATTAACAACCATTAATCACGGTCATAATATGCTACACATGGTAGCCAATCATTTTTAACATTCTTTTTATAACTCCACGAGGTATCCATTTGAATAATATCATTAGAATTCATATATTTTTCCAAAATAAAATTTGGAAATACTTATGACACCTTGGGCTGTTTTAGCAAATTCATGAATCATAAGTTTTAACCATCTCCCTATGAAAACAATTGCAAACCAATATTCCGAAATATCAATTTCTTCGGAAACAACATCATCACCATTAACAGCAAAAGGTGTATCCCGTGGTCATGCTCTTCTGGCACCGACCCCCAGAGGTTTCACTGAACCATTCCCAGGTGGGAAAACACTCATACCCATTCTAATCATTCCCACGGATCCACAATCACGTCGGGATAACATCATAGAAACCATGAGCAAACCAAACCATGCCATCATAACATTCAGGCATACAGTTATAGTTCTCCATTGAGAATGATTGTAGGTCACAAGTCGTCCAGAAACAAGTCTAGAGGGGGGGTGAATAGACTTGTTGAAACTCTTGAACTCTTTTTCTCGAAGAGTGAGTTTCTTCAGCTGATGATCAAACAAATGACTAAGAGTCGTTTGTTCTTGGATATGTGGAAGTCAGCTGATGACGAATATAAATTAACTTAATGAAACACTTAACAATGGATGCAGCAGTTAGAGTATGATGCAGTAAAATAGTAAATGACACAGGCAGTTTATAGTGGTCTCAGAGGTGGGGTAATCCTCTACTAATCCACTTTTCTCCAAACCAGTTGGAGATGAATTCACTATAATTCTCAACCAGTGATAAATATTACAGTGATTCACTACACACTACAACAGCTTCCAACCAGTGGAATTCCGTGCCGTTGTACACAAACTTGACTGCCTTGCACCTCTTGATCCTCGATCCTCGGATGCCTTTTCATTCTGCTACTTCAACCAGTGAAGTACCCCTTACTCAAGATTTAAAGACAAGAGTGTTTGTCTTCTCCAACTAAAGAGCTTCCTTGAATATGAACTTTTGGATCTGCTCTTTTTCTCGATGCTATTTGTTTGCTTAGGATTGCTTTGTTTGCTTTGATCGCTTAGAGTATAAGTTCGCACCGGTAGTTTTCTCAGTTTCAAATCTCTGGATATATATAGATCACTATCTCTCGAGCTTCTTCCTTGTAGCCGTTGCAATCGAACAAATCCGTCCGTTGGAGAGAGACTTCATTGTTTAATCTTTTACGAACGTTGCAAGGTGGATTCCCATTATTTAATTTCATCTTCCGACCGTTGTGATGACTTCGCATGTGAGCGCGAATCTTTTGAATATAAAAGGATTAAAGTCTTTCACGGTGGGTCGATGATTTAAATAAATCATATTTCTTGCGGGAATCACTCCAATTTGTCTCTTCACGTTGCATGTGAGCTTTCCGTAATATTTGACTTTTCAAAGCATCTCGACGTGGACTTGGAGTACTAGTTTGTAGTTGAGTAGTGATGTGCACTTACTTCTCTGCAGTAAGTTGTCTCGGCAGATATCGCTTGAGATTTGTCCGATCGGGTGACTTCCCGAGGTTCCTCTGTGATCTGTCAAACTTCTCGATAAATTTTAGTTGACTGTGGCTACTCGATTGAGTCGTGTACTTCTACGATAGACTAGATGTACTTTAGTACTTAGCCGATTTTCAGCCTAACTTTGGCCTACAGAAGATACTCATTTGGTTCTTCTTTACACTTTGCCAATTTTATACTTAACACATTTTGGCCTATGGAAGATACTCATTTGGTTCTTCCTTACATTTCGCCAATTAATAAACATTTGATTTTAAATTAATGACATCATCAAAATCTAACAAGTATTCCTAACAAATTCCCCCTATTTTGATGATGGCAAAACTAAGTAAGAAATCAAATGGCCAAGTCTGCACTTAAGTGCAAGACAAAACTGAAATCAGTCTAATATTGAGACAACTGGAAAATTGTCATTCAGCAGACTGTTCATAAAAGTTTTCTGACTTATCATAAAAATTATACAAGAATGTTTTAAGTACAGAAAAATAAAATTACAAGTAAGAAAATAATTAAAATCATCTGCCTCTTCCTCTGCCTCTTGAGCAAAGCCGCTGTCTGAATGGTTTGGCTCCAATGGGTCTTACCTTGACTGGAGCAAGGCCATACTTCCTTTTCACTACTAGGGCTGCGAAGTCCTGCTCCTCCTGCGATCTGAATTTGTTTTCAAGGCAGACTCGCTTGATTTCCTCCTGTAGTTGTAGTTCATCAAGTTCACCATCCATGCGGACTGGTGCTTCTTCAGCTCTGAATTTAGGGATCATGGGAAAAGCTTTTTGCTCTTTTGCATGTTTCTTTAGAATAGCCCAAAGCTTGGGATGAATCGCTTCCATCCAGTTGATGAAAATCTCCTGGGGAGAGTTTGTCATCTGAAGAAGTTCCCACATAAAAGTCTCGATGAACTTCTTCCTAGCAGCTCCCACATTTCAATAGCTTCAAGTGGGCGTAAATCTTCCACATACCACGGCCTGCACCTTCCCACTCAAGAGTAGGTTCGAAGCCGCCTCTGGTCCTTCTGCGCTTCCCTTCAGTCGGCCTTGTCTTACGAATCTACAGGTGTTCCTTCCTCTTCGTGCTAGATGGTCCTTCAAGCCGGGACATCCCGCTTTTCTTACTTCAATTCTCTCCCTTCCCCTGAATCCTCTCTTCCCCTTTTGCCAAAGATCAATGAGGGTTGTTAATTGTTGCTCCATGCGGCTCATCCAAATGGACATGCCAAAAGGCATTCTGCTGCTTGTAGCAGGAGGAGGCCGAGGATCTGTCTTTGCGGCAAGGTGTCAATCTTGGCATTTATCTCGTTGAAGGTCGAGTGACTGTGTTGACAAAGCCTCCCAATGGTGTCTCCGACAATCTGCTTGATCGGCTCGGTCATGTTGGGAGATAACCGAGCCGATGGGGAGTGTTCTCCGATCCTTCAAGAAGGGAGCCACTCATTGCAGGCTCTGTCTCAGCAGGAGGTCGATAGAGTCTTCTCGGGGTGCGACCTTGAGTCCTTCGCGCCCGTGCATCTAGGGCCGTGTACCGGGAGGCACAACAATCCTATCTCAGCCTTCGTTGGTAGGCTCGGCTCCTTCTCTCGGCTCCTTTTATCTTTCTTCCTCTTTCCCTTCTTCTTCATCAGATTTCTCTTTTTCTTTCTCCTCATCTTTTTCTCTCTCTTCTCCAGCCGCCACACCAGCTCCTCCTTCACCTCCATCATCATGATCATCATTATCATCATCCTTAGCATCATCTTTTTCCTTCTCTCCTTCATCATCATCATCATCCTTATTTTCTTCTTCTTTTTCTTGCTCCACTTCTTCTCCTTCTTCTTCATCTTCCTCATCTTCCACTTCTTCTGTTTTTTCAATTTCCTCTGTCTCCTTTTCAACTGGTATGTTTTCTTCTTGTTCTTCTTTTGCTTCTTCATCCTCCTCAACCAAATTGATAATTTCATTCTCTTCATCAACTTCTTCTATTCTAATCTCCTTTTCTTCTTTCTCTTCCTCCTCTTCTCCAAAAGTACCATCAAAAACACTCAACATTATAGAGTGGATAAAATGGTCCATGTTTGTCTCAAAGTGTGACATGAACCAGTTATCCTGGAGGAGTAAGGTGAAATCTGACTCCTTGCAAAAATCAGTCAGAACATCCTCCGTGGCTTGGGGGTATTCCCAACCACTAGTTTCAATAAAAATTTGAAAATTTGAAAAGGACATGGTTTTAAGAGTTTTCCACTCCTTAAAAATATTGACAAAAGAATGTTTTTCTGCTTGTGGCTTGACAAGCTGAAGTTGTTCTATGGAAAGATTAAAAGTGTTATTTTCCAAAAGATTGAATGAGTAATCTGCTTCAGGGATTGATATAACAAGACCTGCTTCCTCTTCTTCGGTCATGTATACAGGAGGAGTAATGACAGGTACAATTCTTGTTTCGGTGCACGTGCAGTGCAAGTCCAGGTGAGCCGAGATCGAATCGATGGGCTGGTATGCTGCTCAGGTTGCTCTCCTTCACTGAACTGCAGCTTCCTTGGCCTCTTTGGAGAGGGTTCAGGTGATGACTGCAGGTTGGAAGGTCCTTCTGGGGCTGGTCCCCTTCTCTTAAAACGGATGGCGATTGGAGTATCATCAGACTCATGCTCGGACTCGATCAGCCTCCGACTACCGCAGTTGGTCCGAGTCTGATAGATCGTACCTTGGGCAAGAGCTTGAGTCTGGTAAGTCCTTCAATATCTGGGCTGCCCTCCCAGTGACTCCAACCTTTTTCTTATCATGGTCCATATGACCTAACCTCTTGTTCGGGTGGAAAGTGTCGATGTTTCCCTTGGCCACACCAGTCTGCTCCAAGAACCAACTAAGATGCGTTCCGAACGCCAACTTAGTCTTAAACTTCTTCTCTCCCTCGAGCCATTCGACCTTGTTCACTTCACGAACAAGTTGCCTGAAAATGTAATCGGCCCAGTCAACTTCCTCACGCTGAATTAGCGCACCCAACACCATGAACTTTGAGGATGATAGTTGGTCATAGCTTCCTGCCATTCCCATGACTATTTTATTTGTGATGTCCAGAGCGACTCGGTAAACTCTTTTCAACTCATTTCTTTTCGCCGTAAACTTCAACTTCTCTGGGACATTTTCAAGCTTAATCGTCTTCCATGTCTCGGCGGGTGATTGTTTGAGTGCTTCGACCGCCAGACCGCGATTTTTCATCCCGAATACAGAGCGAATCTTCTCTGTATCTATGGAGACTGGTACTCCACCGACCGTGCTCTGAATCTGGTGCTGAATTAGGTAAGCGTTGCGGTAAAATTCAATCACATCTTCTTTGAACAAGTGTTGAGGGTTGATTTCAAGAAACGGGTAGATTCCGTTCAGCTTCATCGCTCGGATTAAGTCGAGCATATCAAAGTCGTCTAGATTTGCTTCCAGTAATCCTTCGAAATCGACGACCATGGAAAAGATAACTTGGTCCTTCATCGCCTTCAAGTTTGCTCCGTCAACAGATGCCATTTCTGCAAAAAGATTTTAGGATTTAGTGTGTATTTTGCTCTGTAAATTTTTAGGGTTTCTGAAAGCGTAAAGAGGAAAGTGAAAGGGTTTTCTTCCTTATAAAGAAGATGAAGTGACGTTTGGATTAGTTTATTATAAGTTTAAACGGTGGTACGCCTTTTCATATTCTTTTGAATTTCAAATTTGAATCGGTGGCCCCATTTAAAAATTGACGGTTGATTCTGATTGGCCACCGTAGAGGTTAATTAAATGGGCGTGTGATGCGTGTATTTAAAATTGCCACTTGGCTTATAAAATGTATTTTAAATGCTATTTCTTAAGCCAAAATTATATTATAAATATGGCAGATAAAATTGAAAATTAGAGATCAGTTTAGAGAACTTAGCTGGTCTGATTCGTTGACTGTTGACCGCTCTGCTACAGGTGAGTTTCACTTCTCGCCTGGTACTCTGTACAGCTAAGTTGCTTCGACTGGCCTTCGTCTTCTCGCCTGCATCAGCTTAGGCTGATTCTGGGGGGGTTCGTCCTTCCTTCAACTTGCTTCAGAACTAGATTCCCAATCTAGTAATCCAAGGTCTCTGCTCAGCTCTAGGAATCTCTCTTCTGGCAGGGGTTTGGTGAAGATGTCAGCTATTTGGTAGTCTGTGCTGACTCATTCAACTCTAACCCTTTTGTTAAGCACGTGGTCTCGAATGAAATGGTGCTTAACGTCAATGTGCTTCGTCCTTGAGTGCAAAACCGGATTGTTGGTTATTGCAATAGCACTATTGTTGTCACACCATATAGGAACTTCGTTGGCAATAATATTGTAGTCCCTTAATTGTTGTCGATCCATAGGATCTGTGTGCACAATGACTACTGCACTAGGTATTCGACTCAGAGTGGAGATGGAGTTAGAAACACCGCTTCTTGCTAAACCAGATATCGATCTGGTTCCTAGGAATTGACACGTTCCACTAGTGCTCTTCCTATTGATTTTGCATCCGGCGAAATCCGCATCCGAGTATCCCGATAGCTCAAGTTGTCATCCTTGGGGTACCATAATCCAACATTAATGGTAGACTTTAGGTACTTAATTATTCTCTTGGCCGCATCTAGGTGTGATTGCTTCGGCTTGACTGAATCTTGCACAAACTCCAACCGCATATGATATGTCCGCACGCTTGCTAGGTACGAAGAGATCCGATGAGTCCTCTCGTAGTGGGTTGAGTCAACCGATATTCCCGCCTGCCTCGCATCCAGTGAGTACTTGTGCTCATTGGAATTCTTGCAGTTTGGTGATTCCATTCCATATCTCTTGATGAGATCTCGGGTATACTTAGCACGATTGATGAAAATTCCTTTTTCCATCTCGCTAACTTGTAATCCGAGAAAGAAGTTAAGCTTTCCCATCATACTCATCTCGAATTCTCCTTGCATGAGGTTGGAGAATTTCTCACATAGTTGGATTGGTTGACCCGAATATGATGTCATCCACATAAATGAACTATTAGAATGTGGCCTTCGTGCTCCACTCTAAATAGGGTCTTGTCCACTTTTCCTTTGCAAAATCCATTTTTCTCAAGAAACACAGACAGTGTTTCATACCATGCTCTCGGTGCTTGCTTGAGTCCATACAGAGCTTTTAATGACTTATAGACTTTGTCTCCTTTGACAAAACACAGGGGTTGCTCTACATAGACTTCTTCTTCTAGGATTCCATTTAGAAACGCACTTTTCACATCCATCTGGTAGACTTCAAAATCCTTGAATGCGGCATATGCGAGGAATAGTCGATGGCTTCTAATCTTGCAACAGTGCATAAGTTTCATCAAAATCTATTCCCTCACATTGTGCATATCCTTTTGCTACGAGTCGGCTTTATTCCTAACAATGACTCCGTCTTCATCACTCTTGTTTTTATACACCCATTTGGTGCCAATAACTTTCTTGTGATTAGGTCTGTCTGTTAGTTCCCAAACATTGTTTCTCTCCATCTGCTCCAATTCCTCTTGCATGGCATTAATCCATGAATAATCTTCCAAGGCTTGTTCTGTCGTCTTGGGTTCAATTTGCGACATGAAACATGAGAACATCGCCATTCCTGCTGGTAGAGTTGACTGTCTTGTCTTGACTCCATCAGTCAACTTTCCGATAATTTGATGAATTGGATGATCCTTGAGCCATTTGGGGATCTCGTCCTCTTCTGGGTTTGTTCCCCCTGTTGGATTGCTCTGGTGGTTATCTGCATCTGCTGGATTCTGGTCTGCAACTGGATCAGCTACCGCCTTGTCATCTGCAGCTTGGTTCTGGACTGCAGATGAGTCTTTGTCAGCTCCGGCTGGGTCTTCTTCAGCAGCAACTGGATCAGATAGGTTTGGTGATCCTGTCTGATCTGCAGTTGGGTCTTCATCAGCTGCAGTTGGATCATCAGGCTGATCTGCAGGTGAGTCCACCATTCCAGTGTCATGTACAATGACTTCTTCAAGGGTTGCTGACTTGAGCTTGTTCTCAATTTGCTCAAGTTGTTTCCTGTACTCAACAGTAGATTCATCAAAAACAACATGGGGTGTTTCCTCCACAACTAAGGTTCTTTTGTTGAAAACTCTATATGCCTTGCTTCTTTGGGAATATCCCATAAATAGACCATCATCAGTTTTAGCATCAAAGGCATTTAGCTGTGTTTTACCGTTGTTGTGGATGAAACACTTACAACCAAAAACATGAAAGTAAGCAATGAGGAGTTCTATTATTCCAAACCTCATAGGAGTTTTGCCATGTCTCCCTACTATCATACTCTGCTCGGGTGTGACAGGTGTGTTGATGACTTGACCCGAACCTCTTGGGTAGGTCCGCTTCGCAATCATGGACCTTGCCGCTTCCTTCGTGGTTCTGTTCCTTCTTTCAAAGAACACCATTCTGGGCGTCCTGGCCGCAGAGCTCATCTTTGGATCCCATTCTCGATCACGAAATCGATTATCGCCTTGTTCGAAACTCTCCTCCTCTATCCGATCCGATCTTGATTATGGAGAGGGATTTCTCATTCGATCCTTCTCGGCCTCGTGTAACTTGGTCAAGGTTTCACTTTTCTTGTATAGAAAAATGATCCAAGTGTACCTTGAATAATCATCTACAATCACAAGAGCATGCATTAAGCCGCTCAAAGTCCTTGGCTTGATAGGACCAAATAGATCCATGTGGAGTAGATCTAAGATCCTTGTTGTGAGCGTTGTAGGCTCCACTGGCTTGAACGACGCCTTAGTCTGCTTTCCCTTCTGACATGCATCACAGAGTGCTTCCTTCTTGAATGCTTCAGGTGGAAGTCCTCGACTGCCTTCCGAGAGCTAATCTTGTTGATGGCTTTGAAGTTGGTGACATAGTCTTTTGTGCCATGACCATCCATTCTCGCCATAGTCTTGGATAGAAAACAGGAGTTAGGTGTTCTGTGTTCCAATCAATCATGTATACATCTCTTCTTCGGAAACCTTGTAGCTTTATTTCTCCAGATAAGATGTCTATCACCATACACTTCAAGATGGTGAAGACTACTAGATTCTTCTCGTCGCAGAATCGGCTTATGCTCGGGAGGTTGTATTTGAGACCTTTGACATAATGGACTTTGGATATTACAATGTTTCCTGCAGCCTCTCCAAAGCCTTTTGTCTGTCCTCTAGAGCTATCTCCAAAGGTTACATCGGGACCTCTTTCTTTGATATATTTGGTCGGCATCTTCTTGTTCCGGTCATGTGCCTTGAGCATCCGAGTCTACAAACCACTCTTCACCTCCAAAATTTGAGCTTGAGGAGATGTGGTTGTAGTCCTTCCACCTCTTCGCAATTAAACAAGCAGAGATTTAGGTACCCAAATTTGTGTGGGTCCTTTGGGGTTAGTGGGTTTCTGGAGAATTGATTTCTCCTTGGATTATAAGAATTATTATTATAACCCTTAAAAGGTGCACCGTGGTCGAGGTCTAAATCTCTGGTTGGATTGTATACCGGATATTCCTCAAAATAGTGTGGGCCATTTCTAAATCTAGCCGAGACCATTTGTTAAACCTTTGTGGTCTCCACACTTGTTCGTTTTGGTAATTTGGATAACCTTGAGGTTTCCATCCGCCCCTCCCATTATGAAATCTATTTTTAGGGAGTTGTTGGTAATAGTGGGCATGTTATGCTTTCTTGCTTTTGCACAGGCCCTTTGCTAGTCGCTGTCTAGGTGGTTGTCAGTGTAACTTTATTGCGGCAAACGTTTGACTATTTGTTACTGTTTTTGAAAATCGATTTATGCCTGTGGCTCGTGATCGAGACCATTGTTTCTCCCTTGATGAAAGTGGTTTTAGAACTAGAGGGAGTGTGGGGATCATATCCAAGGCCTGATCTGGAATATAGTGGCCTCTTGTTAGTACACAATTCGTCCAGGGTTAACGACGCTTTCAGGGAGGTTATTTCCTGCGCCTGAGTTTTATTTATCTGTGCCAGCTTAGTAAACTCAGCTTTGGCATGAGCAAGTGCAGCTGACTTTTCTTTAAGTAAAATATTTAGCCGGTCTATCTCAGCTGTATTTGTCTCGGTCTTATTTAAATCTAGACTGAGTTTTTCAAAATCATTTTTCAGCTGCCTATTCTCATCTTGCAGCTTAGTCTTCTCTGCTGATACAGCTTGATGTGCAGATTTAAGTGTTTCAAAATCTTTGAATAATTGATTTACCGATTCATGTAAATCCATATCTTGCGACATGGCTGAGCTATTATTTGAACCGGTAGGTTTAGAGGTTACCTCTTCATCAGCCAAGTTTGCCATCAGGCAATCATATTCCTCGTCGTCATCAGAAAAGAAGCCGCCGCTTGATTCGACATGCTCCTGGTCTTCTCCGATGAGAGCTTTTCTTCTGTCTTCCTTTCTGGCCACCTCCTTTTTGGTTTCATCCTTCTTGAGCTCGGGACAATCCATTTGGATGTGTCCTATCTTGTGTGATTGTAACATTCAACTTTCCGACTTCCGACTTTACGGTTTCTTAAGGATTCTCCTTGTAGTTTTTCTTATACTTGGAGTAGTTCTTCTGAGTTCTTGAATCTTTGCATGATGAAAGCCATTTCCTCCTCAAAGTCTAGCGGATTTGGAGGTTTCACATCGATGTGCTCTTAGCAGGGACTCTTGCAAATGCGATTCCCTTCTCTGAGGCTCGATTGAGGATGAGCTTGGAAGCTCGAACTCATAAGCCTTTAGATCGAGAACACTCTGAATCTTTATCTTATTCAGGTCTTTGGACTCTCTCATAGCTACGACCTTCATGCTCCATTCTCGGATTTAGAGATCCGAGGACCTTGAGTGCCATTTCCCTGTTGCCATAAGTCTTGCCCAGGAGTTGATTTCATTGATAATTTGGTGAACCTTGTGTCCACTTGGTCTATTGATTCTCCATTTTTCATTTTAAAGTTGTCAAACTTTTGGATAGCTATTGACAACTTGTTCTCCTTGATCAGCTCCGTTCCTTCACACATTAGAGCTAATGTGTCCCATATCTCTTTGGCATTCTTACAATTTTTGATCTTGACCATTGTGGATTTGTCAAGAGTTTGGTACAGCACATCTCTGGCCCTGTTGTCAAGATTGGCCAGCTTTCTCTCTTCGGTCGGCTCGGTTCTCTTCTTAGGAATCTTTTCGGGCCTCCCAGCTGCGATTTCCTCGGGCGTGTTGTCCTTCTCGAAAATGAATGGACCATCTTCAATGATGCACCACATGTCGTCATGGATTGAAGATAAATGTGCCTGCATTCTTATCTTCCAGAGATCATACTCGTCAACTGAAAAGACAGGTAGTCTAGAGTGCATGTGTTCCATTATAACGTGAGAGATAAGATATATATCTTAATAGATCTGGTTCGTGAAAAAAAATGGACCAACCTCTCTGATACCACTTGTAGGTCACAAGTCGTCCAGAAACAAGTCTAGGGGGGGGTGAATAGACTTGTTGAAACTCTTGAACTCTTTTTCTCGAAGAGTGAGTTTCTTCAGCTGATGATCAAACAAATGACTAAGAGTCGTTTGTTCTTGGATATGTGGAAGTCAGCTGATGACGAATATAAATTAACTTAATGAAACACTTAACAATGGATGCAGTAGTTAGAGTATGATGCAGTAAAATAGTAAATGACACAGGCAGTTTATAGTGGTCTCAGAGGTGGGGTAATCCTCTACTAATCCACTTTTCTCCAAACCAGTTGGAGATGAATTCACTATAATTCTCAACCAGTGATAAATATTACAGTGATTCACTACACACTACAACAGCTTCCAACCAGTGGAATTCCGTGCCGTTGTACACAAACTTGACTGCCTTGCACCTCTTGATCCTCGATCCTCGGATGCCTTTGATACTGCTACTTCAACCAAGAAGTACCCCTTACTCAAGATTTAAAGACAAGAGTGTTTGTCTTCTCCAACTAAAGAGCTTCCTTGAATATGAACTTTTGGATCTGCTCTTTTTCTCGATGCTATTTGTTTGCTTAGGATTGCTTTGTTTGCTTTGATCGCTTAGAGTATAAGTTCGCACGGTAGTTTTCTCGGTTTCAAATCTCGGATATATATAGATCACGATCTCTCGAGCTTCTTCCTTGTAGCCGTTGCAAATCAACAAATCCGTCCGTTGGAGAGAGACTTCATTGTTTAATCTTTTACGAGCGTTGCAATTTGGATTCCCATTATTTAATTTCATCTTCCGACGTTGTGATGACTTCGCATGTGAGCGCCGAATCTTTTGAATATAAAAGGATTAAAGTCTTTCACGGTGGGTCGATGATTTAAATAAATCATATTTCTTGCGGGAATCACTCCAATTTGTCTCTTCACGTTGCATGTGAGCTTTCCGTAATATTTGACTTTTCAAAGCATGCCGACGTGGACTTGGAGTACTAGGTCAGTAGTTGAGTAGGCGATGTGCGACTTACTTCTCTGCAGTAAGTTGTCTCATTTGTATCTTGTTTGAGATTTGTCCGATCAGGTGACTTCCCGAGGTTCCTCAGTGCAGTCTGGTCAAACTTCTCTGATAAATTTTAGTTGACCAGGGCTACTCTGATTGGAGTCGGCTGTACTTCTCTGATAGACTAGACTGTACTTTAGTACTTAGCCGATTTTCAGCCTAACTAACTTTGGCCTACAGAAGATACTCATTTGGTTCTTCTTTACACTTTGCCAATTTTATACTTAACACATTTTGGCCTATGGAAGATACTCATTTGGTTCTTCCTTACATTTCGCCAATTAATAAACATTTGATTTTAAATTAATGACATCATCAAAATCTAACAAGTATTCCTAACAATGATAACATGACAATCATTCAAATCATTCGGTCTCACAAGCAGACACTTTTACTTCCAACTCTAGGCATATCACCTTAAGCGATAAATCCATTTAGAATGCACACTATAAGTGTGATTATCGTGCACTAACAAATTTAATTTAGAAATTTTCCGAATCCAAATTCAGAGTTTAAATCAAGTAAGATTTTTGTTCGTTCACTATTTATTTTGGAAAGAAAAAATCACATTTTCGATTTAAAATATAAAAATTTTGATAGTGTTAAATATTTTAAAATCGTATATTCGAGTTATTGGAAAATAAAACTGATAAGTAAAAATCATTTTCGAAACCCCTTCAACACGACAAGGGATTAACGATGGAAACATTTCTCAAAATATCTCAAGACACTTCAAAACACAATTCTCAAATGCCATCGAAAGGTTTCACTAAAAATACAAGGCTGGCTTGCCTAAATTCATATCACTTCTCAAAATCCACAATACACCGCCATTTGACTACATCGTCAAAACATTTTCGAAAGCTGATTTTCCATAATACACTCAGGTCTAAGAAATTTTAGGAAATCGCTTTCAAACACACACGCAGCAGATATAATTACTATCAGGAACACATTGGTTGTAAACAACAACAATTAGTCAATCACAATTGACATCTCAAACACATGCCCATATGGCAATCAAAATAATTAGTTCAACAAACACAGCTCGGGAACACTAATTTCGACATATGTCAAACCATCTCTCCAAGTTTAACGACATAACTAATGAACGTTAATTCGAACACATGTCGAAACCATCTATATGAGTTATCAATCAACTCTAATACCAATACACCTATCAAAACACATTAATGTTTCAAGTTTTCACATCACACTACACCACTCGGTGTCAAATCCATCGATACATCTAGTTCATTACACACGTAATATACCGCAAGTATCAAATAAGAGTTTCATCTCCATGACACGTATGTAAACAGAGTCATGAAACACATATAATACATATAAAATAGGAGACTTACATCCACAGGTGGCTGCATCACGATACTAATCACAGCCGACAACTCAGACGACGCATCGCGACACAATTCAGTCAGACAACATCCGGCTAGACAAGACTCAACAATACTTGACTTGACCCGACAGCCTAGGTTTCCACAACCTGAGCTCTGATACCATATTCTGTAACACCCCCAACCCGTTTGGGAACATTACAGCACCGCAGATCCTCTTAGGAGGATCTACTAGGCTAGATACCAACACAAGACATCATATCTAATGCCAACATGGCTAAACAAATGAAACAGTAGATCGATTTGGTCTTTCATCAATACATACAACGTAAACATCATATAAAACTCTGTCAAGAAACTCATACCCGCGCAAGGGTCAAAATAGAACAACACTCCCATATGACGAGAGAGCAATATAGTCGAAGGAATAATACAATTCGACCATGTTGAATACCCAATACTAGCCATCATGTGATTAGTATCATTTATCTTTCATCATCCTTCGCACTGACCCCGTGGTTTTGCTCCCCCAAGAATCTACACATACCTGAATGCAATACAGACATCCATCCCCCGAATACTCGGGGATTAACAAAATTCCATTATTTTGCTAGTATAAGTATAAAGTGCAATTACGGGCCATACACATCATATTCCAAGAATATAGTAATTAAAATAATCACCGAGTCAAACATAGCGAAAGTCTATCTGAGATGTTTCCTTTGAAAGAGATAGTCCAAAGCCTTGAAAGGCAGTGATAAAATAAGTAAACACTTGTAAAGCATTTTAAAGATCTCGAGGGTTTTCAGAAAAATACATTTAGGATTTAGGAATCCTCATCTTTACAAAATTCCTCTTTAGGGTCACAACCAAAAGATTGTTTTCCCAAATTAATAATCCGACAATAAATTACGGGGTCCACGACCCAAACATCCATATCAATCATACGCTCAAAGGTTATTCTCGTCCCATGCTAACAAGCATGAACCTCGGAGATTCTACGTGCGTACCCGAGTGAATAAACCAATTGTAAACAAACAGAATATCCATACCTCATGATTAACTGTGGATTCGCACTATAAGCTACGATCCCTCAGAGGACTCGAAGTCCCATCCCTGAGTGGTTAACCCCACAATGCCATGAAAACCATCAAGCAAACAATCTCAAGTATTAGAATTCCATGGCGGACATATAACATACACTCATAGTTATCCTGGCATCGTGCTAGCAAGCACGAACCTCGGAGCCTCGCGATGACGTACCTATTTTGGATAACCCATGATGAGTATGCAACATATCTAAATATATGCCCATAAGTTATCTTGGCATCGTTCTAGCAAGCACGAACGTTGGAGTCTCCTCGAGACATACCCGGTTTGGATAACCCTATGGTAAAACTCGACCCGTACTAACAAGGACGGATCCCGGAGGTCTCAACGAACCCTACCCGGTAGAACATCACTTACAAATGATCACATACTACGAGGAGATACACCTCTCGAACAATATCGAATAATACCACCTTTTACCAAGGGGTCAATAAACATTACAACCACAACAATTCGCACTCATTAAATGAATACACATTCGAACATACAACCCTTAACAAGAAAAATGGGCTTTTATAATCACATAGTACGAAGGCACTATATATCAATTCGCATCCATAATGCACATACCCATAGAACTCATTCGTTCATAAAGTACTTGAGCATTTTTGAAAGAAAGCCATTAAAGGGATTATATCAATCCTTTTTTGAACATTCGTCATGACTACTCAAATAACAGACATAGTCTATTACCAAATATCACATCTACAAAATATGAAAGGTATGGGCAAGATACTTGCCTCGATAATCGACACCCGCTTACTCCTACGATCCCAGCTCGGTCGGGTATCCCCGAACACCTATAATCCACGCGAACAACAACGATAACATAATTACTACGAGGACTAAACCAAAAACGGCGGAAATTGCCTCAACCCAATGAAGGAAAACTCGTATGAATATTTAATCGAACATTAAATGTTCACGGTTCCTCAAGAACCCTAAAATCATCAATCGGGCCGAACGAATCAGAGATATGAATATATAATCCATAGAACATGTTTAACAACATCATTTAACCCCAATTGATTCATAAAAATCAGATTGAATACGAAATCAAGAACAAGTCTCCAAAAAGTCAACTCTAGGGAAATCAAGGAAATTACCTAGATCCGACGAAGAGAAATGGATTAGGTGATGTTACAATTACCTAGGATACTCCAAAACACCTTGGGATGGAACAAAATCAGGCCAGACCACGAACCCCAGTCGCCCTTGACTCACATCCGCGGAGGAAGGAAGAAATGAAAAGGAAATGAGAATATAAGCCTGATATCCGGTTTATATATCAGACAGACTAGCATGCGCTAATCAACATATTCCAGCACACGCTATCGAAGCCACAATACAAAGTGTTCTGCCAAACGTACAATTAGCGTGTGCTAATCGCTAAGTACTAGCGTGTGCTAACGAGTCCCAATACCAGTCCAGTGGCTACTAGACTGTCCCAGAACTACCAGTTAGCGTGCGCTACCCTTCCGTAGCGTGCGCTAACTGCTGCACCTTAGCGCGCGTTATAAGTCTACATAGTGTGCGCTACCGAACTCCCAGTCGAATGCAGTAACTACTGGACTGTCTCAGCCTATTCGGTTAGCATGCGCTATTAGCGCGTACTAAATACAATACTTAGCATGTGTTATGCCTACTACACAGGCATGCAGGACAGTTCCGGAAACTCAACACAACATGGTACATCATACCGTACACAACATAGGGAAAAATTCCAACTAATCATCAACGCAACAAAATAACCGGCACAACCGTCCAATAATTCAAAGTAGCCGGAAATGGAAATCTTGGGTATTACACAACCTCTATGGAAGAAACAGTTGCTGCACAAACTGCAGATCCCGAGCCTGTGGCGACTATGACGGATGATCAACGATTTGCCAAGCTGGAGGGTTCTGGCGAGTCGGCTGCCCCTTCGGAGCCAAAATCCGCTACTCCTAACAGGGTACCCACCCCTGTACTGAGTCTCTCTCCCCATAGGGTACCATCCCCTGTTCGGGATCCCTCTCGGAAACATGCTCCCATTCCTGTTGCGGATCCCATCCGGACGATAGATCCAACTACTGTACGGAGTCCCTCCCCCTCTGAAATAATAAACAGTACTCTCCTCCAAGTCCAAATAGAGCAAGAGTTTGAATACTTTAAAATCTGGAAGTCCTATAGGGTCGCCTCATACAACACCCTGTACCACTCGTCCGACTGGAAGGACGAGGAATTATATGCTTTGTAGGTCACGGACACCCAGAACGTCGAAGTCTTAATCCGCTGGGAGGATAAATATTGCCAGGAGCTAATCTCTGATTACTTCAAGGCAAAAGAGAAGTCTATACTGAAAGGGAAGTCAAAGTCCAGTGACAAAGCTCCATCGAACAGCCACCACTCCGACCCTAACTCGGATGACGATGATGCCCTATAGGCCGGTCTGAGGATCAGTCGTTAAGAGGCCAGTGAAGGTGAAATGGTCAAATTTAGAAACCAACAGGGTCAGGGGACCTCTGACAGACAATAATCCCCTCCCCGCAATAAGAAGCTTCTCACGATCAACAACAGGAGGAATCAGTCCCTCCTGTCACCACTGAAGAGCAAGCTGCTCCCCAACAGGATGCCCAGACTGTCCCGTAACCTGAAGAAGCTGCCCGCGCCATCCACCAAGAGAATTCAGTCCCTCTTCCAGATCTGGCAGAAGCCGAGAGTCAGAAGGAGGATTCAGCCCTCCTGTACTTCTGACTACAAACGAACAATCCAATCAGGAGGAATTAGTCCCTCCTGTATTCGAGACTGACTTTGTAGCACCTACTTCCGAAGATCCCGCTCCTGAAGCTCCCACTTCCGAATCCCCTGCTTCTGAAGATCATGCTCCAGATGCAGATCCCACCTCTGTCAACTCCAAATCAGATTCTGAGGCTAAACAAGAAAATTCTAAAGCAAGAACAAGAAAAGCTCTGGATTGCCGAGGCTAAAACAGTTGTTGCCCTTCACCATACTAGCACCAGGCTCACCGACCACGACCACAAGATAGATGATATGCCTCTAGTGCTCGGTACTCTGATTGATAAAGTCAATAATCTGACGACAAAAAGGACGAGTCCATGAAGCTCTTATAGGAGATTCATTCAAAGGTATCAGATATTGATGATGCCAAAAAGGGGGAAGAAGCCAGAGAGGCTGGCCGTAGATGGAGATTGGAGAAAGAGAGAGATAGAAGCAGTGCCGGAAGAAAGTGTTTCTGCTGCTATTGTTAGAGTGGCCTCACCCTGGTCAAGTCGAGCTTCAATAGGATACAGGGTATCTGGCACTCGACCTGAGTTCCAAGATCCCAAATTTTCTTGGAAGAACAATGTGTGAAAGCCCGTCGAGATTTTGCTACCCACCGACCGTCAGCCTTTAGCCGATGATCTGAAGAATTGGAAGAAAAATGAATTGATGATATACTTATGTACGCTCATCAGGGAATCTGCCCTCTTCAACCGATTCAAGATGCTGCAGGATGCCATAAATGAATTCTCAAGGCTGTTAGCGGAAGGAAGGCTCCCTCTACAAATGTTGGTGAAGTCCAGGCACCGGAAAGGTGAATGTCTCACCCACCCGGAAGACTGGATACTTTCTTTTGATGAATCCCCTGAGGTAAGAAGTATCTACAGGGATCGAGGCGGTGACTCCCTAGTCAACTGGTGGAAAGGGACCGCGAATGATTCTGATCGGAGACCATGGAGGCATTCTCAGCATAGGAGCTAGCCAGTTTGCCTTTTTGCTGTATTTGTTTCTTCTGTAGGCTTACCATCATAGTATGTATTTGTTTTGTATTTATATCTTTTCAAGAACTTGTAATTTTCCAGCCATATCAATAAAAATTGTTTTTCTTGAGAGATTATAGCTCGTATTCTGCGCTTACTGTTTTTACTGTTTGATTATGAAATTTGGCTATATTTGAATAAGATAAAACTTGTTAAGTCACAAAGATGTAAGAAATTGTCTGCGAACAGTTCATAGATTAAGTTGTATTAAAGCTAGACTACACTCTGTAAGATTGTGCCTACGCGCCAAGCATAAGTTCAGTTGTAATACACTTAAACATGCAGGATCTTTCATTTTAGAACTTGCCTGCAAGCAGTTCACATTTCTAGACTAAGTATTGAAGATCAGATCAATCGGATAGAAGACTCGAAGACGACCTCTCTGTATTCAGATGAAGACATCTAAACGAAATTTTTGGCATTATCAAAAAGGGGGAAATTGTTGGGATAAACATTCCTGTTTTGATAAATTGCCAAACACACAGCAAGAAGTCTTAAAAGGAGTCAGAATGTTATTATGTATGAAAGCTGTTAGGACTCTCCATACAGCCCGTCCATACAGCAAAAAAATCTTTTACAATCTATCCTACAGAGCCTACTTCATACAGCTTAATGTGTTGGATACAGCATACAGTCTGAAGGTGTTTTACTTAGGAAAAGTAAAACACATCCAACAGGACTGAACATAAAAAGCCTTACACCGTTGACACAAACATTCTTTATTCAAAAAGTATTCACGGTTAAAGCAGTATTTATTGTTGATAGGACAGCATTTAATGCATCCCGAGAGAGACAAGTTTGAATGCTCTGAAGAGCATTTAATGCAAAGACAGAAAGGATGTCTGAAGCATTAAATGCGATCTGCTTTATTTCAAACATTCAGTAGCCGCCAATCTAGAGACAGACGTAAACATCTAACCAACCAAATAACGGCTACATTTATAACGGATACATCTCCAAGGTTATAAATATCCCCAAACAAGAGAACTTACAAAACACGAAAAGCAATTCATTATCGCGCATATTCTGGCAAGATTACTCTGACAATCTATCTATTCAAGAGCAATATATTTCGTGAGCATACACAGTATCCAAGTGAAGATATATACCAAGTCCTCAACACAAACAGCACAACATAAAGCATTTGTTCATCAAAGATAAAGTTGTTGTTTGAGATTTGTTCAAACCTTACCGTTGAGAATATCATTAGCCTTGTGTGGACTAAGGATCCTTGCGTGTTCCGACCTGTGTGGGAAGAATAACATTGAAGATGAAGCTTAAACTGTGTGAGAAGAAGTGAGTCAGAAAGAGCTCAAGCTAATCTATGTGAACGGCCCAAAGCTACAGTCCCTGTATCAATCAGTGTGAACGATACAGAGACGGGTTTAGTTAAAGTCACGTAGTTGTGTATGTAGTGATTTAATAAACTCTTTACTCCTGTGTGGAGGACCAGTAGATGTAGAGGGGTTTACCTCAAACTATTTTAAACTGTGTGTTATTTACCTTCTGTCTTTACTGTTTTCATTCTACTGTAATTTATAAGTATAGATTGTAAAACCCTGTACGCATCGAGCAAAAAAGATTGCTGTATTTACAGCAACTGACCGAACAGACTTACACTACGCAATTAACTTCGAAAATCGTACAGCTTATTGTACTCTTACTTTCTAAGCTATTTATTGCGTACTTAGTGGCCAACAACAGCATACAGCGATTGTTCATCAAAGATATAGCTATTGTTTGGAATTGTTCTACCCTTACCGTTGAGATTATCATTAGGTGTATTTTGACCTGTGTGGGAAGTATAGCGTTGAAGACAAAGCTTCGATCTATGTGAGAAGAAGCGAGTCGGAAGAGCTCAAGATAATCTGTGTGAATGGCCCAAAGCTACAGTCCCTGTATCAATCTGTGTGAACGATACAGAGACAGGTTTAGTTAAAGTCACGTAGTTGTGTACGTAGTGATTTTAATAAACTCTTTACTCCTGTGTGGAGGACCAGTGGACATAGAGGGGTTTACCTCGAACCACTTTAAACTATGTGTTATTTACCCTCTGTCTTTACTGTTTTCATTCTACTGTGTTTTATTGGTATACATTGTAAACCCTCAACGCATCAAGCAAATAGGAGAACTTCCAGTTGTATTTACAGCAACTCACTAAACAGACTTTCGCTACGCAATTAACTTCGAAAATCATACAGCTTATTGTATCTTTACCATCTAAGTTGTTTATTGTATACTCTGTGGGCAACAAGGGTACTGATTAGCATTTTTCTAAAAAATACAGAAAAAGAGGCATTCTATCCCACTGATAGTGGACGAAGCATCAAAAAAATATCTATTAACATTAGTGTCACAAGTTTCAAATTATTCAAAAAGAACACATCATTTTACATCTGAAAAACCTTAATTCAGGCCACCACAAACCCATTCTGTAAAATTATAAACACCCAAAAGTAATCCCTAATCGACATTAGAAACCAAGCAACTAACCATTAATGTTCAATAACAATAAATTTTAAAAAATACCCTTAGCATGTTAAATTAAATTAAACTAAACGGACAATTATTTTTCAAAAATACTTTTTTTACGAGGATATCCGATGGACCTCCGGCTGCCCAATTTTCGACTTTCATATCTTCAATATAACTCATATTTTCAAAAAAATAAAGATTTATATTTCGACATAGATTTACGAAAAATATAACTGCAATGAACAAATGAACATATACCACGATTATAACAATAAATGATTCTAAATCATAAACATATAATCAAGCATTCCAAATGCAATATATCGTATATACAATCGCAAAACCGCGCTGATACCACTGTTAGGATTCGTTGCCTAAAACGAAGGTGCAACGGAAGCGATTTACGAAAATAAATTCGACAGGCACTCTTCAAGTGAAAGAACATGTCATACAAGTATTCACATAAAATTAACGCCCAGTCAAGTTTCGTCGACTTGCGAACGATTAAGTATTTGAGCTATAAACATTTCCAGTGTCGGTCCCCTTATCCAATAAGGAGTGGAATGTTTTGCTCTCAAATACACGGACTAGTTTCTATATATATATTTATGAATCAGGAATGCCAATGACTTCTAGTAAATAAAAAAACATACATTTTATAATGATTTACATAATAACAAGTACAATGCCCTCACTCTAATATCCTCTGAGTGGCATTCGAGGGCATACTCCTAACAATCTCCCACTTGCACTCAATGCCACACACTATGGTATCTAATACCCATGTTCTCCAGGCGATGCTCCAAGCTTATCTGAGAAAGTGGCTTGGTCAGTGGATCAGCGACGTTGTCCACCGAGTCTACTCCTTGCAGCACAATGTATCCTTTGCGAACAAATTCTATCACGAGATGATACTTCCTCTCAATGTGTTTTGTACTGTTGTGAAACCTCGGCTCCTTAGCTTGTGCTACAGCTCCGTCGTTGTCGCATAAAAGTGGAATAGGCACCTCAGCACATGGTATCACTTGAAGTTCGCCAGAAACTTCTTAATCCAAAATCCTTCCTTAGAAGCCTCCGAGGCCGCTTGATACTCAGCCTGACAGGTGGAATCAGCAGACGCACTTTGCTTGGCGCTCGGCCAAGATATTGCTCCTCCATTAAGAGTAAAAATGTAGCCATAAGTGGACATCGAATCGTCTTTCTATCCTTGAAAGTCTGAATCAGTGAAGCCCGTCACATTCAGCTCTCCACCACCATATATAAGAACCAGATCTCTAGTCCTTCTCAAGTACTTGAGAACGTTCTTTACGGCGGTCCAATATTCCCTACCTGGGTTTGCCTGAAACCTACTTACCATGCTCACAGCATGTGCAATGTCAGGTCTCGTATACAACATAGCATACATAAGGCTACCCACGGCCAAAGCATATGGTATATTACTCATTTACTTTCGTTGCTCCTCACTTTGAGGACACATCTTCGAGGTGAGTTTTATTCCATGTCGCATCGGTTGGAACCCTATTTTAGAATCATCCATCTTAAATCGCTTTAAGATCTTATCTATATAGAGAGCTTGGAAAAGACCTATCATTCTCTTCGCTCTATCCCGGTAGAGCCGAATTCCAAAAATATAGGTTGCTTCTCCCAAGTCTTTTATGGAGAACCTACTCGAAAGCCAAGCTTTCACAGAACTGAGCATTCCCACATCGTTTTCTATTAGTAGAATGCCATCCACATATAGTACTAAGAATGCGATCTTGCTCCCACTAACCCTCTTGTATACACAAGGTTCCTCTTCATTTTGCACGAATTCAAACTCTTTGACTGCTTCGTCAAAACGAAGATTCCAACTCCGTGAAGCCTGCTTCAGTCCATAAATAGAATGCTGAAGCGTGCACACCTTATGAATATCGACCTCGGACACAAAACCTTTAGGCTGCTCTATACAGATCTCCTCCTCGAGGAATCCACTAAGGAAAGCCGTCTTTACGTCCATTTGCCATATCTCATAATCGTGATAGGCATCTATATCAGGCATCATACGAATAGACTTGATCATAGCCACGGGCGAGAAGGTATCGTGATAATTGATCCCTTCCTTTTGGGTATAACTCTTTGCCACAAGCCTGGCCTTATAGGTGTCAATCTTGCCATCTCCATCAGTCTTTCTCTTGTAGATCCACTTATTCCCAATAGGCACTATGCCCTTTGGACAGTCTACTAGAGTCCAAACCTGATTTTCATGCATCGAGTCTATCTCAGCTTCCATAGCTTCCCGCTATTTCACGGAGTCTACATCCACTATCACTTGGAACCTCATGGAGACCCGGTTCCTCCAGGTGCATAAAGCCATACCTCTCAGGTAATTGATACACCCTACTTTAAGGCAAGATTCACAAGTTGGAAAGGGATCCGATCCTAATAGACCCACAAGTCCATCTTTTTCCATTTTGTAAACCTTGGTCTGACCAACATGACCAAGTCTAAGATGCCATTTCAAAACTTGATTAGTTTCATCCCTACCACGCTTCCTAGTCATAGTATTAACAGCGACTTTGTTATTTAGGTTTAGATGATACAATCCATTTAATAATGTAGCAGTGCCTTTAGTTTATTTTGAAAATAAATTTTGCAGGAACCATCACCAATAAAAAATGTAAAGCCTTTCCGATCCATGACCGGAATGGATACAATGTTCTTATGCCCCTTAGGCAAAACTGGTACATCGTCTAATGTTAAAACAAATCTGGATTCCAAATCCGAAAGAAGTGATCCTCTATCAGTTGCTTCGACAATATGCCCGCTTCTGATAGTAATCATCACTTCCCCAACTCCAAGCTTTCTACTTTGTTTCAGATCCTGATTCATGGTACAAATTTGAGAACTAACACCAGAATCCAGTATCCACGAAGTAGAAAATACGTTAGCAGAACAATTCGTTTCCAAAACTAAGAGTTCCGTACCTGAAGTTCCATGAAGGATCGGACTGTCTCTTGCCCAGTGGCCCAGCTCTCCACATTTGAGACATGTGTCCTTCTTCACCTTCTTGCTTTTGGGAACTATTGGGGCCTTGCCCTTACCCTTAAAGTCCTTGTTTTGTGGGCCCATCTGCTTCTTGGTCTTTTTCTTCTGATTCTTGGACTTTTGAGATACAGAAGAAATCACAAGGGCAGACTCCTTCACCCATGGAGTCTTCATCTGAGACTGAGCGGTTACTAGTTTGTTCATCAACCCTACTAAATTGCAAGCAATCTCATTGCAGTTGAAGTTCATAACAAACTGTGAGAAGGAATCAAGAAGAGATTGCAGGATAAGGTCGGTTTGTAGAGAAGCATGCATCCTAAAATCAAGAGCCTCCAATCTCTCGATCATAGAGATCATTTTGAGGACATGGTCCCCATCTTTCTCACCTTCCTTCATCCTGGCAACGAAAAGCTCTTTTGATATCTCATACCTAGCAGTTCAACTGTACTCACCATAAAGCTCGGTTAAGTGAGATAAAATCTGCCTAGTAGAAGTCATTTTCTCATGAGCTCTCTGAAGCTCATTAGACATAGAGGCCATCATATAGGCACGGACTCTAATGTCATCCTTAACCCACTTTTCGTGGTTTTCAACTTCTTCCTGGCTGGCCCTGGTCCGCACCGGAGCCGCCGGAATGTCCGCCTCCAAGACGTATCCCAGCGCCTCCAGACTGAGGACTATCATCATGTTGCGGAGCCAGTCCACAAAGTTAGGCCCAATTAAGGTGTTCTTTTCAAGTAGTATAGCGAGTTGCTTCATTGTCATTTTTGAGAGTTTTATGTATGTATGTATGAAGTACACTAGACTGATTAGGGACTCGTTCAATTATGGTCTGAGTTTAGAATTAAGGACTTTTATATTCTTCTAACCCAGCTCCCACTATTTTTTATCGAATAACACACTCTCCTGTGAAATCCGGAAGTATTCGTTCGCTATACTTCATAGTGGTGATCGAGTTCTTTATAAATTTTAATAGAGGACAACCGAACAGGTTTCTGGTCTATTAATCTTTATAAAGTGGTGTCCAACACCAACCCATCTAATGGATGATTTGATTTTCTTTTTCCCCTTGTTCACTCCCCTCAACCTATACGGTTTCTATGGTTCGTGAACAAGTTAAGTTTACACCATCGACACTGATCAATTTCGCAATTGAATCTTATCCGGCAACCGAACATGTTTCTAGGGATAAAATTTGCTCCAACCGAAGGCATCCAATGCACTCTCAGAATTTATCGACCCTCCCCGAACGACTACCCCGATAACTCGGAAGCATAGCACATCCGGTTTGGATTTCAATTTTCCGAAAGCTCGATGGAGGGAAAGAAAACCTTGAAACCTTTTAAACTTAATATTTTATCGTGGGAGAATTTTCGCGATTAATGTTACACTTTGCACATTAGTTCATTTAAGCGCTTTTGTTGCATTCATACCATATGAATAAACATTCACAACCTAGTTATTACCAACATACAGTTCATGGACCGTTCCTAGAACAAAAAACTTCGTAATCTAATTACATGTCTTCGGTCTTGAATCTTCGTCTTCTCGAACGGATATTCCTCCGGTCTTCGTCATTACATACAAATTTTACATTGAAAAATTGCATCCTATACAAATTTTTCTAGTAAAATAAATAGGCCCAAAACGGCCTTCACAACCCAATCGAATAAAACCGAACGATTCAAAACTAGGTCCATGAATTATATCACCATTCACAAGCATTCATCCAATAAATACTAAATAGATGGATTTTATATTAAACAAGTAATTTAATATATTGATCCAATCAATATATAAAAAATGTACCAAATAGAATTAATCCAATCAATTCACACATTCGGTAATATGAATTCGTTTCAAAGTAATTCGATCAATCATGAGTATTCCAATTAATCAATTTTCCATTATAAACTGAAAAATCATATATCATTTTAATCATATTAAATCCAATTTAAATGCGGGAGATTAATTTTCTGAAATACACGGGGAAAACGAGCCCAAAACAGTCTAAGGAAGAAGCAAACACCGTCTCTCTAAATGCGTGGAAGTCGAATCTAATAACTCCCACCCTATTATCCTTCAAGGATACGACTAGAATATGATGGTGAAGCTATAGAAATTGATATATATATATATATATATATATATATATATATATATACTCTAAGTATAGTTATCAATGTAATCTCTCTCTATTTTCTCTAAGAAGATGATAAAGTGAAGAAGACAATGGAGGAGGCAAACTTTTCTCTCTCTCTTTCTCTCGTGTTTTGCCGTGAATCACTATATCAAGGAGTGGAAGAGTCGGTTTTTATTTTACTTCGTCTCACCTCTTTGTCAAAGTCTCCTATTTTTAAATTCATCACATGAGTTTATCTATAGATAATAAAATCAAAAGTCTTCCACCAATAAAGGTGCAAGACTCACGTGACAAAATAAAAGAAGGGGTCGGCCATCTTAAAATATACGGGAGAGTTCGGTTTGTTTCGGACTCTCGTGTGTCCAAACAGATAAACTTCATTACGTTTCGATATATTTATATCAATTAATTAATCCAATTAATTAATTATATCAAATACAAAATAATATACATTAATTACTTTCTACAAGAAATAATTATATTTATGAATTAAATTAATCACCGAGTGAGGGCAGGATTTATATCAAGCCCCCCGACTTCGACGGCCCACCACCGGCTGCCGATCAGTATTTTCTTAAAACGTCATGCCCGCCGCCTACTTTCCAGCGGTCCTTAAATATTTTTTTACGGTGTCGACCGCCGAAAGACCTTTGGGAACCAAAATATTTTTTTTCCAGCAAGTAATCCAGTAGTTTAATTATTTTAATTCAATTATATCACTGATACTGTGTCATTATGGCACCAGTAATCTCTGATCTATAATATAAATGACCGGGTAGTTTTTTATTGTCTTAGTGTGCACTTGAAAAGACCATTATACCCCTCATTTTTTCTTCCGTACTTTTTGTGTTGAATTTAATAATAATAATAATAATAATAATAATAATAATAATAGTATCAAATATTCAATAACAATAAAATTTAGAAGTTACTCTTAGAATATTAAATTAAATTAAAGGGATAACTAATCTTCGGCCAACCAGTTTTTCCAATAGGGCCGGCCCCGGTTGCCGGTAGACCTCCGGCGATTGGCCAATTTTTTTTAACACCATGCCGCCGACCTGCTTCCCGGCTAATATTTTTTTAAATTTTTTAACACCAAGCCGTCTTCCTACTTTCCATTGGGGCAACGCCAACTGCCGGTAGACCTTCAGTGGCCGGTCAGTTTTTTTTATGCCAAGCTCTCTGACCTGCTTTTCAATGGCCGACTAACTTTTTTATTTAACGTCAGGCCCTCCGACCTGTTTTTTAGCGAGGCCGCTGTCCGTAGACCTCCGGCGGCCAGCCATTTTTTTGGCCTGCCAGCATACTTTTCGATGGACCGTCAATTTCTCTTTTCCCTTTTTTTTAGCGGCAGGCCCATCGACAGCCGATAGATTTTTGGGAACCATTATATTTCTTGTTATAGCAAAATAATTTGATAATTTAATTATTTTTTGTACCGCCACAATGACATTATGGAACGGGTTATCTCTAGTGGTCGTATAAATAAAAGTGTGTGATACAAAATAATAGAGATATGACTCTTCTGTTTGAACGGAACCCCACCCCCCACCCCCATTTTGTGAAGCAAGGAAGAGTTCTATGTTACAAGGTCAAAATTTTGGTGATGTGAAACTAAACCCACACAAAAACACTCCAACTGAGGCAGGATTTAAAAACATGAGCTTCATGGCATAACATTAAACTGCAGAAGCTTTATGCATCATCCCCTGCTGATACCTGTCATTTCATCTAAAGCCGAAAGTGGATGATATGGATCCGTATAGCCTGAGTGTCCCTCCAGACTCTCAAGCACAACTAGGTGTGAGAAATAGCATGATCAGAACGCGCCCGATAGTTGTGGGTGAGTGTGACAAGAATGAAATGCCAGGTACAGCAGTTTCATCTCGAGCCACGTGTGTTCTTGACATCTTGTAGTAATGCCAGTTTTTACAAGGCCAACTTGTCATCTCATCAGGCAAGGAACAATCAGTTAACAACCAGTGCACAATCAGTAAGGAATCACGTAAGGCAAGGCACAAATGGCTGCTGATACAATATGTACAGCCTCTGACCACACACGCACATCCTCCGCCATATCCCCAAATGACTTCAATTTAAGCTTACTTGGGGCTACATTCTCACTAAACAACCAATCCTGGGTGTCGTTTTCATACAAGTCTGCTATATTCTTGGGTACTGTTAGTAGTTCAGCAAGATACTTGGAATCAGGATGGGGATATCTTCTTGATGCTTCAGCAATTGGATCCTCCATCTTCAACACTGTAACTGCCTTTTTGACATCATTGGAATCACGTTGTGGTAACTTTGAAGCCTCAGCAACTAGGCCACTGGGCATAGTTGCAGCAGGAGGGTTATTTGGTTTAGATTGAGATGGTTTCGGGGCTTCAAATATGCCATTTATCAACTGGTCCTCATTGTCTACTCCAACACTGTTAGGAACAGCATGCTTATCATTAGAGGATTTAGTGGGAGTTCGGAAATGTTCAAGTTTCCTTCCATTCTCTGTCGATTGATGAGGAGCAGGCCTTTGCATTTTATTAGGCCTGATTTCACCCTCTGTTAACATGCAACACTGATCAGCCAGTAAAACAGATTAATTAAAGCTGAATTACACTTGTAGAAACTCAGTCATCCAAAGAGATGAAAAATGTAGGAACAAGAAAACCCTAACAAAGAGTTTCCAATTTAATTATTTTCCCAATACAGAAACGAACAAGTTTCTCTATTTTTTCTCTCTTTTAAATTATGAAGTTTGTCCTGTAGGTAAACCATTGTACACGAGAACTCACCATGAAAACCATTTGTACCCACATCTTTTCTTTTCTTGATATTTCCTTCATTAACAGCATTACTGATGGCACCCTTCAACATGTCATTGCTTTTACTACCAGCAAAGCAGCCGAGATTATTCCTCCCATCATCTTTCAACTTGTCCTCCTCACTTTTCTCATTTTCAGCTTTTAGTTTCGCCTTGTCATCCTTCTTTTTCTCCGTACTCCTATGTTTTTTCTTAATACCAACTGTTTCCTTATATTTCTCTTTATCTTCCAACCTCCAACCATTTTCTTCATTCACAGGTTTGGGGATCTCTTCACCTTTACTCTTGACAATTGGTATCAGGTTCTGGACCATCGTATTTCCCCCATGCTCGTTTTTTAGGGATTGAGGATACATTCTTTTATCAACTCTCTTATTTTTGTTGTCACCCTTCTGTTCTGTCAGTACTCCTGATGAATTCTTAACAGCAGCTCTCACTGACATCTCTCGATCCTTCTCGGCCGTGACTGCAACTCTTTCAGGTAACTGGCTCCCTCTACACTTCTCATCTCTGACCCTCCTGCCCGAGTCCTGCACAAATTTTGATTCCACGTTTCGCTGGGAAGGTAGGCTGCTTCGTAGAGGCTTCCCACCATTTTGATCCTGTAACAGGGCAGCACATTTACCTTCATTCAGAACATTGCTTCTACCTTTGCTATTGCCTACGAGATAAAGCTTCCCTTCAATTATTTCCTCATTCTGAGCAACTGTTGACTCTTCTGAGATGCTGCTTTTCTCCTTGTCTTTACCCCGATCCTCCTTATCCATCTTCTTGTCCCTGTACTTTTCATTTTTGTCCTTGTGTTTTTTTCCTTTCCAGTCTTTCTTATGCCTGTGCTTCTCAGCACTTCCATCTTTCTCCTTTTCCTTGTCCAGCTTCCTTCCCTTGTCCTCTTTTTCCTTCTTGGGCTTTTTCTCTTTGCATTTTCCCTGAAAACGTGATAATAACCATAAGCATATAGTCAATCTTACAATGCACTAGATGAAATGATTCGGGTACTATATATATATAGCTTTCTGCCATTATTGCAAATAAGCAATCAAGATGAAATGGGATCATGAAAAGTTAATGGTGTTATCCACAAGACTACCACTAACTCCTCATACACTATAAAGTCCAAATTAAATAAACCAAATCAAGAAACTTTCACCAGCAAACTAGAAAGCAGTACAACACATTGCCAAAATAGAACTTTAAAAGGCTTTTTCAATGATTGCGTCATTTCCGGAAACATTCCATAAATAAAATCAACACATTGCCAAGACATCATCTGACAATTAATGTGCAAACAATGTAAACTAAATTTGTCTTCAAAGTGCAACAAATAATAAAAACTTGCTCAGTCATGAGCTAAAAGGTTATTATCTAATCCGTGATAGTATGGCTCCAATGCCATAGGTACACTTGGCATATTACTAACAAAATACCAGTCAGTCACAGGCCACGCATGCATATTGGAGGACCTCAGGAGATTTTACATATACTAGTAATGTTGCTTTATTACGTAAGATATATTAGCGTGCAACACGTGAGACTAAAAATTACAAAACTAAACTTAGTTATCAATATACTTAAGAGGCTATCCAGTTCAGATACAAAAGGATACTATGCCTACTTATCACGAATAGAGTTAGAAAATGGAAATCACTATTTCTTGTCCAACCACATCTGGAGACGCACTGACTTGGCCCGCAAGTGTAGTAAACAATAAATTAGAAGGAAGAAAATAACCAACCTCTTTCAATAGGTCCAAGTCTTCCGGCCTATGCTTTCTTTCATATCCTGGTGGTGGAAATGGAAAGCACCGAGACATTGCACACTTTTTTCGGGAAAGAAGTATTCTTGGATTACTTTCTCTAAACAACAGGGTTGAACAGACCAACGCTTATCTTTTAGTCCATGCACCATGGCCCCACATTGATTTCCAGCTTCACTATTCCTCAACCCAACTCTTCTTTCCACTGGTCCACATACCCGGAACCATGCTCCGGCTAATCAAAAGTTTACACTAAAGGTAGAGCAAAACCCAGCAGTTTGTCCCCAACCTCAAAAGTACGCTGCATCCTCAACAACGAACACACAACAAAATTTGGAAAAAAAAAAAAAAGTCAACTGCAATTGCAGGCCTGAATGAATAGCTGGCACCAAATTTAAGATACAAATTTCTGATGTCTGTAGGTCATGCTGTAAAACTTCTCGAGAAAGTAAAACAGTCTGCTGACCAAGCAAATAGCAGTTGATGATCAACACCTCACCTCCATTTTATCACCAAAACTTAATCCCAAAATCATTCCTCAACTAAATGAAAAACAGAAGCCTGTATTCATTTCATCAGAAATTCCGAACATTCTGATTTGGATCTGCGTGAACAGTCCTCTTCCATAACCCTTTTGAGGAACAACTTTCAGTCACATTGTTTAACATTCAAAGAGGCTTCTTGAGATTCTTGGTATCAAATCCAACTCCCATCAATTCTCCAATCTTCAAAGTGGAGTTGAGTTCTTCCCGACAAGTAGATCAAAAATCAGAACATTCAATTGAATACCCCAAATTCCGAAGTTTGCTGATCAATACCGTAATCCCAACTGAAAATATGTCACTCCGCAAGCTGATCAGATTCAAAACACTCGCGTGAAATCCACTATCAGCAACCAATAACAAAAGTGACAAAAACACCTAAATACCCGAGGGGCAAATACCAAATCTCAACTATAGAAATTGATTTTTCAGTTCCACTGCGAGAAGATGCCCGAAGATCAGCATTTTCCGGCAAAAAGACAAAAAATGTTAAGGCCAAGAATTTCCTTTCAAGTGAAGAATCGGATCGAAGAAATTGTTCAACAAAAAAAATTTAAAACACTTGGTTCAACTAAAAAATTACCCAAGTTTAAACTAAATTCTCCCGTTTGATCAAACGTTATGTCATAATGTTATCTTACGCGCTACTAAATGAAGGAGTGTCTTTAGAAAGGGGTAAGATCCCGGAATTGGTTTTCGCTTTTTTTTTTTTTTTCAGAAAGCGCTCTCAAACGAGCAATAACTTCTTCCTCTCTGTCGATACATAAATACAGCCATACAAGGATGTGTGGATTAGGTTATGCTGGTCAAGAGTGTGTGCTCCGTGTGAGAAAATAAAAGAGACGGGGGTTTATTTTGGTGTTCGGGAATACAATGCGAAATGGGGGTGATACTATTAGGAGAAAAGCAAATATCAACCATACTTCATCATCAGTAGTAGGAGAGAGAGAGAGAGAGAGAGAGAGAGAGTCAACGAGAGAAAAAAAGGACGACGAGCGAGAGGTCTTCTCTCTCGAAAGCACCGCGTTTTAAGGAAAGAGAATACAATCGGAGTCGGGTTGAAGTTGCGTGTGCGAATATATGGTACGGGCCCACGCTCGAAGCACTGCGTTTTAAGGACCGACATTTTTTTTTTTTTTTTTTTTTGGTCGAAACCGGATATTTTATTAAAATGTCAAAACAACTGTACAAGATTAACATGCGATATAAACTTCAAAAAGCAACGAAAATCTAAATACTAAAAATTAAGGCCATGCTATTTTAAGTCATGAAATTTCTCCGAACACTTTCCGCTATAAAGACATCTTTGGTGGACGCAACCAATTTGGTTCGTGATAGGTTTTGTTTCGGTAATACCACGATCCCCAAAAGCACCTCCGGAAAAGGTATCGCCAATACGTGATATTATCGTGTTTGTGCATGTTACGGTTGAGGCACTTTTCAAGCCAACTAGCGATATTCGATGGTGTCATGAAGTCCTCCCATTGATGTGGGTGTATGATCGTTCTCCATATGCTTTGGGCCCAAGGGCATTGTCGCATTACATGTAAGCAAGATTCTGTGGTATTTTTGCAATAGATGCAAACATCCTGTATGGATAGTCCCCTACTAGCTAGCACCTGAGTCGTAGGTAACGCATTGCGATAAAGTTGCCAAAGTATATAATTACCTCGGTGTGGCCCTTTGATAGCCCAAATGGTGCTCCAGGTTTTGTCATTTGAAGGGTAGTTCACTGGAGTTGCCCATATGCAGATTTAATAGAAAATTTGTTGGAGGGATCGGCCTTCCAAACAAACGCCCTGTCTTCATCTTGCTCAAAAGCATTCCGCAGTGCTTGTATTGCTGCACATATATGACGCCATAAAATGGAGCAGCCCGGTTTTGGTTGCTCCAAAGGTGAGCCATATTTTGATGTCACAAGCTCTACCCACAGCTTGTTAGTCCGGTTTAGAAGCGTCCAGCCTAGTTTTGCAAGAAAAGCTAGATTCATATTCCTCAAATCCCGAATGCCCAAGCCACCGAGAGCCTTAGGCTGGCAAATGTGTTTCCAAGCCACCAAGTGCACACTCTTTTTATCGCTCCTGTGACCCCAAAAAAAATTCCGAATAATTTTCTCAAGCTCATCAATGAGGACCGACATTTGTGTATGTAGAAAGTAAAACAATTAATGAGGGCAAATTTTAGCCAGGTACTACTAGTCTACTACTACGTTTTTTTTTTCATACTTAAAAGTGATATAATATATATACAATTTTAAATATAACATTAATATAACAAATATAATATTAATATAATAAGTATAAGTATATACGTGTATAATAAGATAAGCATATACATACACCTTGTAAATGAGGGTGCTAGAATTACATTCATGTTGAAGGAAAAAGTTTTAAAAAAGAAGATAAAAGTAGTATAAAAAATTGATGTTATTTTCATTGAGAATACTTCTATTTATAGAATGAAGTACATTACCATATTCAAATTTGTTTCGGCTTATAAAGAAACAATCTTGAGTAAAAGCCTGATTAATCACACGAAAGCACATAAAATTTATCTACTTAACAATCTCCCTTGCGCCGTGTGGATGGTATATATTTTGTTGTCTGATCAAAACTTCATCAAGTAAAAATTCAATTGGTATAATAGTCTTGATAGTAGGAAAAATGATACAACATACACACTGCTTCATCAGAATACTTTCATTACGTCAATGTGATCATTGCTTTTGATCGATGCATTTTGCACATAACATGTCAAACACTAGCATTTGTGTTGAGTCAAAAAGATGTAATTGTATATGTCTAGTTGTCTCAAAGGCTATCGTCTTTTTTAACCGGCACAAAATGCGATGATTTCGTCAATCTGTCGACGATCACCCAAATTGTGTTATAGCCTCCTTTTGCCGTTGGCAGATCAGTAATGAAGTCCATGGTTATCATTTCCCATTTCCATTCTGGGACTTCTAATGGTTGCAGCAGTCCTGAGGGTCACTGATGTTTAGCTTTGACTCTCTGACATGTGAGGCATCGTGCCACGAATTCAGCTACTTGATTTTTCATGTTTACCAACCAAAAATGTCTCTTCAGGTCTCGGTACATCTTGTTACCACCCGGGTGTACCATATACCTCGAACAATGAGCTTCGTCGAGAATTTTTCTCTTGAGTTCCTCATCATGAGGTACGCATATTCGTTCTTTAGAGCGTACCATTCTGTCCTCAGAAATTATAAACTCGGGTCTCTCGCCCTTAATGATCTTTTCTTTCAATTCTTGAAGTTTCAAATCTTTCTCTTGAGCTACTCGAATGGCGTCTATTAATTTTGGTTTAACTGTAAGGTTGCCGCAGACCAAGCGAGTACCTTCGTGAATGGGTTTTAGGCAGCTTAGTTCCTCAAGAGCTTGCCATTCTCGGACCATTAGTCAGGCCACCCTAGCCTTCCTACTTAAGGCATCAGCCACGACATTTGCTTTTTCCGGGTGATGTTGAATCTCACAACGGTAATCTTCTAAAAGTTCTACTCATCTTCTCTGTCGTAGGTTAAGTTTCTTTTGAGAAAATAGGTACTTGAGACTTTTATAGTCCGTAAACACTGTAAATTCAGCACCGTACAAATGGTGTCGCCGTTTCTTTAAGTCAAAGACTATTGCTGCAAGCTCAAGGTCGTGCGTTGAATAGTTTCTCTCGTGCGTTTTGAGCTTCCTGGAAGCATACGCAATTATTGCATTAGTACTGCACCAAGGCCTTCCTTCGAGGCATCACTATAGACGACGAATCCATGGGTTCCTTCTGGAAGCGTCAGTATTGGTGCGGTAGTAAGCCTCTTTTTGAGTTCTTGAAAACTCGCTTGGCACTTATCTGTCCATTCCAATTTGACTTGTTTTTGGGGTTAGTCGGGTGAGAGGTCCCGCTATCTTCGAGAAGTCCTTGATGAATTTACGATAGTAACCCGCAAGTCCAAGAAAGCTTCTGATCTCAGTGATATTTTCTGGTCTCTTCCAATACAGGATAGCTTCAATCTTGGATGGATCTACTGTAACTCCTTCTTCAGAGACAATGTGACCCAAAAACGCCACTTCCTTCATCCAGATTTCGCACTTGTTGTACTTGGCATACAACTTGTGACTCCTTAGTGTTTCTAACACAAGTCTGAAGTGCTCCTCATGATCTTTCTCCGATTTTGAGTACATGAGTATGTCGTCAATAAAGATAACTACGAACCGATCAAGATATGGTTGAAATACTCTGAGCATTAAATCCATAATGCTGCAGGAGCATTCGTGAGTACAAAAGGCATTACTATAAACTCATAGTGGCCATATCTAGTTTGGAATGTGGTTTTAGGAATATCTTCATTTTTAATCTTCAACTGGCAGTATCCTTGTTGAAGATCGAATTTAGATTATACCGTGGCTCCTTGAAGTTGATCAAACAGTTCATCTATTCTTGGAAGTGGATACTTATTCTTAATGGTGATGTTGTCGAGTTCGCTGTAATCTATACAAAGTCTAAGTGTCCCATCTTTCTTCTTAACGAACAGTACTGGAGCTCCCCATGGTGATTGACACGTCTTTAGTGTAACTATCGCAAGTGCACGATATCGTATCAAGTAGTAAGTGGACTTTTTGAGTATGGTTTATCGATACCACGAGGAAGTTAGGTTATATATTGAATTATACACTATTTAACTATTTGTTATAGAGATTTATATGATTGAAACACACAATTTAAGAGTTTGGTTTGACAATTGCAAAGAAAATGCAATAATAGTTCTAATATTCAAGGAAATGAAAGATTACACTAATAATAGATTAATAAAAGATATAATGAAATAGTTGGGATTACAAACTTAGTTCATCATTAGTTATAGAAGATGATAAGATGAATTTACTTATTATGTTGTGTAGATTCGATTTTCCTTAAAAAAGCGGTTTCTCTTTCGAACTATAAAACGCCCCTTATATATTGAATCAATCCACTATATTTCTATGTTGATTGGCTTCAATACATAGCATTAGGTTTTATGAAAATAACTCAAAGAATCATCTAAGGTCTAGAGGTATATTTCTATCCCCTAGAACAACTTAGAGTGAAGATCATTTGATCTAATCAAACATATTTTCTTTCGAAACATATGAAGACCATAAATATCGTCATTTATTGGCCAAATAAATAAAGATTGGTAAAACAATGAAAATCACACACAATAATAAGTAATTCATAATAGATATTTATACAAACTTAAATAACATGACTAACCTTGTTTATAATCCCAACTTAAGTAACTTAGCCCATTAAGGGTTTATTCAACATATTACAATTTTGAGTGGTCATTAATAGTTGAAAAAAGGAAATAATTGATCCTAACTCCCTTAGTAGATAAAGGAAAAAGAAACAATAAACTCCCTCAACAACATAAGCTAAGCCACCCTTACAAAATTCACTCAAGAACACAAGTGTGTTCTTCACACAAAAAACAAAAAGTATTACAAAGTGAGAAAATAATAAGATGAATGATGAATAATGATGGATCTAAGGGGTCTATTTATACACCTAAAGTCATCTAATAACTCCAAAACTCCAGCATTATTACAATAGATCGGATCAATGCCAGCCATCCCCTCAATAATAGACCAAAAGTATAAAAAATTAGACAATGATCAATATCTGCCAAGAGTTACGGCCGTAACATTTAGGAGTTACGGCCGTAACTTTGATGACTTACGGCCGTAACATTGAGGAGTTACGGCCGTAACATGGCTACAGCTTTCTGCTTTGTGAATTACGCCCGTACTTTATGATGTTACGCCCGTATGGAGTTTCAGACTTTATTTTCAGCCCATAATTTCTTAGACTTTGCGTTTTTGCCGCAAATCTTTTTCGGATGATAACTTTTGATATATAACTCTGATTTTGAATCCGGAAAGACTGCCGAACTCGTCTCGGAAAGCCCTACAACATGAATACATAAAAATTCAATAAAGAGAATATTTTATAAACATGTTATATCTTGAGTAAATCAGTAATTCAATCCGATTAAGACTAGATTTACATCTCCATCCGATAAAAATAAAATTATTAAAAATTAATTAATTAAAAGCAAAAACGAGTAGACTAGCTCAATTATGGGTGAAATTTATCGATACAAACCATGGATAAGTGTATAAAACTGATACTTATCACACCCCCAAACTTGAATTCTTGCTAGTCCCGAGCAAGACTCTTTATTATTCACGCTAAAAATAAAAAAAAATAAAAATAAGACACAAAATAAGAAAAATAATACACACACAAATTAAGAAAAATAATTATATATATAAAGAGGATAACAGATCAAAATGCCATTAATACACAATAACTAGCTTTATACAGTAGATAGAAATGAATCAAGATTCAAAATAAATCTACTAATGATTTTGAAGTTAAAACACGGTTTTATTTTGTAATTCCAAAATGCAAGGTTTCCCCTCAAAAGGTTGATTATTTCTTTCTCACTCGTGCCACACACGACTTCCCTTTAATGGTTGCTCTCGATCACTCGTTTATTTTTCGACTCAATATGAAGAAGAATTTCATTGGCGTCATCAAATATTGTGATTTTTCACGAAATTGAGTGTATTGAAATTCAGCCGCTAATTAATTCAAATCTGCTTATAAACTACATCCCTTAGTGATAGTTTTCACACCGTTATTTGCTAATGTGTAGCTCTTTTCACCAACACAATTTTCATTTTTTTTAGGTGATAGCTTTCACACCGTTATTTGCTAACGTGTAGCTCTTTTCACCAACACATTTTCTATCTTTTTTTTAGGTGATAGCTTTCACACCGTTATTTGCTAACGTGTAGCTCTTTTCACCAACACTATTTTCGATTTTTTTAGGTGATAGCTTTCACACCGTTATTTGCTAACGTGTAGCTCTTTTCACCAATGACTCCTTTTTTTTGGGAATAGAATTTTTGCAGAAAATCATTTATTAGTTAAGCATGAAAAAATCAAAAACTCCACAAATTAAGTAAATTTCATTTCTATTTTTTATCAACCGACTAATTCTTCTTTTCTCAAGGTAACGAATGACTCGATTTTAAATGATAATTACAAAGCTTGGAAAGAGAGATTTTAGGCTCAAAATTTTTGGAATATACAATTTTTTAACCAGTTTAAAACGATTTTAGAAGCTTGTATATAGCTAACTTATTGGTGTTATGGCCAGATCTAGAAATCTCACAAATCAAAATAATATATATATATATATACTAAAAAAAAAAAATTTAAGGCGAATAACCAAAATAATCAAAACACATCAAAATACCAACACACCAAAATAATTAAAACATACCACCCCCAAACTTGAAAATAAAACTGTCCTCAGTTTTAAAAAAAATAAAATAAAAAGCAAGGAGAAAAATAGAATACTCCCTGTTATGAAAGTTGATGCTTGAGCTAACGCCTTTTAGAATCTCCAAGAGAATAAATATACGAGGCAAACAACAAAAGAAAATAAAATATACTCGGAAGTATAACACAATTTTGAAGATGCGCTTCAAGAAAGTCCGAAGAGTCGCCTTACGCTGCCATCAATGCTTTTATAAAAAACAAACAATAAAAATTACAGCAATAAAATAACAATACATAAATCGTGAATAGATGCGCGTCAAGAGATCAAGAAGAAACTCCTTAAGCTGCCATCATTTAACACGATTTTTACACACAACAGAAAGTAAAAATACAAGAGGTCCGACATTGGTTATCAAAGAGAGAGGAATGAATCCACTTTTCATTTCCTCACGGTAAAATCTTCCATCCAGACAATTTTAGCTAGAGCTGGATCTGGTTGAGGAACAAATTCAATGAGTTTTTTGATTAGTTCTTCTGGTGTTGTTGCAACGACTATGATTCGTTTAGCACGCTCGGAAATAAAACCCTTTTCAGCAGAGTAGTTGATGAAAGATAGTAAACCATCAAAGAAACCATTGACATTAAGCAGACCTATTGGTTTTTGATAAACATTTAGCTGGGCTCTGGTAACCACATAAAAAAGTTCCTCAAGAGTACCAAAAGCACCAAGAAGGGTGATAAAAGCGCCAGAATTATTTATCATGTGAGTTATGCGATCTTGCATGTTTACAGATCTAAACTCATCTCCAATAGTTGCCCCGGTGATTTTACTTTCAGCCAGAGGTTTTGGAATTATTCCCAACACTCTTACTCCTTCCATATAGGCAGAAGCAGCAGCTCGTCCCATTAATCCTAGACTTCCTCCTTCATAAACTATATGAATGCATTTTTCTCCTAAGGTACGAACCAAGTTGTGGGCTGCTTCAGTAAAGCATGCCTCTTTTCCATAACTAGCTCCACCAAAAATGCAGACTGTGATAAATTTTTTTGTGGAAGATGATGACTCCATTTTTGAAAAGAAAATTATTTGAGAGAAAAAGGAAAAGTACAAGTTTGAGGGATGAATAAAAGAAACAAGCACAATGTTTATTTATAGAAGAAAAATGAGGTAAAATTGTTTAACAAGTTTGTGATTGCGTTGATTGCGCTTCAACTACTCAATAGAATAATGAATGCATTTATTGCGTATCACCCCCTTTTTTTATTCAGAAAATCTCACCTTACGACAAAAATAAAAGATACTCACGTGAGTGTACAGTAGTTGTGATTGTGGCTCACATCTTCCTCTAATTTTACGTTCAGAAACGGCCCAAACGCCTTCTATGAGTCGGGGAGAAGCTTCCCATCCAATTTTCTTACAAATTAGCAAACAGGGTCTTTTAACGTCAGATTCCCAAGACGTTGTTCATATTCTGGTTTGAATTTATTCCACAAACATCGAATTCCGTAATGTACGAGTCCACTAGGATGCGTGTCAAGAGAAATTTCGATATTATCTAAATTCTCTTTATTCAGACCATCCTTAATGAACTGAATTTTATCTTCTCTGTTTGTAGATTGAATTCCTAAAGATCGACATTTTAAATTACAGTTCCATCTAGCACATTTATAGCAAACGTCTATTATCTTTGCTCGTCGTTTCTTGGCATATGAACTTTTTCCAAGCCTTGGTAAAAATCTAGTAGGTATTTCTGTGAATTCACCTGCTATTCTCACTTTGGCTTCAATAATGAATCTTATGTCAAAAGGTATGCTTTTATTCATAAGCAACCTCATCCTTTCAAGTCTCGTCTTATAAATTTTTAAAATGACATTTTTACTGAGAAAGGGAAATCTCTTTTCAATTTTATTCAAAGTTTCTTCCATGATAAAAATAAAATAAAAATAAAAGAGAAAATATCTACAAATATGAGTTGTTGTGGGAAACTGAAGAATCCGACTTTAATAGTCACGGAGTACCGTTATCCGCCACTTGACCGGACAAACACAATCGAGTACTAAGTTACAACGTCGAGAAAATGTATCTTATAACAATAGTTCACAATGTAAGATTTCAAATATAACACTTATACTTCCCCGGCAACGGCGCCAAAAACTTGACACGTCTTTAGTGTAACTATCGCAAGTGCACGATATCGTATCAAGTAGTAAGTGGACTTTTTGAGTCCGGTTTATCGATCCCACGAGGAAGTTAGGTTATATATATTAAATTATACACTATTTAACTATTTGTTATAGAGATTTATATGATTGAAATACACAATTTAAGAGTTTGGTTTGACAATTGCAAAGAAAATGCAATAATAGTTCTAATATTCAAGGAAATGAAAGATTACACTAATAATAGATTAATAAAAGATATAATGAAATAGTTGGGATTACAAACTTAGTTCATCATTAGTTATAGAAGATGTATAGGAGATCATACGATGAATTTACTTATTATGTTGTGTAGATTCGATTTTCCTTAAAAAGACGATTTCTCTTTCGAACTATAAAATGCCCCTTATATATTGAATCAATCCACTATATTTCTATGTTGATCGGCTTCAATACATAGCATTAGGTTTTATGAAAATAACTCAAAGAATCATCTAAGGTCTAGAGGTATATTTCTATCCCCTAGAACAACTTAGAGTGAAGATCATTTGATCTAATCAAACATATTTTCTTTCGAAACATATGAAGACCATAAATATCGTCATTTATTGGCCAAATAAATAAAGATTGGTAAAACAATGAAAATCACACACAATAATAAGTAATTCATAATAGATATTTATACAAACTTAAATAACATGACTAACCTTGTTTATAATCCCAACTTAAGTAACTTAGCCCATTAAGGGTTTATTCAACATATTACAATCTTGAGTGGTCATTAATAGTTGAAAAAGGGAAAGAATTGATCCTAACTCCCTTAGTAGATGTTGCTACCCAAAATAGTATCCGGAGATAGATATTGCTGGAATGGATGAATAGCAAACAAATGCGAGAACACTTCCGTGAGAAAGATAAATAACACAAGATCTGTCGGGTTTGTTAGTCCCGGGCTTGAATGCTCTCGCGAGATATTATTAATACTAATATTCGGGGATACAAGTACTAATGTAAGAATACAATTACAATGAGTGTAAAGATTCTTGTTATCTTAGCTAGTGAGCGTATAGATTGCCGGAAGAACCAGATGTGATGCTCTGTGAGTTCTTGTAACAAAGGAGATGAACAGTCGCGGCGGTGAGAGATCGACAGTCTCTCACGGCGAGTATTAGCTGGATGCTTGAGCTCCTGGGCTTATGAATCTCTTGGAATCTGTCTTGTGGAGACTTCTTGCTTCTGCCGATCGTCTTCTGGATGAGAGATTCGGAGAGAGAAATTCTGAGATGGATTCCGGCGAGAAAGCAGGGAGCTTGATGGTATGTATGTTCTTCTGTATTTCCGTGAATGAATTCGGAATGTAAGTGAATGAGTTGGGAACCTTTTTCCAGTAGGAGGGAGTTCTCTATTTATAGGACTTGGATATGCCGGGCGATCGCTTTTTCTGTATTATAATAATCGGGCGATCATCTTTTAGCACATGGACTTGTTCCCTTAAAGTCCGCGGCTGCTGCTGGCAGCCAGCTGTACGGTCCAATGGGGAGCCTGCACGCGTCCTGAGTTGCTGTCACGGGCGGTCCCACTTCGTAACTTTCGTCGGACTTGTCAGTAGGTGAGGTAGGTGACAGGCTGGGGTCAAAGGTCTTGTCTGTCAGCGCCTTTTGTGGATCTGCACGTGGGTGCTGTTCTGAGATCCAGTCTTCGATGACTTTACCGGGCGATCGTCTCTGTTCGGGGCGTAGGTCGATTGTCCTTAGCCGGACACTAGAGTCGATCGCCAGATGCCAAAGGGCGATCGCATCGGGAGTCGATCGCTAGGTACCTGATGGTGGTCTGGTATCTTCGATTAGGCGAGCTAGACATAGTTTAAGTGGTTGTGCACTCGGTCGCTCGGCCTTATAGTTGATCGCCTGTCGGGATGAATAAATCTTGACACAACAATTGCCCCCCAGCTCGCTCCTATGTTGGAAACGTGGGGTGAGGTGGTTCTGCTGTCGATCGCTGAACTTTTGTCGAGCGACTCTGCGTTTAACTGAACTGGCAAACGTCTTTGAGCTGATTGAAACTGAATTTGGACGACCTGGTTGGCCGCTAAACTGCGCGGGAAATGGAAATGGGCGTGGAAAAGTCTCCGCGCACGTGTCGGTCTTCTGTTGGAGGATATCAACGGTCATTAGTGACTCCTCGACTGACGTGTCCTTGAAAAGACGCGTACGCGGGTCTCGAGGGAGTCAATGAATGCGACGGCTGCACTTCCGACCCCTGAGATTCTTCTTATTTACATAGGAGTCCTTTTTGCCTCCTATAAAAGGACGTGAGGATGCAGCGTCAAAACTCTTACGCGCTTCATCTCTGGAGAAAGAAGGACTTTGCTGAAGAACGCTTCTGAGAGATTCGACTGCCGATCGTCGATTAATTTCATCTTTGGGTAAGAAAAAATCCTTTTCTCCTTTCTTTCTTTGAGAATGGCTGGAACGTCATCATCACATGGAGTGGGTACTAGCTCGCCGCCAGGACATCGATCGTCCGGGAGGACCTTCTTCGACTTCCACTGAGACGGCCCGAGGCTATTCGGGCCGGAATTGACCCTTGAAATCGAGGCTTTATTTAATGAAGCCGACGTCGCGCATGAAGCGGCTGCCGAAGATGCATTTATCGCAGATGGAGAGAGATCTGGCGATTAGGGCCTACTGGGAGCAGCATAGCGCTTTCGGCCGGGCCTATCTGGCTTTTTCTGAGATTATGGAGAACTTGGCCGGTCCGACTCCGAGATTCGTATTCCGGGGTTACTCGATCGCCTATCCCTATCAGCTTGCCAAACGGTCGCAGTACCGGGCTGCGCAGCGATCTTTGTGGTCGCTTAGCCAAATCCGGAGTTCGGCGACCAGGAGAGATCTGGCCGTCTGGAGGACGAGGTTCTACGTTCCTTCAGATGTGGAAATAATAGCGCTGGCGGAGAATGAGCATGCCGATCAACCCCCGATGGGTATGGTCGCCGTGAATGAGGCGATTATGGAGGCCGGGCTATGCTTCCCTCTATCTTTTGCTGTCTCCCACCTGCTGGCCGCTTGGAACGTGGCGCCACTTCAGCTGACGCCGAACGCTTGGCTCCAGATTATCTGCACCCTCACTCTTTTCGGCAGTCACCGCCTGTACCGCCTCCCATCGCCGTCGGAGATGAACCATTTGTTCAAGCTGGCGGCTTAGAAAGGGTCAGTCGGAGGTTACCATATTCAGGGCCGACTGGGTCGGGTAATTCTCGGAGTCCCGAATAAGGTGCAGGGCGATCCGACGAAGTGGTTCTGGGTCGCCGGCGCGTGGAGGGCTTCTGCGAGCGACAATCCTTCGGGCGAGCTGGAGATCCCTACTGAGTTTCGGGAGAGGAATCCCGGTAAGGGTTTAGACTCTCCCTTCGTTCGGATGTGTTTTGAACTGATCTAATTTGATTTTGACTTTACAGGTTTTCACATTCGGCCGGTCGAGGAGCTGCCCTTTGATTTCCTGGTTGTCTGGGAGCGGATACGGAGCTTGTCGGACGACGACCTTGACGCTAGCCGGATCAACAAGGAGAGTCGTTGGTTGTCGGCTCGGCTATTCCGTTTCCCGAGACATCTCTCGGTACCAGGTATGAGTTTCTGCGACCTTCACTTTCTAGACGATCGCCTTACTTGAGGAAAATATCTAACTGTTGATCGATCGTCTCAACTATAGAGGTTCGCTTTCCTCGCTTTCTGGAGCCCCCGCCGGAGATCGCCATGTCGAATCCTGGAGTTCTGGGCCGTCTCCGCCACAAAAAGTCGTCTCGGGCCCCACCTGTTGCGCTGCCAATTGTTCCGGAGGTGGAGCCTCACGTGGAGCCGATCGTGGCTGAGGAGGGAGTTCCGGAGGAGGGGCTTCGAACGAATCGCAAAAGGCCGAGGCCGGAAGAAACTCCGGTTTCTGCCCCTATCAATGAGGTGCCGATCGCCGCGCCTCCGATCACCGTTCTTTCTCCGGAGAATGAGCCGCCCACTGCAGCTTTTTTGCGAGAGATGGCGATCGCTGACGCTGAGACTCCTCGAGGGAAACCGTACTTCGGTCGCGGCCCCGAGAGGGCTGAGAGGTAGATTGCATTTTTGGGTTGAAACTTGCATTTGCGTGGGAGTTGTGTTAACTTTGTTGTATTGATGTAGGATCCGTCGCACAGATCCATCTTGCCCGCCGATGGTGTTGGATTTCTTAGCGAGCCGATCTCCTCGCCAGTCCTGTGACATCCCGCAATACGTCAGAAAGGCCGCTTCTGCTCTACCGAAGGCCTGGACGACCGATCTAGATGCGATCGCTCCGCCGATCGGGAGTACGATGCAGTCGTTTCGCCTTTCTCTCCGTGACGGCGACCATGGTCAGCCCAGCCGCGCAGGAGTTTGAGGGGAGACCTTACACTATACGCCTGCAGGCGGATCTCGAAGCGGCTCGGAAATAGAACGCCGAGTTCGCCGACAAAATCGTGGCAATGGAGAAGGACTCTTTGGAGGCAGCCAAGCGGGCGATCCAAGAGCTTGAGCTGGCGAGGAAGGAAACCGAGATGTCTCGTTTGGCGGTTGACCGATTTCGGGACAGGATGATGAATGCCGTCCGGGCGCAGAAGGTTGCTGAGGAGGAGGCCGATCGTCAGAAGGTGACGATCGCTTGGTTGACTAGCGAGCTGGCGGAGTCGATGGAGAAGGTAGCTGCAAGGGAGGCCAAGCTCCAAAGGTCGCAACAGGCGATGGCGGAGCTGAAAAGAGAGGTAGAGGCGACCAAGGCTAATCCCTTTCAAAACTTGGAGTTTGTCAGCAAGTTCGCCTATTATATGGCGTTCGCCGACTCGATCCGAGCATCTAAGAAGGGAGGTTTGGAGGTCGGGCCTCTTACTGAGAACTTCAAGGCGTATGCGCTGGAGCATCCTCTCCATCCTGCTTTCTCCTTGCCGATTTTGGATCTCTCGGAGCTTGGCGTGGATCTGAGTTGGTATCCGACTCCGGCGAACCTCGTTCATCCTTATGATCCGGAGGACGGGAAGGCCGCTCCGAAAACTGGGGAAGGGTCGCAGGTCGAGCCGGCGGCTGAAGGCGAAGGCCAGGCGGGGGCCTGAGGCTCTTTGCTCTTGCTTGCTTGTTTTAGCTTTTTGTCTCGTAGTTTTGTAGTTTTCTCTTTGTAGCATTTTGGCCTTCGGGCGACCATGTATTTTGATCCTTCAAGCAATGAAATGAATGTTTGATTTTCTGACTTATCAGTTGAATGATTGTTATTTTTGAGTCTTTGTTTGACTTTGTACAAATGTGTGAGGAGAGATCGTTGCGAGGGTAGTTCCAAATGAATTGATAAACTCATAAAGATAACTTTTACAACAAATTCGATCACTGCACAACATCTGAAAAATGGCGATCTCCGTATGTGTTGAATAGGGACGATCGTCGTTTAGGTAGTCCGCACTCTTCCCCCTTGTTTTTATTCACTTAGTGAAATTAAGGGGATGAAAATAATTCGTTGAGTGAGCGGCCTTCAACTTTGTCGAATCCTCGAGGACGGTCGTCCGTCTTGAGGAACCGTGCACGATCGCGGAGTTCGATGGACCGACTCCCTGATCATGTTTTGTGCGCGAACGACATTGTCTGTCTCGTGACTCATTTTATTGTGAGGGTCCTCTGTTAGGCTGCGCCTCGCCTCGTATTTAAACGAAGGGCATGCGGTCTTGGTCTAGAGGAGTCCTTGCGCGGGGCAGCGTCGGATGATTCAACTCCACGCCCGCGGCTTGTTAGCTCTGCTTCCACCTCGGGTCGCCATGACGATGGCGACCCTCGACGGTGTACGTTGAGACGGGGGTAGTGACGCGTCGCATTGTCCGGGTTCACCACGTTAAATGATGAACCTTTGAGGGCGGGCGATCGTGTCCACTGATTAGTTTTGGAGGGCCCTCAGACTACGCCGACCTCGTATTTAAACGAAGGGTGGGCGATCTTGGCCCAAAGTGTAACACCCCGAGATATTCAGAGTATATTACAGCGCCGTGGACCCCTACATGGGACCCACCAGGCTACAACAAGCGAACACCCCTCGACTAACCCTCTCGGTTAGCGAGGATACACAATCAAATAATACATCACATGAAAATACACCCGAAGCAACCGACGAAATGAGCAACAATTGACAGTGTAGCAATTTAAAATAATACAACACGTGGTTTGAATTGAAAAGCCTAAGTACTCGCGAGTACAGTCTATCAGTTTATAAATATAGGAAACAACCCTATCGAAGTAGACAAAAGAAATAAGTAGACCCAAGTGCACATGTCAACGACCCTGGCCAACATCCTCAGATCGTCCTGGGCCGCTCGTCCGGATGATCATAACCTGAAATCCATAACAAGAATTTCCCCACAACGGGTCCCCAGAGGGGTTAGCAATTACGCTAGTACAAGTAATCAAGGCAAACCAATCGTTTACACATTTCATAGTACATGCACCAATATCATTTCAAAACCAAAACCAGACATGTCTTTTCCGGAAACCAACAGTCACAATTAATTTGCCTAGGACCGGGACGAAGCCACGAATCCCACTCGAGGCCTCTAAGGACCCTCCCGAGCTGGCCACATTCATAAAACAAACCAAGCACCACACGTCACCTAGGACCGAGACGAAGCCACGAATCCCACTCGAGGCCTCTAAGGACCCTCCCGAGCTGGCTAGCGAATCAAACTCATGAATCCAGGACGAAGCCATAGATTCCGTCGAGGCCCCATCGGACCCTCCCGAGGTGAGTAAAGCACACACAATATACATTACCATTTCATGTTAAGCATAAAGGTTTCCAAGAATTACTTGCCTTGAGTAATTGATGACGCAACGAACGGAAAGGATAATCACCGACGAACGTTAAGAACCAACGGAACCGAACCTAACGATTCGAAGAACATAATTACAACCAACTCTAGACGAACACGGAAATGGAATACACCTGAAATCCCGCCTACGATTCATGTATATTCGTACAAAAATAACAACGAGGGCGGACCACAACCAAACCCTCTCGATTCCGTAAAAACCACAAAATATACCATGAATCCGTAGGAAAGTTAAATATTAATCGTATTCATCAAGAATCTACCAACAAAACGGAAAGAATCGGACAAAAACCCCAAAACCCCCAATCATCCAAAAGGTAGGGTTTCAAGAGATATTACCTTTGAAGATCCAAGTATTATGATCCGTAGAACACGCATTAGATTGATTATCCAGGCTTCACAACCGAAGGAGAATGATGAAAATCAACCCCCAATTGATGAATGATGAGAAGTTCTCCTCCTCTCTCACTCTCTCTCGCGTAAATGGAAGAAGAAGGAAGAAAATGAGCTGCTCTCGCTCAAAAGAACGCAATTATAGGATTGACCGCATTGTGTGCCGCGACCCAGCTGAAGTGTGTCGCGGCATAGGCTAAAAAAATGCTCCCAGGGTTCGGCAGTGTGCCGCGGCCCAGCCGACATGTGCCGCGGCACCCGGTACGGTCGGGTTTTGGCCGAAAATGCCACACGAGTGTGCCGCGGCACTGACTCGTCAGTGTGCCGCGGCCCCGGACGGGTGTGCCGCGGCACACAGTACAGTCCGCTCGGCCAAAAACTGGAAAAATGTGTGTGCCGCGGCGCACACTCCTTGTGCCGCGGCCCACACCCCCTTTGGGTCCTAAAATGATGAAAAATGATCCGGGAAGAGAATAAAAGCGATAGGAATCAATATTTGGGAAATAATAACACGAAATGGATCCACGGCAACCCCGAAACGGCGGTTCCGCATGACAACAACGAGAATCAGATCAATAGATGACAGGAAAGATACACTGAAAGATACACGAGGGTTACTACAATCGAGAAATACACCGAAAATGAAAGTACAAGGGAAAGAAAAATGCGGATATTACATTCTACCCCTCTAAAAACAAGTTTCGTCCCGAAACTTAAGAGACAAACAACTTGGGGTACCTAGCACGCATGTTATCCTCGATTTCCCAAGTTGCCTCCTCGACACCGTGTCTCGACCACTGCACTTTGACCAAAGGGATGGTCTTATGCCTCAGTCGTTTCTCACGATGCTCCAAAATCTTCAAGGGACGTTCTTCAAAAGTAATATCCTCGGCGACATCAATCTCACCATAATCGATGACGTGACTCGGATCCGGGACATATTTCCTCAGCTGGGAAACATGAAAAATGCTATGAACATGACTCAGGGCCGGGGGTAACGCCAAACGGTAAGCTAACCCACCGACTCGCTCGAGAATCTCGAAGGGTCCAATAAATCTCGGACTCAACTTCCCCTTCTTCCCGAAACGGAAAACTCCTCTCGTCGGCGACACCTTCAGCAAAACGTGGTCTCCCACCTCGAATTCTAAAGGTCGACGACGGACATCGGCATAAGACTTCTGTCGACTCTGGGCAGTTAACATCCGTTCCCGAATCAATTCTATCTTCCGCCTCGTCTCTAAAACGACATTCGGTTCGGTCCCGACCAAATCGGATGCCTCATTCCAACAAATCGGCGATCGACAACGCCGCCCGTAGAGCGCCTCATACGGTGCCATCCGAATCGTCGTGTGCCAACTATTGTTGTACGTGAATTCGATTAATGGCAATTGCTCCTCCCAGTCATTGCTCCAATCGAGAGCACAAGCACGCAACATGTCCTCGAATGTCTGGATAGTGCGTTCCGACTGTCCATCTGACTGGGGATGAAAAGAGGTACTCAAATGCAAACGGGTACCCAACTCCTTATGCACCGCCTGCCAAAAGTGCGATACGAAACGGCCATCACGATCCGAAACAATAGACTTCGGAGTACCGTGAAGCCTCACAATCTGCGCGATAAACACACGAGCCGGCTTTTCTGGACCCCAAGTGTCCTTGATGCCCAGAAAATGTGCCGACTTGGTCAGACGATCAACAATCACCCATACCATATTCATGCCCGACCTCGATCTCGGCAAACTCGTAACGAAATCCATCGATATATCTTCCCATTTCCATTCGAACGGAAGTGACCGCAGAACTCCACCGGCCGATGCTCGATTTTGACCTGCTGACAAGTCAAACATCTCGCTACAAACCGTGCGACCTCCTCCTTCATATCATTCCACCATAAATTCCTCCTCAGGTCCTTGTACATCTTACTCGAACCAGGATGAACGGAATAAGGTGTAGCATGGGCCTCACGCAAACTACTCTGTCTCAACTCTGAGTCGTTCGGCACATAAAGCCGACTCTGAAATCTCAAAACACCATCCTCGTGAATCACAAACCCAGGAGACTTTCCCTTAAGAACGTTCTCTCGGATTTGAGTAATCATCGGATCCTCTAATTGCTTCAGCTTAATTTCACCGATCAAAGATGACGAAATCTCTAAAGCACAAAGTTGCCCGACAGCTCCAGGCAACAAAACCTCAACATCTAACTCGATCAAAGCCCGCCGAAGCTCAGACTGAGACGTAAGGACCTCAAGCGTTCGCAACGCAATCGGTTTCTGACTCAAGGCGTCGGCCACGACGTTCGCCTTGCCCGGATGATAAAGGATTTCGAGGTCATAATCCTTAATCAGCTCTAACCACCTCCTCTGCCTCATATTCAACTCCCGCTGAGTAAATATGTATTTCAGACTTTTATGATCGGTAAAAATCTGACATGTAGAGCCGAAAAGATAGTGACGCCAAATCTTGAGCGCGAAAACAACTGCCGCTACTCCAAATCATGAGTAGGGTAGTTCAGCTCATACGGCCTCAACTGTCTCGACGCAAAGGCAATGGTCTTGCCGTGCTGCATCAATACGCACCCAAGACCCTGACCCGAAGCATCGCTATAAACGGCGAATCCCTCGTTGCCACATGCCAATGCCAAAACCGGGGCTGAAGTCAAACGCTTCTTCAGTTCCTCAAAACTCGACTGTCTCTCGTCATTCCGCATTTAACTTCTGATTACGGAGCAACCGTAAGTGGCCGAGCTAGTTTTGAGAAACCCTCAATGAACCTACGGTAGTAGCCAGCCAAACCCAAGAAACTACGGACTTCCTTCACATTCGTGGGCGGTGCCCAATCCAACACTGCCTCAATGTTCTGCGGATCCACACGAACTCCCTCGGCTGAAATCACGTGACCTAAAAACATCACTTCCTTCAGCCAGAACTCACATTTCGAGAACTTCGCATAGAGTTGCTCGGTCCTCAAAATGTCTAACACTATCCGCAAATGATGGGCATGATCTTCCTCATTCCTCGAATAGATAAGAATATCGTCAATGAAGACGACAACACACTTATCCAGATACTCGATAAAGACTTTGTTCATCAACTGCATGAACACTTCCGGCGCATTAGTTAACCCGAAAGGCATAACTACGAACTCATAATGTCCGTATCTCGTCCGAAAAGTCGCTGCACGTCGGACTCCCTCACCCGAAGCTGATAGTACCCCGATTTCAAATCAATCTTCGAGAATACCGCAGCTCCCTGCAACTGATCGAACAAGTCATCAATTATCGGCAAAGGATACTTGTTCTTGATGGTCACCTTGTTTAGTTCGCGATAGTCGATACACAAACGTAGTGAACCATCCTTCTTCCGCACAAACAGGACCGGTGCGCCCCAAGGCGAGGCGCTCGGTCGAACATACCCCAACTCAAGAAGCTCGCTCAACTGATTCTTCAACTCTGACATCTCTGAAGGTGCCATGCGATACGGCGCCTTAGAAATAGGAGCCGCGCCCGGCTCTAACTCTATAGCAAACTCGACCTCAGGATCCGGTGGCAATCCCGGTAACTCGCCAGGAAATACATCAGGAAACTCACTAATGACTGGAATCGATGAAAGCTCGACTCTACCATCCTCCGCCTTCAAGGGGTAACACCAATAACCAGTACACCCCTTTCGCAGGAGTCTCGTCGCCTTCAAGGCGTTAATAACGAACTTCTGGTTTCTCTTTCGCCCCGCGAAAGAATGTTCGGTGCCGTCCTCGGCTAGCATGGTAATGATCCTCGTGCGGTAGTTCATGATTGCACCGTGCCACTCGAGCCAATCATCCCCGAGAATTAAATCCTCACCCTCGATACTCACAACAATAAGATTAGAGAGCCAAGCCCTCTCACAAATAAACACAAAACAGTCCCGGACTTCTCGATCACCGACAATTCTATCACCGCTAGGAAGTTTAACGATGAAAGGCTCGCAAGGTGACAAGCAGTCGAGACTCAAGCGGCGTACACACTCTAGAGAAATGAATGAATGCGTAGCACCCGAATCAAAAAGCACACTGACAGGATGGGAATGGATATGAACGGTACCTGTCGCCACAGTAGCTGCTGGATCATCGGCCCTCCTCATCTCATAGATACAAGGCTGGGCAGAGCCGACACTGGAAGCTCCTCCCCTAGCGGGCTGACCCCGACCCCTACCTCGGCCGGCACTCGGAGGTGGCAGTGGAGCAAATGAGCCCTGGTTCACACTCGGCTCCAAAGGTGCTGGATGAGAAGAACGGGCGCCGCGAAATTGTCTGAGATTCTCACAAAAAGAAGCCTTATGGCCCGACTGGCCACAAGTATTACAAGTCAAAGGTGGACGAGGACACTCCCGGTTCACGTGGCCTGGCTGGCCACACTTAAAGCATCTGGGGTCCCGGACGAAGGTTCCGGCGGCACTTCGAAAACTCCCAGGGAAACGAGCCGAACCACCCATAGAAATATTTGCAGGTTGAGAATTCTGTTGACCTCCACCCTTGTGGCCCGAAAAATTTCCGGCGGATTTCTGCTTCTTACTCTCCCTAACCGCCGCACTGGCTGTCACCGACATATCGTAGGCAAGAGCTCGACTCTGATAATCCTTCAGGGTAGTACAGACGAGTCCAGACATATAGTCCCGAATGGACAGTTTCATCCTCCTGGAAAAATGGAACATTTTGTCGCTCTCAGCGACAACTTGGGTCTTCACATAGCCCAACTCTTTGTTAAAATCGGCAATAGCTTGGGATACGGGAATATCCCGTGGTTGAGCATCATAGAAAGCATGCACTCGAGTCTGTATGACGGGCCATGGACAATATTCGGTTTCCACCAATTCCTGAAATTCGGCCCAAGAAGAAACATGATCTTTGGGCCCAACGGCCTCCCACCAATCCGTAGCATCCCCAGTGAGAAAGTACTGGGCAATAGGGACCTTGCGGTCCTCGGGACAGTTGGTGGCAATGAAGACCTTAGATATCTCCTTGATCCACCCCTCCCAGCCGATCGGGTCTGATGCTCCCGAAAACTGAGGAGGATGCATCTTGATGACATCTTGGAGCCAACGGTCTGCTCCGCCCCGATTAGCATGGCCCTGGTCGGGGTTTTGAACCACTTGAGCTATCGCTGCCATCTGGTTAACCATTTGCTGCATAACGGCCGCAATACCAAGGTCGGCGCGCTCCTGAGAAGAAGCATGACTGTGACGGTCACCGATCACGCGGCTCGAAGAATGCGACGTGGCCGCCCCACCGGCTGCGCCACGTCCTCGGCCGCGTCCACGACCACGACCACGGTTTCCTCCGGCATCCATACTGATGTTAAGAGAAAACAGAAGTATATCGATGATGAGTAAGGTAGGAAAAGCAACTACGATTCAAAAGTAGAAATACAATGCAAGAAACAGAAGGGCCGAATAAGAAAACTTACAAGCACTGGGAGTACTGAGATGCTGGCAGCGATGTGACAATGTGCAAAACAAAACACGACTAGACCCAAATAACCAACAAGCCTAGGTATCCATAAACCTAGGGCTCCGATACCATTTTCTGTAACACCCCGAGATATTCAGAGTATATTACAGCGCCGTGGACCCCTACATGGGACCCACCAGGCTACAACAAGCGAACACCCCTCGACTAACCCTCTCGGTTAGCGAGGATACACAATCAAATAATACATCACATGAAAATACACCCGAAGCAACCGACGAAATGAGCAACAATCGACAGTGTAGCAATTTAACATAATACAACACGGGGTTTGAATTGAAAAGCCTAATTGCTCGCGAGTACAGTCTATCAGTTTATAAATATAGGAAACAACCCTATCGAAGTGGACAAAAGAAATAAGTAGACCCAAGTGCACATGTCAACGACCCTGGCCAACATCCTCGTACTGTCCCAGCGCTCGCTCGTCCGGATGATCATAACCTGAAATCCATAACAAGAATTTCCCCACAACGGGTCCCCAGAGGGGTTAGTAATTACGCTAGTACAAGTAATCAAGGCAAATCAATCGCTTACACATTTCATAGTACATGCACCAATATCATTTCAAAAACCAAAACCAGACATGTCTTTTCCGGAAACCAACAGTCACAATTAATTTTCCTAGGACCGGGACGAAGCCACGAATCCCACTCGAGGCCTCTAAGGACCCTCCCGAGCTGGCCACATTCATAAAACAAACCAAGCACCACACGTCACCTAGGACCGGGACGAAGCCACGAATCCCACTCGAGGCCTCTAAGGACCCTCCCGAGCTGGCTAGCGAATCAAACTCATGAATCCATGACGAAGCCATAGATTACCTCGAGGCCCCGTCGGACCCTCCCGAGGTGAGTAAAGCACACACAATATACATTACCATTTCATGTTAAGCATAAAGGTTTCCAAGAATTAATTGCCTTGAGTAATTGATGACGCAACGAACGGAAAGGATAATCACCGACGAACGTTAAGAACCAACGGAACCGAAACTAACGATTCGAAGAACATAATTACAACCAACTCTACACGAACACGGAAATGGAATACACCCGAAATCCCGCCTACGATTCATGTATATTCGTACAAAAATAACAACAAGGGCGGACCACAACCAAACCCTATCGATTCCGTAAAAACCACAAAATATACCATGAATCCATAGGAAAGTTAATGATACTAACAATATTAATCGTATTCATCAAGAATCCACCAACAAAACGGAAAGAATCGGACAAAAACCCCAAAACCCCCAATCATCCAAAAGGTAGGGTTTCAATAGATATTACCTTTGAAGATCCAAGTATTATGATCCGTAGAACACGCGTTAGATTGATTATCCGGGCTTCACAACCGAAGGAGAATGATGAAAATCAACCCCCAATTGATGAATGATGAGAAGTTCTCCTCCTCTCTCACTCTCTCTTGCGTAAATGGAAGAAGAAGGAAGAAAATGAGCTGCTCTCGCTCAAAACAATGCAATTATAGGGTTGACCGCATTGTGTGCCGCGGCCCAAAGTGTGTCAAGACAGTGCCAAAAAATGCTCCTGTGGTTCGAAGGTGCCGCGGCCCGGCCGACATGTGTCGCGGCACGTCTGATCGGGTTTTGGCCGAAAATGCCACACGATTGTGCCGCGGCCCAGACGGGTGTGCCGCACCGACTCAGCAGTGTCGCGGCCCCAGACGGTGTGCCGCGGCACAGTCTGATCCGCTCGGCCAAAAACTGGAAAAATGTGTGTGCCGCGGCGCACACTCCTTGTGCCGCGGCCCACACCCCCTTTGGGTCCTAAAATGATGAAAAATGATCCGGGAAGAGAATAAAAGCGATAGGAATCAATATTTGGGAAACAATAACACGAAATGGATCCACGGAAACCTCGAAACGGCAGTTCCGCATGACAACAACGAGAATCAGATCAATAGATGACAGGAAAGATACACTGAAAGATACACGAGGGTTACTACAATCGAGAAATACACCGAAAATGAAAATACATGGGAAAGAAAAATGCGGATATTACACAAAGGGACCTTTGCATGGCCTAATCAGTCGGTTCCATCGACCACCAGGACCATGGCTGCACTCTTCTACCTTGGATCGTCATGTAGATGCCGACCTTCGACGGTGTACGTTGTGCGGGGGAGGCGATCTCGTGCCTTAGTCCATCATGTTAGATGGTGAACTGTAGATGGCGAGCGAGTCCTCCAGTTTCCTAACTAAGGAGGGAGATCGGGGAGACTTCCGAGGTTCCCTTCTCTTGATTGAAGCATGTAGAAACGGTCGCCGAGGTTGATCTAGGGGTCGGCTCGTATGAGCTTCCCAATCTATTTGTGTTCGACTCGGACGATCGTGTATAGAGATTGGTCAGGGCTTCGGCTAAGCCAATAAGCTATCCAATTTGCCCTCCTCGAACAATCTCCAGAGCTGTTTGAGGAGGTCGCGGCATTAGTTGGTGCTGTGGCCGGGACTCTTATGGTAGGCACAATATTGATTGTTGTCCAGGTGACCGTGGTCCCTTATCGCCTTTGGCTTGTTTAGCGGTTCGTGCCTCTTGATAGCATAGAAAATGTGGGCCGGAGTTCGGTTGAACGTATGGAGGAGATGGGCTTCCATGTCCTCGAAGGCCTTGAGATCTCCGGGTGGCTTGGCGATCGCCTTCTTTGTTTTGGCGGTCGCTTTCTTCTGGACATGAGGTGGCGTTTCCTCGCCTAGGTGGAGGGTGAGTAGCCTTTGCCTGGCCAGAAAGTCGGCAGCCTTAGCGCGGAAGATCGCGTAGGTTAGGGGAATATCCTTGGTGAGATGTCTAAACATGGGTGAATGACCGTAGAATCCCCCCAGGACCGAATAGAGAGCGAGCTCGTCACTGACGGGTTCGCCGGTGAGGATGATTTCGTCTACTCGGTCGATGTAATCTGCGTCGGTTTCGTCTTTCCCCTGCCTGATTTTCATCACGCGGTGGGGGCCTTCTGGTCTGGCGACCTTGGTGGCGAAGTATGACGTGAATTCATTCGCCAGTTTCTCAAAGGAGATGATCGATCGTGGTGGTAGTGAGGCGTACCACCTATGGGCCAGCTCGCCCAATGTTAATGGGAAGATCCGACACTTGGTTGCATCAGATGCCCCACACCCAGTCATGTAGATTCGGAACTTACTCAGGTGGGTTTCGGGGTCCGATCTCCCTTCATACATAGGTTTTTTGGGAGGAGCAATCGTTGGTTGCATGGGGGCAAGCTCGATGTGGACCGCGAGTGGCTCGATCGGCCCGGTGATCTTCACGGCGCTTGCCCGGTGTCCAAGAGTGCTTTCATCTCGCCGAGTCCGGGCGTTATAGCGGCCATCGCCGTGGCTCGGCCGCTATGCGGCTCGGCCGGAGCGGAGCCGAGGCGATCGAGCACCGATCTCAGCGATCGGGCGGGAGTCGACGGCCGACTCGCATTCTACCGTGAGTTGGGTAGGCTGAACTCCTGGTGACGGATTCGGATTCCGTCTTTTCGTGGTTGGAAACAGAATGCCCCGGTCGCCAGGATGGGTCGCGCCCCAAGCGATTGAATACGGATCCGTCCAGTCGTGCGAGAGCCCTTTCTCGCGAATTGGGGCTTTCTGACGATGGCTCGCCCAGTAGTCCGTTGAATTTCCATTTTCCCATGCGGCGGACGATCGAAGGAGTTATTGTGGGCGACGCGCATGCTCTCCGTCGCTCCTCTAGGATGGCCATAGCCTCCTCGATCTGTTCCTTGGTTTGGAACTGGTCGAGTGAGAGGTTGGGGCCACCTCTCAGGAGCGGGATCGAGAGTCTCGCGTTGCTGCGGCTTCCCCCGGTCGTCGGCTGGGGTTCGAATTGAGCCGGGATATGGTGTCCGGCGGTTCGGAGAGCGGCTCTCTTCGATGTACCGGCGGATGTCATGATTCTGAAGGTTTTCTTTGAAGTGCAGTGAGTGTCACTTCAAGTATATGCCCCGAGAACAGTGAGTGTTCTTCGGGACGGTAGGAATGAAAAATGAAGGTATAGATCCCCTTCTTCTAGCGCCAATTGTTGCTACCCAAAATATTATCCGGAGATAGATATTGCTGGAATGGATGAATAGCAAACAAATGCGAGAACACTTCCGTGAGAAAGATAAATAACACAAGATTTGCCGGGGTTGTTAGTCCCGGGCTTGAATGCTCTCGCGAGATATTATTAATACTAATATTCGGGGATACAAGTACTAATGTAAGAATACAATTACAATGAGTGTAAAGATTCTTGTTATCTTAGCTAGTGAGCGTGTAGATTGCCGGAAGAACCAGATATGATGCTCTGTGAGTTCTTGTAACAAAGGAGATGAACAGTCGCAGCGGTGAGAGATCGACAGTCTCTCACGGCGAGTATTAGCTGGATGCTTGAGCTCCTGGGCTTATGAATCTCTTGGAATCTGTCTTGTGGAGACTTCTTGCTTCTGCCGATCGTCTTCTGGATGAGAGATTCGGAGAGAGAAATTCTGAGATGGATTCCGGCGAGAAAGCAGGGAGCTTGATGGTATGTATGTTCTTCTGTATTTCCGTGAATGAATTTGGAATGTAAGTGAATGAGTTGGGAACCTTTTTCCAGTAGGAGGAGGTTCTCTATTTATAGGACTTGGATATGCCGGGCGATCGCCTTTTCTGTATTATAATAATCGGGCGATCGTCTTTTAGCACATGGGCTTGTTCCCTTAAAGTCCGCGGCTGCTGCTGGTAGCCAGCTGTATGGTCCAATGGGGAGCCTGCACGCGTCCTGAGTTACTGTCACGGGCGGTCCCACTTCGTAACTTTCGGCGGACTTGTCAGTAGGTGAGGTAGGTGACAGGCTGGGGTCAAAGGTCTTGTCTGTCAGCGCCTTTTGTGGATCTGCACGTGGGTGCTGTTCTGAGATCCAGTCTTCGATGACTTTACCAGGCGATCGTCTCTGTTCGGGGCGTAGGTCGATTGTCCTTAGCCGGACACTAGAGTCGATCGCCAGATGCCAAAGGGCGATCGCATCGGGAGTCGATCGCTAGGTACCTGATGGTGGTCTGGTATCTTCGATTAGGCGAGCTAGACATAGTTTAACTGGTTGTGCACTCGGTCGCTCGGCCTTATAGTCGATCGCCTGTCGGGATGAATAAATCTTGACACAACAGTAGATAAAGGAGAAAGAAACAATAAACTCCCTCAACAACATAAGCTAAACCACTCTTACAAAATTCACTCAATAATACAAGTGTGTTCTTCACACAAAAAAGAAAAAGTAGTACAAAGTGAGAAAATAATAAGATGAATGATGAATAATGATGGATCTAAGGGGTCTATTTATACACATAAAGTCATCTAATAGCTCCAAAACTCCAGCATTATTACAATAGATCGGATCAATGCCAGCCATCCCCTCAATAATAGACCAAAAGTATAAAAAATTAGACAATGATCAATATCTGCCAAGAGTTACGGCCGTAACATTTAGGAGTTACGGCCGTAACTTTGATGACTTACGACCGTAACATTGAGGAGTTACGGCCGTAACATAGCTACAGCTTTTTGCTTTGTGAATTACGCCCGTACTTTATGATGTTATGCCCGTATGGAGTTTCAGACTTCATTTTCATCCCAGAATTTCTTAGACTTTGCGTTTTTTCCCCAAATCTTCTTCGGATGATAACTTTTGATATATAACTCTGATTTTGAATCCGGAAAGACTGCCGAACTCATCTCGGAAAGCCCTACAACATGAATACATAAAAATTCAACAAAGAGAATATTTATAAACATGTTATTTCTTGAGTAAATCAGTAGTTCAATCCGATTAAGACTAGATTTACATCTTCATCCGATAAAAATAAAATTATTAAAAACTAATTAATTAAAAGCAAAAACGAGTAGACTAGCTCAATTATGGGTGAAATTTATCGATACAAACTATGGATAAGTGTATAAAACTTACACTTATCAGTGATACACTGGGTTGAATAAATCCCACATCGAGTAATTTCTGTAGTTGTACCTTCAATTCTTGTAGCTCCAATGGTGCCATTCGGTATGGTGCTTTCTCTATGGGTGCCTTCCCGGGCATGATCTCAATATTGAACTCAACCTATCTCTCTGGTGGCAAGGAGGTTAGTTCTTTAGGAAATACGTCAGGATATTCGGATACCACTCGTATGGTTTCTATACCGTCTTACTCTTGGGTTTGTTGATAATGAAAGCTAAGAACCCGGTTGCCCCTTTGTCAACAATATTTCTAGCTTTGACGGATGATATAATAGGTGCTAGGTTGACTCTAGCATTTCCAACCAGTTCCACTACTGGTTTGTTAGGTTCGCAAAACCTAACTATCTTAGAGTGACAATCTAATTGTGCGAAATGTTTTGAAAGCCAATCCATTCCTAGAATGACATCATATTCTAGTATAGGGAGTATTACTAAATCCGCGGGAAAGCAGTTACCACTGATCACTATATCACATGCAGTTGTGCACTTTATCAGTTAATTGACTAGTACCCATTGGGGTAGACACTTCAAGGCATACAGGCAGATAGTCTAATTGCACGTTTAGTTTTTTAGAAAATTGTGGTGCAATGAATGAATGTGATGACCCTAGATCAATGAGTGTATGTGGTGAGTGGTTTGATATGAAAAGTGTGCCTTCCACCATGTCATTGTTTACAAGAGCCTCTTGTCCAGCTAGGGCAAACACACATGCCGGAGCCTTCCCCTTATTGTTCCCAGGCTTTGCCACAGTAGCTGGTTTATTCATTTGGTTTTCCACTTTCGGGCAGTCCTTGATTTGGTGTTGTGTGCTGCCACATTTCAGGCACTTCCCCAACATCTTCCAGCATTCACTAGCTTTGTGCCCTTTCTTTTCACAATGTGGGCAGGGAGGTGCTGTATTGTTAGGGACCTGTGTTCTCGTTCCGCTCGGGTTTACCTTAGCTCATGTCTTGTGGAATTTCTGTGGAAATCTCATTGTTGATCCATTCGCAGGTCTCTTGGTTTTTCCAGAAAGTTAGTTTTGCTGTTGTGCCAGTCTTGCTGTTCCATTCTCAATTCGAGTTGCTGCTTCAACTGCCTCGGCAAATGTAGTCAGGCAAACAATCAGAAGACTCTGCTGAAGTGTGAATCTCAGCCCTCGTGTAAACTTATAAAGCTTATCTTCCTCAGTTGACACTAATCCAGGCGCATATTTGGATAACCTATTGAATTGAGCTTCGTATTGCGCGACAGTCGAAGACCCTTGCTTCAGATGGTAAAACTCATCTCGTCGAGCTTCTCTAGCTACTGCTGAAATGTACTGGGTTCAAAAAATAGTTAGGAAGTTGGCCCATGTTCTGAAACGATCCTCTCTTATCCAGCGTGCACTAACGACCTTCCACCAATCATGTGCGGCAACCGCAAGTCTGAATGTGGCCAATGATATGCGTTGTTCATCAGTATAATGTGACGCATTAAATATGTTCTCCATTTTCTCCACCCATGATTCCACCTTAATGTCATCAGGTTCTCTGTTAAATGTTGGGTGGACTGAAGCGTAGAAATCTTTCAAGCATGCGATCTTGCGTCCCACCAGTAATTTGGTTATTGGCTGCTTGTTGCTGTAGAAAGTTTGTTAGTTGAGTTAAGGCTTGGGCAATAGCATCATTTACGGCCCCGCCTCGAGGTGGCGCTGCATTGCGATTGTTTGCTTGTTGATTTGGCTGTTCATCATGGACGTCCTCTACGTCTATCAGCCATCTAAACAACAAAATAAGTAAGCCAGTGCCAATCACGGTCTATCCTAGTCAAATATAAAGACAACCAAGCATGAATAATCATCAAGGTGGTGAACTTAATGACTCAATGAATATATTCATGACATATAAGTGACAACGACACTAATACTTCATGTAAAGAACGAATGAAGTTTAATGGAGCTTAAAGGAATTACTCAATTTCGTCTATTCCAAGTGAATAGTGACGTGATTTGAATAACAGGATAGAACGATTCCCATTTATTATGACGAATGTCGAACGATTGGTATGATTTGAGAATGCCATAGCCACTCAAGTAGCTGGCGAAAAATTTGAGATCTGAACGAATTTTGCTATCCAAGTAAATAGGGAAGAGTTCGAAAAGAATTACATACGCCTATAAGTCTCGATTCTATATGTTCACTTCATCATAAGTGGAAACCCCATCTAATTCCGAAGAATCTTATCCTGGTTAGCCCGTTGTAAGTGTCCTTCTTACAAACCGGACTCTGATACCACTTATGTCACGCCCCCAAACATCGGGAAGGACGAGGGTGCGACACATCGGTCGATCATTCGATTAATTGGAATAAATGGAAGCTCAATAAAGATAAGATAAAATTCAAGGTAACAATCTTAGCCCGACGATTCTAAGATTGGTTAATACAAAAGGATAACATCCGAATTACAAAGTTGCAGCGAAAATAGAACAATAATTTAAAGTGTGGAATACAACTTGTTTATTACATTCAAGATAACGACAGAAATCTAAGTCTTGGCAGCGGGATGATCTAATTAGTCTCTCCCACAAGATCTTCTTCTCCTGCGTCAATCTGCTCACCGTCTGGTTTAAAAGGAAAAACGGTGGGGTGAGACAAAAGGTCTCAATGAGTGGGTGATCGTGTGCAAGTGCGGCTTGTTTTCTTTCAAAGATTTGAGTGATGCATGTCCAACGATTTGTAAATGATGAAATAAGATTTGTCTTAGTTTATCAAAATAATTTGTACAATTTTAGAAATAAGCCTTACTCATTTGCTTAATAACAATAATTATCCAACCCCGTGGATAAAATTAACTTTCCAATTATTCAATCTTGCTAGCAATCAGATAATCAATCAATCAATCAATCAATCAACTAATTAGCCTCGGAACCCGCCGAATTGGACTAGGAACGCAGCTCTTCCTTGTGACTCCCAACGTTGGTCGTAGCCTCACTTATAGAGCTTATGCTCTTCACGTTAACCGTGCTTCTTTATCTCTTATCTGGGTAAGACCTGTCCTGATCGTGGGTCTTTCTCCCGGATCATGTCATAATCGCGATGATCCCGCAGTCTACGACCCAGGTCCCTCGGAACACTCCGTTTCTCGGTTATGGGAACAGGCAACAATGATAGCCTCACTCATGAACCGCAGTCGTCCTGCTCGATCCAAGACTCAGTCTAACCGTCCCGACTCGATTTGGGATTCTAGAGGTGGCTCCTACAATTCAAGAGGTGGCCCCCGAATATTAGGTCGACGCTCTGTTTCATATGAGTTCAAGCGGTGGCCCCCATCCGTCGACGTGTCACTTTGTCCCAATCGAGTTCGAGGGCGGTCCCGTCCGTGGTACTTTGCTTGTATACCACTTAGTTCCCGGACAGTCACAATTATCAGTTAACTGCATCACGGTGTATACACTAACGTACAATTATGGTTACATAGTCAATTAGTAGTAACCCTTAGTATAATTTGATTATACGATGGGACTTGAGTTTATTTGTGGCACGAGCATTTACGAGATTATGAACTTGATTGAAGGTATATTGTTTGGATTAAATATTTTCATGGAGGAGAATCTTTCCCCAAATTTAATTTTGGAGTTTTCAGAAATATTATATTGGGTCGTTCCGAACTGAGTTCGAATGGTCATGGGATTTCATGGGGCATAAAGTATAATTATCTGATCCCATAATTAGAAGAGTTTTCAAATTTTCAGTTTCAGAACTGATATTTCCAAAATTACGATTATACCCCGAAATTTGACAAAATTGATTTTTATGACTATAAGGTTTGGATTTCGATACAGATGGTGATGAAAACTTACGAGGGAGTTCATATTGAACTTGGAATTCCAGAGTTGAGTGGTTTCAGAATTTTTAATTTCTGACCAAAATTCCAGAATTTTCAATTTTGCCCCGAACTTATTTAAAATGTTATTTTGACCCCTAAATTAAAATTAGCTCCGATTTTTATAAAATTTTACGGACATAATACTTATACTTTAGTAATCAATATTTTCAGTCCATAGTTTTAAAAATTTATCCTAGACTTCAATTTTGTAGAAATTTACTATTTGACCCCAACTTTATTTTAATATGTCATTTTAGCTCCAAAATTAAAATGACTTCCGAACTTTACGAAATTTTAAAGGCATATCATTTATTTTTAGACGAATCATATATTCGGTCCAGAAAGGTGAAAATTTGTCTTGGTCCCGAAATGTCAAAGAATTTATGTTTTGACCCCAAATTTTATCTAAATTGTGATTTTTAACCCGTAGACGTCGGAAGCGAATTTCGATTTTTACAAAACTTTATGGACAGAGACTAAACATGTTCTTAAGTCTAATTTTATATTTTAAACCGAAAATATACGAAATTACCTAATAGGCCCATAATTTTTTAAGAAATTACACAATTTTACCTTATGACGATTTTTGACTCGTAGACTTAGGAAATGATTTCCGATTTTCGTAAAATTTTGAAGGTAGATTACTTATTATATAATTGAGTTATATATTCTGTTCCCAAGTTAAGTTACACACTTATATCAGAAATATCCATAATTTTCTTTGAATTCACATAACTATGTTTTATACTCGTTTTGTCAATTCAACTTTTGTTAGGCCACAATTTAGACATCCAATCTCACATGCATGATCCTTTTTGATCATTTTGTAAGAAATTTAGTCACATCATTTTAATCATAAATGTTTGTTAATTTCTCAACACAAACTAGTTATAAAACATCATGCATGCTTATAACATATGAAGTGCACAATATATAAACCACATAAAAGAACATGCATCTTCATTTGAAATCATTTCACATATAAATTTGAAAATAATTTTTACACCCACCTTGATTCTTGATATTGTGAAGGGATCTAAGTCTTTCGGTTAGTCGAATCAATCTCCTTCTTGCCTCTCCTAATTTCGGTCAACACATCATCATACCATGAGTGTTTATTTTATGATAAGCTTTAAGTTAGTACATATGTAAGATAACTTAGGTATATGTTATAGAAGTTAACATAGGAAGTAGACTTTACCTTGTTATGCTTGAACCTTTCTTCTTCTTCCTTCTCTTTTCTCTTCTTTTCTCCTCTTCCCCTTTTTTTATCTACCGCTCGGCTCTCCCTCTCTCTAGGATGTGCAGATTTTTGTTGTATTTGTGTGGAGTGTAAAGGTGTCTAGTGTTAAGTGTGTGTATTTATATGATAATTTTAGGGCTTGGAAAGGTATGGGTGCATGGGAAGGTAGGGACATGTGTAATGGGTAATGAAGGCTTATGAGGACACCTCACATCATCTTCCACCCCTTTATGGCCGCCCCATATTATATATATATATATATATATTATTTTCTTATTATTAAGTGTAGGTTAGTTTATTAGTGTAAAGGGTTGGGTTGTTAGATAGTTGGGTTAGGTTTAAAGTTAAAGATGAGTTGGATCAACCTTTGGTCTTGGGCCCTAATTGAATTTTCAATTCAATTACTATGGTCTATAAGTGAGTCTATTCACAATTAAGTGTTGGTACATAGTCCAATAGGTAAATTAATATCTCACTTTAAACTTTAATTAATTTATTATTTAATTTAAAATACAATTTCGAAATACTTGAGTAAAATAAAATAAAAATAAGTAAATATAGATTACATTGAGCTAGAAGGCAAATGTTATTTTTTTAAATTCATCATGATATAGTAAGTCGTACATATAATATTCTACCAAAATTATGGGGTTTTACAATAACTCATTCTCCAATAGGGGAAAAACTAGTACGGTATTCGTCAGGGGTGTAAAATCCATTCCTGTACCTGAAGAAATTCCAAGCCCTATTAAGGCTACAGCTGCCCCTCGTACAGCGAAGGCTACGATTCCGCCACCTAGCGCATATCACAGACAGCGAAAACCTCAGCCTCCTAGACCTGTAAGGCGTGATCAACAGCATGCTCCCCGAGCATATCAAAAGCGACAACAGCCGTTCATAAAGAAGGCTGTATCTAAGTATCAATGGCAAGCACCTCAGTACTTTCAACAGTACAGTGCGCCTAGGTATTGGATACAGGAACCCCGTTATCCATCCAGAAAGCAGGTCGCCGCGCAGTATCATCAACATCTCTAGGAATCCAACTGGAGACCCAGAAGACAAGCGGTAAGATCTAAGAAAATGGCTCCATCTCCGAGACGGCAATCGTACTGGAATAATAATAATAATCCTAGATTTTACATGCATAATAATCATGGTTACAGCGACTACGTGCCTGCCCTAAGTAGACATCGCAAAACTGGACCAAAAGTAACCTATAGTAAACCAATTGTTGTTAGGTAAATATGGGTACCAAAAGGCACTAACATACATGGACCCAACAATCAAAGGGGACCTATATCTACTTAAATTCTGTGCTTACAGGATATCAATGAAAAGGACATCTGGTACTTTGACAGCAGATGTTCTCGGCACATGACAGGAGATATCAGCATGCTGTTATATTATGTAGAAGGTCGCGGTCCAAAGGTGCGCCTCGGTGATAAGTCCAAAGGAAGAACAAGAGGGAGGGGAACTCTGCTTGTAGGAATGTTCAAAGTCACCGATGTAGCCTATGTTGAAGGCCTACAGTACATGTAATTCCCGGATAATTAATGTGTATTTATCCTTGTTGTGCGGTGGTTTATACGCCTCGATGGCGATCGGCATAATGGTCAGAAGCCAACCAAAGAAGACAGATGCTGGGCAAGCGCCTAGCGGTCGACGTCCAAGGCGATCGTCTATTGGCATCTGGCGATCGCCTCTAATGTCCGACCGGGGATGACCGTCCCATGCCACATGTGAATCCGACACCCGTCAAAGTCTGCGAAGATCGAATCTCGGGATGAAGGCCCACGTGCAGATCCACAAAAGGCGCCGCAAGAACAGGCCCTACTCCAGCCCATCAGCAGCTGTCAGTGATAAGGACGGCCTCACCTACCAACAGACCCGCCGAAAGGTCCTAGGTGGGACCTCCCAAGGCAACAAGAAGAGGCACGTGTCACCTTCTCATTGGTTCGCGCATCTGGATGCCAGCAGGAGCTGCGGACTTTAAGGAAACAGTCCCACGTGCTGGGACGATCGCTCGCCTTATATAAATGCAGGAACGGCGATCGCCCGTGGGAGATAAAGACATCCCAACAACCTTTTCTCCTATAAATAGGAGGCCTCTAGCATTGGCAAAGGGAGTTACAATGTTAACACGATTACATTCAGCAAACAATACAGAGAACTCCTTATCTTTGTAACAAGAACTCACAGAGCTTCAACTCTGGTTCTTCCGACAATCTTCAGCACTCAAGAGCTAAGATAACTAGGGTGTAATACCCGTACTTTTATTGACTGTTTGACCTTGCCGTTTCTCTTGGGTTAACGCTCTGTAAATGCTAGGAGATGTTGTTGGTATTGTTATTTGAGTTTCGTATCTCGTTTGGTTGTTGATCATGTCGTTTAGGACCTTGCGGAATTATTCTGGACCGGAGATATAACGCACGCTAGGCCTAGGCTAACGCACGCTAATTCTGCCTGATTAGCGCACGCTAGCTTTGAGCCGTAGCGCGCGCTAAGAATATCAGTCAAGTCAGAACCAACTTTTCGAACTGCTCTCTGGACTGGCGGAATAACGCACGCTAGGGGTTGTTAGCGCGCGCTATTCGTGGTTAGTAGCGCACGCTAACATCCGTCCGTAGCGCACGCTACCGGCCGGGCCGTGGCGAGGTGAGGTTGCCGGGTTTTACGGAATATCGGGTAGCGACGCTAGGCTTCGGCTATCGCACGCTAGAGTTATGGAATAGCGCACGCTGAGTCTTAGCGCTAGCGCACGCTAAGTGTTGAGCAGGCGAGGCAGCCAAGTTCCACATGTTGGACTAGCGCACGCTAGAGACATTCGATCTGCGCACGCTAACGGAACCGGCAGAAACCACTGGACTATCCGGTGACTTCGCTAGCGCACGCTAATGAAGGAGGCGTAGCGTGCGCTAGACTGGGCAGATATAAATATGACAGTTGACTCCCATTTCGTCATTTCTCACCTACTCCACTCATTTTCGACGGGAAGCGATCGGGAGAGACGATCTCAGGCGATTGGGAGTAATCTTCCTTCTAGCAACAACATATTTGGTTGGAGAATAAGGATTTCTCAACATCTAATCCCTCCTAACGTCCGAATCAAGGTAAAAATCCTTAGAACCCTACTTTTTGGGAATTTGGGGGTTTTTCGTAGATTCGTCCGTTTTACCCGCTTTGAAGCTTGAGAACCTTGAGATTATGATGTATCTATACCGTATGTATACCTTTCCTTCGATTTTATGGTTTAGATTGTGCCGTTTTCGGACTTTTGAGATTTAGAACGATTTTCCAACCTTTAGTTGATTATCCGTATATCTTTATGAATCGTAGACGGGTTTGGGGAGTTCCTTCGTGTAGTTTGAATATGGATGAGTACTTATCATACTACTTGCGAATCGTTTAGGTGCCGGAAGCGCGTTCTTGGACCTACCGAACTCATACCCTTCCTCCGTTCGATTTCTCGATGTCTCAAAGGCAAGTATACATTTATGATTGTGCGTTCTCGACTTTGAAAGTAAGAGGAATTGATGGTATGATATGAACGAACCGTTTTTACGGCATTCATAGATATATTAATGGCATATTATGAACGAACCGTTTTTACGGCATTCATATATGTATTGTTGGCATGTAACGAACGAACCGTTTTGACGGCATTCCTACATGTAACGGCGTATGATATGAACGAACCGTTTTTACGGCATTCACATACGTCATAAGATTTTAGTCATTCCGGAATAACTAGTCTTGACTTGATGAATTGACGGATTACATTTACTTCATTGTCGAGGAGTATTGTGTTTCATACTTGATATACTTGCACTAGCTATTCGACGGCTAACCCCTTTATGGGGGAAATACGTTTCATGTATTTCAGGTTCAGAAGATCGGACAGTAGTCAAGGTCGGCATGAAGATGATGGGCAAGTGTGATCTTGTGTTGGTCTTCCGATTATGTTTTGAGCTTTCCATTAAGTGTTGTTGTCTTGGATTGGTTATTGAATACTCGAGTATTGTTTCTCCTCTTTCCTTGAAGTTAGGCTGTGTTTGCCAAGTATTGTTTTGTGATGTAATGTTTGTGAATACATTGGTTATGTTTTTGAATACCTTTGTATCGTCTTTCTTCTCATTCTATGTAGACCTTCTCGGTCAAGTTTTATAATTCCGTATATGTTTAGCCTTGTGTGTCCCACGGCGGGGCTCACGGCGCTGTAATATACCCTGAACAACTTGGGGGTGTTACGAATATGGTATCAGAGCTTAGGTCTATGGATACCTAGGCTGTCGGTCTTTTGGGTCGAATGAGTCGTCAACTTCCCACAGTATCACTACTCTGCCATCATCACAGTGCGACCGGTACTTGTAAGACCTTTTACTCTTATGATGTTTCCTTATTCATTATGCTTCATCTATGGATGTTCTTGAGAATCGATCACCTTAATGACGTGTGTTTGAATTGTGCTTACGTACCTTGCGTGTTCTTCAGTATGTCAGCTGGTAGGGGCCGTGGCCGTGGTCGTGGCCGTGGACGAGGAAGAGGTCGTGGCGCGGCCGTTTCCATCAGTTCAGTTGCGGGATCGACTAACCCCAGTTTGTCGAACTCGGTGCATCCCGACACCGAGAGTCAGCACGACCAATCAGACGGTCAGGGGAACAACGCGGACGTTGGAGTGGCGAATGCACTTCAACAATTGGCTACTCAGATGACTATTTTGGCCCAAACTGTTCAGCTGAATAACCCGAACCCAAACACGGATGCCTTGCTTCAGAATGTAATCCGTATGCACCCTCCACAGTTTGGCGGTGCCACGGACCCGTTAGGCTGGGAAGACTGGCTAGCGGAATTAGAGAAGATTTTCGAGGCGGTTGATTGCCCCGAGGTGAGGAAAGTACCAATTGCTCAGTATTTCCTCACTAAGGAGGCCGCTACTTGGTGGAAGGTCATCAAGCCACAGGATCGTATTGCCTCGTGGGATGAATTTAAGGAGCTCTTGGAGGCCGAGTTTTGCCCTTGGCCGGTACGAGAGAGCCGAATCCGAGCCTTCTTCGAGGCTAAACCACAGGATATTCCCGTTTCGCAGGCGATCGTGGAGTACAATCAACAATTGATCCATGTGAAGGATCAAGTGCATGTAGCGTGATAAGATCCGTTATTTTGATATGCGGATGAAATTGGACTTACGACGGTACATGGCGGATTTGCTTGTACCACGTTGAAAGAGTATCGGGGCGAGCTTTAGCCCATGATATGTTGAGCCCGACAACGATACCGTCGAAGAACCGAAGAAAGCAGAAAGTCGCGGGAAATTTTTCGGATCTAAAGGTGGCAACTTTGAAGTCCCAGACGACTAACCGTTTCGCGGACGATCGTCGCGTTCTAATAAAGGGAAGAGGGTTACCGTTCCACTCTGGTACCTCAAATCGCACGGTGACTTGCTATAATTGTGGCCGCCTGTGCCACTTGAATTCGGAATGCTACTTTCCACCATTAAAGTGTCACACGTGTGGACAGATGGGGCATAGAGCGGTTTATTGCTCGAGCCGAACCAGACTTTGGACACTCGGAAGCCTTCAACGCCACTTGATCAAGGTATTAATCGGCGGCAATCTTTGGTCAACCTCAACGAGAATTTCGGCGAGGCCGGGGCGGGCGAGAATCTTGGAGGAGGGAACTCTAGCGTCGGTTCGGTACAACCACGGGTTTATGAGATGCGCCGAGCAGATGAACCCGATGCGGCGGTGGCCAGGTACCATTCATATTCTATCCCATCCAAGACGTGTACTTTTTGATTCGGGTGCTACACATTCTTTTATTTCCTTGGAGTGTGTACGCCGTTTGAATATAACTTGTTTGGCCTTGCGATCCCTTCATCGTGAAAGCGCCTAGCGAGGATAGGATTGTGGGGAACCGGGAGATTAGAGATTTTCGGTGATTATATCCGGTATGGAATGGTTATCGAACACGATTGTAGTTGATATGGAAGGCGAGGATGTAATCCTCGGTGAGGATTGGCTTGATAGTCATCAAGCGATTATGAATTACCGTACCAAGGTTATCACCATGATGATCGAAGACGGTGCAGTACTCATTTTTGGGGCGTAAGTCGGAACTACCCAAGTTACTTATCGGTGCCATGAAGGCCGTAAAACTTTTGAATAAAGGTTGTGCGGGCTATTCTTATGCCTTGAAAATGGAAGGAAACGAAGTCGATCTCCCTCGATTCGGTTGTCAATGAGTATCTGATGTTTTTACGGATGACCTCCGGGATTACGCGGATCGAGAAATAGAGTTTATTGTGGACTTAGAGCCGAGATGCGGCTCCGATTTCTAAAGCACCTTCTGGATGGCACCTTCCGAAATGCAAGAATTGAAGAATCGGTTGGGAGAACTTACGGAAAAAGGGTACATCGGACCGAGCGCTTCGCCTTGGGGCGCGCTGTTCTTTTTGTGAGGAAGAAGGATGGTTCCCTACGTTTATGCATTGACTACCGTGAGTGAACAAAGTAACCATCAAGAGCAAGTATCCTTTGCCACGTATAGATGATTTATTTGATCAATTGCAAGGGGCTGCAGTTTTCTCGAAAATTGATTTAAGATCTGGGTATTATCAACTCGGGGTGAGGGAGTCCGACGTTAGAAGACGGCATTTCGACGAGATATGGGCATTATGAATTTGTAGTTATGCCTTTTGGGTTGACCAACGCGCGGCGATATTCATGCGATTAATGAATAAGATATTCATCGAGTACCTCGACAGTGTGTAGTCGTCTTTATTGACGACATCTTAATTTATTCTCGAGATAAGGAGGAACATGCCCGACACTTGCGTTTGGTTTTAGACATTTTGAGAACCGAGCATCTCTATGCAAAATTCTCGAAATGTGAGTTTTGGTTGGAGGAAGTTATGTTTCTCGGCCATGTGATTTCGGCCGAAGGGGTTCGTGTAGACCCGAGAAAATCGAGGCAGTGCTAGACTGGGCACCGCCTAAAAATGTTAAGGAAGTTCGTAGCTTTTGGGCCTTGCTGGGTATGCAATCGGTTTGTCGAGGGTTTTGAAACTCGCTCGACCGCTTACGAAATTACTCCGGAAGACCGAAAAGTTTGTTTGGACGGATGAGAGACAATGAGCTTCGATGAACTAAAGAGACGATTGACTTCAGCGCCGATTCTAACTTTACCACATGGTAGCGAAGGCTTTGCGGTTCTGATGGCGCTTGGTCAAGGCACAGGTTGTGTCCTTATGCGGCATGATAAGACAATAGCTTTGCGTCCACGACAATTAAAGCCTTACGAAATGAATTATCCTACTCACGATTTGGAATTGGCGCAATTGTCTTTGCACTCAAGATTTGGCGACATTATTTGTATGGTTCGCCGTGCGGTTATACCGATCACAAGAGTCAAGTATATATTGATCGAGAAGGAGAGTGAATATGAGGCAATGGCGTTAGTTAGAGTTGATAAAGGATTATGACTTGGAAATTCTATACCACCACGGTAAAGCTAATGTCGTTGCGGATGCTTTGAGCCGCAAATCGGCATCTCTTCAAATGCTCGAGGTTCTTACACCTCGGACGAAAATCCGTCGAGGACTTAATTGAGCAAGGGATAGAAGTTTGGCTTCAGAGTACGAGGCGGTGTGTACTCTCGAAATTACTTCGTCTTTAGTTGATGACATCAAAGGGAAGCGGTGGAGTGACCCGATGATTTCTCAGCGAAGGAAGATGTAATTAAAGGAAAAGCTCTGGCTTTATGGTACACGAAGATAGTATTACGAGATTTCAAGGCGAGGCTTTGTGTTAGAGCGATTTAGAGTTGAGACAGAGAATTCTCCGAGAAGCGCATGCTACGCCTTACTCAATCCACCGGACGAGTAAGATGTACAAAGATTTGAAGCGAAATTTTGGTGGAATAACATGAAGAAGGATGTTACGGAGTTTGTACTACGGTGCTTGACGTGCCAACAAGTCAAGATTGAACATCAACGACCCGGAGGTTGTTGAAACCGCTTCCCATTCCCGAGTGGAAGTGGGAAGACATTTCTATGGATTTCATCATCGGCATGCCGAGAACTCGGGCGGAATGAATATGATTTGGGTGATTGTCGACCGGTTGACCAAGTCTGCACACTTTCCGGGTATTAAGGATACTTGGGGGCCGGATAGGCGCTCGAACCTTTATTCTTGAGATCGTGAGGTTACGGTGCCCCCAAAACCATTGTTTCGATCGAGACGGCCGTTTCGTGTCGCACTTTTGGCAGCCGTTCATCGGGCTTTGGGTACCGAGTTGAGATTGAGCACTTCTTTTCATCCTCGGTCGGATGGACGAGACGAGAGAGGGCGATTCAAACGTTGGAAGATATGTTACGGGCTTGTGCCTTAGATCGAGTAATGATTGGGAGCTTCACTTGCCGTTGATCGAGTTTGCTTACAATAATAGTTGGCATGCGTCGATCCAAATGGCACCCTTCGAGGCACTTTATGGTAGGCGATGTAGGTCGCCATTGTGTTAGGACGAGGCTTGAGCTAGTTGGGACGGAGCGGATATGTTGATGGAGACTAAGGAGAAGATTACTATTATCAGGACCGATTATTGGGCGCCCAGTCGTCGAAATCTTATCTTGATACTCGTAAATCGACCCTTGGAGTTCGAAGTGGGGGATCATGTCTTACTCAAGGTGTCGCGACCGTGGAGTTTTCCGCCGGGAAAAGGAAACTTAGTCCGAGGTATATCGGACCTTTTGAGATTTTAGACGAGTTGGAGATTTAGCTTATCGCTTGGCGTTACCTCCACTTTGAGTCACGTCCATAGTGTTTTTCATGTGTCTCAATTGAGAAAGTACGTGCAGGATCCGAGCCACATCATCGACTACGGTGAGATTAACGTAGCCGAGGATATTACCTTCCGGAGAGACCCGTAAAGATCCTTGGCGTCGCGAGAAACAACTTCGGCATAAGACCATTCCACTGGTTAAAGTGCAATGGTCGAGACATGGAGTCGAGGAGGCAACTTGGGAGACGGAAGAGAAGATGCGGGTGGAATACCCCGAACTGTTTATTTCTTAAGTTTCGGGACGAAACTTCTTTTTAGAGGGGGAGAATGTAATACCCGTACTTTTATTGACTGTTTGACCTTGCCGTTTCTCTTGGGTTAACGCTTTGTAAATGCTAGGAGATGTTGTTGGTATTGTTATTTGAGTTTCGTATCTCGTTTGGTTGTTGATCATGTCGTTTAGGACCTTGCGGAATTATTCTGGACCGGAGATATAACGCACGCTAGGCCTAGGCTAACGCACGCTAATTACGCTGATTAGCGCCGCGCTAGCTTTGAGCCGTAGCGCGCTAAGAATATCGATCAAGTCGAGAACCAACTTTTCGAATCGCTCTGGATAGCGGAATAACGCACGCTAGGGGTTGTTAGCGCGCTATTCGTGGTTAGTAGCGCACGCTAACATCCGTCCGTAGCGCACGCTACCCGGCCGTCGGAGGCGATGAGGTTGCGAGTTTTACGGAATATCGGGTAGCGACGCTAGGCTTCGGCTAGCGCACGCTAGAGTTATGGAATAGCGCACGCTAAGTCTTAGCGCTAAGCGCACGCTAAGTGTTGAGCAGGCGAGACAGCCAAGTTCCACATTTTGGACTAGCGCACGCTAGAGACATACGGTTAGCGACGCTAACGGAACCGCGAGAAACCACCGGACTATCCGGTGACTTCGCTAGCGCAAGCTAATGAAGGAGGCGTAGCGTGCGCTAGGCTGGCGAGATATAAATATGACGATTGACTCCCATTTCGTCATTTCTCACCTACTCCACTCATTTTCGACGGGAAGCGATCGGGAGAGACGATCTCAGGCGATTGGGAGTAATCTTCCTTCTAGCAACAACATATTTGGTTGGAGAACAAGGATTTCTCAACATCTAATCCCTAACGTCCGAATCAAGGTAAAAATCCTTAGAACCCTACTTTTTGGGAATTTGGGGGTTTTTCGTAGATTCGTCCGTTTTACCCGCTTTGAAGCTTGAGAACCTTGAGATTATGATGTATCTATACCGTATGTATACCTTTCCTTCGATTTTATGGTTTAGATTGTGCCGTTTTCGGACTTGTGAGATTTAGAACGATTTTCCAACCTTTAGTTGATTATCCGTATATCTTTATGAATCGTAGACGGGTTTGGGGAGTTCCTTAGTGTAGTTTGAATATGGATGAGTACTTATCATACTACTTGCGAATCGTTTAGGTGCCGGAAGCGCGTTCTTGGACCTACCGAACTCATACCCTTCCTCCGTTCGATTTCTCGATGTCTCAAAGGCAAGTATACATTTATGATTGTGCGTTCTCGACTTTGAAAGTAAGAGGAATTGATGGTATGATATGAACGAACCGTTTTTACGGCATTCATAGATATATTAATGGCATATTATGAACGAACCGTTTTTACGGCATTCATATATGTATTGTTGGCATGTAACGAACGAACCGTTTTGACGGCATTCCTACATGTAACGGCGTATGATATGAACGAACCGTTTTTACGGCATTCACATACGTCATAAGATTTTAGTCATTAGGAATAACTAGTCTTGACTTGATGAATTGACGGATTACATTTACTTTATTGTCGTGGAGTATTGTGTTTCATACTTGATATACTTGCACTAGCTATTCGACGTATAAACGGTTTATGGGGGAAATACGTTTCATGTATTTCAGGTTCGAGAAGATCGGACAGGCAGGGACCGGGTCGGCATGAAGATGATGGGCAAGTGTGATCTTGTGTTGGTCTTCCAGTTATGTTTTGAGCTTTCCATTCGGTGTTGTTGTCTTGGATTGGTTATTGAATACTCGAGTATTGTTTCTCCTCTTTCCTTGAAGTTCCGGCTGTGTTTGCGAAGTATTGTTTTGTGATGTAATGTTTGTGAATACATTGGTTATGTTTTTGAATACCTTTGTATCGTCTTTCTTCTCATTCTATGTAGACCTTCTCGGTCAAGTTTTATAATTCCGTATATGTTTAGCCTTGTGTGTCCCACGGCGGGGCTCACGTGCTGTAATATACCCCTGAACAACTTGGGGTGTTACGGAATATGGTATCGAGCTTAGGTCTATGGATACCTAGGTGTCGGTCTTTTGGGTCGAATGAGTCGTCAACTTCCCACAAGTATCACTACTCTGCCATCATCACGGTGCGGCCGTACTTGTAAGACCTTTTACTCTTATGATGTTTCCTTATTCATTATGCTTCATCTATGGATGTTCTTGAGAATCGATCACCTTAATGACGTGTGTTTGAATTGTGCTTACGTACCTTGCGTGTTCTTGATATGTCGGCTAGTAGGGGCCGTGGCGTGGTCGTGGCCGTGGACGAGAAGAGGTCGTGGCGCGGCCGTTTCCATCGATTGATTGCGGGATCGACTAACCCGATTTGTCGAACTCGGTGCATCCCGACACCGAGAGTCGGCCACGACCAATCGAGGCGGTCGGGAACAACGCGGACGTTGGAGTGGCGAATGCACTTCAACAATTGGCTACTCGAGATGACTATTTTGGCCCCAAGCTGTTGACTAAATAACCCGAACCCAAACACGGATGCCTTGCTTGAGAATGTAATCCGTATGCACCCTCCACAGTTTGGCGGTGCCACGGACCCGTTAAGTGGGAAGGCGCTAGCGGAATTAGAGAAGATTTTCGAGGCGGTTGATTGCCGAGGTGAGGAAAGTACCAATTGCTCGGTATTTCCTCACTAAGGAGGCCGCTACTTGGTGGAAGGTCATCAAGCCACGGGATCGTATTGCCTCGTGGGATGAATTTAAGGAGCTCTTGGAGGCCGAGTTTTGCCCTTGGCGTGCAGAGAGAGCCGAATCCGAGCCTTCTTCGAGGCTAAACCACGAGATATTCCGTTTCGCAGCGATCGTGGAGTACAATCAACAATTGATCCACGTGAAGGATCAAGTACGTAACGGCGTGATAAGATCCGTTATTTTGATATGCGGATGAAATTGGACTTACGACGGTACATGGCGGATTTGCTTGTACCACGTTGAAAGAGTATCGGAATGAGCTTTAGCCCATGATATGTTGAGCCCGACAACGATACCGTCGAAGAACCGAAGAAACAGAAAGTCGCGGGAAATTTTTCTGGATCTAAAGGTGGCAACTTTCAGAAGTCCCAGACGACTAACCGTTTCGCCGGACAGTCGTCGCGTTCTAATAAAGGGAAGAGGGGTTACCGTTCCACTCCAGGTACCTCAAATCGCACGGTGACTTGCTATAATTGTGGCCGCCCAGGCCACTTGAATTCGGAATGCTACTTTCCACCATTAAAGTGTCACACGTGTGGACAGATGGGGCATAGAGCGGTTTATTGCTCCGAGCCGAACCAGACTTTGGACACTCGGGCTTCTGCCCCAACGCCACTTGATCAAGGTATTAATCAGCGGCAATCTTTTGGTCAACCTCAACAGAATTTCGGCAGAGGCCGGGGACGGGGCCAGAATGCTGGAGGGGGAAACTCTAGCGTCGGTTCGGTACAACCACGGGTTTATGAGATGCGCCGAGCAGATGAACCCGACGGCGGTGGCTTCAGTACCATTCATATTCTATCCCATCCGACGTGTACTTTTTGATTAGTGCTACACATTCTTTTATTTCCTTGGAGTGTGTACGCCGTTTGAATATAACTTGTTTGATTTGCTTGCGATCCCTTCATCGTGAAAGCGCCTAGCGGGGATAGGATTGTGGGGAGGCAGGAGATTAGAGATTTTCGGTGATTATATCCGGTATGGAATGGTTATCGAACACGATTGTAGTTGATATGGAAGGCGAGGATGTAATCCTCGGTGAGGATTGGCTTGATAGTCATCAGCGATTATGAATTACCGTACCAAGGTTATCACCATGATGATGAAGACGGGTGCAGTACTCATTTTTGGGCGTAAGTCGGAACTACCCAAGTTACTTATCGGTGCCATGAAGGCCGTAAAACTTTTGAATAAAGGTTGTGCGGGCTATTCTTTATTATGCCTTGAAAATGGAAGGAAAGCAGTCGATCTCCCTTCGATTCGGTTGTCAATGAGTATCTGATGTTTTTAGGATGACCTCCGGGATTACCGCGGATCGAGAAATAGAGTTCTTGTGGACTTAGAGCGAGATGCGGCTCCGATTTCTAAAGCACCTTACCGGATGGCACCTTGAAATGCAAGAATTGAAGAATCGGTTGGGAGAACTTACGGAAAAAGGGTACATCGAGACCGAGCGCTTCGCCTTGGGGCGCGCTTCTTTTTGAGGAAGAAGGATGGTTCCCTACGTTTATGCATTGACTCGTGAGTGAACAAAGTAACCATCAAGAACAAGTATCCTTTGCCACGTATAGATGATTTATTTGATCAATTGCAAGGGGTGCAGTTTTCTCGAAAATTGATTTAAGATCCAGGTATTATCAACTCGGGGTGAGGGAGTCCGCGTTAGAAGACGGCATTTCGGACGAGATATGGGCATTATGAATTTGTAGTTATGCCTTTTGGGTTGACAGCCGCGGCGGTATTCATGCGGTTAATGAATAAGATATTCATCGAGTACCTCGACAGTGTGTAGTCGTCTTTATTGTGACATCTTAATTTATTCTCGAGATAAGGAGGAACATGCCCGACACTTGCGTTTGGTTTTAGACATTTTGAGAACCGAGCACCTCTATGCAAAATTCTCGAAATGTGAGTTTTGGTTGGAGGAAGTTATGTTTCTCGGCCATGTGATTTCGTAGAAGGGGTTCGTGTAGACCTGAGAAAATCGAGGCGATGCTAGGTAGGCACCGCCTAAAAATGTTAAGGAAGTTCGTAGCTTTTTGGGCCTTCTTTGGGTATTACCGTCGGTTTGTCGAGGGTTTTGAAACTCGCTCGACCGCTACGAAATTACTCGAAGACCGAAAAGTTTGTTTGGACGGATGAGAGGCAGTGAGCTTCGATGAACTAAAGAGACGATTGACTTCAGCGCCGATTCTAACTTTACCACATGGTAGCGAAGGCTGCGGTTCTGATGACGCTTGGTCAAGGCACAGGTTGTGTCCTTATGCGGCATGATAAGACAATAGCTTTGCGTCACGACAATTAAAGCCTTACGAAATGAATTATCCTACTCACGATTTGGAATTGGCCGCAATTGTCTTTGCACTCAAGATTTGGCGACATTATTTGTATGGTTCGCCGTGCCGGATTTATACCGATCACAAGAGTCTGAAGTATATTTTCAGTCAGAAGGAGCTGAATATGAGACAATGGCGTTGGTTAGAGTTGATAAAGGATTATGACTTGGAAATTCTATACCACCTGGTAAAGCTAATGTCGTTGCGGATGCTTTGAGCCGCAAATCGGCATCTCTTCAAATGCTCGAGGTTCTTACACCTCGGACGAAAATCCGTCGGGACTTAATTGAGCAAGGGATAGAAGTTTGGCTTCAACGAGTACGAGCATTGTGTACTCTCGAAATTACTTCGTCTTTAGTTGATGACATCAAAGGGAAGCGGTGGAGTGACCCGATGATTTCTCAATCGAAGGAAGATGTAATTAAAGGAAAAGCTCTGGCTTTATGGTACACGAAGATAGTATTACGAGATTTCAAGGCGGGCTTTGTGTTAGACGATTTAGAGTTGAGACAGAGAATTCTCCGAGAAGCGCATGCTACGCCTTACTCAATCCACCCCGGGACGAGTAAGATGTACAAAGATTTGAAGCGAAATTTTTGGTGGAATAACATGAAGAAGGATGTTACGGAGTTTGTACTACGGTGCTTGACGTGCCAACAAGTCAAGATTGAACATCAACGACCAGCGGGGTTGTTGAAACCGCTTCCCATTCCCGAGTGGAAGTGGGAAGACATTTCTATGGATTTCATCACTGGCATGCCGAGAACTCGGGCCGGAATGAATATGATTTGGGTGATTGTCGACCGGTTGACCAAGTCTGCACACTTTCTGGGTATTAAGGATACTTGGGGGCCGGATAGACTGGCTCGAACCTTTATTGCTGAGATCGTGAGGTTACACGGTGCCCCCAAAACCATTGTTTCTGATCGAGACGGCCGTTTCGTGTCGCACTTTTGGCAGGCCGTTCATCAGGCTTTGGGTACTGAGTTGAGATTGAGCACTTCTTTTCATCCTCAGTCGGATGGGCAGACAGAGAGGACGATTCAAACGTTGGAAGATATGTTACGGGCTTGTGCCTTAGACTGGAGTAATGATTGGGAGCTTCACTTGCCGTTGATCGAGTTTGCTTACAATAATAGTTGGCATGCGTCGATCCAAATGGCACCCTTCGAGGCACTTTATGGTAGGCGATGTAGGTCGCCATTGTGTTGGGACGAGGCTTCAGAGCTAGTTGGGACGGAGCCGGATATGTTGATGGAGACTAAGGAGAAGATTACTATTATCCGGGACCGATTATTGGGCGCCCAGTCGTCGAAAATCTTATGTCGATACTCGTCGTCGACCCTTGGAGTTCGAAGTGGGGATCATGTCTTACTCAAGGTGTCGCCGACCCGTGGAGTTTTCGCTTCGGGAAAAAGGGAAACTTAGTCCGAGGTATATCGGACCTTTTGAGATTTTGGACGAGTTGGAGATTTAGCTTATCGCTTGGCGTTACCTCGGCTTTGAGTCACGTCCATAGTGTTTTTCATGTGTCTCAATTGAGAAAGTACGTACGGATCCGAGCCACATCATCGACTACGGTGAGATTAACGTAGCCGAGGATATTACCTTTCCGGAGAGACCCGTAAAGATCCTTGGCGTCGCGAGAAACAACTTGCATAAGACCATTCCCTTTGGTTAAAGTGCAATGGTCGAGACATGGAGTCGAGGAGGCAACTTGGGAGACGGAAGAGAAGATGCGGGTGGAATACCCATTGTTTATTTCTTAAGTTTCGGGACGAAACTTCTTTTTAGAGGGGAGAATGTAATACCCGTACTTTTATTATTTGTTTGACCTTGCCGTTTCTCTTGGGTTAACGCTCTGTAAATGCTAGGAGATGTTGTTGGTATTGTTATTTGAGTTTCGTATCTCGTTTGGTTGTTGATCATGTCGTTTAGGACCTTGCGGAATTATTACGGACCGGAGATATAACGCACGCTAGGCCTAGGCTAACGCACGCTAATTACGCACGATTAGCGCACGCTAGCTTTGAGCCGTAGCGCGCGCTAAGAATATCAAGTCGAACCAACTTTTGAATCGCTCTCTGGATGGCGGAATAACGCACGCTAGGGGTTGTTAGCGCGCTATTCGTGGTTAGTAGCGCACGCTAACATCCGTCCGTAGCGCACGCCACTGCTGGTCGTGAGGCGATGAGGTTGCAGGTTTTACGGAATATCGGGTAGCGACGCTAGGCTTGGCTAAGCGCACGCTAGAGTTATGGAATAGCGCACGCTAAGTCTTAGCGCTAGCGCACGCTAAGTGTTGAGCGGGCGAGAGACAAGTTCCACATTTTGGACTAGCGCACGCTAGAGACATACGGTTAGCGCACGCTAACGGAACCCAGAAACCACTGGACTATCCGGTGACTTCGCTAGCGCACGCTAATGAAGGAGGCGTAGCGTGCGCTAGGCCGGCGGATATAAATATGATTGACTCCCATTTCGTCATTTCTCACCTACTCCACTCATTTTCGGCGGGAAGCGATCGGGAGAGACGATCTCGGGCGATTGGGAGTAATCTTCCTTCTAGCAACAACATATTTGGTTGGAGAACAAGGATTTCTCAACATCTAATCCCTCTAACGTCCGAATCAAGGTAAAAATCCTTAGAACCCTACTTTTTGGGAATTTGGGGGTTTTTCGTAGATTCGTCCGTTTACCCGCTTTGAAGCTTGAGAACCTTGAGATTATGATGTATCTATACCGTATGTATACCTTTCCTTCGATTTTATGGTTTAGATTGTGCCGTTTTCGGACTTGTGAGATTTAGAGCGATTTTCCAACCTTTAGTTGATTATCCGTATATCTTTATGAATCGTAGACGGGTTTGGGAGTTCCTTCGTGTAGTTTGAATATGGATGAGTACTTATCATACTACTTGCGAATCGTTTAGGTGCGGAAGCGCGTTCTTGGACCTACCGAACTCATACCCTTCCTCCGTTCGATTTCTCGATGTCTCAAAGGCAAGTATACATTTATGATTGTGCGTTCGACTTTGAAAGTAAGAGGAATTGATGGTATGATATGAACGAACCGTTTACGGCATTCATAGATATATTAATGGCATATTATGAACGAACGTTTTACGGCATTCATATATGTATTGTTGGCATGTAACGAGCGAACCGTTTTGACGGCATTCCTACATGTAACGGCGTATGATATGAACGAACCGTTTTTACGGCATTCACATACGTCATAAGATTTTAGTCATTCGGAATAACTAGTCTTGACTTGATGAATTGACGGATTACATTTACTTCATTGTCGAGGAGTATTGTGTTTCATACTTGATATACTTGCACTAGCTATTCGACGGCTAACCCCTTTATGGGGGAAATACGTTTCATGTATTTCAGGTTCCAGAAGATCGGACAGCAGTGCACCGGTCGGCATGAAGATGATGGGCAAGTGTGATCTTGTGTTGGTCTTCGATTATGTTTTGAGCTTTCCATTCGGTGTTGTTGTCTTGGATTGGTTATTGAATACTCGAGTATTGTTTCTCCTCTTTCCTTGAAGTTACTGTGTTTGCCGAAGTATTGTTTTGTGATGTAATGTTTGTGAATACATTGGTTATGTTTTTGAATACCTTTGTATCGTCTTTCTTCTCATTCTATGTAGACCTTCTCGGTCAAGTTTTATAATTCCGTATATGTTTAGCCTTGTGTGTCCCACGGCGGGGCTCACGGCGCTGTAATATACCCTGAACAACTTGGGGGTGTTACATAGGGTCTTTACACTCATTGTAATTGTACTCTAACATTAATATTTGTACTCACAAGTATTCATATTAATAATATCTCGCGAGAGCATTCAAGCCCGGGACTAACAACCCCGGCAAATCTTGTGTTATTTACTTCCCCACGGATGTGCTCTCGCATTTTGTTTGTTACTCGTCCATTCCAGCATATCATCTCCAGATAATATTTTGGGTAACAACAATCCTGTATTCGATCTTGTAAGTTTCAACTTTGTGACGTATTAATCGATGATTGGTTTCCCGTATTTGTATCCCTACATTTTTGTATTTTTCCAAACATGCATGCATGCATAACTCTGCACGTCATTACGCACGCTAAAACACAAGCATAACATACGCTACGTTTTCAGTATAACATACGTTAGAGTTGATGTGTTACATACGTAAGGGTCGGTCAATTCTAGATCATACAAGGGTCGGCGTGTGGGGACCCGACGAAGATTCGTGGAGATTGCTCGCATGAACCTGGACGGTTTTCCAGCTAAGCAAGTCAACTGGGCTTAGCGTACGTTAAGGTGGAGCGTTAACGTACGCTAAGTACATGATGTTATGTACGTAAACCACAGTGCTAACGTACGTAAGCTAATTCCAGAATCAAGTCAGTGAACTCTGGTCAGACGCTAACGTACGCTAATATTCGAGTATAGCGTACGCTAAGACTGTTACGTACGTAACGGATTTTATCTAATGTACGTAATGGTTAGATTTCTATTTATAGACCTCAACCCCCATTTCATTTCTCCCTCACACCTTGGCTGATTTTCGTAATCTGGAGACCATCCATCACCATTTATCCCTCATATCATCATCTTAGCCGATTTTTGAGAAGCATAGACCTTGTGGATTGGTGTTCAAGATTCCGGTGAAGAGTTTCTTCAAGTCTTTCATTGTTCTTCTCTTCTTTGAGGTATGTTAACTCTACACCAAGATGGAGGTTATGTTCTTAGTTATATTATGACCTTTTCTCAGAGATGATTGAACTCGTTATGTTGTAGTGTATCCAGCACCATGATTAGGAGGATTATTTTGAGTGAATTAAGGTTTCCATTGTTATTAGTTGAGCCATGATCTTTACCAATTATAAGAATGGAGTTTTCTGAGATGAACACACCTTGATAATGTTTTCGAAACACTCTTCTGATGACCAACTTGTTAAGGCTTACCCCTATGTAAGATAAATTCCAGAAGATGATTGTGTAGGGAGTTCAATTTTAAACCTTGCCTTAAAAAGGATTCTTTGTTAATATACATTTGGATGATTAGCACTAAGCAGGATTTTTGGGACAACCAGTTTGAATGTAATGATGATATTGGAAACAATCGCATCAACCTTAGATCACCCGAACTCCGTATGAGAATTGTATCGAGATTGAATATGGTGTTGTGATGATATACGTATCCTTGAATTCGATGATGTTTTAAATCCGTAAAATCATTCGTAATTGTGTGAACATGATATGTATGAGGATAACGTACGTTAATCACTGAGGATTTCATATGCTACATTCGAGACAGTCGTTTGCTCAGTGAGAAACTGTCATATATGTGTTTGGCGTGCGCTAGGCTCCGTAACTTACGTACGCTAACGAGCAGATTTTATGTACGTTATGTTTGGTACGTAACGTACGTAATACAGGTCAGACAGGATACGTTTTGTTGAACTTTCAGCCGTAGTTTGGATCGTTAGATGTTCGTACGTTAGTGATACGACGTATGACGAACTCTATATTATTTCTTTTGTTTAAAGGTTTGAGTTTTGCAACGTGATTAATCGAAGGGGCGACCTTCGAGTGTTTTGATATTCATGGAAGTGTTATTCTTGTCGTCAAATTGAGGCAAGTACTTTAATTAGAATTGTTCGTATTATGTCGGTTATGTTATGATTGTACTGTGTACATGTGTTGTGATTAATTGTCCACCATGCGTTGATCCGGCGGGAATCATCATGGGAAATCTATAGCTGTGTGCGCTGTATCGTTGGACAGGTAGTTCCACCATACGTTGGTCCGATGGGATCATCATGGGAATCTATAGCTGTGTGCGCTGGATCGTTGGAATACCATGAGTATGTTGAGACTGTCATGATGTGATATGTGTTGTTATTAATTCTCGTTAGAGAAACTTGTCATGATTATTGTTGATTAAATCATTGTTGCATAATTATCGTACTTGTACTAGCATCGTTGTGTTAACCCCTTCGAGGGTGAACATTTGTTTATATTCACGATCTAGGAGAGCGGGGAAACAACCACTGGAACTGCAGGATGACGAGGGTGCAAAATGATGTTCCGGCCGGGTTTAATTGTCGGTTGTTTGTGTTGTTTTTAATAAGTACTCGAGTACGTCGTCGTTTGTGATGATTGGATTTGGTGATGTATTAATATTCTTCCTTTGGATATTTGTATTCTCTGTATTGGCCCAGAACTGTTGTATTTTATTTTAGTTACTTTCATATGTTGGTATCTGTTATTGTCTTTTCATTTCTTCAGCCTTGTAAATTCTTATGTAAAGGATTTACGGCGCTGTAATATTCCTGAATATATCGGGGGTGTTACAGTATAATCTACTTAGTATCAGCCAGTTCAGTGACAAACAGTTCTCGGTGAAATTCTGTATAGACCACTGTAGAGTGAAGGACATCAAGACCAAAGAAGTTGTTCGCACAGGAAGTAGGTCAGGTAATATATATATTGCTGACTCGAAGCCTACGAGCTCCACTATTCCGTGTTTTGTTGCCAAAGGCACTGCAGATCAAAGCTGGCAATGACAGAAGAGGATGTCTCACATCAACTTCAAGACAATCAACAAACTTTCCAAACAGGAAATGGTTAGAGGCTTGCCCGATGTGTCATTCCATAAAGACAGTGTTTGTGGACCCTATCAGAAAGGCAAACAAGTCAAAACCATCCTGAAAAGAAAATCATACATGTCCACCCACACGGTTCTGGATATGCTACACATGGATCTCTACGGCCTTGTAGGCCTTGTAAGTTTAGGAGGTAAGAAATATTGTCTTGTTATTGTTCATTACAAAAAAACAGTTTTTACCGATGCCCGTACCCGTCGTTGTTAAATTTATAATTTACCGACGCCATTACTGACGCCCGTTATTTAATTGATTTACCGACGCCATTGTCGATGGCCGGTTCGCGGACTTATTCACGCCAGATTTACCGACGCCATTAACAATGCCGTAAGCCGTTTTTAATGTTTAATTTTTTATATTTTTTTTTATTTTTTGCACAATTAACGATGTCGTTTATCGATGCCATTTACCGACGCCCTTAACGACGCTATTTCGGCGTTGGTAATTTTTTTTATTATTTTTTTCTTTTCTTCAGAATTAACGACACCGTTTACCGATGCCTAAATGGCATCGGTAAAAAATTACTGTCGAGCGTTTTTCCAACGGCGGTTAGCCGTCGGTAAATCAATTACCGACGCCATTTTCGGTTTTACCAACGGCCTTTGGCGTCGGTAAAAACTATTTTTGTTAGTGGTTGACGATTACTCCAGGTAAACTTGGACAATCTTTCTAAGCAAAAAGAAAGAAACTATAATAAAGTTGCCAGAGCACCTGAAAAAGCTTCAGAATGAGAAAGGGTCGAGTATCGTGTCCATTCATTCCGACAGTGGTACTGAATTCAAAAATCGCTTTATAGAGCAATACTGTTCGGACAATGGAATACAACACGAATACTCAGCAGTCCGTACTCCTCAATGAAATAGTGTTGCCGAGCGAAAGAATAGGATGCTCAAGGAAGCCACGAAAACCATGATTGCCGCAAGCAAGTTGCCGCAGTGGTTCTGGGGCGAAACAACAAATATAGTGTGCTACACACAAAACCGCTGTATCATCAACAAGCATCACAATAAAACAGCTTATGAGGTATGGAATAATAAAACTCCATTAGTTTCGTATTTTCACATCTTTGGATGTCGGTTTATGTTCTGAATAATGAGAAAGATCAACTCAAGATCTTTGATGAAAAGTCAGACCAAGGTATATTTGTAGGATACTCTTTAGTGAGCAAAGCTTTAAGGATCTTTAACAAAAGGAAGCTGACAATCGAGGAATCTGTCCATGTAGTGTTCGATGAACCTTATTTTGATCCTACACGAGTAGAAGACTTAACCAAGAATATCCGAACACTTTCCATTGATGACCCGACTCCAATAGAACCTATCGTAGACTTAGAGATTAATCCCGTAGTTGTAAGATCAGAAGTAGTCGAAGCCGATGTTTGTCAAGCCGAAATTCTGACACCTCAAGATCTGATGCAGGATGCCGAACTAGAACCTGACAGGAGATGGTTGTAAGATCACCCACGAGAGTTAATTATAGGTGATATTGATGCTGGTGTATCTACCCGAAGAAGAATACAGAGTATACAAGGAACTGTACTGTGTGCGCAAGAAGAATCCGATTCTGAGAAATCTTCATTTTATGGAAATCTCAAGCTGAACTTAGGAGACTAGCTATGTGCACCTTTGTTGTATTCTTAGCTCAATCCGAACTTGTTTCTACCAATGAATCTTTAAATAATTCTCACTGGATCACTTCTGTGGAAGAAGAGCTTAATGGTTTCGAAAGAAACAATGTATGGTATCTAGTACCCAGGCCAAAACAAATCTCGTCTAGTCGCACAAGGCTACAGACAGGAAGAATGCATAGACTATGATGAGACATTTGCCTCTATAGCCAGACTAGAAGCCATCACGATATTCCTAGATTTTGCCGTTCATAAGAGTTTTATAGTGTATCAAATGGACATTAAGAGCGCATTCCTGAATGGAGACCTCGCCGAAGAAGTTTACGTTGAACAACCACCAGGGTTTGTCAACACTGAAGGCGGAGACCTAGTATACAAACTACGAAAAGATCTGTATGGACTTAAGAAAGCACCAAGAGCATGGTATGAAACCCTGTCCCTGTACCTTACCGATAATGGATTTGACAAAGGTGCGGTGAACAAGACTCTACTTAAGATACAGGAAGGAGATGACTTGTTAATGGTGTAAATATATGTCGATGATATTATATTTGGTTCTACTAACCTTGCTTTATGTCAAAGGTTCTCTCATATCATGCAAAGTAAATTTGAAATGAGTATGATGGGGGAACTTAGTTATTTTCTAGGATTGCAGGTGAAGCAATTGCCTATAGGAATCTTTATCAACCAGTAGAAGTACTGCAAGGAGCTACTCAATAAATTTGGGATGAACAACTCCAAATCCTCGTCGACCCCCATGAGCACTTCCGTACAAATTAGTGCTGATGAATCTGGAAAGCCAGTTGATCAATCACTCTACATGAAGCTAATTGGCTCACACCTGTACCTAACGGCTAGCAGTCCTGATATCCAGTTTGCTGTAGAAGTGTGTGCTCGGTATCAAGTAGCACCTAAAGAGTCACACTACACGAAAACCAAACGAATCCTTAAGTACGCGAAAGGAATAGTTGATGTAGGATTGTGGTATCCTAAGGAATGAGGTTTCGATTTGGTTGGCCACAGCAACTCGGATCTCGGAGGTTGTAATTTGGATATGAAGAGTACAAGCGGTACTTGTTACTTTCTTGGACCTAGACTTGTGTCATGGTTCAGTAAAAAACAATTGGCCAACTCGCTTTCTACAACTGAGTCGGAGTACTATGCCGCTGGAAGTTGATGTATGCAGATTCTCTGGATGCAACAGCAATTATCAAATTATGGAATCAGTTCCAGAGATACGCCAAACATGTGCAATAGCACGAGTGCAATTGCAATAACGCACGATCATGTATTGCACTCGCGAACTAAGCATATTGATATTGTTGGCCACTAAGTATACTGGATACAGTTTGGAAAATAGTTTAAACGACAAACTGTATGGATTTTAAATTTGAGTGCGTAGCGGAAGTCTTAGATACAGTAGGTTGCTGTGGATACAGCAACTAAATGTATAGTGTATACTTAATTAATCACAGTAATTAAAACAGTAAAAACTGAAGCTAAATAACACAGTAATTAAAGTGGTTCGAGGTAAACCCCTCTACGTCCACTGGTCCTCCACACAGGAGTAAACAGTTTATTATAATTACTACGTACACAACTACGTAATTATAACAACACACAATCAATATATCGTTCACACAGATTGATATAAAGATCTTAGCTTCAACCGTTCACACAGATTGGTTTTGAGCTAATACTTTGACTTGCTTCTTCACACGATTACGAAGCTTCGTCTTCTTCAATGCAAATCCTTCACACGATTCAGGAGAAGCACAGTTGCTCGATCCACACGAGTGTTTGTTCAAAGTATAGAACAGATGGTGAACAACAACTTTGACTTTAAGAGCTTTCAGCTGATGAAGTGTTGTTCAGAATGATGAGCACTGTATATCTCTTTTGATCTGAGTTGCAGTAAGCTTTGGAGATATGTTTTGCTCTAATAATAATTTCGATAGCTTGGGTAAGTGATCTTCAGCATCTTGATGTGATATATATAGTCTCTGAAATATATATCCGTTGAGATGTATCCGTTTGAGTGAGATTCCGTTCCAACGGGATTATAACACGATCCGGATTTAGCGGGATTTGAAGATCTGTTGACTGACAGTATTTAAATACTTTATCCTTGAGTATTTAAATACTTCTTTATTCAACGGGACTTGACTTCTGGAGATTCCTTCTTTGTCCTGTTTGTGAGCTGTATGGAAGATAACTGTCTTTGAGATTCGAGACAGTTTCCATACTTGGTCTTTTATAAGACTTCTTGCTGTACTGAAGGGCTTCACTATATGCTGATTCGAGGCAGGTCTTCGATACAGGATAATGCCTCAATGCTTCGATACAGTTTTCCTTTACTGTATGCGGATTGGCATATATGTCAAAACCTCTTTATCAAATACTATTCGATACAGGGATTGGATATCCCGGCTGTTTCGATACAGGGTTCTTGTTTTCCCAACAATTTCCCCCTTTTTGACAATTTACCAAGACTTACTTTCTTAACTGTTTCAAGTCTTCTTGATGATGCCAAAACCTTCTTTATGAAGTGATCTTCTTTGATGTCTTCTGGCAGATTTCTTGGTCTTTCGTCAAAAGGTCTGTCTTAGTCTAAATGATGAACTGCTCGCAGGCGAGTTCGATCTGATTAAGGATTTTACAACTTAAGCTTATGATTGGCGCGCGAGCACAATCTTACAATGTATTATAAGCTTACAATCGAAATCGTGAAGCTGCTCGTAGACTAGTTAAATGCTGACTTTATTTTTAATCAAGTTTGTATACTTGAGATTGTTAATCAAACAATTTAAGTAATCATACATCAATACAGTAGATTACGAGTTGTAATCTTTCAAGACAAACAAACACTTTTATTGATATACAAAATAAATTGAGTACATCGTTTGCTGTTTTGAAGAGAAAAATTACAAATCAAGAATAATATACAGAGATTTCAGCTCCTATCTGTAGTCCGCATGCCTCCATGGCTTTCTCCCTGGATCATTCTCGGTACCACGCCACCAGTTCTATAGGGAATCGTTGCCTCGATCCTGGTATATAGCTCTTCCTTCATAGGATCGATCAAAGGCAAGAATCCAGTCTTCTGGATGGGTGATCCGATCTCCTCTTTTGTCTTTGCTCTTCATATCAAGCTGGAGAGGGAGTTTTCCGTCTTCTAACATCTTCGTAAATTTGTCTGCGGCCTCCGCTAACGTTTTATAGCTCTTGAAGATGGCGGATTCCCTGATGAGTTTGACAAAATATCTCATCAGTTCGTTTTTCCTCCATTACTTCACTTCATCGGCAGTAGGATGGCGGTTGGTCGGCAGACGAATTTCAGAAGGTCTCTGGATTAGATTTTGCCACGGAACATTTGGATCATGAAATTCAGGTCGGGAGCCTGAAATCTTAAAACTTTGGGAGTGAGGGGCTAGCTTGTTTAACTCGGAAGTGATGCTGTCTTGAGCGGCCTCGAATTCCCTTTCTTGATGTATCCTGACTCTCCTAGCAGCTTCTCTTGCCTCTTCCCCCTTTTTGGCTTCATCAAGACGTTCTAGGATTTCTAGTGCAGCATCCTGTTTCGTCTCGATCTTAGTCATTCTCTCTACAAGGGCGGAAAGCGTCTGCGACATATCCTTGATACATTTGTCGTGGGCGCGCAATTGAGAGCTGTTTTCAATCATGGCACATGCGGTCTTGGCTTCAGCTATTCGTGTTTTGGTTGCTTCTTCCTTCAGGAGTTGCTCCTGCTTGTCTTCCATGATTTTCAAAGCTTGTTTGAAAAATTCTGGCAGAAGAACGAATGCCTCGACAACACGAGATACTTCATGTTGTAGAGTGGTCATCTCCTCCACAACAGAAGTATGCATCCAATTTAATGCTTTCTCAACGGAAGACAGAGCATTTACTGCATCCTGGATGAATACAGTTTGAAGACCAAGTGCGCAGGCGCTCTTTCCTGGCGGCAGAAATCGGAGAATCTGGTTGAGCAAAGTCTTCAGAGCTGTTCAACCTCCTTACGTTCACGGTTGGGCGTGAAGTAAGTTGGACATCCTCAGGTTCGATACCGTCCTCGGATTCCACGGTTGAAGGGGCGGGAGCAGCTTGTTCTGGTTCGGCGACAGGGGGTTGAGTGGCTTCCTGTTGCGAAGTTTCTTCAGTAGACATGGATACAGGAGGACCGAATCCTCTGTTGTGTTTGAGTACAACTTCTTCGGTGGCGTGGCTCAGTGCCTGTTCCAAAATTGCTTCAACTTCCTCGACTAGAGGGACTGATTCCTCTTCGTCGGGAATTAACTCTTGCTGTGGCGAAGGGGGATTGCTTAGAGTAGATGGCCCTTCGTCACCTTTGGGTGGAGAGGTGTCTCTAGCTTGAGCCTCTTCACGACTCATCCTCAGACCGGCTTGAAAATCATCGTCGTCGTCGTCTGAGTCATTGTCATCGTCTTTTGGATTTGCGGGAGAGTCCTCTGACTTGCCCTTTCCTTTCCTTCTAGAGTCAGATTTCTGAAACATATGGCTTTCAATCAGCTCCTTGCATAAGGCATTTTCCTATCGGACCAGGGCTTTAATTTCCATTGAGTCCGTCACTTCTGAGACGAATCTTTCTTCTTGGCTCCAATCGCTCCAGTTGTACAATGTTTCGTACGGAGCTAGCCTGTAGCCTTTCCATGTTAGAAATGTTTCGTAAGCATGTTCAATTTGAACAGAAAGAAGGGTCTTATCAATGATGGAGTCGGGAGAGGGACTACGTACAACGTCTGGAGACGCTGTAGCAAGGGATTCCTGTACAGGTATGGGATCCTGTATGGAAGTGGGACTCCTTACAGGGGATGGTGCCCTGAAGGAAGATGGATCTTGTACGGGTGTGGGATCCCGCAGAGGATAAGTAGCTGTTGGCTCCAAATGGGCAGCCGACTCGCTAAAGTCTTGTTCGTTGGCAGATGTCTCATTATCCGTCCTAGCCGCCAAAGGCTCAGGATCTACTGTCGATACAGTAGGAGACACCTCTTCCACAGGGGTTGGGCCCTAGGGTTGTTTTTCAGTGGGTTGAGCCACGGGGGAGACTTCTTCGGAGGGCTTAGCAGTTTTGACTTTAGAAAGCCTCCTAAGTCTCTTCTTGGGCTTCTCACCAGCAGTGGGTTTCTTGTTGTGAGATCTCTTTCTCTTCTTTGAAGATTCCACTTCCTGGAACTTCAAGGACTCATCTCGTGGATTTGCGGAAACTGGCATACTTCCAGTTTTTGGATGGTTGCAGACCATAGTGGTTTGATTATACGCAGTAGGCTTGACGCCTCCTAGGTATATCCTGGGGTTATTCTTCTTAGCATCAGCGGATTGCGACAGTCCGCATTTCGTCAGGATATTGTTTAACATCAAACCAAAAGATCTCTTCTGGGTGTCCGGTTTGCACACCTCCTCTTCAGGATTATCTGGCACCAATTAACCTTTTCACAGGTCAGAATAGCCACCATCTGTAATGCCCGAGATTTCTGTTATGTAATTGGAACTTGTGATATTGTAATGATTGTACTTTTGTCTGAGTATTATTCTCCGTATTTCATAATCCGATGTTGCCGAGCGTTTAATTTCATGGTTGTGATTTGTAAGGTTGAAATTCTGTGCATGTAGCGCCGCGCTACGGGCTAAGGGTAGCGACGCTAACATGGTTTCATAGCGCACGCTTCTGAGAATGTAATTAGCGCACGCTATGCGTGGTCAAATTGATTGGGGCGTGCGGTAGGTGAGATCGGCGGGGGACCCTGCCGGATCGTGTCGGATGTACTGGCGGCTTTCGGGAAAAGCCGAGTCAACGCCTTAGCGCCTTCTGGTATATGCGTAGCGCACGCTAAGTGCAGTCTGATTTAGGCGTGAGCCGTTAGCGCACGCTACGAACAGGTCTAGCGCTAATAGCCATTTATTATAAATAGGACATCATCCTATTCGAGATTTGATTTTCTCCTCCCATAACCCGAACTCTTACACTTAGATCATAACTCCCTTCGTCCTAAACACTTCATATCAACCTCCTAGTTCGAGATTGAAGATCGTATATCATTGGAGATTGGTGTTCAAGCCTTCGGTGTTGGATCGCTTCATTTTCCTCCGTATTCTTCACTACTTTGAGGTAGGTGATTCTTCACTGATGTTAGTAATGTTCCTAAGGAAGTTTGAATCATGTTTTGATAGCAAGTATTTCGTTTATAATCGGTCATCACATGTTAGAAGGATACTTTTGACGTATCGGCATTATATATCGTATGAACCTTTGAACCATCTTATTATAAGGACTCTAAGCATGTTCAAATCGAGTTATGATCAATAATCGGATATTTACCCGATTGATACGTTTTACGATGGAATCATGTGTTTTGGAACGTAGAATAAATGGAACTTAGATTATTTCTTGGAGATCGTAGATGAATTATGATGTTGAGTTGGCTATCCGTATATTTGTATTTCACGATCATAAATCTTCCACAAACCTTATTAGCATGATTTGCCCGAGGATAACTTGTATTATCACGGTAGGATTCATGAGTTCCTCACCATTCAACCCGGTTTTGGCTTGCGATGATTACGCCATGCAATATTAGCGCACGCTAACACGTGTGAGTTAACGTGCGCTATCGGGTCGAATAACGCCCGAAGCGTCGTAGCGTACGTTATGAGACGGCCAAGTCGTTGCCGAGGCGTGGCTAGCGCACGCTAGTCTTATACGATAGCGTCGCTAACGATCCGTCTTAGCGCCGCGTTACGTAGAGTACGTAGCGCGCTAAGCGATCGAGCATTGGTTATTTTGAGCTTTTCGGCCGTAGACCGAATTGTTAGGCCATCGTTCGACTTGAGATGATTTGTATATCGTTCCTTTTGTTAAGGTTCGAGCTTGTTACGTTGATCGAAGGAGGCGGCCTTCGAGCGTGTCGAGAACATTGAAGTGTTTCGTCCTTGCCATTTTCGAGGCAAGTATCATATGTCGAGTTCGATTTATCATGCTTGTGGTTTTATTCATATTGTTGAATATGAGATGTATTTACGAGAATTTTCGTGATATTCGTTGTTATTTGTTCGTATTGATGAACATATTGAAATGCATATGTGTATGCATAATTGTTTCATTTATGGTATAAATGTCAGGGGATCATGAGGATCTATCTTGAGAAGCTGGATCGAATGTCCACCATGCGTTGGTCCGACGGGATCATCATGGGGATCTATCTTTGAGGGCGCCGGATCGGCTGGACGGGTTTTCCACCATGCGTTGGTCAACGGGATCATCATGGGGATCTATACCAAGGGCGCTGGATCATTTGGATTACCTGTATTGTGTAGATGGAATCGTGAGGATTCGCATCGTTGGATTCGATGGCGGAAGTCCGTTTGCATGTTTTATGATGTATTAATGATTTATTCTATGACGATACTTGTACTAGCATTGTTTTGCTAACCCCTTCGGGAGTGGACATTGTTTTGATGTTCGGGTAGTCGAGGAGCGGGAGGCGACACGATGCAAGCGGAGACGATGAGATGGCTCGGTGATGTGGTTGATGTTCTTATTATTATGATTTGTCTTCTTGGTTCGTTTAGTAATCGAGTATATACGTATTAATAAAGTCTTTTCGATATGGTTGTATAAGTCGGCACATTTGATCGTTTGTTTCAAATCGTATGTGAATTCAGTGTTCGATTGGTTTATTTTTACACTTCTTTTAAAATTAGCCTTGTAAATCCTTATCTAAAGGGTTTACGGCTGTAATTATTCCGAATATCTCGGGGTGTTACGAATATGGTATCGGAGCTAAGATTTATGGATATCTTGGCGATCGGGTTAGTTAGTGCATTTACGTTATTGATTATTGGTCGTTCGTAACATCAACTGCTTGAGCCGACATCGTCAATTAATTTGTGGTTGTAAGTTTCCTAATCTCGAATACTCTTGTTTTATTTAATTCACGTCTTGTAAACATTAATGAATGTACTTTGAGAAAGTTTGTCCCAGGATATTGAGTATTTATGTTTACGGTATGTTGAGAGGAGGTCGTGGACGCGGGCCTGGTCGTGGGCCAGCGGACGTGGTAATGCGAGGCAAGAAGAGTCGGTATCTACCCAGAGATAACCGCTAGTCAAACGGATTCACATTAGGGGACGGCGAGATCGGCAAATAATAATGCGAGATCCTAACGTGCGGGAGTGCTTGGCAGTGGTTGCCAGATAAACCGGTTTGCTCAAGTTGTGGATCGCATGCGAGACGGCGATGGGGCGAGAATAACGTGGATAATCGGGAGATAAATGGCTGCAAGTGATCAAATTGCATCCTCCGAAATTTGATGGTTCGTGAGACGCTTTCTTGGGATCACATTTGAAAGAATTAGAGAAGATTTTGCGGGGATTAATTGTCCCAACGATAGGAAGGTTCCAGTCGCGGTATCTTCGGACAGGAGGCTTTCGGCGGTGGGAGGCCATTCGGCCAGGAGGAGCATAATGTTGGTAGGATGAAATTGGCCCGATGATGGAGGCGCGATTGTCCTCGCCGGTTAGAGAGGCCCGAGTTCGGGAGTTTTCTCACCGCAAAATTCGAAGCAAGCTGTGGAAGTGATTAAGAATTTTAATCACCGGTGACTTATGTGCGCCACACAGTCGGGCCGAGGCGGAAAGGATTTTCCATTTTGACATGCGAATGAAGCCGGAAATTCACAATATATGTCGGATTTGATTGTACCACCTTGAGGCGATGCTCGGGACAAGGCGTTGGCCTACGATATGAAGGAAGCGGCGGTAGAGAAATCGGCGGAAGCAAAAGCGAGAAGGTGTCGGGCAACTTCGCGGAGAATAAGAATAGCGGGCCGCCGTGTCAGTCCTCTTTTCACTCATCCAGAGACCTCCGCATCCTAGTCGAGGAGGAAAGAAGTTAGGCGGCAAGCATTTCCGACACGGGGAAGAAGTGTTACAAGCTGTGGAAAGGCGGGACATGTTCGGCGTGATTGTTTCGCTTTCTTTGTGACTGTTTGAGTGTGGACGGGGAAGGACATCGCGCAACATTTTGTGGGAATGCGACCCGATCTTTTGGTACTCGCGCTCCGGCTCGATCCGAAGGAGGCAGTGTGAACCGAGGCGCGGCAAAGTGGATTTCAGTGACGGCGGGAAGAGAGAGGCATCGATCTTTGGGTCCGTTCCTCCACGCTTTATGCGAGATGAGAAATCGATGATCGAACAATTGTTGCATCAGTGCGATTGAGATCCTTTTGCAACTTGATTAGTGTCTTGTTCGATTCAGGAGCCACGCATTCTTTTATATCTTTGAACTGTGTTAATCGTTTGAACATCTCGTGCTTGTATAATTGTGAACCTTATGTTGTGGGATTACCGAGCGGAGAGAAAATTGTGGGAACCTTAGAAGCTAAGGATTTCACAGTATCTATGGAAGGAAGAGATTGGCCATCGAATCTTATTGTGGTTGACATCTGCGGTGACGATTTAATTCTCGGAGATGATTGGCTCGACCGTTATGGAGCTGTGCTGAATTACCGAGAGAGAGTCATTTCCATCATTGCTGATGACGGATCTGAACACTTATTCCGAGGATGGAGACCGGGAAGCTCGGGGAAATTGATCAAGACAATGAAAGCTGTGAAATTACTGAAGCAAGGATGTCACGGACTTTGGTGCTATGCCATGAGGAAAGAGGAAGGAGTAGAGCTCTCATCTATTTCAGTTGTGAATGAGTTCTCAGATGTTTTTCCTGACGAACTACCTGGATTACCTCCGCAGAGAGAAGTGGAATTCACTATCGAATTAGAGCACAGAGCGGCTCCTATTTCCGAGCACCATATCGCATGGCGCCAACCGAGATGTATGAACTCAAGAAACAAGCTGGAGGAATTGTTGCGAAGGGTTATATTCAACCAAGCATTTCTCCTTGGGAGCGCCGTTCTCTTTGTCGGAAGAAAGACGGATCCCTCCGATTGTGTATTGATTACGGGGAACTCAATAAGATGACAATCAAGAACAAGTATCCTATACCTCGGATCGGCGACTTGTTTGATCAGCTGCAAGGGGCAAGGGTATTCTCGAAGATTGACTTGCGAGCGGGATACCATCGATTGAGAATTAAGGAATCGGATATACGAAATGCTTTGAGATCGATGCAGGCATTATGAATTTGTAGTGATGCCATTTGGACTTACCAATGCTCTGCGGTATTCATGCAATTGATGAATCGGGTATTCTTGGAGTACTTGGATAAATTTGTGGTCGTTTTCACCGTGACATCTTGATATATTCGAGGGCCTTGAGAGGAACATCTTGAACATTTACGTGTGGTTTTGAGCATCTTGAGAAAGGCAATTTGTATGCTAAGCTTTCTAAATGCGAATTTTGGCTTAAGGAAGTAAACTTCCTTGGGCATGTGATATCATCCGACGGAGTTCGGTGGACAGAAGAAAGTCGAAGCAATCTTGGAGTGGGAAGCTCCTAAAAGCGTGAAAGAAGTCAAGCTTCTTAGGACTTGCTTTGGATATTATCGCCGCTTTGTAGAGGATTTTCCAAAATTGCTCGTCCGCTCACTCATTTATTCTGAGAAAACTCAAAAGTTCATGTGGAATGAGGAGTGCCAGCTAGTTTTGTGAACTTAAGAGGAGGTGGCAGCGGCACCTATATTAGCGTGCCCGAGAAGGCCAGCGGATTTATGGTATCTGTGATGCTTCAAATCGGGGTTTGGGTTGTGTGTTGATGCGAAGGATAAAGTGATTGCTTATGCTTCTCGGCAATTGAAACCGTGCGAATTTAATTATCCGACTCATGATCCGGAGCTAGCAGTGTGGTCTTTGCCTTGAAAATCGGCGACATTATTTGTCGGCACTCATTGTCGGATCTTCTGAGACCATAAGAGCCTCAAGTACATTTTGATCGAAAGAGTTAAACATGAGGCGAGAGAAGGTGGTGGAATTGATCAAGGATTACGACTTGGAGATTCTCTATCATCAGGGAAAGCAAATGTAGTAGCCGATGCTTTGAGCCGTAAACTGTTTCCCTTGAGTGTTGGAAGCACTTACGTCCCAAACCGGTATTCAACGAGGCCCGATCCGCGAGGATTGAAGTATGGGCACCGGGAATCGAGGGCAACTTTATGTGATGGGCCGACTTCATCACTAGTCGAGGAGATCAAGTCTAAACAATTGAGCGATTCTCGATCCTTCGATTATGTGTGAAGTAAAGAAAGGAAAAGCCCGGATTCGTGATACAAGATGATGGAGTTACGAGATTTGAGTCGACTTTGCTTTCCCGATGATGATGATTTGAGAAGGACTATTACGAAGGAAGCTCACAGCGCGCCTATTCTATTCACCGGGCGTGATAAGATGTATAAAGATTTAAAGCAAAACTTACGGTGGGGAATATGAAGAAGGGCGTAGCGGAGTACGTTTCAAAGTGTTTGACTTGTCGGCGAGTTAAGATTGAACATCAACGACTGCCGGAATGTTAAGACCGCTTAGATCCACGAGTGGAAGTGGGAGGATATCTCGATGGACTTCATTACTAGTATGCCAAGGACTAGAACGGGAATGAACATGATTTGGGTTGTAGTTGATCGACTAACCAAGTTGGCTCATTTCTGGGAATTAAAGATACATGGGGACCCGAGAGATTGGCACGAATATTTATTGCGGAGATAGTCGATTGCGGGGACGCGAAGACCATTATTTCGGATTGAGATGGTCGTTTCGTGTCACATACGGAAAGCGATTCACGGGGCTTTGGGGTCGAGCTCAACTTTAGCATGACTTATCATCCACAAGCGGATGGTCGATCTGAAAGAACTATACTGACAGTAGAAGACATGCTTAGAGCTTGTGCTTTAGATTGGTCGGTGATTGGGAAGTTCACTTGCCCTTGATCGAGTTCACCTATAATAACAGTTGGCATGCTTCTATTAAGATGGCCCCATTTGAAGCTTTATACGGGAGAAGATGCCGATCGCCCTGTCTTTGGGATGATTCTTGGATTTGATCGGACGGAACCGAAATTGATTATTCGGACTCAAGAGAAGATAGCCTTGATTCGAGAGAGGCCGTTGTTGCCCAGAGTCGGCGAAGTCTTATGCCGATGTACGTCGTCGCCCTCTAGAGTTCGGCCTGGGGACCACGTACTATTGAAGGTGTCTCCTACACGAGGATTTTCCGTTTTGGGAGAAGAGGCAAGCTTAGTCGAGATATATCGGACCATTTGAGATCCTAGAGAGTTGGGGATTTAGCATACCGGTTGGCCTTACCGCCATCACCGAGTCATGTTCACAATGTGTTTCACGTATCCCAGCTGCGAAGTATGTACGGACCCGATCACGTCATTGATTTCGACGAGATCGAGATAGCTAATGATGGCACCTTGAAGAGAGACCAATCAAGATACTTGAGAGCCGGATCAAGCGGTTGAGAAATAAACCAATACACTTGGTTAAAGTACAATAGTCACGACATGGAGTCGAAGAGGCCACTTGGGAAACGGAGGACGGTATGAAGGCTAAATATCAGGAGTTGTTTTCATCATAAGTTTGGACGAAACTTCTTTTTAGGGAGGAAGGATGTAATGCCGAGATTTACATTATGTAATTGGAACTTGTGATATTGTAATGATTGTACTTTTATGCGAGTATTATTCTCCGTATTTCATAATCCGATGTTGCCGGCGTTTAATTTCATGGTTGTGATTTGTAAGGTTGAAATTGCTGTGCATGTAGCGCACGCTACGAGGCTAAGGGTAGCGACGCTAACATGGTTTCATAGAGCACGCTACGAGAATGTAATTAGCGCACGCTATGCGTGGTCAAATTGATTGGGACGTGCGGTAGGTGAGATCGGCGGGGACCTGTCCGGATCGTGTCGAATGTACTGGCGGCTTTCGGGAAAAGCCGAGTCAACGCCTTAGCACGCCTTCTGGTATATGCGTAGCGCACGCTAAGTGCCGAGTACATTTTAGGCTGTGAGCCGTTAGCGCACGCTACGAACAGGGTCTAGCGCGCTAATAGCCATTTATTATAAATAGGACATCATCCTATTCGAGATTTGATTTTCTCCTCCCATAACCCGAACTCTTACACTTAGATCATAACTCCTTCGTCCTAAACACTTCATATCAACCTCCTAGTTCGAGATTGAAGATCGTATATCATTGGAGATTGGTGTTCAAGCCTTCGGTGTTGGATCGCTTCATTTTCCTCCGTATTCTTCACTACTTTGAGGTAGGTGATTCTTCACTGATGTTAGTAATGTTCCTAAGGAAGTTTGAATCATGTTTTGATAGCAAGTATTTCGTTTATAATCGGTCATCACATGTTAGAAGGATACTTTTGACGTATCGGCATTATATATCGTATGAACCTTTGAACCATCTTATTATAAGGACTCTAAGCATGTTCAAATCGAGTTATGATCAATAATCGGATATTTACCCGATTGATACGTTTTACGATGGAATCATGTGTTTTGGAACGTAGAACAAATGGAACTTAGATTATTTCTTGGAGATCGTAGATGAATTATGATGTTGAGTTGGCTATCCGTATATTTGTATTTCACGATCATAAATCTTCCACAAACCTTATTAGCATGATTTGCCCGAGGATAACTTGTATTATCACGGTAGGATTCATGAGTTCCTCACCATTCAACCCGATTTTGGCTTGCGATTACGCCATGCAATATTAGCGCACGCTAACACGTGTGAGTTAACGTGCGCTATCGGGTCGAATAACGCCCGGCGTCGTAGCGTACGTTATGAGACCCGGCCAGTCGGGCGCGACCGTGGCTAGCGCACGCTAGTCTTATACGATAGCGTCGCTAACGATCCATCTTAGCGCCGCGTTACGTAGAGTACGTAGCGCGCGCTAGCGATCGAGCGATTGGTTATTTTGAGCTTTTCGGCCGTAGGCAATTGTTAGGCCATCGTTCGACTTGAGATGATTTGTATATCGTTCCTTTTGTTAAGGTTCGAGCTTGTTACGTTGATCGAAGGAGGCGGCCTTCGAGCGTGTCGAGAACATTGAAGTGTTTCGTCCTTGCCATTTTCGAGGCAAGTATCATATGTCGAGTTCGATTTATCATGCTTGTGGTTTTATTCATATTGTTGAATATGAGATGTATTTCGAGAATTTTCGTGATATTCGTTGTTGTTTGTTCGTATTGATGAACATATTGAAATGCATATGTGTATGCATAATTGTTTCATTTATGGTATAAATGATCAGGGGATCATGAGGATCTATCTTGAGGGCTGGATCGAATGTCCACCATGCGTTGGTCCGACGGGATCATCATGGGGATCTATCTTGAGAAGCTGGATCGCTGGACGGGTTTTCCACCATGCGTTGGTCCACGGGATCATCATGGGGATCTATACCAAGGGACTGGATCATTTGGATTACCTGTATTGTGTAGATGGAATCGTGAGGATTCGCATCGTTGGATTCCGTGGCGGAAGTCCGTTTGCATGTTTTATGATGTATTAATGATTTATTCTATGACGATACTTGTACTAGCATTGTTTTGCTAACCCCTTCGGGGTGGACATTGTTTTGATGTTCGGGTAGTCGAGGAGCGGGAGGCGACCACGATGCAAGCGGAGACGATGAGATGGCTCAGTGATGTGGTTGATGTTCTTATTATTATGATTTGTCTTCTTGGTTCGTTTAGTAATCGAGTATGTCTGTATTAATAAAGTCTTTTCGATATGGTTGTATAAGTCAGCACATTTGATCGTTTGTTTCAAATCTGTATGTGAATTCCAGTGTTCGATTGGTTTATTTTTACACTTCTTTTAAAATTAGCCTTGTAAATCCTTATCTAAAGGGTTTACCGCGCTGTAATTATTCCGAATATCTCGGGGTGTTACACCATCATCCTGAACCTCAGGTTGGTACACATTTCGAACGCACCGGTTCGATTCTCAATTATCCTACAGCAAAAATCATGAAGATATACATATGGGAGACAAAAATTTTTCTTGTGACATGTAGTCTGAACCATGTCGACAACTTTGGAGCCTGTGAACAGTCCATAAAATTTAGTGATTAGCTCTTGAGACCCGAATGTCTCAAGTTGATCCATAGTCAGGCCATCAGCGGGTAGCCTGTAGATGTTCTGGAGCAGATCGTTATCAATACAGATCTCAACTCCCTGGATTGTAGCGGTGATGTCGGCAACATGACCTCATTGGGCCAATGACAGAAAGCGTACGGCAGCGTTGAGGTAAAATTCCTCAACCAGATGAGCATCGTACTTATCAGCGGTCTGACTTCTAAGGCAATAGAGGCCTTGTTGACGAAGCCGAGTTATGATGTACTCCATGGGTTCTGCGTCGTTGGTTTCAGACATAATGCGCTCAATGATAACAGATCTTGAAAAGATCCGGCCATCAATGATGTTAGCGATTTTCTTGAGCGGGGAGAAGAAGTTTGTCCGGCCATTTGATGATTTCTTAAGAAAAAGTGCAAGAAAATAATCGAAATATGCGGTAAAATGCGAGAAAAGTATGTAAATGTTTTTGCTTGAGAACTCTTGAATTTGCGAAAGCGTAAAGAGTCCCTAATGGCGGATTCAGTCCTTTTATAGTTGGGCGGCGAAATAGGGTTTTGCATAGTACGAATGGTCGATTTTAAGGGATGGGAACCGGTTTTGAAATCAACGGTTAAGATGGTGAGTGTAACTGGTACGCTAATCCATTAAAATGTTTAAAAATGAGCGGGTCCCATTTCGACATTTGTGTCACCCTAAATGCCTAAAACGGCGGTTTTAAAATAATAAACAATTTAAAACATCGTGTCTTTCGAGATTCAGATGTCATGTAAGGCATTTAATGTACATGACGTTTGACATAAAAACAGGGCACGTGGACAAAAATCATTTTAATAAGAAATAATATGATATTATATATATACTGAATTGAAATCCTATAGTATGTCTGTTTAGCGTCGTCTGGCGTTCCCCCTCAAAAAGGTACGTATAGGTTTTAAATTCCATCTGACAACTTAAGGATTAATCTTTGTATTCATGGGTCTGATATTCCCCCTTAATTATTGCACACGTCAGCTGTAGGATTCATATGTCTTCGCTCGCTACAGTGCTGTATTGACAATTCTGAGTGTACGAATAATTAACGTTGGATACTGTATTCTTGGGTCTTACAGCGTTCCCCCTCAATTTGTTGAGTAAAAAAAAATAGTAATTTACTTACAGGGAGTCTGGCTGTAGCATTCCCAATTCTTGTTTGAGCATGTTGAATCTTGCTGTGTCGAGTGGCTTGGTGAAGATGTCGGCCAGCTGAATGTCTGTATGAACCTTTTCAAGGCGAACATCCTTTTTCTCGACGTGATTCCTTATAAAGTGATGCTTCATGCTGATATGCTTAGTGCGCGAGTGCAGGACAGGATTGTGCGTGATTGCAATTGCACTCGTGCTATCACACATGATTGGAGTCTCTCTGGCATCGATTCCATAGTCTGACAATTATTGTTGCATCGAAGGATGCATACAACTACCGGTGACATAGTACTCTGATTCAGCCATGGAAAGAGAATTAGCCAATTGCTTCTTACTGAACCAAGAAACGAGTCTAGGTCCAAGAAAGTGACAAGTTCCACTTGTACTCTTCCTATCTAGCTTGCAGCCTCCGAGATCCGAGTCGCTGTATCCAACTAAATCGAATCCGCCTTCCTTAGGATACCATAATCCTGCATCAACTGTTCCTTTAATGTACTTCAGGATTCATTTAGCTGTATTGAAGTGTGATTCCTTAGGTGCAACTTGATATCTTGCACACACTCCAACAAAGAATGGATATCGGGCTGCTAGCCGTTAGGTACAGGAGTGAACCAATGAGCTTCTGTAGAGTGATTGGTCAAACGGCTTTCCGGCTTCATCGGCACTAATTTGCGGAAGTGCTCATGGGGTTGGCGAGGATTTGGAAGTGTTCATTCCAAATTTGTTGAGAAGCTCCTTCTTTGTATTTTCTTGGTTGATGAAAATACTGTAGGCATCTGCTTTACACTGCAAACCTAGAAAATAACTAAGTTCCCCATCATACTCATTTCAAATTTACTTTGCATGAGATGAGAGAACCTTTGACATAAAGCAAGGTTAGTTGAACCAAAAATAATATCATCCACATAGATTTGCACCATAAGAAGGTCATCACCTTCTGTATCTTGAACAAGGTCTTGTCCATGACACCTTTCTCAAATCCGTTGTTGGTTAGATCTTTGGGACGGGTTTCGTACGGGATCTAGGGGCTTGTTTAAGTCCGTCTGGCGCTTTCCTTAGCACGTAAACTAGGTCAATACCGTCTGTGTTGGCAAACCACGGTGGTTGTTCAACATAAACTTCTTTGCAAGGTCTCCATTCGGAAAGCACTTTTGACGTCCATTTGGTATACAATAAAACTCTTATGGGCGGCAAAGGCGAAATATCTGATGGCTTCTAGTCTCGCTACGAGGGCGAAGGTTTCATCATAGTCTATGCCTTCTTCGACTATAGCCTTGTGCGACTAGTGGATTTGTTCCTTATGATAAGTCCATTTCGATCCTTTTTGTTTGAAATACCCATTTGGTTCCTATAACCGATTGATGTGTTGGTGCAGGTACAAGATACCATACATTGTTTCTTTGAAACCGTTAAGCTCTTCTTCCATAGATGTTATCCAATGAGAATTATTAAGAGCGTCTATGGTGAAACGAGTTCGGATGGGCTAAAAATACGGCAATAGTGCACATATTGAGTCTTCTAAGCTCGGATTGAGATTTCCATTGAAAACCGTGATATCTCAAGATCGATTCTTCTTGTGCACAAAGTACATTTCCTTGTGTACTCTGTATTCTCCTACGAGTAGAAACACCGGCATTTATGTTTCCAATGATCGGCTCTTGCGGGTGATCTCTCAACCATCTTGGTCGGGTTCTAATTCGGGATCCGTCTTGTATCGAAAGATTATGTGGATCTGACTTGGCTTATGCAGATCGGCTTCATCCACATCGATTCTTACAGTGCGGGGTTGATTTCTAAATCAACGGCGGGTTCTATGGGAGTTGGAGGATCCAAGATAGATAGATGGTGAATGTTACAGTGATATCATCTACTCTGTAGGGTCATGGTGTGGTTCGTCAAACACTACATGAATCGATTCCTCGATCATCGACTTCCTTTTATTAAAGATTGAAAGCTTTCTTGTGAAGGAGTATCCTACGAATATTTCTTCATCGATTTCTCATCAAAGGTTCTAAGTTGGTCTTTCCCATTATTGATACATAACACCTGCATCCAAAATGTGGAAATACGAAACTAACGGAGTTTTGTTGTTCCATACCTCATATCTTTGTTTTGTTGTGGTGCTTGTTGACGATACGGTTTTGAGTGTAGCATCTTTGTATTGGTTGCTTCACCCGAAACTGTGGCAATTTGCTTGCGGCAATCATTGTCCTTGTTGCTTCTTTCAACGTCCTATTCTTTCGCTCGGCACACCATTTTGTTGAGGTGTACGGGCGGTGAGTATTCGTTGTATTCCATTCTCCGAACAGTATTGCTCTATAAAGCGGTTAGTAAATTCTGTACCTCTGTCGGAACGAATGCACACGATACTCGATGCCTTTTCATTTTGCAACTTTCTCAGGAGCTCGGGCAGCTTTGATGTTGTTTCCTTCTTCTTGCTAAGAAAGATCGTCCAAGCATACCTGGAATAATCATCAACAACAACCATGCAGTATTTCTTACCTCCCAAACTTACTGGGTCTACAGGACCGTAGAGATCCATGTGTAGCATTTCCAACACTCTTTGGGTTGAAAGATAGGATTTGCTCTTCAGGATTGACTTGATTTGCTTGCCTTTCTGACATGGTCCGCAGACGCTGTCCTTCTTGAATGACACATTTGGCAAACCTCTAACCATTCCATGTCTTGAGAGCTTGTTTATTGTCTTGAAGTTGACGTGAGACATCCTCTTGTGCCATAACCAGCTAAGATCTACAGTGCCTTTGGCAACAAAGCATGGAATTGAGGAGCTCATAGGCTTCCAGTCAGCAATATACATATTACCTGATCTGCTTCCTGTAAGCACAACTTCCTTGGTTTGGATGTTTTTGACTCTACAACGATCTATATAGAACTTCACCGAGAACTGTGTATCACAGAACTGGCTAATACTAAGTAGATTATACTGTAAGCCTTCAACATATGCAACATCGGTGACTTTGAATTTCCCGACAAGTAGGTTTCCTTTCCCTCTTGTTCTTCCTTTAGATTTATCACCGAAACGAACTTTTGGACCGCGACCTTCTACAAAATCTGATAGCTTGCTCCTATCTCCGGTCATGTGTTTAGAGCATCCACTATCAAAGTACCAGGTATCCTCCTCTAGAATGTCCTGTAACAAAGAGATTAAGTAGATTTAGGTCCCCTTTGATTTTTGGGTCCATGATTGTTAGTTCCTCTTGGTACCCAAGTCTTCCTGGCAGTAATTGGTTTACTGTAGGACATACTCGGTACAATGTTGCGATATCTACGGGGGGCATATCCATAGTTGTTATAACCATGATAATTATTATGCATGAAAAATTCAGGGTTATTATTATTAATCCAGTACGAGTGCCGTCTTGGAGGTGGAGCCATTTTCTTAGGCCTAACAGCTTGCCTTCTGGGTCTCCAGTTGGATTCCCAATGCTGTTGTTGATACTGAACCGTCATCTGCTGTCTCGAGGGATAACGGGGCTCCTGTATCCAATACCTCGGCGTGCTGTACTGATAGTATTGCCGTGCGGGCCTTTGGTGGTTGGATACAGCCTTCCTTCTGAACGGCTGTTGGCGCTGTTGATATGCTCTGGGAGCATGCTGTTGAGTGTGCCTCACAGGTTCGAATGGTTTATGATTCCGCTGTCTGGAATAGGATTGCGGGGGCGGAATAGCAGCCTTCCGTTTTCTCGGTACAGCAGGTTCCTTCACGGGACTAGGGATTTCTTCCGATTCTGGAATGTGTTCCACACTCTTGACGAACACTGTACTAGTTTTCCCTTTGTTTGAACATGAGTTGTATCCTAAGCCACTTTTGTCATGAGCATTTTGCCCAAAGGCTCGAATTTCTTCCATTCTTTTGGACGATTTCTCGAACGATTTGAGTGGTCTCAAGTTCGATTTCTCGCTTTTGAGATTTGTGAATTTGGCTTGAAGTAGAACCAAATCATTTGTCTTGCTCTCGTAAGTTTTAGCCTCACTTAGTTCATGAGCAAGTTGATGATTGCTCTCCATGAGTTTTTCAAAATCGACTTTCTTTGGTTTCACGATAAGAGTCATATTTTCATAATTTATTTTCAGCAAGTCATTTTCATCTTTCAGCTCTAAATTAGTTAATTGAAGCTGTATATTCTCAGTTTTCAGTGTCTCATGGGCCTTTTGAATGTTTTTAAATTCATTCATCATGTTTTCAAAAGTATGAGATGCATTTGACGGAATAGCTGAGGTTGAACTTACCTCATCGTCGCTGTCTTCACCTTTTGTAATGTCTTTGGCCATAAAGCACATATATGCTTTATCATCGAACTCATCGTCAGATGAATCACTTTCAGTGACCACCTGAAGACATTCTGCTGATTTGGATGGTGTGGGGGAGGCTTCTGATTCTCCAATCAGGGCCTTGAGCTTGTCTTTCCAAGCACGTCTTCTTTCATCTCTCTCTTGTTGCTCGGACTCCGGCAACCTTTGGACTTTGGGATGAGGACATTTATTTGCATAATGCCCTAGTTTCCTGCAATTATAGCACAGGTTAGCATCACCATATGATGTTTCGGTACTTACCTTGTGGACAGGTTTGGGCCTGTAGGGAGTCTTTCCAGACTGTTTGATGAACTTTTTGAATTTGTGCATGAGAAGCGCCATTTCATCTTGAGACAGGATGTCGTCCATCACAAGCATTCTTGTGACTAGGCTTCGACGAGTGGGCATCTTGTGTCGACGGTTCGATCTGCGGCTAGAGCTATGACCTTTGAAGGATATTCTTCAGCTTTCTCTCTTCTGTCAATATCATACTCAAAAGCTTTGAGGTCAGAGAAGAGATCAAAAGTAGATATTTCATTAAGATATCAAGATACACGCAAAGCTGTGGTCTTAATGTCCCATCGGCCGGGAGAGATCTGAAAATTTTTAAGTTCTTCTCCTTTTGGGTATAAATTTTGCCCAACGCTTCAAGTTCACCGACAATACCGGTGAATGCGAGGTCAAGTTCCTCAAGTGTCTCGGTTGGTTTCATTTGAAAGATTCAAATTCTTGATCGGTTTTGAAATCTTGTTTTCTTTTGAGAGCTCGGTTCCCTCACAAATCAACTTGAGTTTATCCTGCATTTCTTTGGGTCGTTTGCAGCTCTTTACCTTTGAGAACGTGCCTTTGTCAAGAGTGACAAATAACGCGTTCTTAGCTACGTTGTCAAGGTTTGCTCGCTTTCTTTCATCTGTGGTCCATTGCTCGCGATCCTTCTCGAGCATCTCAGCATGGGCTTGGCCTTCAATCCTTGCGGCCGTGTTTACCTTCATGATCTTGATAGGACCATCCTGTATAACAAAAATCATCTCTTCGTGCATTGCTGCAAGATGAGCCTCCATCCTAATTCTCCAGTCATCAAATTCGTTAATAGAGAACATAGGGACTTTGTTGATCATAGAAGTATCCATATGATAATACAGAAATGAAAGAGACTGTTTTGAAAATAAGTGATTTTGGATCTGATTCGGTTAAAAATACGACTGATTCTTTTTAGAATCAACCGCTCTGATACCACTTGTTGGCCACTAAGTATACTGGATACAGTTTGGAAAATAGTTTAAATGATAAACTGTACGGATTTTAAATTTGAGTGCGTAGCGGAAGTCTTAGATACAGTAGGTTGCTGTGGATACAGCAACTAAATGTATAGTGTATACTTAATTAATCACAGTAATTAAAACAGTAAAAACTGAAGGTAAATAACACAGTAATTAAAGTGGTTCGAGGTAAACCCCTCTACGTCCACTGGTCCTCCACACAGGAGTAAAAAGTTTTTTATAATTACTACGTACACAACTACATAATTATAACAACACACAATCAATATATCATTCACATAGATTGATATAAAGATCTTAGCTTCAACCGTTCACACAGATTGGTTTTGAGCTAATGCTTTGACTTGCTTCTTCACACACAGTTCTGAAGCTTCGTCTTATTCAATGCAAATCCTTCACACGATTAGGAGAAGCACAGATTGCTCACCCACACATTTGTTTGTTCAAAGTATAGAACAGATGGTGAACAACAACTTTGACTTTAAGAGCTTTCAGCTGATGAAGTGTTGTTCAGAATGATGAGCACTGTATATCTCTTTTGATCTGAGTTGCAGTAAGCTTTGGAGATATGTTTTGCTCTAATAATAATTTCGGTAGCTTGGGTAAGTGATCTTCAGCATCTTGATGTGATATATATAGTCTCTGAAATATATATCCGTTGAGATGTATCCGTTTGAGTGAGATTCCGTTCCAACGGGATTATAACACGATCCGGATTTAGCGGGATTTGAAGATCTGTTGACTGACAGTATTTAAATACTTTATCCTTGAGTATTTAAATACTTCTTTATACCCGGGATTTGAATGTAGACTTTTGGCCACTAGACAAGCTTTCAGCCTTCTTCCTTCTTGGTCTTGACCTCCACTTGGGCAGATGGGAACTCCATCTTCACCCCAATGCAGCCATCGAACCAGCCCAGCCGGGGACCCCGAATGATGAAAAAGTAGATTCGAGAACAGTAAGAAGAGTAACTGCTGATCAACGGGACTTGACTTCTGGAGATTCCTTCTTTGTCCTGTTTGTGAGCTGTATGGAAGATAATTGTATTTGAGATTCGAGACAGTTTCCATACTTGGTCTTTTATAAGACTTCTTGCTGTACTGAAGGGCTTCACTATATGCTGATTCGAGGCAGGTCTTCGATACAGGATAATGCCTCAATGCTTTGATACAGTTTTCCTTTACTGTATGCGGATTGGCATATATGTCAAAACCTCTTTATCAAATACTATTCGATACAGGGATTGGATATCCCGGCTGTTTCGATACAGGGTTCTTGTTTTCCCAACAGATATGAAGCATCACTTCATCAGGAATCATATTGAGAATAAGGATGTTCGGATCGAAAAGATTCATACAGAGATTCAGTTGACCGACATCTTTACAAAACCTCTCAACACGACCAGATTCTGCATGCTTCGTCAAGAATTGGGAATGCTACAACCGGACTTCCTGTAAGTTTTTATGCTTTTACTCATCGATTGAGGAGGAATGCTGCAAGACCTAAGAATACAGTATCCACATTAATTAAATGTACACTCAGAACCAGTCAGATAGTACTATAGGACAAAGAAGGCATGAAATCTTCCTACAGCTGACGTGTGCATTAATTAAGGGGGAATACAGTACGACCCATGAATACAGTATTAATCCAGATATTGGTGTAAGAATTTAATCCTGTATGTACCTTTTAAAGGGGAACATTGTATTTTCATAGATACATCACATACACTCTAGGATGTCAATTAATATAATATATTATAATATTGTTCGTACAAAAACGTTTTAAGTCCACATGCCCGGTTTACATTTCAAACCTTTTATTCTTTAATACTTTAAAGACATCTAGACTTCAATGCCTCAAATAACATGATTTTAATTATTTCAAAACCGCCGTTTCGTGCAATAAGGGGAGATGAACTGTCAGAAGTGGGACCTGTTATCATTTCAAAAACAGATGGAAAGACGTACTGGTTATTCTGAACCCATATTGTATGTTCATTTTAAAAAGACGGTTCCCATCCCTTAAATCTGACCATTCACTGTATGTAACCCTAATCTTCCCGCACCTTATAAAAGGACTGTATTTTGCTCACTTAGACTCTTTGTGCTTTCTGCAATTTTAAACGAGTCTTGAGCAAAAATAACCTACATTATTCTCTACATTTTCTGCATTTCTCTGCAATATTCTCCAAGTTTATCTTCAACTTTTTCTGCTAAAATGACTACTTCTCAAACTTCCTCCCTCTCCCTGAAGAAGAAAGAGACTATCATCGATGGACGTATTTTTGCCAGGTCTGTCATGATGGAAAGAATTAACGTCGAAGGATAAGACTCCAACGGAATGGATGTTGTTCGGGTGAAACAGCAAGGGCTCTACCGCCTTGCTAGTCGCCACGCCGACTTGTATGATGAGCATATCGTTGAAGATTTCTACTTGGACGCATAGATCGTGTACACGTCTAAGAGACTATGAGGTGGCGTATCTGAAATATGTGCATCTGTTCAAGGGATTCATGTCTTTTTGAACAAAGAACTGCTTGAAAAGCTCTAGAGAATTCCATCGGATGGCCTGAAGATGGAAGAATTGGAGACCTTTGGGTCGGAGGAATTGCTGACTGCCTAGTGGAGGCTATTCACTGGGGATGAGGATGCATAGAATGTTCATCCTTCATGCCAGAAAAAGAATTTTTGCCTGCCTTATGTCTATCTGCATGACTTCTGCTTCCGAGTTATTGAGAACCGGATAGGAGCGTTCGAAATGTGCACAAACCTTCGCTTTTTGATGATGGTGGCCATCATGTCAGGAGGAAAGGTTAATTGGTGCCAGATTCTGCTGAAAAGGATACAGGAGGAGGCTGCCAAACCTTAGTCCGCTAAGAAATCTTTCGGCCTCATTCTCAACTATATCCTTACCAACTGCAGAGTCAAACAATCCGAGCATGCCAAGAAGATTGGCCCCGGAAAGTTCATTGGAGGAATGACTTCCACCATGTTCAAGAAATCGCCTTTGATTGCAAAAAGGCCGAACCCCAAATTCATGCCTATCTCAAGTGACCCAAGAGATGTCACTGAGCGGATCGTGAGCGTGGAAAAGACAAAGAAGAGGAGTTTCCCAGATAGCCGATCACCCCATGTTGTCGATAAAAAGAAAAATAAGGCAAAGAAGTCTTCCAAGACTGTGACTATAGTACCCGCTGCAGCTATAGTAGAGGCCTCTCCTGTTCCTATCGCTGATCCTATCCCACAGGGCGCAATCTTATGGAAGAAACAGTTGATGTGCAGACAGCAGATCCCGAGCCTATGGAGGCTATGACGGAAGAACAACTGTTTGCCAAACTGGAGGGTCCTGGCGAATCGGTTGCCCCCTTAGAGCCGAAAGCCGCAACCCCTGACAGGGTACCCACACTTGTACAGGATCCCTCTCCCCACACTGTACCATCTCCTGTCTGGGATCCCTCTCTGAAACAGGTTCCCACACCTATCGAGGATCCAATCCGAACATTAAACCCAACTACTGTACTGAGCCCCTCCCCATCAGAAATAATAAACAACACTCTCCTTCAAGTCCAAATAGAGCAAGCATATGAACGTTTCAAGACATGGAAGTCATACAGAGTTGACCCAAACGACACCCTGTACAACTGGGCCAACTGGAAGGAAAAAGAATTATTCATTCTAGAGGTCACGGACACCCACAATGTTGAAGTCTTGATCCGTTGGGAGGATCACTTTTGCCAAGAGCTCATTTATGACTATTACAAGGCAAAAGAGAAGGCTAGACTGAAAGGGAAATCGCATTCCGCTGACAAAGCTCCCTCACCAAGCCATCACTCCAACCTGACTCGGATGCTGACGATGATGCCTTACAGGCAGGCCTGCGGATAAGCCGTGAAGAGGCCAGGGAATGAGAAATGGCCAATCACCACAGCCAACAGGGTCAGGGGACATCTGACAGAAACCAGTCCCCTCCCCCGCAACAGGAAGCTGCCAACGATCCACAACAGGAGGAATCAGTCCCTCCTGTTACCGCTGAAGAGCAAGTTGTTGGGATTCGGTGCCTAAAACAAAGCCCAGCGGAAGCGGTAAAACAAAAATTAATTCGATCTGAATCCCTACGAAGATCGATCGAGCTACGTATATACGAATATATAAACGAAAAGCAAGAGTCGTAAGAAACTAACCCTTGAAGTCCGTTGATTAAATGGTAACCTTCTCTTGAGCTATTCCCCAAGCTTTAGTTTGATCTCTACGAGTTCAATCCGCTCCAAGCTCTTGAACGATCCAATGCCGAAAGCACCGCGTCTCTACTTGCCATGCGCCGGAAGAACGATCGGAACAACAACACTCGATTACCTCTAAGGTTACGGCAAGAATCAAGTGATGAAGCTTTATATTTGTGATTACAACACTCCAAGTGTATAACTCACTTACTCTCAATGAATCTCTCAATTTTCTCCAATAACAATTGAGATGATATGAAGAAGATGATGAAGACAATTGAGAAAATAGTTTTTCTCTCTCTCTCTCAATCTCACTTTCACGTATGGGATCAAAGATAGTAAATGAAAGATGTCTTCATCCCTCTTATTCAACTCCTCCCACATGTTACAACTCATGCATGTGGGAATCTAACCCCACCTCCACAATTATCATTCATTAAAGAATGAAGACATAAGTCCAAAAGGAAGGTGGCTAGAAAAAGGGGGGACATGGAGAAACGGATGAGTTCGGTTCGTTTCGGACTCCCGAGAGTCCAAACAGATAAACTCCAATTCCATCCCGATGTATTTGTATAGTTTAATTAATCCAATTAATTTCATCATATCAAATACATTATAACATAATTAATTTCTCCAAGAAATAATTATATCCATGAATTAAATTAATCACCCAGTGATATATTTAATTCATTAGGCCGTAAATCAATTTATCCAATAAATCGATTTAGACATCTAATGTCCCAAATTTATATATCCAATATCAAAAACACATAATGAGAGAATTAGCTTGATTCATTCCGTCGTCAATCCTAATGCACGACTCGGTAGGTCCGTCTCAGTCAGCAATGGGAGGAACCAAAGAGTAGTAGCACCACCTAGCCAGCCTGGCGGCCTACACTATACCCCAACTGAGAACGAATGATTGGGATCATTCAAAAACCATTCTGTCGTGAATACCAGTATACGTATAAACCCTTCTTTCAAATGTCCCGATCAAGTTATGGGGTCACGGTCAGTCAAACCCCATCTGTACTTGACGCTATGCATGCGTTAATGCAAATCGAGATCATCGAGCTCTTGTGTATCTAATACAGCTAGCTCCAATGCTTTGGCCAAAGACTTATGATCTCATCTGCCAATAACCGCATAGGACATATAACCCGCTCACTAACGGGAGAAAGAATTCTATCTTGTTATTCAGTAGGACCTGCTACTTGCCCGTCAAGATGCACGTCGAGGTTGACCCCCGCCTTCCGGTTTATAGGGTCGAACTACTCTAATGAAAATCTTGACGTCACAAGCACATCCCTACTAAATCCTCAAGTCGAAGGTTCACGAATACCTATCACAACCTTTCGATTCCGTCATTGACTGTCCCGGAGTGAAATCCGTGTGACGAATCGAGGGTGAGTCGGTTCGAGTATACTAATCCAATTAGCATACCTATAACGTGTGATTCCACTAACCATTAGTGTTCGACAGGCACACTCCATGTCAAAGAACATGTCATACAAGTCTTCACATAAACTTAACGCCCAGTCAAGTTTCATCGACTTGCGAACAATTAAGTATTTGAGCTATAACCTTTCCAGTGCCGACCCCCTTATCCATAAGGAGTGGAACGTTTTGCTCTCAAATACACGGACTAGTTTCTATATGTTTATTTACGAGTTAGGAATGCCAGTAACTACCAGTAAATAAAGAAACATCCATTGCCTTATATTGATTATTTACATAATAACAAGTACAATGCCCTCACTCAACATCCTCTGAGTGGCATTCGAGGGCATACTCCTAACAATCTCCCACTTGCACTCAATGCCACACACTATGGTATCTAATACCCATGTTCTCCAGATGACGCTCCAAGCTAGTCTGAGAAAGTGGCTTGGTCAGTGGATCGGCGACGTTGTCGGCCGAGTCTACTCTGTGCAGCACAATGTATCCCTTGCGAACAAATTCTCTTACGAGATGATACTTCCTCTCAATATGTTTGGTGCTGTTGTGAAACCTCGGTTCCTTGGCCTGCGCTACAGCTCCGTCGTTGTCGCAATACACAGTAATGTGCTTTAAAGACATGGTATCACTTGAAGTTCTCCCAGAAACTTCTTAATCCAGAACCCTTCCTTGGAAGCCTCCGAGGCTGCTTGATACTCAGCCTGACAGGTGGAATCAGCAGTCGCGCTTTGCTTGGCACTACGCCAAGATATTGCTACTCCATTAAGAGTAAATATGTATCCAGAAGTGGACATCGAGTCATCCTTCAGTCCTTGGAAGTCCGAATAAGTGAATCCCACCACATCCATTTCTCCACCGCCATACATAAGAACCATATCTCTAGTCCTTCTTAAGTACTTGAGAACGTTCGTTACAGCAGTCCAATGTTCCCTACCTGGGTTTGCTTGAAACCTACTCACCACGCTTACAGCATGCGCGATGTCAGGTCTTGTACACAATATAGCATACATAAGGCTACCCACGGCCGAAGCATATTGTATATTACTCATTTCCTTTCGTTGTTCCTCATTTTGCGGATGCATCTTCAAGGTGAGTTTTATTCCATGTCGCATCGGTAGGAACCCTCTTTTAGAATCATCCATCTTAAATCGCTTTAAGATTTTATCTATATAGAGGGATTGGGAAAGACCTATTGTTCTCTTCGCTCTATCCCGGTAGAGTCGAATACCAAGAATATAGGTAGCTTCTCCCAAGTCTTTCATGGAGAAATTACTCGAAAGCCAAGCTTTCACGTAATCGAGCATTCCCACATCATTTCCTATTAGTAGAATGTCATCTACATATAGTACTAAGAATGCGATCTTGCTCCCACTAACCCTCTTGTATACACAAAGTTCCTCTTCATTTTGCACGAAGTCAAACTCTTTGACCGCCTCGTCAAAATGAAGGTTCCAACTACGCGATGCTTGCTTCAGTCCATAAATGGAATGCTGAAGCTTGCACACTTTCTGAATATCGACTTCGGACACAAAACCTTTAGGCTGCTCCATATAGATTTCCTCCTCGAGGAATCCATTAAGAAAAGCCGTCTTTACGTCCATTTGCCATATCTCATAATCGTGGTAGGCAGCTATAGCAGGCATCATGCGAATAGACTTGATCATGGCTACGGGCGAGAAGGTATCGTGGTAATCGATCCCTTCCTTCTGGGTATAACCCTTTGCCACAAGCCTGGCCTTATAGGCGTCAACCTTGCCATCACCATCAGTCTTTCTCTTGTAGATCCACTTGTTCCCAATAGGCATTATGCCCTTGGGGCGGTCTACTAGAGTCCAGACCTGATTGATATGCATCGAGTCTATCTCAGCTTCCATAGCTTCCCGCCATTTCGCGGAGTTTACATCCACCATCGCTTGGTCATAGGTCGTCGGGTCGGTCTCTTGGCTATCACTTGGAATCACATGGAGACCCAGCTCCTCCAAGTGCACAAGCCCATACCTCTCAGGTAAATGAGACACCCTACTAGACCTACGAGGTGGTTGTACTTGTGTTTCAGAAAGTTCGGTTCCAGTTTCTTGCACAGGTGTCTTCCGAGAAGTTTCATTGTATTCTTCTAAAGAAATACTTCTACCTGCTCCGCCTTCCTGAATGAACTCATCTTCCAGGAAGTGTGCTTGTAAAGCAACAACGATCTTTCGATCTTTGGGCATGTAGAATAGATATCCCATCGTCCCAGACGGGAATCCAATGAAACGTCCCTTCGCGGATCTAGCTTCCAACTTCTCCACCTTAGTCTTCTTGGCATAGGCGGGACATCCCCAAATCGTAATATGATTAAGACTTGGTTTCCTGCCCTCCCACATCTCATGTGGAGTTTTAGGAACGGATTTAGAAGGACATCTGTTTAAGATGTAAGCGGCAGTCAGGAGTGCATACCCCCACAGGTAAATCGGTAAGTCAGTATAGCTCAGCATGGAACGGACCATGTTCAACAAGGTCCGGTTCCTTTTTTCTGACACACCATTTAACTGAGGAGTACCTGGAGGTGTTAGTTGTGAAACTATTCCATGTTCCTTAAGGAACTCGACAAACTCCGTACTTATATACTCGCCACCTCGGTCCGACCGAAGTGCTTTGATATGATTACCAGTTTGTTTCTCGACTAGGGCCTTGAATTCCTGGAATTTTTCAAAGGCCTCGGATTTATGTTTCATTAAGTATACATAACCATACCTAGTATGATCATCTATAAACGTAATGAAATATTGATATCCGTCACGTGCTACTTGCAAAGCACCACAAACGTCAGTATGGATTAATCCCAGTTTGTCAGCGGCTCTTTCAAAAGTCCCTGTGAAGGGGGAGTTAGTCATTTTGCCTTTAAGGCAAGATTCACAAGTAGGAAAGGGATCCGATTCCAATGGACCCATAAGTCCATCCTTTTCCATCTTGTAAACCTTGGTCTGACCAACATGACCAAGTCTAAGATGCCATTTCAAAACTTGATTGGTTTCATCCCTACCACGTTTTCTAGTCATAGTATTCACAACTACTTTGTTGCTGAGATTTAGATGATACAATCCATTCAACAATGTAGCAGTACCCACTAGTTTATTTCTAAAATAAATTTTGCAGGAACCATCACCAATGAAAAATGAAAAGCCTTTTCGGTCCATGACCGGAATGGATACAATGTTTTTATGCCCCTTAGGCAAAACAAGTACATCTTCTAAAGTCAAAACAAAGCCGGATTCTAAACCCAAAAGAAGTGATCCTATGTCGGTCGCCTCGACACTATGCCCGCTTCCGACTGTGATCATAACTTCTCCAGCTCCAAGCTTTCTACTTTGTTCCAGATCCTGATTCACATTACAAATATGAGAACTAGCACCAGAATCCAGTATCCAGGAAGTAGAAAATACAGTAGCAGAACAATTTGTTTCCAAAACTAAAAGTTCTGTACCTGAAGTCATGAAGAATTGGACAGTCTCTAGCCCAGTGGCACAGCTCACCGCACTTGAGACAAACATCCTTCTTCTTCTTGTTCTTTGGAACCATCGGGGCCTTGCCCTTTCCCTTAAGGTCCTTAGCTTGTGGTCCAGTCCGCTTCTTGGTCTTTTTCTTCTTATTCTTAGACTTCTGAAGTCCGGAAGAAATCACAAGAGCAGACTCCTTCATCCGCGGAGTCTTCATCTGAGACTGAGCGGTCACAAGTTTGTTCATTAGCCCAGCTAAATTACATGCAATCTCATTGCAGTTGAAGTTCATAACAAACTGTGAGAAGGAATCAGGGAGAGACTGTAGGATAAGGTTGGTTTGGAGAGAAGTATCCATTTTAAAATCAAGAGCCTCCAATCTCTCGATCATGGATATCATTTTGAGGATGTGTTCCCCAACCTTATCACCTTCCTTCATCCTTGCACCGAATAGTTGCTTAGATATCTCATATCTAGCAGTTCTGCTATGCTCACCATAAAGCTCGGTTAAGTGAGATAAAATCTGCCTAGCATAAGTCATTTTCTCATGAGCTCTCTGAAGCTCATAGACATGGAAGCCATCATATAAGCACGGACTTTCACGTCATCCTTAACCCACTTTTCGTGGTTTTCAATCTCTTCCTGATTAGCTTGGGTCCGCACAGGAGGCGCCGGAACGTCCATCTCCAGGACGTATCCCAGTGCCTCTATACTGAGGACAATCATCAGATTGCGGAGCCAATCCACAAAGTTTGGTCCCATTAAGGTGTTCTTTTCGAGAAGAATTGCGAGTGGATTCATTGTCATATTGAGATTTGAGTCTGCATTAAGTACGATAGATTAATTAGTGACTTATTCAATTATGTTCTGAGTATAGAATTAAGGTCTTTTCTATTCTTGTTACCCAACTCCCACTATTTTTATCGGAATAACACACTCCCATGTGAAATCCGGAAGTATCGTCGCTCTACTTCATAGTGGTGATCGAGTTCTTTATAAATCTTAATAGAGGGCAACCGAACAGGTTTCTAGTCTATTAATTTTCATAAAGTGGTGTCCAACACCAACCCATCTAATGGATGATTCGATCTTCTTTTTCCCCTAGAAAACAGAAACTCTGTAATCTAATTACAAGTCTTCGTTTTGAATCTTCGTCTTCTCGAAATGGATATTCCTCCGGTCTTCGTCATTACATATAAATTTTACATTGAAAATTGCATCCTAGATACAAATATTTCTAGTAAAATAAATAGGCTCAAAACGGCCTTTACAACCCAATCGAATAAAACCGAACGATTCAAAAACTAGATCCATGAACCACATCACCATTCAAAAATAATGCATCCAACACATTAAATAAATGGCATTCATAATGAATCTGAATATTGATCCAATCAATATAAAACAATCCATCCAAAACGAATTAATCCAATTAATTCAAACAACCGTCAATTTTAACTTGTTCTGGACGAGAAAATATTTCATTAAATTAATTCCCTTAAGAATAAAATTACCATAATTAAATCTTAGTCAAATTAAATCCAATTTAATTTGTGGGAAATTAATTATCGAACGAAATATAAAACGGAGTCGAAAACACGGCCGGGCCAAGCCCGACATCGCCAGTGCCGCCGAAAGGTGGCCTCGCACAGTGCCGAGAATGGTCGGATGCCCGCCGACTGTGACTCGCCTCTGCTGCACCGCGGTCCATACAGCATCAGCGAGGTAGTGCCTGGCGACTCAAGCCGCGGGTCCGTTTACGTTGCCTGCTTTTTCATCCTGATTCCAAAAATAATATTTTTCTAATCTTTATATTACTCATTTAAATCAGTTTCTCAAAAGAAAAATAGATTTATATTGTAACATAAAATCATGAAAAATTAAATTTTAGATGAACAATAGAAAATCAACGATTAATACTATTATGATTCCAAATCATACACCATCTAATCAAGCATTCCAAAGGCTAATATCGTATATACGATCGCAAGACCTACGCTCCGATACCACTGTTGGGATTCGGTGCCTAAAACGAAGGCCTAGCGGAAGCGGTAAAACGCAAATTAATTCGATCTGAATCCCTACGAAGATCGATCGAGCTACGTATATACGAATATATAAACGAAAAGCAAGAGTCGTAATAAACTAACCCTCGAAGTCCGTTGATTAAATGGTAACCTTCTTTTGAGCTATTCCCCAAGCTTTAGTTTGATCTCTACGAGTCCAATCCGCTCCAAGCTCTTGAACGATCCAACGCCGAAAGCACCGCGTCTCTACTTACCACGCGCCGGAAGAACGATCGGAACAACAACACTCGATTAACCTCTAAGGTTACGGCTAGAATCAAGTGATGAAGCTTTATATTTGTGATTACAACACTACAAGTGTATAACTCACTTACTCTCAATGAATCTCTCAATTTTCTCCAAGAACAATTGAGATGATATGAAGAAGATGATGAAGACAATTGAGAAAATGGTTTTTCTCTCTCTCTCTCTCTCTCTCTCTCAATCTCACTTTCACGTATGTGATCAAAGATAGTAAATGAAAGATGTCTTCATCCCTCTTATTCAACTCCTCCCACATGTTACAACTCATGCATGTGGGAATCTAACCTCACCTCCACAATTATCATTCATTAAAGAATGAAGACATAAGTCCAAAAGGAAGGTGGCTAGAAAAAGGGGGGGCCATAGAGAAACGGATGAGTTCGGTTCGTTTCGGACTCCCGAGAGTCCAAACAGATAAACTCCAATTCCGTCCCGATGTATTTGTATAGTTTAATTAATCCAATTAATTTCATCATATCAAATACATTATAACATAATTAATTTCTCCAAGAAATAATTATATCCATGAATTAAATTAATCACCCAGTGATATATTTAATTCATTAGGCCGTAAATCAATTTATCCAATAAATCGATTTAGACATCTAATGTCCCAAATTTAGATATTCAATATCTAAAACACATAATGAGAGAATTAGCTTGATTCATTCCGTCGTCAATCCTAATGCGCGACTCGGTAGGTCCGTCTCAGTCAGCAATGGGAGGAACCAAAGAGTAGTAGCACCACCTAGCCAGCCTGGCGGCCTACACTATACCCCAACTGAGAACGAATGATTGGGATCATTCAATAACCATTCTGTCGTGAATACCAGTATACGTATAAACCCTTCTTTCAAATGTCCCGATCAAGTTATGGGGTCACGGTCAGTCAAACCCCGTCTGTACTTGACGCTATGCATGCGTTAATGCAAATCGAGATCATCGAGCTCTTGTGTATCTAATACAGCTAGCTCCAATGCTTTGGCCAAAGACTTATGATCTCATCTGCCAATAACCGCATAGGACATATAACCCGCTCACTAACGGGAGAAAGAATTCTATCTTGGTATTCAGTAGGACCTTCTACTTGCCCGTCAAGATGCACGTCGAGGTTGACCCCCGCCTTCCGGTTTACAGGGTCGAACTACTCTAATGAAAATCTTGACGTCACAAGCACATCCCTACTAAATCCTCAAGTCGAAGGTTCACGAATACCTATCACAACCTTTCGATTCCGTCATTGACTGTCCCGGAGTGAAATCCGTGTGACGAATCGAGCGTGAGTCGGTTCGAGTATACTAATCCAATTAGCATACCTATAACGTGTGCTCCCACTAACCATTAGTGTTCGACAGGCAATCTCCATGTCAAAGAACACGTCATACAAGTCTTCACATAAACTTAACGCCCAGTCAAGTTTCATCGACTTGCGAACGATTAAGTATTTGAGCTATAACCTTTCCAGTGCTGACCCCCTTATCTAATAAGGAGTGGAACGTTTTTCTCTCAAATACACGGACTAGTTTCTATATGTTTATTTACGAGTTAGGAATGCCAGTAACTACCAGTAAATAAAGAAACATCAATTGCCTTATATTGATTATTTACATAATAACAAGTACAATGCCCTCACTCAACATCCTCTGAATGGCATTCGAGGGCATACTCCTAACACAAGCAGCACCTGAACATGAAGCCCAACCTGAACAAGAAGACGCCGCCCACGCCATCCGCCAAGAAAAATCAGTCCCTCTTCCAGATCAGGCGGAATCTGAGAGTCGGCAGGAGGATTCAGTCCCTCCTGTACTCCCGATTACAGACAAACAAGCTGAACAGGAGGAATCAGCCCCTCCTGTTCCCATGACTGATTATGCCGCACAATATTCCATGGCACCGGCTTCTAAAGCTCCCGCTCACGAAGCACCTGCTGCCGAAGAGCCCGCTCAAGATGCACCCGCATATCATATCTCTGTGAGCTCCAAGTTAGATTCCGATGAAGGTTTCTTACCTGATGATAAGCCACGACGACCCCATCATCATGTGGTTCTCCGTCAACTCAATGAGCCTAAGGATTCCAAAATCGCACGTCCTGGCTCCCCGCGAACCGAAGCCCGCATTGAGCAACTCCATACAATCGACCGACAGACAGTGCTCCTACAAGATGCCGTGAAAGCACTGTATGATGTCAGAAAAGAACTCGATTGGATGCGAGGAACTGCCCAGGATGAGCTCTCCGATCTGAAAACTGCAATCACCAACGTCGGGGACGCGTTCCGCCTAATGCCTAATGCATTATGGCAAGCACTCAATCAGCTCAAGTAGCATCAGGAGAGAGTCCTTCGGAAAGAACAAGAAATGCTCCAAATTTCAGAGGCTAAGACGGTGGCTGCCCTCAAGGAGACCGGAACCAGACTGACAGACCACGATCAAAAGATATATAACATGTCTCTAGTGCTCGGTACTCTGGTTGATAAGATCAATACTCTGACGACCAAACAAGACGACGCTATGAAGTTCCTACAGGAGATTCATACCAAGGTATCAGATATTGATTATGTAAAAAGGGGGAAGAAGTCAGAGAGACAGGTCGCTGATAGAGACGAGAAAAAGAGAGAGATCGAAGCAGCATTGGAAGAAAATGTTGCTGCTGCGATAGGACATCTGGATACACCTACACGAGGATACAGGGTATCTGGATCTCGACCAGAGTTCCAAGATCCCAACATCCCCTGGAAAAATAATGTACGAAAGCTGTCTGAGATATTGCTACCCACTGATCGACAGCCTTCAGCCGATGATATGAAGAACTGGAAGAAAAACTAACTGATGAGATACTTCTGTATGCTCATCTGGTAATCTCCCTTGTTCAACAAATTCAAAACGCTGCAGGATTCCGCAAATGAGTTCTCAAGACTGTAAGCGGAAGGAAAGCTCCCTCTCCAAATGAAGATGAAATCAACGCATCAAAAAGGTGAACAGATCACCCACCCTGAGGACTAGATACTTGCCTATGATCAATCCCCTGAAGGAAGAAGCATTTATCAAGATCGAGGCAGTGATTCCCTAATCAATTGGTGGAAAGTATCCGAGAATGATCCTGACAGAAGGCCTTGGAGATATTCTCAGTACATGAGTTAGCCTGTCTGCAATTTTTTTGCTGTATTTTGTTTTCCTCTATAGGATTATCATCGCAGAGATCCTTTCAAGCATTGTAATCCGTTCTGATTATCAGTAAAAACTTATTTCTCTTGAAAGATTACAGCTCATAATCTAAACTTGTTGTTTTACTGTTTGTTTAGGAAGCTTTTGCAATATTTGAACAAGTATAAACTTGTTAAGTCCTAAAGCTGTAAGAACTTGTCTACGAACAGTTCATACGTTAAGTTGTAATCAACCTAGACCATACTGTAAGATTGTGCCTACACGCCAATCATAAGTTCAGTTGTAATACATAGTCATGTAGGATTTTTTGTTCATTTTAACTTGCCTATGAGCAATTCATACTTCTAGACTAAGTATTTAAGATCAGATCATTCAGACAGAAGACTCTAAGACTGCCTCTTAGGACCCAGATGAAGTCATCTATAGAAGAGTTTTGGCATTACCAAAAAGGGGAAAATTGTTGGGATAAACACTCATGTTTTGATAATCGCCAAACATACAGTAAGCAGTCTCAAAGAAGTGAGAGTACTGTCAAGTATGAAAGCTGTTAGAACGCGTCATACAGCCCCAACATACAGCATGGAGATCTTCGACAGTCCATCCTACAGAACTTTCCTCATACAACAAACAGACATAATTTGTTGGATACAGCATATAGGCTGAAGGTGTTTTACTTTGGAAAAGTAAAACACATCCAACAGGACTGAATTTAAAAAGGCTTTAAACCGTTGTAAGATAAACATTGTTTATTCATAAAATATTCACGGTTAAAGCAGCATTTATTGCTGACAGGACAACATTTAATGCAGCTAGAGAGACACAAGTCTGAACGCTCTGGAGAGCATTTAATGCAAAGACATAAAGGATGTCCGAAGCATTAAATGCGATCTACTTTAATTCAAACATTCAACAGCCACCAATCAAGATACAGACATCAACATCTCACCAACTAGCAATGGCTTCATTTACAACATATACATTTTCAAGGTTATAAATACCCCCAAAGCCAAAGGACACATACACCAAGTTATTCATAATCACGAAAGCTCTGACAAGATCACTGACATTCTAGCGATTACAAAGAAGTATATTTTGTTAGCATACATCAGTATCCAAGCGAAGAAATATACAAGTCCTCAACGCAAATAGCACAGCATACAATAATTGTTCATCCGTGATAAAGCTGCTGTTTCAGAAGTGTTCTACCCTATTCATTGAGATTATCATTAGCCCTGTGTGGACTAAGGATCCTTGCGTATTCCGACCTGTGTGGGAAGAATAACATTGAAGATGAAGCTTCGATCTGTGTGAGAAGAAGCGAGTCAAGATAGATCTCAAGCCAATTTGTGTGAACGGCCCAAAGCTACAGTCCTTGTATCAATCTGTGCGAATGATACAAAGACAGATTTATTTAAAGTCACATAGTTGTGTACGTAGTGATTTAATAAACTTTTTACTCCTGTGTGGAGGATCAGTGGGCATAGAGGGGTTTACCTCGCACCACTTTAAACTGTATGTTATTTACTTTCAGTATTTACTATTTTCATTCTACTGTGATTTGATAGTATACATTGTAAACCCTGTAAGCATCAACCAAATAGGAGAACGCCTAGTTGTTGTATTTACAGCAACTCACACAACAAACTTCCGCTACACAAACTAACTTTGAAAATCGTACAGCTTATTGTGTTTCCATCCTCAAGCTATTTATTGTATACTTAGTGGCCTACATGGATTCCAACTGATCAGCAGAAAAACCAGTTTCAATCGAGGCTATTCTTATGGACAGCGAGGTAACCTTTTCTTTTGCAAAATATTTTTTTGATTTCCATTTAATTCTTTCATTATAAACTAAAATGTTGTACATTATAGGGATCTAAAATACCAACTTACGTTAAAAAAGGTTTACTATCGAATTTCAAAAAGCAATTGACCGGAGGCGAAAAGTCAACATTGCTAATTTTGGTGTCGAGGACAATGGCCAGAGCAAATGGATCAAGGCCAGAGTAGAATGCCCAGTGAAATTGATATTCAACTACATTACAAAAGTGGCCAAGTGTAAGCCCGATATGTGGATTCAATCAAACGGACTTGCACTGATTCCTTTTGATGACATTCCTTCATTTAATGAAGAATATTTTATCGGTAAGTTGTATAATATATTTTTATAATCTCCTAGCAAATATTATTGTGCTGAATAATATCAATATTTTCAGATATAATAGGACGCATTATAAGAATGGGCAATAACATTTTTGTCGATAAGGCACATGCTCGAAAGTTAGATATCGAAATTTAAGATGAACGGCTACAATGATATACTTCCTCCATTACTTTATTATTGCAACATGTTGACTATTACACTGTTCACATACTCTCTTTGACCATCTTTTGTGATTTATACATATGAAGAAATATAGTCATGTGAGATATTGTTAGATTCATCTCGAAATATACTTTCAAAATATCAACGTCTTATAATTTTTAAAAATAAAGAATTGAAGATATTAATAATCAAAGTTGTGCATTGGCAAGCGTGAAAGTCCATATGTTGCAGTTATAAAATGACGGAGGTAGTATAACTTAATTTTGCTGTTTTTTCTAATTTGAATAGTTATTTTTAGTATTACATTTTAATTTTAAACCATATAATATTAATGTAGGGATGTTTGCCTAAAAGTGCTTCTATGGGAGTCCTACATGGACAAGCTTCTAGAAATAGCACCTAACAACGATAAGCTTGCGGGCTTACTATAGCACTGCAGTTTGCACACAAGTCCATTTGTCAAGGTAGACACTCATCATCGTCAACTTTTAATAATAATTTTAATGTTAATTTCTTTATTTTAACAACATACTAATAAAATCATGCAAATTTTAACAAAGGCGCTACATGTGCAAACCACTATGCATGCCACCAAGATGCTCATAAATGAAGAGTTACCTGAGTTTGAAGACTTCAATATGTTGCATCAGGCACGATTCAGATCCTTTCATAACCAGTTAGCATTTTGTTCGATACTAGAGCTCCACATTCGTTTACATCACCTCTCTTGTGTAAATCGTTTAAAAATTTCTTGTGTTCATGAAAGTGTGGAAATAATTGTGGGGAATTTAGAAGCTAGAAACTTTCCTATATCAATCGGAGGTAAAGACTGGCCTTCAAATCTGATTGTGGTAGAGATTCAAGGAGATGACCTGATTCATGGAGATGATTGGCTTAACCGATATGTAGTTATTATGAATTACTAGAAGAGGAATATTTCTATGATAGCCGAAGACGATTCTGAATTCTTATTTGAAGGGTGGAGACCAGGAAGCTCAGAAAAAATGATTAAGGTAATGAAGGCTATCAAACTGCTGAAACAGGGTTGTGCCGGATACTGGTGCTACGCAATAAAGAAAGAAGAATGATTATTAGAACTCTCATCTATCCGTTCTGTAAATAAATTTATGGATGTATTCCCTGACGAGTTACCTGGATTACCTCCCCAGCGAGACGTAGAGTTTACCATCCAGCTGGAACCAGGAGCCACACCTATTTCCAAGGCACCGTATCGAATGGCACCCACCAAGATGTATGAATTGAAAAGGCAACTTGAGGAATTGCTGGACAAAGGCTATATCCAGCCAAGCGTCTTGCCCTGGGGTGCACCAGTTCTGTTTGTCCAAAAGAAAGATGGATCACTTCAGTTGTGCATTGATTACCGAGAACTAAATAAGGTAACGATTAAGAATAAGTACCCGTTGCCTCAGATTGATGATTTGTTCGACCAGTTGCAAGGAGAGACAGTGTTTTCGAAGATCGATTTGAAATCGGGATACCATCAACTGAGGATTAGAGAATCCGATGTTCCAAAGTCAGCATTTAGGACCCGTTACGGGCATTATGAATTTGTAGTGATGTCGTTCGATCTCACCAATGCGCCTGCTGTGTTTATGCAGTTAATGAATCGAATATTCATAAATTACTTGGAAAAATTCGTAGTTGTCTTTATCGATGATATTTTGGTTTACTCTAAGAATCCAGACGAGCATGTGCAGCACTTGCGGACTATTTTGAACCTTTTAAGAAGCAAACAGTTATACGCCAAACTTTCTAAATGTGAATTCTGGCTAAAGGAAGTAATGTTCCTTGATCATGTAGTATCGGCGGAAGGATTCCGAGTATATCCGCCGAAGGTCGAAGCAATCACACAGTGGGAGTCTCCTAAGAATGTGAAAGAAGTCAGAAGTTTCTTAGTACTTACTGGGTATTATCATCGGTTCATGGAAGGTTTTTCTAAAATCACCCATCTCCTTACTCAATTGTTATAGAAAACAAAAAAATTCGAATAGAATGACAAGTTCCAAGTCAGTTTTGACGAACTCAAAAAGAGATTGACAACAGCCCCGATCTTATCACTACCACGTGGAAATGGAGGGTTCATGGTTTACAGTGATGCTTCAAATCAGGGTCTCGGTTGTGCACTAATGCAGAATGATAGGGTAATCACCTATGCCTCACGGTAGTTAAAACCATATGAGGTTAATTACCCAATACATGATTCGGAATTGGCAGCTATTGTTTTTACACTAAAAATATGGCGACGCTACTTGTACGGGACTCACTGTCAGATCTTCACAGATCATAAGAGTCTAAAATACATCTTCAGTAAGAAGGAATTAAACATGCGACAGAGGAGATGGCTGGAATTGATTAAAGACTATGATTTGGAAATATTCTATCATCCGGGCAAAGCGAATGTAGTGGTAGACGCACTGAGCCGCAAATCCATTTCTATTTGAATGCTGGAGACGCTCCCATCCCAGTCCAGCATTCAACGAGAGTTGATTCATGAGGGAAGTGAAGTGTGGTTACAAGGAGTCCAATGACAACTATGTGTGATGGAATTAACTTCATCATTGACCGATGAAATCAAATCTAAGCAATTAGATGACCCTCTAATGATTTGGTTACGTGATGAAGTAAATAGAGGAAAGGCCCCAGGCTTTGTAATCCATGAAGACGGAGTTTTGAGATTTCAAAGTCGACTTTGTGTCCTGGATAATGACGTTCTTAAGCAAACGATCATGAAAGAAGCTCATAGTACGCCTTATTCAATTCACCCGGGCACCAGTAAGATGTATAAAGATATGAAGCAGAACTTTTGGTGGGGTAACATAAAGAAAGAGGTGGCGGAATATGTCTCGAAGTGTTTGAAAGGACGACCTTCGAGTGTATTGACGTTTGTTGAAGTATTCAAATGCTTGTCTTCAATCCAAGGCAAGTACTTTAATTGTGTTTATTCATGTTAATGTCATTCATGTTGTCATGCATATGTGTTGTAGTTGTTTGTCCACCACGTGTTGGTCCGACGGGAACATCGTGGGCATCTATGTTGTGTGTGCTGGATCGTTGGATGGGTTTTCCACCACGCGTTGGTTCGATGGGATCATCGTGGGCATCTATGATATGTGCGTTGGATCGTTGGGTTACCATGGGTATGTTGAGGTTGACATGTTGTGTCATGCATTGTTGGTTTGTTGTTGTTGTGTTGTTATTGATACTGCATTATTCTTAATGTATCGTCGAATAATCCGTTGTTGTATAATTATCGTACTTGTACTAGCATCGTTGTGCTAACCCCTTCGGGGGTGGACATGTATTTTATGTTCAGGATCCAGGAGAGCTGGAAAACAACCACATGAGCTACATGACGACGGGGATGCTGAATGATGTTAACGGCCCGGAGAGTCCTTTCAGTTGTGTTGTGTTTTAATAAGTACTCGAGTACGTTGTTGCTTTGTATTATTTGGATGGTATTGTACTCTTTACTGTTTGGTGTTTGCCCTTTTTGTTTTTTTGAAACTCGGTATGTAATAATAAATTTTACTGTTTGGATTTATTAATGTTGTGTTAGAATTCTTAGCCTAGTAAATCTTTATATAAAGGGTTTACGGCGCTGTAATTATCCTGAATATCTCGGGGTGTTACAGTATTACTATATGGGTTTGAGACGAGACCGAGTAGTAAAATTACTTTTTACTCAGGTTTGAAACGAGTACATATATATAAATTCTAAACGAGTTTAATAAATCTTATAATTTCAAAATTTAAAATCAAAATATAATTGTTAATCCTTTTATCATTTATACTATTTATTCATAACATTTACTTTGTAATGTTCATGTATTTATTGAGACGGCTGACCAATTATTGTAACAACCTACAACTGATTATTTTGATATTTTATATTTTTAAAATAGTTTGGGTGACTGGACGATATTAATATACGAGTTTGGAATGGTAACATATAGTAAAATTGCTTTTTATTTAGATTTGGAACGAGTACAAGTATATAAATCTTATACAGTTTCGTGGATTCTATAAATTCCAAATGTATGATTGTAATTCAATTTTAAATCATTTGACATTTATACTACCTATTCCTAATTTTACTTTGTAATATTCAGCATTTGTTTAGACGGATAACATATTATTGTAATAAATTATATTTGATTATTAAAATTTATAAATCTAAATCAGTTTATGTAATTAGCGGGTATAATTATACTGGTGTGTGACGAGAACATTAGTAAATTTACTTTTTGAATCGAGTTGGGATTGGGTATAGATATATAATTTCTAAACTGATCAGGTGTTGGAATTCTAGTCTCATTGTTTTGATTACTATGGATTTGAGATGAAAACGAGTAGTAAAACCACATTCTAATGGGATTGCGGAGACCACGATCATATAAATTATAAACAGGTCTGAATGACTGAATTTCTGTCTTATCATTTTGGTCCATCACCATATTCTTCATGATGGATGACTTTATAGTTGAATTTAACGAGAGAAAAGAAGAGAAATGGAGGGAAATATAAAGAAAGAAAAAACATTTGGTGTTCTTGAGTTTTTTAATGAAAAGAAACGGAAAGAAATGGAAGAAAAACTTTCCCTGCTAACTTTCCTTCCGATTTGGAAGAATTTGGAGAAAAAGAACAAAATGGTTAATTTTCCTTTCACTTTCTTACAACTTGAGAACACAAAATATAATTTTCGTTCACTTTCCTTTCTTTATTATCTCCTAACTTTTCTTCCCTTTCTTTCGTTTCTTTACTAAAACTTAGGGTCTTTCTTGGAATAGGTAGGAGTTGTAGTACCTGTATGCATGTAGTCTTCTTATATCCATCAGATCAAATCAAAATTAATCATGATCACTAATCATTAATACTGCAATCTATATGTTGTAGTGTTATCAAAATTATGTTGTAGTTTTTATTGTTGGTTTATAATTTTGAAAAAAGAAACAGCTAAATATGAAATTTCTGTAATACCCTTAAAAAATCACAAATCTATAATAAATTTGCCTAACTCTCTAAAGTAATTTTTTTATGACATAATCATATTATTAGATAATTATTAATTTTATACTTAAAAATTCAACTCCAAAATAGATTAACTAAATTATCAAGTAAATTAAAATTATTTTCGAATTCAAAAAACATTAATTAATAATTAGAAAAGTTGTATATAAATGAATTCTGAAAAACTGAAAATGCTAAAAAAAATAACTGTAAAAATACAAATTAATTTTAAATTTTAAAAATTAATCCTAAAATAAATTAAAAATATAAATCACAAAAACATATATAAATTATAGTTAAATTCCAAAAAAATATAATAGATTCTAAAATATTAAAGATAAATATTATAAATAAAATAAAATTAAAAAATATTTATATAGACTAGAATATAAAAAAAAGCTGAAATATTAGCAATTTTTAAATTAATAATATCTTAAGATTTGTTTATAATTTTTAAAGGTAATATTTATTTTTAGATTGAAATATGGTTTTTAGCATCTTTTTAATTTTTCAAAATTTGTTGGTATTTTCTGGAACATTTATTTTGATTATGAGAAAATTATCAAATTGGTTCCGTATGTGGGACCAATTGGCCAAAAAAACCCATCTGTCTCCGGCAGACCAAAAAACCCCACATCTCCCCCCAATTTTCGCCAATTTAGTCATCCGTCGCCGGCCGGAGTATTTTCCAGCCACCAGAGCTGACGTGGACGACACGTGGCTGACACGTGGTAAAAATAATGGGTCCATGTCAGGCCACGTGTCATCCACGTCAGCACGGACTTGGGACACCCAAAATTAAAAATTGTGGACTCAATTGAATTTTTTTTTAATTTTGACCCCAAAGGGCCAATGTGCAAATTGGAAGGGAAATAAACCCTCGACCCTTGTGAGGATGATTCACAGACGTGAATCAGTTTCCCCCCACGCAACCATTTCGCGCCGCCACTCCAAAAATTCCATTTTCACCGCTGTAATTGGAGAAATTTACCGTCGAATTTGGACGGATTTGTAATGTCGGTCTTTTTCACTATTTATTCATTTTTTTTTCTCTTTCTCGCAAGTGCAGGTTGAGTCAGTGTAGATTTTTTTTCTGAGTTTTTTTTTTTTTGAATTTATTTTTGCAAGGCTACTACGATTGCGGCGTTTGCAAGAATGTCGGTGGAGGATTCAAGGAAGTTATTGCCGCCGGAGTATTATCCTTCATAGGTTGTGTTTTCTCAGCGCCAAAAGGTTCGATTTTTTTTTCATGTATTATTTGTTCACTTATATGTGTATTCTTAACTTGGGTCAATCTTATTTCTCTTTCTTTTTTCCTCCTTGAATTTCAGTTGACTTGGCTCAATCTTCAGCTTGAAAAGATGTGGCCGTACGTAAATGAGGTGTAGTTTTTAGCTATTTTCTTAAATTGTCTTTTTATTTTACCTCTTTTCTTTTTTATCTAATTTTTTTGTTCTTCGTTGAGTTAATTTTTTATTGCCTTGAGATTTCCAGGCTCCGTCTGAGCTGATAAAGACGAATGTGGAGCTAGAAAATTTGATTGCTTCAAAAAAAGAAAGGAAAACATTGAAGAAAATGAACGCGATGCTTTGGCAGACTTTGAAATATGTTGTGTGTAGCAGTTGTTATAATCTGGGTTATGTTCAAGTTTTCGTTTGGATAATGTTTGTTGAAGTAGTTTGAATCAATATAGTTGGTTGTAGTTTGGATTTATAGTAGTCTCTATTATAGTTTTGATGAATGTAGTTTGGAAATAGAATGATGTGAAATGCTGGAAATACAATGTTGTGCTGTGAATTATGGTGTGAATTATGCTGTGAAATTCTGGAAATTATGGTGTGAATTACGCTGTCAAATTATGGTATTCTGTGAATGCACAGCAATCATTCTGCTGGTACACAAGCCAAAATACACCTTTAAAATACACTTTTAAAATAAACCATGCTGTCAAACTAAACCACCAAAATACACATTTAAAACATGCTGTCAAACTAAACCATTCTGCTGGCACAGCAAGCATTATGTTGGTACAAACATCCTGTCAAAATAAACCACCAAAATACACCTTTAAAATAAACTGAAATGTTTACAAGACTGTTGCTACCCAAAATATTATCCGGAGATAGATATTGCTGGAATGGATGGGATAGCAAACAAATGCAAGAGCACTTCCGTGAGAAAGATAAATAACACAAGATTTGCCGGGGTTGTTAGTCCCGGGCTTGAATGCTCTCGCGAGATATTATTAATACCAATATTCAGGGATACAAGTACTAATGTAAGAATACAATTACAATGAGTGTAAAGATTCTTGTTATCTTAGCTAGTGAGCGTGTAGATTGCCGGAAGAACCAGATTTGATGCTCTGTGAGTTCTTGTAACAAAGGAGATGAACAGTCGCGGCGGAGAGAGATCGACGGTCTCTCACGCAGTATTTAGTCGGATGCTTGGGCTCCGGGCTTATGAATCCCTTGGAATCATCTAGTGGAGACTTGCCGCTTCTACCGATCGTGTTCGACGAGAGATTCGGAGAGAGAGAAGTCACGAGATGGATTCCTGAGAAAGCCGGAGCTTGATGATATGTCTGTTCTTGAAGATTTCCGTGAATGTATCGGAATGTGAGAGAATGAGTTCAACGTAAGTCAAATGAATTGAACCTTTCTCCAGAGGAGGAGGTTCTCTATTTATAGTGGCTTGATACGCCGCGATCGCCTTTTCTCGCATTATAATAATCGGGCGATCGTCTTTTAGCACATGGGCCTGCCCCTCAAAGTCTGCAGGAGTTGCCGGGCAACAATCAGACGGTCCAATGGGGAGCTTACACGCGTCCTGAGTTGCTGTCACGGGTGGTCCCTACTGACAACTTTCGGCGCACGTGCCGGTAGGTGAGGTAGGTGACAGGCTGTGGTCAAAGGTCTTGTCTGTCAGCAAAAGATCTTGTCTGTTAGCGAAGATCTTATCAGCGCTTTTGGTGGATCTGCACGTGGGTGCTGTTCTGAGATCCAATCCTCGATGACTTTGACGGGCGATCATCTCTGCTCGGGGCGTAGGTCGACTGTCCTAAGCCGGACACTAGAGTCGATCGCCAGATGCCAAAAGGCGATCGCCTTGGGAGTCGATCGCTAGGTACCTGATGGTGGTCTGATATCTTCGATTAGGCGAGCTAGCCATAGTTTGACTGATGTTGACTTGGTCGCTCAGCCTTATAGTCGATCGCCTGTCGGGATGAATAAACCGTGACACAACAATTGCCCCCCAGCTCGCTCATACGTTGAAAACGTGGGGTGAGGTGGCTCTCTTGGCGATCGCTGAACTTTTGACGAGCGACTTCGTGTTTAACTGAACTGGCAATCGTCTTTGAGCTGATATACTCTGGGTTCGGACGACCTGGTTGGCCGCTAAACTGCGCGGGAATAAACAATGGGTGTTGAAAAGTCTCCGCGCACGTGTCGGGTTTCTATTGGAGGATGCCAACGGTCATTAATGACTCCTCGGCTGACGCGTCCTTGAAAAGACGCGTACGCGAGTCTCGAGGGGGTCAATTTAATGCGTCGTTTGAGATCCGACCCCTGAGGTTTCCTTATTGCAAACGAGTCCCTGCCTTCTCCTATAAAAGGGCGCGGTGCTGCAGTTTCATACTCACGCGTACTTATTGGAGAAAGAAGGACTTGCTGTCGAATTTTCTGAAGATTTTAGTGCCGATCGTCGTTCGATTTCACTTTCGGGTAAGAAAAATCCTTTTCTCCTTTTGTATCTCTGAGAATGGCCGGAACCTCATCATCACTTGGAGCGGGTACCAGTTCTGCCGCCGGGACATCGACTGTCCGGGGAGAAACTTCTTCCGTCTTCCACTGAGACGGCGGCCGGAAGCTATTCGGGCGGAATCGACCTGCTTGAAGTCGAGGCTTTATTCAATGAGGCCGATGTTGCTAAGGAGACTGGCCGAAGAAAGACGATCGCAGATCGAGAGAGATCCGGCGATTAGGGCTTACCGGGAGCAACATAGCGCTTTGGTCGGGCCTATAAGGCCTTTCTTGAAATAATGGAGAAGTTGGTCGGTCCTACTCCGAGATTCGATTTAGGGGATACTCGGTCGCCTACCCCTATGTGCTTCCCAAACGGTCGCGACTGCCGTCTTGCAGCCGATCGTTGTGGTCGCTTGGCCAAATACGGAGTTCGACGACCAGAAAGATCCGCCGTCTGGAGGACAAGATTCCATGTTCCTTCGAGATGTGGACATGTTCGCGGGCGGAGAATGAACGAGCCGACCAGCCTCCGATGGGTATGGTCGCCGTGAATGAGGCGATTATGGAGGCCGGGCCGCGCTCTATCCTTTGCTGTCTCCCATCTGTTGGCCGCTTGGAATGTGGCGCCACTTCAGCTGACGCCGAACGCCTGGCTCCAAATTAACTGCACTCTCACCCTTTTCGGCGGTCACCACCTGTACCGCCTCCCATCGCCGTTGGAGATGAACCATTTGTTCAAACTGACGGCTCATAAAGGGTTGGTCGGAGGTTACCATATTCAGGGCCAATCTGGTCGGGTGATTCACGGAGTCCCGAATAAGATGCAGGGCGGTCAGACGAAGTGGTTCTGGGTTGCCGGCAAGTGGAGAGCTTCGGCGAGCGACAATCCTACGGGCGAGCTGGAGATCCCCACTGAGTTTCGGGAGAGGAATCCCGGTAAGGGTTTAGACTCTCCCTTCGTTTGGATGCGTTTTGGACTGATCTAATTTGATTTCGGTTTTGCAGGTTTTCACATTCCGGCGGTCGAGGAGTTGCCTTTTGACTTTCTTGTTGTCTGGGAGCGGATAAGGAGCTTGTCGGACGACGACCTTGACGCCACTCGGATCAATAAGGAGAGTCGTTGGTTGTCGGCTCGACTATTCCGTTTCCCGAGACATCTCTCGGTGCCAGGTATGAGTTTTTGCGACCTTCACTTTCTAGGCGATCGCCTTACTTGAGGACAGTATCTGATTGTTGATTGATTGTCTTAACTGCAGAGATTCGCTTTCCTCGCTTCTTGGAGCCTTCGACGGAGATCGCCATGTCGAACACAGGAGTTCTAGGCCGTCTTCGCCATAAGAGGTCGTCTCGGGCCCCACCCGTTGCGTTACCTATAGTTCCGGAGGCGGAGCCTCGCGTGGAGCCGGTCGTGACTGAGGAGGAAGTTCCGGAGGAGGGGCTTCGAGCGAATCGCAAGAGGCCGAGGCCTGAAGAAACTTCGGTTCCTGCCCCGGTCGATGAAGTGACGATCGCCGCGCCTCCGATCACCATCGTTGCTCCGGAGAATGAGCCGCCCTCTGCGGCTTTTATGCGGGAGATGGCGATCGCGGATGCTGAGACCCCTCGAGGGAAACCGTATTTCGGTCGGGATCCCGAGAAGGCTGAGAGGTAGATAGCATTTTTGTGTTGAAAATTGCATCTGCCTAGGAGTTGTATTAACTTAGTTGTTTTGATGCAGGGTCCGTCGCGCAGATCCGTCTTGCCCGCCGATGGTCGTGGATTTCCTAGCGAGCCGATCTCCTCGCCATTCCTGCGACATTCCTCCATACGTTAGCAAGGCTGCTTCTGCTCTGCCGAAGGCATGGACGACCGATCTGGATGCGATCGCTCGTCGCCGATCGGGAGTTCGATGCAGCCGCATTTCGACCTTTCTCTCAGGACGGCGACCATGGCCGCCTGTGCCGCCAGGAGTTTGAGGCGGCCTTCCACTATTCGCCTGCAGGCGGATCTCGAGGCGGCTCGGAAAGAGAACGCCGAGTTTGCTGATAAGATCGCGACGATGGAGAAGGACTCTCTGGAGGCGCTGCGGGCGAGCCATGAGCTTGAGCCGAGAAGAAGGAAATCGAGCAATATCGTCAGCGGTTGACCGATTTCGGGACCAGATGCGAATGCCGCCCAGCACGTAAAGGTTGTCAAGAGGAGGCCAATCGCCGTAAGATGACGATCGCTACCGATCAAATGAGCTGACAGAGGCGAGGGAAAAAGTTGCTGCGAGGGAGGCCGAGCTCCAGGGGTCGCAACAGGCGATGGCTGAGCTGAAAGGAGAGGTAGAGGCGACCAGGGCCGATCCCTTTCAAAACTTGGAGTTTGTCAGCGAGTTCGCCTATTATTTGGCGTTCGTTGACTCGATCCGAGCAGCTAAGAAGGGAGGTTTGGAGGTTGGGCCTCTAGCTGAGAACTTCAAGTCATATGCGTTGGAGCATCCTCTCCATCCGGCTTTCTCCTTGCCGATCTTGGATCTTGCGGACATCGGCGTGGATTTCAGCTGGTATCCGTCTCCGGCCAATCTTGCTCATCCCGACGCTCCGGAGGATGAGGGGACCGCACCGGATGCTGAAGGCGAAGGCCAGGCAGGGGCCTGAGGCACTTCATTTTTGACGTTTTAGCTTGCTTACTTGTAGTTTTGTAGCTTTCTTTTGTAGAACTTAGGCCTTCGGGCGACCATGTACTTTGATCTTCTCAAGCAATGAACTGAATGTTTGATTATCTTCGATTACTTGAATGATTGTTATTTTTGAGTCTTTGTTTGATTTTGTACAAATGTGTGAGGAGAGATTGTTGCGAGGGTAGTTTCAAATGAATTGATAAACTCATAAAGATAACTTTTACAACAAATTCGATCACTGCACAACATCTGAAAGAATGACGATCTCCGTATGTGGTTGAACAGCGGCGATCGCCGTATAGGTAGTCCGCACTCTTATTGCCCCTTGTTTTTATTCACTTAGCGGAAGTAAGGGGATGAAAATAATTCGTTGAGTGAGCGGTCTTCAACTTTGTCGAATCCTCGGGGACGGTCGTCCGTCTTGAGGAACCGTGCACGATCGCGGAGTTCGATGGACCGACTCCTTGATCATGTCTTGATGCGCGAAGACATTGAGTGTCTCGTGACTCACTTTATTATGAGGGTCCTCTGTTAGGCTGCGCCTCGCCTCGTATTTAAACGAAGGGCGTGCGGTCTCGGTCTAGAGGAGTCCTTGCGCGGGGCAGCGTCGGATGATTCAACTCCACGCCCGTGGCTTGTTTAGCTCTGCTTCCACCTCGGCCCACCATGAAGATGGCGAACCTCGACGGTGTACGTTGAGACGGGGGTTGTGGCACGTCGCATTGTCCGGGTTCACCATGTTAGATGATGAACCTTTGAGGGCGAGCGATCGTGTCCACTGATTAATTTTGGAGGGCCCTCAGACTACGCCGGCCTCGTATTTAAACGAAGGGCGGGCGATCTTGGCCCAAAGGGACCTTGCATGGTCTAAGCAGTCGGTTCCATCGACCGCCAGGACCATGGCTGCACTCTTCCACCTTGGATCGTCATGTGGATGCCGACCTTCGACGGTGTACGTTGTGCGGGGGAGGCGATCTCGTGCCTTAGTCCATCATGTTAGACGGTGAACTGTAGATGGCGAGCGAGTCCTCCAGTTTCTTAAATAAGGAGGGAGATCGGGGAGACTTCCGTGGTCTCCTTCTCTTGATTGAAGCATGTAGAGACGGTCGCCGAGGTTGATCCAGGGGTCGGCTCGTATGAGCTTCCCAGCCTGTTTTATGTTCGACTCGGACGATCGTCTATAGGGATTGGTGGGGGCTTCGGCTAAACCAATAAGCTGTCCAACTTGCCCTCCTCAAACAATCTCCAGAGCTGTTTGAGGAGGTCGCGGCATTTGTTGGTGCTGTGGCCGGGACTCTTATGGTAGGCACAATATTGATTGTTGTCCAGGTGACCGTGGTCCCTTATCGCCTTTGGCTTTTTGAGCTCTTCGTTCCCCTTGATGGCATAGAAAATATGTGCCGGAGTTCGGTTGAACGTATGGAGGAGATGGGCTTCCATGTCCTCGAAAGCCTTGAGATCTCCGGGTGGCTTGGCGATCGCCTTCTTTGCTTTGGCGATCGCTCTCTTCTGGACAGGAGGTGGCGTTTCCTCGCCTAGGTGGAGGGTGAGTAGCCTTTGCCTGGCCAGAAAGTTGGCAGCTTTAGCGCGGAAGATCGCGTAAGTTGGGGGAATATCCTTGGAGAGATGTCTAAACATGGGAGAGTGTCCGTGGAATCCCCCCATGACTGAATAGAGAGCGAGCTCGTTACTGATGGGTTCGCCGATGAGGATGATTTCGTCTACTCGGTCGATGTAATCTGTGTCTGACTCGTCTTTCCCCTGCTTGATTTTTATCACGCGGTGGGGGCCTTCTGGTCTGGCGACCTTGCTGGCGAAGTATGACGTGAAGTTATTCGCCAGTTTCTTCAAGGAGGTGATTGATCGTGGTGGTAGTGAGACGTACCACCTATGGGCCAGCTCGCCCAATGTTAACGGGAAGATCCGGCACTTGGTTGCATCAGATGCCCCACACCGAGTCATGTAGATTCGGAATTTACTCAGGTGAGTTTCGGGGTCCGATCTCCCCTCATACAGAGGTGTCTTGGGAGGAGCGATCGTTGGTTGTATGGGGGCAAGCTCGATGTGGACCGCGAGTGGCTCGGTCGGCCCGGTGATCTTTTTGCTGGTGCTTGCCCCAGTGTCCAAGAGTGCTTTCATCTCGTCGAGCTGGCGTTGTATGGCGGCCATCGTCGTGGCCTGATTGCTTGCAGCTCGGCGCTCGGAGCGGGAGCCGAGGCGATTGAGTACTGATCCCCTGGCGATCTGGGCGGGAGTCAGATGGCTGACCTGCGTTCGGCTGTGAGGTGGGTAGGCCGAACTCCTGGTGACGGATTCGGATTCCGTCTTTTCAAGGTTGGAAACAGAATGCCCTTGCCGCTGATGGGTCGCGCCCAAGCGATCGAATATGGATCTGTCCGGTCGTGCGAGAGCCTTTCCTCGTGAATCGGGCTTTTGACGATCGCTCGTTCGTGGCTGGCTTGAATTTCCGTTTTCCCATGCGGCGGATGATCGAGGGAGTTATTGCAGGCGACGCACATGCTCTCCTTCGCTCCTCTAGGATGGACATAGCCTCCTCGATCTGTTCCTCGGTTTGGAACTGGTCGAGTGAGAGGTTGGGGCCATCCCTCAGGTGCGGGATCGAGAGTCTCGCGTTGCTGCGGCTTCCCCCTGTCGTCGGCTGGGGTTCGGATTGAGCCGGGATATGGTGTCCGGCGGTTCGGAGAGCGGCTTTCTTCGATGTACCGGCGGATGTCATGATTCTGAAGGTTTTCTTTGAAGTGCAGTGAGTGTCACTTCAAGTATATGCCCCGAGAACAGTGAGTGTTCTTCGGGACGGTAGAAATAAAAGTTTGAGGGTTAGAGCCCCCCTTCCTCTAGCGCCAATTGTTGCTACCCAAAATATTATCCGGAGATAGATATTGCTGGAATGGATGGGATAGCAAACAAATGCAAGAGCACTTCCGTGAGAAAGATAAATAACACAAGATTTGCCGGGGTTGTTAGTCCCGGGCTTGAATGCTCTCGCGAGATATTATTAATACCAATATTCGGGGATACAAGTACTAATGTAAGAATACAATTACAATGAGTGTAAAGATTCTTGTTATCTTAGCTAGTGAGCGTGTAGATTGCCGGAAGAACCAGATTTGATGCTCTGTGAGTTCTTGTAACAAAGGAGATGAACAGTCGCGGCGGAGAGAGATCGACGGTCTCTCACGGCGAGTATTTAGCTGGATGCTTGGGCTCCGGGGATTATGAATCCCTTGGAATCTGTCTAGTGGAGACTTGCTGCTTCTATCGATCGTGTTCTGGACGAGAGATTCGGAGAGAGAAGTCCTGAGATGGATTCCGGTGAGAAAGCCGGGAGCTTGATGATATGTCTGTTCTTCAGTATTTCCGTGAATGTATCGGAATGTGAGAGAATGAGTTCTGAACGTAAGTCAAAATGAATTCGGAACCTTTCTCCAGTAGGAGGAGGTTCTCTATTTATAGGGCTTGGATACGCCGGGCGATCGCCTTTTCTGCATTATAATAATCGGGCGATCGTCTTTTTGCACATGGGCCTGTCCCCTCAAAGTCTGCAGGAGTTCTTGGCGCCAATCAGACGGTCCAATGGGGAGCTTACACGCGTCCTGAGTTGCTGTCACGGGTGGTCCCTACTGACAACTTTCGGCGCACGTGCCAGTAGGTGAGGTAGGTGACAGGCTGTGGTCAAAGGTCTTGTCTGTCAGCAAAAGATCTTGTCTGTTAGCAAAGATCTTGTCAGCGCTTTTGGTGGATCTGCACGTGGGTGCTGTTCTGAGATCCAATCCTCGATGACTTTGACGGGCGATCATCTCTGCTCGGGGCGTAGGTCGACTGTCCTAAGCCAGACACTAGAGTCGATCGCCAGATGCCAAAAGGCGATCGCCTTGGGAGTCGATCACTAGGTACCTGATGGTGGTCTGATATCTTCGATTAGGCGAGCTAGCCATAGTTTGACTGATGTTGACTTGGTCGCTCGGCCTTATAGTCGATTGCCTGTCGGGATGAATAAATTGTGACACAACAAAGACAAAATACAAACATGCTGAAAATACAAACAAGCTGAAATGTTTACAAGCCAAAATGTGCCAAAGCTGGTACACAATGTTTACACCACATAATGCTGGCATCAAAATACACCTTTAAAATAAACTAACAAAACAGCAACATTCACAGCTAACTGATTTGGTTCATTGTCATTTCACTTCGTGCGCTCGTTGCCTTTTGGAATGGAACTCAATGCCCGATGTAGCTCCCCACTTGTGACAATCCGTGAATCTCTTGGTTTTTTGCTGAACGTAGGACCTGAGTATCCAGGGAGCACATTTGATCTTCGAGAATTGGCAGGTAATTGTGGTGAGCTTCCCGTTGGTGTTGAATCCCCCACGAGTTGTTGGAACATGGTTGGACCTTGTACTTTTGGCTGACTCTGCATCACATAACTAAATAAAAGACAGGAACATATACATTAAAGAATCATTTGTGACAAATATAGCATTACCATAATAGCTTCCTGTGTTATTGAGGGTGTTGGATTATCTTGATTATCAGCGGTGCTCTCTGATCTATTAAAACTCCTCCTACTCCTTCTTAGCTGCAAATGAATAAGATAGTCAACAAATTATAATTTTTAACTCTACATGATAACACTCCTTCTATGAAACCTCATTACATACCTCCCCACTTGAAACACCAACTTGAGTAATTGAATCTTGTTGGGAAGAGACAGTACACTTGCTTGCATTGTGTCCCCTCTGCCCACATTTGGCACATGTAATAAAATACTGGCTCTTTTTCATTTTTTGCACCCCATCTTTCACCTTGTTGACACGTTCATACATAGACCTTCTTCGTAATTTACATGGTCTTCTTGCGCCTCTTTTGATGGCTAGAGGTAATGGCGCAATATAGTTAGTAGGCTCCCAAAATTCTTCACTACATACGGGCTTAATTGTCGGAGTATACACATCAATGTATGTGCTGACATGATAGCACGTATCCACAAAATCAATAGGATCCAGCTTTTGATGGGTAATTGCCCTAATGGCGTGTGGACATGGAATTCTTGTCAGCTGCCACTTCCTGCAAGTACAAGTGTATTGCTCCAAATCAACACTAAACTGACTGCCATCAAAGCATGAAACCTGATAATGCACATCACTTGATTTGATCGGAATGAAGTCGGTCATCCTACTTTTGTTTTTCATAAGACATTGGTGAATTTTGGGATATAACTTCTTTGATCTCCATTTGGCTATCGCCCTGTCCCTATTTTCTTGCATTCTCTTCATCAAATGTTCCCTTATCCACTCCATCATGCTGATAATCGGTTTCTCTCTTGTATCTAGAATCATCTTGTTGAAGCTTTCACAAAGATTATTGACAAGTAGGTCACACTTGCTTGTCTCCCTGAAATATGACTTGCACCATTGGGATGCGGGTTTCTCACTCAACCACTGAAGTGCTTTCGGATCTAATTTGTGTATTTGATCAAGTTTAGACCTGATAGAACAAAATGATACATCATATCAAAATAAACACATGGACTTCTATATTAATGTGATTACAATGCAGACAATACCTGAATACTCCAGAGGTTGTAGCCTTTGCTGCAGCCTACAAGGTTGTTCGTAGGGCAGCCCCACCAAATCCAACTTTGTTGAAGTTGTTTTGAAGATGTTGTACACAAAATCGATGTTCAAATGCTGGAAACAACTCTCCAATTGCTTGAATCAAGCCTTTCTGGTTGTCGGATATGAAACAAACATGATCTCCATTATTCCCCAGACTTAGATCATTTCTTAGAACCGATAAAAACCAACTCCAATTATCCTTGTTTTCACATTCAACAGCTCCCCAAGCGATAGGGTATAAATTGTTATTCGGATCAATTGACACTGCAGTTAGGAGAATACCACCATAAGGGCCCTTCAGATGGCACCCATCTACCCCAATTATTTTTCGACAACCAGATTTGAATCCCCTTTTGAATGCTTCCAAACAAACATACATCCGATCAAATACCAATCCCCTTTCATCTTCATCTGTGCCTAGTAGAATGGTTGAATCGGGATTTGATTTTCTAAGTTCTCCCACATAATCCCACAGCCTGTTGTATTGATGAGAAGGATCACCTTCTGCCATTTTTATATCCAATCTCTTAGCCTTATAAATTTGGTTCTTTGTCACATCAACAAGTACATCCTTGATTATTTCGTCCCTAAGTCCCACAAGTTTTCTTTTTGGATCAGATGTAAATGAATGAAGATATTTCTTGCTTAACCATTTGGACTTCATATTCTTGACATTAAATGTATCATCACATGTGTGCTCCGAACTGAAGAAATTGATCTGAAACGATGATTCACTTATCATCTTTCTGGTGTGTAGCTTCCATTCACAATTCGGGTCCTCGCACACAGCATAAACCCTGATTTTATCATATTTACTAAACTTGATACTCCTTTTCATCAAAATTGCATAGTTCTGGATGGCTTCTTTGAACACTTCCCTAGTAGTGAATGTCATCCCTATCTCGAACTTGGGGAGGCCCGGACCACTGTTGTACCCAGGAAATTGGTAGTTCATATCTTCCTCATCATCACTATAAACCATGTCCTCGTATTCCTTGTCACTGTCTAGTAAATCATCCTCTCCATCAACACCAACATAAACAATCATATTCCCACTCCCATCAGCACCAGCATCGCCTCCGCCACTAGCCGACATTATAGATTTGTCCAAGTTCGACGGTAAATTTCTCCAATTACAGCGGTGAAAATGGAATTTTTGGAGTGGCAGCGTGAAATGGTTGCATGGGGGAAACTGATTCACGTATGTGAATCATCCTCACAAGGGTCAAGGGTTTATTTTCCTTCCAATTTGCACATTGGCCCTTTGGGGTCAAAATTAAAAAAAATTCAATTGAGTCCACAATTTTTAATTTTGGGTGCCCCAAGTCCGTACTGACGTGGATGACACGTGGCCTGACATGGACCCACTATTTTTACCACGTGTCAGCCACGTGTCGTCCACGTCAGCTCCGGTGCCCGGAAAATACTCCGGCCGGCGACGAAGGACTAAATTGGCGAAAATGGGGGGGTGGGAGATGTGGGATTTTTTGGTCTCCCGGAGACAGATGGTTTTTTTTGGCCAGTTGGTCCCACATACGGGACCAATTTGATAATTTTCTCTTTTGACTATATATAATTTTAGAATTTACTTATAATCAAGGTCTATTGTGCTTTTAAATATAATATATATATTTCAAATTTGAGTATGTACTTAATGTTTGGAATAGTTGTTTTTATCCATTTTTGTATTCAAAGTTTACCTTCATTTAACTTAATTTTACCTATGATGGTCAAATAATATAAAATGCACGATCCACACTGTATTTTTTGGATTTACTGATAAACTAGTTTATTTTTAATGGTACAATTATATTTTTCAATATTTTTTAATTATATCTTTTATAATTTATTGTAGTTTTCTAATTTTATTCTTCACTTTATTTGTATGTTTCTAGATCTATTAAAATAAATATATTTAAAGGAATTAATATTAATTTTTTGAGAATTTGTATTAATATTATCATTTACTTCCAATTTTTTGGATTTACTTATGAAATGTAGAATTAATTGTTATTTTTTTAGAATATTTACATATTTTTGGCATTTAGTTTTACTTTTTCTATATTTATTTATATTATTTGTTTTATAGGATTTACTTATATTATTACAAATTTATTAAAATCGATAGTAAACATTTGCATCTTATTTAATTTGATAAACCTATTGAGAAAATTATCAAATTGGTCCCGTATGTGGGACCAATTGGCCAAAAAACTCTATCTGTCTCCGCCAGACCAAAAAAACCCACATCTCCCCCCCATTTTCGCCAATTTAGTCCTCCGTCGCCGGCCGAAGTATTTTCCAGCCTCCGGAGCTGACGTGGACGACACGTGGTAAAAATAGTGGGTCCATGTCAGGCCACGTGTCATCCACGTCAGCACGGACATGGGGCACCCAAAATTAAAAATTGTGGACTCAATTAAATTTATTTTTTTAAATTTTGACCCCAAAGGGCCAATGTGCAAATTGGAAGGGAAATAAACCCTTGACCCTTGTGAGGATGATTCACAGACGTGAATCAGTTTCCCCCCATGCAACCATTTCACGCCGCCACTCCAAAAATTCTATTTTCACCGCTGTAATTGGAGAAATTTACCGTCGAACTTGGACGAATCTATAATGTCGGCCAGTGGCGGAGGCGATGCTGGTGCTGATGGGAGTGGGGATATGATTGTTTATGTTGGTGTTGATGGAGAGGATGATTTACTAGACAGTGACAAGGAATACGAGGACATGGTTTATAGTGATGATGAGGAAGATATGAACTACCAATTTCCTGGGTACAACAGTGGTCCGGGCCTCCCCAAGTTCGAGATAGGGATGACATTCACTACTAGGGAAGTGTTCAAAGAAGCCATCCAGAACTATGCAATTTTGATGAAAACGAGTATCAAGTTTAGTAAATATGATAAAATCAGGGTTTATGCTGTGTGCGAGGACCCGAATTGTGAATGGAAGCTACACGCAGAAAGATGATAAGTGAATCATCGTTTCAGATCAATTTCTTCAGTTCGGAGCACACATGTGACGAGACATTTAATGTCAAGAATATGAAGTCCAAATGGTTAAGCAAGAAATATCTTCGTTCATTTACATCTGATCCAAAAAGAAAATTTGTGGGACTTAGGGACGAAATAATCAAGGATGTACTTGTTGATGTGACAAAGAACCAAATTTATAAGGCTAAGAGGTTGGCTATAAAAATGGCGGAAGGTGATCCTGCTCATCAATACAACAGGCTGTGGGATTATGTGGGGGAACTTAGAAAATCAAATCCCGATTCAACCATTCTACTAGGCACAGATGAAGATGAAAGGGGATTGGTGTTTGATCGGATGTATGTTTGTTTGGAAGCATTAAAAAGGGGATTCAAATCTGGTTGTCGACAAATAATTGGGGTAGGTGGGTGCCATCTGAAGGGCCCTTATGGTGGTATTCTCCTAACTGCAGTGTCAATTGATCCGAATAACAATTTATACCCTATCGCTTGGGCAGCTGTTGAATGTGAAAACAAGGATAATTGGAGTTGGTTTTTATCGGTTCTAAGAAATGATCTAAGTCTGGGGAATAATGGAGATCATGTTTGTTTCATATCCGACAAACAGAAAGGCTTGATTCAAGTAATTTGAGAGTTGTGTCCAGCATTTGAACATCGATTTTGTGTACAACATCTTCAAAACAACTTCAACAAAGCTGGATTTGGTGGGGCTGCCTTACGAACAACCTTGTGGGCTGCAGCAAAGGCTACAACCCCTGGAGTATTCAGGTATTGTATGCATTGTAATTACATTAATATAGAAGTCCATGTGTTTATTTTGATATGATGTATCATTTTGTTCTATCAGGTCTAAACTTGATCAAATACACAAATTAGATCCGAAAGCACTTCAGTGGTTGAGTGAGAAACCCGCATCCCAATGGAGCAAGTCATATTTCAGGGAGACAAGCAAGTGTGACCTACTTGTCAATAATCTTTGTGAAAGCTTCAACAAGATGATTCTAGATGCAAGAGAGAAACCGATTATCAGCATGATGGAGTGGATAAGGGAACATTTGATGAAGAGAATGCAAGAAAATAGGGACAGGGCGATAGCCAAATGGAGATCAAAGAAGCTATATCCCAAAATTCACCAATGTCTTATGAAAAACAAAAGTAGGATGACCGACTTCATTCCGATCAAATCAAGTGATGTGCATTATCAGGTTTCATGCTTTGATGGCAGTCAGTTTAGTGTTGATTTGGAGCAATACACTTGTACTTGCACGAAGTGGCAGCTGACAGGAATTCCATGTCCACACGCCATTAGGGTAATTACCCATCAAAAGCTGGATCCTATTGATTTTGTGGATACGTGCTATCATGTCAGCACATACATTGATGTGTATACTCCGACAATTAAGCCCGTATGTAGTGAAGAATTTTGGGAGCCTACTAACTATATTGCGCCATTACCTCTAGCCATCAAAAGAGGCGCAAGAAGACCATGTAAATTACGAAGAAGGTCTATGTATGAACGTGTCAACAAGGTGAAAGATGGGGTGCAAAAAATGAAAAAGAGCCAGTATTTTATTACATGTGCCAAATGTGGGCAGAGGGGACACAATGCAAGCAAGTGTACTGTCTCTTCCCAACAAGATTCAATTACTCAAGTTGGTGTTTCAAGTGGGGAGGTATGTAATGAGGTTTCATAGAAGGAGTGTTATCATGTAGAGTTAAAAATTATAATTTGTTGACTATCTTATTCATTTGCAGCTAAGAAGGAGTAGGAGGAGTTTTAATAGATCAGAGAGCACCGCTGATAATCAAGATAATCCAACACCCTCAATAACACAGGAAGCTATTATGGTAATGCTATATTTGTCACAAATGATTCTTTAATGTATATGTTCCTGTCTTTTATTTGGGTATGTGATGCAGAGTCAGCCAAAAGTGCAAGGTCCAACCATGTTCCAATAACTCGTGGGGGATTCAACACCAACGGGAAGCTCACCACAATTACCTGCCAATTCTCGAAGATCAAATGTGCTCCCTGGATACTCAGGTCCTACGTTCAGCAAAAAACCAAGAGATTCACGGATTGTCACAAGTGGGGAGCTACATCGGGCATTGAGTTCCATTCCAAAAGGCAACGAGCGCACGAAGTGAAATGACAATGAACCAAATCAGTTAGCTGTGAATGTTGCTGTTTTGTTAGTTTATTTTAAAGGTGTATTTTGATGCCAGCATTGTGTGGTGTAAACATTGTGTACCAGCATTGGCACATTTTGGCTTGTAAACATTTCAGCTTGTTTGTATTTTCAGCATGTTTGTATTTTGTCTTGTAAACATTTCAGTTTATTTTAAAGGTGTATTTTGGTGGTTTATTTTGACAGCATGTTTGTACCAACAGAATGCTTGCTGTGCCAGCAGAATGGTTTAGTTTGACAGCATGTTTTAAAAGTGTATTTTGGTGGTTTAGTTTGACAGCATGGTTTATTTTAAAGGTGTATTTTAAAGGTGTATTTTGGCTTGTGTACCAGCAGAATGCTTGCTGTGCATTCACAGAATTCCAGAATTTGACAGCGTAATTCACACCATAATTTCCAGAATTTCACAGCATTATTCACACCATAATTCACAGCACAACATTGTATTTCCAGCATTTCACAACATTCTATTTCCAAACTACATTCATCAAAACTATAATAGAGACTACTATAAATCCAAACTATAACCAACTATATTGATTCAAACTACTTCAACAAACATTATCCAAACGAAAACTTGAACATAACCCAGACTATAACAACTGCTGCACACAACATATTTCAAAGTCTGCCAAAGCTTCGCGTTCATTTTCTTCAATGCTTTCCTTTCCTTTTTTGAAGCAATCAAATTTTCTGGCTCCACATTCGTCTTTATCAGCTCAGACGGAGCCTCGAAATCTCAAGGCAATAACAAAAAAATAGATAAAAAAGAAAAGAGGTAAAATAAAAAGACAATTTAAGAAAATAGCTAAAAATTACACCTCATTTACGTACGGCCACATCTTTTCAAGCTGAAGATTGAGCCAAGTCAAGAATACACATATAAGTAAACAAATAATACATGAAAAAAAAATCGAACCTTTTGGCGCTGAGAAAACACAACCCATGAAGGATAATACTCCGGCGGCAATAACTTCCTTGAATCCTCCACCGACATTCTTGCAAACGCCGCAATCGTAGTAGCCTTGCAAAAATAAATTCAAAACAAAAAAACTCAGAAAAAAAATCCACACTGACTCAACCTGCACTAGCGAGAAAGAGGAAAAAAAACGAATAAATAGTGAAAAAGACCGACATTACAGATTCGTCCAAGTTCGACGGTAAATTTCTCCAATTACAGCGGTGAAAATGGAATTTTTGGAATGGCGGCGCGAAATGGTTGCGTGGGGGGAAACTGATTCACGTCTGTGAATCATCCTCACAAGGGTCGAGGGTTTATTTCCCTTTCAATTTGCACATTGACCCTTTGGGGTCAAAATTAAAAAAAAATCAATTGAGTCCACAATTTTTAATTTTGGGTGTCCCAAGTCCGTGCTGACGTGGATGACACGTGGCCTGACATGGACCCACTATTTTTACCACGTGTCAGCCACGTGTCGTCCACGTCAGCTCCGGTGTCCGGAAAATACTCCGGTCGGCGACGGAGGACTAAATTGGCGAAAATGGGGGGAGATGTGGGGCTTTTTGGTCTGCCGGAGACATATGAGGTTTTTTGGCCAATTGGTCCCACATACGGAACCAATTTGATAATTTTCTCTAAACCTATTTATAATGTTAGGATATTCTTATTTATTTGTATTTTATGGATTTATTTGTACAATATTTTTATTTTACAGATTTATTTAATTTATATTATTAATCTAGATCTATTTTTATGATTTTTTGTAATTTTTAACTAATTATTATTTTAGAATTTATTTTTTATATTTTTAACATTTATTTGTATTTTTTAGAATTTGTTTGTATTTTGTCAAATATTATTATACTTGATTAGATTTATTTTGTAGTTTCTTATATTTACTTGTGAATTTTAGAATTCAAATAAATTTTATTATAATTTTTGAAAATTATTTTATAATTCAAATGATTTTTTTGTGTAATTTATATTGTAAAAATAAAAGAAAAGAAATTTTCTATTTACTTATTTCTTTTTTCAACTTAAGGTTATTTTTGTACTTAAATAATTTTAAATTTATATTTTATATAGTTATTAACTACAATCCTAATACTTACCTGTAAGTAGTACAATGTCTACCTATTCCAAGAAAATCACAACTTATATACTTATAAGTTACAACATAAATAGTTTTTGGTTGAAATTCGACGGACAAGTTAAACAATCCATTAGGATATCCGACCGGTTACACACCAATTCCCTATTAAACCCTACTCTTTCACTGTTTTTCTATTTCTTCATGTTTCCCAAATAAAAAATCTTTTCTAATCACGATTGTTAACCCAAGCGGGGGACAATGAGGCGATCAGATCATATTGGCAAACTTACTTCTAGATCGGAGGTGAGCTCGAACTGAGGAGAGGGGACACTCCCCCTAAACAAGGAAAAAAAAAAAAAAGCCTCCATGCCCGCTCACATTCGTTTTGCTTTCTATATGGTTCCTTTTGTATAAAACCCAGCAAGAAAGCAAATTTCATTCAGAATTCTTTTTTTTGGGGGAAAAAAGATGAGTATTGTTGATAAAATGTTGATAAAGGGTATCCGGAGCTTCGACCCGGAAAACAAGAATGTTATCACATTTTTCAAGCCCTTGACTCTCATCGTCGGGCCTAATGGTGCCGGAAAAACAGTAAATTCATCCTCTATTTTTTTTGTTCTTTTGTTTGGCTGTATGAGGTGTGGCATCACGTTTGTTCGTTTATAATGTTATGGTTGCCCTTGACTCTCATCTTCCGGCCCAACGGTGCTGGAAAACAGTAAATTCATCCCCATTTTTTTGGTATAAGGTGTTTTGCATTTCACGTTCGTTCAATTGTATTGTTTTAGTTCGGTGTGGTTTAGGGAGGGCAATTTGGACCCGCGCTGCCCCGCCCTGACCCGTGACGTATACATCGTCCCGCTCGCGACCCGTAGTGGGGCGGGCGGGTCTGGGTACCAATCTTGTCCCGGCCCGCCCCGGCCCGCCCCTTACATTTTTTTTATTCTTTTAATGTATTTAATATATATTTTTTATATATAATTTATACATTTATATATTTCTCATATACATACCTGTGTTGATAATGACAAGTTTTATAAATGATATGTATTATGAAAATGAAATACCAGATAAAGAACTCATCAAAATATTTATTTTATTAAATTGAAGTAACATTTTTTCCGGGCCGACCCGCCCCGCGACCTGCGGTGGGTCGACCCGCCCCCCGTTCACCTTGTGGGACGGGTCTGGGTCTTCACCGAACCGCCCATTGCCATCCCTATGTGGTTGTAAGAAGGTGATATCCCCTTTTTATCTATGTCAGGATCAATTTAACATTTTATTAACTTGTGCATTTTGCTTTGGAGTTCACAGTTTAGGTATAACATCATACTGCTTCTTATGTAGAGCAGTACTTTTCTCATACAACAGACATGATTTCGATCTTTAAAAGGTGAAATCTTTGCATAAATGCAATGGTATAAGCTGTACATACTACACGTTGGAATTTAAAAATATGCTTCTGTTGCTGATTCTCAAGATTATCAATCATGCTGCCATGCCATGTATAGTGTGCTTAGAAATAGAAAAGCCCTGCTACCTTTTGTTGTTGCCAATTGGCTTCATTTTCCGCATATTATTGACTGGAAGCTGTTCACAGTTACTGGACGACACATAAATTATGTTAGTTATAAGAACTGTAGCATGAAGTATTCTACACTTTGCAGCACCCTCATTCATTTGCCTCCATCTCTGGCAAAGCTGCTATTTCGCCGTTGTGAGAACCATCAACATATTGTGATATTGTATGGGACATATAAGGTTTTGTTGTTTCTTTTTTGCATTTTGTGATGTACCCTTGGGATCTCTCTCTCTCTCTCATTCTCTATCTCTCTCCCTCTTTTTCCACATATTCCCTCTTTTTCCACATATGGAAGTCTGAGTCTTGCACATTTTGTATTAAAGGCGTACTTGATCATCCTTTTGTGGTCGTTGCTGTATGGAGATGAATGAATACTTGTATTGATGTATAGTATTCGTGTACATTATGCACTGTACAATGAGTATTACCATTTAATGTACTGATTATCTTCACATGTAAATTCCAATGAGTGTTTTATAGCGCTTTTTATATGTGTAGCATTTTTGTTATGTCGTAGCATATCATAAATGGCGTTGCGCATAGTGTAAGCTGTTCGAGCATGTACGTTATTAAGTTATAAAAATTAAAAATATACGTATATTAGTGAATCAACAAGATAATTAACCATAAACCATAAACGATTTAAAATATACTTATACTAGTAAATTATTGTGCAATACCAAGAGAGGTGCAAAGACGCACCAAATGTCGCACCTCTCAGTCTCAAACTTTCTACACGTGCGCCAGCCTTCTCCTAGGGTTTCATCCCCATATTTTTTTAACAAATGAATGTTTTCGTTGTTTCAACTGATTGGTGTGAAAATCGACTATATTTGTTTGAATGGATCCTTAAACGACTATTTGCCTTGGAAAATCTATGTTCTCGCGCCTTCTCAATTTTTTGCACAAGTAGCGCATTTTTTTTGCAAAATAACGTAATAGCGTACGCTATACCGTAAATAGCTCACTATATGAGGAAATAGCGCAAGCTATTTGTGCAAAACGGTATCTGGGCTGTGCTACGGCGCGCTAAAGGTCTGTAGCGCGCTATTAAAACACTGGTTTCAATACATAAAAAGGGATTGGATCACCACAGTCTCGTTGTTGTGCCTGCGTGTGTCACACTTCTCCATTTTGCCCCTACTTTAAGTTTCTTCAGCATTATTATCGGGATGATGTTTTACCGGAAAACTTTCATTTGAGAAGTGTTGGGCCAAATATGCATTTTATTTTTGTAGACTATAATTGAGTGCTTGAAAGTAGCTTGTACGGGTGAGCTACCACCAAATGCAAGGTCCGGTCACAGCTTCATTCATGATCCCAAGGTTTTTCCTTTGTTTTCCTTTTTATATGCCTATTTAGTTATGCATAAAATGCAAGTGTGCATTTGTAATTATGTAACCTTTGTTGATGATTTGCTTATAGGTGGCAGGAGAGACGGAGACAAAAGGGCAGATAAAGTTGAGGTTTAAGACAGCAGCAAGGAAGGACGTGGTTTGCATAAGGTCATTTCAGCTTACTCAAAAGGCTACCAAGATGGAGTACAAGGCAATTGAGTCTGTGCTCCAGACCTTAAATCCGCAGACCGGAGAGGTAAAAATATCTTCCAGTAAATAAAGAACAAAATTAGGATTTACCATTTACTGGTAACATGTTCCTTTCAAAGATTTATTTAGCAATAACATATATTACTCAATGATATTTGTGAGTCAAGAGCCTTGAGTTTCTAAGGTTCTTTGCAAATAGTAATTGATGCAGGACAAGAATTAAAAATAAAGATTTCTGGAATAAAAAATAATGGAAAGATGAAAATAGGGTGATTCAACCACAGAAGAAATACTCCTAGGGTTTCCCAATCGTAGAAGGGAGAAAAGGTGATGGATTGCCACCAATAAAAGATACTCAAATCAATAATTCAATAATCAATCAAGTCTAACTTCTGTACGTGGGGGTTATATTACTTATATTACAAATAATCTAAATAAATGTTTAATAAATACCTAAATACCCCATATATAAACTAAGTAAATAAATACATGGATTTCTTTCCACTAAATCTAATTAAACTATTTAATAATAAATATAAAAATTTTCTTTTATTATCACTTGTGTTCCCCATCATTTTCCCTTTGTTGGAGAAAACTCGACCTCGACCACGAGTTCTTTTGAAAGCGGGGAACCATATAAGAATGAAATGGAACCGGAAAAATTATCCTGCACTTTTTCAACAACATCAACTCGTGTAAAAGAACTTTGAAAACTGATTTGCATGTGAAGGGGACTCGAAGAAATTTTCTCGAATGATAAACTCGATATGATTAGCTTCAATAATATCATCAACCACTTTATATTCCTCGAAAATCTGAAAGTATTCAGGTTGTAGCTTGGTTTCCTCGACTTGATTCTCAATAACGATCTCTGCATTTTCAACTTGTTTAACCTCGTCATTTTGATCTCTCTTTGCAACTATACCTTAGGTATGAGTTTCACTACGTCTTCAAATGTAGTTTGGTAGATGACGCAAATTATTCCCCCTCGAATACTGAAACTAACTATGCTGTCGACCTCACAATGTTGTACCTTTAAATCGTACATCCCATACTTCCAAGCAATATATGACATCTATAGGCAAAACATAACAATAAACTAGAACTAGTAGTGTATGACGTCAAAAATGATTGGTCATTGGTGCCCAACAAGCTTTTGTGATTGCAGCTGAAGAGTCAAATCAAGGAACCTCAAAAACATATGTAACTGATTCAAACTTCAAGTTTAATGCTTTCACAAGAGTAGGAGAAACACACTCAAGTTCACAGTCAGGATTACTATCAATTTTAATACGTATATTGTACAAGACCGAGCATAAGTATAAAATTCAGAAGGACTCCTTGCATCATTCTTACTAAGAAGTTTAGAAATAAATATAAAGCCTCTCATCTTTCCTTTTGACCTGTTTTTTCTTCTTCCTTTCTCGATTCAACTTTGTATTGCCGTCTCAATTTCTCAAATTCATATTGTGCTTCACTGACTCATCCAGTACAAACTCATATTTGGATAACTTTCTTTGATGATACCAAACATAAACGTCACAGTAACTTCAAGAAAATAAATATCATCCATTACTCTCTCAATTTCAGATCTCATATACATAAACATGATTCAAAATATGGTGACTCAGTAACAGATAAATTTAAGGCTAAGAAGCACGGGTGCGGGGGTGCGCGTGCGGGTGCGTAGTACGGGGATACGGGGATTCGCTAAATTTGAAAATATGGGGATTCGTGTGCGGGGGGATACGGCATATATAAAAATATTATAATATATATATGTATATTTATGATTTTAGATGTAACAAAAAAACATTATAAAGCAAGAGTGAAGAGTTTCATTAAATAACAAATAGTGCAAAGCATAACTTAAACAATCCCTAATAGTTTAAAGGAACGAACAGAATAAATTAATAATTTTATATTTTTATGTTTTACCAATCGAAGTGATAACATAACATATAACACTAGTGTATACACAGAAGCGCAGAAGTGATAAATAACATAACACTAATAATATACAAACAGTTATATATATATATATATATATATATATATATAAAATATGTACTGGAAGTCTGGAAAGCCGCGTAAGGAAAGACAAGCAACACAGGGAACGAAGACAGATCGCATCGTAGGAGAAGAAAAGAACCATACCCGGACCGGATCGAAGAGACGAAACCGCCGTTGATGGCCGCCGCCGATGGATATGGGTCGATGGGTTGCCGCCGATGGAGATGGCCTAGATGGGTCGATGGGGTCGCCGCCTTCCAGACTGAAGACTTCAATTCAATTAATTGATTAAGCTTCAATTAAGGTAAACCCGTTTTATTAAAGTCTTCAATTAATTGACCCGAAAATTACAGATTATACCCCTCCCGCACCCCCTCTCCCGCAACCCCCCGCACCCCTGCTTGAAAATACGGGGATACGCCACCTGGCGCACCCCGTACGCACCCCCGCCGCACCCCCGCACCCCTACGTATCCCCTACGCAGTTCGCGGGGTATGTGAAGAATCCCTGCTTTACAGATTTAAGGTAAAAAGTTTCAAAATTTTCATGAACGATAGCCGATGAACAATACCTCGTGGCGAACAGTACCTGATGAACAGTAACTTTATTTCCTCGTTTTCTTCTCCTGTGCTGCTTGTTCTCTTTGTTTTCCAGCAGCATATAACGATTTAGAGTGATGAACGACAGTAGAACTATGGTTTTGAATACCAATTTATGAGATATGGAATTATGGAGGAAGTAAGTTGACATTTGGGTGTTATGCGATGCATATATACCAGCCCGAAAGAGGACTATTGGAAAAGGACTTCCATTTTTCACACATTTAGTAAGGTTGATGGATTGACATCTAAGGTCGTTATTGATGGGGGGAGTTGTTTAAATGTGGTCGCACAAATTACAATTTGCGCGGTTGAAGTTGAAGGCAGAATCACATCTCCGTCCTTATAGTGTCACTTGGGTCGACAAGACATCTATTCTTGTTACTCCGGGATGTCTTGTCCCGATCTGCCTCAAGGCAGAGTGATAGTAGTCAATGGCGATTAGCAGCCCGTAGCGATGACGTGCCCGTTTAACATAGTTGTTAGAGGCGAGAGGCGCACAGAGGCACAAAGGCTGCCCTAGCGCTCGAGGCGAGAGGCGCAAAATTAATTAAAAATTAATAAAAAAACATAATTCATGTAATTAAGTCTAAGAATTCCATAACATAAAATTTAACTTCAACTTCAATAATAAATCACATAATCAACAAAAACCAACACATAACCAACAAAAACCAACACACAAAAGACATGTTTAAGTTCAACACTTCTTAAAGTCTCAATTAAACTATCACTCCTCTTCCTCTCCTCCTCATCAAACTCCTCCTCCTCATCAAACTCGGGCAACACATCTTCTTCTTCCTCACTTTCCTCATCTTCAAATTCATCTTCATCTTGCTCATCTCTAAGTCTAGATGATGACGTCTTCTTCTTTTCTTTTCCCTTCCCCTTTCTCCTCTCATAAACTTTCCTTTTCCCCTTACTCACTTGTGTAGATGGTCGAGAACTTGAGCATTGCTTTCCTCTATCTCTAGTAGAATACATAGGCTCTTCAACTCCCATAGCCTTACCAACATCTCCCCACGTCAAACCTTCACCCTCAAACACCAACTCGTCATCTTCACCATTTTCATCATCCATTTTACTCATCAACCACTCATTACTTTCATCGATGAAATCCAAAGCAATGGGATCAATCGAATCACGTCCATCATACCGACGCTTCAATGCACGGTTGTATTTTACAAACACCAAGACACTCATCCTACGTTGATTTAATCTAGATCTTCTTTTGGCATGAACCTAAATATTAACAATAAATATTCAATTAATGACATGATAATAATAACAATAACAATAATAATTATTTAAGTAAAATAATTAATACTTACATTTTCAAATATGCTCCAATTGCGTTCACAACCAAGTGAGGCTAAGCACTTTAACAACTAACTTTTCCAACTCTGGAGTGTGTGAACCATAGGTTTCCCACCATAAAGCTGGGGACATGGTTTTACGTTGCCTAATTGCAACATCCCGTCCAAAGCCACCTGTGGCATTCCGATAAGCAGCAAGCTGGAGAGTGATTTTGTCTTGATCATTAAAGTCGGGCACCACTCTATCCAAGACACTAAGGAAGCCATCCATCACTTCTCCTTCAATTGAATTCTTGTTCGCATAAAAGAACTTTGGATTCAAAATAATAGCCCGCAACATGCAAAGGACGATGGAGTTGACAATTCCATCTTTTGTCAATGATATCAAATGCCTTTTTGAACTTATCTACATCTCCATCAAAAATTGCTGCAATTGCTTCCTTTGCTCTATCCATAGCCTCATATATGTAGCCCATAGCCGGTTTTCTCTCACCATCAACCAACCTCAAAACACAAACTAGAGGAGAGAATATCTTCAAAATGTAGTGGACATTGCTCCAAAACCTTGTTGATAAGATAGACTGCATTAATTTTCTTACCATCAGATTCTTTACTCCACTTACTTTGTGTCCAATCATCTGAAGTGAACATCTTCCTCAAACTCTCCTTCAAGCTGAACATCCTTTCTAATGTGAGAAAGGCTGTAGCAAATTTTGTAACACCCACCCTACAAAGCTCCTTCTCTGAAGTGTATTCTCTCAACATATTCACCACCCCTGGACGGGTATAAACATATGCAGTCACACTCATTGCCTTCTTCAATGTCACCTTCACTTCGGGCAATTTCCCTGTGTCTTCTAGAATAAGATCAAGGCAATGAGCACACGGAGTCCAATACAAATTTGGCCTCTTTGCTTCCAATAGCTTTCCAGCAGCCACCATGTTACTTGCATTGTCAGTAACAACTTGGACAACATTCTTTTCTCCCACTCGCTCTATAACTTTGTCAATCAACTCAAACATTTTCTCCCCCGTCTTTGAGTAACCAGAAGCATCAATACAATCTATGAAAACAGAACCCTTAGGAGAATTGACCAAGAAGTTGATCAAAGTTCTCTGTCTCCTATCCGTCCAACCATCAACCATCAAACTACATCCATACTTAGCCCACTCCTCTTCACAAATTTTCACGTAAGCTTCATTTACGTGCTCAACCGCTTTCTTTAGGTAAGGAACTCGCACCTCATGATATGGGTGGTTTCAAATCTACTCCATACCGTCCAATATCCATGGAAGCTTCTTTCAAACTCTGATGGTTGACGGCATTGAATGGAATTGCAGCGTCATACATCCATTTTATAAAGCTTTGATAAGCTTTATCCTTCAGTTCCTTCATACGTGCTTCATCCAACACTGTTTGCTTATCTTTTCTTCCAACTTTGCTTGGATCGACGCTCCTACTTACAAAAAGATCCATAGGACCTTGTTTTCGCTTTCTCATTTGATTTGCAGTTGACAACATAGATGAACGACACTCCTGCTCTTCAGATTGTTCGGTAGGTCGAGTGAAAGGGTTTACATCCTCAAAGTCTGGAATTGCAACCCTTGACAAATCTACCTTCTCAATCTTTTTCATGTAGATTTGAATCTCTTCTCGGACATGTGGTGGGCATTTTTTTGCATCCCAGAGCATTTCTATGCCCTCCTGATAAATGCTGTTTGGCTCTATAGATACCACCCTTGAAAACTTGCTCACAAAAGTTGCAGGTTAAGTCATTTTTGTTTTCAGGTCTAACCCTTGTGAAGTACTTCCAAGCTGGGTCTTTAGATGGACCTTGACGAGATAAGTTTCGTCCAATGCCACTAGCACCACTACCACTCTCTTCCTCCATTATACGATAATCTGTTTAAATATAAATATTATATATCAATTACTCTTCATATGAGATAAATGACAAATAATTAAAATAAAACCGAAAATCTAATAAAAACAACAAAAAGAGACATAAATACTATAAGAAATGCATTATAAGAAAGAAAGAGATATAAAATTAAATATAGATAACAATATTAATCAAAAGAGAAATTAAAAAATAATGAAAAATAAAAAAAAACAGAAAAATAAACATAAAAACAGAAAATATAATCTTTAGATACAAAAAAGCTGAAAAAATGATAAATCATATCACATATTAATCAAATGAGAAATTAAAAAATAATGAAAAAAAAAGAGAAAAATAAACATAAAAACAGAAAATATAGTCTTTAGATACAAAAAAGCTGAAAATATGATAAATCATATCACATATTAATCAAATGAGAAATTAAAAAATAATGAAAAAACAAAAAAATAAACATAAAAACAGAAAATATAATCTTTAGATACAAAAAGTTGAAAATATGATAAATCATATCACATATTATATTATACAATAAATAAATAAATAAAACTGAAATAAAAATAAAAAAATAGCCAAAACTTACCAGAATCCGGAGTCTGCGGCGGTGGAGTCGGCGGCGTCGGCGTCGGCCAGCGGCGGTGGCAGCAGCAGCAGTGGGAAGTTGGAGTGAGTTGTGAAGACGGGATGAGAGGAGTGGAGAATAGTAAACCCTAATTTTGAATTCTCTAATATATAACATCTAATAGATATCAATATATATATATATATATATAATATTATTAAAGGTTGAAAATGAAGATGTGGGAGAGGCGCGCCTCAGGTGCGTCCTCGGAGGCGCGCTAGGCGCACAAAGGCGCCCGCCTCCCTCCCCGCGCCCGGCTCGCCTTACAGGAGGCGCTGCCCTTGGCGCCCCTAGCGCCTCGCGCCTCGGGCGCGCCTCTAACAACTATGCCGTTTAGCTATATAGCAATAACGATATAATAGCGGCCACTATATTAAAATATAGCGACAAGTTTGTAAATAAGTGATATTTATAAGTAAATGGTAAGTACCTTAACAATTGTAATGCATATACATGTTTTACAACCACAATAACAAAATAAATTCATCAAAGTGAAAATAAAGTCATGCATATAACTAAAGTGAGATTATTGAGTTAAAGAATTAAATTAAATGTCTGCCCCCCCAAAAAAATGCCTGATAACTTGCCCTAATTTATTTAAAAGAAGTCACAAAGATTAAATAAAAAAAAATATTATCTTTAAAAAAAATGCAAAGGAAACCTGCATGCAGAAAGTTAAAGAAACTTCACGCACATACAAAGCCACTGAAAAAAGGGTTCGCAAACCATTAAACTATATAAAAATCGCATAAACTCCTTAAGAGAAAAGGGATCAGCGAGCACATCAGAGGAAGAATTGAGGTCATGGAGAATAGTCGGAGTGGCAGATAAGCTATGCGAAGTCACTCTAGGGCTCTTTTCTAAATATCGACCGCTAAGGCCGCTATCGCTATTGCTTAATAACGCAGATAGCGGTAAATCGCGGCCGCTAAACAAAACCTAGGAGCGCTTAACATCGTTTAGCGATTGTGATCCGCTTTGCTACACTAAACGCTATAGCGCGCTAAAGTGCCGCTATTGACTACTATGCCTCAAGGACTACGAGGAGAGTATATGGTGTGATGTCCTTCCCATAGACATTTCTCACATAGGGCGACCTTGGTTATATGATCACAGTGTGAACAACTATGGGAGGCAAAACACTTGTATGTTGTTGCATAGTGGGAAGAAGCTCAAATTATTTCCTAAAAGATCCCATGAGACCCCTAAGGGCAAAGCAAAGGCGAACAGTGTGCCTACACAACCAACTAAGTTTCCACATTTTAAAAAGAAAAGAATACGAGAGATGTGCTTTAGAATCAAAGGCTGTGTATATGATAGTTGCGAGAGAGCTGAGAGGCAATCCTAGTGGGAGGGGCGGTGAGATTCCTAGTGATGATCAATAGATTCTTGATAAATTTGCATGCCGAATGAACTACCCAAGGGATTGTCATAGCGAACGAGATGCAATTAAGAGAAATAAAGTAACATGAACAAGAATTGAGAGAAATTTCAATACCAATAATCAATAATGTCAATAATAATAAAGTGACTAAAAACACAGCTCTTAAGTTTTTATTTATGTGCTAAAAGTCCTAATTAGACTAGGAAACAAGAATCTTAATTAGACTAGGAAACTAACTAGGTTAAGGAAACAAAATTATAAATGTTAAAATACTACTCCTAAAAGGAAACTAAATAATTACTAAGTAATATTAAAAATACTAATCCGATTGTCTAGAATTTCTCCTAAAATAAACTTTTGACCAAATCGATTCCTATCATCTCCCCGGCTTGAAAGAACCCGCCTCCTGAGAGTTAGCGGCAAGATACTCATTGACGAAATTCAGAGCTAAAGAATACAACTGTTCTTCAAGCATCCATGAGTCCTCTGAAGGTGTAAGACTCTTACAATGGACAGAGAAACAGAGGAATCCTCCATCGCTGATGCTAACGATCTCACATCGATAATGACGTTAATCTCTTCCTTGGCTAAAGGTAAAGTAGGAGGAAGCTTCGATACCGACACCGAAGTAGTAGCAGACCCACCTGTAACACTAGCAGAGAAAGTGAGAGGCTAAAAAGTACCTCAGTAAGGCATCTAAGTCCTTGATAATAGGACTAATTGATAAATAAGAGGTAAGTCCAATAAAGAATCATTAAGGCCAAGGCATTTGATGATACGAAAGGGTGCTGAAGCTCTTGCGAAAACCTAATTAGAACAATTTTGAGGCAATCGTTTAGGACGAATACGAACAATCACATAATCACCTGCATTAAACTCTAACTTCCTACGATGAACATCAACAACCACTTTATAAGGTTCATTACATGGGCGACGCCTAGGCGGCAAGGCGGTCTGGCCAGGCCGCCTGAATCCATCGCCTCGCCTAGATTTGAGCTAGGCGAGCGCGGCGTCGCCTAGGCGACGCCTAGGCGAGAAAGGCGACGCCTTGTCGCCTCAGTCAAGGGCAAACAGGTAAATTCTTGTTTTAATTAAAAAAAACTGTTGTTTAAAGGCTACAGATTCAGTCGACAACCAAAACCAAACATACGGAACACGGATTTCCTTCCTTACCTGACAGAACACAGAGAAAAAACCTAGCCCTCCTTTTGCGTCCGCCGTCTCGCGCCGCTGTCCGATCCATCCACGCCGTCGCCGTCGCCGCTCCTCTTTCTGTAATGATATCACCCCTTTGTCTTTCTCTTCTTCAGTTCTGCTTCTCTTTTTCTTCTTTCCGTTTTCTTACAGTTTTTTTTTCTCATTTCGATATTTGTTCCTGCAATTTAATTAAGGGTACAGCTTATGTTTTAGAAAACGGGTTTTAAAGTATTGGTTGTAGAAAATGGGATTTAATATGGGTGTTAAAGTATGGGTTTTTAAATAAGTGGGTTTCAAAGATGTTTTATTTTTGGTGTGCTGTCTCAATTCGTTACAAATAAGAGAGAGTCTGTTGTTGGATTAAAAAATGGGATTTTTATGTGAACTGCAAATATTTCTTTACAGTGCAGTTTTTTTTTTAGGTATTTAAAGTGCAACTTTTCTTTCTTAAATATATATAATGCTGAAAATGTTTTGCTAAAAATTTTTTATTATTTTTAATTTGCGAGATATATTATGGGAGATTCCGAGAACACGCCAAATTACGATCCATCGAAAGATCCTAAACGTAAGGCAAGATCCAATGATCCGGGATGGAAATATGGTTTTGGCTGACTTGAGCAACAAGGATTTGATTGAGTGCTCGCTTTGTCATAAGCAAATGTTCTCCGGAGTGAAGAGATTGAAACAACATTTGGCTAAAGGTTTCGGAGATGTCGAATCATGCCCGAAGACGACTCCGGTTATTATGAGAGAGATGCACGAATACTTACAGAGAAATGCGAGAAACAAGCCTATCATATTAGATGATGATGAACATGATGATGATTCGGTTCAACTTGGTTCAATACCATCATCAATGGACTCTACTAGTCATCCTTCGGTGTAAATGCAATTGAGCTTCAATTACTTGCAAAGCGTATCATTGGTCTTTGTTGCTCGTCTTCCGGATGCGAGCGAAGTTGGAGCACATTTGAATTTGTAAGTACTAAGTGTCATTAATAAGTAAATAAATTTTGAATTTTAATTTATTATTTTTTTTTTAGATCCACACCAAAAAGAGAAATAGGCTTGAGCATCAAAGACTCAATGATTTGGTGTATATTCAATATAATCGGAAGATTGCCAATCGATTCCAAAAGCGTCGTGAAGAAGCGGCTAGTTTCAATCCATTGATCATAGAAGATTTCCAATGGGATAATGAATGGGTCGACAATGAGGTTGTTCATCCGGGCGATAATCTTTTATGGAGCCATGTTGATGAAGCAACAGGTGCATCGAATAATCTCCAAGGCCGTAATCTTTCTAGGAGATCTCATTTAGACTCTCAATTTGATGAGAGCTGGGGTTCGCGTGGTGGTGAAGTACTAATTTATGCTCGGCGTGGTAGAACTAGTACTAATTCTAGATTACGTGATGAAGAAGATGGAGAAGAAGATGATGGTTTTCCCGACGATGATGTTGATCTTGATGATGATTATGGCCAAGAGACTACCAATGCTCATGATAGTGAGAATGAGGGCAATGAAGGATATGCTAATGATTTGATTTTTGATGATATTTGAGAGATGAGAGCTTGTGTTTTATGTTATTGTATTTGCTACTTATGTGAACTTCGTACCCTTTATTTATTTGTGTTGAATTTTATGGCTTTAATTATAAAATGTGGACTTAATATAATGTTGTTTATTAATTTTAATAGTGAAATATTAATTATTATTATTTATTAAATATATTTTTTATTTAACGCCTAATTGTCGCGTAGGCGGGCGCCTAGGCGCCTAGGCGCCTAGGCGCCCGGGCGGTAGCCGAGCGCCTCGCCTCGCCTTGGCGCCGTGATAACCATGGTTCATTACTTTGTGCAATTTTTTGTCTAATATTGGCATGCAAATCATGAATATGTTGTGCAATTGTTTCAACAAATTCAGCAGGTTGAGAATGCACAAATGCACAGACAATGACACTAGATCAATAGGAACTCGATGGCTGACACCATTGACAATTTAATGGACTTTTTCGTGGACAAGAGTTGTTAAAGGCGAAAGCCGCACCAAGGCGATACGACCTCCTGTCGTCTGAGGCGCGAGGCGCTAGGTGAGATGCGCGCCTGAGAGAGGTGAGGTCCACCAAATCAAACCAAAACCAAACCTTATCCCACTACGGTGGGGTCGGCTATATGGATATGACGTCTCCAATCAGTTCTACGTTGGGTCATCTCTTCTATTAAGTTTATCTGCTGAATGTCCTTTCTACTAGTTTTCCTCCAACTCTTCTTCGGCTGCCCTCTTTCTTTTGACCCGTTTGCTGTCTACATTTTGACATCTCCTTATTAGAACCTCTAATGGTCTTCTTTCCACATAGCCATAATATCTTAGGCGATTATCCCTCATTTTGTCTTCAATTGGGGCCACATCCAACTTACGCTGAATCATTTCATTTCTAATTTTGTCTTTGTGGGTGACTTCACACACCCACCATAACATTCTCATTTCTGCCCCTACCATCTTCTGTACATGTTGGTACTTCACTGCCCAGCAATCCGATCCATAAAGCATCACTCGTCTAATTGCCATCTTGTATTATTTAAGTTCAACACTTCTTAAAGTCTCAATTTAACTATCACTCCTCTTCCTCCCCATCATCATCAAACTCCTCCTCATCAAACTCGGGCAACACATCTTTTTCTTCCTCACTTTCCTCATCTTTAAATTCATCTTCATCTTGCTCATCTCTAAGTCTAGATGATGACGTCTTCTTCTTTTCTTTTCCCTTCCCCTTTCTCCTCCTCTCATAAACTTTCCTTTTCCCCTTACTCACTTGTGTAGATGGTCGAGAACTTGAGCATTGCTTTCCTCTATCTCTACTAGAATACATAGGCTCTTCAACTCCCATAGCCTTACCAACATCTCCCCACGTCAAATTTTCACCCTCAAACACCAACTCGTCATCTTCACCATTTTCATCATCCATTTTACCCATCAACCACTCATTACTTTCATCGATGAAATCCAAAGCAATGACATCTAAATATATATATATATATAATATTATTAAAGGCTGACAATGAAGATAGGAGAGAGGCGCGCCTCAGGTGTGTCCTCGGAGGCGCGCTAGGCACACAAAGGCGCCCGCCTCCCTCCTCGCGCCCGCCTCGCCTTCCAGGAGGTGCTGCCCTTAGCGCCCCTAGCGCCTCGCGCCTCGGGCGCGCCTCTAACAACTATGATCCTCTCCCACCAAAATTTACCTTCTTCGTCCTTTATGCTACGAACTTGGGTCAATTTTTTTTTTTTTTTTTTTGCGTGTATCTCGAGCCTTGACAAGTCTAAAAACCTCTTCTCCCCCTTTTATTTCTAGTCGGTTATACAAGTCTCCAAAGGCCTTTGTCTTTGCTATACTCTTTGGCTCTCTCTTGGGTGCTTTATACCTCTCCCAAGTCTTCATTTGTTTGCTCCTTTTGCCACAATTTGAAACTCCTTACGCCTCAGTTTCTCTTGGACTTCGTCATTCCACCAACATGCTTCCTTTTATAAAGGGCCCCTCCTTTACTCCCCCAATACGACTTTCCCGGTCCTAATAAGGCAATGTGCAACCCTATCTCACATATCATTTACATTGCTACTCACTTCATACACATCATCCTTAGCCACCTTATCTCTGACATACAAATGTGTCATTTTTAAGGTTCCACCATTTAAGGCGTTGCCGTGTAGCCGCCTTCCTCTACCCCCTTCACTTTTGAAGGCGCACATCCAAAACTAACAACCTATGTTTTGTTGTCAAACTTTCTTCCGGTATCACCTTGTAACTTATGCAACTTTGACGGTCAATTTTTCTGAGAAGGAAAAAATCAGTTTGAGTTCTATTCCCTTTATTCTTACAGGTGTTCCTCCCTCTTCTTAAACAATGTATTTGCTATGGTAAGATCAAATGCAACCGAGAAATCCAGGATTTGCTTCCTTACTTCATTTAAGCACCCATAACCAAAATCTCAGTGCACCCGTGCATATCGAGTAGCCTCCGTCCAACATGCCCATTTAAGTCTTCTCCTACAAAAATCTTCTCTCCTTGCGATATCTCGGTCATCACCCCCTCAAGATCTTCCCGAAACTCTTCCTTAGCCGCTCCTCTAGTCCGATCTGCGAAGCATATTATGTTATTGACTTCCTCCCCAAGAACCAATTTAAAGGCGCTATCAATCTATCCCCTTTTCACATCAACCACATCTCCAATAATCTGGTTACTCATGGCACTACCCACTCAATTTCTTTTCTGATGCCCTCCTGCATACCTCAATTTATACCCGTTAACCACAACCCACTTCCGCCCTGCCTATTTTGTCTCTTGAATACACAGGATGTCGATCCCTTTACGTTTCACACCAACTACATCTCTAATAATCTGATTACTCGCGACAACATTTCTTTCTGATGCCCTCTTGCATACCACAACTTATACACAATAACCACAACTGACTTCTGCCCTGTCTATTTTGTATCTTGAATACACAAGATGTAGATTTTTCTTTTCCTCATAGCATCAACTATGTCCAAGCTTCTCGTTGTTAAGCTACCACTGTTCCAAGTCCCAATCTTAAGTCTCCTGGCCCTGTCTGGAGTACCAGCAACAACTCTCACTTGGACTAGCTTCTTTACCATTTTAACCGCACCCGTCCATTAAGATGTGTGAACCGTTGTTCTCTTGAGGCACTACACCCAGGTGCCAGTGCAGCAGTCCTCACTCACTTATATTTGTACCCTGACCATACAGTCGTCGTTACTCTGGGAATGCACTAACTCATCATTCCTTGTGATATCCATATTGATATTTCGACGAGATTTTAAGCTGGCTGTCGAGGCCTAACGCACCCCTCCTCCTTTATCTGGGCTTGGAACCAACAATGTCATCAAGGTTTACCCTCTAAGTCAACCAAAGAGCAAAGAACCAAATAAACGGAGTTAGAGGTGAGGCGCACAAAAAAAAGTTCAATGATTATAAAATTTATCAACACATAATGACAATAAAATATAACAATCTATAGAATACTTAATAATTAACACAAATTAAAGTGTCAGACCAATGAGAACAACTATAAAAGTATTATGAAAAAACAAAAAGCAAAAAGAAAAGGAGTCATAAGAGGGAGGCGCGCTTAGGCGCATTGAGGCACACCAAAAAGGCGCGCCTAGATACGCGCCTAACTGAGGTCGCCTGCCTTGGGGCTTAAAAGGCGATCTGCCCTAAGTGCCTTGCACATGAGGCGCCTTTAACGACTATGCCGTGGACTTGTTAGTAGAATTATTATAAGCAAATTCAACCATAGGTAACACCGAATCCAAATGATCAGGCTTTTCTCCTATAAGACACCCAAGTAAAGAGCCTAAACTACGGTTGACAACCTCAGTTTGCCCATCAGTTTGTGGGTGGAATGCAGCATAAAACTTGAGATGTGTACCAAACAATTTTCAAAGAGTTCGCCAAAAATGACTAATCTTGACATTCCTATCCAACACAATATAAGAAGGTAGGCCATGCGATCTCACAACTGCTTTGAAGAAAATTTTAGCAATATGAGATGCATCAGCGGTCTTTGAAGAAGGAATGAAGTGAGTCATTTTAGAGAACCTATCAACAACCACGTAGATAGAGTCATGACCTCTAGCAGTACGAGGATTTCCTAAAACAAAATCTATCCTAAGGTCTTTCTAAGGAGAACGAGGAATGGGTAAAGAAGTGTGATGGCCAGTGCTTTGCTTGTTGGCTTTACTTGATACACTTCTTATTAATTACCAGTGTTTAAAAAAACGACAGACTCGTATGAGTTCGCTCTCGAGTTGAGGCGAGGCGTAAGATAAATGCGTTGAGTCAAACGAGTCAGATGAAAAATAGAAATTACGAGTATCGAGTATGAGGTGCACGAGTTGAAATTCGGTTACCCTTACAAGTCAACTTGTACGAGGCGGACGAGTTAGACATCTCTCACAAATTTTGAACACCATAGTTTCGCCCAAGTCCTATGTAGAGATGATTGAAGAACATTTTGAGTTTTAGATCTGTGTGTGTGTGAGAGAGAGAGAGAGAGAGAGGGGGGGGGGGAGGGAGGGAGAGAGAGAGAGATTTTGTGTGTGGTACTATTGCAAAATTGGCGGCCACTGGAAGATCGTTCACAATGTAGGGTTTTCAGCCGCTTTGATCACAGTTGTTTAATTGGAATTTGTTGGCTTGGGCCTTGATTGCCTAATAACCCCATACTTCCTCCAAGGACTTGAAAGTATCCTCAGAAGTCCTATTGTTCTTTTCTAACCAAATAGGCCATAAAACAACCTGGACAATGATGTTCCATAAAATTTTGCTCCTTTTGTTGATGAGGCTGACAAATCAGAAGTGGAGGACGGCACTCAATACGTCCCCAACTCTTGAAGTGCTTTTTTCCACATTGTTTGATCAAAAGGGACACTGCAAAATTAGATGATTAGGATCTTCAAGGCTTTCCATGCGGTTGATGTTGAGGGTTTTCTTTTTTATGTTTCTTTCTTTCTTTATTTTTTTTTTTGTGTGTTGGGGTTTTTTTTGGGGGGGGGGGGGTGGTGGGGGGTGGAGGAGGAGAGAGAAGCCATTCTGAATAGTGATTCTTTGGCATATTTTTCTTCTTATTCTAAATAATTACGTGACCAAACTAGTCATTTTATTCAAAATATTTACTTTTTGAAGTTTAGCAATGTGATATGTGTAATTCTTCAAACATCAGGGATCCTCCTGTAATCTGGGATACCTCAGAGGTACTAAATTAGTAAATTTGATTAACCAGAGTTTGTTTTGTATCTTTGTTCATGTAATTCTAGTTTATCTGTCCTATATAACCTGTGTATTTGTTCAACTTTTTACGCTCGGTGGACATTTGGTATTCATATCTTCAAATAGACTGATATTAGTAGTGCATTTCTCATACTTCCGCCCTGTCTAGTAGTTAATTTGTGTGATTGACTGATGAGTCATATTTGTGTCTCATTACAAGACTATTACAAGTTCATGATTTGAGATCTAGTCTCATGAAGGTACTATGTTTCCGAGTGACAGAAGGTTTGCCTGAGCTATCGATGTGCTGATATGGATCGAGAAATTCCTGCCCTTATGGGGGTTTCCAAGGCTATTCTAGAGAACGTTATATTTGTTCATCAAGATGAGGCAAACTGGCCTTTGCAAGATCCATCAACACTTAAAAAGAAGTTTGATGATATCTTTTCTGCAACTAGGTATGTGGTTCTGTAAAAGGTGAAGTTGTAATGGTTTTTCTGCTGTACCTTTCTCTGACATCTCTGTTTGATGTTTATACTAATCATTTCTTTATTTGACTTGTATTAACCAGCACTATGAAAACAAATTTTTTTAATGCATCATTAATGATATAATATGTGGACATGGAGAAAAGAAAAAAGATATAAAAAAGATATAAAATGTAGAAAAGTCCTCACCATACTCCAAATCCTTCAGAGTAGCCTTAAAAGTCAATTCAACCACTTCGTGATGAAAAGATGTACCAGCCAACTCTCAAATTTATCTCTCACAAATAGTACGTAGAGTTATTTGGTTTACTATATGACTTTTAAGGCTACTTTGAAAGAAAATGTCGATTCTGCCCAAGTGGAAGGAGCATAAAATTCCAGATGGAGTATGGTGCAAGCTATTTTTGATTCAGCTGTAATGTGTTTTTGAATGGCTGCTGCGTTTGTAAATTGTTTAGTGAACCTTGAGTGATTGGTTGGTTGTCTCTCCTTCGAAAGACCAGTTGTGATGTGAGACACAACTATTCATCAAAATATAACTTGTATGACTGTTATTTACCTATTCTTTTATTTGGGAGACAAGTTAACATAGATGTCTTAGGTGAGAGTGATTGAGCTCTTACGAAAGCTGATGACAATTGCTTCTCAGGCTCTTTTGCTTCAAAAATTTAAAGATGTATTTTTGAGTATAAAAGAATCCTTCCTCCCTCCCACACCCCATGCAATTACTGGCACTTATGATTTGTTATAATTTTATTGAAAATAGAAAACTATAAATAATTTAGAAAAAAGGAAATATTTAACTTCTACTTCATTGTACTTCATTTATATTCCATTGTACTCGGCCGCATGTTTTGTGCCCATGTAATCCTTCAGGAGGACCTTTTTCTCTATACATTTTCCTTCTTGTTGCTAGTTAATTTATTTCTTTTTCCATTTTCATATTACTGTTTCTTTGGAATATTTTATGTGCGGTTTTCGTTATCTTCTAAGGTACACGAAGGCATTAGAGGTCATTAAGAAGCTTCACAAGGATCAGGCGCAAGATATAAAGACATACAGGCTGAAACTGGAACATCTTCAGACACTGAAAGATGCTGCTTTTAAGGTTCTTAGCTTTAGCTAAAGATTATATAAGAAATATAAAAAATATAATGTTAATTATGATATCTAACATGTTATGGAACGCCCTAAGCTAATTTTTGGCAGAAAGTTGCTGCAAGGCAATTAGGGTGCTACCAGTGAATTTTTCACTTTAATTTTTTTTTCTCTGCTAGAGAATAGTGTGAAAAATAATTTAGAACAAAGACTTTTTTTTTCCGGAATTCAAGTGGACACGAGATGAAAATATAATGATTATAGTTGATGTGATGTTTTTTTAGAGCGAATGAGACTTTTTTTGGAAGTTTTGGTGTGACTTGTGTTTTTTTATGTTGATTATTTGCTTTGTAAGAATTTTTTGATATGCAAACATATGAATTTTTTAAAGAATATACTTTACTAGCAAAAATATTTATTTTTCGAAAAGGTTTTTTTTTTTTTAATAATTTTTAACTAATTCACGTGAAATTGTTTTCACTAACTAATGTTTAGGTAAAGTGGCGTATGAGTATTGGCTTACGACATGAAATTTTATGATTAGCCATTTTGAAGACATTTGTCCTGTACAATTATATATGTAAAGATTATACACACCAACAGCTTTATAATTTTCTGTTCGTGTAGTATATTTTGAAGATTTAGTTGAAATATTACTATTGCTTTGTGGCTAAAATACTTGCATTTGTGCATATAATTTATTATGTGTGGATACTTTTATTTAACGTATTGTAAGCTGGTTTTCATTTTCTAGTCCGGAATAACAAACACATCTTCTGTGAGAATATTTCATTAAGCAATAATCAATTATTATAGCAACCACATAAAGTTTGGTGGGTATATATAAAAGAATGCAAATACGGGCTGTATAAAAGAATGCAAATACGGGCTGTATATCAGTCCTTACTTTTGGGATTTTTGGATTATGAATGGAGAGAAGACCTAGTATGAGCGAAGAACCCTGCGAGACGTGGAAATTCACTGTAGAAATGAATAAAACAAACAAGTCAGGTAGTTGGTGTGGAGGGGTGAATTGAACATTTCAGAACAAAAACAAGAATTATCTCATTGGCATGCAAATGTTCTGGAAAAAATTTATTACTATACAAAGCGTTCAAAAGAATCTGTAGTTTTATCTTTTCTGTTAGAAACGTTCTGGGGTGTTCTATGATTATCTATTATCACAAATTTGTTCACTATAGTCTTAAAGGAGATACATTTGAAACTCGTCAGAAAGTTGATTTGCTTGCTGGAGCCTGGGATGATCCGTATAACCAAATGTATTTACAACATGAGGTGGTGCATCCAGTCCGCTAGAAGCCGATAGCCTGTGGTTTGGATCTCTCGCAAAATTAATGAAGTTGGAATTTAGTGAGCTGCTAATAACTGACAAATAAAGGGGAACCTGATTGTTCTGCAGTTGGTGGTCCAACCAGGTTCTTTTAGATACCGATAAGACAGATGGTGTTGCTGTTTCTTATTTGTACATTCCTAGACCTTTACCCTTCCAAGTTGATGAAATGCAATGCCTCAAGTTGAATTTAATCCTCAACTTCTCTATATAATAGGTCAAGTAGCCTTCACAGATTCTTCCTTCTTCCTACGAGAGGACGCAATTGCCTTCCTTTTTTCCCACAAACATCATTTTTCTCTTTAATCATGCACTGAGGTGTCGCTTAAGTTAACTAATATGATGCACGGATATCAAAGGATGATATTAAGGTGGACCCTTCTCCTAGTCTGATTGCGTGTACTTTGTTTGTTTAGTTGATAATGTAGGGGTCCGGGTGGGATACCGTACCGTATCGAAAGTTTTTTTACCCATTACCGCAGACCGTACCGGAAATTTCGGTATAGAGAAATTCATACTGATGCCGTACCGAAACTGTAGGTATATCGAAATTCGGTGTGCCGAAATTTTGGTATGACATTCAGTCCATACCGATACTGTACCGGAATTTCAGTATCACCAAATTTTATTTCGGTATCGGTGTATACTGATCTTGCCATCGATTTTGGTGTACTTTTACTTTTCGGTATATACCGAAATTTGGTATACCGAAATACCATTTTTTTTTTTGGAAATACCGATATATGACGAAATGCCGAACTTTTTGTTGGGATTTCGACCGAAGTACCGAAAATTTTAAATTCATACCGTTACCATACCGAAAATTTTCTGTACGGTACCATAGTGTACCGAAAATTCCAGTATTTTCGATAATTTTCTGTATGGTACACTAGGTGTTTCGGCATTTTGGTATCAACTTGATATGGATATGCACATCAGCACCGAATAGAATATGCTGTGTTCTATTCCAGTTTGATTTAAAAGAGTTAGTATTTAATTCAAAAACCTGCCTTGTTTTTTTAATAATTAAAAAACGTTTCCATATGTTTTTATCCACAGTACTGCAGGGAGAGCTGGATTTTCACAAATTTTTGGCTGATACAATCCTTTTTCCATACAACATGTCTAACAAATGCAAAATTTATAATCAAGTGTGGTTTATGTAATCTTGATTCGAGGAATAGTAGTTTGTTTAATAATAAAAATCTCATAATTATTTTTGCAGATCTTATTGCTTAAATATATTTCCTATCAGTTGTATCACAACAACATCTGAGCCTTGATCCCAAAACTTAGTTGTATTATAATGTAAAAATATTCACACCATATCTGCAGGCTACCATCTAAATTAATTAAATGTGGCCAACTAAACATGTAAGCTCACTGGTTGCATGACTATGGTTCCAACAGTTATCTCGTCTCTTCACGATAATAAGCTAGCATATGTAGGGTCAAAATGCAGGGAAATAAAGGGTGATTTATGAAGAAAATTTTGTTGCTGAAAAAGATGTTGATGTGAGAAGCAAGAGGATCATGTAATTCGTGGAATTTTATTTCTGAGAAGTCTGGAAGTGAATGAATGGGGCAATGGTTGAAAATCAAATGACATCCTCACACTCTCTGGTTTCTGATTTTCTCTTCCAGCCATAATCCATATCATCAATTAAATGCTACCCCTTTATCCCCGCTATTTAAATGACCTCCCACCAGCTCCACAATGTCATGTCCCTTTGCTATGGAATGCTTTAAATCTTTACCCTCTCATGCACCCGATAACACTTCATTTATACTGCTCAAGCTGGTCTCTGACCAGCAACTTGATGTAGGATTATTTTTAAGGTTCGTGGTGCTAATAGATTAGTTAACTGGAAATGTATGCATCGGAAAATCAATCATGTTATAAAATTTCAGGGAAGTTTTCAACAGTTTCTCTCCTTAGTATGGAGTTTAGTGATTTTTGTTTTCAGATTAGACTAATTCCCATGTGTTTTCTTCATCCAGCTACGGGATAGCATTGTACGAGATGAAGAAAAGACAAAAACATTAAACAACCAAATGCAGGAGCTTGACATAAAGGTTCAGAACATGGATAGGGAGATTAATCAAATTGCAGTGCAATTGAAGGACCTTCGAAAACTAAAAGATCAGATAGCCACAAAATCGGGGGAAAGAAAATCCAAGCACGAGGAAATGGAGAAGCGTCATGCAGCGCTTGAGATGGAAAATGAAGGTCTGTACAAAGATAGCAAGACCTTGTATCTTATTTTTTTCTTTGATAAATGTTTATGGTGTTTCAAATATTTGAATTAAGGTTGGTGAATGCTTCTTGGTTTTGTGTATCTTATCGTAGAGAGTCTAGAGACTGATGAACAATTGATTGAGTGGAAATCCAAGTTTGATGAAAAGATTGCAACTTTGGAAGCCAAAAATGCCAAGCTGCTGAGAGAAAAGGAAGATATAGAGGGTAAAATTGGAGTTCGTACTAAGATGTTTGCAAAGAATGTGAAGGATATAGCCAATCTTCAAGCAGCTATAGAAGTAATTTTCATTGGCCAACATTTCAACAGGAATTCTACATTATGCTCCTAAAATTTTCTTTGCTTGAATTATATGTTTGTATTTGGTTTTCAGGCTCACATGTTGTTGAAAAATGAAAGAGACTCGAAAATTCAGAGCCTATTCAGAAAGCACAATTTAGGTTCTTTTCCAAGTGGTTCCTTTAGTAACGAGGTTGCTTTAGACCTTACTAATCGGATTCATTCAAAGATGAAGGATCTTGCGGAGGACTTGAAAGAAAAGAAGGTACTCTTTCTTTTCGTGGCTTAATAGATGTTTCTTAAGCAGTTGTTGGAAATGCCATGATAACCTGCATAATCTCTTGCGGGTAGTGCTTGGCGCACAGATTTTTGTTAATTGTGCTCTAAACTCCATTTTAGATCAAGTGAAAATAAATGTTTTTTTTTGAATTACGCAAGTATACTCGTCAAGTTCAGCCACATAAATTAATTAGAGTTCTATTTTAATGAACTCCATTGGACTTTTAACTCTTTTGAAGAAGCGTAACTGACATTATTTATCAGATAGATTTTATTTAAAAGAAACATATTTGGGAGGGTAGTGTTGCCCCAAATTTTGAAGCCAATAATCCTGCAACTACATCTTGGCTCTCCTTTATTTTCTTTTAGTTGATGGAGTTGGGTTCCATAATACTTTTCTGATATTTCATTCTCTCTTGTTTGTGCTGACTTCTTTTTGTTAGTGGTACTCCATTATCTTTCTTCCGGTTACTATACGGAAAACTCATGATCGTAGCCCCTCACTTATGCTTATAATTCCAATTGGTGATGTTGCTAAGTTTATAATATTCTTTGTCTGTGCTGAAATGTGGCCCAGAAGATTAGGAGAGCTGGAGCTGCATGTTTGTTGTTTTAAGAGATTTGCTTTTCTTATGGAATAGTTAAGCCAATCCTCCCCCAAGTACAACAACATCTGAGCCTTAATCCCAAATGATTTGGGGTCGATTAACAGGAATCATACTTTGAAACTGTCAACGACCAAAATAAAATGAAAATATTTTTCCTAAGAAAACAAGTTCCGGGTTCGCGCTCATCACAATGTACGTCGATGACATAGACATAATCGGTACTCTTGATGAAATAAGAGAAACCACCGACACTTGAACTTTGAGTTTGAGATGAAAGATCTTGGGAAAATTTGGTTCTTTCTAAGCATTGGCATAAAATATCGAGTTAGTTGAATCCTTGTCCACTAGTCTGCCTATGTTTGTGCCTATATCTGTAAAATGCTCAGACGCTTTAATATGGACAAGATGCACCGATTGGCACTCCCACAATCGGTCGAAGGTTTGGATGCAAAGGAAAGATCTATTTCGTCAAGAGCTTTGGCAGAGAAAAAATAAATAAATAAAAATAATAATAATAGTAATAATAATAATAAATTAAATTAAATGAAAAAAAAAAGAATCAAACTCCATCATCATCACTCGTATATTTCCTTCCACCTTATCTTCTCTATCGCCATATTTTTTCCAATTCCAAGGAACCTCTGTTCGTTTGCATTAACATTTCTCCATATTTTATTGGGTCTTCCTCTACCCTATACAATCTTATCTCTTCCCCAATCTTCAAGCATCCTCACTCCCCTTTAATAGGTCTCAGTCTCACATGGCTAAACCATCTTAACCGATTCTCCATCATCTTATTTTCTATAGACACAATTTTTACCCTTTTCTTAATAACCTCATTTCTGAGCCGATAATTTCTTGTATGGCCACACATCCACCATAGCATGCACATCTCTACCATATTCATTTTGTGATGTGACACTGTTTTTCCGCCCAACACTCGGTGCCATATAACAGTGCAGGCCTAGTTGCCGTGCACTAGATTTTACCCTTTAGTCTATGAGGTTGCCTGAATCACACAGCAACCCTGTGGCACTATTCCACTTCAACCAACTTGCCTTAATTATGTGAGCTACATCACCAGCTAACTCTCCATCTTTTTGGATAATATATCCAAGATAATGAAAAAATTGGGTTCGTGGGTAACTTTCCAATCAAAAGTGATCATCCCTGCCTCTCTATTTTCGTTCTTGCTAAATAACACTTTAAATATTCAGTCTTACTGCTGCTTAGCCTAAAGCATCGAGCTTTCGTAGTATCCCTCTAAAGTTCCGACTTCTTTTGAACAACCTTCGTCTCATAAATCAACAATATCATCTGCAAATATCACACTAAGGAATGTTATCTTGAATTGACCTTATCATTTCGTCCATGACTGTGGTAAAAAGAAAAAGGACTTAGAGCAGAACCTTGGTGCACCCCAATTATAATGGGGAACTCTTCTGTCCTCCCAACAGTAGTACGTATACTTGTAATAGCTTCCTCTGTTCCTCATACATGTCCCTTATGAGGTAAATATATTTACGAGATGCACCCTTCTTTGCTAAAGGCCCACCAAGGTACTCCTATTGGTACTTTATCATATGCCTTCTCTAGATCAATAAAAACCATATGTAGATCTTTCTTATTATCTCGATATTGTTCCATCATCGGCCTCATAAGATAAATTATTTTCATGGTCGATCTCCCAAGCATAAATCTAAATTGTTTTTTCGAGATATTCACACATTTTCTGAGTCTTTGTTCAATCAAATGTTCCCGTAGTTTCATGGTATGATTTAATTTCGCGACAATTCGCATAATCTTGAACATCATCTTTGTTTTTACAAAGGGACGAGAGTACTTTTCCTCCATGTCCATGGCATCTTGTTGCTACTTCAAATATCGTTGAAAAGCATAGTCACCCATTTGATACCTCTCCCCCAAAGACCTCCAAACTTCAAGGTATACTATATAGTATAGATCCCATCTTCTTTTCTGTCATTTTCACTTGAACCTTTTGAATTTTTCACATAAATTCTCAGTTAACTATACTTGAAAGGATGTTTAAATCTCCATGTTCTTGATGGCCATTGAATCGGGTATCAAAGTATGACCTCTATCTATCCTTTATTTCTTTATCTCGAACCAAAACCTTTTGGTCAATATCCTTCACACATTTAACTATCCCAATATCCCATGTCTTCTGGTCTCTTATACGAGCAAGGTTAGAGATGTCTTTTTCCCCTTCCTTTGTATCCAATCTCGCATATAAGTTTGATTGACCTTTGCTCTGCCTTTTTAGCTTCACTTCTGGCTTCCTTGTACTTTTTTTATTTTTATTTTTTTTACACACGCACACGAGGGGGATCGTCCCTTGTCCTGAGTACCCCCAAGAGGCTCGACCTCACCCCCGATCTAGAGGTAAGTTTTCCAGCACTTCTGACTTCCTTGTACTTCTCATTACTTCTGCACTCCCCCAATACCTTATAACATTCACGTTTTGTTTTTGTCGCTTGCTTAACTTCATCGTTCCACCAAGATCTGTTCTTACTCGATGACTTGTTTCCTCTAGATTCTCGTGAAAACTTCTTCAGCAGCTTCCTTTATGCTATCTTACGAAAGTGCGCCGACTCTCCCCGTGGAGCTTCCACCACAACTTGTATACTTCTCTTTCTTAAGTGCCTTTTGCCTCGAAAATCAAGCACCACCAACTCTATGTTGCGTTGCAGCATCTCATCGGGAATCACCTTGCAATCAGTGTAACCTTTTCTCTCAAAGTTCTTTGCTAAAAAGAAGTCGATCTACCTTGCATTACCTCTATTTCTATATGTCACCAAGCGAGAGTCCACTTTATCGAACCAAGTGTTCGTCATAGTCAAGTCACATGCTAACGTAAAATTTAATATACCACATTTCCTGCTTCTGTCTTATCCCCAAAACCAAAGCCACCATAATGCTCTCAAATCCATCTCGGCTAGCATCGATACTCACATGACCGTTGAGGTCACCACCAATGATCAATTTTTCATCTACATGAACTCGTTTGGCCACCTCCTCCTCCAAATCTTCCCAGGGTTTTTGTCTAACACATATGTGCAATCCTACTTTTGGTGCATATGCACTTATGGTAGTTAGAACCTCATCTCCTATCACAAGCTTAATACTCATAGTCCTTTCTTGATACTTCCACCATATCGTGAGTGAATGTTTTATTAATGACTGTTCCCACTCTATTTCCACTTCTATCCTCTCCCGAGTACCAAAGCTTGTGACCCCAAGGAGATGTTGCCCTTTCTTTTTATCCAACCCATACATCGGGGTGGTGCGTTGCTTCCGGCCGACGTCCTAGCAAACCTTGTATATTTCCACTACACCCAGGCCTATGAAGTGTAATGCACCCTGCCCATTTGACACCAACCCGAAGTGTAGAGGTAGCGCCACTTATGGGCGACGACCTAGCATACTTTTCACTACCGGAGCTTATGAAGTGCAGCGCTTCGCTTCTGAGGAACCGCCCCAACAATTTTCAAATTTTGATTCATGTCCATAAGATGTGATGAGCACCAGCTGTCACAAACCTACCGCAACCCTCCCCCCACTCCCGAAATGAAATGAAAAAACTAGCTAGCAAGCGCCCATGGTGGTATAGTGATTAGGAAGGGAGGCCTGTTATAGGTTAATTTAGCATATAGTGTATTGAGTAATTTTATGACTTTCCCTTTTTCTCGTCAGTAAAATCTATGTATTGTTGTAAATACTGTATTTAGTAGTGAATGACCAATGTACCTAAAACCCTAGATGTGTAATGCACCTATAAATAGAGGCCTTTGGTCCTTATAAGAAATAAACACAATTTCAAGTCTCCTCATGTTATTCTCTATCTCTCAAAGTTGTAACACGTTATGAGCACGATCCTCTAATTTATTTGAGAAATAAACAATTCAAGTGAGTTATTTTTTTTTTTGAGAAGGCAACGAAGTCACGAAAGGTGAAAGGGGATTCTTTTTACATTTGCCATGATGCTTTTAAATTTTAATAATTGTTCTTAACCAAGTATAAAATTCCGTAGTAATTCACTTAGAGTTGAATATTTAATATGGAGGTCTATGCAAATCTGTTTTATTGAATTTCAACAAGAATTCAAAATGTCGAATTGAAGGCCATAATGTCTGATAACTATTTCTCTTTTTATACTTTCAATAACTCAGTTTGATTTTTCATTCAATTGAAGATTACACATCTTGCTGTTGAGTATACATCTATGTGTAAGTATCTATACTACTAATTGTCCTGATTTCTACCATCATATATAAACAATATATATGGTGATCTATAAATCGGTTATCTGATTATATTTATCATGGTTTTCTGAAGAAACATGATCCAACAACTCTTAGTAATTCAGAAAATTATTTAGATAAAATATGTGTACTTCTTGATAAAGACAATATTACCTCGTCATTTTCTAGCTGAAATGATGTGTTCTTGAAGAACACTATTATATATATTGTGTGAATTCTTGATGAGAAACACAAAAGAATACTCCTGAAGAATACTCATCCCACGTTTGCGGATGATTTACTATTCTTTTCAAAGGGTACTGAAGCATGTGTCACAGCTTTGTTGGATAAGTTTGAAGTTTTTAGTGCTACATCTGTGCTGATAGCAAATAAAAGAAAAAGTGAAGTTTATTTTGCTGGAGTAAGTGATGAAAAGAGGGATGCAATTGCAAGGAAAGCGCAACTGGGTGAAGGTACTCTTCCATTTAGTTACCTGGGCATACCTTTAAATGCAAAGAGGCTTTCCATCCGGCAATTCCAACCTCTAATTGAGAAAATGGTGGCTAAAGTGAGATATTGGTCAGCAAAATTACTTAGCTATGGGGGAAGAGTACAGCTGGTTAGAAGTGTGCTATATGCGGTGCAAAATTACTGGAGCCAAGTATTCTTATTTCCTAAGAAAGTGCTACGGATGATTGAAAGTATTTGCCGTAAGTACCTTTGGACAGGGGAAATGAATGAATCTAACAAGTCTCTGGTTGCTTGGGATTCATTATGTCAAACTAAAGATTGTGGTTAATACACTTGCCTACTTGGAACAAGACCTGCATATTGAAGTTGTTGTGGGCAATTTATAAGAAAGGTGACAAATTATGGATTCAGTGGGTGCATGTGTATTGTTGGAAATTGGCGCCCCACTTAGAATGGTTGATAATATCACGGAGTAGAGTTTTCAAACTCTTTTGCGTTGCGGAAGCGTAATTAACTTGTGGAATGTAAATGACAAGATTTATAGAGGTTCGGCCAAACGTGCCTACGTCCTCTCTCTGTATCTTTTTCTATAGGCTCAAGATCAACCTTTTCCGCCTTGTCTTCTTCGGTCCGAGGTAAACCGTTACAATCTCGTCTTCTATCGGTCCAAGATAAACCGTTACACTCTTGTCTTTATGTCGGTCCAAGATAAACTGTTTTCCTTTTCTATCGGACAAGTAAGCAACCTATCTAGCTTTCTATTGGTACTAGACAAACCTCTCTTGGATTTAGATATGATTCGAATAATGCCGGATCAACGATCTTAATAACACCGAATCAATCTACAATCCGTATCTTTCCTCTCGTGTATGTTTTCGTGTATGAACACTCAAACACTTATCAATTAAGCACAAATACAACAACGATTGTGTATACAATGATATCAAACGTATATATGATTTTCTCAGAGTTGTTTTTTGAATACCATTAGAAGTGGTATTTATAGGCTCCAAAGCCTCAACTAGCCGTTAGCATATTTTGCCTTCATTACGTACGTTATAGCACTTTCGTTACGTAAGTTAAGCTCATTACGTACGTTAACGCTTCCTGTTACGTACGTTATGCTCTATGCAAATCAGTCAGTGGCTTCTGTATACTTCCATTACGTACGTATCATTATATGTATTACGTACGTTAAATACTCCTTAGATAGCCGTTGATATGTTGCGTATGCCGTGACGTTACAACGGTCATATAGTTTGAATTCTTCCAACGGTTGATAATTCAAACTTCATTATGTATGTTAAGCATAACATCTTACGTACGTTAAGTTCCAATCGTTACATACGTTATTCTGCTTGTGTTGCGTACATTAAGTCATGTCAGCTGCACTCGTCTGTCTTCAGGTGAGTTTCCATTACGTACGTTATACCATGTATATTACGTACGTTAGCTTTATTAAACATCACTTGTTTGCTTTTCTGACCGTTTCGAGCGTCTTCGACTTCTTTGTTGTTTTGGTTCGTTCTATTGTTGTTTTCTTTGATTGGCAACATCATCAACTCATCATTAGCATCATTAATTCATCATCAAAACCAATATATGATTATGTGGAATAGGATATTCCAACACGTATTATGTTAAGGGACAGAATGTGATGCACATGGAGATTCCTGTGCAGGCTTCTTTCCTTTTTTAGAAGATTTGAAGGTTAGGCAGTTGGTTTATGGTAATGACAATTGGGGGCAGCAGATGGAAAAAGAGAAGTTTAATATGGCAGAAGTTTATTCCATTCTCAGACCTGGTATAAACAAAGCTGATTGGAGGGAGCTAGTTTTGAATTCGATGGCTAATCCCAAAGCCCAGTTCATACTCCGGCTTGCATTGAGGAAGAGATTGACTGACTACCAAGGTAAGACTGTTGATTTTTAATAAGGAAATAGACCCCATGTGTATTTTGTGTGGGATGGAGGAGGAAACTACAAACCATCTATTTTTTTACTGTGCGTATATGCGACTTGCTCTGGACGCTGTGTTGATTTGGGCAGGGGTGTGTACCACGAGATGGATATCTTGACAGCTTTTGTGCTTTAGTGAGAGGGAAAAGACCACAAACAAGGTTTTTGAAGGTTTTGATAGCTGAGTTTGTTTATGCCTTTTTGGAAGGAACGGAACCAAAGGATTCTCCAGGAAAGGAACGGGACTGTAAATATCATACTGCGTGAGATTGCTCATATAACGCTTGCTAGGTGTCGGTTTTCTGCTAATATGCGGCAGTACTGTAGCACACCTTTATAGATACCCCCAAGTTAGATTGTTTAGTTGATTGTGATTGGTGTTTGTTTTGGTTTTGGTTGGAACTGGATGATCCAGTGTGTTTGTATTTGGTGTTAGAGCCACAGTGACTACTTGGAATGAATAAAAGCTAATTTGTTCCAAAAATATTGTAAGATTGACAACACATTTTTTTGTGATTTATTTATTTTTATACTATTTTATTTCTGTCGTATAATTTATTCTTAAAATTGTTGCTCCCGAAATAGCACAATTAATTGTAATATGCTTAACAAATATACTTGTTCTAAAAGAACAAATCATATATTTACTCTCTCGTGATAATGCAATATTCTTAAAGAATATTGATGCACTATTTATCATTGACTTTTGATGCTGATATCCGCTTGATATCAAAGGGTCTGGGAGAGACAATAAAAGTATGAAGCAAAGAATCCTTGCAGATCATGCTAAGGCACTAAGTTTTTCTTCATCATCATCTCCATAAGTTGAGTATCTCATAGTGAATGACCTAAGTGAGTTATGGAAAAGTTAATGGAGAGGTTTGACCATCAGAGGACTCTAGTGCTTCCTAGAGACCAACATGATTGGATGCGTCTCCGTTTGCAGGATTTTAAAAGCGTGAATGCTTATAATTCGAAGTTGTTCAGAATTAGCTCTATAATGAAACTTTGTGGAGAAAAAAACATCGAAAACTTCTCCACCTTCATTGCTTCAAGTATGATTTTGCAATAGCAATATCGAGAGCGCGTGGTTTCAAAAAATACTTTGAACTCATCTTGTTTGTTGGTCGCTGGGCAAAATAATGAGTTGCTGCAAAACCACAAATTACGGCCCATTGGTCCGCATCATTGCTTGAAGCAAATGCTACACCTAATTATGGGATGGGCATGTGCGCGGATATGGATGTGATCGTGGATTTGGAGGTAGAACAACTCGGTGAAATATCTAACAAGAAAAGGCACAAAACAACCAGTGATAATAATCCGTCCAAAGAGAAAGATAAATGCCATAGATGTGGCATGATTGGGCATTGGTCACTCTACTGTACGATAAAACACCTTGTGGATCTTTATTAGAAATCAATCGAGGTAAAAAAGAAGATCGAAACCATGGTTGTTACGGTGGTAAGTCGAGTCGAGTCGGCTGAGGTCCGGCATGGCGAGTCGTTGACTAGTCGAGACTAGTCGACTAATTATAAATAATAAATATAAATAATTTATAGACATATACTTATTATATGTATATATATTGATTATATAATATATATATATAATATTTATATGCATCCATATATATATATATATATATATATAGTGGCGCGTTCTATGCAGTACCAATATTAGATGCAGTACTTTACAGTACTAATTTATGCATGAGTTTTGTACTAATTATGCATGAAATATATGAATTTCGTGCATCAAATTTTCAATGCATTAAAATATGCAATATATGTATCAAAATATCGATGCATTAAAATATTAGATTATATGCATCAAATATATTGCATATATTAATGCATTGAAATATTGATGCAGGAAATGCATATATTTCATGCATAATTAGTACAAAACTCATGCATAAATTAGATCTTGTAGCATCGCATTTAATATTGGACGCATAGAAACGCGCCCTATATATATATATATCATATATATACAGCAAATCGGAAGTCAGCAAAGCTTGACCCAACAAGTGCAGTTTCAAAGGGAGGTAGACGGAAGAAAAAATGGGAAATCGGCGCGAATCAGAAGTCGGCGGAAGGAGTCGCTTCAGTCGGCTGCCTCGACTTTGCAATTGGTTTGAGAAATAATGCTTTCTTTTTCTTTATTTTTTAAAGTACTCTGCCACGGGTCCAAGTCGGATCTTAGTCGTCGTGTTTGACCAAAGTCGTCGGCTATGCAACCCATGTCGGTCGAGTCAGGCGAAATATCTACACCAGGTGAGTCGGGGTCGCACGGCGAGGATCCTCCACCGCTTGGTCGACTAGTCAACGACTAGTCGCGACTAGTCGAGCGCCGTAACTAGGGCTGGGCAAAACAAACCGCCCCGCCCGCCCCGCACCGCACCGCACCGCAAAATAGCGAGGCGGGGCGGTTTCAAATGTTGATTTCGCCCCGCCCCGCACAAAACCCGCACCGCACCAAAATTGCGGGGCGAATGCGGTTTTATTTTTTTCCCAATCGCCCCGCAAAAAACCGCCCCGCCCCGCATATAACAAGGGAAAACACTTAGATATTTATTTAAATATTGTATTTGCCCCGCCCCGCCCCGCAAAACTATGATTTTGTGCGGTTTTCAATATCAAAAATGCCCCGCCCCGCAAAAACCCGCACCGCACAAAAATTGCGGGGCGGATGCGGTTTTACCTTCGCCCCGCCCCAACCCGCCCCGCCCCCAGCCCTAGCCGTAACAACAATGATCGGAACTAATGTCCTTGATTGTGATGTCTACTTGATACAACTCACCTAGATATCTCTGATTTCTTTGTTGTTCCAAAAGGAGATTAATCACTTGCTTGGGGTGGTGCGCTAGACGACATTGATTACTTTGAGAATTGTTGCTTTGCTTTTAGAAACTTTTAATTGTTTTCTTTCAATATGTTGATTTGCTTTTGGATTTGTTGTTTTTGGATAATTGAAACAGTTATTTCATAATAATTAATGTATTTTGGTTTAAATGTTTCTTTAAATCATTACAGAAATTTTAGTGGGTTGTGATATTTGTCTAGCTGATAGTGCAACTACACTCCATTTTCCAAGATAAGAAATATTTCTCAAGCTAACATTAGTAGAAGGAATTTATTGAGTTCTAAGGATATCCGCTGCAATGGATACTACATCGAGACAATACAAGAAGGTAGTAATAAATACCTTTGTATAACTTCTTTTATGTTTGGCCAGAAGCAAGCAAAAGAAATGTTCTCAACATTATCGTCTGGATGTATTATATGTTTATAAAAGCAATTAAGGCAAATCATGTCATGAACTTGAAGTTCAATGATCCAAAGAGCTTTATGCTTTGGCATGATAAATTTGGACACCTAAGAGCAATTATGATGCGTCGAATAATCAATATTTTATATGGGCATAATATAAAGAACCAGAAGATTTCTTTATCAAATGAAATTTTATGTGATGCTTGTGCACAAGGCAAGTTAATCACTAGGCTTTTGAGTATAAAGTTAGCATTGAATTTCCATCTTTCCTAAATAGAATTCAAGGAGACATTTGTGGACCAATATACCCACTATATGGACCAGTTCGATACTTTATGGTATTGATTGATGCGTCTACTAAGATGGTCTCATGTGAGCTCAATTTCAACTAGAAATGTGGCATTTGCTAGACTACTTTGTTCCAATAATAAATTATGAGCTCAATTCGCTGATAATTCAATCAATTCAATTCGTCTTGATAATGCTGGTGTATTTAGATCTCAAGCATTTGCCGATTATTGCATGGCAGTTGGAATTGAGGTTGAACATTCAATTGTTCATGTCCATACTCAAAATGGTCTAGTAGACGCTTATTAAATGTCTTAAAGCGATTGCAAGACAGCTACTTCTGAAATCAACACTCTCAACTTCTGTTTGTGTCATCCCATATTACATGCGGCAACATTAGTTCGTATTAGGCCACCTACTTATCACCAATATTCTCCCATGCAACTAGTTTCTGGTCGAGAACATGATGTTTCTCATTTACGAACTTTTGGTTGTGTTGTTTAAGTCCAAATTGCACCCTTGCAACTAACAAAATGGGACCTCAACGAAGGCTTAGGATATGCGTCGGATTTGATTCACTTTCAATTATAAGGTATCTTGTTCCTTTGACATGTGATATATTTATTGCACGATTTGCAGACTGTCATTTTGATGAATTGACATACCCAACATTAGGTGGGACAGAACTACATCGAGAAAAGCAAAAGGCTATCTATTGGAATGAAAAAACTCTATCACATTTTGATCCGTGGAGTAGTCAATGTAAGCAAGAGGTTGGAAGTATCATTTACTTACGAAAGGTTGCAAATCAACTACCTTATGCTTTCGTTGATACATGGAGAGTGAAAAAAACCTACTCCCTCCGTCCCATAAGAGTGTGCTCAATTTGCCATTTTCGTCCGCCCACAAGAATGTGCCCATTCTATTTTTAGAAAATACATTTTATATTTTTACTTCACCTTTTCAACTTATTTACAATAATGCCAAGGATAACCACACCTTTTATTCTTTAATTAATCAACAACAATAATTAACATACCCTTACAACAAAAAGTGGGACCTTTTCTCCACTCAAAACTACCACTAATTAACTTTTATTAAAACTTGTGCCCATAAAGAGTGAGCACACTCTTACGGGATGGAAGGAGTATATACCTGCTGCAAATGCGCTAGCCAGAATTTATGTCGCTGAGGGACAAGCAGTAGCAACAAGTGAATCAAAAGTACACCAAAAACATGGTTGACCAATTGATTCAAAAGACTATGTCCTTAGATAAAGGAAGGTGCAAGATAAGAATCAAACAAGAATGATGAATGATCAATCAAATGAAAGTAATGTAGTTTTTGAAGAACTATTAGTGTCTGGAAATAAAGAGATCTCAATAAATTATTCATCTTCTAGTAAATTATTGGAGAGAAAAATTTCATCATGGATGACATATTTGCCTTCAATTTGGCTCGTGAAGTTTTCAAATGTTGATCCTGAACCAAAGTTTGTTGGAGACTGTCGGAGCAGAGATGATTGGCCAAAATGGAAAGAAGCCATATAGGCTGAATTAAATTCCTGGGAAAAACGAAAGGTGTTTGGCCTATAGTCGAAACTCCAAAAAATGTTATCTCGGTAGAATACAAATGGGTCTTTGTTAGAAAGAAAATGAACATCATGAAATTACGAGATACATAGCAAGAGTCGTAGCACAAGGTTTCTCTCAGAGACCAGTAATTGATTATTAGAAAAGGTAATCTCCAGTAATGGACACGATTATTTTTGAATTTTTATTAGTGTGGTTGTCACGAAGGCTCGATATGTGCCTCATGGATGTAGTAGTGCATATCTATATGGTTAACTTGATAGTGACGTAAACATAAAAATTCCTGAAGGATTTAAATTGCTGCTATTTAAATTACCAGCAACAAGTAATTCATATCCCAAAGGCATCTTCTCAATTAAGCTACAAAGATCGTTGTACGTGCTAAAAATCTAGACTAATGTGGTACAATAGACTTAGCGAATATACAAAAATGATGTTGTCTGCGCGTTTTCATGAAGCAGACAGTGTATTTGCAATTATAGCAGTTTATGTTGATGACTTAAACTTAATTGGGACTCCTGAAGAGCTCAATAAAACGGTTGAATACTTGAAAAAGGAATTTGAGATGAAAGATTTAGGAAAAACAAAGTTTTGTTTGGGCTTTCAAATTGAACATGTCCATGAAGGGCTATTTGTTCATCAATCTTCTTATAAGGTGTTGAAGCGTTTTTACATGTATAAGGCACATCCACCGCCAGCACCCATGGTCGTTAGAATACTTGATGTAACAACCATTTCGACCACTTGAAGATGGGGAAACGATACTTGGTCCTAAAGTACCATTTCTCAGTGCAATTGATGCATTTATTTATCTTGCTAATTGCACTAAACCATATATAGCTTTTTCTATAAATCTCCTGGCATGATATAGCTCTGAAACCACTATACGACATTAGAATGGTGTCAAACATATTTTACGTTATCGAAAAGGCACTATCGACCTTGGATTATATTATTCGGAAAGTTCCTGATGTTCTCCGGTGGGATATGCAGATGCAGGTTATCTTTCGGACCCGCATAAGGGCAAATCACAAACAGGCTATGTATTTCACTTGGAGAAACTGCCATATTTTGGAAATCGATGAAGCAAACCGTAACAGCAACATATTCAAATCATTATGAAATTTTTTGCAATCCATGAAGGGCATCCAGCGGAAAACTTTGCCACTTTGTTTTTCATGAATTATAGTGTTCATGATTTCTAGACAATAAATCGGCTCTATAATCTTCATGCAGCCGGCCCCGACATAGTTGAGATTAAGGTGCAGTTGATGATGATGATGAAGCAATACGAAAATGCGTATGGTTGAGAAATCTGGCGCATCACATTAAAAAGTCATGTGGATTAACTATGAGAAAGGAGAATCCAACTGTATAATATGAAGACAATGCGGATTGCTCTACACAACTCAAGGAACATTATATCAAAAATGATAGGAGTCATAGGACAAAGCATATTTTTCTCAAGCTTTTCTATATGCATCTCCAAAAAATGGCTACATTGATATTCAACAGAATGTGGCGGACATATTCACAAAGGCATTGCACATCATGAGAAGAGTGGTACACAAGATCGGGATGCGTCAACTCAAAGATCTTACTATGATCGGTTTCACAGGGAGCTGTAGCCTGTACTCTTTTTCCTTCGATCGGGTTTTGTCCCACTGAGTTTCCCGGCAAGGTTTTAATGAGACAGCATTGTATTAAAGGTTGTTAAAAGGGGAAGTGTTATAAATAATGTATTTAGTTGTGAATGACCATTGTACTCCTGAAACCTTAGATGTGTACTTATAAATAGAGGCCTTTGGCGTTATAAGAAATACACACAATTTTAGTCTCCTCTCATGTTATTCTCTTAATTTCAAAGTTTATAAAATATCGATTGTAAATAAATGAGAAGCTTAAGATTATGATTCCACATATTTTTGGTTTACCTTCTGGGTGAGAGGGCATCCGGCGTAAAACTTTGCCACTTTGTTATTTGCATGAATTATGGTGTTAACTAATTTTAGACAATTAAACGACACTATAATCTTCATGCCACCGACCCCAACATAGTTGGGATTAAGGTGCTGTTGATGATGATGATGACCTTCTCGGTGAGAGAGCAGGGAAATTTCTCTCTGTTTCCCTTTCCCAAACCCCAAGTAATCTCCTCTCATCATTCAACCCTTCCAACCTTATTGACAAATGTGTTTTGATGTTACCTTAATTCCCCCCTGCTATCACCTCCACTAGAAAGGTATCCACTAAGGTAAAATGGCAGCACAGTTATCCAACAAGACCGAGGGACATTGGACAACTGGACATAGCTGCTGCCAGTGGGAACACAAGTCAATCATTCAACCAAAATGAAGGATGGTTGGAAAAACTCATTATGGTGTGATTACTGCAATTAACTACACCACACAGAAACTTACCCAAACTTCAAGTGAAACTTGCAAACTGGAGGAATAGCAGGTTGGCTTAAAAGGCTTCCACATGAATCCTTCAACCAATTAATTCATCCAAAAGTAGATGATATGGGATTATAGCATTCAGCAGACTGGAAGGGGCTTAAAGTGAGTTAAAGATTAGAGACATCAATAGTGTACAATGAGATTGAGGGTGTTATGAAGCCTCTGTGTTGGATACATTTTTCATTGGGAATGCATTTGTGGATGCATTTTTCATTTGATAATTATTGTAGGATGACCATTTAGTAAGTTAAGACATTCGAAATATAAGTGGATGCATTTCCAAATTTGGTAATTATTGTAGGATTGTCTAGTGCATACAAATTATTCACTCTACAAAGAGAAGGGCCTGCAATTATTTTCATTTAAGTTAATGTGAAGCACAGGATAGCGTGCTGACTTGAACATGCACACAAGCAGTAGCAGTAGAATGATGGCTACAGAACTCAAAATGAAATGCATGAGAGCTGGAGAAATAGAGATACACTCAACACTAAAGTAAAGATGTGAGGATCACTTGAGAATGCCACCAAGTGATCAAAGAGTAGGGAAGTTCTAGGACGAGATTACATAATCTACTTAAGTAAAATTGCGAGCCTTTGTTTTTAGTTTACTATAATGGGTTCAAGCACCTAATATAGGAATCTATGCAGTTTTCTAACTTCACCTTTTTCATCTACCTAGAAACACGACATTTGTTCAAAAAAATCTTAGTTGTTCAAATCAGAAATTAATTCATCAAGCATTCAAGAGAAGACACGCAATCACAAGGATATTTGTACCTGCAAGAATACAGTTTGCTTTAACTCAGTTGTGACTGCGCTGTCATTTTCTTGGCTTTTATATTAGTCGAAGATAATTTTATTTTGGAAGTAAAGTGTTTTGATTATCTGAGACTTCACATCATGGTTATGACTTGATGGTCAACATTCTTTCATGGACCAAATAGGATCTTAGTACTTCAAGCATTCAGAAAAACAAACTATGCATATGCATTCTCCAAAGGGTTGTGCTTGTTTTTCTTTAATCGAACAGGTTTCGTGGTCCCTCCCTCCCCTCTCCCTCCCCCCCTCCTTTTGTGGTTCAGTTTAACAATGACCTTGCCAACAAATATCTTAGTGCTATCTTGTCTATTTGGCATTTATTTTCGCAGTTCAATAAACTGGAAGCAGTTAGTATGTTTAGCTTCTAATATACTCTGTAGTACCTCTCAAACCTCAACGTAAGATGCTCCAACGAGACGGATATTATTTTTTTAGGCTTTTCATGATAATAATCCCAGCCGTTTGCAACATTAAGTTGTTTTTCTTGTGAGGCAAACTTTGCTGATTAATTCCTTTGAAGTCATAATGTTGGCAAGTTAATATTTGCTTTTTTTATTTCTAGCTTTTGGTGTCCGTCAGTTTGATGATGGACATTTTTTGTGATCGTATGTTGTATTAGAATTCAAATGAAGAAGAAGTTGCGGCAGCATTAGGCCAGTACTTGCATGCGAGGAACCGTTGGAATGAAATCGACGCCCAAAAAGAGGCTAAAGAAGAAATTAAGGTTTGTCTTTGATTATGATACTGTCCTTTTTCTATGCTCTTCATTTTATTCTTCTAGTTTTATATGATCACAGGATAGCATTTTGGGACGTATTCAAGATAAGAAGAGTGAACGTGATTCCCTCGAAATTCAAATTGCTGCTTTTGATGTTACCATCCTTGATGAAAGAGAAAAGTACATGGTGATTGGCTGTGCTCTTCAAATTTTGAAAGGTCATCTTTTGGCGAAGAACTGATATTATCTTCTTTGTCATCCAGCAAATTGAGATGGAAAGGAGAGCTAATCAACTTAATGCAAGAGATTTTGAAACGACTATAAGACAAAAGCAACTTGAAAAGTTCAACTTGGACCAAGAAATCGATGCTCTTAGTAAGGAAAGGGATGCAATGAATGCGGATTCCCATGACAGAGTCGTATTTTCTCTCAAGAAAGCAGAGTTGGAAACCCACAAGAAGAAACATAGAAGAATGCAAGTCTCTATAATCTTTGTGCTGAATCGCATTTGTACCATGTTACTTGTGAAAGAGATTTGATACTTTTGATAAAATTAGTTCTCCCTGTTAAATCCAGAGTGGATGAATGCAAGGAGAGAATTAGAGAGGTGCTGAAGGGAAGGATTCCACCTGACAAGGACTTGAAGAATGAAATTATTCAGGTTCAAAGGTTGTTACTATTGTTTCCCCCCCTCTTTTTTGCCTTGATCAGGGTAGGTCGATAGGTATTTGTTTTTTTTATGCTGAATGCATTTTGGTGCTTTCTCTAAAAATTTTTTTTTTGCAAGGTAAATTTTCCAGAGCATCTCTGAAGCTCTATTCTAATTTCATTTATGCCCCATGATAAAGTCAATATGTCAGAAAAATATAGTATTCAACTATTATTCCAAGCCCAACATTCATACGGACATGTAGAATGCAAGTTCACTTTTTCATTATGTGTTTTGTTTCTTTTCATTAAAACTTAATATTGCCTATTATGAAGCTTGAGGGTTTCTACAATACTATACAATCTATAGGTTTTAATTTTATTGTGATACTATTAAAATTTGGCTCCACTGCCTTCTGAGGCCTGATTGCCCTTTTCTTTAATGCCTTTTCACTTCTTCACTTGATATATTTTGATTCAGTAGTTATCAACTGGCTTAGCTTATCGATAGATTTAAAATCTCATTGATCCATGTCATAATTGACGGCCATTGGAAGTTTGTATGCTTGTGAAGGTCCTCATCATAGGCCATTCTTAAATTTAATCGACTTAATTGTTGCGTTTGTGCCAAGTTTTTTCACAGAGAAAGTAAGTTAAAAAATGTTCAAAACTGTCCAGGAAAGTGCAGTGTGCCACTTTTTGGTGATTGTTGGGCACTTGAGGTCTGAGTATGCCGGTGCCTGAACACCAGGATATCAATATCATATTAGGAAGTTTAGAACTATATTTAGCTGATGCCGCATCAAGCAGGCTGTTTTAATGATTGAGCTGTGGTTTCGAAGGTAGTGTTTGCTGGATCGAGTTCTTTGGAAATGACTAGGAAATATCGTCTTGATACAATTTCTTGGGTTTCTGGTATTGTTTTTCTTGAGGGAGCATTTGCAGTTATACCTGAAAACACAGGTATCTGAATGACTTGGATTAATATTATTGTCATTGAGAAGACGAAGTATGACTACCGATCATGAGAATGAGAGATGCAGGGAGGGAGGAACTATTATTATTCATGTTTGGGGCAAGTGAATGGGTTTATATTTTTTTTGTTGGGGGGGGGGGGGTGTAATTTTCAATGTCTTGATAATTTTTTTTCCCTACAGTTCTCTGAAGAAAGAGTATGATGAATTAGAGAAAAAGGCTGATGAAGCCAAGAATGAGGTGACTATGCTGAAGTTGAAAATACAAGAAGGCAATGGTAGTTTGTCCAAATTCCAAAAAGATCTCGAATGTAAGCCTTAATGGAACTTCTTCATGAGATTCTATCATGGATATTGAAAAGTCTGTATTTGATCTTACTTTTGTTTAATTTTGTAATGTAAACTCTTGATAGAACATGTTTTCACCGAAGAACCAAATAGTATTTGTTATTGTTCTTGTTTTCAATACAGATATCTCTTCTACTTCATTCTTGAAAATGCTAAGAAACACAGACTCTGGAAAATTATTTGCCAAAAATGGATACTGAATTGGCAATCAGAACATTCTCTTAGAAGTTAGAGATGTTATCGTTAAATGTATTTAACTATCAATCAAAGATTTGAGACCTTTCAAATGTAAATATATTACTGCTATTTTGATGTCCATATACTGAAAGAGAAGATCCTTTTCTTCTATTGGTTTCTACACTTTCTCTTGAAGGTAGCCTGTCATTTAGTTATATGATTTTGTTTGTACTGTTCTTGATCTGGGAGGTCGGGAGTATGATTAAAACATTGGATGTGGGAGTAGACCTGGCAACTCGTTCGTGTCGTGTATTTTCGTGTCGTGTACTTTTGTGTTCCGTGTACCAAAAGTCCAAACCCATACACGAGTACGACACTAAATGAATTCGTGTCATGTCGTGTCGTGTAACGCGCAAATTCATGTCGTTTTGTGTCGTGTTTTCGTGTCAGGCACATAATATAAAATAAATATTATAAAAATAATAATTTTAATATTATAATATTATTTTTATAGGTTTTAGTAGACGAAATGAAACGAATGGCAACGAAAACACGATGTTTATACGAAATTTATGAAAGTTTACATTATATTTTCAAATTTTAAAGTTTAGTATAAACAGAAGTCATAAAATATATATTTTTATTAAATTAAATATAAAATATTATATTTATTTATTTATTTATTTATTTCGTGTACCTCGTGTCGTGTCGTGTACCCAAAGGGTAAAAACAAACCCGACACTAAATCTCGGTCGTGTACTTTCGTGTTCGTGTATTTTCGTGTCGTGTACTCAAAATGCAAACCCAAACACTAAATTTTCGTGTCGTTTTCGTGTCGTGTGGTAAATTTCCGGCTCTATGTGGGAGATCTTAGTGCCCTTGTTTGTGAAGAATGCTGTGTATAACTTCATATATAGTCTTATTAATTGTTTGAACCTTTCCAGCAAGACGAAGATTTATTGAATCTAAACTTCAGTCTTTTGACCAACAATCTGGTGGTATAGACTTTTATCTCGAAATGTTAGAGACTGCAAAGGAAAAGAGAGATATCCAGATAAGGTTTTATTACATTTTTTTGTCCATTTCTATCCCCTGCATTATTATCCATGGTGCATATAATGTATCCTTGTAATTTTACCATATTAAATGCAGTGAATATAACGTTGCTGATGGCATGAGGCGAATGTTTGATCCGTTTGAAAGAGTTGCTCGTGCTCATCACATTTGCCCTTGCTGTGACCGACCTTTTTCAGCCAATGAGGAAGATGAATTTGTTAAAAAAGTAACTTTCTTAAGTTTTAATCTCTATGTGATGTAGTCAAACTCGTATTTAAGCCGTCTCCTTCTGCATAATTACAGCAAAGAGTAAAAGCGGCAAGTTCTGCGGAGCATTTAAAAGTATTGGCGGAGGATTCTGCAAATGCTGAATTTCATTTTCAGCAACTAGACAAGCTCAGGGTGGTCTATGAAGAATATGTCAAGACCGGCAAGGAATTGATTCCTCTTGCTGAGAAGAACCTGAATCAGTTAAACGAAAAACTGGAACAAAAAAGTCACGATCTTGATGATGTAATTGTCAACTGTGGTACATTTTGGTTGTTTCAGATCTTATATTTTTTCTTTGTTTCTTCTCTCTCTGTCTCTTTCCCCCTGTCTGTCTCTTTCTCTTTCTTTGTAAGTGTAGCTCTTCTATGAAAGCTTTCCTTTTGAACTCCTGTTTAGATGAGAATTTTGGTTCACAAATGTTAGTTGCAGATGTAAATATTTCTCTGTCACCCATTACAGGAATTAAGGCTGTCAATCACTGACACGAAACAAAAACACTATTGTGATAACATGCTATAAATTGGGCTAGGGACTTAGGGTTGAGGTTGTTGGGTTCGGGTTAGAACTGGGTTCAGCCCTGATAACTTGAATAATAGCCGGATCAGTTCTGTGTTGACCCAAACGACCCGATTAACCCAGTATATCACATTTGTGGTTTGTAAATTTGCATTGTTATGTTATTTTAGGATTAGATGGAGATGTTAGTGCTGTAATTTGCTGTCCAGTTTCCTACCTCTACATTCTTGTAAAATGTTCACATGTTGTAATTTCCAGCTTATAAATAGATGGGTTATTCAGGTCTAAAAAAATTATACTGGTCATTTCAGGCAGTGCCCCAATTACCACATTCAAGCAGGTTATTCTGATTAACATTTACATAAAATTATTAAATAGGTTGTGTTTGGCTGGCAAGTTTGATGCCAATATCATGTCTCAACCTGACCCGTGAACTCAACCCCGTCCCAAATATCCACCCGTAACAGAAAAAGTGATTTTTGAATCATCAGCATATAAAAGAAGTTGTCTCTCCTTGTGTATGCCTACAGTTTCTGAATGTTGATAGTATCTGACCACCTTCTGATGACTGATCTAACCACTGACACCACTGGATTACTTGGACAAGGCTACTACTTATACCTCGGAAATGAGGATCATATTCTTTAGTTGTTTTATTCACTCATATTTTCAAGTTGATAGTATATCATTCTGACATTTATGGAATTTAATTTTCTCTAGGTAGGACTTTGAAGTTATTGGTGCTTGTTTGATATATAACTGTCTTCACTCTTCATATATGCAAACTTATCGATCTAAGGATCAACCTAGGCTTTCAAATGCTTTTGAGCTTTTAATTATATGTTTATTGGTTAATGGAATGTGATTATCAGAAATTGATCCTTGCTGGTTTGATAGCTTGAGAAAGGATGATCACATTCTATTTTTCTTTCTCTTAGTAATATATCGCAGTATTTGTTGAGAAAGTGAACAAATTTTTACTCAGAGCTTTTCATTTATCTGTAAGCATTTGCATAATTTAAAAAAAACTCCTGCTGTCATGGCCTTCATTGAACAGTTTTTTTGGGTGAAGTAACTTGTACTTGCTAGTTTTTGTTGAAAATGAACCATACTTTTTTAGTAAGTTGACACCAAAACTCTATAAAACTTACCTCTCTTTCTTCAGCATTGATACAAGAAGTGTTGAAAAATAACTGGTAAATGGAGCAGTATTTGAAATATAACTGGTAAATGGAGCAGTATTCTGACAGAAAACAAGTGTTGTTACATTGAAGTTTCTTTTTGTCTTCATATAGTAAAACTTATTTTCTACATTGGATTTAGACAAGGCTTCACGGACCCGCCTGTTTTAGGCCGCGTGTCAGCTTCGGATGGATTTGTTCAATATAATTTGTTGTATGGACAGAATATTTCACCCCACCATGTGTACTATATATGGCTTTATGTTATGATCCTTTGTGTTTTTGGTTCCCCTATCCATCTTGCTTTATTAAAGAGCCGACTGGTACATGGTTTGTTTCTGCAGAGTTGCTTCAATGGGAACTGAGTATTTCTCTAAAGCATTCTTCATCTTTTTGGATAACAAGTCCTTGCCTGTGTGCAGGTGCTGGGTGTTTTGGCTCAAGTAAAGACTGAAAAGGATCCAGTTGATGACTTGATACAACCTGTAGAAACTGCTGACAGGCTGTTCCAGGAGATACAAGTTTTGCAGAGACAGACAAGTGATTTGGAAAGCAAACTTGACGTCCAATCTCAAGGTGTCAAATCCATTGGAGAAATTCAATCAGAGCAAAAAAATTTGGAAAGGACTAGGTCTATACTCTCCTGATATTCTTTCCACTACAATGATCACTAACTAGTTATTTTTGTTTTAGTTCTACACGTCCTTAGATCTTGTAATGTGTAGAATTTCTCCATGCGGTGTGTTAATTGTGTTTATCTGCTGATCATCAGGAATAACTTGATTGCTGATCTGGATAAGTTAAGAGTCGATCAGTCAAACATGAAAGAGGATTTGTCATCACTACATTTACGGTGGAATATTATAAGAGACGAGAAGACAAAGGTTGCAAACTTATTGTCTAACATTAAAAGAGTTGAGGAGGAGTTAGATCGACTGGCTGAAGAGAAAAGTCAGGTTGAGCTTAATATGAAGGTAATTTATATTTGTAAAATATGCGATCATATGGCGATCATATGATGAGCCGGCACTGGATATGATTTCATAATTATAGATTTCTGTGAGACATCACATATTGGATCTAGATCACTTCCACTGAGAAGTGAAAGACTGACAAGTCTTGTTCAATAGCTTTGACTGCCATTTCTGCAAATTTATTTTTGAGAAAGATAAAGGTTATTGTCTTATCCTCGTTAAGTCGATATAATTCATTTTGTGGTAAAATTCAGTACTGTCCGAAATCATTCCTGTTTAACTTCATTGTTTCTGGATTAGAGGAATGCTTTTCACACTTTCTCACCGCTGTAAGTAAGATTTGCGAGTACATTTAGCATCATACACTATGGTCAGGATTAGTTAGCTGAAAGAGTGTGTGAGACTTACAAGGAGGATGTGCAGAGCTGGAGCTTCGGGACGGGTAGTTCTGTTGCTATTAGTGTGTGTTGTTTGGTTTAATGTCAGCGTCTCTATTCACTTGGGAGCTGGGGCAGCTGAATAGTTGAACGTTCTCTAATAATCTTTTTTGGGAGTTAATGAATGTTACTTCGTCATCCCATTAATGTGGGCCTGAAGCGATGCTTGAATCACACGTTCGATTTGTACATCCAAATCTTTCTCTCTATTTTAGAATCGGGATGAAAGAGGATAATTAGACATTCAATTCACATACTTTGGAGTATGAAAACAACCAAAGTCCTTATGGCGTTATACATGACATTTGGTGACAGTGCTTGCAATGAAATGTTTTGAAAGAGTACAGTATTATGTAAAATGTGCTCTATGAGCGGCAGTGCACGTTAATCCATGTTGAGAGAATATATACTGGGAGTTTTTTGGCTGATGCCTTTGGTTTAGGTGAAGTTTCAGTAACTACCACTCCATGAAAACATGTTATCTTGAAGTTCTCTTTCGTGCTCAGTTTATCCATAGAATAACCCTATTTTTAAGGCGAAAGTAATCAATGTTCTAAAAGGCGCTAGGCGGTAGGCGGGCGGACGGGGACCTTCTAGCGCCTAGGCCTTGGAGGCGGCGCCTAGGCGGCTAGGCGCTAGGCGGTTTTTTTTATATATTTTATATTTTATTTAGTTTTATATATGCATACAAAATGCATAATAATATTCTTTTCAAAAGTAGTCTTGGAAAAAAACAACATTCCAATAGTCTTTAAAAAAAAACATTCAAAAAGCAAAAGTCACAAATTAAAGTCAAATTTCCATGTCTTCCTCATCTCCATATCCTTCCTCCAATATATGTTCTCCACCGGACTCATAGTCATACTCTTCATCATTTTCCTCCTCTTCCGAGTCATCATCCGACACAAAGTCTTCTTCATGGAGCTCTCTTGTTACGATGTTTTTAGACAAAACGTTAAAAAATAAAATAGAAAAGGAAAAAAAATCTGGACAGATGGAAAAAAAATCTGGACAGAAAAGGAAACCTAGGACCCACCTAGCCCGCCTAGACCGCCTAGGACCCGCCTAGCCCGCCTAGGACCCGCCTAGCCCGCCTAGGACCCGCCTAGCCCGCCTAGGACCCTCCGAGCCGCCTGGCAGAACCGATTAGGGGGTAGTCGGGGCGGAGGGCCACCTTCTAGCGCCTAGGCGGCCGCCTAGGCCGTTTTTTAGAACACTGAAAGTAATATTACAGGGTGAGAAGTAACATCGCTCCTGGATCAACTTGTACTGCTCGTTGAAAACAAAATGTGCCCTTGGTTTCTTGATTTGTATTCTGAAATCTCATGTCATAGTTTTCTTGGGTTGAACCACTTTCAGATTTTAGGTCCTAATTTTGTCTGAATGTGTTATAGCTGAAATGTTGTCTTTCTGGTTGCGTTTTAAGAATTATGAACTACAAATTACATATACTCTACAGCTCTTCTTCTATAACAGTTCTAGTTGAGATAATCAGAATACATTATCTATTTAGTGTTCCTTGATTCGAAGTGTTCCTTGATTCAACTAGTTGAGTCGAACTTGAACTTCTACGAATTCATATTTGTTGTTCCTCATGTCTTCATGCAACTCATTATAGATTCAGGACAAATGTTATCAGACATGGTGCCATCGTTTTCTGGACTCTGCCTGTTTTGTGCCTTTCTTACTTAGTTTTCTTGCGAAGATTGAAAGTTGCATCTGTTTTCAGATTTCTAAACGTTGTAACCAAGAAAAAGAAGTTTTATTGTTGTCGTTATATTGGGTTATTTCCGTCCGCCTTGGATTACCATTTAGAATGGTAAAACTATAAGAGTCATAGTGTTGTTCTTGTGGTTACCTCTATTAACATGTTATGTAAATGATGGATTTCTCAAATGTTGGGTAATCATCCATAAGCAAGAGTAAACTTTTATATGTTGGTAATCATTATTCTATGTAAATAATGGAATTCCTTTTTGGAGCAAATCTTTCTTGAAAGTTGGTTATTTTTCATACCACTACAGATTTTGGTGATTTTCGTGAACACATGGTCCCTGTCCATCTTCCATCTCCTATATTAAGATTTCGAATTTTCAGCTTTTGGCAGAATCTCTCGGTTCTTTGTCAAAGGAGAAAAAGAAACTACATGATGACCACATCAACTTGAAAGTCAAGCGCGATGCTGAAAATGAAGTGCGGGAGGACGAGTATAGGAAAAAGCAGCAGGAAGTTGATGCACTGGTTAATCTACTTGATAAAATCAAAGAGTATGTTTTCTGCGCGTAGGCCCTGATATTGGTATTTCCTTGTCAATTAAATGTAAACTGTAACTAGTTTGCTTTTCCAGTTTTGATAACACGAAGGAGGACAAATTGAAAGCACTACAAGAAAAGCAGACTCAGTTGGAAATTGAGCTGAAAAGTTGTGAAACCAGAATGAAAGAACTTTTGGAGGAAGTAGAGAAGAGTGGAGGTTTGATTCAAAAGCAGGGAATAATACGGCGCAATATAGATGACAACTTAGAATACAGGAAATTGAAGGCACAAGTGGATGGGCTCGATGGGGAAATTGATTCACTCGAAACAAGGAGTTTGCAGATTGGTGGTCTTTCCCAAATTGAAGCTATGCTTTTAAAACTCTCACAAGAGCGAGAGAGTCTTCTTACAGAGGTTTGGAAAATTAACTATTAAATGATTTATGTTCCGCAATGATATTAAAACCACGAGTTAGAAATACCCAAATGAAAATCTATTTAAGATTTGTGCTTTTTAAGTTGATGATAATTGGTAATATGATGGTAGTGAAGAATCCTGCCATAAGTGGTGGTCTAAATACTTCAAGTTTCAAATTCTTATATCAGGGATCACTTGTATTCTGTTCGTTTTAATTTATTTTATTTAACATATTGGGCTTTGTATTTTCCTTTTTTCTCTTTTAGCATATTTAGTGGTGATTGCCTGACCTGCAATCGCCGTGAGATCACCATTGTGCTTAGCTGAGAGGTGAATTCTGGTTGCAGTTAAATAAACGCCGTGGCACCCTATCTGTATTCACTAGCAACATTGACAGGAATATAGCTGATCTTAAGCAGCCACAATACAAAGACATCGACAAGCGTTACTTTGATCAACTAATCCAGCTAAAGGTGATTTCTATTCTTAACTTTGAGTTGCACCCATCTTCCCATGCCCTTTGCGCCATCCAGATTGGTTGATTGTCTAGTGACACTATGAATTTTCTTTCTTTTGTTTATTTCCTGACAGACAACTGAGATGGCTAACAAGGATCTAGACAGATATTATAAAGCACTCGACAAGTGAGCTCTTTAAAATTCATTTGTTCTTTTTATTCAAGTATTTAAATACAAAAACAACTGATGATTTTGTTATCAATCCCTTAGAGCACTCATGCGCTTCCACACAATAAAAATGGAGGAGATAAATAAGATTATACGGGAACTGTGGCAGCAAACTTACAGGGGACAGGATATAGATTATATTAGCATTCACTCAGATTCTGATGGTGCTGGTACTCGATCTTACAGCTATAAGGTAACTTGAAGTTTCTTTCATCTTTAAAATAAAAAAATGAGGAACTAAACACAGACCATTTACATTGGCAGTATATTACCCGCAAGCTGATGAGAGGTTATTCTCTAAATTTGTCTACCTCAGTTCCTGAATCTAGAGTATTTGAACAAGGATTGCCAAACATAGTTATCTTGTTATATATTTTTTTTTTTGGTAGTCTTAAAATCTAAAAAGCAACATGGCCTCGTGATTTAACCCTACAAGATCAACCCTTATCCTGTGTTCACGATATGTTAATTTCATTACACACTTTAATCAGTTTTTCTCGCTGTTCACGTTGAGAAAGACGAACCTCCTTTGTTATCACTACTCTTGGTTAAATCGCAGGTCTTAATGCAAACCGGCGATGCACAGCTAGAAATGAGAGGAAGATGTAGTGCTGGTCAAAAGGCAATATTCCTGAGAGCATACCATGATTATAAAGACTGATGCAAGATTTGTTTAAATCGTTCGTTTCTGTCTTTTTAATCCCGTAGTCCATTGTTCATTTTTCAGGTCCTTGCTTCACTTATCATAAGATTGGCTTTAGCTGAAACATTTTGCTTGAATTGTGGAATACTGGCACTTGATGAACCAACCACAAATTTGGATGCCCCTAATTCCGAGTCTCTTGCTTCGGCTCTCCTTAGGTACGGATGATTTAGAAAAACAAAGAAATTGATTGATTACTAGCACAGAAGTCGTGCACTTGCTTCATTGTTTTCCTATTTTGTTATCAGAATAATGGTGGATAGGAAAGGCCAGGAGAATTTTCAGCTTATCGTGATCACTCATGACGAGCGGTTTGCTCAACTCATTGGCCAACGACAACATGCTGAAAAGTATTACCGCATCACTAAGGATGACTAGTAAGCTCCGCTTTTGACACCTTGTCTTTCATACCTGACCATTTTTTTTTTGTCTTGTATATCTACGAAGACTGTTTGGCACCATAATTTTCATGCCACCGACCCCAATATAGTTAGGCTTGAGTAGTAGTAGTTGTTGTTGTTAATGACGATGGTCTATGAAGACTGTTATTTAGTACTTGTTCTCCTTGTTTTCTTTCCTGCAGCCAGCATAGCATAATCGAAGCCCAAGAGATATATGACTGACCTCGCCGAGTTTGCAAGGATAGAAGTTTTTGAGCACGCCGCCTATGGTCATCTGTTTATTGTAATTATTTAGCTTCTTTCTGCAACACATTTCTATTGTTATTAAGCTAGCCTGTGTGATAAAACATCTTGTTGGTTTCTTAAACTGTTTTGGCTCTTCGGCTTCTGTGTTCCATTTGAAACTTTATCTACCTTTTCTGGTAGTGTGAAGATAGATACCATTTCTGGTAGCGTGGAGATATTTTTGATTCTTTGAACCCTCAATTTCCTCGTCTATTCCCAAGTTATGGTGTGCGCCATTTTGGCATATACACAGTTAGCGAAAATGACTTTGGAGTGTGACAGTGCCCCCACCCCCAACCCAAAAAAATAAAATAAAATAATGAGACTGCATTTGGCAACATCATATTGTAACCCCTTGGAAGTATAGTTTGTAAGGCACGTCTCATTTATAGTGTTTTTACCAGGCCAATACAACATGGTTTGATTGCTCAACTTGATTGATTCGATGAGATGTTACATGAATATAGATGTAAGTTGAAAATTCTGATGATTTTATATTGTAAATACATTGCTTGTCATCATAAAGTTAACTATATCCAACTTTAACACAACAAAACTTCATCCACATAAAAACATGACAAAATCGTCAAACTCCCATATTACCAAGAAGTCAGTCCTGTTACATATCAACCACATAGATCATGGCATAATCTAGTCATATAGACATTCCGTGTTGTAATCTGAGTACTCGAGATAATATGCTGGCAAATACACAATCTGATTACCTTTCCCGACATTGACATAAACGAATTAAATCTTGAAATCTCAATACTTTCATCTTCAACACACTAATAGCACAGGCTCAACATAATGCATCAATGGATCCCATCATCACTACCATGGGAGTTATGAAAATCTTCCACATGCAAAAAACTCATGAGATTCCAAAAATAAAAAATTTATTCAGATGCAATTGCACAACACCTTGGGCGTAGTTTAGCAAATATGAAAGTCCGCATTTTTGAAATTAATTAACAGTTTCACAATGAAAATGACTTTCTTCAACGAGGTTTGCCACTTGGTTCAAAAATATCAAACTGAAATTTTATAAAATTTTGCATATGGCAATGCTTAAAAAGTTAGAATACAAGGCTCATTGTACAAATACCTCTCATTGGGGATCAGTAAATATGAATATTTCCCGAGAAAAAATCACACCATTTATTTTCTTCTTTGCAACAACACACTATGCAAAATAATTTTAAAAGCAGCAAGAAAATATGGTGTATGCAAAATGGCTAAGTGTGTTGAAGATGAAAGTATCCGTAGATACTATCAAGATCAAGCAAGAGGTGTTCTGAATCAACCAATGCAGTTCATTTTTCAAGATCAAGTTTTCTGGTGAATGTGACGAGCATTTGGATTGAGAGAGAAAACGCGAATTTCTGGTGTGTGTTTTGGTACTGTGCTGCTAAAGTAGAGCAGCAGCCGGCCGCATCGTGAGATTGGGAAGTGGTGGGTGAATAGAATCAATAGATAACAAAATAGTGGGTGCTATTTGCCGATCTGAATCGGGCTTTGTCAAGGGTTGAGTTTTACCACTTGATCTGCTTTCTAGTTCACTTTTGGGATTCCCAGATCTGCAGCGATTTCTTTTTCTGCCATTTTCTGCTTTTCTGCTTTTCGTGTTTTGATTTTGGTTCTCGGTTTATGTTGAACTGGTCTCTGTTGGTCAGCGATTTGGGTTGTTTTTCTGATTTTTCTGTAAGATAACAGTGTGATTTTTAACTAACCCCTGAGCTTTGCCGTAACTTACGCTTGCGCCATTTCTTGGTCATCTCTACGGCATATCGCGGAAGAATAACCTTACACCGCGGCATTCATCCCTCCCCGTCAATCTAATGAGTATTGCATTTTAGGTACCTGCTTTTGCAGTTTCCGTCCGCTACCAGGTGTCGTCGGCCTATCGATCGCCTTTTCCCTGTTCAGGAGTCGATCGGTTTCCAGCTTCCGCGGCTTCTTCTCCCTCGTCTCCAAGGCGTGTCGAAGTCCGGTATCATTGTACTTTTCTGTTAAATTTCATTTTTGTCTGTCATATATATACCATTTACTGTGATTTTGTGCGGTTTGCTTGCTTTTATATTGTCTTTGTCATTCTCATCTTATTTTCATTTTTAGCTTCACTACCCCATTTTATTTCTCGTAGTGCGTTTGGGTTTTGTATTGGTCGATGTCGCACTGTTTGCGGGTTGGTAGTTGGAATTTGGGTACCTTGTCGGGTAAGCTTTTGGAGCTTGTGGATGTTTTGGGTAAGAGAAGGGTTGATGTGGCTTGTATTCAGGAGACTAGGTGGAAGGGGGCGCAGTCCAGGGAGGTGAACGACTATAAATTGTGGTATTCAGGCCTTGCTAACTCGAGCAATGGTGTGGGCATTCTTCTGTCTAAGGAGCTTAAGGACAACGTCGTGGAAGTGAAGAGGTGCAATGATAGGATTATGTCCGTTAGAGTGGTGGTTGGGGAGAAGGTGGTTAATGTGGTTTGTGCGTACGCCCCACATGTTGGTTTGGGTGTGCTTGATAAGGAAGCTTTTTGGGTCTGTTTAGATGAGTTGGTTGGGTGTATTCCGGACGATCAATTTATTATTTTGGGGGGCGATTTCAATGGGCACATTGGTGAGGGGGTGGATGGTTATCACAGTGCGCATGGGGGTTTCGGCTTCGGAGTTAGGAATGCAGGAGGTTCCGCACTGTTGGAGTTTGCCACTGCGCATGAGTTGGTTATTGCTAACTCTGTTTTTCAGAAGAGAGCTGAGCACCTCATCACCTTCAGTAGTGGGGGGAACAACACGCAAATTGACTACCTTCTTTTGCGCAGTCGGGATGCTAGGGCGTGCGTGGACTGCAAGGTGTTCTGGAGCGAGGCATGTGCTTCTCAACACCGGCTGCTGGCTATGGATTTATCCATGAGAGGTCGTGTTGTTAGCAGGGTTAGATAAGCTAGACCTAGGATACTCTGGAAGGATCTGAAGGGTGAGAAGGCGACAGTATTCAAGGAGTCTCTGACCCGCGAAGGAGGTTTTTTGCGTGCGGGCGATGCTAACCTTATGTGGACCAGCATGGCCAATGCTATTAGGAGAGTGGGCGAGAAGGTGGTGGGGGTTTCTTCGGGAAGGTCTAGTGGACCTAGGGAGGCTTGGTGGTGGAATGAGGAGGTCCAAAACAAGGTTAAGGCAAAACAAGCGCTATTTAAGGAGCTTTTGTCGGTTAGTGATGGGGAGGAGAGAATCTTGAAGATTGTAGCGTACAAGGTGGCGAAAAGAGAGGCTAAGAAGGCAGTGGCTAAGGCTAAATGTGAGGCTTACGAGGAGATGTACAAGCGCCTAGACACCAAAGAAGGAGCGAATGCTATTTTTAAACTAGCGAAAGCTAGGGAAAGAGGGCGGCGCGACCTGGGTCCCGTTAAGTTTATTAAGGATAATTTGGGTCAAGTGTTAGCGAACGATGTGGCTATTAAGGAGCGGTGGAATAGGTATTTTTTCGAACTTTTCAATGAGGCTAGAGGTAGTGACTCGGTGGTGCAAAGAGTTAGACTATCACTACAAAAAAAACAGTTTTTACCGACGCCAAAATGGCGTTGGTAAAACAGAAAATGGCGTTGGTAAAAAATTTACCGACGCCATTACCGACGGCAACCCGCCGTTGGAAAAACGCTCGACGGTAATTTTTTACCGACGCCATTTACGCCATTACCGACGCCATTTACCGACGCCATTACCGACGCCATTTTGGCATTGGTAATTTTTTTTTTTTTAATTTACCGACGCCGTTTACGCCATTTACCGATGCCATTTTTGGCATCGTTAAATTAAAAAAAAAATTAAAAAAGTCAGTCGGGACTCGGCGGGCTCAAAGGGTTAGGTCCGGCTCAAAGTGTGGGTTCGGTCAGTCCAGTCGGGTCCGGGTCGGGTCGGGTCAGTCGGGATCAGTTCGGGCTCCATTCAATTTCAAATGGTTGAGAAGGATTTTGGTTTATAAACCACCAAAAACATTGATGTTTTTTCGATGTGGGATTGTGTTAAAAAATTACCGACGCCGAAATGGCGTCGGTAATGGCGTAAACGGCGTCGGTAAATTAAAAAAAAAAAAAAAAATTTACCAACGCCAAAATGGCGTCGGTAATGGCGTCGGTAAATGGCGTCGGTAATGGCGTAAACGGCGTCGGTAAATTTAAAAAAAAAAAAAATTACCAACGCCAAAATGGCGTCGGTAATTGTAAAAAAATAAGTCTGCGAACCGGTCGTCGGCAATGGCGTCGGTAAATCGGGCGTCGGTAAATTATAAGTTTAACAACGGCGGTACGGGCGTCGGTAAATGGCGTCGGTAAATTATAAGTTTAACAACGGCGGTGCTGGCGTCGGTAAATGGCGTCGGTAAAAACTGTTTTTTTTGTAGTGTATCTTCTGCTCGTTCGTTTAGTTCCTGTGAGAGCATCAGCAAGGAGGAAGTAAAGGGTGCCCGAATGAAAATGGGCAGAGCTAAGGCTGTAGGCCCGGATCAGATCCCTATTGAGGTGTGGCTTTGTCTGGGGGAAGTCGGAGTTCAGTGGCTAGCAGAGCTGTTCAACATCCTCCTCAAAGGCTCTAAGATGCCGACAGAGTGGAGGCATAGTATTGTCGTGCCTTTTTTCAAGAACAAAGGCGATGCTCAGAGTTGTAGTAACTATAGGGGTATTAAACTCCCTAGTCATACTATGAAACTTTGGGAAAGAGTGGTGGATTGCAGGGTTAGAAGAGAAGTGGAGATCTCAGAGAACCAATTTGGCTTCATGCCGGGGATGTCCACGACTGAGGCCATTCATCTCGTCAGACGCCTTATAGAGAAGTTTAGAGAGCGGCGTAAGGACCTCCATATGGTGTTCATATATCTAGAGAAGGCTAATGATATCATTCCGCGCGATGTTATTTGGAGGAGCCTAGTAGAGAGGAGGGTGTCGTTGCCGTTCGTTAGGGCGATCCACGACATGTACTCCCAAGCTAGGACGTGCGTTAAGACCCCAGTTGGTGACACTCAGTATTTTCCGGTTGAGATAGGGCTACACCAGGGGTCGGCGCTAAGTCCTCTTCTCTTCGCTCTAATCCTTGACGTCATTTCGCGAGGGATTCAAGATGGCATCCCGTGGTGCATGCCTTTTGCTGACGACATTGTGTTAGTGGCGGAGTCGAGGAGGGAGGTGAACTCGAAGTTGGAGCTTTGGAGGGATAAGTTAGAATCCCAGGGCTTGCGTGTAAGCCAGTCTAAGACCGAGTATCTCTGGTGTAACTTTAGTGGTGAGGCCAACGAGGAAGATGTTGAGGTAATGATTGCGGATCAAATCGTACCCCGTACGAATAAGTTCAAGTATCTGGGTTCGATCATTCAGAAGGAAGGTGAGTGTGAAGATGATGTCACGCATCGCATCAAGGCGGGGTGGCTAAGGTGGAGAGCAGCGACTGGGGTCCTGTGCGACAAGAAAGTCCCTCTAAAGTTGAAGGGTAAATTCTATAGAGCGGCAATCCGACCTGCAATGTTGTATGGCTCCGAATGTTGGGCGATGAAGAAGTCGCTTGAGAGCAAGTTAAAAGTGGCTGAAATGAGAATGTTACGTTGGTCGTGTGGTCGCACAATGTTAGATAGAATTGCGAACGGGGTTTTCGAGAGCTACTGGAAGTGGCGCCCATTTCAATGAAAGTTAGGGAAGAGAGATTGAGATGGTTTGGCCACGTCCCGCGGGAGCGAGGCATCTGCTCCGGTGAGGAGGGTCGAGAGTTTAATGGTTGTCGGGGAGAGGAGGAGGCGAGGCCAGGAGGACGTGGGAGGAGCAACGAGATTAGATTTGAAGCGCCTTAAACCTTTCTCGAGACCACGATGTTGATAGAGTACGCTTGGGCGCGGATCGAGTTGTGGATTCTTTTGTAGGGAGCGGTGCTGTAGTTGAGAGCCTCAGGGTTGGGTTGTCTCGGTTAGCTTTGACCTAGAGCATTGCATTTTTACTTTTATTGTATATTTTATCCTATTGTCTTTGCGTGTGATGTATTTTTAACAGGGAGCTGTGCGCAGAGCCAACCTCTCTTTTGTTAGAGCAGCATAGTGAAGTTGCCAAATTCCGCTTAGGTAAGTCCCATGTGGATCAAGCCGTGGGCTCAGGTATGGTCTCGAGCTTTTTTTAATCATATGTTTTCCTTTGTATTTATCACGAGGTCTGCGCACATGACTGGTGAAGTCTTCATGAAAGCTTCTCCTCTAGTAATAAGTAGGGGCATGGTCTGCGTATATCCTACCCTCCCCAGACCCTGCTCTGAGCGGGATATACTGGGTATGCTTGGTTTGATTTGGTTTACACCACACCCTTAACCGATCAGTACTAATACATCAACAATTCACTTGACTCACGCCTTAATTATTTACCAACTCCTTACATTGATAATAAGATTTTCGGTTCATGACTTGTCTTCTTTGCCACCAATTGTCGAAAATATCACATAACGGCAAACTTCATTCAACGGACCACAAGATCCTGCAAATACCGTATCCCATACTTCTACTCTAGGAAACCTTTCCTTGTATTAACAATATTTCACAACTCTTTTTATAATATAACTCCCAATTATATTTACACAAATATTCTCAAGAGATTTTCTACAATGTATCAATTATCCCGATCCAAATCCAAAAACAATACATTTGGAAAGATGCGGAAACTTTCTATTAAACACCGAAAAATATCATCATTCTTCCCTCAATTATACTAGCGCTCACTTAAAGTAATGCATCACATTTTGAAGCGTCTGACTTTCTCGAGTCTACATTCCGGATTATTCATTTTCTGAAATCACGATTCTACTACAATCATTCCATTACCATGATACTAATCATGCAAGAATATGTTTATGATATTTTTCCAAAAGAACATGCTTTCTTCAAAGAACATTCATGCAAAATATTTGTAAAAATAATACTCACCATTAATTTTGAAGCATTTGCAAAAATGTTCATCTTGTCGATGAGTATGCATAAAGTTATAGAACATGTACGTACTTAAATTTTATTTAAACCATCAAACGGTGGTTGAAAACTTTAAAACTATTCACACATATTTCATGCAAAAACATTTAAAATGTTCTATTGTCAAATTAATAAATCTCAAAATCTAATCACATATTCAACCTATTGAAGTTGACATTATCACCGCTGCAACCTATTGAACTTGTATGACATACTTAGTTACTCATAATCATGATTCCAACTACTCTTCAAAATATTCGCATCATATCCAAAAATATAGTCCGGATTCCAAAAACAACAACACTTCATATCGGAATGATATCTCACATATGTCAAATTTATATATGTCAAAAGCTGATCGCATATTCAATCTATTGAAGTTGACATTATCACCACAACAACCTATTGAACTTGTATGACATACTTGGTTAGTCATAATCATGATTCCAACTACTCTTCAAAATATTCTTATAAGATCCAAAAATATAATCCGCATTCCAAACACAACAACACTTCATATCAGAATGATATCTCACATTTGCACACTACATCATGGCTATTACCAAACTCATCGAATAACAGACACCATTTATTTCTTATCTTTGCTAAAGTTACTCTTTCATCCAAATATCATCCAGCATTTATAGAATATTAGTCTAACATTACAACAACAACGAGGCTTGATCCAACCCGTGCGATGCACGGTCTTTGGTTGCAGACGTTTGAATGAGCATTGGTTGCAGACGCTTGAATGACATATGACGGTATTTAGATGCCTATTAGAGAATTTGTATTGTATTTGTTTTAGAGGATTTAATTGTGATGTTATCATAACTTTTGTATTTAAATTAGTTTATTTACATTAAAAGTTACAATTAAAATAGTCTTTCACATGTAGTCTTTTAATATGAATAAGGACTCATCCGTAACGCTTTTTCTGTGTAGAATTCGTTTAGTCTATGTAATTAGTTATATGTAATGTATTGTATTTATTTTAAATGTTCATAGTGTAATGTTTTATCAACCCGTGCGTTGCACCCATTGCATCTAAATATTCATAGTGTAATGGTCGATACTAATTAGGTTTTCAGTACTTAAAATAGTTTATTCACATTAAAAGAGTACATGTAAAAAGACTTTTTCTAAGATGTTACATTTAAAAGAGTCTCTTCACATGTAATCTTTAAATACTAACAGCTTTTGTTTTTAATTTCTTTTAGCAAACACCAATCGGTTGATTATTGACATCAATTCATTGTGTTTTGAGATTGTTTTGCTACGGTTGGATCCAGTCCAACAGATTAAAACCCAAAACCAATGGGGTAAAAAAATTCGGGTAAGATGGGATCCAATCCATTCCAAGATATATATCTAATTTTTTATCACTATCCTAAAAACATCCGCCTCCCATCCATCTTTTTCTCTGGTTTTGCAGATCAACCACCAAACACGAACACAACTTCACACACAAACTACCGTCGTTGTAACTCCTTACCCGAAATAATCAAACACAACATCAAACCCTTTAATGTTTCTGCTCAAAATCATTCGATTTAGTTTCTGTGTTTTTTAACGAACTAAGAAAAGAAAGTAACATCAAATCACAGATCTCCATATTCGAAAGAATACCACAGCAAGTCTTTACCTCCATACAAACATCAAACCCTCTAATGTCAGAAGCACACACAAACATCTTTAAAGAATACCACAACAAGTCTTTAACTCCATATTCGAAAAGGTAGACCAAGATTTAAAAATAGTGACAACCTCTTATCTACATATAAATAGAAAACGTAACAGGAGGCTTATATGGCAAACTGCAAAACTGGTGTGATTTTTTGCTATGTTGTTTTCTTGTCTTTGGATGGTTTATATAGTGCTTCAAGCATTAATACTTCAGCAATACTTCATATTAATCAATTATGAGAGCATGGCTCCAGGAACCCTTTTGTGTTCACTCCATCATTACACGATTGTTTGTATTCCTTGGAGTTTAATATGTAGATGTAAATTCGTGAGTTTAATACGTGATATTTATTTGATGCGTATTGAAGGAGCGATAACAAATAGGTGCATCAAAAAAAAGTTTGCCAAATAGGTGCACTAATCCGTGATTTGAGAATTTGTGATAAAATCATTAATTTATTTATGAAGTGTATTATTTGTTGTAGAGGCAATGAATGTATGAAATTATTATCTATAGAGTTAAATGACCCCCTTTGCACATTAAATTAAGGGGGATAAGCTTTATATATAATAGATAGAACCTTAAAAACATTTATTCACAATTGTTAAAATTTTGAACAAAAAGAACATCTTTGGGAATTTTTCTAAAACTCTACCTTGAAAATTATGACGTAATTTGTCGTTGAAAACTTAAAATCATCCCCTCTTCGTAGTACAAAATATTTTCCTCCATTTCAGTTCTCAAAACTCCATTTGGTTTCAAGCATAAAATATTTTGATTTTACTTGCAATGATGAAATTTAAAATTTTAAAACCTCTATTTTAATTAATATATCCCATTTTTATTTTACTTTTATAACTAACACAGTTTCAAAGTCTCATAATCTTATTTTCAATTGGAATTGTCAAATCAAATTATTTTACTCGCAACATCGAAATGCCATTTCCCTTTATAATGAGACCGAAGTACATCCATTTATCCGAAAATAAGTTTCTTGTCAAAATAATAAAAAAATTATTTTCGTTCAGAGTTCTCAGGGCAACATCAACTATTAGTTGTAAAAAATACTTTATTACATCTCGTAAAATATAGGATATTAGCTCGAACCCATTATACCAAAACCGACAATTCCTTCCGGTTCAACCAAGACTAACTATACAATCTTACTATCCTCAGACTTCACATCAACCAGAAGCATTACATTTATAAAATAGTCTAGATTATTCATGAGAAAATCTCACCATACTGATCATCGCTGTCATAGTGTCATACAATTGTATCTAACAATTTATACATCCGTATTCACCAATAATACGCCCATATCACGCTATGTAAATCATATTCTACAATACAATGTAGTGTACGGCCATAAGTATGGAGTATACGGCCGTAGAGGGAATTGTAATTGCAGTAAGTGATCAACAATAATTCAGCAGCATAATATATTCATCCGCAAACATGGACGGACCCACGTTCACAGGAGGGGGGACATGCCCCAGTGAAAAAAAAAGTAATATATATATATATATATATATATATATATAACTATTCTATTCCTTATCCTCTAGTTATCATTTTTTTTTTCTTTTTTTTTTCTTTTCTTTTCTTTTATTCTTTTCTTTACCTGCTTTTTGAGATTGACTGCGGAGTGCGTACGTCCGCCCAGCCACGCCCAGACGAAAATTCACCGCACACCCGGACGCCCATCCTGCCATCCAGCACCCAGCGAAGAGCCGCCCGCCTCGCCCCAACCCACCAGACCACTTTGAGGTATTTCTCTCTCTCTCTCTCGTCTCTCCTTTCCGATCGAAGTGTGCTGCTAATTTTTTTTCTTTGAGTTTGGTATTTATATAAATTTTTTGTTTGTTAATTGTTAATATTAATCAGTAGTAGAGTATGTACAAAATTAATTTATTTATTGTTGATTTTAATTTTTAGGGTTCATAAAAAAGAATGGAAATATTTTTAAAAAGAAAAATATCGACACCCGGATCTTCAAGTGCAGATAATATTTCCCAACCATGTTACGAATGAAGATGTAATGAATCGCTTTCAAAATATGAAATTTCGTAGAGAACAACTGTAAAACATAATTTGTTTCACCTTTATAATGATATTGTACTGCGTTATTGATTTTTTTATTACGCTACAATTGTGCCCCCGGTCTTAAAAATTTCTGGATCCGCCACTGTCCGCAAACCCACTGCATCATCATAATAATAGTATATCTATGTGAGACAAGCATAATACCACCACCAATATGAATAATACACCACAAGATGACATAAATGACATATTTCATAATAATACACCCACACAAATACTCCATCAACATGAACAATTCTTATCTTTGCTCAAATCTCAATGTTCATCTATTTGACCAATACACGATCACACATAAAAATGCAGTATGAACCTTGAGAATTTTCGAACTTTTAAAATTCAGAGTACAGTAAGTGAATAGACTTATATCCACAGGTCACACGAAGGTTTGGAAGCACATCGATACTAGTCTCGACAAATCGATTCACACGACATGAAACATGACCCAACATAACCCGATAGCTTAGATTTCCACAAACTAAGCTCTAATACCATATTTAGTAACACCCCCCTAGACTTTATAGCGCTGTGAATCCCTCTCACTAGAATTGATAGGCTAATCACTTTACAACAACATAATTCTCGACAACAAAAATATTACATTCCAAATATAACTCTAACCATGATTTCGATAAACCAAACGAATACAATGTTTTTCAAAAAATATGAACCATTTTTCAGAACGTTCTAACTTTTAGAGGACCATTTTTAATACATTGAACAAGTATTTAAAAGACAACGCAAGTATTTCGGACTACTAGTATGGCTTGTGATTCTTTGCACCTCAGTGTCATCCATGTGATTGTTCCTTAGCTAGCTTTTAACTGAAATTTATGAAAGACGTTCACTCCCAAAGGACTAAGCAACTTGAATGTGCTCGTACAAGTACTCCAATCACATGCATTATAAATTTTTCAGTTCAGAATACTTTCGTACATTTTTAATAATATTCTACAATATATAAATCACGTCAAGAGCAACATCATTGTCGATCATATCACTCGAAAGTAAACCAACCGCCATGCTATATAGCACCAGTCCCCAGAGGTCCCGTTGAATCGTCCTTAAGTGATAAACTACGTCCGGACCAGACTCATTAGTATATGTCCCAAGAGGTTTCGTCAAATCCATCCCCGAGTGGACAAACCACTCGCAACTCACATAACATTTCATAGTTCATCATTCAGAATTGACAACATTACAAGAAATTCATAGAATAAGTGATTAAGAGCATTTGTCCGATTATGATGGGAAATACAGTCAAACCTCTCAAAAAGAATACTCTATTAAGGAATAAACTCTATTTAGAAATAAAAATTTATGGTCCCAACTTGGGACTAGTTATAATTTGGAGTAAACTCCATATTGTCATAATTCATATATTTTCAAATCCCAACATAAGAAAATACACCTCCATTTAGGAATAAATCATAATAAAATACATACATATATATATATATATAATTTTTACAATAGATTTAAGTTGATCTAAAATACTTGTTCAATGTTGATTGTGATAAAGATTTAATCTTTTGTGTTATAACCATATCCTTCAACTTGCGTGTGCCCATTAGCTCGTCCAAATGACCACCTTCTTGTTAAATCCAAAATATTTCCAACTTGTCGAGTAAGCTTAAAGCTTCTTCACATGAAATTTTTTGTACTTCTATGCTATCATCCTCCAGATTATTTTCCTCATTTTCTTGCCTAATTCCTTCAATGATTTCTTCATCGGTTAAAGCATAAATAATTTTCTTACCTAATTCCTAAGTTTACAACATATTACATACATATATTTACTAATTATAATATTTATATATTATACATGCACTTTAAAATTTAAAAAAAAAATCCTCTTAAAACTCTATTTAGGATTAACCTCCGTTTAGGAATTATTTTTTATGTTCCCAAGGATATGACTTTAGAGAGGTTTTACTGTAAACACTTCGGGTCACAAGTTCCTCCGACCGAAATCTTGATAGTCTAGTATTAAACATTCATTAACACTAAATTAATACGTAATTCAAATCAACAATTTAAATATAACCCCAAAAACCCCACCTATGATTCTATCATTGAAGATGACTCGCTACTACGAAGATATCGACCACAAATTCTATTTTCCACTTGATTCATGTAAGATTCATCACAAAAACTCAATAATATAAACACTCGAACAATACATACGAATAGTTCAAAAATTCACTGATTAAAATCAGGGATTAACAGGAAAAAAAATGGAATGCCTCCCAACAATATCTAAAGTTAGTTATTCACAATGGCCCTCGATTTGGATGAGACTAAAGGAAGGTTAATGACTACAAATTCAACAACTTCCAGCATCCTTCGGACCAAAATGAAATAAGAGATGGAGAACATTGTCAGGATCTCCACCTTTCAAAATGTACCCCAAACTATCATGAACAACATACCCAAAATAACCCAAATTCTACCGTTAGATGTTTGCGGATCGTTCCAACATTGAGATTGCCCAACACTGATTAGGCAAGGATGTACCTCTTGGATCTTCGATTTTAATGCACACATTGGAATTTGAAACTGAATCTCCAACATTCAGAATAAACTTCAATGTGTTGATCATCCTGCCCATAGTGCGTACAGATCCAACAGTTCGATTTTCGTAGATCACATCTGCAAAATTTTGGCGAGAATAAACTTATCACTCAGTGAATTTTCCTTTTTCCCCCTCTTTCTCTCTCTCTCTCTCTCTCTCTTTATAAATGATAGATTATGTTCATAAATATCGAGAATGGTGAAAAGTAATGAAGAGTCATGAAAGAGATGAAGAGAAATAGGGAAATGATGTGATATATCCCATTTGCTCATCGTTTGAATCATTTGATAGCTACCTAAATTTCTAACGTACGGTTCCTTTTCAGAATTTGTAGACTTCACAAGTATCAGTTGTGATCATTCAAAGTCGATCCAAATGTGCATTACTTTCTCGGAAAATGGCCCTTCAAAATGTTGTCGAAATTTAATGTGGAACAACAAAACGAACGTTTATAAGTAACTGACGACAATTTCTCTATGTATACAATTCCAACCAGAACCATTCACATTCCAAAACCCTATTTACGTATCATTGGAAAACGAAGAGAAATACATGTTAAGCCCATTCAAAAACCTTAACATAATAAAATTCAAAGTAGTAGCTCCATAGTTTCGAGTATTTATAATGTAGTATCCGGTCCCGTATATGACACATATGGAACAAGTTAAGCCCTGATAAAATCCCGGCTTTTGTTTATGCAGTATCACTCTTCGTACCAAGAAATTCTGACTCCACCACTGATTGTCAGATACTCTTCAGTGGTAATAACTGTTGATGTATCTTGAAAACAATTACTTGAAAAATAACAGAATATATATATATATATATATATATATATATAGTATCTAAGTCCTGCAAAAAATTGGTTAGCAATAAAAAAAATTCCAGTTCGTGTAAACGAGCAAAAGGGTCGATATTGAGTTCAGAGTATCTGTCTCCTTAAAGCAAATTCGCCCTCACCACGATGTATGAGTCTGCCTCCCAGGATAAAACAACAGCTCGATGATGCGCTGCACCCTCAACGAACTAGAACAAAATTTGTCTACTATCACCGACCGAAGAAGAAAAAACAAAGAAGAAAATATCTGACTGTAAAGGCTCTGGAAAAATCGTACATATTAAGTGTGTCAAAAACGAGCCCCTCAAGCCGGGTATTTATAGGTGAAGGCTGGAGGAGGTTGTGTGCTGGAGGAACTCTATACCGACAAGGATTGGTATCAGGAGGAACTCTAAACCGATCAGGATTAGTATCTCAATACTTATCCAGATCTGTTTAATTCGATTTTATCAGATCCAAAAATTCTAATTTATTAATTGAGGTATTTTCAGTAAAATAAAATTTTACCGAATAAAATTGCAGTAAAAAGATAACTTCGAAACGCCGAGACATTTCGCCCAAATCGCCCTTCGACCGAGACCGACCCGACCCGAACCGAGCCGAGCCGAGCCGAGCCGGCCGGCCGGACGGCGGTGGCGGCGGCGCGCGCGCGTGTGTGTGTGCGCGCGAGGGGCGCCTAGTCACACATCCACACATGTCTCACTTTTTGAACATGCCTTTGTCCACATGTCCTTATATACTCACAATTTCTCCCTTCTTTTTCCAATGTGGGATAGCACCCCAAACCCATTTCTAAAGGGTTCACTTTGAAACATTATATCTCATTCATACCTCAATCATTTTGAGTGTTGTTACATGTTTTGGAAACCTCGTACGGAGTACTACGTATTCCAACTAAGTCCCGACTTTAACTCGTAGTCGAGCCCACTCAAAATTTTATCTCAAGTGGGCTGCTCAAAACAACTCATTTCCTCTATTAACAATCCCCCACATGAATGAGATTGATGGTCCAACAGCACATGTCAGACACGGAGTTGACTTGGTGATAGTTACTACGGTTAGGCATTGCATAGGATAGGTAGAGTATGCTCCTTGAACTTTCCCTCGAAAAGATATATTCTCCTTACTGGCTAGACAGCGTGACTAGATGCCTTTGAACTGTCCGACCGCTTGTGTAAGTGATCGTATATCCTTCACAAGTGCCCTTCCTGATTTGTTATGTTCTCATTATTATGCCCATTTTGGCCGTGGACACCGTCCTGGTTCTGCGAGAGTTTCTAAAGAATTATGCCTTAGCAATTCTCCTTTGAAGCGGTCCCTCTTCTCTCTAACATAGGTGATTCTTTTTAAGTGTGTTGGGATAAATAATATTGTTTTGATAATTGCCAAACAACAAAAGCTTGATACAGAACGCCCTGTATCGAAAGCCGGTTGAAGTTGCAATCCTGTATCGAAGACCTTCGGATAGCGCCAGCATACATCAAAGCTCTCACGCTACCAAGATACAGCAACAAAGTCTTAGTTAGCAGACAAGTATGGAAGCTGTCTCGAAACCTCAATACAGCACCCTTCCATACAGCGCCTGACTATTCCAATTTGGCTACAGCTCTAGTGGATACAGCATTCACATCGGATCAGGACTGAAGACCGTTTGAAAAGGAATCTTTAGTATTCACTAAAGTCAAGTACCATTTGATAAAGAGGTATTTAAATACTAAAAGGATAAAGTATTTAAATACTGAAGTATCGAGAGATCTTCAAATCCCGCAATATCCGGATCCTTGTCTATTCAAGTCAACTATCAAATCTTGCTCAACGGATCTATCTCAACGGATATATCCAAGAAGGCTATATATATCCTCAGAGTTTGAAGATAAAAGAATGAGATATAAGTCATCAAGTGAAGAAGCTATTAATATATACATCGAGCAAAACATATCTCTAGAATCTTTACGCAAATCAGATCCAAAGAGATATACAGTGCTCAACATCAAGAACGACCATCATCGGCTCAAGAACTTCATATTAAAAGTTCTTTGTTTACCTTGCTACCTACCTTTTTACCTTTGTGTAAAAACCGAGCTCTGTGTGAACTCAACAAGTTATTCGACTGTGTGGGACGAATAAGAGGACGAAGCTTTGGAACTGTGTGTGAAGAAGCAAGTCAAGAAGAAAGCTTTAACCAACTGTGTGAACGGTTGAAAGCGATACCAGATCTATCTCGTGTGAACGATACAAGGATAGGTTTGATTATAAATACATAGTTGTGTACGCAGATTTATAATAAACGTTTTACTCTGTGTGGAGGACCGGTGGATGTAGAGGGGTTTACCTCGAACCACTTAAATCTTGTGTTATTTACCTTTCGCCGTATCTTGTTTTCATAAGCGTAATTTATATAAGTATACATCGCAAAACCCCGTAAGCACCAAGCTAACAGAGATCGATCGACTGAAGGTCAGTACGAGGGCAACTTACTGTATTTAAGACTTCCGCTACGCACTCAGATTCGAAAACCATACAGCCTGTTGCTTAAACATTTCCCAAGCTGTATCGAATATACTTGAAAAAGGGACCAACAATTGGTATCAGAGCGGTTGATTCTAAAAAGAATCAGTCGTATTTTTAACTGAATTAGATCCTTAAAAACACTTATTTTCGAAAACAGTCTCTGTAATTTCCATCCTCTACTATGGATACTTTATCTCAAATAAGATATCTATGTTACACATTAACGAGTTTGATGACTGGAGAAACAGGATGAAGAACAAACTCAAAGCCTTCATCGGAGAATCAAAAGCTCCGCCCGCATCAACAAAGACCGAAGAATGTCTTCAGGTGGTCACTGATAGTGATTCATCAGATGATGAGCTAGAGGATAGAGCCTATGTGTGCTCTATGGCCGAAGTTAAAGAAGAAAATGAAGACGGCGATGGTGATGAGGTAAGCTCTACCTCAACTATTCCTATAAATGCATCTCATACCTTTGAAAATATGCTGAATGAATTCAATAACATTCAAACGGCCCATGAGATATTGAAAAGAGAAAACACCCAACTTGAAATTTCTAACTTAGAGCTGAAGGAAGAAAATGACTTGCTGAAGAATAATTACGAAAATATGTCAGTTGATTGTGAAAACAGCAAAGTCAATTTCGAAAAACTCATGGAGAGCAATCATCAACTTGCTCATAATCTAAATGAGACTAAGTCTCATCTTGAAAGCAAGACAAATGATTTGGCTCTACTCGAAGCCAAAGTAATATCTCTCGAAAAACGTGAAGGAGAATTAGAGACAATCTTGAAATCTTTCGAGAAATCCTCTAAAAGAATGGAAGAGATCCTAAGCACTGGGCAACATGCTCATGATAAACGTGGCTTAGGGTACAACTCGTTCTCCAACAAAGAAAAATCTAGTACGGTGTTCGTCAGGAGTGAGGAATCCATTCATGTATCGAAAGAAGTCCCGAGTTCTGTGAAGGAACCTGTTGCACCGCGAACAGCAAAAGCTGCCATTCCACCCCCGAAACTCTACTATTCGAGACAGTGGAAACAACAGCCACTCAGAAGGCGTACTCAACAGCATGCTCCACAAGCATATCATAAACGCCGGATCATTCAGAAGAAGGTCAGATTCAACCAACAAAGGCCCGTAAAGAAGACTTCCTGCATACTTGCCTAGACATTGGATACGGAGGCCCGTTATCCATCAAGAAAGCAGTGTGTCCGCAAGATCAACAACATTGTTGGGAATCCAACTGGAGACCCAGAAGGCAAGATGTTAGGCCAAAGAAAATGGCTCCACCTCCGAGACGACAATCGTACTGGAATAACAACTATAATTCTCGATTTTTCATGCATCATAATTATCATGATTACAACGACTACGTGCCTGCCCCACGTAGATATCGATATAATGGACCAAAAGTAGCCTACAACAAACAAATTGTTGCCCGACAAATTTGGGTACCAAAAGGCACTATCACACCAGGACCCAAATTTACTTAATGTTTCAACATGAACTGGAAGCGCTACAGCCAGAAATCCCTGTAAGTTTTTATGCTTTTACTCATTAAGTGAGGGGGAATGCTGTAAGACCCAAGAATACAGTGTTAATCTGAACATGCACGTAAGAACTGAATCCTGTATGTACCTTTTGAGGGGGAACGCTATATTATTTGCGAATACAGTATTTTTCACTACATGACATCAATTTAAGATTGATAAATTGTAGCTTATTATTGCTGTAAGAACTCGTCTACGAACAGTTCATAGGTTAAGTTGTACTTAACTAGATTACTAATGTAAGATTGTGCCTGCGCGCCAATCATAAAGTTTAAGATGTAATACTCTTTCCTATTAGATGCTATCATTTTTAGAACGTGCCTGTGAGCAGTTCACATTTCTTTTAGATCAAGTGCTGAAGACCAGATCATTTGACAGAAGATCAAGAAGCCCGCTCAAGAAATTATCAAATAGAGAGGGAAACTGTTGGGAAAATTAAACTCCTGTATCGAAGTCCTCTCAAGTTACCAACAAGTGGCTATCGAAGGAGAAATTGTTTTATCTTAAAGAGGTTTTGGCATCATCAAGAAGGTTTGGAAATTATCAAAAAGGGGGAAATTGTTGGGATAAATAATATTGTTTTGATAATTGCCAAACAACAAAAGCTTGATACAACATGCCCTGTATCGAAAGCCGGTTGAAGTTGCAATCCTGTATCGAAGACCTTCGGATAGCGCCAGAATACAGCAAAGCTCTCACGCTACCAAGATACAGCAACAAAGTCTTAGTTAGCAGACAAGTATGGAAGCTGTCTCGAAACCTCAATACAGCACCCTTCCATACAGCGCCTGACTATTCCAATTTGGCTACAGCTCTAGTGGATACAGCATTCACATCGGATCAGGACTGAAGACCGTTTGAAAAGGAATCTTTAGTATTCACTAAAGTCAAGTACCATTTGATAAAGAGGTATTTAAATACTAAAAGGATAAAGTATTTAAATACTGAAGCTGTCAGAGATCTTCAAATCCCGCAATATCCGGATCCTTGTCTATTCAAGTCAACTATCAAATCTTGCTCAACGGATCTATCTCAACGGATATATCCAAGAAGGCTATATATATCCTCAGAGTTTGAAGATAAAAGAATGAGATATAAGTCATCAAGTGAAGAAGCTATTAATATATACATCAGAGCAAAACATATCTCTAGAATCTTTCTGCAAATCAGATCCAAAGAGATATACAGTGCTCAACATCAAGAACAACCATCATCAGCTCAAGAACTTCATATTAAAAGTTGTTGTTCTTACCCGGTTACCTACCTTTTTACCTTTGTGTAAAAACCGAGCTCTGTGTGAACTCAACAAGTTATTCTGACCTGTGTGGGACGAATAAGAGGACGAAGCTTTGGAACTGTGTGTGAAGAAGCAAGTCAAGAAGAAAGCTTTAACCAATCTGTGTGAACGATTGAAAGCGACAGTCTTTGTATCTATCTGTGTGAACGATACAAGGATAGGTTTGATTATAAATACATAGTTGTGTACACAGTATTTATAATAAACGTTTTACTCCTGTGTGGAGGACCAGTGGACTGTTTTCATAACTGTAATTTATATAAGTATACACTGCAAAACCCTGTAAGCACCAAGCTAACAGGAGATCAGAGCGAGTTGCTGTATCGACGGCAACTTACTGTATTTAAGACTTCCGCTACGCACTCAGATTCAAAAACCATACAGCCTGTTGCTTAAACATTTCCCAAGCTGTATCGAATATACTTGAAAAAAGGGACCAACAAAGTGTTTTGAGTAAACCCGTATTTTACTCCACCCGACTATACGTTGTCGACTTAAGAATCATTAAAAGCATAAGCTTAACCTCTTCCTACGGGTATCACTGTTTTCATCCTAGGAATGGTCGGTTCGGGGTAACCCCCACAGTGATCGTGCCCAGTTTTATGGATTGGTTGTCCCATTGAACCTAGATTTTGGGATATCCAGTCATCTTAGGTTGGGTATCCTCCATAAAACCATTAGCTCAAGGCAATAGACCCATTCTTCTTGACGATTTATCAACAAGGTCTCTTGATAACCTTTGGTTAGCGGATCCGAAATGTTATCCTTTGATGACACATAATCAATAGTGATAACTCCTGTTGATATCAATTGTCTAATGGTATTATGTCTCCTCCTTATGTGACGAGACTTACCATTGTACATTACGCTCTGTGCCCTGCCAATCGCATATTGACTATCGCAATGAATACATATTGCGGTCACAGGCTTTGCCCATCTTGGAAATATCTTCTAGAAAATGGTGTAGCCATTCTCCCTCTTCTACACATTTATCTAAGGCTATAAATTCAGATTCCATCGTTGACCGAGATGTAAGTGTCTGTTTCGAAGATTTCCATGCCACTGTTGCACCGGCTAGTGTGAATACATATCCGCTTGTAGACTTGGAGTCTTTTATATCAGATATCCAATTTGCATCACTATATCCTTCAAGTACTGCTGGATATTTGGTATAGTGCAGCCCATAGTCACGAGTACCCCTTAAGTATCTTAGTACTCTTATGATCGCCTTCCAGTGATCCTTTCCGGGGTTGCTCATATATCTACTTAGGCCCTGTTCTTTTGGACTTATTTTTGATTTTGATTCGATTGATTCGATTCAGTCGAGTCCATTCGATTGGGCCGATTCATGTCCATTCGATTCGATTCGAGTCCATTCCTAATTCGATTCTTCTTCTTCTTATTATTATTACTAATCTTAATTATTATTATTGTTATTATTACTAATAATATTACTATTATCGTTGTTGTTGTTGATTACTATTATTATTATTTACCATTATTATTATTATTATTTATCCTTAATCTATATTTGATTCGATTCGATTCCGTCTGGATTCGATTCGATTCGAGATCCATTCGATTCGATTCGATCCATTCGATTGATTCGATTGGGCCTGATTCGCTTAGAAACATTCAGTCCAAAAGAACAGAACCTTAGTCTACTAACTGAGTAGGCTATATCTGGTCTTGTACAACACATCAAGTACATTAGACTTCCTATTATGCGTGAGTACTCAAGTTGAGATACTCCTTCACCCTTATTCTTGGATAGTCTCAATATCATATCCACCGGGGTTTTGGCTGTGCCAGAGTCATCCTTATTAAATCTTTCAAGGATTTTGTCCATATAGTGGGCTTGACTCAGCATGAGACCTTCCGACGTTCGTGTGATTTTAATCCCTAAAATTACATCTGCGAGTCCCATATCCTTCATATCAAATCTCGACCTCAGTATGTATTTGGTTGATTTGATTATTCTTTCATTACTGCCGGTAATGAGCAAGTCATCTAAATATAGACACAAAATGACATAGCCATCTTCTGTGTCTTTCACATATACACATTTGTCGGATTCATTAATTTTGAAGCCACCGCTTATCATGACATGATTAAATTTTTCATGCCACTGTTTTGGTGCCTGCTTCAATCCGTACAAAGATTTTACCAGCTTGCAGACTTTCCTTTCTTGTCCAGGAGCAGAGAACCCCTCGGGTTGTTCCATATAGATTTCCTCTTCTAAGTCCCCATTAAGAAAGGCAGTCTTAACATCCATTTGATGAACTTCTAAACCTCGTAATGCGGCGATAGCAAGTATCATCCTGATGGAAGTTATTCTCGTCACAGGAGAGTAAGTATCAAAATAGTCTAGGCCTTCACGTTGGTTATATCCCTTTGCTACAAGCCTAGCCTTATATTTATCAACTGCTCTCAATTTCTTCTTGAAAATCCACTTATTTCCTAATGGTTTACACTTAGGAAGTAATTCCACTAGTTCCCAAGTATGATTCTGTAATATAGAATCAATCTCTTCTTTGATAGCCTCCTTCCAAAGAGGTCCATCCGTCGAGCTTACAGATTTTTTGTAAGTCTGAGGTGCCTTTTCGAGCAAGTAGGTGATGAAATCTGGTCCGTAAGATTTCTCCGACCTTTGTCGCTTGCTCCTTCTAGGTTCGTCCTCATTATCCATTATTTGGTCTTCATTTTCTTCATCTATTAGTTCAGAAGTCTGTTCGGATGAGATAAGGGGTTCAGTTTCAGTCTTACAAGGAAAGATATTCTCAAAGAATGACGCATTCCTTGATTCCATAATCGTATTCTTGTGAATCTCAGGCACTTTGGATTCATGCACAAGAAATCGGTAAGCATTGTTGTTGTGTGCATATCCAATGAAAATGCAGCCAACCGTTTTTGGGCCTATTTTAACTTTCTTAGGAGTAGGTATCAGCACCTTTGCTAGACACCCCCACACTTTCATGTAATTATAGGAAGGCTTGACTCCTTTCCACAATTCATAAGGAGTTTTGTCCCCGTTCTTACGGCATATCTCATTTAAGAGATAATTCGCCGTTAAGATGGCTTCTCCCCACATATTTTGCGGCAGTCCTGAATCTAGTAATATCGCATTCATCATCTCTTTCATAGTGCGATTCTTACGTTCCGCCACGCCATTTGACTGTGGTGCATATGGGGCAGTGACTTCATGAATAATCCCATGTTGCGAGCAAAATTCGCCGAATGGTTCCACATATTCACTTCCACGATCACTCCTCAAAGCTTTTATCTTAGCATTTAATTGATTCTCAACTTCCGTTTTGTAGAGAACGAATTTCTCTATGGCTTCATCTTTGCTTTTAAGCAAGTATACATAGCAATATTTAGTACAATCATCCGCGAAAGTAATAAAATATTTATTTCCACCTCTAGTTTGAACAAACTTCAAATCACATAGGTCGCTATGTATTAATTCTAAAGGTTTGGTGTTTCTTTCCACTTGTCGGAATGGAGATCGAGTTAATTTTTCCTCTACACAAGTTTCACACTTGTGGTTTAAATCAATTTTAAACTTTGGTATGTGATCTAATGCAATTAGTCAACGCATTGCATTAAAATTAACATGTCCTAATCTAACATGCCATAAATTAGGAGACTCAAGCAAGTAAGCAGAAGAATTCTTCATGTCATTATTTTTGATAGTCATTACATTGAGCTTAACTAGCCCATCGCATTCATATCCCTTGCCTATAAACACACCATTTTTCGACAAAATAACTTTATCGGACTCCAAAACTGATCTAAAGCCGTGCTTCATCAACAAGGTACCAGAAATAAGGTTCTTGCGGATATCGGGCACATATAACACTCGTTTAAGAGTCACTTCCTTTCCATACGTCATCTTTAGAATCACCGTTCCTTCGCCCAAGATAGTTGAGGTTGCAGAATTTCCCATATACAGCATATCGCCGGCATCCGTTTCTTCCAAGGAGGAGAACATTGACTTGTTGGCACATATATGCCTAGTTGCTCCAGTGTCGATCCACCACTCTTTAGGATTTGAGCCAACTAGGTTCACTTCGGAGATCATTGCACATAAGTCAAGATTTTCTACTTGTTCGGTAATCAGATGTGCTGCATTACCTCCCTTTTTCTTTGGTTTCTTTGGCAGCCTGCAGTCAGCCGCCCTATGACCCATCTTTTCACAGTTGTAGCATTTGCCAAGGAATTTTTTCTTCTTTTTCCCAATTCCTCCTTTAGGTCCCAGCTTGGTTCCCTTTCCATTGTTGTCTTTCTTGGATGTCTGTCCAGTTTCCACAATATTGGCCTTCGCCACAGCAGCATTTACCTTCTTCTATGATCCTCGTCTTCCTCTATGCGAAGTCTAACGATCAGATCTTCCATGTTCATCTCCTTGCGCTTGTGCTTGATATAATTCTTGAAGTCTTTCCAAGTCGAGGGCAGTTTTTCGATCATTGCAGCCACTTGGAAGAATTCGCTAATGACCATTCCTTCAGCATGGATTTCGTGAATGATCACTTGTAGCTCTTGTACCTGACTCACTACAGTCTTGGAGTCGATCATCTTGTAATCGAGAAACCATCCAACAATCCACTTCTTGGTACCGGCGTCCTCGATCTTGTACTTATGGTCTAGTGAGTCCCATAGTGCCTTGGCTGATATAGCACTGCTGTACACGTTGTACAGTGAATCGGCAAGGCCATTCATCACATAGTTCCGACACAGATAGTCAGAAGTTTTCCAAGCGTCAATGGCCATCAAAGTTTGTTGGTCACTGTCTTCGTCATATTTTGGCGCATCATCCTTGGGGAATCGAGACAAGCCTAGAGTGGTCAGATAGAACATCATCTTCTGCTGCCATCTGTTGAAATTCTGCCCGCTGAATTTCTCTTGTTTGTCCGCATGGTTGACCGGAACCGAAACCGAATTAGTTATCAGAACCGAGGCAGAGTGGTTCGCTGAACCCAATCCAGTTAGAGGTGCACCTCCAGTCGCTGAACCCGATCCAGTTAGAGGCGCACCTCTAGTCGTTGAACCCGAGCCAATTTTTGAGGCGCACCTCCAGAAACGTCCGTAGATAGTGTTTGGTTTTGAGAATCCATATTGCTTAACTTTTCGAAAGTAGATCTGTTTTAATCAAGTAAACAAAAAGAAATTGCTTTAAGATTGTTGATGTATCTTGAAAACGATTACTTGAAATATAACAGAATATAAATAAATATATATATATATATATATAGTATCTAAGTCCTGCAAAAAATCGGTTAGAAATAAAAGAAAAATTCCCGTTCGTGTAAACGAGCAAAAGGGTCGCTGTTGAGTCCAGAGTATATGTCTCCTTAAAGCAAATTCGCCCTCACCACGGTGTATGAGTCTGCCCCCCAGGATAAAACAATAGCTCAATGCAGTGAATCGATGATGCGCTGCACCCTCAACGAACTAGAACAAAATCTGTCTACTATCACCGACCCAAGAAGAAAAAATGAAGAAGAAAATATGTGACTGTAAAGGCTCTGAAAAAATCATACGTATTAAGTGTGTAAAAAACGAGCCCCTCAAGCCGGGTATTTATAGGTTAAGGCTGGAGGAGGTTGTGTGCTGGAGGAACTCTATACCGACAAGGATTGGTATCTGGAGGAACTCTAAACCGATCAGGATTAGTATCTCAATACTTATCCAGATCTGTTTAATTCGATTTTATCCGGATCCGAAAAATTCGGAATTTATTAATTGAGGTATTTTCAGTAAAATAAAATTTTACCGAATAAAATTGCAGTAAAAAGATAACTTCGAGATGCCGAGACATTTCGCCCAAATCGCCCTTCGACCGACCGACCGACCCGATCCGGGCGGCGGCGCGTGTGTGTGCGCAAGGGGCGCCTAGTCACACATCCACACATGTCTCACTTTTTGAACATGTCTTTGTCCACCTCTCCTTATATACTCACAATTTCTCCCTTCTTTTTCCAATGTGAGATAGCATCCCAAACCCATTTTTAAAGGGTTCACTTTGAAACATTATATCTCATTCATATCTCAATCATTTTGAGTGTTCTTACATGTTTTGGAAACCTCGTACGGAGTACTACGTATTCCAACTAAGTCCCGACTTTAACTCGTAGTCGAGCCCACTCAAAATTTTCTCTCAAGTGGGCTGCTCAAAACAGCCCATTTCCTCTATTATATCTAATATTTCCAACAATCCCCCACCATATTACACACTCACCACCAACTCACCAACTTTTATTAAAACCCGTGCCAAACTCATTTTGGACATTTTGGTGGACTGAGGGAGTAATTAAAATAATGAGGCAAAGTAAACTGAGATAAGCTGTTGTGTTTGAAATTTCTTGCTTGGGATATGATGTCGTTTCTATTTATTCAAGTTGTGTTGTTTGGTATTTTTGCTAGGATTATTATGTCACTATCTATGCTCCTTTGTGATTGCGCTCTCCTTTCCATCCAATAGACATTGTCTATCATGATGACACGCATTGGAACTATTATGGTGGTTTGGTGATGACAGCAGTTACTTGCGCAAACCGGCAACGGCAATGATGTTCAGCAGGTATGATACTTTGGGAACCCTACCTCACGGCGGCTAACGACGTTCAACAGGTACAAATCTGTTGGTCACATATTATTTGTTATTTGAGTTCTTTTGGAGTGATGGTTCACTGGGAATATGTTTTCAAGTGTTACTTGTATATTGTTGTTGAGATGAATACTTATTACAGACTTGTGATGTTAGGCTTTTTGTGAATGCTTGGAATTTTTTCCATGAAGAACTTACCTTAGGGAGTCGGCAGATATATGCCTGGTAGTATTTCGTAATTTCTCATGGCTTTTGGTTTATGTGTATTTCTCTTATGTCACTGAGTTGCAAATCTCTGGTTCTGATTGCAGTGGTTTGGTGAAAAGCCTAATATACTGGCGAGAATGCTGAAATGGTAACCATTTTTATTTCCTTTGAGCATTCCATGTTGATCGTCCTTTTTTATATTTTTATATTTGGAAAAATGTGTGGCTGGATGATGATGAAAGGTATAAAACATGATCTCTGTATTGCAATTGCTCTAAGACATTGGTGTTCAGCTGTATCTTTGTCCTTATGATTAGGTGTCTCATGGTGAAATTATTTGCAAATTTCAATCCTAACATGGCCATTTAAATTGATTTATCTACTCCATATCAATTTGCTTCCATGCAGTCTGGTTATTAATTTTGCAGCTTGCCATCTCGTGTAGCTTTGATGGCTGTGAGTGAAGAGCATTATATTTTATGTTAACAAACCCCTTTGATGTTGGCTCCAGCAGTTTATCAAGGTTAACCTTTTTCCATATTTTTGGCTCTAGGAAATTAAAGTGTGTGATGAAAAGTTTGATTATGGAGGAGTCTAAGAAACTGTTATCTAAACAATATTAGTAATTACTATCTAAAAGGAAGGCCTCCGCCTTCATGTGTGCTCTCTTACCTGCAATTAGGGCTATTATCGGTCCGGACCAGTCCGGATCTTGGCCTACCCGGTATTCGACCGATAAGCTTATCGGGTAATCAGGAACCGGTCTGATAAGCTTAACGGATCCGATATTGTTCCCGAGAACCGATCCGGTAAGCTTATCGGATATCCGGACCGATCCGTTAATTTTATCGGGTACTCGGACCGATCCGGACCGGATGTCCCGATTACCGTTTTATTCGATACTGATCCGAATTGAAGAACCGATAACGCGAAATCATTCTTTTCACAATAAAAAATACGAGCAAAAATATATCGTGCATTCAAATATACAAGTTCATCAAAATACGAGCAAAAATATAAACTTCATGTTAAGAGACATTCATCAAATTCAAAATACAAACACCAGTCCTGAATCAAACACCATTTAGGAAAACAAAACCATTCATCAAATTCAAAATACAAACACCAGTCCTGAATCAAACTTCAGTTAAGGAGACTAAAATAATACATCATTAGCCTCAGAACATGTTCATCATAGGCTGGCCATACGATCAAGCAAAACAATAAGGCAATTAAGGCAACAAGTACAGGACTGATTCATTTTAGGAGGTGGTTGAATTCTTGGCTCCTCCCAAATCAACCTCCTCACCAAAGTCATATTGCATAATTGGTTTATCTTCTTCTTCTTCAAGCTACATTAAAAGTAAAAGTAGGCAATGTTAAAAAAGGATAAAAAGAAGACAAAAAAAATAGGATAATTTACTTACAATGCTTCTTGATGAACCCTTTCTAATCCCATAATATTCTTTAATCCAATCACTACCACATAGAAGCATCTCAACTGTATCAGTTCTCATTGAGGCTCTTTTTGCATCAATAATTCTGGATCCAGCACTAAAAGTTGCCTCTGAAGCAACTGTAGTAATTGGAATTGATAGTATATCTTTTGCCATTATGCTTGACACTGGATATTTTGCTTCATTTGCCTTCCACCATTGAAGAACATCAAAATGTGTTCCACCATTTTGTACTCTTTCAGGGGGCTCAGACAAATACATATCAAGATCAGATTTAGAAGTATGAACCACATCAACACTCTCAAGAAAAGCCTCATAGCTTCTCTTTCCCAAACCAGAACTTGTACTACAACCAGCATCTTTGTTTTTATCATGGGATTGATCTTTTTTCTTGTATGCTTCTTCATACAACTTAAATAATTCATACAAGTTTTCAGTCAACTTCTCTTTCTCAGTATCAGCCTTATTACTTGTTGGATGCAAGAGACCAAACACCCCAAGTAATGAAAAACATTTTGTACCTAAAGGCACCAAGAGAGGCAATAAGGCATCAAGATAGGAAACAACCAACAAGATAGGATTAAGAGCTGCCTTAGAACAGTTTCATCACAGGCAAGTAGGCATTTTTGTATCAGTGTAATATCAGTTCTGTATCAGAGTGTAGTATCAGTTCTGTTGTATCAATTTTGAAGGCAACAAGATAAAAGTGTAGTATCAGTTCTGTATCAGAGTGTAACAACAAGATAAAAGTGTAGTATCAGTTCTGTATCAGAGTGTAGTATCAGTTCTGTTGTATCAATTTTGAAGGCAACAAGATAGTCAACAACAAAATAAAAATGTAATATCAGTTATATATCAGAGTGTAGTATCAGTTCTGTTGTATCAGTTTTGAAGGCAACAAGATAGGCAACAACAAGATAAAAGTGTAGTATCAGTTATGTATCAGTTTAGTATCAACATGGACAAAAGATAGGTAACAAGATAGGCAACATAGACAAATAAAAGATCAAAGTGTAGTATCAGTTCTGTATCAGTTTTGTATCAGTTCTGTATCAGTTTTGTATCAGTTCTGTATCAGTTTAGTGAAACAAGATAGGCAACAAGATAGGCAACAACAAGATAAAAGTGTAGTATCAGTTTTGTATCAGTTTAGTATCAACAGGGACAAAAGATAGGCAACAAGATAGGCAACATAGACAAAAAAAAAATCAAAGTGTAGTATCAGTTCTGTATCAGTTACCTAGGATCAAGAACTGCACCAATTGAAATTAATAAATTGCTTTAGCTCCAGTATTTATCATATTTCTCCTTCATTTTCGCAGCCAAAATCTGAAGGTGTGTCTTTTCTGAAGCCTCAGAATGTTTGTCCTGTAATACCCGGTTGTAATTCAGTCATTATCATTCAGTAATTTCATTCGGTGATTGTCACTCAGTGGATTTTCACTCATTTATAATCATTCATCAATCATGTTCATTCAACCATGTTCACCGTTCGGAAAAACTTCGAGTTGTGTATCGTTATTGTCCATTGTTTCAACTTTCCGCATATGAGTTCAACTTTGTTAGATCACCATTAATTTTTGGTAAATCCAAAAATTCTGAATCTTTGCAATATTATAGAACATCGAGTTAGCTTTCCAATGGTTCAAACGGTGAGTCAATCGGAGTCCGGACGAGAGAGTTATGGTCGTTTTAGCTCACCCGCTCATTGTTCAGTTATTGGCCGATCACTGCCGACCGAACTCGGGCGTGTCGTCCGACACGGCCGTGCTGTACTCGTCCGGAAATGCTGAAGTCTCTGCCACAGGACTCGACCGTGTCGTCTGGCACGGCCGAGTCGAACTCTTCCGGATAAGCGTAACCGATCGCCCAGACGCCGGCCGTGTTCCAGACACGGCCGAAGTCAATGCCGAAGTCGCCGCTTGACAGTCACTATCGGAAGGCCCTTCGCACCGCGACCGTGTCAAGCAGACACGGTCGAGTCCTCGCCGCCGCTAAGGCCGCCGTGCCGATCGGCACGGCCGTGTCCGACAGGCGCCAACCCCTATAATTTCGTTTTTTGAGCATTTCAGCTCATTCCTTCCATTTCTTCCACCTTCATACGAGAGAGAGAGGCTTGAGGGAGAGAATTCTCTTCACCTATCAATTGAGTGTGGTTTTTAATCATTTTCATTCGGTTTTGAAGCTTGGATCATCGATCTATCGCGTGTTCTTCGAATCATAGTGCTTGAATCTTCAAAGGTAATCTTCATCAAACCTCTTGGATTTTCGAATTGTGTTGAGATATGATGTTTTGGATGTTAAGATCATGTTGTATGAAGTGATATACGTATGATTATGGATATGTTCGATTATTCATTGGATTATTGAAGGTTTATTCAAGAACACTTTGAATGTTGTGTTGGATTTAGGGGTTTTCGATTAATTGTTGTTGAAATCACGAATTTGGATATTCGTAATGGATTATTGATCGTATTGGAGATGTTTTGTTGGTTTGAAACACTTCTTGAGGATTTAGTGTTGGTATTTTGAAGTTTGGTTATTAACAATCGAAGTTGACCACAAAGTGTTCGATATAATGCCCCAATGAACTTGGTCTTATCGTACCGACGTTTTGAGTTCGTTATATTCGTGTTTGATGCGTATATTGAACGAATTGTTGGTAATTGTATTTATTCAAGGTTGTTCGAGCGACCGATATCTCAATTAGGACGTTGTTCGTGGAAGGATAATTGTCACCGGTATTGTGTAAGTTAATTCTTACTCGGTTAAAAGGATATTCATCCCTTTTGTTGTTGTTCATTCATAATCACAATTCATTCATCATTGTACTAACCGTATCAAAACTTGTTATTGTCAATTAATCACTTCAGTCACAAGGAACGACGGTTCCAATCTTTTCGTTGAGCTATCATTCATTTCACTATCATTTTATCTCGGTGAGTCATTATTCGTTTCCGATGTCACTTTTGTTATATCGTGGCATTCCGGGTCTTACTGACGTGCCGGTTGGTATGTGTAGGATTTTCATGTCAGGCACATTTATGTCGTGTGTTGGTTGTTGGCCTCACATTGGACTGGGCACACGAGTCGATTGCTTCGTGAGACTGATTAGGCACAAGACCACGCGTGTATTCGATTGATACTCGTTAGTGGCTTGTGTACGGACACATTTCCATCCCGGGTGTAGTGTGGCGCCATTCCTTTGAGCCGTACTGGTAGTTGATTCATATAGCATGTTTGATTGCGTATGTTTCGACAGGATATTTCATAACTTCAGATATAATCATGATTGTGTATTTTCAACCCTTAAGGATTGTTGTTCTTTGTAACTGACCCCGTTTGGGGATTTTGTTTTTCAGGTCTTGGCAAGGTAAAAGCACGGGGAGAACACGCTGACGTCGAGGAGTCCCAGTGATACTAGTAGGGGCCCCCGATCTTTCAGCTATTCATATTATTGTCATTTATCTTCCGTTGCAGATTTTCATTTGGATACTCCGTTTCATTCAGTGTTGTGTATTTTATCTTCATATAAAATACACTAGTATTCGGTATTGTCCTGGTGTATTGTAATTAAACTCCTCATCGGAGTAATTACTGTTGTAATGTGGTTCGGTACTACATTTATCCTGTGTAATTCATTCATTTTCATTTGCCTGGTGGGTCCCAGTCGGGGATCCACGACACTGTAATATCCGCCTAGTTTGGGGTGTTACAGAGTTGGTATCGGAGCGTGGTTTTGAATACTACCCTCCAAGTCATGTCTCGTTTGAAATCATCGTCATCGGACTAGTATCATTGGACTTTCGCGTCACGTGTGACCTGTGCAAATGCCGAGCCAATCTGACCGAAAGAACTGTAGGATTTCTAACGCCATGGTATAATTTCTGGCAATAGTCATTCATTCATCATTCAGCAATTAACGATCCTTAAACATCATCATTCATTGTGATTAGGACGATCATGTTAACTCATTAATCACTTAATTCATTTCATTACTCAGTTAATGATCAGGACGATCATGTTAACTCATTAATTACTCAATTCATTTCATTACTCAGTTGTCGATCGGGATGGTCATATTATTAATCTTGTTAAACTGTTCAAGATAATCATTTCAAGAATTTCATCAGGTAATCATGTCACTTCAGTAAATCATTCATATAATCACTAAGTTAGAACATGTATACTCATTTATCATCTCATGACATAATCATAACGGGATATTCATGCGAGAAATATAATCAGTATGCGACCTTCCTACTTCAAGATGGAGAGAGTCACGAGGATGCACAGGAGAGGCGCGCGGCCGAAACCCGGGAAATAATCACTCGCTGTCGGGAAATCGTGCCCAGAACTCGGCTCGATCAGAAGATGTTCGGGTTGATCCAGTCACTTTTATGCAAGCCATGATGACCCATGTGCAATTGCTCAATCATCATTGCGCCACTCTGGCCGGATTAATCGAGAGAACTCTCCCGTATGAACCGGCTGCTAAGGAAATTGCTGAACAACAACCTTCATCTGTCAGCAAGAAATCAACGAAGCGTAATCAATCCAAAGGCGGTCAGTCAACCTTCAAGAAGCCTCGTGTGAGTCCTATCGTTTATGATCGACCTCCTACGGTGCATAATCGTGCGGGATCTCAATCTCGAGCGGCCAGTTCGGCCATCATCTGTTTTAATTGTGGAGAACCGGGCCATGTCAGCACCAAGTGCCCGAGGCAGTCTGTCACGTGCCATAACTGTGGAATTGCTGGGCATAGGGCCCGTTTTTGCCGAAGGGACTCTACACCCACTCCGGCGTCATCTCAGGCCCCAGGACATTCTAAGATGCAGAATCAGGCCACTCAGTCAGCGTCGTTTAAGACGATAGGAGCTAGCAAGGGCGGAGCCAAGAGCTATCAGACGGGAGCGTCTGGTTCGGGGGCCGGCAAGCCCCGAATTTACGAGATGAAGAAGACCGATGATCCAGAGGCCCGAATTATCTCAGGTACACTCGATATTTTATCTCAACCTGTGTGTACCTTTTGATACTGGTACACCGCATTCATTCATTTTCGAATCATGTTTGAATAGACTTATTTTGGGACAGTCCTATTGCTTGTGGACCTCATACCATCGGTCTACCTGACGATGGAAGAATTTTCGGAAATCATACCGAAGTAAGCTTAAAGACCGCGATTGGTTGGTGGACCTAATCGTGGTGAATTTATATGAGGACGGTGTAACATTGGGTATTAGTTGGATGGATCGTCATGATACTATCCTTAGTGCTGTAAGCATTTGGTAACTATCATTCCGTCGTTGGTTGTCGAATATGTACTTCAGGGAAGTAATCCCCGTTGTTCCAGAAGAATTATTATTATTGGCGGAAGCAGAGAAATTCCTCAATCGAGTCATTCAATCATTCATTGTATCATTTCCATCGATTGGCCTTTCTAAGACAATCGAGTCATTCAATCATTCATTGTATCATTTCCATCGATTGGCCTTTCTAAGACAATCAAGTCATTCAATCAATCATTGTATCATTTTCATCGATTGGCCTCTCTAAGGCAATCGAGTTATTCAAACATTCATTGTATCATTTTTATCAATTGGCCTTTCTAAGGCAATCGAGTTATTCAATCATTCATTGTATCACTTTTTATCGATTGACCATTCTAGGACAATCGAAATGTTCAATCATTCGTGGTATCATTTTCATCGATATGTATTTCCAGGCGAGTTATCTGGTTGCCTTCACATAGAGTAGTGGAATTCAGGAGTGTGTTGGAGCCAGTACGTCCCCGTTATCGAAGGCACCGTATCGGGTGGCCCCGACCAGAATGCAGGAGTTGAAGTTTCAACTTGAGAAATGGTTCGAGAAAGGTTATCTCCGACCGAAAAGGCCCGCGTGAGGAACACCAGGGTGATCTGTCAAGGAGAAGGATGGCTCGTCTCGTGTGTGTATTAGATATCAGGAGTTGAACAGGGTGATGATCAAGATTAGTATCCTCTACCCCGTATTGATGATCTCTTAGATCAACTTCAGGGAACTTCAATATTTTCCCAGATCGACTTAAGATCTGGATATCATCAGTTGCGAATTCAAGAGTCGGGTATCGCAAGGACGGCGTTTCATACACGCTATGGTCATTATGAGTTCGTAGTTATGCCGTTCGGGCTAACTAATGCACCTGCGGTATTCATGGAGTTAATGAATCGGGTTTTCATCGACCTTTTAGATCAGTTTGTTGTTGTCTTCGTCGATGACATTTTGATTTATTCTCGTATCCGAGAGGAACACGAGGTTCATCTTCATCAGGTTCTCGACGTGTTGAGACGAGAGCAACTTTATGGAAAGTTTTCCAAATGTGAGTTCTGGATGTCCGAAATGACTTTTCTCGGGCATGTAATTTCATCTGACAGAGTTCGTGTTGACCCTCAGAAGACGGAGGCTATCCGAGATTGGAAACCTCCGAAAGATGTTAAGTAAATCCGAAGTTTCCTCGGATTAGCTGGTTAATTATCTAACCCACGGCCGGTGCTAGCAACCGTGGTTTTCGCATTGGAAATTTGGCGTCGTTACCTTTATGGCATCACCTGTCAGATCTTCACCAATCTCAAGAGTTGAAGTATATATTTACTCACAAGGAGTTAAATATGCGACAGAGGCGGTGGTTGGAACTAATCAAAGATTTTGATATCGAGATCCTTTACCACCCGGGCAAGGCGAACGTTGTCGCCGACGCCTTGAGTCATAAGTCCGTTCAAGAGCAGATGCTTGCTCGTTTAATAGTTCAGAAGGAGCTTCAGCAGGAATTCCTTAGACCGAGATCGAGGTTCGGCTTCAACGAATTCAGGGACAGCTTTGTATGTTAGAGATTTCAACGTCACTTGAGGAGAAATCAGGGAGAATCGTGGTTCGACTCAAAGATTGTTGCGCATCCGTGAGGATGTGGCCTGGTAAAGCCCCTGGATTCATGGTCCACGAGGATGGACTTTTGAGATTTAAGAATCGGTTGTGCGTACCGGCGAATGACGAGTTGAAAAACTCGATTTTGAGAGAAGCTCATGCTACCCCTTATTCGGTTCACCTGGGGTCTAGCAAGATGTATAAAGACTTGAAACAAAATTACTGGTGGAGTAATATGAAGCGAGAAGTCGCGGAATTTGTTTCGAGATGCTTAACTTGTCAACAAGTTAAGATTGAACATCAGCGACTGGCGGGTACGCTGAAACCTCTCCCTATTCCAGAGTGGAAGTGGGAAGACATATCTATGGATTTCATCACGAGTTTGCCGTCGAGTCGTCGTGGCATGAATACGATCTGGGTGATTATGGACCGCTTAACTAAATCAGCTCATTTTCTTGAGATTAAGGATACTTGGGGTCCCGAGAGACTTGCCCAGTTATTCATCAAAGAGATAGTGAGACTGCACGGTACTCCTAAGAGTATCGTTTCCGATCGTGACGGACGATTTGTGTCTCATTTTTGGAAATCAGTTCATCATGCTATGGGAACTCAGCTCAATCTCAGTACCGCCTTTCATCCTCAGTCCGACGGACAATCAGAGAGGACTATATAGACATTAGAGGACATGTTAAGGGCATGCATCCTCGATTGGAAGGACGATTGGGAAGCCCAACTACCATTGATCGAGTTCACGTATAATAATAGTTGGCATGCTTCCATTAAGATGGCACCTTACGAGGCCTTGTACGGTCGTCGTTGTCGATCTCCTTTGTGTTGGGATGACTTGTCAGAATCAATCGGCACCGAGCCCGATATGCTTGTAGCCGCCCGAGAGAAGGTAGCTTTGATCAAGAGTCGTATGTTGACAGCTCAGAGTCGACAGAAATCATATGCAGATAATCGTCATCGACCACTAGAGTTCGAGACGGGTGACCACGTTTTGGTCAAGGTATTTCCGAGTCGAGGTATTTTCCGTTTCGGAAAACGGGGGAAGTTGAGTCCGAGATTCATTGGACCGTTTGAAATTTTGGATCGAGTAGGTGAGTTAGCTTATCGGTTGGCTTTACCTCCGGCGTTGAGCCGAATTCATAATGTGTTTCACGTATCTCAGTTGCGGAAGTATGTTGCCGACCCGAGTCACGTACTTCAGTTCGATGAAATCGAGATCGCCGATGATCATTCATATGAGGAACGTCATATACGAATTTTAGAGCGGCAAATCAAACGGTTGAGAAATAAGTCGATTCCTTTGGTCAAGATTCAGTGGTCTAGACACAGAGTCGAAGAGGCTACTTGGGAAACCGAGGATAGTATGCGGGAGAGTATCCCGAGTTGTTTGACCCTTAGTTTCGGGGATGAAACTCTTTTAAGGGGGGGTGTATGTAATACCCGGTTGTAATTCAGTCATTATCATTCAGTAATTTCATTCGGTGATTGTCACTCAGTGGATTTTCACTCATTTATAATCATTCATCAATCATGTTCATTCACCCATGTTCACCGTTCGGAAAAACTTCGAGTTGTGTATCGTTATTGTCCATTGTTTCAACTTTCCACATATGAGTTCGACTTTGTTAGATCATTAGTTTTTGGTAACTCCAAAAAATCTTAATCTTTGCAATATTATAGAACATCGAATTAGCTTTCCAATGGTTTAAACGGTGAGTCAATCGGAGTCCGGACGAGAGAGTTATGGTCGTTTTAGCTCACCCGCTCATTGTTCAGTTATTGGCCGATCACTGCCGACCGAACTCGGCCGTGTCGTCCGACACGGCCGTGCTGTACTCGTCCGGAAATGCCGAAGTCTCTGCCACAGGACTCGACCGTGTCGTCTGGCACGACCGAGTCGAACTCTTCCGGATAAGCCAGAACCGACTGCCCAGACGCCCGGCCGTGTTCCAGGACACGGTCGAGTCAATGCCGAGTCGCTGTCGGACAGGTCACTATCGGAAGGCCCCTTCGCACCGCGACCGTGTCAAGCAGGACACTGTCGAGTCCCTGCCGGCCAGTTGCGCGCCGCGGCCGTGCCGATCGGCACGGGCCGTGTCCGACAGGGCAGTCAACCCCTATAATTTCGTTTTTTGAGCATTTCAGCTCATTCCTTCCATTTCTTCCACCTTCATACGAGAGAGAGAGGCTTGAGGGAGAGAATTCTCTTCACCTATCACTTGAGTGTGGTTTTTAATCATTTTCATTCGGTTGTGAAGCTTGGATCATCGCTCTATCGCGTGTTCTTCGAATCATAGTGCTTGAATCTTCAAAGGTAATCTTCATCAAACCTCTTGGATTTTCGAATTGTGTTGAGATATGATGTTTTGGATGTTAAGATCATGTTGTATGAAGTGATATATGTATGATTATGGATATGTTCGATTATTCATTGGATTATTGAAGGTTTATTCAAGAACACTTTGAATGTTGTGTTGGATTTAGGGGTTTTCGATTAATTGTTGTTGAAATCACGAATTTGGATATTCGTAATGGATTATTGATCGTATTGGAGATGTTTTGTTGGTTTGAAACACTTCTTGAGGATTTAGTGTTGGTATTTTGAAGTTTGGTTATTAACAATCGAAGTTGACCACAAAGTGTTCGATATAATGCCCCAATGAACTTGGTCTTATCGTACCGACGTTTTGAGTTCATTATATTCGTGTTTGATGCGTATATTGAACGAATTGTTGGTAATTGTATTTATTCAAGGTTGTTCGAGCGACCGATATCTCAATTAGGACGTTGTTCGTGGAAGGATAATTGTCACCGGTATTGTGTAAGTTAATTCATACTCGGTTAAAAGGATATTCATCCCTTTTGTTGTTGTTCATTCATAATCATAATTCATTCATCATTGTACTAACCGTATCAAAACTTGTTATTGTCAATTAATCACTTCAGTCACAAGGAACGACGGTTCCAATCTTTTCGTTGAGCTATCATTCATTTCACTATCATTTTATCTCGGTGAGTCATTATTCGTTTCCGATGTCACTTTTGTAATATCGTGGCATTAAGGGTAATAATGGCGTGCCGGTTGGTATGTATAGGATTTTCATGTCAGGCACATTTATGTCGTGTGTTGGTTGTTGGCCTCACATTGGACTGGGCACACGAGTCGATTGCTTCGTGAGACTGATTAGGCACAAGACCACGCGTGTATTCGATTGATACTCGTTAGTGGCTTGTGTACGGACACATTTCCATCCCGGGTGTAGTGTGGCGCCATTCCTTTGAGCCGTACTGGTAGTTGATTCATATAGCATGTTTGATTGCGTATGTTTCGACGGGATATTTCATAACTTCAGATATAATCATGATTGTGTATTTTCAACCCTTAAGGATTGTTGTTCTTTGTAACTGACCCCGTTTGGGGATTTTGTTTTTCAGGTCTTGGCAAGGTAAAAGCACGGGGAGAACACGCTGACGTCGAGGAGTCCCAGTGATACTAGTAGGGGGCCCCGATCTTTCAGCTATTCATATTATTGTCATTTATCTTCCGTTGCAGATTTTCATTTGGATACTCCGTTTCATTCAGTGTTGTGTATTTTATCTTCATATAAAATACACTAGTATTCGGTATTGTCCTGATGTATTGTAATTAAACTCCTCATCGGAGTAATTACTGTTGTAATGTGGTTCGGTACTACATTTATCCTGTGTAATTCATTCATTTTCATTTGCCTGGTGGGTCCCAGTCGGGGATCCACGACACTGTAATATCCGCCTAGTTTGGGGTGTTACAGAGTTGGTATCGGAGCGTGGTTTTGAATACTACCCTCCAAGTCATGTCTCGTTTGAAATCATCGTCATCGGACTAGTATCATTGGACTTTCGCGTCACGTGTGACCTGTGCAAATGCCGAGCCAATCTGACCGAAAGAACTGTAGGATTTCTAACGCCATGGTATAATTTCTGGCAATAGTCATTCATTCATCATTCAGCAATTAACGATCCTTAAACATCATCATTCATTGTGATTAGGACGATCATGTTAACTCATTAATCACTTAATTCATTTCATTACTCAGTTAATGATCAGGACGATCATGTTAACTCATTAATTACTCAATTCATTTCATTACTCAGTTGTCGATCGGGATGGTCATATTATTAATCTTGTTAAACTGTTCAAGATAATCATTTCAAGAATTTCATCGTGTAATCATGTCACTTGATAAATCATTCATATAATCACTAAGTTAGAACATGTATACTCATTTATCATCTCATGACATAATCATAACGGGATATTCATGCGAGAAATATAATCAGTATGCGACCTTCCTACTTCAGTATGGAGAGAGCTGTCAGAGGATGCACAGGGAGAGGCCGCGGTGCGGGCCGAAACCCGAGAAATAATCACTCGCTGTCGGGAAATCGTGCCCAGGACTTGGCTCGATCAGAAGATGTTCGGGTTGATCCACTCACTTTTATGCAAGCCATGATGACCCATGTGCAATTGCTCAATCATCATTGCGCCACTCTGGCCGGATTAATCGAGAGAACTCTCCCGTATGAACCATTTGCTAAGGAAATTCTTTGAACAACAACCTTCATCTCCGGCAAGAAATCAACGGCGTAATCAATCCAAAGGCGGTCGATCAACCTTCAAGAAGCCTCGTGTGAGTCCTATCGTTTATGATCGACCTCCTACGGTGCATAATCGTGCGGGATCTCAATATCGAGCGGCCGGTTCGGCCATCATCTGTTTTAATTGTGGAGAAGGGCCATGTCGGCACCAAGTGCCCGAGCGATCTGTCACGTGCCATAAGCGTGGAATTCTTGGGCATAGGGCCCGTTTTTGCGAAGGGACTCTACACCCACTCCGGCGTCATCTCAGGCCCCAGGACATTCTAAGATGCAGAATCAGGCCACTCAGTCAGCGTCGTTTAAGACGATAGGAGCTAGCAAGGGCGGAGCCAAGAGCTATCAGACGGGAGCGTCTGGTTCGGGGGCCGGCAAGCCCCGAATTTACGAGATGAAGAAGACCGATGATCCAGAGGCCCGAATTATCTCAGGTACACTCGATATTTTATCTCAACCTGTGTGTACCTTTTGATACTGGTACACCGCATTCATTCATTTTCGAATCATGTTTGAATAGACTTATTTTGGGACAGTCCTATTGCTTGTGGACCTCATACCATCGGTCTACATGACGATGGAAGAATTTTCGGAAATCATACCGAAGTAAGCTTAAAGACCGCGATTGGTTGGTGGACCTAATCGTGGTGAATTTATATGAGGACGGTGTAACATTGGGTATTAGTTGGATGGATCGTCATGATACTATCCTTAGTGCTGTAAGCATTTGGTAACTATCATTCCGTCGTTGGTTGTCGAATATGTGCTTCAGGGAAGTAATCCCCGTTGTTCCAGAAGAATTATTATTATTGGCGGAAGCAGAGAAATTCCTCAATCGAGTCATTCAATCATTCATTGTATCATTTCCATCGATTGGCCTTTCTAAGACAATCGAGTCATTCAATCATTCATTGCATCATTTCCATCGATTGGCCTTTCTAAGACAATCAAGTCATTCAATCAATCATTGTATCATTTTCATCGATTGGCCTCTCTAAGGCAATCGAGTTATTCAAACATTCATTGTATCATTTTTATCAATTGGCCTTTCTAAGGCAATCGAGTTATTCAATCATTCATTGTATCACTTTTTATCGATTGACCATTCTAGGACAATCGAAATGTTCAATCATTCGTGGTATCATTTTCATCGATATGTATTTCCAGGCGAGTTATCTGGTTGCCTTCACATAGAGTAGTGGAATTCAGGAGTGTGTTGGAGCCAGTACGTCCCCGTTATCGAAGGCACCGTATCGGGTGGCCCCGACCAGAATGCAGGAGTTGAAGTTTCAACTTGAGAAATGGTTCGAGAAAGGTTATCTCCGACCGAGTGCGTCCGCGTGAGGAACACCAGGGTGATCTGTCAAGGAGAAGGATGGCTCGTCTCGTGTGTGTATTAGATATCAGGAGTTGAACAGGGTGATGATCAAGATTAGTATCCTCTACCCCGTATTGATGATCTCTTAGATCAACTTCAGGGAACTTCAATATTTTCCCAGATCGACTTAAGATCTGGATATCATCAGTTGCGAATTCAAGAGTCGGGTATCGCAAGGACGGCGTTTCATACACGCTATGGTCATTATGAGTTCGTAGTTATGCCGTTCGGGCTAACTAATGCACCTGCGGTATTCATGGAGTTAATGAATCGGGTTTTCATCGACCTTTTAGATCAGTTTGTTGTTGTCTTCGTCGATGACATTTTGATTTATTCTCGTATCCGAGAGGAACACGAGGTTCATCTTCATCAGGTTCTCGACGTGTTGAGACGAGAGCAACTTTATGGAAAGTTTTCCAAATGTGAGTTACGGATGTCAAAATGACTTTTCTCGGGCATGTAATTTCATCAGCGAGTTCGTGTTGACCCTCGGAAGACGGAGGCTATCCGAGATTGGCAACCTCCGAAAGATGTTAAGTAAATCCAAGTTTCCTCGGATTAGTGGTTAATTATCTAACCCACGGCGGAGCTAGCAACCGTGGTTTTCGCATTGGAAATTTGGCGTCGTTACCTTTATGGCATCACCTGTCAGATCTTCACCAATCTCAAGAGTTGAAGTATATATTTACTCACAAGGAGTTAAATATGCGACAGAGGCGGTGGTTGGAACTAATCAAAGATTTTGATATCGAGATCCTTTACCACCCGGGCAAGGCGAACATTGTCGCCGACGCCTTGAGTCATAAGTCCGTTCAAGAGCAGATGCTTGCTCGTTTAATAGTTCAGAAGGAGCTTCAGCAGGAATTCCTTAGACCGAGATCGAGGTTCGGCTTCAACGAATTCAGGGACAGCTTTGTATGTTAGAGATTTCAACGTCACTTGAGGAGAAATCAGGGAGAATCAGGGTTCAGACCCAGCATTGTTGCGCATCCGTGAGGATGTGGCTCAGGGTAAAGCCCCTGGATTCATGGTCCACGAGGATGGACTTTTGAGATTTAAGAATCGGTTGTGCGTACCGGCGAATGACGAGTTGAAAAACTCGATTTTGAGAGAAGCTCATGCTACCCCTTATTCGGTTCACCCGGGGTCTAGCAAGATGTATAAAGACTTGAAACAAAATTACTGGTGGAGTAATATGAAGCGAGAAGTCGCGGAATTTGTTTCGAGATGCTTAACTTGTCAACAAGTTAAGATTGAACATCAGCGACTGGCGGGTACGCTGAAACCTCTCCCTATTCCAGAGTGGAAGTGGGAAGACATATCTATGGATTTCATCACGAGTTTGCCGTCGAGTCGTCGTGGCATGAATACGATCTGGGTGATTATGGACCGCTTAACTAAATCAGCTCATTTTCTTGAGATTAAGGATACTTGGGGTCCCGAGAGACTTGCCCAGTTATTCATCAAAGAGATAGTGAGACTGCACGGTACTCCTAAGAGTATCGTTTCCGATCGTGACGGACGATTTGTGTCTCATTTTTGGAAATCAGTTCATCATGCTATGGGAACTCAGCTCAATCTCAGTACCGCCTTTCATCCTCAGTCCGACGGACAATCAGAGAGGACTATACAGACATTAGAGGACATGTTAAGGGCATGCGTCCTCGATTGGAAGGACGATTGGGAAGCCCAACTACCATTGATCGAGTTCACGTATAATAATAGTTGGCATGCTTCCATTAAGATGGCACCTTACGAGGCCTTGTACGGTCGTCGTTGTCGATCTCCTTTGTGTTGGGATGACTTGTCAGAATCAATCGGCACCGAGCCCGATATGCTTGTAGCCGCCCGAGAGAAGGTAGCTTTGATCAAGAGTCGTATGTTGACAGCTCAGAGTCGACAGAAATCATATGCAGATAATCGTCATCGACCACTAGAGTTCGAGACGGGTGACCACGTTTTGGTCAAGGTATTTCCGAGTCGAGGTATTTTCCGTTTCGGAAAACGGGGGAAGTTGAGTCCGAGATTCATTGGACCGTTTGAAATTTTGGATCGAGTAGGCGAGTTAGCTTATCGGTTGGCTTTACCTCCGGCGTTGAGCCGAATTCATAATGTGTTTCACGTATCTCAGTTGCGGAAGTATGTTGCCGACCCGAGTCACGTACTTCAGTTCGATGAAATCGAGATCGCCGATGATCATTCATATGAGGAACGTCCTATACGAATTTTAGAGCGGCAAATCAAACGGTTGAGAAATAAGTCGATTCCTTTGGTCAAGATTCAGTGGTCTAGACACAGAGTCGAAGAGGCTACTTGGGAAACCGAGGATAGTATGCGGGAGAGTTATCCCGAGTTGTTTGACCCTTAGTTTCGGGGATGAAACTCTTTTAAGGGGGGGTGTATGTAATACCCGGTTGTAATTCAGTCATTATCATTCAGTAATTTCATTCGGTGATTGTCACTCAGTGGATTTTCACTCATTTATAATCATTCATCAATCATGTTCATTCACCCATGTTCACCGTTCGGAAAAACTTCTAGTTGTGTATCGTTATTGTCCATTGTTTCAACTTTCCGCATATGAGTTCGACTTTGTTAGATCATTAATTTTTGGTAACTCCAAAAATTCTGAATCTTTGCAATATTATAGAACATCGAGTTAGCTTTCCAATGGTTCAAACGGTGAGTCAATCGGAGTCCGAACGAGAGAGTTATGGTCGTTTTAGCTCACCCGCTCATTGTTCAGTTATTGGCCGATCACTGCCGACCGAACTCGGCCGTGTCGTCCGACACGGACGTGCTGTACTCGTCCGGAAATGCCAAAGTCTCTGCCACAGGACTCGACCGTGTAAATGCAGCACGGCCGAGTTGAACTCTTCGGATAAGCGTAACCGGCGCCGAGGCCGCGACCGTGTTCCAGAACACGGTCGAGTCAATGCCGAGTCGCTGTCGGACAGGTCACTATCGGAAGGCCCCTTCGCGCCGCGACCGTGTCAAGCAGGACACGGTCGAGTCCCTGCCGGCCAGTTGCGCGCTGCGGCCGTGCCGATCGGCACGGGCCGTGTCCGACAGGGCAGTCAACCCCTATAATTTCGTTTTTTGAGCATTTCAGCTCATTCCTTCCATTTCTTCCACCTTCATACGAGAGAGAGAGGCTTGAGGGAGAGAATTCCCTTTACCTATCACTTGAGTGTGGTTTTTAATCATTTTCATTCGGTTGTGAAGCTTGTATCATCGATCTATCGCGTGTTCTTCGAATCATAGTGCTTGAATCTTCAAAGGTAATCTTCATCAAACCTCTTGGATTTTCGAATTTTGTTGAGATATGATGTTTTGGATGTTAAGATCATGTTGTATGAAGTGATATACGTATGATTATGGATATGTTCGATTATTCATTGGATTATTGAAGGTTTATTCAAGAACACTTTGAATGTTGTGTTGGATTTAGGGGTTTTCGATTAATTGTTGTTGAAATCACGAATTTGGATATTCGTAATGGATTATTGATCGTATTGCAGATGTTTTGTTGGTTTGAAACACTTCTTGAGGATTTAGTGTTGGTATTTTGAAGTTTGGTTATTAACAATCGAAGTTGACCACAAAGTGTTCGATATAATGCCCCAATGAACTTGGTCTTATCGTACCGACGTTTTGAGTTCATTATATTCGTGTTTGATGCGTATATTGAACGAATTATTGGTAATTGTATTTATTCAAGGTTGTTCGAGCGACCGATATCTCAATTAGGACGATGTTCGTGGAAGGATAATTGTCACTGGTATTGTGTAAGTTAATTCTTACTCGGTTAAAAGGATATTCATCCCTTTTGTTGTTGTTCATTCATAATCATAATTCATTCATCATTGTACTAACCGTATCAAAACTTGTTATTGTCAATTAATCACTTCAGTCACAAGGAACGACGGTTCCAATCTTTTCGTTGAGCTATCATTCATTTCACTATCATTTTATCTCGGTGAGTCATTATTCGTTTCCGATGTCACTTTTGTAATATCGTGGCATTCCGGGTCATACTGGCGTGCCGGTTGGTATGTGTAGGATTTTCATGTCAGGCACATTTATGTCGTGTGTTGGTTGTTGGCCTCACATTGGACTGGGCACACGAGTCGATTGCTTCGTGAGACTGATTAGGCACAAGACCACGCGTGTATTCAATTGATACTCGTTAGTGGCTTGTGTACGGACACATTTCCATCCCGGGTGTAGTGTGGCGCCATTCCTTTGAGCCGTACTGGTAGTTGATTCATATAGCATGTTTGATTGCGTATGTTTCGACAGGATATTTCATAACTTCAGATATAATCATGATTGTGTATTTTCAACCCTTAAGGATTGTTGTTCTTTATGGCGGCCCGTTTGGGGATTTTGTTTTTCAGTCTTGGCAAGGTAAAAGCACGGGAGAACACGGCGGCGTCGAGGAGTCCCGGTGATACTAGTAGGGGCCCCGATCTTTGACTATTCATATTATTGTCATTTATCTTCCGTTGCGATTTTCATTTGGATACTCCGTTTCATTCGGTGTTGTGTATTTTATCTTCATATAAAATACACTAGTATTGGTATTGTCTGGTGTATTGTAATTAAACTCCTCATCGGAGTAATTCTTGTTGTAATGTGGTTCGGTACTACATTTATCTGTGTAATTCATTCATTTTCATTTGCACAGTGGGTCCCAGTCGAGGATCCACGGCCGTAATATCCGCCTAGTTTGGGGTGTTACGAGTTGGTATCGGAGCGTGGTTTTGAATACTACCCTCCAAGTCATGTCTCGTTTGAAATCATCGTCATCGGACTAGTATCATTGGACTTTCGCGTCACGTGTGACTGTGCAAATGCCGAGCAATCGGCCGAAAGAACTGTAGGATTTCTAACGCCATGGTATAATTTCTGGCAATAGTCATTCATTCATCATTCAGCAATTAACGATCCTTAAACATCATCATTCATTGTGATTAGGACGATCATGTTAACTCATTAATCACTTAATTCATTTCATTACTCAGTTAATGATCAGGACGATCATGTTAACTCATTAATTACTCAATTCATTTCATTACTCAGTTGTCGATCGGGATGGTCATATTATTAATCTTGTTAAACTGTTCAAGATAATCATTTCAAGAATTTCATCAGGTAATCATGTCACTTCAGTAAATCATTCATATAATCACTAAGTTAGAACATGTATACTCATTTATCATCTCATGACATAATCATAACGGGATATTCATGCGAGAAATATAATCAGTATGCGACCTTCCTACTTCAGTATGGAGAGAGCTGTCAGAGGATGCACAGGGAGAGGCCGCGGTGCGGGCCGAAACCCGGGAAATAATCACTCGCTGTCGGGAAATCGTGCCCAGAACTCGGCTCGATCAGAAGATGTTCGGGTTGATCCAGTCACTTTTATGCAAGCCATGATGACCCATGTGCAATTGCTCAATCATCATTGCGCCACTCTGGCCGGATTAATCGAGAGAACTCTCCCGTATGAACATTTGCTAAGGAAATTCCGAACAACAACCTTCATCTGTCGGCAAGAAATCAACGGCGTAATCAATCCAAAGGCGGTCGATCAACCTTCAAGAAGCCTCGTGTGAGTCCTATCGTTTATGATCGACCTCCTACGGTGCATAATCGTGCGGGATCTCAATCTCGAGCGGCCAGTTCGGCCATCATCTGTTTTAATTGTGGAGAACCGGGCCATGTCAGCACCAAGTGCCCGAGGCAGTCTGTCACGTGCCATAACTGTGGAATTGCTGGGCATAGGGCCCATTTTTGCCGAAGGGACTCTACACCCACTCCGGCGTCATCTCAGGCCCCAGGACATTCTAAGATGCAGAATCAGGCCACTCAGTCAGCGTCGTTTAAGACGACAGGAGCTAGCAAGGGCGGAGCCAAGAGCTATCAGACGGGAGCGTCTGGTTCGGGGGCCGGCAAGCCCCGAATTTACGAGATGAAGAAGACCGATGATCCAGAGGCCCGAATGATCTCAGGTACACTCGATATTCTATCTCAACCTGTGTGTACCTTTTGATCTTTGGTACACCGCATTCATTCATTTTCGAATCATGTTTGAATAGACTTATTTTGGGACAGTCCTATTGCTTGTGGACCTCATACCATCGGTCTACTGACGATGGAAGAATTTTCAAATCATAGAAGTAAGCTTAAAGACCGCGATTGGTTGGTGGACCTAATCGTGGTGAATTTATATGAGGACGGTGTAACATTGGGTATTAGTTGGATGGATCGTCATGATACTATCCTTAGTGCTGTAAGCATTTGGTAACTATCATTCCGTCGTTGGTTGTCGAATATGTACTTCAGGGAAGTAATCACCGTTGTTCCGAAGAATTATTATTATTGGCGGAAGCGAAGAAATTCCTCAATCGAGTCATTCAATCATTCATTGTATCATTTCCATCGATTGGCCTTTCTAAGACAATCGAGTCATTCAATCATTCATTGTATCATTTCCATCGATTGGCCTTTCTAAGACAATCAAGTCATTCAATCAATCATTGTATCATTTTCATCGATTGGCCTCTCTAAGGCAATCGAGTTATTCAAACATTCATTGTATCATTTTTATCAATTGGCCTTTCTAAGGCAATCGAGTTATTCAATCATTCATTGTATCGGTTTTATCGATTGACCATTCTAGGACAATCGAAATGTTCAATCATTCGTGGTATCATTTTCATCGATATGTATTTCGAGCGAGTTATCTGGTTGCCTTCACATAGAGTAGTGGAATTCGAGTGTGTTGGAGCCAGACGTCCCGTTATCGAAGGCACCGTATCGGGTGGCCCAGGCAGAATGCGGGAGTTGAAGTTTCAACTTGAGAAATGGTTCGAGAAAGGTTATCTCCGTAGAGTGCGTCGCGTGAGGAACACCAGGGTGATCTGTCAAGGAGAAGGATGGCTCGTCTCGTGTGTGTATTAGATATCAGGAGTTGAACAGGGTGATGATCAAGATTAGTATCCTCTACCCCGTATTGATGATCTCTTAGATCAACTTCAGGGAACTTCAATATTTTCCCAGATCGACTTAAGATCTGGATATCATCAGTTGCGAATTCAAGAGTCGGGTATCGCAAGGACGGCGTTTCATACACGCTATGGTCATTATGAGTTCGTAGTTATGCCGTTCGGGCTAACTAATGCACCTGCGGTATTCATGGAGTTAATGAATCGGGTTTTCATCGACCTTTTAGATCAGTTTGTTGTTGTCTTCGTCGATGACATTTTGATTTATTCTCGTATCCGAGAGGAACACGAGGTTCATCTTCATCAGGTTCTCGACGTGTTGAGACGAGAGCAACTTTATGGAAAGTTTTCCAAATGTGAGTTACGGATGTCCGAAATGACTTTTCTCGGGCATGTAATTTCATCGACGAGTTCGTGTTGACCCTCGAAGACGGAGGCTATCCGAGATTGGCAACCTCAGAAAGATGTTAAGTAAATCCAAGTTTCCTCGGATTATTTGGTTAATTATCTAACCACGGCGGTGCTAGCAAGTGGTTTTCGCATTGGAAATTTGGCGTCGTTACCTTTATGGCATCACACAGGATCTTCACCAATCTCAAGAGTTGAAGTATATATTTACTCACAAGGAGTTAAATATGCGAGGCGGTGGTTGGAACTAATCAAAGATTTTGATATCGAGATCCTTTACCACCGGGCAAGGCGACGTTGTCGCCGACGCCTTGAGTCATAAGTCCGTTCAAGAGCGAGATGCTTGCTCGTTTAATAGTTCGAAGGAGCTTCGGAGGAATTCCTTAGACCGAGATCGAGGTTCGGCTTCAACGAATTCGGGGACAGCTTTGTATGTTAGAGATTTCAACGTCACTTGAGGAGAAATCGGGGAGAATCGTGGTTCGGACCCGGCATTGTTGCGCATCCGTGAGGATGTGGCTCGAGTAAAGCCCTGGATTCATGGTCCACGAGGATGGACTTTTGAGATTTAAGAATCGGTTGTGCGTATCGGCGAATGACGAGTTGAAAAACTCGAGTTTGAGAGAAGATAATGCTACCCCTTATTCCTTTCACACTGGGTCAAGCAAGATGTATAAAGACTTGAAACAAAATAACTGGTGGAGTAATATGAACCGAGAAGACGCGGAATTTGTTTCGAGATGCTTAACTTGTCAACAAGTTAAGATTGAACATCGGCGATCGGCGGGTACGCTGAAACCTCTCCCTATTCCAGTGGAAGTGGGAAGACATATCTATGGATTTCATCACGAGTTTGCCGTCGAGTCGTCGTGGCATGAATACGATCTGGGTGATTATGGACCGCTTAACTAAATCAGCTCATTTTCTTGAGATTAAGGATACTTGGGGTCCCGAGAGACTTGCCCAGTTATTCATCAAAGAGATAGTGAGACTGCACGGTACTCCTAAGAGTATCGTTTCCGATCGTGACGGACGATTTGTGTCTCATTTTTGGAAATCAGTTCATCATGCTATGGGAACTCAGCTCAATCTCAGTACCGCCTTTCATCCTCAGTCCGACGGACAATCAGAGAGGACTATATAGACATTAGAGGACATGTTAAGGGCATGCATCCTCGATTGGAAGGACGATTGGGAAGCCCAACTACCATTGATCGAGTTCACGTATAATAATAGTTGGCATGCTTCCATTAAGATGGCACCTTACGAGGCCTTGTACGGTCGTCGTTGTCGATCTCCTTTGTGTTGGGATGACTTGTCAGAATCAATCGGCACCGAGCCCGATATGCTTGTAGCCGCCCGAGAGAAGGTAGCTTTGATCAAGAGTCGTATGTTGACAGCTCAGAGTCGACAGAAATCATATGCAGATAATCGTCATCGACCACTAGAGTTCGAGACGGGTGACCACGTTTTGGTCAAGGTATTTCCGAGTCGAGGTATTTTCCGTTTCGGAAAACGGGGGAAGTTGAGTCCGAGATTCATTGGACCGTTTGAAATTTTGGATCGAGTAGGTGAGTTAGCTTATCGGTTGGCTTTACCTCCGGCGTTGAGCCGAATTCATAATGTGTTTCACGTATCTCAGTTGCGGAAGTATGTTGCCGACCCGAGTCACGTACTTCAGTTCGATGAAATCGAGATCGCCGATGATCATTCATATGAGGAACGTCATATACGAATTTTAGAGCGGCAAATCAAACGGTTGAGAAATAAGTCGATTCCTTTGGTCAAGATTCGATGGTCTAGACACGAGTCGAAGAGGCTACTTGGGAAACCAGGATAGTATGCGGGAGAGTATCCCGAGTTGTTTGACCCTTAGTTTCGGGATGAAACTCTTTTAAGGGGGTGTATGTAATACCGGTTGTAATTGATCATTATCATTCAGTAATTTCATTCGGTGATTGTCACTCGGTGGATTTTCACTCATTTATAATCATTCATCAATCATGTTCATTCACCCATGTTCACCGTTCGGAAAAACTTGAGTTGTGTATCGTTATTGTCCATTGTTTCAACTTTCCACATATGAGTTCGACTTTGTTAGATCATTAGTTTTGGTAACTCCAAAAATCTTAATCTTTGCAATATTATAGAACATCGAATTAGCTTTCCAATGGTTTAAGCGGTGAGTCAATCGAGTCGGACGAGAGAGTTATGGTCGTTTTAGCTCACCCGCTCATTGTTCGATTATTGGCGATCGCTGCCGGCCGAACTTCGGCCGTGTCGTCCGACACGGCCGTCTTTGTACTCGTCGGAAATGCGAAGTCTCGCCACAGGACTCGGCCGTGTCGTCAGCACGACCGAGTCGAACTCTTCGGATAAGCGTAACCGACGCCAGACGCGGCCGTGTTCGAGGACACGGCCGAGTCAATGCCGAGTCGGCGCCGGACAAGTCACTATCGGAAGGCCCCTTCGGCGCGCGGCCGTGTCAAGCGAGGACAACGCCGAGTCCCTGCCGGCGATTGCGCGCGCCCCGTGCCGATCGGCACGGGCCGTGTCCGACAGGCGATCAACCCCTATAATTTCGTTTTTGAGCATTTCACTCATTCCTTCCATTTCTTCCACCTTCATACGAGAGAGAGGCTTGAGGAGAGAATTCTCTTCACCTATCACTTGAGTGTGGTTTTAATCATTTTCATTCGGTTGTGAAGCTTGGATCATCGCTCTATCGCGTGTTCTTGAATCATAGTGCTTGAATCTTCAAAGGTAATCTTCATCAAACCTCTTGGATTTTCGAATTGTGTTGAGATATGATGTTTTGGATGTTAAGATCATGTTGTATGAAGTGATATATGTATGATTATGGATATGTTCGATTATTCATTGGATTATTGAAGGTTTATTCAAGAACACTTTGAATGTTGTGTTGGATTTAGGGGTTTTCGATTAATTGTTGTTGAAATCACGAATTTGGATATTCGTAATGGATTATTGATCGTATTGGAGATGTTTTGTTGGTTTGAAACACTTCTTGAGGATTTAGTGTTGGTATTTTGAAGTTTGGTTATTAACAATCGAAGTTGACCACAAAGTGTTCGATATAATGCCCCAATGAACTTGGTCTTATCGTACCGACGTTTTGAGTTCATTATATTCGTGTTTGATGCGTATATTGAACGAATTGTTGGTAATTGTATTTATTCAAGGTTGTTCGAGCGACCGATATCTCAATTAGGACGTTGTTCGTGGAAGGATAATTGTCACCGGTATTGTGTAAGTTAATTCATACTCGGTTAAAAGGATATTCATCCCTTTTGTTGTTGTTCATTCATAATCATAATTCATTCATCATTGTACTAACCGTATCAAAACTTGTTATTGTCAATTAATCACTTCAGTCACAAGGAACGACGGTTCCAATCTTTTCGTTGAGCTATCATTCATTTCACTATCATTTTATCTCGGTGAGTCATTATTCGTTTCTGATGTCACTTTTGTAATATCGTGGCATTCCGGGTCATACTGGCGTGCCGGTTGGTATGTATAGGATTTTCATGTCAGGCACATTTATGTCGTGTGTTGGTTGTTGGCCTCACATTGGACTGGGCACACGAGTCGATTGCTTCGTGAGACTGATTAGGCACAAGACCACGCGTGTATTCGATTGATACTCGTTAGTGGCTTGTGTACGGACACATTTCCATCCCGGGTGTAGTGTGGCGCCATTCCTTTGAGCCGTACTGGTAGTTGATTCATATAGCATGTTTGATTGCGTATGTTTCGACAGGATATTTCATAACTTCAGATATAATCATGATTGTGTATTTTCAACCCTTAAGGATTGTTGTTCTTTGTAACTGACCCCGTTTGGGGATTTTGTTTTTCAGGTCTTGGCAAGGTAAAAGCACGGGGAGAACACGCTGACGTCGAGGAGTCCCAGTGATACTAGTAGGGGCCCCCGATCTTTCAGCTATTCATATTATTGTCATTTATCTTCCGTTGCAGATTTTCATTTGGATACTCCGTTTCATTCAGTGTTGTGTATTTTATCTTCATATAAAATACACTAGTATTCGGTATTGTCCTGGTGTATTGTAATTAAACTCCTCATCGGAGTAATTACTGTTGTAATGTGGTTCGGTACTACATTTATCCTGTGTAATTCATTCATTTTCATTTGCCTGGTGGGTCCCAGTCGGGGATCCACGACACTGTAATATCCGCCTAGTTTGGGGTGTTACAGAGTTGGTATCGGAGCGTGGTTTTGAATACTACCCTCCAAGTCATGTCTCGTTTGAAATCATCGTCATCGGACTAGTATCATTGGACTTTCGCGTCACGTGTGACCTGTGCAAATGCCGAGCCAATCTGACCGAAAGAACTGTAGGATTTCTAACGCCATGGTATAATTTCTGGCAATAGTCATTCATTCATCATTCAGCAATTAACGATCCTTAAACATCATCATTCATTGTGATTAGGACGATCATGTTAACTCATTAATCACTTAATTCATTTCATTACTCAGTTAATGATCAGGACGATCATGTTAACTCATTAATTACTCAATTCATTTCATTACTCAGTTGTCGATCGGGATGGTCATATTATTAATCTTGTTAAACTGTTCAAGATAATCATTTCAAGAATTTCATCAGGTAATCATGTCACTTCAGTAAATCATTCATATAATCACTAAGTTAGAACATGTATACTCATTTATCATCTCATGACATAATCATAACGGGATATTCATGCGAGAAATATAATCAGTATGCGACCTTCCTACTTCAGTATGGAGAGAGCTGTCAGAGGATGCACAGGGAGAGGCCGCGGTGCGGGCCGAAACCCGAGAAATAATCACTCGCTGTCGGGAAATCGTGCCCAGGACTCGGCTCGATCAGAAGATGTTCGGGTTGATCCACTCACTTTTATGCAAGCCATGATGACCCATGTGCAATTGCTCAATCATCATTGCGCCACTCTGGCCGGATTAATCGAGAGAACTCTCCCGTATGAACCGGCTGCTAAGGAAATTGCTGAACAACAACCTTCATCTGTCAGCAAGAAATCAACGAAGCGTAATCAATCCAAAGGCGGTCAGTCAACCTTCAAGAAGCCTCGTGTGAGTCCTATCGTTTATGATCGACCTCCTACGGTGCATAATCGTGCGGGATCTCAATATCGAGCGGCCAGTTCGGCCATCATCTGTTTTAATTGTGGAGAACCGGGCCATGTCAGCACCAAGTGCCCGAGGCAGTCTGTCACGTGCCATAACTGTGGAATTGCTGGGCATAGGGCCCGTTTTTGCCGAAGGGACTCTACACCCACTCCGGCGTCATCTCAGGCCCCAGGACATTCTAAGATGCGTAATCGGGCCACTCAGTCAGCGTCGTTTAAGACGATAGGAGCTAGCAAGGGCGGAGCCAAGAGCTATCAGACGGGAGCGTCTGGTTCGGGGGCCGGCAAGCCCCGAATTTACGAGATGAAGAAGACCGATGATCCAGAGGCCCGAATTATCTCAGGTACACTCGATATTTTATCTCAACCTGTGTGTACCTTTTGATACTGGTACACCGCATTCATTCATTTTCGAATCATGTTTGAATAGACTTATTTTGGGACAGTCCTATTGCTTGTGGACCTCATACCATCGGTCTACATGACGATGGAAGAATTTTCGGAAATCATACCGAAGTAAGCTTAAAGACCGCGATTGGTTGGTGGACCTAATCGTGGTGAATTTATATGAGGACGGTGTAACATTGGGTATTAGTTGGATGGATCGTCATGATACTATCCTTAGTGCTGTAAGCATTTGGTAACTATCATTCCGTCGTTGGTTGTCGAATATGTGCTTCAGGGAAGTAATCCCCGTTGTTCCAGAAGAATTATTATTATTGGCGGAAGCAGAGAAATTCCTCAATCGAGTCATTCAATCATTCATTGTATCATTTCCATCGATTGGCCTTTCTAAGACAATCGAGTCATTCAATCATTCATTGTATCATTTCCATCGATTGGCCTTTCTAAGACAATCAAGTCATTCAATCAATCATTGTATCATTTTCATCGATTGGCCTCTCTAAGGCAATCGAGTTATTCAAACATTCATTGTATCATTTTTATCAATTGGCCTTTCTAAGGCAATCGAGTTATTCAATCATTCATTGTATCACTTTTTATCGATTGACCATTCTAGGACAATCGAAATGTTCAATCATTCGTGGTATCATTTTCATCGATATGTATTTCCAGGCGAGTTATCTGGTTGCCTTCACATAGAGTAGTGGAATTCAGGAGTGTGTTGGAGCCGGTACGTCCCCGTTATCGAAGGCACCGTATCGGGTGGCCCCGACCAGAATGCAGGAGTTGAAGTTTCAACTTGAGAAATGGTTCGAGAAAGGTTATCTCCGACCGAGTGCGTCCGCGTGAGGAACACCAGGGTGATCTGTCAAGGAGAAGGATGGCTCGTCTCGTGTGTGTATTAGATATCAGGAGTTGAACAGGGTGATGATCAAGATTAGTATCCTCTACCCCGTATTGATGATCTCTTAGATCAACTTCAGGGAACTTCAATATTTTCCCAGATCGACTTAAGATCTGGATATCATCAGTTGCGAATTCAAGAGTCGGGTATCGCAAGGACGGCGTTTCATACACGCTATGGTCATTATGAGTTCGTAGTTATGCCGTTCGGGCTAACTAATGCACCTGCGGTATTCATGGAGTTAATGAATCGGGTTTTCATCGACCTTTTAGATCAGTTTGTTGTTGTCTTCATCGATGACATTTTGATTTATTCTCGTATCCGAGAGGAACACGAGGTTCATCTTCATCAGGTTCTCGACGTGTTGAGACGAGAGCAACTTTATGGAAAGTTTTCCAAATGTGAGTTCTGGATGTCCGAAATGACTTTTCTCGGGCATGTAATTTCATCTGACAGAGTTCGTGTTGACCCTCGGAAGACGGAGGCTATCCGAGATTGGCAACCTCCGAAAGATGTTAAGTAAATCCGAAGTTTCCTCGGATTAGCTGGTTAATTATCTAACCCACGGCCGGAGCTAGCAACCGTGGTTTTCGCATTGGAAATTTGGCGTCGTTACCTTTATGGCATCACCTGTCAGATCTTCACCAATCTCAAGAGTTGAAGTATATATTTACTCACAAGGAGTTAAATATGCGACAGAGGCGGTGGTTGGAACTAATCAAAGATTTTGATATCGAGATCCTTTACCACCCGGGCAAGGCGAACATTGTCGCCGACGCCTTGAGTCATAAGTCCGTTCAAGAGCAGATGCTTGCTCGTTTAATAGTTCAGAAGGAGCTTCAGCAGGAATTCCTTAGACCGAGATCGAGGTTCGGCTTCAACGAATTCAGGGACAGCTTTGTATGTTAGAGATTTCAACGTCACTTGAGGAGAAATCAGGGAGAATCAGGGTTCAGACCCAGCATTGTTGTGCATCCGTGAGGATGTGGCTCAGGGTAAAGCCCCTGGATTCATGGTCCACGAGGATGGACTTTTGAGATTTAAGAATCGGTTGTGCGTACCGGCGAATGACGAGTTGAAAAACTCAATTTTGAGAGAAGCTCATGCTACCCCTTATTCGGTTCACCCGGGGTCTAGCAAGATGTATAAAGACTTGAAACAAAATTACTGGTGGAGTAATATGAAGCGAGAAGTCGCGGAATTTGTTTCGAGATGCTTAACTTGTCAACAAGTTAAGATTGAACATCAGCGATTGGCGGGTACGCTGAAACCTCTCCCTATTCCAGAGTGGAAGTGGGAAGACATATCTATGGATTTCATCACGAGTTTGCCGTCGAGTCGTCGTGGCATGAATACGATCTGGGTGATTATGGACCGCTTAACTAAATCAGCTCATTTTCTTGAGATTAAGGATACTTGGGGTCCCGAGAGACTTGCCCAGTTATTCATCAAAGAGATAGTGAGGCGCACGGTACTCTAAGAGTATCGTTTCCGATCGTGACGGACGATTTGTGTCTCATTTTTGGAAATCGATTCATCATGCTATGGGAACTCGGCTCAATCTCGATCACCGCCTTTCATCCTCGGTCAGACGGACAATCGAGAGGACTATGCAGACATTAGAGGACATGTTAAGGGCATGCGTCCTCGATTGGAAGGACGATTGGGAAGCCCAACTACCATTGATCGAGTTCACGTATAATAATAGTTGGCATGCTTCCATTAAGATGGCACCTTACGAGGCCTTGTACGGTCGTCGTTGTCGATCTCCTTTGTGTTGGGATGACTTGTCAGAATCAATCGGCACCGAGCCCGATATGCTTATAGCCGCCCGAGAGAAGGTAGCTTTGATCAAGAGTCGTATGTTGACAGCTCAGAGTCGACAGAAATCATATGCAGATAATCGTCGTCGACCACTAGAGTTCGAGACGGGTGACCACGTTTTGGTCAAGGTATTCCCGAGTCGAGGTATTTTCCGTTTCGGAAAACGGGGGAAGTTGAGTCCGAAATTCATTGGACCGTTTGAAATTTTGGATCGAGTAGGCGAGTTAGCTTATCGGTTGGCTTTACCTCCGGCGTTGAGCCGAATTCATAATGTGTTTCACGTATCTCAGTTGCGGAAGTATGTTGCCGACCCGAGTCACGTACTTCAGTTCGATGAAATCGAGATCGCCGATGATCATTCATATGAGGAACGTCCTATACGAATTTTAGAGCGGCAAATCAAGCGGTTGAGAAATAAGTCGATTCCTTTGGTCAAGATTCGATGGTCTAGACACGCAGTCGAAGAGGCTACTTGGGAAACCGAGGATAGTATGCGGGAGAGTTATCCCGAGTTGTTTGACCCTTAGTTTCGGGATGAAACTCTTTTAAGGGGGTGTATGTAATACCGGTTGTAATTGATCATTATCATTCAGTAATTTCATTCGGTGATTGTCACTCAGTGGATTTTCACTCATTTATAATCATTCATCAATCATGTTCATTCACCCATGTTCACCGTTCGGAAAAACTTCGAGTTGTGTATCGTTATTGTCCATTGTTTCAACTTTCCGCATATGAGTTCGACTTTGTTAGATCATTAATTTTTGGTAACTCCAAAAATTCTGAATCTTTGCAATATTATAGAACATCGAGTTAGCTTTCCAATGGTTCAAACGGTGAGTCAATCGGAGTCCGAACGAGAGAGTTATGGTCATTTTAGCTCACCCGCTCATTGTTCAGTTATTGGCCGATCACTGCCGACCGAACTCGGCCGTGTCGTCCGACACGGACGTGCTGTACTCGTCCGGAAATGCCAAAGTCTCTGCCACAGGACTCGACCGTGTCGTCTGGCACGGCCGAGTTGAACTCTTCCGGATAAGCGAGCAGGCGCCGGGCGGCCGTGTTCGAACACGGTCGAGTCAATGCCAGTCATTGTCGGACAGTCACTATCGGAAGGCCCCTTGGCGCCGCGGCCGTGTCAAGCGAGGACACGGTCGAGTCCCTGCCGGCGATTCTTGCGGCTGCGGCCGTGCCGATCGGCACGGCCGTGTCCGACAGGTCCAACCCTATAATTTCGTTTTTGAGCATTTCAGCTCATTCCTTCCATTTCTTCCACCTTCATACGAGAGAGAGAGGCTTGAGGGAGAGAATTCCCTTTACCTATCACTTGAGTGTGGTTTTAATCATTTTCATTCGGTTGTGAAGCTTGTATCATCGATCTATCGCGTGTTCTTCGAATCATAGTGCTTGAATCTTCAAAGGTAATCTTCATCAAACCTCTTGGATTTTCGAATTTTGTTGAGATATGATGTTTTGGATGTTAAGATCATGTTGTATGAAGTGATATACGTATGATTATGGATATGTTCGATTATTCATTGGATTATTGAAGGTTTATTCAAGAACACTTTGAATGTTGTGTTGGATTTAGGGGTTTTCGATTAATTGTTGTTGAAATCACGAATTTGGATATTCGTAATGGATTATTGATCGTATTGCAGATGTTTTGTTGGTTTGAAACACTTCTTGAGGATTTAGTGTTGGTATTTTGAAGTTTGGTTATTAACAATCGAAGTTGACCACAAAGTGTTCGATATAATGCCCCAATGAACTTGATCTTATCGTACCGACGTTTTGAGTTCATTATATTCGTGTTTGATGCGTATATTGAACGAATTATTGGTAATTGTATTTATTCAAGGTTGTTCGAGCGACCGATATCTCAATTAGGACGATGTTCGTGGAAGGATAATTGTCACTGGTATTGTGTAAGTTAATTCTTACTCGGTTAAAAGGATATTCATCCCTTTTGTTGTTGTTCATTCATAATCATAATTCATTCATCATTGTACTAACCGTATCAAAACTTGTTATTGTCAATTAATCACTTCAGTCACAAGGAACGACGGTTCCAATCTTTTCGTTGAGCTATCATTCATTTCACTATCATTTTATCTCGGTGAGTCATTATTCGTTTCGATGTCACTTTTGTAATATCGTGGCATTAGGGTCATCTTGGCGTGCAGTTGGTATGTGTAGGATTTTCATGTCAGGCACATTTATGTCGTGTGTTGGTTGTTGGCCTCACATTGGACTGGGCACACGAGTCGATTGCTTCGTGAGACTGATTAGGCACAAGACCACGCGTGTATTCAATTGATACTCGTTAGTGGCTTGTGTACGGACACATTTCCATCCCGGGTGTAGTGTGGCGCCATTCCTTTGAGCCGTACTGGTAGTTGATTCATATAGCATGTTTGATTGCGTATGTTTCGACAGGATATTTCATAACTTCAGATATAATCATGATTGTGTATTTTCAACCCTTAAGGATTGTTGTTCTTTATCGACCCCGTTTGGGGATTTTGTTTTTGAGTCTTGGCAAGGTAAAAGCACGGGGAGAACACGCTGACGTCGAGGAGTCCCAGTGATACTAGTAGGGGCCCCCGATCTTTCAGCTATTCATATTATTGTCATTTATCTTCCGTTGCAGATTTTCATTTGGATACTCCGTTTCATTCAGTGTTGTGTATTTTATCTTCATATAAAATACACTAGTATTCGGTATTGTCCTGGTGTATTGTAATTAAACTCCTCATCGGAGTAATTACTGTTGTAATGTGGTTCGGTACTACATTTATCCTGTGTAATTCATTCATTTTCATTTGCCTGGTGGGTCCCAGTCGGGGATCCACGGCACTGTAATATCCGCCTAGTTGGGGGTGTTACATGTCCAACAAAACTTTAACTCTAAAGAGCTCAGCCAAGAACAGATTGCATGTTGGATAAGAACTGCCACTTATTATATTTGTAACATCAACAAAAACTTCCAAGAAGGTGCAAATATCAGAAATCATCTCCCAATCTAATTCATCAGGCAAATAGTGTATAAATGCCCCATTTTCTTCAGCATACCTGGGCCATACATCTTTATAGAAATAGGCAGTACTCAACATTTTGTGTGTTGAGTTCCACCTTGTTTTGGTATCCAACACTTGCATTTTACTAGTCATTCCCAACTCCTTCACAATTTTAGCAAAATCTTTGCATCTAGCTTCAGAACCCAAGAGATATTTCACCCCTGCCCTAATAGTATCAACTATTGGCCTCACAATATCAAGTCCATCCTGAACCAGCAAATTCAAGATATGTGCACAACATCTAACATGAAATATTTGCCCATCTAGAGGCAATTTTCCCCTATGCCTAAAATCATGCTTCAACCGATTTATGCAAGCATCATTTGCTGATGCATTGTCAACTGTTATTGATACAACCTTTTCTCTAATTTTCCAGTCATCCATAACCCTCAACAACTCCCTAGCAAGAACCTCACCACTATGAGGTGGTGGGACATTACAAAAAGACAAAACTCTTTTATGTAGTTGCCATTTAGAGTCAATGAAATGGCCTGTTACAGTCATGTAACCAATTCTCTGATCACTTGACCACCACAAGTCAGTGGTTAACCCTATTCTATTAATCTTAGACATTACAGTTTTCATCTTATTCTTCTCATCATTGTAATATTTGTGGCACTCTGTTTTCACTGCATGCCTAGTAATCCTTTTATATTGAGGATTAATTTCCCTCAAAAATCTATTGAAAATAACACCCTCCATAATCAGAAAAGGAAATTCATGTCCTAATACCATGTGGGCAGCTAGGACCTTAACCTTAGCATGATCATATTTCCAAGCAACAAGAGAAGGATTATCACTATCACTAGTAAACATATCAGTCTTTAACCTTGATTGAGAGCCAGGTTTTTCAGATGGATCTAGTTTCAGTTTTCTTTGAACACGATTTCAAGTGCTTCCTAGCATTGGATGTCTTGCCATGCACAAGATCAAAAGTATAAAGAGCACCACACCATTTGCACTTCCATTTCTTTTTTCCATCTGGAAGAGTAATTACTTCCATCTCAGTATGGACAATAGATTTCTTTGATCTTGTTCTCCTGACAGGGTCATCCAAAGCTGCGGCTTGACCATCAGCGGTTGACCCTTCAGTTTGACTATTATCATTGATGTCCAACAGTTCTCCAATCTCAATCCCTCCTCTGACCTCATCATCATCCACATCAATATCGAATTCATCATTCATCAATGGACTACAACAAGAATCCTGATAAGACATCTCATATACAAGTTAAAAATAACAAGTAAATTACAAATAATTTGAAAACAACTAATTGAAACCACATATAAAACCTATTTTAACATTGTTTCAAAAGAAGCCACTGTTACTATTAAACAACCATTTCAAAAGTAGGCAATGTTAAAAAAAGAAGCCACTGTTATTATTCAAAATACCCAAATAAGATAAAAACCCTAATTAAAAATCCCAAATAAGATAAAAACCAGAAAATTGGAAATCTTAACTACAAAACCCCTAATTTGAAACCCTAACTACAAAACCCCTAATTTGAAAACCCAATAAGATAAAAAACCGAAAATTGGAAACCCTAATTCGAAACCCCGATGAATAACATAATGAAGCCATTAACAAAAAATACTCACAAAAACATCGCTTAAATACTCACAAGAAATCGCTTAAATACTCACAAGATTTTATATGTTGAACTTGAATCTGTTGAAATCGGTTGAAGATCGAGATGAAAAAACACTGAATCGGCCTTCTTGTTTATGGATTCAAGGATTAAAATCCTCAGGTTAGCTTGCGGTTCTGTAAAATCAAAGAGAAAAAAGAGATGGAGAGTGAAAGACGAGAGAGAGAGAGGCAGAGATGAGAGACTGAGAGGCGGCGGACTTCTCAAACAGGAGAAGAAAGAAATGAACGCAGAAAACCCTATTTCCGCGTTTTTATAGTGTTTTATTACCGGGTTACCGGTCCGGGTCCTATCGGATACCGGGTAAAAAAATGGTATTCATTCCCGAACCGATAATCTTATCGGTCCGGATCGGTCCCGGTTTTTCGGTCCGGTTCTCGGATCTACCAGTCCAAAAACAGCCCTACCTGCAATATAGTTTGTTTCATGTCTTTACATGAATATGGATAATACTAATATTTTAGTGTTCTATTATTATAGTATCATCAAATGTGGATGTTGAACATCTTCGCATCCATTGAGTTATTGTAGTAAACATTTCATTGATTTAACATCCTACCATGGGTATTCTTTTCATTTCTCTTGTAAGCTAAATTATGAGGAAAAGCTTTGCCGAGTTGAGTTGAGTTCAGTTGATTATTTACCTGCAGCGATTTATTTAATTCTTATGTAACTTATGTTTGTGTATCTGTTTCTTATATCTTTTTTTGATTCTTTTCACAATCAATCAAAATCATTTTGGCAAGTCTTCCAGAAAGCAACCAGGATACACTAGAAAAGATCGTGAAAAGAATATTGTCTTTTGTTATTGAATTTTGGGACAGATAGAGGTACAGGGAACAGATTTCAAACAACAAATATGTTGGATTTATACATCAAAATTCAATATTTAATACTCCCCATATCACATAAGAGTGTGTTCACTCTTTATGAGCACAGATTTTAATAAAAGTTAGGTAGTGGTGAATTTGAGTGGAGAAATGGTCTCACTTTTTGTTGTATAGGTATGTTAATTATTGTTGTTGATTAATTAAAGAATAAAGGGTGTGGGCCATCCTTAGTATTGTTGTAAATAAGTTGAAAAAGGTTGAGTAAAAGTATAAGAGATATTTTCTATAAATGGAATGAGCACACTCTTGTGGCACGTAGGGAATAATATATTTAACAATTATATTATATTGTTTTAGAAGAATTATTTGTACTATAGTCCGATTAATTTGTACCTCATGTATTTTATTGAATAGTCCGACATTCTATAATATTATAAGAGATTGACCACCTCTTTTCATCTTCCCATATTATAATATAATAATAATAATATATCTCTATTTAATGATATTTCAGGAAACCTCACTTCTTCACAAAACGATCTCGAAGACTTGAAATGTCATCCTGTGGCTGGTGGTTTCATGTACAAACAGCTTTTGCTTATTTTGTCTAAATGATATGCATTTTTTTGTTATTGGATTTTATTCATATTTTAGAATGTAAAATTTTCTATGTATTTAAATATCAAGGTTTTATTGAAGCACTAACATCTTCCAGCCTGATAATAACAACACGTCAGTGTCTTCCAAGGGCACGATCTTGCCTAACCCTTCTTCATCCTCTCGTCATGAGCAATCGACTGACACGGTTGGGGCCCCTATTGTGTCTGCTGACCATGACAAAGATAAGAGCCATACCATTGCTGCTAAGGCAGGAAAATCTATTGTTATTTCTCCTATCATTCCCTCAGAAAAACCACAAGCTCCGCTAAAACAAGCTAAAAGGGATGTTAAATTCCCAAAGACTGTGCAATTACTCCCTGCCAACTCCACGGCAGCGAAAAATCTTAATTTGGCCGCTTCTAAACCTTGGCGAAATTCTTCGAGGAAGAGGATCGGCAAAATAATCCGCTGAAGCACGGATAAATGCCGTTTCTAAATGAATATCCTTTCTGGAATATCGGGGGATAAGGAAGCGGGTTGCTAGGGACGGCTTCGTCACTATATCACGGTTTGTAAGCGGATATTCTTTGTATCATCAAACCCTTCACTTCTTTTGCTCGTTCCGATCTTTCTTTACGGCGTTCGGGTGGTCTTTCTCTTCTTGCCGAGAATCCATGAGGAACCGAGACCACGACATTTGGGTGCTTGGCTCCCTCAACATATCTAATTGCCAAGTCATCCATGTCTCTGATCAGGATATCATCATGGACATCTCTTTTAATGGATGGGACTTTCGGGCGTCTGTTGTTCATGGTGCTCGTAACTATATTGGTCGCAGGAATCTTTGGGAGGATATCCTGAGCTTCCTTCACCCTAACCTTTTAGTCTTCGGAGATTTTAATGCCCTCATTGGGGCACATGAGCGTCATGATCTTCATGTTCCCAACGCTACTTCTTGTCGGGAGTTCAGTCAATTTATTGACGAGGCCTTGCTTGTCGGCATCCCTTTTACTGGTCATCGGTTTACCTGGAGAGGCAGGGTTCATGATGATTATCATGTTGAGACCCGCATTGATCGATTTTTGGCCACCCCCGATTTTATCGATCACTGGGTTTCCACAAAATATCATGTTTTCCCTAGGACCTGCTCTGATCACCACCCGATCTGGCTCACCTCCACTTTGGGTAATACTTCTTTTCCTAGACCTTTCCGTTTTCAACGTATGTGGACTACTGATAATTCATTTATTGATGTTATTCGAAACTCTTGGAATCTTAATTGTGGGAACCGGTCTCCTTGGGACTTGGTTTTGTACAAGCTTAAAAGACTGCGTCGTACCCTCAAGCATTGGAATTTTTCGTCTTTTGGTGATATTTTCACTAAAAAAAGTCAGCTTTTGGATCAACTTGGTGACATTCAGTCTCTCATTGATGCGGATGGGTATACTGACGATCTCTTCTGTCAGGAGGTCGAAACAACTGCGGCCTTGAATGACATCCTTAATAAAGAGAGTCTTTTCTTCCAACAGAGGAGTAGGACTAATTAGCTTAAGGATGGTGATCGGAATACTGCCTTTTTCCATAGGACAATTAAGATGAGGAATAATCGTCTTCAGCTTTCCTCTCTCCTTATTGACGGTGATCTTTGTCGTGATCCGTCTACCATCTCGAACCACATTGTGAATTTTTATCAGCACCTTTTCGAAGGCCACCCGATTGCTACTAATTGGCCCACTGGTTTCTCTCTTCCTAAGGTTTCTCATCAGCATAACTCCATCCTTACTGCTATTCCCCATTCCGAGGAAATTCGTTCTACAGTTTTCGATATGGAGCCCCACAAGGTGCCCTGGCACAGCGGCTTTCTTGGATTATTTTATCAGTTCTCTTGGGAGGTCATTGGTACCGATATTGTGGCGGCTATTCGGCAATTTTTCATTGAGGGTGATCTTCCGACGGGTCTTAACTCTAGCTTAGTTGCTCTCATTCCTAAAGTCAAAGGGGCCATCTCTATTGATCAATTCCGGCCTATTGTCTTAAGTAACTTTATTTTCAAGATTATTACTAAAATCCTCACGGCCAGACTTTCTAGTTTTATTCATGAGATCATCAGCCCCCATCAGTTTGGCTTTATTCCGGGTCGACGTATCCACGATTGTATATCTATTGCTTCGGAAAGCGTTAATTGTTTGAATCGCCGCGCGTTCGGCGGTAACATGGCTATTAAAATTGACATTCATAAAGCTTTTGACACTCTCTCCTGGGAGTTCTTATTGGATGTTCTTCACAGTTTTGGTTTTCACGACCAGTTTGTTGCTTGGGTTTCCACCATTCTTCACTCAGCGAAGCTTTCTATTCTTATAAATGGTGCTCCTACGGGTTACTTTGCGTGCAGTCAAGGGGTTCGGAAAGGTGATCCCATGTCCCCTCTTTTATTTTGTATTGCTGAGGAGATGCTCGGTCTCATGCTCTCCAATGCGGTTCGGACTACTCTCTTCAAGCCTATTTTTGCGGGCCGTAAGATTGTCTATCCTTCTCACCTTTTTTATGCGGATGATGCTATCGTGTTTGGTCGTGCCTCTACGGATAATGCCAATGCCATATCGAAGATTCTTGATGATTACTCAGCTATCTCGGGCCAGGCTATGAACCTTAATAAATCTAAGGTTTATTTCGGTTCTCATGTTCCTATCCACACCAAACGGGTCATTCTGCGCACCCTTGGCATGCGCGAGGGATCACTCCCTTTCAATTACCTCGGGGTTCCGTTATTCTGCGGCATACCCCGTCTCATCCATATTGCCCCGGTCGTTGACAAAATTATTAGTAAATTTTCTGCTTGTAAAGGATCCTCTCTCTCGATGGCTGGTCGTATTTGCTTAGTTAACTCTGTCATCATGAGCTCCTCCATTCACTCTATGATGATATATAGTTGGCCGATCAAATTGATAAACAAATTAGATTCGGCGGCTAGAAATTTTATTTGGACAGGGGACATTAGTCACAAGAACGCATGTACTGTGGCCTGGAGTAGAGTTTGTTCCCCTTTAGAAGAGGGAGGGCTTGGGGTGAGGCATCTTCGTACGATGAATGAATCCTTTTTGTTCCGTTTGGCCTGGGTTATTCTGCAGGAGGATTCCTTTTGTGGAAAATTCCTTCGTCAGAGGTTTCTCAGAAGTAATTTGGATACTCGCAAGATTGTTTCTTCCTCTATATTCAGGGGGGTTCGTAATCATATTCCCCGTCTTCTTAACACTTCTAGTTGGGTTATTGGTAATGGTCAGAATATTAATCTTTGGTGGGACAACTGGCTGGGTTATATCATTGGTGATCGGTTGGGTATTCCTCAGCATCTCAGAAGTACCTTCTCCGACACCATTAGCGATTTTTACTATGACGGGACCTGGCATCTTACCCTCGATTTCATGGAAAGGTGTCGTGATGTTGCTTTAGATGTCGTCTATGCCCCCTCTGACTTTGAAGGAAAAGACGAGCGGGTTTGGGCTAAATCGGTGCATGGCAATGTTACCTCTCAAATCGCTTATTGGCACATTCGCCACAACTTTCCTAAGGTGAGCTGGGGGAAATGGATTTGGCACAGATTAATCCCGTTAAATCGTTCTCTCACGGTGCGGAAGGCTATTCACAACAATTTTGTTTTTGATCTTCTTCGTTTAAGGGGTTTCATTGGTCCTTCGGTTTGCCTTTTCTGTCTCTCTGCCCGTGAATCGATTGACCATATTTTCACCGAGTGTGTTGTTATCCGGCAGTTATGGGACTATATTGAGCGGGGCTTCTTAAACTCTTTAGAATTGAACGCTGGGTTCGGGCACTTCATCATTCGAGCTATGGAAATCAGATTTAGTCAGCAGATCTCTACTCTCTGGAGATTTACTATTATTACTGCCGTCTGGGCTATCTGGCATATTCGCTGTGAGGTTTTATATAATGATGCTAAATTTTCTATCATGTCTCTTCATTCTATAGTTTGGTCTCTTCTCAGAGAATGTAATAACTATGACATGGGCACCATGGATAACTCTATTTCTGATCTGGTTCGTCTTCGGGCTCTGGGTGTGGCTGGCCACGCGAGACCTCCGCTTTACCCTATTTATGTGAAATGGTATCCCCCCCCCCCCAATTGGCTGGATGAAAGTTAACACTGATGGGATGACAAAAGGTTGCCCAGGCTTGGGTGCTATTGGCCTTGTTTATCGGAATCGTTTGGGACGGGTTTTTGGCACTCTCTCTGCGGCAATTGGTTGCTGTTTTGCCTTCCAAGCTGAGTTGGTCGCGGCTATTCATGCTATTGAGATTGCTTTTTATCATGGTTGGGATTATTTGTGGCTGGAGTCTGACTCTACTTATGTTGTGAGCATTCTATCGGATCGTAGTTCGACTGTTCCCTGGATCTACCGCAGTCATTTGAGGCGGATTTGGCGTATTATTGACGGCATGCACTTCAGGGTCTCTCATATCTATAGAGAAGGGAATGCGGTGGCAGACTGGCTTTCTAAAAGATTGGTTTCTTACGAGTGGTCTAGCGAATCGCCAGAGCCTCTCCGAGATCTTCTGTTGAGGGATATATCTCCTATGTATTTTAGCCGACATTAGTTTTCTCGCAGCATAACGCTCGGGTACTCTTTTTCCCTATCGTAGGTTTTTCCCATTGGGTTTTTCTACGATAGGGTTTTAACGAGGCCTGCGGTTGCAACCCCATACATCTGGTATGGGGGTTTAGGTCCTTTTATTCAGTTTTCATAGATTGCTTTTGCATTTGTGTTTTTCTCTCTATTTCTCTTGACTACCCGCCTGTGGGATTAGCTTGAGATTTTATTTTGTTGTCTAGGATGGCCCTCTCTTTGTAACTCTTTTCTGTTTCTCGTTTTTATAATAATATTGACCTTGATGAGTCACTAATCTCACATCGGGAATATATTAATCTTGCAATCAATATATAAAGATCCTGAGCTGCTCCTCTCATTGTCAATTGATTTTGAGATGGAACTCCAGACTTTAACAGACTTAAGATCTAATAATTTGTAATAGGATAAATGGTTCGAGTTAGAATGTGATTATGTGAAGGCTTTTTGCTTAGGGTGTAATCCGATCTTTGTAGAGTACTATTCGAAACTCGATTGTAATTGAGCTTTTTTCTAGCGGTGGTTTATTTTTTTTTCTTTCAACTTCTTGTGCTCTAGAATGTGTTGCGGTCTAGGATGTGTGATGGATGTGTTGGTATGTAAAATAGGTTATATATATATATATATATATAATATTTCGCTTAAAATAAATTTATACATGGTTTTATTAGAAATCGTTGTTAAACATCAAATTCTACACCGGTTTCTCATAAAATCATTGTAGAACTCTGAATTTTACGACGTTCTAAATAAAAAAATGATGTGAAACTGATTTTTTACAACATAACAATTGTTGTAAACCTTTTTATATTTTACATTGGTTTTGTGAGAAATCGATGTAGAACAATTGCACCTTAAAATCGATGTAAATTATTGATATTTTACGATGGTTTTTAATAATCGATGCAAACATGGATATTTTATGCCGGTTTTATAACCAATGAAAATTTTTACGACGATATATTTACATCAGTTTCAAAATCGATGTAAAATGTATTAGAGAACCGATGTAAAAACTGTTCTATGTAGTGGTTTTGTTGTTCATTATTAGTTGGAATAAAATAGTAGTGGCGTACGTTTCTGGCTACGAGCTCTATTTTATTTAGTTCTTATTAATTGTTACATTTATTTTTTGAAAGTCGAATTGTGACCATATAATATTTTTTGAATATGACAAAAATATAAAAAAGTTATCTTATAAAAGTACCTTTAACGCGAATTTAGCAATATAATTTTTATAAAAATTATTATTCTCTTTCATGAAATAATTTATAGTCAAAGCTGAACAAAAAAAAAAAATAACAACTAAAATTAAGTTATTTATTTTTTATTTTTTATTATTGATAATGTAATATGACAATTATCATGATCAAACACATTTTGCTTGTTAAAAGAATAGTTATATAGATAGAGAGGGTGGATCAAATGAGAATGAATTTTTGAGTAAGAAATAAGAATAAATCTGAATCATTGATTTTTGTGTGAGGTACGGTCCAGATTGTCTTATGCATGGAATATATGCATTTCGTGCATCAAAATCGCAATGCATTAAAACTATGCATTATATACATCAAAATATCGATGCACTAAAATATTGTATTCCATGCATACGTTTTTGTGAGAATAAATCAAGGTCATTCATTTAACCAAGATCTATGGATCAAATTCATTCTTATTTCTTAACATAAATCTCATTCTCACGAGAACCACCGCTATAGATGGATATATAACACTATATGATCCATAATAGTTTAACCATATGGAGCTTTTCTCTTTGGGATTTACTACAAAAACTACTCTTCATTGTTAGTCTAATTACAATTACAAAAAACTCCTAGTTACATTTTAAAATTATAAGTACCCCCTTTAAGTGTTACGAACGCCATCTTGAGATTTGTATTTATGTAAAAGAGAAACAAATGTCAGGATCGGGGACGTATTTGTAGTTTTTTAATATAACATAAGTTATTTTTTAGGGATAAGAAAAAAAGAACTTGGGATTTGGAGTATGTAATTACAACAGAATCCTGAGAAGTTCCAAAATTAACAAAGAAAAAACTCAGGTTTGATCCAGTCTTAATATTGAGGGATTAATTGAAATATTTCCTTAAATGTAAAGCTGGTTTTTGAAACTTTTTTTGCTTGTGAATGGAAAAATGTAAGACTATCTAACCTTAAGGGCTTTTTGTATTTTGAAAAGTGGTTTTTTCTTTCCCTTATTATACAAAATACCCCAAACCTCAGTGTAGCTTTTGTCCCCTCTATTGATTGGGCTCAACTCTAACGTAGTTTTTTTTGTATACGAGACATCATGGCCCGTGCGATGCACGGGCTTTGTTCACCGTAAAGAATCATCGATTTTGGAAGGGTTATGCGTATTTAGTTATTATGCTTAGTTTCGATCGAAGTCTTCATTGAATAAAGGAAATTTGTTTAAGTAAGTTTTTGTAAATAGAATTATTTCAATAAAAATGCATCAAATACATGAGTGACTTTCATCACCATAACGCAATACATGCTATTTCAAAAACAAAATTTATACTACACACAACTTAGGTTTTTTTCTTTTGTCTCTTACACCAAAATTGATGTACAACTTGAGTTTTGTCTTTCATTTGTAACGATTGCATCGTTACGTCTCCAAAGTGAGTTTTGCTTGAATAACAAATTCTCGGATGCGTGATAATGAGGCGAGTTCTATTGCACAAACCTTGTGGTTAATATGTATTAAATGCATCAAGTCTTTAAACTTGATGCATTGTAGATGCTCTAAGTATGTATCTTAATATTTTAAGACCTCCCTAAAAGTCACAAATGATTTATAATATAGTAGAGGTTATCATAAATATTAAACACTTTAAAAAAAAATATAATTTGTGATTATAAATACTTACGTTTAATGATGAAACTCAACATTTATATATTAATTAAAGGACACGGTATAGTGGCTTAAACTAAGTAGCCACATTAGCATCTCACTTTTAACACTCACACACCAAGATACTTTTTTCTTTCATGGCTTGAGCTATTTCCACTTTTTGGGTTCAAAGCAGTAGATTACAAATCGTGAATGTAAAATACGCAACAGTTCTCTATTGAAAATACGTCATTATTTAGACCTTTTTAAGAAGAAAAAAAAGGTAATATCATAACATTAAGACCTTTATTTATTGAGATTACTTACACAACTTTTGTCGAAACACAACTCTCGAATTTGAATAGTTGAAAGGATTATAACACAGATTAGTGACCTTATGAATTGATGATATTTGTACCAAAACTCAATGGCAAAATATAACCATGGTCTTAAAAATTCCTAAATCGACTTTACTACTCTTCCACTTTATTTTTCATATCTTATAGTTTTAGTATAAGATGGAAAGTTCCATCGATCTGTGATGACTCTTTTCGTTGTTGTTCGGAGAGTCTTATTGTATTTGTTTGTTACTATGTTTGTTTGTGTAAGATAATTGACGTTAAACATATACAATCTTTCACCGTTCAATAAACCAAACATCTTTTTGTATCAAATATTTAAATATATTTTAGTTTAATTGTCCTTTTCAAGCTGAATTAGAATGACAATTTTTTCCAATACTAAAATGTGTATTTACATTTTCAGCTTTACCAAAGATAACAAACAAATAAATAAGGAAATTTGTGCATTACGGTAATTGAATGAGCTTATTTAATAAATGAACATGATAAAAAAAACTCACACATGATTATTATGTATTGACATACATGATAATAGAGTTTCTTAGCTAATGTCATTAATGCTCACATTAAAACATGAAACTCATTCTTTATATATATAGATAGATTATTGTATTTGTTTGTTACTATGTTTGTTTGTGTAAGATAATTGACGTTAAACATAGACAATCTTTCACCGTTCAATAAACCAAACATCTTTTTGTATCAAATATTTAAATATATTTTAGTTTAATTGTCCTTTTCAAGCTGAATTAGAATGACAATTTTTTACCTCAAATCGTAAATAAAAAACATGCATAAAAATCAATATATGAAATCATATGAAAACTCACTGATATATAGTTTGGATGTTAGCACCAAAATCCTCTCACGAATTAAAGCAGTTCTAAGCAATAAATAATTTAGATCACCAATAATTTTGAGAAAGAGAAGAGGAAGATGTTAAGGTTGGTGTGTGTAAAAAGAAAATGTTGGGTTTTATAAAAGCAAAGGGAGGAAATAATGTGTGGTTGTCATTGTCTTGAAGTACTATTTCACCACTGTTATTGCTAGGATCCAATGAACATGAATAATAAATTGATACATTTAATGGTGAGCAAGTGAAAGGAGCTGGCATGGTAACTTGAAAAGGTTTGGTGATCGTAGCTTCATTCATAGCATTTAAAGGTGATTAATATGACGATTTTTTTGAGACATATGGAAAGTCATATGGCCCATAAAGACTTGAAAGAGACTTAATGAATCTGTATATTTAACTATCATAAGATAGATTAATGCCTTTATATACAATTGAGTTGATTTATTTGTATAGAGACATTAATACTTGAGTTGATTTATTTGTATAGAGACATTAATGCTCTCATTTATGCCATGAAACTCATTGTTTATATATACGAGACATCATGGCCCGTGCGATGCACGGGATTTGTTCACCATGATTAAATCATACTTGTTTTCGGGTAAAAAAGTGTTGGGGTTGCGAAAGAAAGGAACACTTTCCTTGATTTGTATTTTTGTAACATGGGTCAAAAGTCAAAACTCTTGAATTAGTTGGCCAAAAATCAAAAAATGGCTAGTCACAGTGATGCATAAAAGCTAAACACCATAACCATAATCATAGTTTTAGGACCAGTATGCTATTTTTCATTGTAAATAACACTTCAGAGTGAGCATGCAAGACATTCAATAATTTAGCAAAAATGGATCCCCAGTTTCTAAAACATACCCTGAAGAATGAGACAAAACATACATATTTATATCGTTTGTTTCCACAAATCAATAATGTGACCTAATAACACATACTGGAAATTTGAACCGATAAATGTAGAATTCCAAACATAAAAAGAAATATAGGCCACAATTCTCAAAGACGCTTCCAAACCATCAACCAAAAACTGCAGACCACGCCTTTCGCAGCCTCCAAGGCTACTGTTGTTTGCCTTCGGGAGGTCGCTCATCTCACTTGGCCTTGTGCCAGGACGCCACCCTTCTGCAGTTCAGATATAGTGACTAACTTGTACAACTATCTTATACTCAATTCAAAGATTGCAGAAAAAAAACATAGGTGGCATAATGGACGGGTCAATAAGCCAGTCAAATGGGTTTTGAAATATAGTTACACAAACTTAAATATACACTACATATTAATCTAAGATGTGATTTATATTATGGTTTTTAAAGCATTTGAATACTCTTCGAGAAACTTTGTTAATCTAAAATACCCTTCGAGTGACTTTCAGATGTTTGAAACATTTGGCTCACTTGACCCTTAACATAACCCAAATCAGCCTATTTTAGTAAACTGAGTCAAAATTAGCGCCTATAGAAATGTTCATATTCTTACCTTTCATGCAGAAGGCTGCAAGAATACATGAAACAGATTATAAAATAATGTATTAGTATATATCCTAGAATGTAAACCTTGCACCAAAGCATTGACAAATAAAACGCTTAAAAAGAAAATGAAATTCTACCTTTGTTTTCCTCTTGCTCTTGCCTTCCTCTTCATGTTCATCATCGTATGCTTGACCTACATTAATGGTAAAACAAACATGTCAGGTTAAGAGACTTGAGATGTCAGCACCATTAAAAATCATATTACATCACTCACCCAATGTCATAATCTTGCTCCATTTTATTCTGAAGTTCTTCAGCCTGCCATCAACAGATTCACAATGGTTAAAACATGTTACACCTTAGATATATCAATCAACATTCTCAATGTTTGCATCAAAATAAATATTACCTCTTCTTCATCAATATCATCCTCATCTTCAGGCACAACCCTTTTGCTGTTTTGACATAGTCTTAGGATGATTTAGCGTGCAAATATTACTGAGTAATAATATTGGTTGAAAGTGTGGTTGGTGAATATCATGCAAATGTGTTATTTATAGGATCCAATGGACATGGTAGATGACTTGACACATTTAATGGTGAGGAGATGAAAGGAGCTCTTTATGTGGCATGAAAACATGAAAGGGTGTTGATGAGAAACTACCGAATGATTTGTGCGTATAGTAGAAGCTTGATTCAACATTAGTGAGTCTATAAGAATAACACACTTTTATCACACTTACAAATCATGACAATTTATTTAATAATAGACGTTTCACATGAGTACATGATTGAGTTTGGGATCAATTGAGTTTACACCATTAATGAGGTGATTAAAAACTCTATAATGAGCATGTACACGGTTCACATGATTGAGTTTGGGATCAAGTGAGTTTATAACATTAATGCTCACATTTATAATATGTTAAAAGCTATTAAAAGCTTTCAAATGAAGCTCTAGATTAAAGCTTCACTAACTTGCATAATAAAATTCTTAGCTAATGCCATTAATGCTCACATTAACACATGGAACTCAATTTTTATATATATATATATAAGATAATCCTTCTTTTCCTATTTTTTTTTTTTGTAAATGCCGCAAACCTCGGGGGTAGCTTTTGTAACTATTCCTTTTTGTCAATTAAGCATACGAAGTTATGAACATATCTATAAATCAACACACTTCGTACGCTCGAGTTCGTATAACTCCCAAGCCAAACATTGATGTAACCTCTCTCTCCTATCTCATATGTGAACCATGTCCTGGTGTGGGAATTAAAAACCACTCTTATACATTAGATAAATTTATATAGAGGCTAAGATGTAGTTGCAACTCAATGCTAATTTCATGCATGAGATGCATAGGCGGATCCAGGACCGAAAAACCACTGGTGCACCGACCATCCCACGAAAAACAATGTCGAATGATAAAATATATATTAAAATTACATTAAAGATAACAAATAATACATAAAGAAAGTCAGTAATAACAAAGCGGGGGACAATGAAGCGAACATGTCATGCTGGAAAACTTACCTCTAGATCGGGGTGAGGTCGAGCCTCTTGGGGGTACTCAGGATAGGAGACGATCCTCCTCGTGTGCGTGTGTGGGAAAAAAACAAAAAAAAAACAAAGGATCCGTAAATTTACAAAGAAAATCGCCTACATTTACTGTCCATTTCCTGAAAATGTGCTAAAATAACATCATTACTAATAGTTTTAAGTACATATTTTTCTATAAATGTTACAAGACAATTATTTAACCATTGATCACCCATCTTACTACATAACTCACTCTTCACATACTTCATAGCTGAGAAGACTCGTTCAACACTTGCAGTTGCTACGGACAAAATCAACATTTCTTTCAAAAGTAATTTCTAATATTTGGTTAACTGAAACCCTTCGGCTAGTTTTGTATTAAGGGTGCATCTTAATTTTTTCATCATATTATATAAATATTCTTCAAAAGAAGCAAGTGTTTTCGAAATACTTCAAGGTTGAATAAACAATTTTAAACACTTTAATTAATATCGCCTTGATCAAAACAGATTACGTCAAATCAAAAAATATATTTAATAGGTATATATGACTTTACCTATTAAACTTCGAGAGTAAAAAATAATTAAACTCCTCGATAATTCAACTATTGCCAAAATAAAATAACGGAAAAAATAATTCTAGATATTATCGGGGAAGGAGGTCTTATTCTGAAAAAAATCTGGTGGTGCATGTAACACCCCAAACTAGGCGGATATTATAGTGCCGTGGACCCCCGACTGGGACCCACCCGGCGAATGAAAACTGATGAATTAAATATTATAATTGTAGTACCGAACCACATTATATTACCACATACTCCGATGAGGAGCTTAAGTACAATACACCATGACAATACAGAATACTAGTATATTTTATATGAAGATAAAATACACCACCCTGAATAAATAAACATCTCAAATGGAATTTTGCAGCGGAATTACAAATGAAGAGAAATAAAGATGACTGAAATGACTGGGGCCCCTTATTAGTATCACTGGGACTCCTCGCCATCAATATGTTCTTCCCGTGCCTTTGCCTTGTCGTGACCTGAAAACAATATCCCCCAACGGGGTCAGTTACACAGAACAACAATTAATCGAAAACCCCCAAATCCAACTCAATATTCAAAGTGTTCTTGAATAATCCTTCAATAATCCATTGAATCTTTATACAAACTCATAATCATATGCATATCCCTCCATATAACATGATTACAACGTCCAAAACATCATATCTCAATACAAAATCGAAATTCAAGATGTTGAAGAAATTACCTCTTGAAGATCCAACCACTTCGATCCGATGAACACGAGTTAAATCGAGTATCCAAGCTTCACCATCGAATGGAAATGAAGAAAATCAAGTACTCAAGTGATGGATGAAGGAAAATCCCTCCCTCAAGCTCTCTCTCTCGGACAATATGGAAGAAAAGGGTGAAAATGATGAAAAAGTCCCGTCCAACTCCTTATAAACTGCCGGAAGTTACGGCCGTAACTCGGCCTTCTTACGGCCGTAACATCCCAGGTCAACGGCCTTACGGCCGTAACCGTCCAACTCGTACGGCCGTAACTCGGCTTCGTCCAAATACCTGCCGACAGCCTTACGGCCGTATCCGCTCTTGACTTACGGGCGTAACTCGCCCTCGTCTAAAGACACCTGCCGACATCCTTACGGTCGTACCCGCACACCTTACGGGCGTAACTCGGACGATACGGCCGTATCCGGCCAAACTTACGGGCGTAAGCCCCCTTCGTCGAAAATGACCAGGCACCCTGCCTGTAACGTACGGCCGTATCCGGCCAAGCCTTACGGCCGTACTTTCCTCGTCTTACGGCCGTATGCCGAAACCCTTACGGCCGTAAGTCCCTCTCGTCCGATAAAACCTGAAATTAACGAATACCACTTACGGCCGTACATCGTATGTTGACAGCTCAGAGTCGACAGAAATCATATGCAGATAATCATCGTCGACCACTAGAGTTCGAGACGGGTGACCACGTTTTGGTCAAGGTACCCCCAAGTCGAGGTATTTTCCGTTTCGGAAAATGGGGGAAGTTGAGTCCGAGATTCATTGGACCGTTTGAGATTTTGGATCTGGTAGGCGAGTTAGCTTATCGATTGGCTTTACCTCCGGCGTTGAGCCGAATTCATAATGTGTTTCACGTCTCTCAGTTGCGGAAGTATGTTGCCAACCCGAGTCACATACTTCAATTCGACGAAATCGAGATCGCGGACGATCATTCGTATGAGGAGCGTCCTTTACGAGTTTTAGAACGGCGAATCAAACAGTTGAGGAACAAGACGATTCCCTTGGTCAAGATTCAGTGGTCTAGACACGGAGTCGAAGAGGCTACTTGGGAAATCGAGGAGAGTATGCGGAAGAGTCATCCCGAGTTGTTTGACCCTTAGTTTCGGGGACAAAACTCTTTTTAAGGGGGGGAGTATGTAATACCCGGTTGTAATTCTTTCATTATCATTCAGTAATTATCAGACAGTATTTGTCACTCAGTAATTTTCACTCATTAATAATCACTCATCATTCATGATTCATTCATTTGCGTTCACTGTTGGCATGTTGTAACCGTATATCAGTTACCGATCGTCATTTCATCTCCATTTATAGATCGAGACGGGAGTATTATCAGTTTCATCGTGATTGGTAATCATGTACTGGGAATATCATCTTTGGCCTGTGTTGGACTTGTTCACTTTCACATACGTATGGTATGTCGGATCATTTATCAATCGTAGCAAGGAATCAGAGTTATCGGATTTTCACCTTGTCCAGCAACGAGTTACGGCCGTAAGGATTGTAGGTTACGGCCGTAACAGGTGTTCGTTGTGTTCAGGCCATTTTTGGACGGGCGGGACTTACGGCCGTAAGGTTGCGACATACGGCCGTAAGTTGAGCAGGTACGGCCGTAAGGCTTGGCTGGTTACGGCCGTACGTGTCGAGCAGGGTGCCCAGGCATTTTTGGCCGAAGGCGAGTTATGGACGTAAGAAGGGTAGGATGATCAAAGCTACCTTCTCCCGGGCGGCTATAAGCATATCGGGCTCGGTGCCGATTGATTCTGATAGGTCGTCCCAACACAACGGAGATCGACAACGACGACCGTACAAGGCCTCGTAAGGTGCCATCTTAATCGAAGCATGCCAACTATTATTGTACGTGAACTTAATCAACAGTAATTGGGCTTCCCAATCGTCTTTCCAATCGAGAACGCATGCCCTCAACATGTCCTCCAATGTCTGAATAGTCCTCTCTGATTGTCCGTCGGACTGAGGATGAAATGCAGTACTGAGATTAAGCTGAGTTCCCATAGCACGATGAACTGATTTCCAAAAATGAGACACGAATCGTCCGTCGCGATCGGAAACGATACTTTTAGGAGTACTGTGCAGTCTCACTATCTCTTTGATGAACAACTGGGCAAGTCTCTCGGGACCCCACGTATCCTTAATCTCAAGGAAATGAGCCGATTTAGTCAAACGGTCCACAATTACCCAGATTTTATTCATGCCACGACGACTCGTCGGCAAACTCGTGATGAAATCCATAGAAATGTCTTCCCACTTCCACTCTGGAATAGGGAGAGGTTTCAGTATACCCGCCGGTCACTGATGTTCAATCTTGACTTGCTGACAGGTTAAGCATCTCGAAACAAATTCTGCGACTTCTCACTTCATATTACTCCACCAGTAATTTTGTTTCAAGTCCTTGTACATCTTGCTAGACCCCGGATGAACGGAATAAGGGGTAGCGTGAGCTTCTCTCAAAATCTAGTTTTTCAACTCATCATTCGCCGGCACACACAACCGATTCTTAAATCGCAAAAGTCCATCCTCGTGGACCACAAATCCAGGGGCTTTCCCCTGAGCCACATCCTCACGGATGCGCAACAATGATGGGTCTGAACCCTGATTCTCTCTGATTGCCTCCTCAAGTGGCGATGAAATTTCTAACATGTAAAGTTGCCCTTGCACTCGCTGAAGCTAGACCTCGATCTCGGGTCTAAGGAATTCCTGCTGAAGCTCCTTCTGAACTGTTAAACAAGCAAGCATTTGCTCCTGAACGGACTTATGACTCAAGGCATCGGCAACCACGTTTGCCTTACCCGGGTGGTACAGGATCTCGATATCATAATCTTTGATTAGTTCCAACCACCGCCTCTGTCTCATATTTAACTCCTTCTGAGTAAATATATACTTCAAACTCTTATGATCGGTGAAATCTGACAGGTGACGCCATAGAGGTAATGACGCCAAATTTTCAACGCGAAAACCACGGCTGCTAACTCCAGGTCATGGGTCGGATAATTAACTTCGTAAGGTCTCAATTGCCGTGAAGCATAGGCAATAACCTTCCCATTCTGCATTAATACACATCCGAGACCGTCTCCGGACGCGTCACTGTAAACTACGAATCCTTCCGTCCCTTGTGGCAAGGAAAGTACAGGTGCTGAAATTAACCAGCTCTTGAGTTACTCAAAACTCCGCTGACACGCGTCGGACCACGTGTATTTCTTATCCTTTCGCAAAAGGTTCGTCAAAGGTTGATCAATTTTAGAAAATCCCTCCACAAACCGCCGATAATAACCGGCTAATCCGAGAAAGCTTCGGATTTTCTTAACATTCTTTGGAGGTAACCAATCTTGGATAGCCTCCGTCTTCTGAGGATCGACACGCACTCCGTCTGATGAAATTACATGCCCGAGAAACGTCACTTCGGACATCCAGAACTCACATTTGGAAAACTTTCCATAAAGTTGCTCTCGTCTCAACACGTCGAGAACCTGATGAAGGTGAAACTCGTGCTCCTCTCGGTCACGAGAGTAAATCAAAATGTCATCAATGAAGACAACCATGAACTGATCCAGATAATCGATGAAGACTCGATTCATTAACTCCATGAATACCGCAGGTGCATTAGTTGTTAGGAGTATGCCCTCGAATGCCACTCAGAGGTTGTTGAGTGAGGGCATTGTACTTGTAATTATGTAAACCATTTATATAAGGCAAATGAATGTTTCTTTATTTACTGGTAGTTACTGGCATTCCTAACTCGTAAATAAACATATGGAAACTAGTCCGTGTATTTGAGAGCAAAACGTTCCACTCCTTATTGGATAAGGGGGTCGGCACTGGAAAGGTTATAGCTCAAATACTTAATCGTTCGCAAGTCGATGAAACTTGGTAGGCGTTAAGTTTATGTGAAGACTTGTATGACGTGTTCTTTGACATGGAGAGTGCTTGTCGAACACTAATGGTTAGTGGGAGCACACGTTATAGGTATGCTAATTGGATTAGTATACTCGAACCGACTCACCCTCGATTCATCACACGGATTTCACTCCGGGATAGTCAATGATGGAATCGAAAGGTTGTGATAGGTATTCGTGAACCTTCGACTTGAGGATTTAGTAGGGATGTGCTTGTGACGTCAAGATTTTCATTAGAGTAGTTCGACCCTATAAACCGGAAGTCGGGGGTCAACCTCGACGTGCATCTTGATGGGCAAGTAGCGAGTCTCGAATACCAAGATAGAATTCTTTCTCTGTTAGTGAGCGGGTTATATGTCTATGCGATTATTGGCGAGATGAGATCATAAGTCTTTGGCCAAAGCATTGGAGCTAGTTGTATTAGATACACGAGCTCGATGATCTCGATTTGCATTAACGCATGCATAGCGTCAAGTCTGAGATAGGGTTTGGTACCGTGACCCTATAAATTGATCGGGACATTTGAAAGAAGGGTTTATCATTATCTTGGTATTCACGACAGAATGGTTCTTGAATGATCCCAATCATTCGTTCTAAGTTGGGTGCAGTGTAGGCCGCCAGGTGGCTAGGTGGTGCTACTACTCTTTGGTTCCTCCCATTCTTTTGAGACGGACCTCCGAGTCGCGCATTAGGATTGAATGACGAAATGAATCAAGCTAATTCTCTCATTATGTGTATTAGATATTGGATATCTAAATTTGGGACATTAGATGTCTAAATTGATTTATTGGATAAATTGATTTCTGACTAATGAATTAAATAAATTACTAGGTGATTAATTTAATTCATGTATATAATTATTTCTTGGAGAAATTAATTATATTATTTTGTATTTGATATGTTTAATTAATTGGATTAATTAATCGATATAAATACATCGAAACGGAATCGGAGTTTATCTGTTTGGACTTTGAGTCGAAGCGAACCGAACTCGTCCGTTTTTCATCATGGCCACCATCCTCTTTTCCACCTAATTTCCCCTTGTCTTTTGTTTCCATTTTATATGGATGATATTGACATGGTGGGGATACCTCTCATGTGAATGAGTTGTATAAGTTTGGTGGAAGGTGAATAAAGAATATATATGTAAGCTTGTGATTGAGAAGACTTCATCATATAACATATATAATTCACACCTTGGAGGAGAGACATACGTAAGTGAGTTTGAAGGAGAGAGAGAATAGAACTTAGAGTTCATTTCATGGTGTTCATACTCATCTTCATCTTCTTCACTAACTTCTTCTTCATTTTTCTTGGAGAAAATTGAGAAAAAAAAAATATTGAGAGAATTTTGATAAACATACTTGGAGTATATTCATCAAAATCAATAGCTTCATCACCTAGCTCTAGCCGTATCCTCGGAGGATAGCAAAGTGTTGTCATTCCGTTCGTTTTTCCGACGCGTGGCAAGTAGAGACGCGGTGCTTTCGGTGTTGGATCGTTCAAGGGCTTGAAGCGGAATAGATTCGTAGAGATCAAGCAAAGCTTGGGGAATAGCTCAAGAGAAGGTTATCCATCTAATCAACGGACTACAAGGGTGAGTTTCTATATCTCTTGTTATTCGTTTTGATATTCGTATATACGTAGCTCGATCGATCCTCGTAGGGATTCAAATCGAATTAATTTTCGTTTTACCGCTTCCGCTGGGCCTTCGTTTTAGGCACCGAATCCCAACATTAGTTAACCCAAACGGCATTATCACGAACTCATAATGACCATAGCGTGTACGAAACGTTGTCCTTGCGATATCCGACTCTCGAATTCGCAACTGATGATATCCAGATCTTAAGTCGATCTTGGAAAATACTGAAGCTCCCTGAAGTTGATCTAAGAGATCATCAATACGGGGTAGAGGATACTTATTCTTGATCGTCACACTGTTCAACTCTAGATAATCAATACACAAGCGAAATGAACCATCCTTCTTCTTGACAAACAACACTGGTGCTCCCCACGGAGACGCACTCGGTCGGATATAACCTTTCTCGAACAATTCCTCAAGTTGATTCTTCAACTCCTGCATTTCGGTCGGGGCCATCCGGTACGGTGCCTTGGATATCGGGGACGTACCGGGCTCCAACTCAATCGTGAATTCCACATCTCTCTATGGAGGCAAACCAGCTAACTCGTCTGGAAAAACATCGGCATATTCCCTTACTACCGGAATATCTGTCAACATTACTGGTGATTTCCCGGTTTTGGTCATATAGCACCAATAACCAGTACACCCCTGACTGAGTAATTTCACAGCTTTCATCAAGTTGATGACTCTCCCGGAACAACTAGGATTACCTCCCTGAAAAACACATTCGACCCCATCATCTGAAATGATAGTGACCATACGCTTACGGACACTAATGATGGCATCGTGACGATCCATCCAATCAATACCCAAGATGACGTCGTCTCTCGGCAAATCCACTACAATTAGGTCCGCTAGCCATATACGGCCATGAAACTGAATCGGATAATTATGAATCTCACGATTACCAATAATTCGTCTACCATCAGGTAGACCAATGACATACGGCTCACAACTAGTAGCACTACCCAGACGTAGCCTACTCAAACACGACTCGGAAATGAATGAATGCAATGCACCAGTATCAAAAAGGGTACACACAGGTTGAGAAAGAATGTCAAGTGTACCTGAGATCATTCGGGCCTCCGGATCGTCAGTCTTCTTCATCTCATAAATTCGGGGCTTGCTAGTCCCGGCACCAGACACTCCTGTCTGATAGCTAGAGGCTCCACCTTTATTCGCTCTTGTCGTCTTGAGCAGCCTTGAGAAATGGCTTTGATTATGAGCAGTGGCCTTCGGGGCCTGAGATGACGCCGGAGTAGGTTTGGAGTCCCTTCGGCAAAAGCAGGCCTTATGCCCAGCAATCCCACAGTTATGACACGTGACAGTCTGTCTCGGACACTTGGTGCTGACATGACCAAGATCCCCACAGTTAAAACAGGTGATGGCCGAACTGGCTGCTCGGGACTGCGATTTCGCCGGTCTAGGCGCCACAGGAGGTCGCTCAGAGAAAGTAGTGCCCGCTCGAGGCTTCTTGAAGGTTGTCTGACCGCCTTCAGACTGATTACGATTCTTCGATTTCTTGCTAGCAGACGAAGGTTGCTGCTTAGCAATTTCCTTAGCAGTGAGCTCATAAGTAAGAGCCTTCTCAATGAATTCGGCCAGAGTGGTGCAATTATGATTGAGTAACTACATCCGCATACGGGGTTTCAGCCTCTTGCTGAAATACTTAATCTTATCCGCCTCGGAGTGAATGATAGATGAGGCGAACGGAAGAAGTTCCTGAAATTTCTCGGCAATGGCGAGAACATCCTCGTCTGCTGAGGGGTCGGGAGTGAGTAATTCTGATAGTTTGGCCTCTCTGAGTGGGTCCGGATAATACCTCTCCATCATAAGAGTCTTGAACTGATCCCAAGTACATGATCCGTCGGTGGGCTTCAACGACAACCACCAAGAATGAGCGCTCTTACCCAGATAGTAAGCCGCAACTGAAACTTTGTGTCCCTCGGGACACTCTACCATAGAAAATAAATTCTCGAAATGCTCAAGCCAATGAACAATATCAGCTGGCTCGGATGAGCCCTCAAATATGGGTGGCCTTTGGCAAGAGATGTCGCCGATGATACTACCCACACTCCTCTCTTGTCTCTAAGGTGGCGGCGGAGGATCCTATTGATTTTGATTAGCTGAGTTATGCATCATCTCCATTAGTTGTGCCATCTGAGTCATCTGGGCCATCATGCCCTGCATAAAGGCGAGTGGATCAATTCGAACACCTTCTGACTGAGCTGTGTCCCGGGTACGACTCCTCGATAATGAATGATCACGTCCAGGTGAATGAGCGGCAGCGTCGCTGCTAGATGAGTTAGCATTATTCCTCGCGTTCGCACGTGTATTCGCACGAGTTATCGGGATTTGGCCCGCACCGCGGCCTCGTCCTCCGCGTCCTCTTCCTGCTCTCTCCATACTGAAGTAGGAAAGTCACAAGATGATTATATCTCCCGCATGAATATCACATTATGATTACGTCATGAGATGATGAAAATGAGCATACGCGCTCTAACACAGTGATTACATGAATGATTAACTGAGGTGACATGATATTCTAATGAAACTCTCGAAATGATTATCTTGAACAAGTTAACAAGATTAATGGTATGATCCTCCATATCAACAACTGAACTGTGAAATGAACTGAGTGATTAATGAGTTAACATGATCGTCCTGATCAAAATGAATGATGATGATTGAGGATTGTTAACTGATGAATTATGAATGAATGATTCTTATTGCCAGAAATTATACCATGGCGTTAGAAATCTTACAGTTCTTGGTCTGATTGGCTCGGCATTTGCACAGGTCACACGTGACGCAAAAGTCCAATGATACTAGTCTGATGACGATGATTTCAAATGAGACATGACTCGGAAGGTAGTATTCAAAACCACGCTCCGATACCAACTCTGTAACACCCCAAACTAGGCGGATATTACAGTGTCGTGGACCCCCGACTGGGACTCACCCGGTGAATGAAAACTGATGAATTAAATATTATAATTGTAGTACCGAACCACATTATATTACCACATACTCAGATGAGGAGCTTAAGTATAATACACCAGGACAATACAGAATACTAGTATATTTTATATGAAGATAAAATACACCACCCTGAATAAATAAACATCTCAAATGGAATTTTGCAGCGGAATTACAAATGAAGAGAAATAAAGATGACTGAAATGACTGGGGCCCCCTACTAGTATCACTGGGACTCCTTGCCATCAACATGCTCTTCCCGTGCCTTTTCTTTGCCGTGACCTGAAAACAATATCCCCCAACGGGGTCAGTTACACAGAACAACAATTAATCTAAAACCCCCAAATCCAACTCAATATTCAAAGTGTTCTTGAATAATCCTTCAATAATCCATTGAATCTTTATACAAACTCATAATCATATGCATATCCCTCCATATAACATGATTATAACGTCCAAAACATCATATCTCAATACAAAATCGAAATTCAAGATGTTGAAGAAATTACCTCTTGAAGATCCAACCACTTCGATCCGATGAACACGAGTTAAATCGAGTATCCAAGCTTCACGATCGAATGGAAATGAAGAAAATCAAGTACTCAAGTGATTGATGAAGGAAAATCCCTCCATCAAGCTCTCTCTCTCTCGGACAATATGGAAGAAAAGGGTGAAAATGATGAAAACGTCCCGGCCAACTCCTTATAAACTGCCGGAAGTTACGGCCGTAACTCGGCCTTCTTACGGCCGTAACATCCCAGGTCAACGGCCTTACGGCCGTAACCGGCCAACTCGTACGGCCGTAACTCGGCTTCGTCCAAATACCTGCCGACAGCCTTACGGCCGTATCCGCTCCTGACTTACGGGCGTAACTCGCCCTCATCTAAAGACACCTGCCGACATCCTTACGGCCGTACCCGCACACCTTACGGGCGTAACTCGGATGATACGGCCGTATCCGGCCAAACTTACGGGCGTAAGCCCCCTTCGTCGAAAATGACCAGGCACTCTGCCTGTAACGTACGGCCGTATCCGGCCAAGCCTTGCGGCCGTACTTTCCTCGTCTTACGGCCGTATGCCGCAACCCTTACGGCCGTAAGTCCCTCTCGTCCGACAAAACCTTAAATTAACGAATACCACTTACGGCCGTATCCTACCCTTCTTACGGCCGTAACTCGCCTTCGGCCAAAAATGCCTGGGCACCCTGCTGGACACGTACGGCTGTAACCGGCCAAGCCTTACGGCCGTACCTGCTCAACTTACGGCCATATGCCGCAACCTTACGGCCGTAAGTCCCGCTCGTCCAAAAATGTCCTGAACACAACGAACACCTGTTACGGCCGTAACCTACAATCCTTATGGCCGTAACTCGTTGCTGGACAAGGTGAAAATCCGATAACTCCGATTCCTCGCTACGATTGATGAATGATCCGACATACCATACGTATGTGAAAGTGAACAAGTCCAACACAGGCCAAAGATGATATTCCCAGTACATGATTACCAATCACGATGAAACTGATAATACTCCCGTCTCGATCTATAAACAGAGATGAAATGACGATCGGTAACTGATATACGGTTACAACATGCCAACAGTGAACGCAAATGAATGAATCATGAATGATGAGTGATTATTAATGAGTGAAAATTACTGAGTGACAAATACTGTCTGATAATTACTGAATGATAATGAATGAATTACAACCGGGTATTACAATTCACGTGCACCACCAGATTAGGCATACATCTGCCTAGGGTTGCAAACAAATCGAATAATTTTGATTCGATTTGATATTCGTATTCGTATTGTTCGATTCGTATTCGGAAAAATCGAATTCGAATTTGAATAAGAATAATTTTTTGTATTCGTAGATTTTTCGAATACAAATACAAATATGCCAATATTCGATTCGATGTATTCGAATATTCGATTCGTTTATTTATGTAATATTTGTAATATATAATATATATTAGTTATATAGTTTTCTAATACATAATATATGCTAGTCAATATAGTTTAATTATATAAAATAAATATATAGAGAATATATATGTTATGTATTTATTAAATATAATTTTATTTTATAATATAGTTTTTATATTTATTTTTAGTTAAATAATTTATTTGGAATATACATATATATAAATAATTTCGAATTTCGAATCGAATCGAATATTCGATATTCGAATTTTTTTAACGAATCGAATACGAATCGCATTTTGAATTCGACTAAATATCGAATTCGAATTCGAATATTCGTCAACTTGATCCAATTCGAATAAAATGTCTCAGTATTCGGTTCGATTCGATTCGTTTGCAACCCTACATCTGCCTATGATGAGATGTGCTGGAAGTTATATAAGGGTAATCTTGTCATCACATAATTAAATTATCTATATTTAAACTACAATAACTTATTCATTTATTATCCATTTGAAATAAAAAAAAATATATCAAATTAATCGTCTTTTCATGATCTATAATTTAATATGCATATTGCATACCTAAAAATATATAAAAAAATCGTGCATTTGTACATTATGAAGTAGTACATTTGAATATCTATATATATATAATAGCGTTTCGGATCCTAAGCATTAGACTAATTCTCTTTCTTATGTGGCATTCCCTTAATTTTGGATCTCTATTTATCTAAAATCTTGAATCCCACATCAATTTAAAATGATACTTAACCGATGGACAACCTACATAAATATAATTCAATATCTTGAATCCCACATCGATTTAAAATAGAACTCAACAAATAGATAACCTAAATAAATACTAAGAATTCAATGTGTATTTTTCAACCACGTAGTTATTTTACACACAAGGTTAAGAATATTATTTTTATTGTGCTTAATTTGGCCAATTATTAAGTTGGACAAATAAATAGTTTAAATTTTTTGGTGAATTTTAATTGGGTCAATTATTAAATTTACATTAATTTTATTTATCTGAGATTTGAATCTCACATCTATTTTATTTAGTAGTTTTATAATAATTAAAAATATATATAATAGCATTACGGATTTAAAGCACCACATTAACTCTCTCCCCTATGTGGCATTCTCTTAATTTTATATTCCTATTTAACTAAAATCTTGAATCTCACATCGATTTAAAATGGTACTTAACTGATAAACAAGCTAAATAAATAGA